>CM046299.1:19626967-22026967 GCA_025267735.1 Mactra quadrangularis
GGAGGTGTTGCACGGGTTTTTTGCTACCTAAATGTAGTTAGTTGCTTGTTTAAACACATTTTCCCGATGCCCTACTTAGTAGCAACCCATTTGCACAAAAAAATCATACCTGCGCAGTGAGATGCGCGTGGGCTACAGATCCCCAAAGTCGCGTCGCCCTGTAGTGTCGGGAGATTTGCACGGGGTTTCTCGGTACCTGAACGTGATGGGTTTGGTGTTTAACACGTTTTTCAGGTGCCCTAGATGGTTAGCAACCAAACTGCAAAAAATCACATTCGCACACCGAGTTGCGCCATGGCAACTGAGCCGCAAAGTATACGTGCAATATGGCTATATAGGGCTTTAGAACAGCAAAAATAGGCGTCGCCTCCTGGTGTCGGGAGGTTTGCACGGGTTTTTTGCTACCTAAATGTAGTTAGTTGCTTGTTTAAACACATTTTCCCGATGCCCTACGTAGTTAGCAACCCATTTGCACAAATATCATACCTGCGCAGTGAGATGCGCGTGGGCTACAGATCCCCAAAGTCGCGTCGCCCTGTAGTGTCGGGAGATTTGCACGGGGTTATCTCGGTACCTGAACGTGATGGGTTTGGTGTTTAAACACGTTTTTTCAGGTGCCCTAGATGGTTAGCAACCAAACTGCAAAAAATCACATTCGCACACCGAGTTGCGCCATGGCAACAGAGCCGCAAAGTATACCGTGCAATATGGCTATATAGGGCTTTAGAACAGCAAAAATAGGCGTCGCCTCCTGGTGTCGGGAGGTTTGCACGGGTTTTTTGCTACCTAAATGTAGTTAGTTGCTTGTTTAAACACATTTTCCCGATGCCCTACGTAGTTAGCAACCCATTTGCACAAAAATCATACCTGCGCAGTGAGATGCGCGTGGGCGTACAGATCCCCAAAGTCGCGTCGCCACTGTAGTGTCGGGAGATTTGCACGGGGTTTCTCGGTACCTGAACGTGATGGGTTTGGTGTTTAAACACGTTTTTCAGGTGCCCTAGATGGTTAGCAACCAAACTGCAAAAAATCACATTCGCACACCGAGTTGCGCCATGGCAACAGAGCCGCAAAGTATACCGTGCAATATGGCTATATAGGGCTTTTAGAACAGCAAAAATAGGCGTCGCCTCCTGGTGTCGGGAGGTTTGCACGGGTTTTTTGCTACCTAAATGTAGTTAGTTGCTTGTTTAAACACATTTTCCCGATGCCCTACGTAGTTAGCAACCCATTTGCACAAAAATCATACCTGCGCAGTGAGATGCGCGTGGGCTACAGATCCCCAAAGTCGCGTCGCCCTGTAGTGTCGGGAGATTTGCACGGGGTTTCTCGGTACCTGAACGTGATGGGTTTGGTGTTTAAACACGTTTTTCAGGTGCCCTAGATGGTTAGCAACCAAACTGCACTGCAAAAAATCACATTCGCACACCGAGTTGCGCCATGGCAACAGAGCCGCAAAGTATACCGTGCAATATGGCTATATAGGGCTTTAGAACAGCAAAAATAGGCGTCGCCTCCTGGTGTCGGGAGGTTTGCACGGGTTTTTTGCTACCTAAATGTAGTTAGTTGCTTGTTTAAACACATTTTCCCGATGCCCTACGTAGTTAGCAACCCATTTGCACAAAAATCATACCTGCGCAGTGAGATGCGCGTGGGCTACAGATCCCCAAAGTCGCGTCGCCCTGTAGTGTCGGGAGATTTGCACGGGGTTTCTCGGTACCTGAACGTGATGGGTTTGGTGTTTAAACACGTTTTTCAGGTGCCCTAGATGGTTAGCAACCAAACTGCAAAAAATCACATTCGCACACCGAGTTGCGCCATGGCAACAGAGCCGCAAAGTATACCGTGCAATATGGCTATATAGGGCTTTAGAACAGCAAAAATAGGCGTCGCCTCCTGGTGTCGGGAGGTTTGCACGGGTTTTTTGCTACCTAAATGTAGTTAGTTGCTTGTTTAAACACATTTTCCCGATGCCCTACGTAGTTAGCAACCCATTTGCACAAAAATCATACCTGCGCAGTGAGATGCGCGTGGGCTACAGATCCCCAAAGTCGCGTCGCCCTGTAGTGTCGGGAGATTTGCACGGGGTTTCTCGGTACCTGAACGTGATGGGTTTGGTGTTTAAACACGTTTTTCAGGTGCCCTAGATGGTTAGCAACCAAACTGCAAAAAATCACATTCGCACACCGAGTTGCGCCATGGCAACAGAGCCGCAAATATACCGTGCAATATGGCTATATAGGGCTTTAGAACAGCAAAAATAGGCGTCGCCTCCTGGTGTCGGGAGGTTTGCACGGGTTTTTTGCTACCTAAATGTAGTTAGTTGCTTGTTTAAACACATTTTCCCGATGCCCTACGTAGTTAGCAACCCATTTGCACAAAAATCATACCTGCGCAGTGAGATGCGCGTGGGCTACAGATCCCCAAAGTCGCGTCGCCCTGTAGTGTCGGGAGATTTGCACGGGGTTTCTCGGTACCTGAACGTGATGGGTTTGGTGTTTAAACACGTTTTTCAGGTGCCCTAGATGGTTAGCAACCAAACTGCAAAAAATCACATTCGCACACCGAGTTGCGCCATGGCAACAGAGCCGCAAAGTATACCGTGCAATATGGCTATATAGGGCTTTAGAACAGCAAAAATAGGCGTCGCCTCCTGGTGTCGGGAGGTTTGCACGGGTTTTTTGCTACCTAAATGTAGTTAGTTGCTTGTTTAAACACATTTTCCCGATGCCCTACGTAGTTAGCAACCCATTTGCACAAAAATCATACCTGCGCAGTGAGATGCGCGTGGGCTACAGATCCCCAAAGTCGCGTCGCCCTGTAGTGTCGGGAGATTTGCACGGGGTTTCTCGGTACCTGAACGTGATGGGTTTGGTGTTTAAACACGTTTTTCAGGTGCCCTAGATGGTTAGCAACCAAACTGCAAAAAATCACATTCGCACACCGAGTTGCGCCATGGCAACAGAGCCGCAAAGTATACCGTGCAATATGGCTATATAGGGCTTTAGAACAGCAAAAATAGGCGTCGCCTCCTGGTGTCGGGAGGTTTGCACGGGTTTTTTGCTACCTAAATGTAGTTAGTTGCTTGTTTAAACACATTTTCCCGATGCCCTACGTAGTTAGCAACCCATTTGCACAAAAATCATACCTGCGCAGTGAGATGCGCGTGGGCTACAGATCCCCAAAGTCGCGTCGCCCTGTAGTGTCGGGAGATTTGCACGGGGTTTCTCGGTACCTGAACGTGATGGGTTTGGTGTTTAAACACGTTTTTCAGGTGCCCTAGATGGTTAGCAACCAAACTGCAAAAAATCACATTCGCACACCGAGTTGCGCCATGGCAACAGAGCCGCAAAGTATACCGTGCAATATGGCTATATAGGGCTTTAGAACAGCAAAAATAGGCGTCGCCTCCTGGTGTCGGGAGGTTTGCACGGGTTTTTTGCTACCTAAATGTAGTTAGTTGCTTGTTTAAACACATTTTCCCGATGCCCTACGTAGTTAGCAACCCATTTGCACAAAAATCATACCTGCGCAGTGAGATGCGCGTGGGCTACAGATCCCCAAAGTCGCGTCGCCCTGTAGTGTCGGGAGATTTGCACGGGGTTTCTCGGTACCTGAACGTGATGGGTTTGGTGTTTAAACACGTTTTTCAGGTGCCCTAGATGGTTAGCAACCAAACTGCAAAAAATCACATTCGCACACCGAGTTGCGCCATGGCAACAGAGCCGCAAAGTATACCGTGCAATATGGCTATATAGGGCTTTAGAACAGCAAAAATAGGCGTCGCCTCCTGGTGTCGGGAGGTTTGCACGGGTTTTTTGCTACCTAAATGTAGTTAGTTGCTTGTTTAAACACATTTTCCCGATGCCCTACGTAGTTAGCAACCCATTTGCACAAAAATCATACCTGCGCAGTGAGATGCGCGTGGGCTACAGATCCCCAAAGTCGCGTCGCCCTGTAGTGTCGGGAGATTTGCACGGGGTTTCTCGGTACCTGAACGTGATGGGTTTGGTGTTTAAACACGTTTTTCAGGTGCCCTAGATGGTTAGCAACCAAACTGCAAAAAATCACATTCGCACACCGAGTTGCGCCATGGCAACAGAGCCGCAAAGTATACCGTGCAATATGGCTATATAGGGCTTTAGAACAGCAAAAATAGGCGTCGCCTCCTGGTGTCGGGAGGTTTGCACGGGTTTTTTGCTACCTAAATGTAGTTAGTTGCTTGTTTAAACACATTTTCCCGATGCCCTACGTAGTTAGCAACCCATTTGCACAAAAATCATACCTGCGCAGTGAGATGCGCGTGGGCTACAGATCCCCAAAGTCGCGTCGCCCTGTAGTGTCGGGAGATTTGCACGGGGTTTCTCGGTACCTGAACGTGATGGGTTTGGTGTTTAAACACGTTTTTCAGGTGCCCTAGATGGTTAGCAACCAAACTGCAAAAAAATCACATTCGCACACCGAGTTGCGCCATGGCAACAGAGCCGCAAAGTATACCGTGCAATATGGCTATATAGGGCTTTAGAACAGCAAAAATAGGCGTCGCCTCCTGGTGTCGGGAGGTTTGCACGGGTTTTTTGCTACCTAAATGTAGTTAGTTGCTTGTTTAAACACATTTTCCCGATGCCCTACGTAGTTAGCAACCCATTTGCACAAAAATCATACCTGCGCAGTGAGATGCGCGTGGGCTACAGATCCCCAAAGTCGCGTCGCCCTGTAGTGTCGGGAGATTTGCACGGGGTTTCTCGGTACCTGAACGTGATGGGTTTGGTGTTTAAACACGTTTTTCAGGTGCCCTAGATGGTTAGCAACCAAACTGCAAAAAATCACATTCGCACACCGAGTTGCGCCATGGCAACAGAGCCGCAAAGTATACCGTGCAATATGGCTATATAGGGCTTTAGAACAGCAAAAATAGGCGTCGCCTCCTGGTGTCGGGAGGTTTGCACGGGTTTTTTGCTACCTAAATGTAGTTAGTTGCTTGTTTAAACACATTTTCCCGATGCCCTACGTAGTTAGCAACCCATTTGCACAAAAATCATACCTGCGCAGTGAGATGCGCGTGGGCTACAGATCCCCAAAGTCGCGTCGCCCTGTAGTGTCGGGAGATTTGCACGGGGTTTCTCGGTACCTGAACGTGATGGGTTTGGTGTTTAAACACGTTTTTCAGGTGCCCTAGATGGTTAGCAACCAAACTGCAAAAAATCACATTCGCACACCGAGTTGCGCCATGGCAACAGAGCCGCAAAGTATACCGTGCAATATGGCTATATAGGGCTTTAGAACAGCAAAAATAGGCGTCGCCTCCTGGTGTCGGGAGGTTTGCACGGGTTTTTTGCTACCTAAATGTAGTTAGTTGCTTGTTTAAACACATTTTCCCGATGCCCTACGTAGTTAGCAACCCATTTGCACAAAAATCATACCTGCGCAGTGAGATGCGCGTGGGCTACAGATCCCCAAAGTCGCGTCGCCCTGTAGTGTCGGGAGATTTGCACGGGGTTTCTCGGTACCTGAACGTGATGGGTTTGGTGTTTAAACACGTTTTTCAGGTGCCCTAGATGGTTAGCAACCAAACTGCAAAAAATCACATTCGCACACCGAGTTGCGCCATGGCAACAGAGCCGCAAAGTATACCGTGCAATATGGCTATATAGGGCTTTAGAACAGCAAAAATAGGCGTCGCCTCCTGGTGTCGGGAGGTTTGCACGGGTTTTTTGCTACCTAAATGTAGTTAGTTGCTTGTTTAAACACATTTTCCCGATGCCCTACGTAGTTAGCAACCCATTTGCACAAAAATCATACCTGCGCAGTGAGATGCGCGTGGGCTACAGATCCCCAAAGTCGCGTCGCCCTGTAGTGTCGGGAGATTTGCACGGGGTTTCTCGGTACCTGAACGTGATGGGTTTGGTGTTTAAACACGTTTTTCAGGTGCCCTAGATGGTTAGCAACCAAACTGCAAAAAATCACATTCGCACACCGAGTTGCGCCATGGCAACAGAGCCGCAAAGTATACCGTGCAATATGGCTATATAGGGCTTTAGAACAGCAAAAATAGGCGTCGCCTCCTGGTGTCGGGAGGTTTGCACGGGTTTTTTGCTACCTAAATGTAGTTAGTTGCTTGTTTAAACACATTTTCCCGATGCCCTACGTAGTTAGCAACCCATTTGCACAAAAATCATACCTGCGCAGTGAGATGCGCGTGGGCTACAGATCCCCAAAGTCGCGTCGCCCTGTAGTGTCGGGAGATTTGCACGGGGTTTCTCGGTACCTGAACGTGATGGGTTTGGTGTTTAAACACGTTTTTCAGGTGCCCTAGATGGTTAGCAACCAAACTGCAAAAAATCACATTCGCACACCGAGTTGCGCCATGGCAACAGAGCCGCAAAGTATACCGTGCAATATGGCTATATAGGGCTTTAGAACAGCAAAAATAGGCGTCGCCTCCTGGTGTCGGGAGGTTTGCACGGGTTTTTTGCTACCTAAATGTAGTTAGTTGCTTGTTTAAACACATTTTCCCGATGCCCTACGTAGTTAGCAACCCATTTGCACAAAAATCATACCTGCGCAGTGAGATGCGCGTGGGCTACAGATCCCCAAAGTCGCGTCGCCCTGTAGTGTCGGGAGATTTGCACGGGGTTTCTCGGTACCTGAACGTGATGGGTTTGGTGTTTAAACACGTTTTTCAGGTGCCCTAGATGGTTAGCAACCAAACTGCAAAAAATCACATTCGCACACCGAGTTGCGCCATGGCAACAGAGCCGCAAAGTATACCGTGCAATATGGCTATATAGGGCTTTAGAACAGCAAAAATAGGCGTCGCCTCCTGGTGTCGGGAGGTTTGCACGGGTTTTTTGCTACCTAAATGTAGTTAGTTGCTTGTTTAAACACATTTTCCCGATGCCCTACGTAGTTAGCAACCCATTTGCACAAAAATCATACCTGCGCAGTGAGATGCGCGTGGGCTACAGATCCCCAAAGTCGCGTCGCCCTGTAGTGTCGGGAGATTTGCACGGGGTTTCTCGGTACCTGAACGTGATGGGTTTGGTGTTTAAACACGTTTTTCAGGTGCCCTAGATGGTTAGCAACCAAACTGCAAAAAATCACATTCGCACACCGAGTTGCGCCATGGCAACAGAGCCGCAAAGTATACCGTGCAATATGGCTATATAGGGCTTTAGAACAGCAAAAATAGGCGTCGCCTCCTGGTGTCGGGAGGTTTGCACGCGTTTTTTGCTACCTAAATGTAGTTAGTTGCTTGTTTAAACACATTTTCCCGATGCCCTACGTAGTTAGCAACCCATTTGCACAAAAATCATACCTGCGCAGTGAGATGCGCGTGGGCTACAGATCCCCAAAGTCGCGTCGCCCTGTAGTGTCGGGAGATTTGCACGGGGTTTCTCGGTACCTGAACGTGATGGGTTTGGTGTTTAAACACGTTTTTCAGGTGCCCTAGATGGTTAGCAACCAAACTGCAAAAAATCACATTCGCACACCGAGTTGCGCCATGGCAACAGAGCCGCAAAGTATACCGTGCAATATGGCTATATAGGGCTTTAGAACAGCAAAAATAGGCGTCGCCTCCTGGTGTCGGGAGGTTTGCACGGGTTTTTTGCTACCTAAATGTAGTTAGTTGCTTGTTTAAACACATTTTCCCGATGCCCTACGTAGTTAGCAACCCATTTGCACAAAAATCATACCTGCGCAGTGAGATGCGCGTGGGCTACAGATCCCCAAAGTCGCGTCGCCCTGTAGTGTCGGGAGATTTGCACGGGGTTTCTCGGTACCTGAACGTGATGGGTTTGGTGTTTAAACACGTTTTTCAGGTGCCCTAGATGGTTAGCAACCAAACTGCAAAAAATCACATTCGCACACCGAGTTGCGCCATGGCAACAGAGCCGCAAAGTATACCGTGCAATATGGCTATATAGGGCTTTAGAACAGCAAAAATAGGCGTCGCCTCCTGGTGTCGGGAGGTTTGCACGGGTTTTTTGCTACCTAAATGTAGTTAGTTGCTTGTTTAAACACATTTTCCCGATGCCCTACGTAGTTAGCAACCCATTTGCACAAAAATCATACCTGCGCAGTGAGATGCGCGTGGGCTACAGATCCCCAAAGTCGCGTCGCCCTGTAGTGTCGGGAGATTTGCACGGGGTTTCTCGGTACCTGAACGTGATGGGTTTGGTGTTTAAACACGTTTTTCAGGTGCCCTAGATGGTTAGCAACCAAACTGCAAAAAATCACATTCGCACACCGAGTTGCGCCATGGCAACAGAGCCGCAAAGTATACCGTGCAATATGGCTATATAGGGCTTTAGAACAGCAAAAATAGGCGTCGCCTCCTGGTGTCGGGAGGTTTGCACGGGTTTTTTGCTACCTAAATGTAGTTAGTTGCTTGTTTAAACACATTTTCCCGATGCCCTACGTAGTTAGCAACCCATTTGCACAAAAATCATACCTGCGCAGTGAGATGCGCGTGGGCTACAGATCCCCAAAGTCGCGTCGCCCTGTAGTGTCGGGAGATTTGCACGGGGTTTCTCGGTACCTGAACGTGATGGGTTTGGTGTTTAAACACGTTTTTCAGGTGCCCTAGATGGTTAGCAACCAAACTGCAAAAAATCACATTCGCACACCGAGTTGCGCCATGGCAACAGAGCCGCAAAGTATACCGTGCAATATGGCTATATAGGGCTTTAGAACAGCAAAAATAGGCGTCGCCTCCTGGTGTCGGGAGGTTTGCACGGGTTTTTTGCTACCTAAATGTAGTTAGTTGCTTGTTTAAACACATTTTCCCGATGCCCTACGTAGTTAGCAACCCATTTGCACAAAAATCATACCTGCGCAGTGAGATGCGCGTGGGCTACAGATCCCCAAAGTCGCGTCGCCCTGTAGTGTCGGGAGATATGCACGGGGTTTCTCGGTACCTGAACGTGATGGGTTTGGTGTTTAAACACGTTTTTCAGGTGCCCTAGATGGTTAGCAACCAAACTGCAAAAAATCACATTCGCACACCGAGTTGCGCCATGGCAACAGAGCCGCAAAGTATACCGTGCAATATGGCTATATAGGGCTTTAGAACAGCAAAAATAGGCGTCGCCTCCTGGTGTCGGGAGGTTTGCACGGGTTTTTTGCTACCTAAATGTAGTTAGTTGCTTGTTTAAACACATTTTCCCGATGCCCTACGTAGTTAGCAACCCATTTGCACAAAAATCATACCTGCGCAGTGAGATGCGCGTGGGCTACAGATCCCCAAAGTCGCGTCGCCCTGTAGTGTCGGGAGATTGCACGGGGTTTCTCGGTACCTGAACGTGATGGGTTTGGTGTTTAAACACGTTTTTCAGGTGCCCTAGATGGTTAGCAACCAAACTGCAAAAAATCACATTCGCACACCGAGTTGCGCCATGGCAACAGAGCCGCAAAGTATACCGTGCAATATGGCTATATAGGGCTTTAGAACAGCAAAAATAGGCGTCGCCTCCTGGTGTCGGGAGGTTTGCACGGGTTTTTTGCTACCTAAATGTAGTTAGTTGCTTGTTTAAACACATTTTCCCGATGCCCTACGTAGTTAGCAACCCATTTGCACAAAAATCATACCTGCGCAGTGAGATGCGCGTGGGCTACAGATCCCCAAAGTCGCGTCGCCCTGTAGTGTCGGGAGATTTGCACGGGGTTTCTCGGTACCTGAACGTGATGGGTTTGGTGTTTAAACACGTTTTTCAGGTGCCCTAGATGGTTAGCAACCAAACTGCAAAAAATCACATTCGCACACCGAGTTGCGCCATGGCAACAGAGCCGCAAAGTATACCGTGCAATATGGCTATATAGGGCTTTAGAACAGCAAAAATAGGCGTCGCCTCCTGGTGTCGGGAGGTTTGCACGGGTTTTTTGCTACCTAAATGTAGTTAGTTGCTTGTTTAAACACATTTTCCCGATGCCCTACGTAGTTAGCAACCCATTTGCACAAAAATCATACCTGCGCAGTGAGATGCGCGTGGGCTACAGATCCCCAAAGTCGCGTCGCCCTGTAGTGTCGGGAGATTTGCACGGGGTTTCTCGGTACCTGAACGTGATGGGTTTGGTGTTTAAACACGTTTTTCAGGTGCCCTAGATGGTTAGCAACCAAACTGCAAAAAATCACATTCGCACACCGAGTTGCGCCATGGCAACAGAGCCGCAAAGTATACCGTGCAATATGGCTATATAGGGCTTTAGAACAGCAAAAATAGGCGTCGCCTCCTGGTGTCGGGAGGTTTGCACGGGTTTTTTGCTACCTAAATGTAGTTAGTTGCTTGTTTAAACACATTTTCCCGATGCCCTACGTAGTTAGCAACCCATTTGCACAAAAATCATACCTGCGCAGTGAGATGCGCGTGGGCTACAGATCCCCAAAGTCGCGTCGCCCTGTAGTGTCGGGAGATTTGCACGGGGTTTCTCGGTACCAGAACGTGATGGGTTTGGTGTTTAAACACGTTTTTCAGGTGCCCTAGATGGTTAGCAACCAAACTGCAAAAAATCACATTCGCACACCGAGTTGCGCCATGGCAACAGAGCCGCAAAGTATACCGTGCAATATGGCTATATAGGGCTTTAGAACAGCAAAAATAGGCGTCGCCTCCTGGTGTCGGGAGGTTTGCACGGGTTTTTTGCTACCTAAATGTAGTTAGTTGCTTGTTTAAACACATTTTCCCGATGCCCTACGTAGTTAGCAACCCATTTGCACAAAAATCATACCTGCGCAGTGAGATGCGCGTGGGCTACAGATCCCCAAAGTCGCGTCGCCCTGTAGTGTCGGGAGATTTGCACGGGGTTTCTCGGTACCTGAACGTGATGGGTTTGGTGTTTAAACACGTTTTTCAGGTGCCCTAGATGGTTAGCAACCAAACTGCAAGAATTTAGAGTGCTTTCCGGTGTTTCGGTGCTTTCCGGTGCTATTCGGTGTTTCTATACACCGAATATCAATTACGTTCTTTAAATAAATTATAACATAAATCAAGACTTATATGCATAATTTCACTTCGAATTTAGTGTTAATATGTCAGTTTTTGTAAACTCCGCCTCTTATGTAGGAGGCGTATCTCCCTGAAGTACTGGGGCGTGGTAATCTCTCAAATCTTGCGATTCAGACAGCCCCGACAAACATAAACAAATTAACCAAATTGAGAAAACTATGTGAATTTGTCGCTCTGTTTCACCGCATTTGTTGATTGTAAGCCAAATTTATCGAGGTAAGTTAAAGATAAGTCAAAACCTTTCATTTTTTCTGACAGATTAAGTTTAAATCGATGAACATGATCAAATTTCAAGCCAGTCACTCTCGGACTCCAAGGTTCACGAATCCGTACATTATCTATATGTATAGGCAGATAGGCTATACATGTAGATCATGATTCTGAACAACTTGATCCTGTTGTTCTAGATTCTAAAAGCTGCGTTCTTACATATGTTTTGCTAGATGGGTTTTAATCTTAATTCTTGTCATTGCATGTGGAACATTTAGCCTTTTAGGCGAAGTTGTCATACACGCTTTTCTCAGAAAGTCAGATAATCAAGGGTGTTGCCATTGAACATTTCTGTCAAAATTGTTGATGTTCGCTTGAAAGGAAAGGATATTATTTGGTCAAATCCATGTCATCATTTTTAGAATGGGTCAGTTTTTCATATTTGAAAAAATACAGCGAGGTGGCAATTGTAACCCAGTAAAAATCCAAGGTCCAAACTGAGATTCGAACCCACAACCTCTCGAGTTGTAAGCAGGCACTCTACCACGTCGCCATAAAAGCTAGCTTGAAGGCAAGGTAGTACAAGTGCCGTATTATACCTCTGCTACACAATATTAATAGACAAAAAATGGTGCTGAAATAAAATTTGCTGAATTGCAACAATGCAAGTTCTGACAAACCTAAGAGTCTGAACTTAATGAAGTTTAAACACATGTATACTTTTTGTGATCATACAGCTAGACATACATTGTATATACTACTCATGGATTTGCTGTGGACCTGGAGCTAAAAACACCTGTCCATATCTGCTTGAGAAATGAAGGAGTTTTGTACATACTCAGAATGTGTATCTTCCAACAATCATAACAATTGCTTAAAAAATACATCAAGATCATCCAGTCTCTTGAATATCGTATTGTTCCTAATAAACGCCCCCGGGTGTTACATTTTCCGAAGAGGGGGTGTTAAATAGGGGTGAAAAAATTGGCGATTTTTCCTTCTTCCATTTATGCTATTTCCAGTCAGTTTTTGCTTGATAATGATATATTTATTTGAGTCCAAAACAATTTCATGCATTTAAACAAATAACAATGGTTATAAGTACGGTAGGGCTTCATACTTGAGTAAACACAGTACTGCGTACGTGACTATCTGAATGTATCTCGCTGATGTCATTGTGGTGTAATGTCATATACCTCGTCGATCGACATTTGATTCTGGATGTTTTAACATGTGTTAAGTCTGTTTGCAAAATGTCTGAGATCAAAACACACTGGAATTTCACAGCTGGATTTAAAAGTTGACATTAAATTCAATTAAAAGCGTGTTATAAATTTTGTATAGATTTTACTTACAATACTTAACATAATAACTAAGTGCACAATTTTAGTAAAGATATAACAAGTTTAGTGTTAACTGTTACCTAGTGTACTGTGTTATTTTTAATGCCTTAAATAGCTAGTTGAGGAGATTGTTTCCAGGAATGTTGATTTTCTTTGATTTTTGTGCTACTTCTAATTTCTACTGTCGGCGCGTCGCTTTGATGACGTTGCTTTAACTGTAAGCGACCGTGATCAAAGCGTTACTGATATATTGACATACTAATCTTTGAGGAAGACAGCGTCACATATCGATTTTTTTAGAGAAGTTGGTTACCAAGTACAATTACCATACCGTATTTAATCTAATAATGCCCCTTTTAAAATTTAAATCTTTCAAACTTCCCTGTTGGGATTTTTTTATGAGCGTCCAATGTATTGCAATTTAAACCCTGTTGGTTATTAATCTATGGGTTAGTAATTGAGTTAAATTTAAGTTTTGCATTTTAACTGATTTTTTTCTTTTTTTTTTGAAAAAGAGGAGGAGGGTGATTATTTGAGCGTGTGTTATTAAGTGAACTTGATAAGAGTTGTATGATAGCATATTGATAATCCCAACCCCTTCGTCTAAGCTTGACTTTCTTGCTGAGTTGTTGTTGTAACTGCTTTGGTAATGATTGTCTACTGATTTCAGTTGCAATGATTTTTAACTATACATCTTCTGTTTATATTGAGTTGTACATTTAATCTGGAATCACATGTCAGTCACAGCTCTTCAAAACAAAGGAACATTAAAAAGTTTGAAAATCTACTGTAGTTACATGTACCTTTGAAGAAATTAAGAATTATATTGTACTTTAGAATTTGTGGTGTCCAATTTTATGCTTGATGCTTTAGCACCATGACAATTAATCTCATGATTATAACAGTAGGAATACAATCATGATCAATACATTCTATAATGTAGAAGCATTATAATCATACATTCTGATATTTTTGTCATTTCAGATGGGCAGTGGATCCAGCAAGTCACCTGATAAAGAAAATAAAACAAACAACAGCAAGGAAACCTCAGACACAACCTCATCATCTAAAACTGACACCACTAATACAAGCAAGCAAGTAGAAAAGAAAATGTCAGGAAATGCTAAGGTAGAGATTGAAAAGGAAAACGAAGTAGAAAATCCTGTAGCTCCATCAACTACTGAGGAACCAAAGTCTGGAGTTGCTGAAAGTACAAACAAAGCTGCTGGTCAAGATGGCTCTGATAAAGAAAAACCAATTGATAAAGTTAAAGATGAAACTGTTGTAGAGGAAGTTATTATTGATGAAGGGCCAAAGGAGCAGTTGAAATTTGATTGTGCTTTAAGATCAGCTTGTCTTCTTGTAAGAATCTTTTTTTATCATATAACTTAATACATGGGAGGTTCATAGAGTACATGTATTACATTCAAACATTTGATGTTTTCAAGTTATAATATTTTTAACATAGCTTCGATGGACTTTTAATCTTTAACATGATATGAACTGCTCCTGATGTCTGATTGGTTAAATGATAAGGTAGCAACTTAAATGTGATAAACATTTATGATCAGATACTACTGTTAAGAAAAAAAACTCTGCATATCATAAAAAACCATCTACAGTCGATTCAATTTTCGAAAGTAGTTGAGACTTTTTATTTGTGTTGCTCATTCAAAAAATATTTTTCTATGGAGAAAGATTACTTTCCAAACAACTATAAATTACTTTATAATTGTTATCTATTCTTCACATGTGTAAATATTTATGAAACCCTTAGCCAGTTTCCTAAGGATATTGCTACCTTGTGCTTTGTCTGCTCATACCTTTCATACTTCGAAAGGAATAAGTATCAAATCAAGGGTGTCAGGGGCGAAGCACTAGCTAGGGATATGCTAAGGAAAATAGCCATATTACTTTTGTGAATCTTGATCACACAACAACTTGTTTTTTAATACTTCTGTTTGTTTATTTATATATTTCAGGTTAAACCAGACAGCCTATATAAACTTGTAACAAAGAATGTAACAAAATTACAGTTAAATAGAGCTTTACCTCAGCATTTTGTTCTTATAGATTTGTTACATAAACTGGAAAATTTGAAGGTTTTGTTTTATTTATGTTTTCATTGTCTTCAAGAATATTACTTTTATTTTAAAACTCAGAAAAAGGACAGGTAGGCAGAAATAAAGCATTGAGTGCATCAGAGGCTTGTCGTGTTAAAGTAATTATCTATATGCATTAGGAGAAGCAAACAAGGCCGGGAGGAGAGAAAAAAGGGGGATGCAAAACCCTGGAATTCAGCTTTAGAATAATTACTAGTTACTGTGTTTACATTGTTTGATTAGTTTTTTCGTAATTATCATAATATTAAGGTGGAAAATCAATGACAAAGTTGTAATAATTATAAAAAATCTTTATGTATTTCAATTTGTCTTAAATCTATGATGCTAATGAAACTATATTACATTATCTACTAAGTACATGAAAAAGATCACAAAAATTAATACAATTTTTTGTCTGTTTAAGCTGGGTCAAATTAAAGTATTGTCCCTTAAGAAAGTTGAAGTACAATTTACATCCCAGAAGAATTCAATCTGATTAAAACCTGATCTAAAATTTTCCGCTTGCATACCTGCTAATT
This sequence comes from Mactra quadrangularis, assembly GCA_025267735.1. Classification (NCBI taxonomy): domain Eukaryota; kingdom Metazoa; phylum Mollusca; class Bivalvia; order Venerida; family Mactridae; genus Mactra; species Mactra quadrangularis. The sequence continues at coordinate 19,642,168 of CM046299.1, forward strand.
TAGATCTGGCCTTTTTCAAATGAAGGTCATGTTCAGGCGACCTTTTCTCATCATAATATTCATGACGAAATCATTATGATACGTAACTTGTTTACATCGTCCATGTCACTCAATTTGAAATGAGCTGCCCAATTGCAGACTGTGAATAATACCGCTGTTAAATAAGCATGCAAAACTTGGTTGAAAAAATAGAAATTACGAAATCAAAATGTGATTAATAGTGTTTTCGTCTAGATGAAAGCCACGCATTGATTGGTTGAAACAAAGTTCATCTTGACGTGACCTTCCACAGAGAAAGTAGAGATCCTGTACGACAACGCTCTACAGGATATCTTTTTACGAGATTGAGAAGTCTGACACTCTGTTTTGACACCAGAATGATTTTTAGGAAAGTGATCCTAACAGTCTCTTACCAACAAACTTGTATGTGATTAGGATTACTCAGAACTCAATTTATTTATCAGATTTGAACATTTTTTGTTATATTATAATTATGTATGTATTTTCCTATTATTGCAGGATTTAGATTTATCATATAACAATATGGGACCTCAAAGTTTTAGAGCTGTATGTTTAGCAATGTGTAACAACTCTACAATACTTAGTTTAAACCTCTCTGATAACATGGCTGACACAGATTCTGCTGTAAGTAAAAAACATTTTATACTTTTATGTATAATATATTAGTTGTAGAGCTGCGAATATCTGAGTACTCGGATATGCACCATCCCGACCAGAAAACTGAGTATGAATATTCGTCACGTTCGAAATTGTTGAATCGCGATAAATTTTTGGGAAAAAAATGAAATAACATTTCACAGCTTCAATTATCTCTGAAAACGAACAGCACTTTTAATGAAATCTTTAATTTATGTAGGGACCAAATTATCTTTTTGTCAAAATTTTGATTGATAAACATTTAAACAAAAATGTTATCTGACACTGAAAATGTCCATAAAAGGTCTGGTAGAAATGTTTGGAGTACATCGATTTCCATGAAGTACAATGTAATTTAAACTTCTGTATTTTTTCACTTATTTTTGTTACATAAATTCCTGTATGATTCTCTATTAACAAGTGATTTGTGGTTTGATTCGTGAATCGCTACACATGAATCATAGTTCAGATCGGATCGTCACTTGCTTAACAATCCACAGCCCTAATTAGTTGTGTATGAACCAGTTTCTTCACTTTCTGTTCACATGCTGTTCTCGGAATATTTTTTACAGCTGTAAAAAGGAGACCACTCATGTCTAGTTTTATCAATTTAGTAAAATTATGTAATCATGTTCCAGTATTTCTGTTTTGAGTACAAAAAAACATGATTGCACAGTATAATTACTCATTATTACTTTTGTGTATATGATGTAAGTACATTTCTTAAAAATATTCAACAGGGAAGTTTTGGCCTGCCTGACTGTTGTTCTTCTATTAGTTTAAGTTGTTCTTTTGTTAGTTATTCAGGTATTAAAATAAAACAACAACAACATGTATAATACTTTTGATATACTATATTGTGATCAACATGTTTCGGTTTACTCCTTCTTCAGGATAACAATAATAATGATTAATTTTTTTTATTCAGGTATTCAAATATTTGTATCTTTAAATGGGAATGTTCAAATTTTAGCATATTAAATACTTTTATGATTTGATTAAAAAGCTTATTTGAAATAATAGTAAAGAAATTTTCATGGATCATATGATATTTATTTTATGTACAGGATTGTGTTGGACGTATGTTAGAAGAAAATAAAACATTACAATATCTAGATGTTTCTAGTAATTATCTGGGTAAAGATTATTTCTCAAGGAAATGTGGACCAGCTCTTAAAGTTAATACTTCACTTAAAACACTCAGGTATGGCATTTTATTATTCAGTTAAATATATATATTGATTGATTTAATTATAGAAACAATTTTGTGTGATTCTTTAGGTACTGTGAGGATGACCTGCTTGAGGGAGATTTCAGATTTTATCATACAAGATTGTTTAGTCAGCTGATCATGTTCATAAGAGTAGGTGTTTAACCGATATGAAATCATCGTTAATTAGCAAATCAAACTTATTTGTTAAAGTATTGGTATTATTTTTTATCATCAGTGGCAGATATATTAACCCTGCTGATATAAATGCTCAATATTTGTTGGATTATCCTGGTACATAAATATGGTTATCTATTTTTATCAATCATAAGTAAAGAAGTTACATAGTGTGTATTTGAATCAGCAGAGTTAGTGTATGCGCCACTGACTATTGAAGGAAATTTATTCAGCTCAATTAATTAAGCTCAATAATTTAAGCTCAAACTTTAACATAGCCTTTACATCTGTACTTATTTTATATTACATAGGGTTCAGTATGGTTGACACTAACTGTGTCCTGGGATTCAGAGGATCTCAGTGATTCTCAGCTAGGGATTCCATCAGGATTCCTGAAAATTGCCATGAATTGTTTATTACAATTAATGACTGCAAATATGTATCCCAAATTTTAACTTTTATTAGGCGAATCCTTAATGGTAAGGAAAAATCTCTGAGTAACTGACTAGGGATTCCTTTGGGATCCCTGATAAGAATGTTCAGTTAATGTCAAACCCCGTCCATTTAATTTATTTCATTTTTTATATACATGGTATTTTATTTATAGATGTGAAAGTATAGGTAGTACAGATTTAAGATTATTAATTGATGGTTTACAATCCAATACAACATTAGTTGATTTAGATATAGCTAGTAATGAAATAGCTGACAGTGTTGGTTTTACTAAAGGTTTAGCTGTCTGTTTGAAGGTAAGATTTTTATGAAAGTTCCATTAATGTTTAGATATCATTTCACTATGGTGCTCACTAAAAGTTTGGAGACTAAAATTTACCAAAATTCTTAAATTTCAATATGTGATTTTGAAAAATTATAACTTTTAATAATGTTTGGTATGGTTTGTGATTAAATAGAACACATTACATGAGTGTATAAAGACTAGATGTGCGCCGTATTACCGGTAAACCGGTTACCGTGGTTTTTTATCTTATGGTACAATACTGTGGTATTTTTGGAAATACCAGTATTGAATAATTTGACTTTCTTTGATAAACTATTACAAACAGCTAAAATAACAAACACCTAGATAAATGATGACATTATGAACAATGAATGAAACAGTTTCGTTGATTTACAATTATTTAACAAAAGAACAGACAAGTTGTAGTTTGATATGGACAAGTCATTTTTTCAAATCACTTGTCCGTGGATAAGTCATTATTTTTAAGATTTCGCCACCCCTGCATAATGTCGTAAATAAAATATTTTGATTTAATTCTTGATTTTGTGATCGTTTTAAAGGCTGTGGAACGCATTTTTGTATGCATGGGTTTCCTTTGACGATTGTTTTATTTATTTTCATTTTTTTTCCACAAAATAATGCCGTATTTATTCCCCCATTAATTTAAGTAAGTTTTAGCATAAACCCCTTTTGAGTGCCTTGTATGGCGTCATGACACAAGTTTTAGACGGACCGATTCATTTTAACCCAGGTTCGTTATTTACAACTTTGATTACGAAATATCATAAAATTTTTGTTAAATTTGAGAACAAAACTTAAAAAATCAAGAATGATTAAGTTGTTATGGTTATTACCCTTAAGTAAGGACTTTTGTGTTTTCAAAAGTTAATAAATGATCTTCTTGAAAGCGTTTTTTTATTTAATAGCCCTACTGCACATGGTAAAGGCTTACTTTGTGGTATACCATGGTATATACTGTGGTATTTAGTAAAAAAAACGTGGTATACTGTGGTATAAATTTTCTGGCAGTACCCAGCTCTAATAAATACTATGTTGAATGTAGCTCTTTTTTCATAACAGTTTTGTAGTCTCAACTGTGAACCATAACAAATAAAAGCATTCTAAAATAAAGGATTATCAAACTTTTCAATAAAGTCTATTCAGTAGGAGTATGTAGTGAAAATGTCTCCTAACTTTTAGCGAGGACTGTACGTGATTGACTTCATATTATGTCCATCTGAGATGAGTTTGACTTATGGCTGTATTATTTATTTCATAGAACTGAAGAAGAGGATAAACAGCAAATAAGAAAGAAATTCTTGCATGTAATTAGACTGAATAAATTTTCACTTCAGACTAGTGTGTTAAGGTGAAGACTGACTTTTTGATTATTTGATGTCATGCACTAATGTCATACAAATATGTTATGCTTTAACTTACATGTGTTATTTACACTTTCAGAAACCTGATTGTGTTATAAGTTGTATATCATTAAGTCGTTGTGAACTAACATCAGAAGCTGTCGTAGAGTTATCTAATGGTCTAGCTGAAAATAAAACACTTTGTGAACTCAATCTTACTGGAGCGAAGGTAATGTTATACTTGTTGTAATTAAAGCTAAGTTTCAAGCTTGATTTGTTCCTTGGTATCTAATTGGCATATGCAAGAGCTTACGCCCATTAGAAGGGATGCATTTTTAAGAAGTTCCTAATGAAGTCATGGTTTAATTCATAGAGCAAGAAATTAGCCTCTGATAGCTTAACTCTAACCCAGAAGTGAATGGGTATTGCTAGGGTGGTGTGATTTTTATCTATATTTATACTTGATTGTGTTTTTGATAAAAAGTGGAATAATAGAAGTTTGTTATGTCAGACAACTTTGTAAATTTAATTAAATAACATTTTGCTTGGTTATCTAGCTGGGTGGTTATGAAACTTTTATTGTTCCTGTTTTTAGCTCGACTTTACAAAGTAAAAGGAGAGCTCTCCTACTTGCCCTAGCGTCCGCATCTGTGTCCACATTTCTGATTAAAGTTTTTGTGCAGTAAAATAGTTTTTACTATGACTTGTTTTTTTCTTGAGGTATCTACTTCAAACTTTAAATATATGTTCTTTATTATCAACCACATCTAATGTGACAAGGTTCATAACTCCAAATACATTCTTTTTAGAATTATCTCCCCTTGAACTTAGAAATTTCTTTTAAAAAATGTTTGTTTTTACTATAACTGTTTTATTTCTTTAGGTATTGACTTCAAACTTTATATATATGTTCCTTATTATCAACCTCATCTAATGTGACAAGGTTCATAACTCCAAATTAATTTTTTTACCATGAACATAAAATTTTCATGAATTTTTTTTTTTTACTTAAAATTTATTAAGGTTATATTTTCAAATTTTAAAATATGTATGTTCCTTATCATCAACCACAACTCCTGTGACAAATACTTACTTAGTCGAGCATGCTGTCTCCTCTGACAGCTCTTGTTCTTTAAGTCAACAATATTTAATCTCTTATAAGAAGCTCATTATGAAATCTCTTTTAATATCATTATGAGTAAAATATTGTAACTATATAACTGTGTACTATTTTTACATTTTACAGATGGATAATTTTGGTATATTAATTAATGTTATTGTTACATCAGCTAAACATCCAACTATGAGAATTCTTAGTTTAGATAATGTCAAAGTAAAAGCACAAGATTGTAAAACAGGTATGCACTTTGCCCTTTCAATGCTGAATTTCCTTAATGGACTAGTCTGTCTTCATTTTTAGACCTATCCATTGTCATTTTAGGGTTTTCAGGATAAAAATTGGACAATGAGCCACCAACAGCTAAGAGCCTGGTCAGCCAGCACATGTTGAGTCGGCTGACCAGGCTCTTATATTAATTATTATATTTGGCTCCAGCATTGTAAGAGTTAATGTTTTATTACACTGTATTTTATGAACTAGCTGGTAACATGATTTTCCATGTCATTGTGCTTTTGCCCTACTAGGGGCTTATTTCTTGGTGATGAACAAAATTGTTTGTGACAGACAACATCATCAATGTTTCATTGACAGACATTGTTCTGTAAACAAATTATGTACTGTCCATTTTTACACATGTTTGGTTATAATTATGATTGTACCTCATTAAAGTGAATAAAAGTATTTTTATTGTATTATTTTTAATATACCCCTCCCAAAACTATGTTTTTTATACCTCCCTATACTATGTTTGGAGTATACAGGAGTCAGCTTTTCAGTTGATCAGTTGGTTGGTCGTCTGTTCAGTCGGTCTGTAGCTCTTACTTGTCTGCTTAATTTCTCAGCACCTATTGTGGGAATGTGATTCAAACTATACCCATAGACTAGGTATCATGACATGTGCATATTCTATTATTTTTATCTAAAAGAATTGTGACAAAGAAATCAGTAAAGTAAAGCTAGGTCAATGGAAAACGTATATAAAACTATTAGTTATGAACACAATGAGTTATACCCTTTGTTCAAAAGTTAAAAACACTGCTAACTTTGGCCCAATGGTAGTCTGGGCAAGGCCAGTGGGTATGATTAGTTTGTATATGTCCTCAAGCTAGAAGTCATAATAATTCCAAATTGTTATTTTTTCTTATTTTACAGAAATCTCTCCTTGTGAAAGTGTGTCTGCTCTTCAAGTTTTAAGTTTAAATTCATGTGGTCTTGTGGATGAGTTTTTCACCTCCTTAGAGAAGAGCTGTAAAGGGAGATTACTCCATCTTGTAGAAATTGATATAGCAGCAAATGATCAACTTTCTATACAATGCTTGGATAGTTTAGCTGCAATGACCACAGGTAGGTAATTGTAGGATCTACAGAAAGGGTTGAAAGGGATATATAGTATTGAGTTTGAATATTGGTTATATGGTTTAAGGAGATGATAACTCAATAATGAGAAAATGTAAAGGATGATGCTAACAGATTGAGCATTACCGTTATAGACTTGTCAAGTTTTAATTTGTTCGACTTGGTACATGTGTACCCAAAGAGGTTAGTACTTATGGAGGTTCATTGATCATCTGTAGTTTAGTTTTAGAAACTTTAGTATTATCTATTAGATCAAGATCAGTACTTGTAGCATGCCAAATGACTGTGCTACTGTAAGTTGGTCTTTATAAACAAAGAAGTACATATTCAATAGAATGATGGGAAGGTTTTGAGGATTGAAGATATAGCATTGCTAATTTATTATTGTTTTTTAAATGCAAAATACTTGTTCAGGTTTTAGCTGTTAAATTGCATGAATATTATATAAAAAGAACTTGAACAACAAAAGTATAAAAAGGGACAGCTTGAATAAGATAGGGGTGAGAGTAGAGAGAAATAATCCTGTTGATATCTAGAGGAGATGGGCTTCAATCTTCTTTAAGCATCTGCCTACTTTCTTTTATAGACATAGCTGCCCAGCTAGCTCAGGTGGTAGCACGCAAGTCTACTGATTGAGGGGTCATGGGTTCAATTCCCGGGCGGGGCATAATTTCGTGGAGGTTGGTCATGAAACTATTGCTACGGCCATTCTCCCTCCTACCAATGATTTCTAATTATGTAGGGCAGTTGTCAGTCACTGACGAAAGTATGTGCTTAGTAGTTGGTTAACAGCTAAATTCAGAGATTTAGGCTTTCCAGGAGGAGTGAGTAGGTTGACTGACCTCCGTTATATGATCTATACAATGTGTTGCTACGGCTTTAAACTCAACAAACAAAACAAACTTTCATAGACAAACAAAATACGTAGCTGGGTTTCAGTGTGGGGTTAAAGAAATTTGTTGTCAGCAACTTTAACCACTGATTGTTATGAATATTTAATACTCTTAAGTATAAATGTTTATATTTGTTCACTTACAGATGAAACTGGTTCAAATTCGTTAAAACGTTTACGTTATGGTTTAAACAAGGGAGACAACCTGCATACAAAGTTATCATTATTTAATAGCTTACAATATTTAAATCTAAGATTATGTCATCTGTCACAGGAGACTATATTAGAACTGGGTATGTTTTTATATATTGATTATTTATTGTTGTTTGTGCTTTAAAAGAATACTATAAGAATACAGAATGTGAAATACTAGATATAATATTCCACATTCTGTATTCTTTTAGTTTCCGCATGCATTACTTTACCCTTAGTTTTATGCTTATTTCATGTTCATATGTTAATGTGCAATTTTAATTCCTCTGCCTGTATAATGTCTGCATGTACTGCATGTTTTTTATATATCTTTAAACATTTGTATATGTATCTTTGTTTCATCCATGTGTGTTATTTCATTTTTGTAGTTATTTTGTTTTTCTTGTAATATTCGGACTTGAATATAGAAAAAATTGTATCTTAAAGGCTGTTAGTTCTAGTAGTAGTATGTAAACACCAAAGGTGGGTTTCTTGCAAGTTTTTTAAGTCAGACTGTTTTGTTTGATCTTTTCGGAATCCTGATAATTTAATTGGAATTAACATTGTATATAAACAGATTAAGTTACTTAATCAGAAGCAAGCTAACTTAAGTAATGATCTTAGGTTCTTTCTTACCCACCTTGGGCCAACTATCCTTCTATGAGGAGCTTACAACTTTTTCATATATTAAAGAAAATAGACATTAATATAAAAAATTCATGTATTGGTATTAAGTGGCTGCAACCATAAGGCAAGATAGCTAGATTAAAAATCAGTTGTACTAATCACTTGACATAAGCGATGGCAATCTTCATGAAAAAAGTTATTTTATACCATTAAAAAACTTGTCTTTCTATCTATCATCAGTGAAATATCCAATGATAATTCATATTGTATTTTATTTCAAACAGGTAAATATATATCAGGTGAGACATCTAATATAACAACATTGATTGTAGATGGTTTAAAATTATCTGGTACTGATGCTATCAAAAATATTGTTGGTGAGTACATTTCTATATTTCTTCTATTGTCAGATTTTTGCAAAAATGTTACAGTGCAATCCAAAATTACCTTTACACTTTTAAAATGCTGTTTTTTCTTAATACAAATAAGTTTGTATTTACGCATTAGGAAACCTATACATTTTAAGTGCAATAAACTTCTCAACCTATGGAGTAAGCTTCAACTGTCCAACCAAAATCCCTGTGTTGAAAATAGAGTAACATTTCCACTTTTCTAAGTCTGTTACCTCATATTTTAGACCTTAGAATAAGACAGCAAGACTTAAAATAGGGAAAATGCAACTGCGGGTTGCTGTTTCATAGTGACGAGTTCTGCATAGAAAGGAGCAAAAATGGTACAAAGGATTGTGCTGTACCTTGTTATTCTGTGTTAGAATAATCACTTGTACATTTACATAATTGTAACACTATTATTGATCAATTTTTGTTGGATTTTTTGTTTCAGTAAATCCAAAAGTCAGCAAGCTAGGAACATTAAGTCTTGGTTCATGTTCACTTGATGATAATGATCTAACACCACTTTGTGATGCTATCAAAGATAATCTAGCTTTAACTATGCTTAAACTATCAGCCAATAGAATTACTGATGTGGGAGTGGCCAAACTTGTGGAGGCATTCCTTAAAGCTAAAAATCCTCCACTAGCTGTTCTTGATTTGTCCAATAACAGGGTAAGTTTTGTATTATTTTTGTTTAAAGATCTATTGTTAAATGATAAGGAGTGCTGTTTGTCTTACATAAGCAATATTATTGACTTGGAACTTTTGGAAATATATACTCAATTTTACCGATTCATTTTTTCCAACTCTCATCTCGATATGGAACAGGCTTCCTGAGACAGTAATTGCATCCCCATCCATAGACGCGTTCAACACCAGGATGGGTGAGCAAGTCAATTAACTAGAGCAAAAATAGCCTGCTTTTAATCTGTTTTTATTTCCCTTCATCTATTTAAATATTTTTACAATTGTGCAACAATTCACATACCCCAGAGACATTCAGAACTCCTTGGCCATTCGCTACAAACTTCGGACATATTTAGACGCCATTTTATAACTACCTTTTTGTCACATTCCCAAAAAATGCTTTGAACAATGTTGAAGTAAATAAATCCATGATTGTTTATGCTATGAGTGATGTTTTGTTTTTAGATCATAAATTTGAAATAATACAGTTCAATGATATCACTGAACAATATATAGTTAAATACATTTGTATATAACATTGAAATATGTTTTGACACGGATTTGTGTGTACTACAAGAACTATTTCGCATAACCATTAAGTGCTAGGCCTGTGCTTCGCCTTGCATAATTATGTAGTGAAAACCCAAGCCACCAGGGTAGACCCCCAACAAATCCTTCCGTGATTATTCATTTATGAAAGGTGGAGGTGTTCCGAATGACCCGGATGATAGGAAACTTCCTTGTTACTTTGGTTGATACCACCATGTATTGCACAATAACTGTTATGTTTGATATTGAGATTTTTATAATTTCTATGGTTGTTTGTATTTTTTTCTAATATATAATTATAGTTAGAAGATGAAGGAGCTAAGTGTCTCATCAAATTATGTACATCTAAATATAAACTACATAGTCTTAATGTTAGTGCTAATGGTATTGGTAAGTTATATTATATAAAAATGTTACTTTATTAAAACCTGATCTAAATTAACAAATTTGATCAGAACCCAATGTAAATACCCAATTTTATTGAAACCGTATCTAAAATTCTACACTCTCATACTTTCTCACAGGTGTCAGGCACACTTTTTCAATCTCGTTCTTTATATATACAATAATAAGGAAGGCATCACAAATTTCACTGATAATGACACTATGTGTTAAGTGAGTAGCTTTTATGACTATAGTCTGTTAATGGAGACTTTTACCTAATGGACTTAAATGTGTTGTCAATGAACGTGTTCAAATCAAATTTAAAGAAGAATCAGAAAGTCTGATTGCTCAAATTTTCTAATTAATAATGATACAATTATTTTACTATTGCACTTATTATTTACTATTGGATTACTTAGTCTGCTAATGATGGTTTATTCATTACAATTAATATCTCATAGTCAGTACTGTGTCGTATTATGTTATATGTAGTAGGAAGTAAGAGTGAACACCATAATAATTACTAAAACTGTTTTGTAAAAACCTTTAAAATCTTGATAAAATTATTTTACCTATACACTGAGCTAGTATCTTAATATTCATTTCTATTTATGTATTACCCAGGTAAAGAAGGAATGTTGGCCTTGACCTCAGTTGTTGGCGGAAAGTCACCTTTACAAACATTACATGTTCAAGGTCAAACAAAGTCCCAAGATGAAGGTCATATGATAGATATATTCTCTAAACTGGCTACAAGTATAGGTTTGTGTATTTATATTTTAACTTTACTGAAGTAGTATCTAGGAGCAATGGTCCAGTGGTAGGATGGGCATTTAAGGATTAAAGGTCCTGGGTTTAACTTCACTATGGATACTGCATATTTCCTTGAGCCAGAAATTTACCTACTGTAATTCCACACCACCCTTTTGTAAATGGGTAATTTGAAGAATCACTTGTATGAAAGTGATATCAATGACCAGGGATCATCATACAAAAGTGTTGAGTCTTGGCCATTTGCCTTAATTTTAAAATTCTTTCATATTTGTTATCCATTCGGAACTCCTCGACCATTCGCTACGAATAACCTCGGACATATTTAGACGCCATTTTGGAAAAACCGGTGTTGAAGTAAACAAATACGTTTACGTACACATTCGTTTAGGCGATGACTGAATTTTTGCTTTTAGTCCGTGAATTTGAAATTACATTGTTCAATATCGATGAACAATATTTAGTTCAATTTAATACAAAGAAATAAGTTTTGACAAAGATCTGTGTGTATACTGCAAGAACTATTTTGTATAACCGTTACGTGCTTCGCCTCGCGTAGGTAGTAAAATCACAAAAATCCAGTGAAGACCCCCCCACGAATCCTTCTGAGATTATTCATTCATGAAAGGTCAAGGTGTTCCGAATGATTTATCATTAAGGGTACAAGTTTTTCTATGCACTTGTTGTTTGATGTAATTTTTAATAAAAACTTGAATTTTTGCAATCTGAAACAAATCACAAACATATTTGACACAAGCTCGGTTTATGATACCAAAAGTACCAAGATGCCTTAAAATGATTAAAGTTTACTAACCCTTATTGTCATATTTATACTTCATAGATTTTTAAGACTCTATGAGACTATGACATTTGTATGGGATGAAATATATATTTTATTCGGGGTTTAAATTATTGGGATATGTGTATATTTTATATAGGATATAAAGTACAGAAAGATGGTGATACAATTAAACCTGGTTGTAGTGATTTACCTTCTAATTTACCTGATGGTTTATTAGTTAATATTAAAGACATGGGTGGACATGCTGGTTGGTATTTTATCTTATATTTTTATATATCTTAGTCTATACAGTTTGGCCAATATGTTACATGTCATAAAATTTCACGGTCCAACCTGAGATTTGAACCCATGGCATCCTGAGTTGTAAGGGGACACTCTACCATGTCACCATTTAAAACAGCTTGAAGGCAAGGAAGTACAAGTTTCTAATTACTTGTATGTCTCTACTACAATATGGTAAGGAGTGGGGATTAACAGAGTCATATATATTTATAGCCTATCTGTTGGATTGCTTTTTAGTTATAAAGTATGATAATTGATTACCTATGGAGGTTGATGAGAAATTAATAAGTTGATCTCATTGTTTCATTTAGCCAGACATTGTCAAGTTTGTTGAATAGTATAATAATTAGGTAGTAAGTTAATGATTATTCTGAACAAAATAAAGTTTCATACTATTGTACATAGCTGCTGTTAGTTATTTTTTGCAGGCAGGTCCATATTTTATATGAATTATGTGATTTTTTATTTCTTCTTCAAAGCTTTTAGACAAGTTTCATTTTGATTTAAAATATGAACATTCAGAGTGCTAGATTACAACATATCCTGTACAGTCTTTATAATATAACTTTCATTAAATGAATACTAAAAGCTATAAACTATTTGGTTATAAAGTGTTTTATTATATGCTTTCCAGTGGAATACTGGGAGTTATTGGTGAAATAAAACTCAATACTCCACTGTTTTGAAACAATGAAAATATATTTGTTATTTTTCACTGTTTGGATTCATTCACCATATTGACGGACTACTTTTTTCAATCGTAAATCAAGAACCCTACAAATATTGGAAATATGAGCTAAGTATAGTATATTTTCACTTGTGGCTATGCCACTCATGAAGATAATGCATCCTCAGCTCACTCGTGAAATAAAAATCTATCTTACACCAAAATAAACAAATATCCTCTACACTTGTGTATATTAAATTTCAGGTAATATGGGTCAAGCATTAGACAGTCAAAGTATAAAAACAGATTATGTTGTTGACAGATTACCATCATTGTCATTCAATCATATAACACAGATTTGTTGTTTCTTAAAAGATAAAGGTGTGTGTATTTTTTATAAAATAAGTTGAAATTTATGATTATCGTATAGTAATAATTTATAATAATTATATAATTTTATAATTATTTATATGTATTTCAATAATTTGATGGTTGATCTTCAAGAATATATTTGCTACTAAAAGCAAGGTTTGACATTAATTTTTAAGTAGTTTGCATGGTTAGACAACCAGTTTTATATTTCACTCCCCCAAACCAAATGTTTTCTAGCAGTAACACATGGCTTGAACCCAAATCTAGTCATCAGGGTTACTGGAGGACCTTTAATGTCGAGCCCTGAAAAGTCTTAAAAGATAATGACTTCATTGTATAGTTGTTCACAGGGTTTTTGTCTGCTTCATTGGGTTGCATTATGTGCAGACCCTGGCTAGAAATTAACATGAAGTTAAGTGTCTAGAAGTGACATTTTGTGTAAAAAAACATCTTTTTCTTCTGCTATATGTTTTGACAACAATATTGATGCTTTTGTCCTTTTCAACTTGGCTTGGGATAATCTACAGTGTTTTTAAACATTGTCAAAATTAATGAGAAGTTAAGTGTCTTGAAATCACCCATTTCATGTAAAAAATCTTCTTATGCTAGATGTTTAGACAACAATAATGATGTTCTTGTCCTTTTCAACATGGCTTGTGATAGGCCATTGTGTTTTTTCTTAAACCAAGGTCAAAAATGACTCTTGAACATTGTGCATACTTCAATATATTAGAACATATTCGCTAACAATACATTTGCAGTTATAAAAACACTGTTTATAACACTATTTGTTTTGTCTATATTCTAAAATGAGTATTTTATTGATGTATTACATGTATATTTCTCTCAATAAACTAGATGCTACAGAATGTGTATGGTCAGAAAATGATTGGAAGATGATTATTGGTGCTGATAGAGCTACAACATGTACACCATCATGGTTACAGGTTTGTTTAGTATACTGATAAACATCTCGTTCTATTGTCTCTATTAATGAATGATAAATGCTGTTTGAAACATTTCATTAAAACTGATTCATTGAAATGAATATCTACTACAGAATCCATTTACTTTAATATCTAATTAATTATGATGTATTTGTAAAGGACTGCTGAGGAATACTAAATGATAAGTCAATTGATTTTAAATTAACTTAACTTTTGAATTAACTTCTTTGTTAAAAAAGCTGTCAATATCTGGAAATTTTGTACACTTTCCTGTGATGGGTTAATGCACTCCATGCACCATTAAGTACATTGTGACTAACTGATGTTAAGTAAAATAATAGTTATGATTGTCATTTGTAATCCTTACCTTTGTTCAATTTCTTTTAAGTATTACCTATATATCACCCTATTTTAACTTGCTTATAAAGATGTGTTTTGTTATATTAGTTATCAGATCATCGTGATAAATGTATATACCTCAACAATCTACCTGGTAGTGCTACAATACAAAAATTAGAATCTATATTAGAGATGGATTGTGATTGCAATGTACAGGAAACTTGTCTTATGAAGGTAATTGTGTTCTTTTATTATATTGTTGATATAGTGTTGAACTAGCATGCAAATTATTTCATTTGAAACCATAACAAGTATAGTTAGTCTCTCTGAGAGACTAACTATAGAGACTCTCTCAGTTAACTATGTTAGTTTGTTTCTTGGAATTACCAAGATATTGGTTTTAAATATTTACACAATGTACAAAGTGAAAATTGCTTTTACTTCTAAAATTGTATCAGTTCTTAGTAGGAGCAGTGGTTCAGTAGTAGGGTACCTGCATAGGGATTGAGTGGTGTGTAGGTTTTAACCCTCTAGAAGCACTGCTTAGTTCCTTCCGCTAGAACTTAACCTGTCATTGCTTCACTAGGTGTATAATTTTGTTGCACCAATATGTCATCTGCACATAAGTAGTTTAGGACTCACAAGGGATATTGATCGATAAATACTAGTAGCCTGATGACCAGGGTTACATTGTAATAGTTGTAAAGTCTGTTAATATATATCAGCATGAAACTTAGATCGTAAAATGCAATTACTGTTTAATGATCACTTTTTGAAAGATAGTATAAGAACAATTTCAAAATGAAAAACTTTAGATTGTAATAATGCATAAGTGAAAACATTATGATTGTTTTATATTTAAGGATCCAGTTACTAGAGGTAACAATGGTGTAGGTTGGGCTGTTATGAATGATCAAGAATCTGTACAAAAAGCTCTGGATTATTTTAATAGTGGAGAGGTAGGTTGGATTTTCTTTATTGTTGCTACAATTACTGAATGCTATTAAAATGTATTATATGCTGAATTGATCTGGTCACCTTTTTCTTAGATGAATGATTTATCAGTTTAGCTTATTAGGATATTACAGATAGATAGTTTATTTATTTCCATAACATTTACAAATGTATGAGGACAATAATACAGTATATTCACAATATTTCAGGCTAAGATATTTGGTCAAGCTATTATGATATCTGAAGTTAAAGTAAAAGTGGACAATGAAGCAAGTGAAGAACTTCAAAAGAAAGCTATGTAAGTTGTTTTATTTATATATAATTTACCACTTAACTGTTAATATATTTTGTCTTTGATAATTTTAGTAAACTTCTATTGATTGGTTGTTGTTCTCATGTAAAAACATTTCCAATAGCCTTGTTTTAAACAACCAGGTTGGTTTCTTTGTACTTGTTTTGTTTAACATTCAATTTCAAATCATTTATAGTCATAGTCATATAAGGCTGACAATTCACCTACCTATCTCTTCTAAAATAAGGGACTTTAGTCAGTTATTTCCCCTTGAATGTTCTTCAAATAGGTAGGTCCAATTAGTTGGATTACTCGGATTTTACTCTTACTTTTCAATGTCAATTTGCCAAAATTCATCTCTAATAACATTTTTGTAAATCATTTAATTTGTTTGAAATTCAAACTAAGTATTTTTAGGGTAAAGAACTATGTAAATTTCATTACTTATGTTAATATCTTTATTAACAAGAAAGATATTAGATGAAATATTTTGTTGTCCTTACATAGGACTTCAATGATAAAATCCGAGGATTCCAACTGTAAGGACCTACTTACCAATTGGATTGCTCCAGATTTTATCGGGAAAAGATAACTGACTAAAATCCCTAACCGACCATTATAATATTATCTCCATGTAAGCACCTGCCTACTTTCTCACATAGAAGTTGTGGTCAAAACTTGTTTAAACCCACCTTCCTCTTTATATTAGAGTATTTAGTGATTTGTAATCTTACCATGATGGCAGTTATGTTTGGAGTGGAGAGTAGTAGATATAAATCGAGGGTCTAGCACAAAACGGTCATAACTCACTCATTTCTTATATTGAGTTAGGACCGTTTTCTGCTAAACCTGCAAAATTGGTTTAATTTGTATCATAACCCAAAATATGATCTACTTTCAGTCTGTTTAAAAAAGTTATCTCAAAGTTTTATGTTTTCTACTAATGTTTGTATTGTCTACATTCTATATATATTACAGTGAGGATCAAGAGAAGAGATCTAGATTGAGAGCTAAAGAAGAATCAGCTCATAGAACATTAATTATAAATTCAACAGAAGCATCGTGGAAACGTCATGCTTATAGATTAGCACATCCTGCTTATGCTGATGGACGTATATGGTAGAAAGTTGTGACTGGATCTATAACAGTATTGAACATTCATTATGGATATATTTATATTGTGTCATATTACTGTAATACTTTTGTTTAATATGTCATGTTTTTGAAGTGAACATTATTACTATAATTTAGTGCAGACATAGTACTGATATTGTTTTTAAACACTAGATATTCAGGTAGTTCTTGAAGCTGACTTGCTAGCTTTTCAATATAATAACACATTCTTATGTATTAGAGAAAACTTCAATATAATCAAGTCTGTTGACATTGATACTGGTAACACATGGGAATACAGTAGGCTCAAATGTTTGTGACACAAGGTTTAAGCAAACCAGAGGCGCTTTTCACAAAAATTCTTACGATAAAAATCATAAGTCAAAAGCAAGAAACCTTCATTTTACAATTATGTTATGGACGATCAATTCTAATTAGTACTGAATTATGTAAAATGTTTTATACATTTTGAATATCATATCATAGTTATATTTATTATCCTTCTAAATGGGAACTACAAAATTTATAAAATTGACTTAGGATAACTTTTTTGTTAGAAATTTTGTGAAAAGGTGCACTGGTGTTCAACCAGTTCAAAATCAACATTATAAGTGTCAGATAAATGTTAAACCTTTCAGGGTAGTTTAAGTTAGCCAAGTTTGAGCTTTCAAACTTTCACTGTTGTGTGATATTGTGTAATGTATACACAAAAATATGTATAGTATCAGGTCAAATGTGATAGACTAAAAGTATTTGTGATACATTTAAAGTATTTGTGATAGATTTTTAGTATTTGTGATAGACTTACAGTATTTGTGATATAATGTCTGTGATATCTTTTTACTTCAGAGATCTCTCTTATTTATTGTTTGTGTGTAAAATATGTTTTAAACATTATAATTTATTGTGTATGTCAACAAGTTCTAAGTGTGGCTGATTAGATCACCAACTTTATGAATCATTGAAACCTCCCGCTGATAAATGTCAAGGCTTGTTATTAAGCTTCTGAATGTGAAATGTAATTTTAATAGCCAACTGCTTGTTGGAGACTAGTACTGGTGCACCATAGAAACAATGGTGAGGTAAATTGTCCATCACATATCAGTTCAACAGCTAAAAAGGTTGAAAAACATGCTGTAACATAGATCTATTATTTTGTTCTGATATTGTTTATGCACAACTGATATTAAGTTTTTAATTGTTTTGTTTATTTGATATATTGTTTTGTATGTATGTATTTTCTGTCTGTTAAAGTTTTTAACAAAAAAAAATTCATTTATGTTTTCTGATGAAATGTTAAATAATTGTATTACTTCATGAACATGTATACTAAACTGCATTTATAGCGACTACTTTTCAAACATTCTAACAATTTCCCAAATATGCTCCTTCCTCTGTCTGTTTATCTTTTCTTAAACACCGTATTGTACCTCACTATTTTGGAAGTATATTCATAATTTATGATTCAGTCCAATAATTTGTGTTATTTTTTCTCTTTCCATTTAAATCATATTATAAATTCATTATATATAATTATTAATTAGTTTGATTTGTTATATCATATAATATGATATGTAATTTGAATCATTTACTTATTTTATCTTTATATTTTCTAAGAGTTAACTATTTGATATCACCAAATATTTCTATAATTGTTAAACCAGTATTATTATCATTATTGTTTAATTGTTGTCATTTTAGTTTTTATTTTACTTATAGTACATTGTTAAAATTCTTATCTATATTTCTAGATCTGGGAAATAAATAAATTTCTATAACACACAATTTTATTTTGGTTTGTCTTTATTAAAGGGTGTGCTCGATTGGGCTGTCGGAACTGTGCTAGGATCAAATTCCGACTCTTCAACAGAATCTGCCTAACAAGTGAAATTGGATGTCGTAACTGAATCAAAAGGCAATATCCGTAGCAAATATACTCGCTTCTTACTTTACTTATGGCAAATAGTTAAATTGTTATCGTAAACAATCGGTCAAAAGTATAATTTTAACAACAATGGGTTTCTAAACACCAAACTCACATGTTTGCAGTGATGCCGCTGCAATCTTGGGTATGAATAAACGGCAACCAATTCCGTTTACACCACCTATTTCCATGGAATTGATAGAACACAGTTCTGATGCACTCCACTGGAGTTGTCCCAGTTCTAACAGTAGGAATTTCCATTAGAGCACGCCCATAGTAATACAGTAAGTTGTACTTCATATACCTAAGTCCACAAACCATTATAGTAATATGGCCTGTGATCAGTATAGTTTTAAAATTGTACTTTATATAACTAAGTCCACAAACCATTATAGTAATATGGTCTGTGATCAGTATAGTTTTAAAATTGTACTTTATATAACTAAGTCCACAAACCATTATAGTAATATGGTCTGTGATCAGTATAGTTTTAAAATTGTACTTTATATAACTAAGTCCACAAACCATTATAGTAATATGGTCTGTGATCAGTATAGTTTTAAAATTGTACTTTATATAACTAAGTCCACAAACCATTATAGTAATATGGTCTGTGATCAGTATAGTTTTAAAATTGTACTTTATATACCTAAGTCCACAAACCATTATAGTTATATGGTCTGTGATCAGTATAGTTTAAAATTGTACTTTATATACCTAAGTCCACAAACCATTATAGTTATATGGTCTGTGATCAGTATAGTTTTAAAATTGTACTTTATATACCTAAGTCCACAAACCATTATAGTTATATGGTCTGTGATGAGTATAGTTTTAAAATTGTACTTTATATACCTAAGTCCACAAACCATTATAGTTATACGGTCTGTGATGAGTATAGTTTTAAAATTGTACTTTATATAACTAAGTCCACAAACCTTTATAGTTATACGGTCTGTGATGAGTATAGTTTTAAAATTGTACTTTATATAACTAAGTCCATAATCCATTATAGTAATACGGTCTGTGGTCAGTATAGTTTTAAAATTGTACTTTATATAAGTCCATAATCCATTATAGTAATATGATAAAGTCCTTAAAAATAAAGTTCATATACCCAGGCAGCCGGAAATAGTGTTTTTGATTCAGAACTGTTCCGACCACCTGTGTTCATTACTAGCATGTTCAAGCAGCACAAACTGGGCTCAAACTGAAATATATTTATCCAAACCTGTTTCCACCTTGACTCGTGGGAGCTAACTCACTTGAAGTAAAGAAATCCATCCCCAACTTCACCTTCGGTCATATGTACATGTCAATATGATGGGTTAGAAAATCTTACTACATTATGTAACACCTGGTACTCGGCTATCTCATGTAAAAACTACTTGCATCAATATAATGGTTTATAAAAAAAAAACTAGTACACATTATTTAATATATTATTTTATTTATTGTTAATTTGAAGGTATGGTTTGAATTGCTCCAAACTACAAAATGTACAAGTAAATTTAAACTACAAATGTTCATGTAAACTTTTAACATTACAATACATACATTAATACTAAAAATAAACTTAACAAATGCAAATAAATCAATATAAACATGTATACAATAAGATTACCACGACAGCGTATTATCAAAATTCTTACGATTATTTAGAAATTCAGTAAAGAAAGATTTATGACTTAATTGAGTCATGCGACACTTGATAATACAGGCTCCATGTCTCGAACACACCAGAATATGAAACCTGCATTAATTACTGGTTTTAAAATGGAATAAAGATGATGACAATATTGGCTTTCAAACATGACAGCCGCGGACGTGGCGTAGTGGTTAGCATGTCTGACTTCGAATCCGGAGATCGCGGGTTCGAAACCCGGTCCCGGCAGGTCATACCCTATACATGAGTTGTCGGCCTCGTGTTAGGGTAAGTTAGTACTGGTGATAGATAAGTGTCCAGGAAACCTATAGTAGGAAGAGCTGGCCGTTGTGTATATGACCTATATATGTGTTGAATGCGACGTTAAAAAAAAAATCAAACATGACACATTTGAATAAAAACACCTACATGGATCAGCACACAACTAGTCTTCATTCTCCTCTATTTACATGTAGTTAGACTAGTTTTACACTGACCCATCGGCTTGTAACATACTTGCATGGAATGAAGTTAAAATAAGCCACTCAAATCTACTCACTTCTTAACAAAGTATGAACAAAAGTTTGTTTTGTTTTTGTTGGGGTTAACGCCATAGCAACACATTATATACGTCACTTAACGGCGGTCAGTCAACCTACTCACTGTTCCTGGAAAGGCTAAATCTCTGGATTTAGCTGTTAACCAACTACTAAGCACATACTTTCGCCAATGACTTGACAACTGCCCTACATAATTAAGAATCATTGGTAGAATGGCTGTAGAAATTATTGCATAAGCAAGCTAGCAACGTAGACGTACAATAAATCAATGATAAAATGGAAGCACTAAAATGATTGTTACTATGTACATGTGCTTTTCAATTATGGCTAATGGTAAACATTCACACAATAAAAAGTTTTGATAAACATGTTCAGCAGAATTTACTATATTGTACAATAATTAACACTTAAAGATATTAGAATTGACCCTGGTGCGGTTCAAACCTGAGTTCTCTTGATCTCTTAGTGCAAGCCTAAACAGTGTAAACACTGCTCCTCACAATCAAATATTTAATTGTAAGTAAGCAAGATCAATGATTTATGTAATGCTGATGATTTAGTAATGAATATAGATGTAATGTTAAATAGTATTTAACTTTAAGTTGCTCATACATTAAACCCACTAATTTAAATATTCACTTCTGTACTTATGATTGATAGAAGTATTTATCCATATCTGTGTTTATATCTATCATACAAAAATTGTGTATTTAAATCAGCGAGGTTATGTATGCGACCTTGACAGTTGAATAAAATTTAACATTACATAGTACAATAATATGTGCACAGTATGATAAAACAAGTACATGTATACTGCGTTTTTGATCCATTATAATGTTGTAATACTGAAACTAAGCTCAAATAAGTTCATTTAACATGAGCCATTAATAATACATCACAAATACATTATAATGACACATTATGACATCATATTACTGAATGACATCACAGTATGTCATCTTGATGTGACCTATCACAAGAAAAACTCTAAGTATCACATCACTGTGTCCTATCACAGTATGTTGCTAAATAAAACTACAGTCTCACAGCTCTTAGGCAATATATCTAAGCTTCACCTTAGAGCTGAACATTTCAACAAAATTGAAGAGTCAAATCACAATATTATACCACATAGTCAAATCACAACATGTGTGTGACATCACAGTTAAACATTATTATGGTACATCACAGTTTGGCATCAGATTTTGAGCTCAGAGTGTGACATCACAGTTTTACATCATTCTGTGATATCCTGGAAACACTTCAGAGTAAAATATCACAGTTTTACATCAGAGTGGGATATCACAGTTTCACATTCGAGTGTGACATCACAGTAAATCATCAGGATGTGACATCACAGTTACTGTTGGTTTAGTAATTAAAATATGAAGGAACTTCATCACTACTATATTGAACTGTTTCTACATGTCTCATCATTTTCTGTGCTGAATTTCTACAATAAAATAAAAATATAGAGTGAGAATGCATTATTGATAAGTAGGTACCATTGAACAAATATTTATGTCATAAAAACACAATAAGATAATAAGTAATTGTATTTTATAGTCTTAAGTTTTATACTGTTGGACAATCATAAACTTTACATAATGATAATATCATTGGCCATGCAACTTGTATCCTTCAATCTCTTTGGAAGTCTTCGACACATTTTACAGTGTAGCCAACAAACTGTACTACAGACAGAAATCAGCCTTAGTGCTATCCAATTCAATTATATTAGTGAAATATAGTAGTTGCAGTACATTTCTTGCTCATGGAAATTAGGTTATACAGTGACCTCTTGGTCCCTTAGCACATGTCTTTTACTGGTCTAATGCTACAAATGTCTTATTTTATTTCACTCAGAAATGAATTAACATAAATTATTCAAATATAATTGGATGTTATTATTGACATCAGGAAATGATAAATAAGTATAAGAAATAACAAAAAAGGTCCTTAAGAAAGAAGGATTTTTTTCAAATTTTATTAGATACTGATGAATAACTTCAATGCATAGGTTTTGAAAGTCTAACAAAAACTAATTAACTTACTTGGAAACACCTTTACAATACAACAAAGTCAACATCTTTAATTTCTTACATCCTTTTCTTAAATATTTTAATGCTTTGTCTCTGAAAATATGACATTAATACAATACATCATTGATTTGTAATTTGACATCATGGCCTGTGGTTATAAACACTTAAAAGAAAACTTCATGCTAAATTCTTTGTTCTTGAAGGATGAAAATATGGGGCCAAGTTTGAAAAAAAATATTTACAGTTAAGTTCCACTTTTAAGACTATCAAAAGTAGAATTGATGGTCTTAATACAGGAGAGGTCTTAATATATACATGGAACTTTTCTTCTCAAATCAAGCATTTGTCACTTGAAAATTCACAAAAAATAGCAGATATTTATAAAGAACTTGTAGATATAATGATCTATTTGGTAAGCATTTACCATAAATGTATGAGATAATTTACAGAAAATAATCTTATCATAATACATGTAGCATCCACAAAGAAGATAACATGCAATCATACATACAAGTCTTAAATAAACTTTACTAAGAAAACTAACAATACATACGTGATAAGAAGACATCCACTAACATCAAGTTGAAATAAATAATGACAAACACCTGAGAGATATTGTATACTTAAATCTGTTACCTGTAATGGAAGAACACAAGGTGTTATATATTAACATTACCAATGCAAAGGTCTTTTAGATTTGAAACTCTCAAATATTGGGTTACAAATTGTAGTGTATGTCTTTTGAAACTGAATTGTTAAACTCATTCCAACATAAAGCTCAATTCTGTTCAAAGAAATGGTCTGTTTTGTTTAGTTGTGCTTTATTTCTTCTCCTCTTCTTGGACTTACACACTGTGGCCCATAAGAAAGGTTATGGTCATAGAAAGTATTTTACAAGGGTTTGAAGATCTGGTCTACTAATTGAAACCCAGGGTTGACAGTCAGACAAGCTACTTATGATACTAATTGGACAAGATTCTGTGCATACAATTTCCAAAAATGGTGGTTTGCATGTTTTACTTAATGTTTTTTATTACCATTTTTCAGGATGTTTTGTTATTTAGTTTTATATAGGTTGTATAAAACTCTAGCTACAATACTTTTGTAAATAATGAACACTAATCTATCTTACCAGTTTACAGCCAGCTAGATTGAGTACATTTAACATTCTACAGCAAAATGCAAGATTCTTTATTGCACCATCTGTAATTTGCTGAAAACAACAAAATGAGAAATTGTAATACTAAGTCATAAATAATATGACTGTATCAAAAGAAACATCAGCTATGAACTTGGTGAAGTTATCAAGGACAATGTCTATATAAAGAAAAGGCTTAATGATGTTTTATTAACCATGTTTTATAATTTAACATATTTCAACTA
Source organism: Mactra quadrangularis (assembly GCA_025267735.1). Taxonomy (NCBI): domain Eukaryota; kingdom Metazoa; phylum Mollusca; class Bivalvia; order Venerida; family Mactridae; genus Mactra; species Mactra quadrangularis. The sequence goes on from CM046299.1 coordinate 19,666,607, forward strand.
ACATGACATGTTAAAAAGTAAAGAAATATGAAAATTTAGTCTGAACAATTTGGTAACTTAGAAATTGGATAATACAGTCTCAATATTTGATGACAAAACACAATTTAATATTTAAGGAAACCAAAATGATTAACTATATTTACCATGCAGTGAGATAAATCCAATCTTTCAATGTTTTTACATTGTTGAGCAAACTTCTGTAGACCAAGATCTGTAATACTAGCACATTCTGATAGAGTTACGTCCCTTAGACGACTGTTGTTACCAAGGGAAGATAATCCAGCATCCCCACAATTACAACCTGATATATCTATGGATGTTAAACTATGTGTTTGTCCAAGTAGCTCTATACCTGCCTCACTGATGTGTTCACAGAAACAAACACGTAAATATGCTAGATTGTGGCATCTGAAATAAAGATATACCCGGTACATGTATTGTTAAATTTTATTTAACTTTTAGAGGGGCATACATTAACCTTGCTGATTTAAATACTTGATTATCGATAGTGAGAAAGAATTTGTGTAGTGAGTATTTAAATTAGCAGGGTTGATGTGCACACTGACAGTTGAATAAACTTTATCAATAACAAATGAAATGTTATCAACATTGATAGTTTTGCAAAAGGGTTAGGTCATGAGGTTGGAATTTAGATCAAAGTGTTGTGATTACAGAGAAATGTCCTTGTGTCAGTTGATTTGGTAAAGAGCATTAATAATTGCAGCAACTTAACTTTATAATGTTGTGCTTATCACAGCTTTATTGTCAAGTGGTTAACACAATTGACTTTCAAAATTACTGCCCAGATTCAATTTTATGTCCCTATATCATATTCTTCTATAATAATAAATAGACATTAATAGTATTTTTCCTCCTTATAGGGAGCAATGTGCCTGCTGCTTGTGAAAGGGTTGGAAAGTTCTAGGATTTTAGAAAATTGTTCAGAAAATCAGCTCATGTACATTGAACTGCCACTAAGACGGAAACAACAACATTTTGTTCTTGAAAATCACTACAAGTAATCACTATAATTTCAGAAAATGAAGTTCAACAAATAAAAAGGTTTATCAATTAAATCATTGACATATAACAATACAGTTAAAATATATTATTTACCTCTTATGTATATTTACCATAGCCATATCACCAACTCTAATACAATTAGTCAGGTTAAGTTCTCTCAGTTTAGGTCCACATTGTCCATCTACTAATTGTCTTACACCTTTATCACTTATCCTGGTAATATTAATAAAATATCTATAATATCTATAATATAATGTATGTCAGTATGAACAAGGAAATGACGTATACAAAGTCACTGCTTGCTTTATATTTTGAATTTTTACTGTTTCAACATGATGTTTCACTTTACTAAAGAATACTGATCTTTATGATGATCCATCAAAACTTCTACATATGGATTACTAATGAGGAGTTGGCAAAACATAGTGCAATAATAAAAAGTTATAAAAAAATGATTTCACATAAACGCTCTAGTTTATTATTTTACTAGAAGTATAAAACACAATAAATATGGCTTGTGTTCATGAAAAATTAAGGCAGTGACAAGTGTTTTACATACATTTGCCAAAACTTTTAATACAAAGATTCTTAATTTCTCAGAAAAAAGATACTCCATGTATACCTTCTGAATGTAAAGTAAGCTAAGAAAATTGAAAAGATGTACAAACTGTTAACTTACCTTACACAGTCAGCAAAGTTAGCTACAGCCAATGATTTACATGCTGCTAATGACTTCAATGATAAATCTGTTAATCTTTGACAATCAGCAATATATATATGTTCTAGATTTAAACAATGTAAACCAATAGCTCTTAAACTAACATCTGATATCCTGTTGTTGCCTGAAAAGAAAACAAGTGACATTTTAGAAACATTTATATAGAGACTTGGTCTGTGTTTTGCTTTACTCCAACTGTAATGAAACAATGACACAGTTTATAATTGTTTACATTGTACAAATTTTGTTACAAAAAAATCATAGCAAATAATTTGAGTGTAGCTTAACAAGTAATCTGTTCGCAAATTAGTAAAAAGAACTTTGCTAAGACATAGCTATATAACATCATGACTGGAATTGGCAAGAAAAAATTGAATGTAAATTAGGAATGTACTCAATCTCCGTAAACAGATATCCTGTAGAGTGTTGTCGTACAGGATCTCTACTGTCTCCATGGAAGATCACGTCGAGATGAGCTTTGTGTCGACCAATCAATGTGTAGCTTTCATCTAGACGAAAACACTAATAATCACATTTTGATTTTGTAATTTCTATTTTTAGACCAAGGTTTGCATGCTAATTTAACACCGGTATTATTCACAGTCTGCGATTGGGCGGCTCATTTCAAATTGCGTGACGTAGACGATGTAAACAAGTTACGCATCATAACAATTTCGTCATGAATATTATAATGAGAAAAGGTCACCTGAACGTGACCTTCATTTGAAAAAGGCCAGATCTAAATTAGCGAGTAGGTGAGTAGAAAATTTGACATTGGGTTTTAATCAGATTGGAAAGTACTTGGCTAAGTGGTTTGCCCTAGAATGGCTTGCACATAGTTGATTGATATTCCATCCAAAACCTTTCTTATAAGTTGTTGTCTTTAGCAATTAAGTTAGTTATTTAGCTCAGTTTCAAAGGACCAAGCAGTGAAGTTGAAAATTATTAATTTCAATGATCAGGGGTTATTAAACAAATTATTATGTCAGTTGAACATGTAAATAAAAGCTGACTTAAACCACATTTTAACTTGTAACTTTTTTTAACTTATTAATGATGTTCTACAAAGCCTTACCTTCAATTTTAATGGTCTTCAAATGTTTATTTGCTGCAATTCTTTTAAAGGTTTCATCAGAGATAAGAGGTGACCCAAGGAATGACATGGTATTGATCTTGGTCAATTTGTTAGCTATAGGTGTAAGACAATCATCACTGAGTGTAGGGAAGTCATTCAATAATAATGTTTGAAGATTAGAACAACCAGTTGATAAATTCTTAAATCCATCAGGTGTAATCTGAATATAGAGAAAATAATTTCATATAAGTTTGTAAATAATCATACTTTTCCCAGGGCATGAGTTGACTGAAAAATCCCTATATTGTCTTGAAACAACACAAAATTTCCCTTCTTGAGGGCAGGGTGACCTGTCTCTAAAAGTTGCCCTGTTTTCTGTTTTTTTTTAAATAAAAAAGCACACTAAACAATGCACTAAAATGAGCTCAGAAAGCATATTTTCAGGAGTGACTTAGCAACATTTTTTTTAAAAAGGAAGGATGAATGTAACAGGGCTGTATATATGGTATACATGTAAGTTTAAATTTTTTGCATGCTATATCATCAGCCTCATTAGCTCAGTTGGAAGAGCATCTGACTTGCAAGCAGGTGGTCATGGATTTGAGCACCACATCCTGTATTAATTGACCATTCAGTGTACGACCATCTTATCTTGATAACAATACATTTACCCACAAATATACTATATATATAATATACTATATTGTTAGCACCTTGTTTGTGGGACAAAATGTAACAGTAAAACCTTTGTTAAATATGCTACTAGGTAAGGTCATGGAAAGGTCCATTTTTACTCCTATTAAAAAATTCTACATATAAAATCTTACCTGTAGACATCCAGAGATATCAAGATAATCTAACTTTTTACTATTCTTTCCTGATGATAAATATAACAAACCACGATCAGAAAACTTCTTACAATGTGCCAGTGATAGGTATTGTAGATTACTACAGTTTCTGAAATTATAAACAATTAAAATACATTGTTGTACAACATATGATATCATAACTCCTAATGATTAACATTGTATTTAGTTTATACATATTCAATATATTATACAAAAAACTTGAATTAATCACTTTCAAGTCTGCTTTCTGGTCCCTCAGGATAAAGTTCCTTGCTCAATGAAACAATGGGGTAGATTTAGGATGGGATTCAAACCAATGCGAAGCTTGTTATCCAATGATTACCAGTCCAACGCCGTAACCGTTCCGCCACCCCGCTCCATTATATTTAACAAAGCATCTGAAGATTGTATAACACATAATACATATGAAATTTGTAAAGTGATTACTCTAAAGCAATACAGCAAGGCCCTGCACCTGGCAGTTTTTGCTCTTCTACCCAGCCTTTCTTGCTCCTTTCAATGTAGAAATAGTTACTTTAAAACATTAACCCCCTCATGCTCCCTAATATAATATAAATATACTTACTTGGCAATAGTTCTCAATGTAGCATCAGTTATATTTGTATGTGAAATATTTAGATATAGTAATATCTTACATCCTTTGGCAACCAACTTTAACATTTCATCCTATAATAACACATACATTTATTATTTATCAATTTGTACATTCAACTACAATAAAACCATTACAGATTCAGGCTTTATTTTCTCATATAATTGGAGCCTTTTACAGGCATCTTCCCCTCAGAAATGTCTTTTAATTCATGCAGTTTTCCCCAAAGTTGGAAGTTAGCTTTGACTTTTTATTCTCCAATCAAAAAATTGCAATACAATTTCCCCAAATGTTCTATACAAAGTAAGCCCCAGGCCCCTTTCCCCATATACTGAAAAATGCCCTGATTTTAATCATAATGTTTGAAATATAGAGAGTTTTAAAAGCACACAGTAATCAATGCAAAATAATGTAAAAACTTGCATAAAAACTTGAATATCTAGCGTAGTGCACCTGTGAGTGTTTGAAAGGAATAAGTGAGCATGTATCATGCTTCCAGTTGCATAAAGAAAACATACTTCTGTAGAGTTTGGTCATGAAATAATTTCCATGGCCATTATAAGCCCTAGTAACTGGTTAACAGCTAAATCCAAAGATTTAGTCTCTACAGGAACAGTGAGTAGGTTGATGTAGGCTGACTGACCGCTGTGATATTAGCTTTACAATGTGTTGCTACAGCAACCCAACAAAAAACAACAATAAAACTTACATTTAAAGATCTACATTCAGAGAAATTGACATCCTGTATATTACTACATTCACTTATACTAACAAATGATGGTTCTGATACAAACTGACATCCTCTCATATTTAAATGTATCAAATATGGCCGACATTTGTAGAGTAACTTTGTTACAACTTTGTCTGTCACCCTGGTAATAATAAATAATAATATTAAAGTTATATTTTATCAATCAATGATTATACATGTGTAACATAGATTCAATCCAAGCTTGTATTCAAATATATTGTACAGGGGTGCAAAATTAGAATTTAACCCTTGACTGCTCATTCCTGAGTTTTTAAGCATCTCAACTTTTTTGAAAATAGCCCCCACAGGACTTGAAATAAAGGTAAATAAAAGCAAAGGGTTAATTCAGCATTAAGAACAATAATAATATCACTGATAGAAAAGTCGAGGAAAATAATTATAAATAACTAAATATAAATCCTTAATCTTGATTTTTTTTTAGAATTATAAATTATTTAGTTTTTTGTAGTTCCATTCATTCGGTTCATTAACTTGGCAGATATTAGCTATTATTATAAAATAACTAACCAACAATATAACTTTGACTTGTCCATTAGTTTTACAAAGAGTCAACATCAGAATAAAAGTTAGGTTACCATATTAAATGAACAGCAGTTACAATGTTAACTTGATTATTTTAAATATTAATATACTAAACTCTATCACACACACAATTACATCAGATTAGTTTAAAACAATGAACCCAACTGAGATATTATTTAGACAGATCGAAGAAGCATTATGAGAAATGTCAAATGATAAAAATGTATTGTCATGTTTATAGGACTTATATTAGATTTGTTTTCAAGAAATAGTTAAAGAATTATTTATGTTAGTATTAAATTTCTTGATGACTGTATGATTTTAATTATAATAAAATATTATTTTAAATTTTCATTTCATTTTGTTCATCAATGTCATTTATTTGATTGATTATGATGGCTAACTCCCCTGAATAGCAGTTAACCTGGACAATGTTTTACTTTTGCTAGTGCATATGGATCCCTTCACTAAAGAGCAGACACATTCTCTTCATCCGAAGGAACATCAGCAAGTATTAAATCAAAATAATGATCTGACCAGGGACTTATGCTAGAACACAGAATTGATGTCTTTTATTAAAGCAGAGCCACTTATATAATTATGGTATTTTCTACAATGTACAAGTCTTTGTTAACACTAAAAAATCTGTGAAAAAAAGGCAGTGAAGAGTTGTGATTGTAATGCACAAAAAATAAACTTACAGTGCTACAGCAGATTAGGACAATAAGTAATGTTTTCATGTTATGAATCATTCTGTTCCAATTATTTAAACAGAGGGGTGTTCCAGTAAAATGTGAACTTTGTAATGTGATGGGTGGGTATTACATGAATGTTTTTTAATGTCATAAAAATTATGAAGGACAGACATAATTCTATAAATGTAATATGTTTGTCATACATGTATGTAGATAATGTAAGGTAATCTGGCTTGATTGCAAATGTAATGATTTGATGGGATAGTTGGGCCACAGATGTAATGTTTAAAACACACAAAACACACAAATGTTGTAGGTGATATCCACGTCTATATAAAGCAGTAATGTTGTGAAAGGGAAACAGACTAAGTTTCAAAGCTCATGTGAAATGTTGGTACGGTATGCAAGTTTGTAAAGCCAACTGGTGGGTGGGGTAGAATATTAAAACCTTAATGTATTTTCTTCATCAAGAAGACTCATTCTTCTTGTTTTTAAGTTGATCATCATCATCCTGAAGTTTCATATAATGATTTCATCATATAAATAAACAATTAAGATATCTCTGATGGAGCGAGCCTGGCCCAGTGATTCTAACTCAGTACACAGGGACCAGGAAGTGGTCTCTAAAATGATTAATCTAAGTTGTCAAAAACTGTTTCACAATGAAGAGAAAATAAATAAGTATACACTTAAATCTCTTTCATTGACTTAGTATTGTTTGATTTTAATCATGTTACAATAGTATTGAATACAGGATATAAATACCAACAAGAATTTGTTAAAGTATTTTGAAATTTACAGTAACTGTTAGTTGTTACAGAATCAGTAATTTCCTTAACCCACGAGCCCAAATCATTGGACTATTGAAAATTAATTAGAGACTAAAACTACCGCCTGGGACTAAGTGAAAGATGTTAAAACTAACCCAAAGCCTTGGGCTAGCAAAAATTGATTTATACTAGTGTAAATTACTTATTTCATATACATGTAGTAGGGCTAGTTAACAATAATGCTGTTAACTATATATCAATGAACACGGCTAAGTACTCAAGAAAAATTAAAGTGATGACTAAAATACATCCCGTATGATATAACTATATTACATGCAATATGATAAAATATTGTAAAACAGTTCATTTAATAAATGGTTATCATTATCTTTTCTCCTTAATTTTGATATTAAACATATATATTTATGCATATCCAACAGTCATGGAAGTAAATACGGGCTTTTTCAACTCCATTATACTTATCAAAAAACTTTATCTAATACAAAAACAACATCAATTCGACGTGAGTTTATAGTTGAAAATTTATATAAAAAATTAAAAAATCAAAACGAAACTCAAAAACACAGAATATATTCATGCATACAAGAAAACGCTCAAATTCATATGTTAAAGGTCACAGTCACTCAAACACCCCTCACCGATGAATATACTCCAGCTCAGATATATTAAATATCACACGAGGTTTTAAACCTTTACCATCACTCAATTCAAGAGGTTTATTCAATTTTATAGCATACCCATCTAGTAACCTTAATATAACAAAATATAACAAACTTAGTGCATTGTAAAAACTAAAATTGTGAGTTCAATACAATCTTCACAACAAAGTTACATCAGCACTGGACATTTACTGTTGTATACAGTTTGTATATTAGGTCATGCATATTAACATACTTTAAATAATGAACTTGCCAATCTTCATTAAACCACTTCATGTTTTATAGATAGTGCATTATATGTACATTGTAAATTGAATGAGTATATATGTCAAGAAAATATGTTTATTCTAACTTAACCAATAAATAGTTATAACGTTTCACAGCAAAATATTGGTTTTAAATGGAACAGCCCATTTCATAATTACATGTACATTGTTTACATAAAGGAGCTGTTTAAAAGAATTTATTTTCTAACCAGTAAACATTGAAGCTAATACACCTTGACCAAAATAAATACATTGGTGGTGAATGTAACCTAGAGAAACACCAATACCTTTCAAAAAATTCAGCGAAAGTAACCAAACTTAAGTGCACAGACGAAAGTGCTTCCACCTTTACCATAGAATACATTCTACTTATAAATAAAAGTATAAATACATACCTATTCCTGACTCTGTAGAAATCCAACTGTAAAACAAACAAGAGTTAAAACTTTAATTTTAATATCTAGGTGATATCTCCACAAATACAGTTTCAAATTGGTAGGTTTCAGATAAACTTCCAAAGTCAAAATGATTGTTCGAAAAACAATGTCTTCCTATGTTTATCTATGTTTGGCAAAATATGGTTAAATAATTAGGGAAATGTTTAATCATTTGCATTTAAGTAAGTTTTTTCTTTTTTTGTCACTGGGTTAAAAGCCATATCAATATCATATCAAGGCAGTAAGACAACCTATTCAGGTTTCCTGAAAAGGCCAAATCAATGTATTTACCTGTTGACCAGTTATTAAGTGCACACTTTCATCAGTGATTGACAACTGCCAAACATGATTTAGAATAAGTGGTAGGAGGGAGAATAGAAATTATATCATGACCAAGCTCCACAAAGCTCCACCGTACGTGAAACCAATCCACAACCCATTGATTAGTTAGACTTGTGTGTTACTGACTAAGCAAGCCAGGCAGGCAGGCAACATTAGTTTTCAATAGTATGTATTGCAATGCTCTTATTTTGATTCAAGATTTCAATGCTGCCTTTAAATAATCAATCATATCACAGGAAATATCAAAGAATGATAAAACCAGACAGTTACTTACCCTATTCCATAGATTATTAGCTTGTGTTATAACTTTCCATGATCTACATACACAGGCACATCTAGCTAAATCTGCAACATCTACATACTTGAAAATCTAAAATATAATAAATACTATCATTATAATATAAACACAATTGTTTAAGGAGCTAATCAAAACTGTCATATTACTATAAAACAAAAATCTAATTCAGTGGTCAGTATTTAATAAGATAAGATGTTCTGTTCATATAATGCTTTCAGCTAAATAACCTAAAGTCACACAACTGAAGATATTGTAAGTTTATTTGACTAAGTAACACAAATTTTGAGCGAATAAATCAAAATGATGTGAACAGTTTACCTAACCATTGTTAGAGATATGTCAAGAGATGACAAGACAGCTCAAGACAAGACAGGGCTCAAATTTAGCAAAAAATTAGACTTGCAAATGTTTGCAAGTTGATTTTATTTTAACTCACAAGATAAAAAAGCACTAACAATTTATCTTCCAAACTTTTTAATATGTCAGAAATTAGCTTGTGACGTTATCCACACATATACTTTCTATGCTCTTTGTAACAGGTAGAGATACAGGTAAGTAGAGCTAAAGACTGTATCATTGATTTATCTTGCAGAATTAAGCCACATTAGTGAAGACAATAATATTATTACTGCGATTTCAACTCAAAAAAAAGTTACTTGCAATTTTTAAAACCCACCTGCATTTTGCCAGTATGGGAGTTTTTTGAGCCCTGGATATCTATTTATGGAGTTTACAAAAACTAATATATTACCTGTATAGCAATTTTTCTAGGTAATGTAGATAGACTGTCTCTAGCTTCACCATTACCTTGTCCAAATGAATCTTCATCTTCCATATTCTCACCACGTTCTAACCTCTATAGCAGATAAATATAATATAATATACAATATTACAATGTAAATAATATACACGATATAATGATAGACATATATGAAATATTACAAATCATATAATTTAGTTCAAATTATATCATTTAATACAAATTATATCATTTAATACAAATTATACCATTTAATATATAAAACTATATCATTTAATATAAAATTACATCATTTAATATATAAATTATATCATTTAATACAAGTTATAACATTTAATACAAATTATATCATTTAATATAAGATTACATCATTTGATATAAATTATATCATTTAATATACATTATATCATTTATTTATACAGGATAAAATGAATGAAAGTAAAACAGAAATTCTCACAAGGATTTTAAGTACAAGTACAGATTTATCTAAAAATGGGAACATTATTTAACAACTAAACATGACAGATATAGTCATCATGTATTTTAATCATTATAATAAGATTGAAATTGTGATCCATAGATGAATGATTTTAATGAAATAATGTTTTAATCTACTAAACAGTTTTACATTACATAGCTGAAAGTCATGATTATAAATTACCTGCCATCAAGCAAAAATATAATCTGATGGCTAATACTAATTTTGATCTGTAACTGTTAAGATAAGTATATACTTTTTACTTATATAAAATAATTAAATTGTATTTTGATTAAATATTGTTATTTGCATACAAATTAAGCATAAGCACATTCAGTTGCCATGTAATCTTGTTAAACAAAGCATGCATACATGAATAAACACATTTCACAAATATACTCATTTATTATAACAAACATGCTTTCACTTATACCAAAGGGAAACAACTCCATGTAGAACATTCATATATCATGCAGATTTATCTCCCTTGCTAACTAAAGTGCTCTAAATAAATCTAACAGTTAAATCTGAAAGCAGAACCTTTATTTGGTAAACTCTGCAACAACATATAAACAAATGAACCAGAGATTTTGACCAGTTCAGTGCAAAAACAAAAAAAAAGCAAAAATTAATTTAAGCATTAAAGGGAGTTAATTCTGTTTTTTTATGAAGTTAGTTCCCTTTGATAAAATTTAAACCAGAGTTTTAGAGTAGAAAACATTACTCACAATAATTGTTATTCAATTTTTTTTTCAATAAAATGTTTAATTTGACACCAAGTTGAAAATACACAGAAGGACAACAGACATCAGAAATATGATTTTTAAAAATGATATTAGCTTACTATATGTATATGAACAGAAATAACAAAAATTTATATTTTTATCAAACAAACATTTACTATTACATTCAATTTAAATCAGATCATCAAAATCTACAGTGTACCAATTTTATTGTTGAGAAGTATTAAACTGTACTATTAATAAAGTTGTTTTTAATTCTAAATACATGTATAAACCGGTAGATCTATGTAAATTTCCAGACTATGAATCAAGTGCCAGGTTAATTCTTACAGATTATATCAATCGGATTTTAATTAAGTAGTTTTTTGTTATCCCTATAACCATTGGCCAGTTTCCTGAGCATATCGCTAGCTAGTGCTTTGACCTCTGGTACCCTCTATTTGGTATCACATTTTTATTACTTTTGTAGTATGAAGGGTACCAGAGAACAAAGCAATAGGTAGTGATTTCTTCAGGAAACTGGCCACAAGACCTTTCCAAGTAATTCCCTTCTTGTAACATACGGTAGTTAAAGACATTTACTTATCCCTATAACCTTTCCTTCCCAAGTTGTACATGTAACATAGTAAATACATTTACTTAAAAACATAAATTATACCACGGCCATCTAAAATAAAAATTAGTATTTCATTTACATAAATTAATCTTAGATGACAGCATGACCAAGTACCCTCATTAATTTACTAAGGTATCATAGACAGCGAGGAAAGTTCCTGATTAAAACACAATCAATTAACAATGTTTTCACTCCAGAACTGTGCCGGCCACTTACTGTAATATTAGTTACATCTATTTTACTTGCTAGGTTATATTATATTTTTCTCTGAGTACTTGAGACAGAGGTTATGAGGTACATATCATATATATACAAAAGATCAAAACATTTTAACCCATTCTTCAGATCATTTACGCTGGTCATAGATCATTGGTCGGTTTCCTAAAGACATCACTACCTAGCGCTTTGTCTTCTGGTACCTTTCAATACACCAAATGTTACAAGTATGTGATATAAAATTGAGGGTATCAGGGGGCAAGAGCTAGCTAGCGATATGCTTAGGAAACTGACCACATGTTCTGTCAAACTAATGCTACCTTCACATACACAGATTTTTTTATGAGTCTTTTGTGAATTGCCAACTTATAGTCAATTGCAAGTATCCTTAAATGACTACATGCTATCCATTATTAACTCATCACAACTTGCAGCTTCAATAAAAATAGTCATCCATATCTATGAACTGAGAATATAGGACAATTATCACATATTTAAATTAACAGGGTTAATGTATGCACCACTGACAGTTAAATAAACTTTAATCAGCACTGGACACTTCATCCAGCCAACATATTTTTTACTGGATCAAATAAAGTCTTAGTGATTTGTTAAAATATGATGACCATTTTCATGATTTATTATTAAAAAAAGCCTAAAATTTAATAAACATTGATATAACAATAAATAAATATTTCTTATTGAAATAGGTAAATCGTAATAATTATTGTCAATATTTGGTAGACCGTCTGACCACTCACATTCTAAAAGTCACATGACTGGCATTAATTTCTGTAGACCCAGTCCACGGTCCACAGGCTAGATTCGAAGGCTCCCTATGACATCTCTTATCAAGAATGAACAAGTATATTAATAAATAATTAAGATAATGTTAGGAAATATTTTCTAACTTGAAAACTACCATAATGAGCTAATAGACTAGGCTACTTTACTGAGTGAGAATAAAAAGGCTGGCTTTGTGAAAAAGGTAAAAAAAGCCACAAAGCTTAATTAAGCTAGCCAAACATACTTAGTTAAATATCTTTGTAATTCTGAGTGAATTTTAGACCACAGTGAGCACACTATAGTGACTTAAAAACACATCATCAAAGTAGGACCCTTTAATTGTAGATCATCTAACTTCTGGGGCAAGAATATCATAGCTGAACTCTACAAATTAACAAATTGATTGTCTCCTAAAAATAGATCACTTTATGTAGTCACTTCTAGAGAGTAATTTAATAGTTATTCATTTTTCTGCATGGCATTATAATTTTAACTTTTCAACATTTTTCCCCTTAGAAAAGCAGAAGTTTGTTCGCTTGTTTGTTTTGGTTTTATGACACACCAACACAGAAAGGTCATATCACGCCGAGACAAGCAGGAGAAAATCCCATTTAATATTGTATACAAAGGTATGCTCCAGTTCCAAATCAATGTGACATTTACCTTTGACCTACTGATCCCAAAATCAATAGGGATCATCATTAGGTCAGAGTCATCATGGATATCAAGAAAAGTTTACCTAGGTGAATGTTGGAAGTTTATGCGTGGACAAGACTTCCCGACCAACCAACAGATAGACAATGTGCATTATAACATAATGCAACGGAAGGTCCCTTAAGGTGAATAAAAATTAGCATTAATGTTTAATTTATACGATTTGTATGACCTGATGCAGCCAGGCAGGATTTTCTGGATCAGATATCAAGCATGCTACCCACTTTACAGCAGCTATGTCCTATTTTCTATCAAGCCATTGTTATCTAAGTTCTAGTTTGGATCCAGTCAGACAAACAAGTGAAAGATAAAATCAAGTGTGATAAGCATACTGGCAACATTCTACATCGATATAGAATATTCTGTGATGGTAAATATTGTATGGTTATTTTTATACAGCATTTCAGAACTAGATAGCAATATGTCATCTAAAACAATCGTAATATTATTTCATTAAAATTCAAATACTAATGTACAGTATAAGGGAGATAACTCTCATTGGTTTATTGTATTTGTTCAATACTCATAGTGAATTAACTCCTCTTAATTACATTAATTGTGTATTTATTATTGAGAGAAATATGGACAAAATAAATCAGCCAAAAAGCTCTCCTTAATCAAATATGTATTTGGTCTATGTATATAATGTGTAGATTAAAAGTGACCAGGTAACAAAAATGATTTAATTCCATTTCAGGTTATCATATCAGGGCACAGAAACTTGACTGGAAACAAAAATTGACCAGGGAATAATGATTATACTGGTACTGTAACCATGGAAACTTGCCCATGAACAAAAACAATGATTTAGTCAGGGTTTTATAATTGTATTGGTACTGCATCCAAAGTATATGTATACGTAACCTCATAATGTCAAACAACACATTTCTATCACCAGTCAAAGGGAAGTAACTCATTTAATATAATAGGAGCACATTCAATTCCATATAAAAGGGAAACAACTCTTCAGGAATAACATTAAAAACCTGACACCATGGTTTGGAACCTTGCTTAGATGACATATAGGATCCAGTCCTTACTAAAGTGCTACCCTACATTATGATATACTATAAAATATGTTGTTTCATAAAGTCATTCAATCTACATGCATAGATAATTCAATACAATATAAACATCAAACTATTCAAATAATAAAACATGGTTTCTTTATTGTTTATATTTACCCTCAAGTTGATCTGGTTAAAATTATCACAAAGAAATAAACAAAAAATGAAAAATAAATATATCAAATTTGATGTAAATTGGAGAACATCATCTTATGTTTTTTTATTCGCTAAATGTGTCTTGGAAGTCCAGATAATGCTGGTAACTAAGTTGTGAGAACTAATGTGGCCATACCCCTTTGACCCATTGAATGTTACTATAATGTTCCATTAGCAGTATGCGGAAGCCAGAAAGACTGTGAGAAGTCATATGTTCAACTTAAGAGCTCTATATTTTTGTCATCTTGTCATAAAACATAAAATAACACATAAGACTACAAAGTAAGTCACATAAACATTCATAATGTATGTGTTTTTCATCTACAAGCTATAGGTTGTTTAGGATAACTTGAGGCAAATCTAAAGATATTCTATGTACATAATGTCTCATTTTATCCTTAACAAGCTATACAAGAAATTGTATATACAAAATAAAAAAATAGACATCAATAAGAATATTAACTCATCATCTTTGAATTGATATATTTATTCAACTGTCAGTTGTTCATACATTAACCCCACTGATTTATTTACTCACTTCAGTATTTCTGAACTCACTATCGATAACTGAGTATTTAAATCAGCAGTGTTAATATATGCACTACTGACAGTTAAATAAATTTTATCAATAGCAATAAAATAACAATAAAAGGTTACAAGAGACAAGTAATCATAATAGATCAGTACAGTATTGATCTACCAATTATATCAAACCCTGCAAGGGGACCAAGACAGTATGCTATAACCATCACCAAATCTTGCTTTCTATAGTTATACCTTGGTAACTGAAGTCATGGTTTGTTATATAAGGGTCTATTAGGGCTCTAATGAGGTCATCACTAAATATCTAGTATAATAAAAGACCCACTGAACCACAAGATTTGTTTCTATCATTTATTTGAATAGAAGAAATTATATAGATGAAATAGCTAGCAAAATTGTAACTGGTCAAGAATGGATGATTCTATAAGTTTTAATTAAGGTCACTTTAAGACAATCAGTTGGAGATTTGTTCCATTATTATAACTCTCTAGAACTGGAGGTAATAAAAGTATATGTTTTTGTTTATAATAGTTATCTCTCTTTGATGTGAAATTGAAGATCTATACTTATTGGAAATTTGAACAAGAAACATGAAACCAGCAATAACTAGAACTGCCACCAGTGGCGAAAATACCCCCGCAACAGCAACATTTCAAGATAAAAGCAAGTCAACATTGTGGAAGTCCAAAAGGTTAAATGTTGTAAGAAACATAAAAACCATAAAAAGAATAGGATGCAAATATCAAATTGGAAATAAACAGCAAATTACAGTGTAATTCACTATAGATTTATGAAAAAGCAAAATGAACAGAGTTGTCATATTTCAAATGATTTTTTACATGAAAATGAACACCATTTGGTCATTATGAATGTAAAGTGGAACAACAGACAAAGAGTGATCACATTTAAACTCATCATGAGTATGTTGTAACCAGATGAGCAAAATGTAGAATGTGTTTGTAATTTTTTTATAAATAAGTAAAAAAATAAGGCAATTGTAAAAATGGTAGTCAGCAATGTACACAATATAAATCAAACAATTAGTATTTACAATATCTTGTATTAAGAATTTCACAAAAACCCCATAAGAAAGCTTAAATTACCGATAATTATTTTCACAGTAGTAAAGTTAAAATAATATCTAAAATCTCATGTAGCTATAACGAAATAAGATGTTTTCTTCTCAACATTACAGAAAAAATCAAGATGGCTACTAATTGGTCCATTGAAATACATAAAATAATAAATACATATAAAAATTTCATCAACAAGAATTTGTCAGCACAATTTTATCAAAATAAGGTGAGAAAAAAAAGAAGTTTGCTGTACAAGATATTAGAAAATTCAACATGGCTGCCAGTCAGCCATTTTGAATTCCACTTAAGAAAATGCCAAGCACATCAACTTAAACAATTGCTTACTTTCTCAAAGTCTGTACAAAAATCATCAAATCATTTGCTTTTTAAAAAGAAAAACTCAGAATGGCTGCCAATCAGCCATTATGAATTTGATAAAATATCAATACATCAAAAAAAGTTCAAAAATAAGAATTTGATAAAAGTAGCAGTACATAATAGACTTCAGCAACTCAAAATGGCAAACAATGTGGACTAATGCTATATTTAATAAGTTACATGACATAAAGCCATACACCCTTGATTCATCTTCGTCAATAATATTTGCTAATCAATGAGATAAATAGTTACTACGAGATGTAGAATTGGTCATACTATATTAACACATTCATACTTTCTCAAAAGAAAGAAAGCACCTAAATGTATACCATGTGACGAGCATTTCAATGTCAAATACGTTCTCCTTGACTGCCAGGATCTCAAATACATCCGTGACAAACATTTTTAAGTTAACTCACTTAAAGAACTTATTGAGTCTGTACCATCATATTTTCTAATCGCCGAGATAAAATAGTGATTTTGCGATGTAGAATTGGTCATACCAATAATTTATTTAACACATTCATACCTCTATTGAAGTAATAGTATCATCAATTGTTTTCGGTGTAATATGACCTTTTTGCATTAATAAGCCGTAAAACCCAATTAATCAATCAATAAATCAATCAGACTTCAGCAATAAGAAATTGGTAATGAAATAAGCTTAATATACAAATATTTAAACAAAGTCAAAATGGCTGCCAGTCTGCCATAATGAATTTGTATCCAGAGTAAATCCATGTACAAGTCAACTACACCAATAAAGACTTCGGAGCGAAATTTGGCTAAAATTGAGTAAAAAAAACACATACATGTACTATACAGTAATTTAAATAAAAATTCAAGATGGCTGCCAGTCAGTCATATTGAATATAAATTGATGAAGAATAGTCATACTGATCAACTGTATTAGTGAGACCTTGTATGCAATTTCTTTTCAAAATATGTATGGTAATAAGTCAAAATAAGACTGTATTAATTTTGAAAAAAGGATGACAGCCAGTCCGCCATTTTGAATTGGAATTGAGTTAAAGTGTATGTACACATCAACTGTGAACGCCTGTGCAAAATTCTATCTAAATTAGTTAAGAAATAATCTATTGAGAAATAAGCATACAGTAATTAAACTAAATTAAAAAGAATTCAAGATGGCCGCAAGTAGGCCATTTTGAATTGGAATTGATATAACATGCATATAAACATCAACTGTAAACGCCTGTGCAAATTCTATAAAATAAGATAAGAAAAAATCTACTGAGAAAAAAAGCAAACTATACAGTTATCTAATTAGATTTAAAATATATAACGCAATTAAATATTTTAAACAAGTGAGATATGTTTCCATAGTTACATGAGTTTTGTATACACCATTAAATCATTGTATATAACAGCTTTTATATAAATACATTAAGAAATAAACATACTACAAATGTATTAATTTTTTGGGACAGACCACATATCCAACCAACCAACCAACCAACCAACCAACAAACCAACCAACCAACCAACCAACCAACCAACCAACCAACCAACCAACCACCAGGGTGATTCCAGTATACCCCCGAAAACTTCGTTTGCGGGGGTATAATTATGCTGCAAAATAATTTAAAATTATTGGTCTACTCATTCAATATCATTAATACATATCGCAAATTTAGTGCAAAACTGTTGTAACTCAATTGCAGATAAGAGTGAGTTACGACTGTTTTGCACTAAAACAAGGACATGGGTCCACATGGAAAATTGGATTTTATCTAAATGTGTAGCCTTAAAGTCTTTATTATTATTATTATCAAAAATGCATCTTGAACTAATGTTAGCATTATACTATATGCCAGCAACTTTCATCTATATAGTTTCTACAGAAAATTAAAGGATAAAAGAATACGATTAACTGATGTAAAAGATGGATTGTCAATGAACATATTTTTATATAAAGAATATACATATATGATACTAATTAAACATAACTTATATAAACTATACAACTAATGACATGACCATAGTAACTTTCTGTAACTATGAGCTCGTATGATTCAGTATCATTTATTTTTAAAGATGTTACACAAAGAGTGAAGTTACATCATAATTAAACACATATATAATCATTAAAATTTTCTATCAATTTCACATGGTAAAAGTTGCATTAAAGTTGAAGGGAAATCCATTGATCGTCATATTGATACAGTGACATCTTCAAGGGGCTGTCACAAGCAGGTGTTGCCAAGGGGTTACAACATCAGATTCATTAGATAGCCAGATTCACATTAGTTAAAATCACATCCAAAATCCATCTTGTTGTTTCCTTGAGGCCACATCAAGTTGATCATGACATTGTGTTCTATGGACTCGCTTGCACCTTACTTTTGATAATTTTTAGAAAAAAATATGTTTATTTCCTCACTCGCTCATAAAAATTTGGTCAAACTGCTATATTAAGCAACTGAATTAAGATTTATTACTTTTTGCTCACTCGCCCCATTTTTTCCCAGAAAAATCTGTAGAACACATCATCAACTTGTTGTGGCCAGAGCAACAAACTTTATCCTTTGTGCTCAGTATCAGAGGACCAGGAAACAGTCTCAAGAGTGATTAATCAATGTTGCAAGACCTCGTCTCAGGATCCGGCTTAACTGAATTTGTATAGTAAGGCAATCTGAGTTGCTTATAATACTTATTTCTTGACCAAAGAAAGAATAGCATATCAATGTTTTATATAATGACCGTATAAATAATTCAAAATAAAATCTATTGCGCCTGTATATCTGTTTAAAGCAACAAACCAACATTTTGTTAACAAAAGCAACATGCAATATAAATGTTTGCTATCTGATTGACTTTTGAACATCAAACAACATTCTGTAGTGATTAACTTCAGTTAATATAATTATTATCTCTAGTTGTTTTATATAATAATATTAAATTAAACATAACTTATAATAAGTAATGTAAACTATTATTTGGTTTATTAAAGCTTATTACCTGATTTGAGGGTTGCCCGCAAGACTGTAGTAACTTGCTCTTTAACACAATGCACTTACTCAGTCTTGTGAGCTTGCAACCCTCAATATGATAAGTGATTACATGATTTTATTTTAGACTTCCTTTTAAGGCATCACTTATAACTTTCTTATAAAATCATATTCTTAGTTTAGTAACTCTACTGTTCCTAAATAGGACAGATCTGATATGACTTGTAAACAAAAACTTATCATAACAATTATTTTATTAATCTTTAAGAATTGAAAGAAAAAAAATCTTATAATTGAATATACACTTTTTACACAGTAAATAACATACACTTTGATACATGAAATATAAAACTTTGAAATCAGTTAAAATAAAAAATACATTAAAGATACAGTAATATTTCAAATATTGTTATATACATTAATTAAGAAACAGTTTTAATCAATCACCACAAAAGAATGAAAAAAATACTGTAAATCAATTAGTTTTAATAGTAGAAAAAACATTGTTTACTTTATTTGAATATAACGGTAGATCAAACATGGGGGTCAATGGATTTTATTCAAGAGAAGCAAAATATACTGGATCAGTGTTCAATATAATATATCTGACGTTTTGACTTCTAGGAAAATCTAGACCATGACCCTTGAAAAATGATACATATAACATGAGCCAAACTAGGGAGAATATACAAGGCATTTAAAGTACTTGATGCTATTTCAATACTTGAAAAAGCCTAAATTTTGGGTGACCTTGACCTGTTATGACCTTGATCTTCAAGGTCACATAACAATTTTATGATTTTGATCCAATATTTCTACAAGACCAATTTTTCCTAGAAATATATATTTTTGAATAAAACTATGGCCTTTTTCTTTGAACTTTTTAACCCCCAAGAATGACTTTTTTAAATTATAATATAATTTTAGTGACTATCTTGAAATACATTGTAGAATTACATGTATTATGTCCATACAAGAACAAAACCTAAACATGTAATCGAAAGCCTGAATTATTCAAGTAAAACCAATTTAGAACGATGATATCTTAAACAATTTTAAGTCAAACTACAAAAGTACATTGGACTGTTTTAAATGTTTATATATTACATTTAAAAGTTTGATGTTCACCGAGACTAGATTATTCAACTTAATAACAACCAATCGAAAACAACAATGTTATTTACTATGGAAACTAATTGATTTACAGTAAGAAGAAAAAGATCTGAGTTCTATAGGTTAAAGGTTAAAGAATACAGCAATAAAATACCCAATATAGAATACACTAACCAACGTCATCTGTGAAAATATATATATACATATATGATGTTGAAAAAATAATAGCAATGATAAGTATATACTAGATTATCAATGTAGTTATCACTGGTAACCACGCAGCTTTTGTTATGTTTTTTTTTATTATTTACAGGGTTACACTTTTTAGTGTTTAGGAGGTATTTGATGAAAAACAAATTTGCAGATTCCTTACATTTCTGTTTTCATAAATACTGGTACATGTACATACAATGAAACATAGACTAGTAGTTTTTGAGGTTTTTGTTGAAATATCAAATTTAAATGTTGAGAATAGTTTATTTTACACACAATGCAAATAATTCAAACTTTAATTGTTTTTGACTTTCTGATACAATGTTCAAAGTGACCAGAAATAGAAACATGACTAAGATACTGAAATTCGACAAAAACAAAACAAATAAAAAGAGAGGATGGAAAATAAGTACCATGAGAGCTCACCAGATCTTTGAACCAAGTATGTTAGTACAAACATATACCATGTATAACAAGTAAAATAATCCAAAATATTTGTAAAAACCTACAAATATCACTTTTTCATGATAGTATGAACAGTATGGCAATGTTTAGCAAATGTTATTATTAAATACAGAGTCTTTGACATTTGGGTCCATTCAAAGAAGTCAACAAAAGATAACAAACAGATGCTCGATGGTTTCTGCTGACAAGGTCACATTGAGAATTTGTTCTCAAGTCAAATGAACACCGTACTATTATCATCAGCCCAAATTAATACAAAGACTTTTAAAATACATGACTGTTTTAATGATTTACTCAAGGAACAAAATTATCCAGATTTCAATTTAGTCAAGTTGAGCATTTAAATATCTTTACTAGATTCAGATTATTTAGATCTGATAAAGAAAGAGTAAACAAAACAAAGACCAAAAAGAAACACTAACATTTCCTATATTTAAGTCACAGACACACATAGCTAGGATTCACAACATGTAACACACAACCAAAAATCTTAAACTACTAAAACTAACAACTCTCTGATAAGAAACTACCATTAACACTAGAAATAAACATTAAACAAACAAATGAAATAGAAATTGTCAAGAATTATTCTGAAACATAAGTTATAAAGGTTTATACAAACATAATTATACAATTTAAACATAACAAGTAATAATCATATGTGAATGATAAAATAAACATCAATAACAAAATACATAAATCTATTGATATGTTTATAATTTAAATAAAAATTTCAAGCATCTCATTCACATTTTTCCTCTATACCTAATATTCCAAATGTGTGGTATCTTCCAGTATGAGAAATACTAGTCAAATAATGGTAATTATCTTAATTCAAATTAATGTCATTTTTCTGATTAAGCCATTGGCTAGCCAGTTCTCTCATACAATTTTCTTTCAGCTCGGTTAATTTGCTTACTCTTCTATAAGGAACTGACAACATCTCCAGACATAAAGGCAAATCTGCATTATTGTCAGTTTTTCATGGGAAGGTGTGACATGTTGCAGCTTGGAGTCAAACACAAATCATAAAATACCAGGTAAAAGTGGAGCATGCCTACCATTACAGTACAGTTGCAAATTCAATTATACATAAAGCCATTCACCTCAGATCTGAGACAATTTGAGCCTTAAATAGCCCAATAGTGTGAAAGATATTAACTATATTGATCATCAAAACTGTTCTTCAGTTTGTGAAACAATCATATTTTAACATTCTTTACATATTATTTTTTCATACAGGTAAATGTCTATGTGAAAGAGCTGACTTGAAATACAACTTAAAACAATTTGAACTGAAGAGATTTATCTAACATTTTACAATAATGGTTTGATATACCCACATGTAGACCAGCCTGTGTGAACAAATGTAGAATTTAGAATACAATCACCAACACAACAATAAAGACACACAATGTGGAAAGTAGTTTTATCAAACATATCTAATTTACTAATGAAAGGCTTTGAGATTCAGTTTTATATTAATTTTTTGAATGTTAATGACATATGGAGATTATCAGAGTCCTCTTTTTGGCGATTTTATCCCTGTAGCAACCCATTGTATAAGTCATATAATGACAGTCAGTCAACCTACTAAACATTCCTGGAAAGGCTAAATCTGTGAATTTAGATGTTAACCAGTTATTCTAAGTACTTACTTCCATAAGTGACTGACAGCTGGTTAAGAAACAGGTGTAGGAGGTAGAATGGCCAAGCTCGTATAAAGCATGCCTCACCGGGGAATCAAACCTACCACCTCTCAATCAGTAGACTTGTGTACTACAAACTGAGCAAGCTAGGCAGCACAATGTTTTAAGTTAATAAATAATTGGTAACATATGTCAGTACATTATTGGACATTTCCATAAAGTCATTGTACAGTCATCTGGCTATCTATTCAGAAACTACCAATAGACTTAAGTTACAAAGCCAATAGGAAACTCTGAAAGAAAGTCACTGCAATGCTTTATGCTTCAATTGAGCAAATCCCAGGTGAACATGTCATGAAATTTTGAGTATGTTTGTCAATAAAATCAGGACTCAACATTAATTTTAAAATAGGTTGCTCTAATATAACCAGCTGTAATTTTTCACTTGCCCAAACCAATTGTTTACTAGCAGTAACAAGTTGCCTGAACCCAAATATAGGTCATCAGGGGTAATTGGACCTTTAATGTTGAACCCTGAAGATGTTAACATGATAGAAGGCTTGACATAGGCTTTGTTTGGAATGCAACAATGTTGCCTCAAATACTATACTCAAAATTTCATGTGCAATAACCTTAACCATTGGTAATGAAATAATGTATGAACACTTATAAAATATGTAGGTACCCCCTGCAAGAAAGTATACATCATAATATGAATATATGTACATGTACATCATTAATATATCAAGTATGAAAATATGGGTCCTAGTAAATTCAACATGAAAGTTAAATACAAAATACTGTAACATGATAAAAAAATGATTAAAAATGTTTTTGAGAAAAAAATACGAAAAAAAAATACAATGAATGACATTTTCATTAAATTCAGATTCCATGTATTCTATAATTTTATGATCTAATGGTCTTATTCTGACCTTTGTTTTGCATAAATTAACTAAGCACATTGTACAATCAGAGAGCCACTCTCATTTGGCTTTATAGTAGTTCAGAAATCAAGGCAGCATAATATAGAAAATATTAAGATAATTTAGCAATACAATATAGAAGGGTTTATGACGAAAATCAATCTTAAGATGGTTGATAATACAGACATAAGAATCACAAAACCCTTGCCAGGAATCAATTGATCAACTGTATTGTGTATTGTTTCAGAAATATTTTTGGTGGAAGGCACATACTAAAAGCATTTTGATTCAGAATTTTTACTGCTTGAAGACAATAAATGAGAGACCTCACTTTTCTTATTAATATATCCCTGTGATCAACTGCAGCAGAAATGTAATGGAGCATTAAGAAATCTGATTCCAATGAGAATGATTATTTGACAATACATTACACACAAGTATACAAAGGAGAATGGGCAAGTTATATTTCATTTTGAAAACATCTGTACAATTATATACAAGACTTTGTACTTGGTCAATATAATATGGATGTCAACGTATTGAGTGTTAAAAGAATATTATAAGAACAATAGATATAATTATAGAACAATTGATTACATCACAAACAGGAATTAACATCAACTAAATTGTTAATAATCAGAAATCATAGAGGAAGAAAAAGAACACATGAATTGTAAATAAAACACAAAAATTAAACTT
Organism: Mactra quadrangularis; assembly: GCA_025267735.1. Taxonomy (NCBI): domain Eukaryota; kingdom Metazoa; phylum Mollusca; class Bivalvia; order Venerida; family Mactridae; genus Mactra; species Mactra quadrangularis. Next base: position 19,691,236 of record CM046299.1, read on the forward strand.
TATCTGTAAACTACCATTATATGATGTAAGAAGATACTTTATCCATGACAAGATCGTTTGAGATTGATTCTCTTTAATAAGTGGCTGTGTTTCATGTTGGGCAATAGAGTCAGTTTTTCTTGGAGAGGGGGGGTTATGTGGTAGCAACACATTGCTTCGGTCATATCACAGCAGTCAGTCAATCTACTCACTGTTAATTGAGAAGGCTAAATCTCTGAATTTAGCTGTTAACCAGTTACTACGCACATATTTCAGTGACTGACAACTGCCCTACATTATTTGAACCAGTAGCATGAAGGAGAATGACCATAGAAACTATTCATGACCAAACTCAATGAAAATATTTCCCACCTATGAACCTTCATTCAGTAGACTTGTGCACTACCAAATGAGCGAGCAGGGCTGGTTAACAATTGTGTCAGAAACCTTCAATACAGGTGATAATAAGATCTCTTGGGTAGGATACAGAAATTGGTCCATGTTCCTATGAGCAATGTAAGCTAGGGCTAGCACATACCATAAGATATGTAGACACTCATCACTGGAGTATTTATAGATTAAATAAATACTACAGTATTGTTACATTTTATTCAACTGTCAGGGGTGCATACACTAACCCCACTGATTTAAATATTCACTACAGTACTTCTGTACTTGTAATCAATTTAAATCAGCAGGGTTAATGTATGCTCCACTAAAATTGAATAAACTTTGAAAATAAACATTGTTTATAGATAAAGTATCTTTGAAAATTGAAATACAATCTGAATAGTTATTACAATGTGAGAAAAATCGGAAGAAAAATCTAAAATTTCGTAAAAATATTAAAAACCAGATTTTCCATACGACAATGTGACCTCTAAAACAATCTCTGAGTAGATAGTAAAGAAATAAAACAATGATAAATATTGAATATGTACCTCAAAGTATTCTCGTTGTCTTCGTGCATCTAATGTATGAGTATGCCAGGCTTCAAATATAACACGTCCAATAGATACGTTTAATACATGATGAATCTTCTGATAAGCCACTGTAATATATACATACGTATTGCTAGATTTCATTCAACTGTCAAAGGATCATACATTAACCCACTGATTTAAATACTCAATATGTTTTGGATAATCCCCAAACATAGATAAAAATAACTACTTTTATTGATTGAGAGCACAGAAGGGCTGTAGTGAGTATTTAAATCAGCCAGGTAATGTATATGTCACTGACAGTTGAATAAAATTTAACAATAACAGATACTGAATTCTAACAAAGGAAAGAGTGTTTTTCACTCTATATTCAAATTAAGTCAACACCTTTATATTAATATTGAACACACACACGTTTTTTTTTCAATTTTCCCCCTTTGCTTATAAAATTTACAGACAAATTATTTATCTTCTCTATCAGAAAAAAATAATCATTTGAATAGTTTACATAATAAACCTATCTTGAACGGTAGGCGGACATATGCTTGGGGGTGAAGAGGTCCAAGGTTAGAATCCAAGCATAAGCAAAGCTATTTCACAAGCAATTTGTGGACATACCCCACTAAGGTGTACATGAATACTGCAAGGGTTTTTGTAACAGAGTTTATGATAGAATATCTCTGAGACAGGTAAGCATGTATTTGGATGCAGACTTTGAACAAATCTTCAACAACAAAAATTAAAAATCTTACTAGCTTGTCTCCCTTTTCTATATTTGACCCATTCCTGAAATATAACAATATTTTTAAAGGATTTCTTCTTTTTAGTTTGAAGCTAATGATTATATATGTTTGAAACCATCCAGTCTGATGAGTTAAATTAGAATAAAGTCAAGGTTTTGAAACATAAGGAATTGTTTTGCTTTGTTGTTATTTTAATGCACATATTCAACAATCAGAGTCCTATTAGGTGGACAATTCATCTCCAATTGTTCTTGGGATGACTGTTCCTATAGGCTAAATGTTTGGATTTAGCTGTTTATCAGTTACTAGGGGCATACTTCCGTCATTGACTGACAATTGCCCTGCATGATTTAGAATCAGTGGTAGAAAGGCAAAAAGCCAAAGAAATTATTTCATGACCAAGATTCATGAAAGTATGCCCTGATGGTGAATCAAACCTACGACCCCTCAATCAGTAGATTGCACACTATTGAATGAGCTAGCTAGGAAGCTATTAGATAAAAATATGATATATGGATCATATTCTACTAACCATCCATTCTTCTAGATGCATTTTTAATTTTCTATGAGCATGAAATGTTGCTGCTCTATTCATCTTCATTTCTAAATCCATACGTTTCTTTTTCTTTATCAAATAATACTGCATCCAGGCACTAGAATAGAAACAAACAATGATTTTGTAATTAAAAAAAACAAGTATAGGAATAATTGTAATATTCATACTTGATAATGTTTTATAGTACCAATTCTTGATACAGTCAGATCTCGATACAATGACAACAATCGTTTCCAAGAAATGTGTCATTGTAACGCATATGTCAGTGTGTAATGAATTCTTCTGACCATGTACATGTTAGTATTGGTTCCCATAAAATATGTCAGTATAACGAGAATGTCGTTGTAACGGATGTCGATGTATCAAGATCTGACTGTAATATGTTTAATATTGTGATATAAACGTTCTATCAAACTTGACTTATACTGAAGATAAACAAACATCAATTTTCATGTTGCTTTGTTTTGTTCTTTAATATAAAATGCACTTATTATCATTGATGCAAGGTCACCAGTCTCTCTTTAGTTCTAAAGTCATATTTAGTCTTGATGACGTGACTAATGTAATTTGAATTGTATCATTTTCATTAGCAAGCTAATGATGTATTATGTACAAATCATAACTAAAATATCTGATCTGGTCAGTTCGTAAGTCACATTTATGTTGCATGACAATATCCAATCCAGTTTTCTCAGTGGGAAGCCAGTCTAAAGGTTTATTGTCATTGATATCTCCAAATTAATCAGCTAACAGTTTTGTTCAGTTTTTGTGGATGGAAAAGTAAAATGTGATGTCACTTGAATGTCATTTCACACATGAGAAATTCAACTAAGCTTGACAAGTAAAAGAAAGCCCTCAGACATACTATTTGTAACAAGCAGATATAAGAGGAAGCATTTTTATAGTCTGATCATTACAATACTTGAGTGAATTCTAGTCACCAAATAATTTCTAGTCATTCTCTTCAATGATGTTTCATTAAATAAATATGTAAGAAAATTGTACATGTATTAAGAATACAATTCTTATAAAACCAAGAGAGAGAACTATATCTATATAAAGATTACATAACTTACAAATAAAAAAAGGAGAACTCCGATCATTTAGAAAATACAAAACTTACAAATTAAGGGAGAGAACTATGTTCATTTAAAACATATAACAATAAGACAAAACAATATTTACCAGAAGCATATTTTCTGTTGTTTAGTATTATAGTGATAATAAGCTTTCTCATACATCTCTGGTGTTGGCTAAAATATACAAAATTTAAAATATATTATACATAGATATATATAAAATACAGAGTAAGATTAGGGCTGCAAGGATTTGTCTCAATTGACCCTTAGTCAATAACTAGGGGCATCAATTTGATTATGATTGTGACCAGTGATTGTCAATTCAGTACTGGCTTTTAAATATGAAATACAATGTATATCAGAATGAAAGTTTATTAAAATTTTACATCATTGATCTTGTTCTGAAATAAATGTAACCATTTTCTTTAATTAATAGTGATTTGTTTTAAGCTCAAATGAATGATTTGAAGCTCATTTGCAATAAAATATACACTATTCATTGAATATATAAGAAAAAAATCAAATGGCACGAAAAATAATCAAAATCGCATCAAATAGACTATCCAGTGAATCTTTGCAGCCCTAAAGAAAATTATAAAACATTTACCTTTCTAGATGGTAACATAGTCTAACAAAATCAATTATAATTAAAAATCAAATCACAACAAATGTTAATATTAAACATCATAATCACAATATTGATAAAAATAATTAAAAGATTCACAAATATGTAGTTAAGATGTTCAGTGTAGCACATTAAAAACAAGGTACATGTATATAATAAACATAAAAGTATTTATAACATAATAGTATTTTACTTATTAAATTCAAATTAAGAATACTTAGGCCATTTAGGATACTTTGAATTAAAGAAAGTAAATAGATTTTTCTTTGTGAGAAATTTTAAGACAGTGAATAGAAGAAAAAAGATTGGATGGATTATGAAAGTTCAACAATTTTCAAAAATGTCACAACTAAATTGTTTAAATGTTTGTTCTAAATATCACAGTGGGTTTATAATTTAAACAAAATAATAACTCAAAAGTATAAAATTACTCCATAGTTTATGATATAAACAATGAATTAACTCAAAAGAAATGTGCTTTAAGTGCTTCTATTGAAAACAGTTTATTGCATTTCTAAATTGTTATTATAAATAATTGTAGATAAAACAAAACAAATGAAAGGCAAATTCAGAACTAGCATTATCTAAATTGATAACTGTAAAAATTACTCTAAAATCTCTGAGCCAGGCAGTAGTTTAATTTAGAATGAAAGCAAAAATTGAAAACTTCTCTAGAAAATAATAATAACTCAAAAATAGTAACTAAAACATTAAAGTTTAAAGCCTGCAAGCGAACAGAATAAAGTTTGCAAGCGAAGCAAATCATAGCAAAATAAAATCAAAAAGTCAGAATCAACACTGAATATAGCCTAAGTAAAACAAATTCAGAATAGTATAAAAAGTACTTAAAAATAGACAAATACTGTCTTTATTATAATGATATTTCTTTATTCATAAATGGCATTGTTTATTTCTTGTGTATGTAAGTAAGAAATGATGAGAAAGGCAGAAACAATAAAATATGATTAAATAATGAAATAAGTCTGTTTATATTGATAGTTTATGATACATTGTATATATAATACATTGCAAACAAGTAAATCTGTGAGCTAATGCTCACTAGTGATACCCCCGCCAAAATCTAAAAATATGCGACAAACAGGAAGTAGATGAGCAAGGAGCATGAAATCGCTTTACACCACATGGATCTATGGGATGAAGCGATATGCAAAGTATTAGGCTGCTGCATGTTATAGTTGCTGAGAAAACTGCAACGGAAATTTTGTAACGGACGGACGAACGGACGCACGGACGCACGGACAAGGGTAAAACAGTATACCCCCCTCTTCTTCGAAGCGGGGGTATAATAATCATAGTTGACATTGTCTTTAGTAAAAGACTCCTTATTATTTGACAACATTAAACGTGCACTTCATTAGTTTCCGTATCGATTTACGGCTTAGTTCGTATACATTTGTCAAGTTTCGTTGCTTTAATGAGTGATAATATAGGGTATTGATGAAAAGGTAACGATTGTATTATATCAAACGGTTTGTAGTGCAGAGGTAGAGTACTGATTTATCAATCGAAATACCCCGGGTTCAATTCCCGCATTGGTTATTTTTTTGTAATTTCGCAAACACTAGTAACATAGTAGCAACACTATGACTTACTTATTGCTTTTAACTAATTGACTGAATATTAATTACATGTATATATCACTTTACAACATAATTTTGTTGTCTCTTTATTATCATACATATTATATATGAACACACCAATTATGTGTGTAATACACTTTAACGGCAGGTTTTTATTAAATCATGGAATCCGTGCGCAGTCGTGTTAACAAGTATAAAATATATGTAAAGCATGTACCGATTATGTTTAAATTGCAAAAAAAAAGTTTTTATGTGGGATCTAACCCGTAGCCCCTTGATTGTGAGGTGGTGCTTTTTACCACAACACCAAGTCCTTACATGCCTCGTAGTGTTCTATTACTAAACCTTAAAGAAATATATTCGTAAATTCACGGAGATTTCATAAGGAAATTCACGACTATGCATACGGTGCATGTTTAATACATGTTGCCAAATAATACCATTATTTACACACAGATTCAAATATTTACAAGGGTTTGTTTGAAAAAAGTGTTTTTTGTTGTTGTTTTGTTTAAAGATCAAAGTCCTATGAGGCAGGATACAAAGTTCACCAAATACCATCCTACCTAAGATGTTCCAGTACTAGGCTCCTGTAAGTGATACTAATATTGGCCTACTTTTTCTTATACAGAGCCATGTAGGATAACTCGAGACTCAAAGCTAAGACTCTCAATCTGTAAGAAACTACAGTTATTCAAAATCTGAGTCCTCTAACCACTTGACTATAAAGGATACTCACCAACAGAAACATTATAAAGTTTGACTATTGATAGGGATTTTTGTCATTTTTAGCCCAGTATCCAGAGTTAATGAAGTCATTTCAATTAGAATAATATTATGTCACCTGAAGATCAGACTCTAGTACAAAGTCAATTGTATAAACAAGTAAACTACTTAACATCAAATATAACATTTAAATCTAATTCAAATTTCTAAAACATAAGACAAGGAAATTCAGACTTTTAATAAATAAACTTTTAAGTCTATAACATAAAAACATTAACAAACAAGTAGAGGCTGGAATGATAGTTTAACTCTTAGCATACTGGGGGAATTTTGATATTCTTTGCATACAGCTCCTAACCAAACCATATGCAAAGTATTTCAACTATTGGTCAGGTTCCAAAATGTTTGTCATTATGAGTATTTCTACTAAATTTCATGAAAATTGGACAAAAGTTAAAAATTAAAGTAACAATGTTTTAAGCAGGCCGGAATTTCACAGCATGCAAAAAGGTAACAAAATAGTTAAATAAATACCGGGTTTTATGGTAAATTTTTCTACAGGAGTTGGATCTACCTATAAACACTAAGGATACTAATTTTTTAACTAGATTGACCGAATGGACAGCCAGCCATATTTCCAACTTGCCCAAACCGTATCTTTAATAGCAGTAACAGGCAGCCGGAACCTAAATAAAGGTTGTCAGGTGCAATAGAAAGACCTTTATTTTCAAGCCCTGCATTTTGGCTTGCCTCTAAAATTATAGCTATAATAACTTGTAATTATAATTAGTGCTGAGTAGCATGGACTATACAGCAAAGTAAATGAATTCTGCATTGTGAGGACCTTTTTTTATTTCAAGGGGGCTGTTTTGAAAAAAAAAGTTTAAAATTGATTAAGTTGATTCTATCATTCCAGTGTATGTCATGGGTTGTGGTTGTGTATTTATACCTGTGCAAGATACATAGCTAGTTTTCTACGTCGTCTGGACTTTTTATAAGAAATAATACATTTATATAATGTAATATAATTATAATATAAGTACATGTATATATAACATAGAGAATAGATTTGAGTATCATATTCAACATGAAACAGTTTGATATTAGAAGTTACCTTAATATTACAGTAAAGTTCCACTAACTGGACCATCAAAATAGATCATTTAAATAGCAGAATGGTCTAAATATATGGAACTTGGTCTTCTCAAGTTAAACATTAGGGACTTAACAATCATCACATGATTTTTCAATAACCAAGATGGTCTGTATAGTGGAACTCAACTGCATAACCAGATCTTGTAAAGTACATGTGTATTTACAAAAAGGCTAACATTTTAGGTTTAATTATGGTTATTTTATAAATATTTATCAAAGAACAAAATTATTCAAACTAAGATGGTTGTTTGCCTTTATGTCAGGTGTTATCTGCTTTACAAGGTCTGGTGTATATTATTCAACTTGTCACATAAGTTCACTTCAGTCTGAATATTTAAAATATAAATCAAGGGAAACAACTCTAGTGCAGAATATCTTACAATATACTATACTGAGTGAGCTCCCTTTGACCAATTATAGTTTTGTTCATAGTATGAATGTGGAAGCGTAAGAGTCCAATTACTGATCTGGTAATACATTTTCTTTGCTATTGTCATCCATCTTGGAATGGATAATGACCGAGATATATGGAATGAAACTATAACGCTGACGAATCTATGTGTCATTGTTGGAACACAAAATCGGCCTAAAGGCACCCTTATAGTACTTATTGAGTTCATAATGAAGTTTTTTATGTAACAAGTTTCAATATAAAAGAACTATCTATATCCTGGCTATAAATTATATACTAGTATATTATCATTTGATATATTTCTTGAATGTAATCTGTTTACATTGTGATATATTATTACATAAGTTTTCAGAGAAGTAATTCTAAATAAAAAATATCCCAAATCTTTACAACATGGCAATTTTGAGTTTTGTCAACATAATAAAAATATGTCTAAAGAAATTTCTATTCATGAAAGTGTCCATTCAAGAAATATAATATTTGATCAGCATATTTAAAACACAAATAGTACTAATTTTCAATTATGATTGAAAAAAGGGCTGGATTGTTTGGCTGTTTTGTTCAACAGTATAACATAAACTGATCATTGTAAGACAGTTTCTTAAATAACTTAAATTTGGTTGCCAAAAGATGATACTAAGTAATGAGCCCAGCATTTGTACATCTAGAATGAGAATTAAGTATGGCCAATGGTTTCAGATATTTCCATTCTTAAATTGCAATCAATCATAAGAAAACTGCTGAATAATTAAAGCAAATAAAATATTCATGTTTTTTTAAATGTACTGATATTACAATGTAATATTGTGCATAGATTGTATATAAATTTTAGAAGCATAATGATCAAGACACCACAAAGCTAAGAGAAAAATAGATTTTACCATTGCTAACAGATATATTTCATATTTCTCATTGTTCGGCTAGTAAAATAATAAATTATACATATACAATATAACTATACAAAATACAAAATGATCTAACACAACCAGCAAGACTGAACCTGGATTGTACCTAAAATAAGACGTACATACTTTGTACTTAATCATAAATTGTCAGGACTAACTAACTACATGTAGAATATATTTCTGAATATATTAATTACGTTGATAAATGATCATTATTTGTATGCGGCATCCTTTTATAACTAAAGTTTAAATATCTAAAAAAATCTCCCTCTTTGCTCTTTGGCTGTGTTGTAGGTCTGTGTTTTTGACTGATGCTGTTCCTGATATGTTTGCTCACACATTTTATTGTAAAATATTGACAGTAGCAAATAGGCCAGGAATGATAGAGAAGAGAAACATACCTAAAGTATTTTAAACTTGTACAACAACAATGACAACATATTGCATGAAAACAAAGAAATCTGTATTAGACGTCTTTACAGTTAATCTAAGCACCAACATAACAATACTAATTGAATCAGATTCTTATCTTTAGATTGTAAAGTTAATCGGGTAGTCAAGTAAAAATTGACAAGACTTAAACCCTGAGCTTCTGTGTCACATTGATGTTAAAAGAACTAATACTATTAACACTATGGTCTGATAATGAATCTAAACTAGAACGGTAGAACCAAAATGATACCTAATGTAATGGCCATCTTAAATAACAATCCCCCCCTCAACAACGGTCACATGTATTTCTTGATGTATTTACCCTGATTACACCAGTCACCTCTCTATAACAGGCAAGGTATTGTAGATTTGTGACAGACTTTTACAGAGAGATTTAACTGTATATATACTACATATACTATACAAAAATTATACTAGAAATGTCTGTTTTACAAAATATAACATAATAGTTATATGCTACGGATATTCTATGATAACATTTTCATATATTTGTACTTACAAATTAAAAATCTAGGCAAGAAAATAGACAATGGAAAATAAAGACAAACTAAACTCCCATTGATATTGTGATCCCTTGAACCAATCCAACTCTTCAAAAATTAAATTCCAAAAGAAGGGATCAACAACACAGTGTAATGAAAAATGTGCATCATTTATTAACCAGGTAATGCAATGTACACTATTCAACATACGGTGCTTTGTTTCATTCAAGAAAAAAGACTGATTCTGAGAAATTATATATTACTGAGTGCTAATCTTTATAAATACATAAAGTAGTGCCAAGAAAATGAAATTTTGAAAGTGGTCAACCACTTTATGAGCAACTGATCAATTTGAGTGTATTCTTTTCCCTACTAAATGAAATAAAAACTCTTTTGTCAGAACAATTGTTTTTATATTTTGAAGGCTCTGCAAAATATCTCATATTCAATAGTACAGAAAGATGAAAAGAAAGGAACAAGCTAAGATGGTCATCATGGCACGCCTAAGACAGGCCATGATGGAAGGCCTCTGTCTGTACCTAATGAGACCCAGGGCCCTGATGGAAAAAGCATAGGTTGATCTAGTGGGGGATCAGGGGGGTCCGACCCCCCATGAATTTTCCAAAATGTACCCGTTCATGAGTGTATTTTTTAACTGAAAGCCATTTTTAAGTAGCATGAAGCATTTTTCTCAAGCTCTCTTGGCTCGCTTTTGCGCTCAACAAAGATCAAATTATCATGTATTTTTTATTATAAATATGTTGCCATGTTCAAAAGTTTGGACTCCCACCCTAGAAAAAAATCTTAATAGAGAACTTATAAACTGATCAAGTGGACTAAAATCTAAATAAATCATCAAAATCACATTCAATTGGCAGGCTCTATTAAGATTTTGTCACAGTCTTGCAGTTTTCATTATATAAAAGACCAGAAACATTGAAATAAATATTTAAGACAAGAACTAAGTGTACGCTATATCTTCTACCATTGTGTATATAACATTACGTACATAGATACCTACCATATTTAATGGGCTCTGTGAGAATATAGCATTATAATACAATCAATATAGTTAATCTATGAGTATCTTGATAATTCTTGTATACAACCAGACAAAACCAAGCCTGTAGCACAGTTTGTTGCACAACAGGATTTCTAATCTAGTTTCCTAAACAGGGGCACAGGTTCAAGTCTCAACCACAGCAGTTACATTCCAAGAAAACAATAAATTACTTAGTTTGTTTTAGCATAAATTGTGTAACTTTCAAAAATTTTCAGGGAGAGCTATGGTCATTTAAGTAAGAAAACTTGAAGTATTATTATTAATATTCAACCTGTGGTTATGTTTAAAATATTTTCTCATTATCTACGCTAAATACTTCAAAAATAAACGCAAACTGATAAAAAGGCTCTTTGATAAAAAATAACATAACATATCAATAAGTACCCAATACAAGATTTCCTATATGTTGTGGATGAACTATAAATTCTGTAACTAAGAAAATGAACAATATACATCATAAATATATCATTATAACATGCACAATACAAGGTCCCAAAAATTTAAGTTAACTAAATTCTAAATCTACTAAACATGCAACATTCCATCCATATATTAGAATAACATGCATAAAAGATTTGTGAAGTTATTTCAGCATTTATTGATGCAAAATTACATGGTTCTCACAATCTATAGATCAGTTTGCCATCATTATGAAGAATTCACATGCTTAAAACAATAACAGACACTGACAGGCACATTTTATTTTTCAAAATATACACTATTATATGGCCAAATCTGCAAATGAGAACCTTTGATATCAAAACTAAATTTTGCAGAAAATATCATTAGAGATACTTTACTAATAGTTACAGAAATAATTATGAGTAACTTACCAACATGCTTTCATCATCCAAGTTGAAGATATATTCTAAATTACTCTCTGATACAATTCTGTTAGTTGGCTTCACACTTTCATCAACAAATAAATCCCTAGAAATAATAAAATACAAGTACAATATGTATATGCGTTTATTGGAATTATTTTAGACTTGAATACGATAATAAAACAAGCTGTGTATACATTAAGAAAAATACCTACATGTATGTTGTGCTGGCTATCACTTGCTAGGACTCAGTTACTGAACGGCTAACTAACCCGAGTGTTTCTACTTATAGAAATACACAAGACAGTGCAGGTAACAGAGTCTTGCTGAAGAAAACAATTTCATATTAAATCTAGACCAATTATCATAATTATCTAACTGGCAATCTAGAGATATTCAATCTACATGTAGCATTAAAATATTTAGTTACATCCAGCCTAAATACAATAAGAGATTTATTACAATTGAATCAAGAAAAATGATAAACTATAAATTAAGTTTAAACTATTTGTTTATGTTTACAAAAGCACACTTTTTCTAGTTATTGTAGAATGGACTACAATCCACTTTATAGTATCCCTTTTCTGTGTGTGTTTTTAAACTTCTTGCCTTAGTAGTGACTAGAGAGGGAAACACAATTTGGATGACAAATGTTGCTGAATTGAATTCTGAGATTCCACCAATGTGCATGGACAGTATATCCCATAATCCATGCATATTGGTGAAATCTCGGAATTCAATCCAGCAACATTTGTCAACCAAATTGTGTTTCCCTCTACAGATACTACCAAGGCCAGGAGTTTGAATAATTGTTCCAATACTTACCATTCTAAATCATCAAATCCATTCTCTATCAAATATTTCAATTTATCAATAATGAATTGATAAGGATCATCTGGACACATGATAGCTAGACCAGTAATCAAAGCCTGGAATGATAAAAATAGTTTATATATAAAATATAATTAATTAAAAATAACTTTAAATTCAAGATAAGTTACTTTTTGCAATAACCTGTTAATAAGAATTTTTTTCTTCTGTGTTTTCCCAAGTGTTTGATGAGTTAGGCTATCAAGCAGGGAAAGGGCTTTATAAAACATTAAAATATGAGTGATGCCAAGTATAACTTGGGTTGGTATAGTTCAAAACATGGACAGATAATATTGTGGGGATCGTAGGAGGCTATATAGCCACTTCCAATAGCCTTGCTGTTGGGATAACAGCAAGGCTATTGGAAGTCATAGCCATGCTTTTAAGCATTTTGCCTACCACCCGGGAGAATCAGGTTTGATTCCCAGTTAGGATGTATGGTTTTTATTCTTCAAATTTACTGTTATGGTATCAGAAGTGTTTGATGAACCTATGCAAAGCCTCTGCATGGACAGTTCATTTACTGACTGAGAGCTAGGCCAGCTGTCTGGAAAAGGAAAGTGGGGAACAGTGTGGTGGCTATATGGTTGTGCACTTCCAACAGTCTTGCTGTTGGGTTAACCCTTTAGCCACATAGTTGAGTGTCTCTCCTACCATCCTGGAGAGCCAGACAAAAAATGCCTGTGTAAAAAAAAATTTAAAAGAAAGTCTAGCAACAAATGTATCAAATCAATGTATGAAATGTCGCCAATCAAAAAGTGAAACTAGATATAGTCACCAGGTTCTTATGCTAATAGAGGGGTTAAACCTTTATTTTTGGGGGTGACAGTTGTATTTTTTGATAAAACAGTATTTATTCTTCATTCGAGTGTTCTTCTAAGTTTTGAAGGTTTGGGTTTAAGGCTTTTTGATACAGATAATCGCCACCTTGATTTTATGGTGTTTGATGCAAGACCTTTTAGTGATTGACTATAAAGAAAGTTGTACCAAGTCTCATATGTAAGTTCTTAAAATATTCTCTGACTGTCAATGACAAAGAATAAACTGAAAGTTGAAACTTGATCTTAAGTTAACTGAGTGATAAGTGATGTTGTAAAGTAAACATTAGGATTAACTCAAATATTCAAGCCCTAAAATAGAACCTCAGCGAATCTCCTACCTCATAAACATCCGGCAATTTGTTTGATCGTAGATATTTCTTAAGGGCTGGGTCCAGCCCCTTCATTGACGCTGCCATAGCTGCTTTTATGCTTGAAGTTCCAACAATATTCAACTAATGTCGATTAGGCAGCCATATTGTTTTCATTCGCAACGCAGGTGCCCGGATAACTTTTGTTTATCAAACGGTAACTCAAAATCCGGTATGACTAAAACACGAAATGAAGTTTTTGAGGCGAAATGGACGAAATGGAGATTTTATGGCGAAATGGAGTTTTAATTGTTTAATAACTCTTTTATTCCAATGATAATAATATTTTTGTTGACTGAAAATGAACATAGGTATAATATATTACACAAATATCAATAAACATTTAAAAAATGTTTTATTTAGAATTATTTATTGCCAATTTCCTACAAATGTTCGTATCAAAGTCCATTTCGTACACGAATTGGAGACGAAATGGAGTCTAAATTGTTTAATAATTAGTTAACTCCTATGATTATATTGATATTGTTTACTGAGAATGAACATTAATATAATAAACAACACAAATAAAGACGAAGATTAAAAAAATGTTATATTAAGTTGAATTTATAATCGAATTCCCAAAGTTATCTAACCAAAGTCCATTTCGTTCTCGAAATGGAGACGAAATGGAGTATTAATTGTTTAATAACTTTTTTTCTTCACTGATAATATTGATTTTGTTTACTGAAAATGAAAATTTATATAATAAACTACACAAATATCTATTAACACTTAAAAAATGTTCTATTAATTAGGAGTTATGACCGAATTCTTAAAATTATCAAACCAAAAGTTTATTTCGTACACGAAATGGAGACGAAATGGAGTTAATTGTTAAGTAACTATTTTTCTCCAATGATAATATTGATTTTGTTCACTCAGAATGAACATTTATATAATAAACTACACAAATATCGATTAACATTTAAAGATGTTTCATTAAGTTGGAGTTTCTACAAATTATCAAACCGAAAGTCCATTTCGTACGAGAGTGGAGACGAAATGGAGCAGACATCGGCGAAATGGAGTTTTATTGTTTAATAACTGTGTTATAGCAATTAAAATACAATAAAAAATAGTCACTTAACAACTATTTTTTTTCCAATTATAATGTTGATTTTGTTTAATGAGAATGAACATTAATATAATAAACTACGCAACTATCTATTTACATATAAAAAATGTTTTATTGATTTGGAGTTATGACACACTTCTTAAAAATTATCAAAATAAGTCCATTTCGTACACGAAATGGAGACGAAATGGAGTCTTTATTGTTATTGCGAGTAAAATACAAATCTGGTTTCATTGCACTTAAACATGATAAAATAAATTACATGAATTGCGAAAAAAATAATATTTGAAGTAGAGAGATGTATTTATTACCAAATGCATCATTATCAGAACAATAATGAGCAAAATGGACAACGAAAATGGAGTCTTAATTATTTCATATCTGTTTATCAGCAATTACACTACAATTATAGTGCACGGATAATGATACAATAAACAAACAGAAAATCTCCATTGCGTGTTTTAGTCATACTACACACAATTCTTTAACTAATCAGTAATCGGGATATCTTACATAAGTCCTACTTATTGAAATTATCAAATTTGTAACTTATTGACAAACGAATCTCCATTTCGTGAACACTGTGAGCACGGAATGAAGAATTTTGGGCGAAATGGAGCAGATATTACAGTTTTAGTTGATTGATAATGAATAGCCATATCATGAATTTGATAATAGATGATTTGACAAACTAAACAAAATCTCAGTAAAAGATTGTGATATCTAACCGATGTCTTACATAATTATCAAAATCAACTCCATTTCGTAGAGAATGGTAAGGAGAATATTGTGCGGAATGGACAAAATGTTCAAAGCATTGTCTACATGGGATTTTTTATAAAGTTTTATAAAGTTATATATATGATACATAAGTCCATAACATTTAGATATTTTTAACAATAATCGAAAATTACTATTCTCAATGAAATGAAAAAATTCTGTCCTTTAAAAATTTATTGACTATTAAATAATAATGATAATATTTCTCTACGATACTAAGTTAGGCAATTGATTGCTACAATGTGCTTACATGAGAGGGAGGAGCCAATTTATTTCAGCCAATGAAAAAAATGATAGTGTAAATTAGATGAAATCCCACCAATCCACGCCCAGTAACAAATATATCACCGTAAATAATAAATCAAGCCAAATGAATATAATAGTGATATTGTGCATTGTAATAAAATATTTTATATCAATTACAATAATTAATTGTTTTCCAAACTGTCTTGATAAACAATTGTCCTTTGCAAACATAAATTAATACATTAACATTAATAAGTGCACCAAACTTCACAGTTCAATAATAGAATTTTTTACACTTACACTTATAATTGCTTGCATATTGTATTTTTTCTTTTTGTTGTAAAAAAAGTATGCATCATGAAAACAAACTTTCGCACTTTCATTCATTAATATTGTCATAACATTCAAACACAGCGATTGATGTTGATACCGATGACAAAAATTATCAAAAGCAACATTCTTACATAATTGTTTTATTTACATTACTCATTTTCCTATCCTTTATTAATACATTCAAACTTTAATATTACTTAAATTTATTCCATTTCATTACATGTCATGATATGGTGTTGTAAAGGTGTTTTGAATAAATTATATTAAACTCACAGTGTCGTTATTTAATGGCCCATTAAACTTATCTGTCGGTGCAGTCGGTAAGAGGAGCCCAGTGGCTCACTCGGGTGTTTCACAACACGCCGCCTGTACTGATGAAATTTTAAATGAAAGTAAAATTAAAGGCCCATTAAGCTTATCTGTCGGTGCAGTCGGTAAGAGGAGCCCAGTGGCTCACTCGGGTGTTTCACAACACGCCGCCTGTACTGATGAAATTTTAGATGAAAGTAAAATTAAAGGCCCATTAAGCTTATCTGTCGGTGCAGTCGGTAAGAGGAGCCCAGTGGCTCACTCGGGTGTTTCACAACACGCCGCCTGTCCTGATGATTTTTTTGAAGAATGTAAAATTAAAGACCCGTTAAGCATATCTATATGTGATGATATAGCATGGCACAATGCAGTAAAAATGCACAGTACGGAAGGTAAGGGGAGTCCTAAGACTCACTCGGGTGTTATACAACACGCCATATCGTGTACGAAATGGCATTTTGGTTTAATGATTTGTAGGAATTCGATCATAACTCCAACTTAATAAATATTTATTTAAATGTTAATAGATATCTGTGTAGTTTATTATATAAATGTTCATTCTCATTTAACAAAAACAATATTATCATTGGAGAAAAATAGTTACTTAACATTTAAAACTCCATTTCGTCTCCATTTCGTGTACGAAATGGACTTTTGGTTTAATGATTTGTAGGAATTCGGTCATAACTCCAACTTAATAAATATTTATTTAAATGTTAATAGATATTTGTGTAGTTGATTATATCAATGTTCATTCTCATTAAACAAAAACAATATTATCATTGGAGAAAAATAGCTACTTAACATTTAAAACTCCATTTCGTCTCCATTTCGTGTACGAAATGGACTTTTGGTTTAATGATTTGTAGGAATTCGGTCATAACTCCAACTTAATAAATATTTATTTAAATGTTAATAGATATTTGTGTAGTTTATTATATTAATGTTCATTCTCATTAAACAAAAACAATATTATCATTGGAGAAAAATAGTTACTTAACATTTAAAACTCCATTTCGTGTACGAAATGGACTTTTGGTTTAATGATTTGCAGGAATTCGGTCATAACTCCAACTTAATAAATATTTATTTAAATGTTAATAGATATTTGTGCAGTTATCATATTAATGTTCATTATCAGTAAATAAAATCAACATCATAATTGGAAAAATAATAGTTATTAAACGATTAAGACTCCATTTCGTCTCCATTTCGTGTACGAAATGGACTTTTGGTTCGATAATTTTAAGAATTCGGTCATAACTCCTAATTAATAAAACATTTTTAAGTGTTAATAGATATTTGTGTAGTTGATTATATCAATGTTCATTCTCAGTAAACAAAATCAATATTATCATTGGAAAATAATAGTTATTAGACGATTAAGACCCCATTTCGTCTCCATTTCGAGTACGAAATGGACTTAATATGGTTTGATGACTTGTAGAAACTCGGTCATAAATCTAACTTATTGGAACATTTTTTAAATGTTAATCGATATTTGTGTAGTTTATTATATAAATGTTCATTCTCAGTAAATATATATTAAACATTGTCATTGGAGACAACTAATTATTAAATAATGAAGACTCCATTTCGTCTCCAATTCGTGTACGAAATGGACTTTGGTACGGTAATATAGGAATTCGGCAATAAATCATTCTAAGTAAAACATTTTTTAAATATTTATCAATATTTGTTTAGTATATTATACCTATGTTCATTTTCAGTCAACAAAAATATTATTATCATTGGAATAAAAGAGTTATTAAACAATTAAAACTCCATTTCGCCATAAAATCTCCATTTCGTCCATTTCGCCTCAAAATCTCCATTCCGTGTTTTAGTCATACCCCTCAAAATCAATCTGCGGATGTGTTTGTATAAACAACAGTGGCTAAACGTTTATCTGTAGTGTTTTCTGAATTTTATCATACTATGAAAAGACATTTATTAACTGGTCTTACTATTATTGATTATTTTGGTCATTCAATGGGTGAATAAATGCTATGTTATAAAATATTGTATAATATAATCTAATTAATATGAATTAGCCTTAACGATGACTACTGGTTTAAAATTCCTTGTCTGGATTGTTCAAAGATAAAACTGTATTTAAATTGATGGATGACTGAGAATTTCGTCTTCATCATTAGATAGACGAACATTTAAAAGAATTTAAGACTAATTGATTCATCAAATATATCAATAGCATACATGGCACAGTAAGATAAACCTTTGTGAATATTGGTGCAATTCCATTCAATTCAAAGTCATTACTTATACATCCAATCGTGCAAGACCTATTTTATTTCTTTTTTTCAGTATGTGGTAGAAGTTTTATA
Source organism: Mactra quadrangularis (assembly GCA_025267735.1). Lineage (NCBI taxonomy): Eukaryota > Metazoa > Mollusca > Bivalvia > Venerida > Mactridae > Mactra > Mactra quadrangularis. The sequence goes on from CM046299.1 coordinate 19,709,930, forward strand.
TATTTATAAGCTAAAATCAGCTAAATGTTTAAATCGTTAATTTATTCTAATTTTATCACTTTTCTAATAAATAAATTAATTTCACCAATTCATTTGTGTCCTGGAATAACTAATTACATGTATATACGTGTACATATAGAACTATGTTTCACTATTTATAGACTCACCCACGGTAGCCCACTGTACATGATTCAACTGATATTTAGATAATGTTGAACAACAATTATTAAACTATCTCGAGAGTGGAATTCGAAACAGTGAAAGACACACGTGTACCAGGGACATAGGATATACGTACGTGTATATGGAGGTATTTGTAGCTTGCTTTGAACCCGGACCTCTAGAACATGAAATGTCTCAATAACTATCTGATAGAATAAAATTTTGTATGTGATCAAAACTAGCATTGTTTGCTTCTCAAATCCAACAAAAATAAGATTTTTTCTACAATAACAGAAAATACTTTCCATAGACATACACCGCCCTTTAAAAGTTTCTTCACATTTTCACAATTTACATAAAATACTGAATATAATGAATGAAATTTAAAAAAATTTAAAAGCAATTTGTTGTTTTAAAACAATTTTCAATTTTGCTTTTTGAAATCAGTACGTTTTACCTATGTATACTAAATTACAAAAATGTCCCAAACTGAATATTGGTTCTTTGAGAAATATTGACCATAGTTTTGGAGGCCGGTAAATAACTCTTGCCTGCAACTAAAAAATGTGTCAATAGAAATTATGTTTCCTTTGTAAGAATAAAGGATGAAATAAACAATAAGAATAATACTTCTTAAATCTTGCACATGGAAGTTATAATTGTACTTGAAGGATTTTTTGAAGGGCGGTGTACATCTGGCTTAGATCACGGATACTCCATTGTATGTTTCTTATGTCCTAATTTTTTATTTTCAACGTTAAATTCAACGCATAATAATTAGTCTGGCCAAATCCTGATAGTCAATTGGATTCGTGAATTTCGTGTAAAAATAATCCGAAATCACAAGATAAACTTAGATGATTATTCGTGCATGATAAAATTATGTATAAAAAATGACTGTAAAATATTGCAATTTACAAAAGATATTTTATTTAAGTTTTTTTTGTGTCGATATTGGAATTACTATACATCTTAGAATGGAATCATTTCGTCGCTTTGTAACAATACTTATTGCGCAAGTAAGTAAATTTAATCTATTATAACACGATGGTATTTTAAGAGTAATTCGTTTTCCAATGTTCAAAATTATTGGTGCTTGCTGAGACAATTATGTCATCGATTTATGAGTATAATGTTTTGCTGTCTTATGTTGAACTAAGAATAAATAACGATGTGAACATGTTCAGAACATCTTTACGCCCATAGGGCTTGAATCACGGCTAGTACTGTTTTTCTAAATGTCCTATGACTCAGTCTTTGGTTGTATATGTATTTAAAATGCTGTACATGATTTAGATGTACCTTTATCATTATTTAAAAGGACAATTATTGGGATTTCAGAAATCTCATTTGTTACTTTTCTGAATGGCATTGCTTAGTTGTAGCCATATAATAAACTTAAACAAATAAAATTACTCATAGATGAAAACAAACAAAATTAATCTAATGAAAATTCATTGATACATGTAGTGTAATTTTTTCTGTTATTACAGGATGCATCATTATTGGTTCTTGGTTATAAACACAAAGCCTTTGTTATCAACCCTTATTATGGTCGTTGTGATTTTAAATATTGTAGAGTGAACCCCCAGCCCCTCCCCCCCCCCATTTTCATCTTAGTACTATTTATACAATGCATTAGCCGATATACGTTTAAATATCAAATCGTTTATTGTACAATTTTCATAACTTTCATGAGCATTTTAAGTTGATGAACAGGGTCCATTAACATGAGGGACGAAACGTCACCATAGCACAAGTATGGTATAGGGTTTTTACCCTCAATCGAAAACTTTGGACATGTACGCCCACAAAAAAGTTCGTTTTGATAAACCCAAGAGCGTTCGAATCAACAAAAAAATGATAAAACCCATGCACATCGGTACCTTATATTACGGAACATTTTTTGTTCTCGTACCCTGGACTCTTCGACCACGAAACTAATTTTTAATGTTTTTTTTAAATGTCTGTGTAATCCTTGAATGAAACCAAATTTCGTACTGGTACTTGAGAAATAGTGTATCTGTTGGGTCCAGGGACATGAATTTCAAAAAGAAAGAAACAGGCTTGTTCAGCTACTTTTTGATTTGTTAATATTATTTCATAGTAGTAATTGTTAAAAACATTTTTCTTGTAATATACTGTGTAGACATGTTCGTGTTTCTTTTAACCCAGCTGTCTGTAAGATTTGCCACAATATGACTTAATGGTCAGTTTTGATCGAAGTTATTTGAGGATGGACAAAAACATAGATTTTGAACAGTTTTGATGAAATTTCAATAAAATGTTTAAACTAAATAAACTGTTTAATTGATGCAATGTTTCATTCCCAAATATTGTTTAAATGGGATCGATGATGGTTATAAACGCATTGGTTACTTAAAGTAGTCGTAGTAACACTCACGAGTTAGCCACAAGACGTAACAATTTATTTCAAAATAGAATAAATAAATGTGTTGTTTATATTGAATTTCTTTTTTTAATAAGATACATGTAGTTAGATTATTTCTAGCTATATATTTACATAAAGGTCATGCGTATATTTTTTACTTTGAACAATGGATTTAATGCAATGCATTTTAAAGTAAAACAGAGGTTTTCGTTTAATGTGCCATAAACAGTGTAAATAAAAGTAACAGCAGATACAAAATAAAATCTAGATATGAGGACCAAAACTGAATTGATTGATTATCCAATAAACTTTTAACTGTTCTTTAAAATCACACGAGTAGTATAGAATTGGGGGTGCAAAAAAAACCTTTTTTGAGGAGGGAGTTTTTACCTTTTTTGAGGGAGAATTTACCTTTTTTAGTTTTTGATTCAAGGGAGAGTAATCTCGCTAAAGTCGCGTTTAACTATCACGGAGTTGTCTTTCTTGTCCTATTTTCAATGTTTATGGCTTGAACGCGAACGACGACGGTGGAATCATCGAGTTGATATAAAAAAGCAGATTGAACAACAAGTGACTCTCATTTTGTTCAATGTAGCACACTAAATGAGAATGTATAAAATGAAATAGTCATGTACTTACAATGTTTTGGTCTCTCATATGTGTCAATGTAAATTCAACAATGAAACGTGATGAACTATATCCTCCAAACTTAGTGCGTTGTAAACATTGTGAATTAAGCATATACCACTTTTGTAAACTTTTATATGGATTAAATAATATTCCAGAAACATCCATTCTTTCTAGAACACAGTATGTTAGTCCAAGTCATCACCTACGCACATCCATACTTTCAAGGTCATGGCGAGTTAGTCAAAGTCATCACCTACGCACATCATGACTATGGAAAAGAACGCCTTCAAGTTTTTTAATCATACGATCATGAGTCTATGAGATACAGACATCCGTTCTATTTTTATAAAAAATATGACTTATAAACACCTACCCCTGACTTGTGACTTAAACATGATGAAATGTGAGATAGCGTTCATATTCTTTTCAATTCGTCGCTCTAGTAACCATACCCATTTTAAGTATGTAAATGACTCTCCATTGATAAAAAATGTGATACAGAATGACCTCATTTTACCTGGCTATACAGTGAACATGTGTATGGTTAAACTGTATACATGTAGTATACATGCAGTATATATGCAATTTAAAGCAGTATACATGCAATTTAAAGCAGATTGCTGCTCATTAAGCCATAGATTCATCCACAAAAGAAATCAAACATAGTTGTTGCAAACTAGCATACAACACCTGTCTTTTACAGTACAACACTTTTACAACATGGATTAACAGTAGAAAGTTAAGCAGATCTCATGTGCTTTAGAGTAAAGTAATTTCGCAATACCGTAGTAAACATTTCCTTATTTGGAGGTTGATCTTATCAATACAATTATGACATAGAAACCGCTTTAATAAGTGTCCTTTTACACATCATTTACGTAAGGTGAAGAAAAAAACATAATCATGCTACAGTGACATGTCATGATTTTATATAATTTTAGAATCGGCAAATTAGATCCACCCAAAAAATCTCATGATTTTGAATCATGTCTTCTCATGACGCATCAACCAGGCTTTAATGTCATTCATCTGCCCTTCCAAAAATACAATGGCGTCCCTCAGTGTTGCAAACTATTTACCCGTCGTAAACAGGTTAAATGTGTGAAATACAAAATATAATGATTGTGTTATATCAATGCATCCTTGTACGCCATTCCTTCCAACTAGAACACGACTATGAGACATATCCCTTTCTAGTTCTCCACCCTGGTGATTGTGATTTAAAAAGTCATTCCACTTATACTGTACAACCTCTGTTGAACAACACCCACTGGGAGGGACTAAAGTGTGTTGCTGTTCAGAGTATGTTGCTCTACAGAAGTTAAATTCAATTAGAATTAGGCCTAAGGAAAATATCAGAAGCTGTTGTTGTAGAGCGCCGCTCTGCAGAGGTTATACTGTACACTCTCGACTTGTCATTGAAACATGACGAAATCGGAGATAGCATCAACATTCTTTTCAAATAGTAACCCGAGTAACCATTGTCGTTCAGCTTATGTAAATAGCTTCTCACTGATAAATAATGACCTCATTTGATCTAGCAATATACCTATTCAATGGTGCAAGTTAAGTACATGCATATTAATTAGTGTTTCTCTTCATGAGCGTATTCACCCGTAAAACTTAGTCAGCTGATAAATTTAAAACCTAATGAAAATATATATGACTGCTCAGGAGGGGGGGGGGTTATAAATAAATTTTCTTGTTATGTCAAATAGTCGCTAGTGTCCGATTGCTTTCAATACTGACTGGCAGATTCGAAGAATGTAAAAACGATGTACTCGCTGATACTAGTAAGCTCTGTCCCTGACGATGCGAATTATTTTATTAGTTTTATCACACCCTTAAAAGATTACAAAATATCGTTTCATACATTTGTCGAGTTGCGCAACATCCAGCTGTCCAATGGATTGAGACATTTCGTCAAACCAATCAAATGCATGCAAAACTTAAATCGACCAATCAAATGCATGGTGCATAGAACTTCAAAAGTGAAGATGGTGCGTTCAAATGGTCACATTCTTTCATCGCTTAGGTAACTATACTCCCAAGTTAATTGATAACAAAATATGGGACAGTATAGTAACTTATAATGTAAGAGTGTCACGGCATATAAGTGTGTTATTTGGACTCCTTTACCTTTAATCTTATATACGTATATAAATGTATAATGACTGTAAGAACGAAAAAAGGCTTTATATAAACTTTATTGATACACACTGTTTATATTTGTGATACATATTTTATACTGACAAACACAAACGCGAAAAGTATGTCTATCGAATTCAAAGCACATATTTCCACACTATTGATATCAGTTTAGCATTCTTATTTTTTCTCTCTCTCAAATGGGAAAGAATCTCGAAACACACGCGATTGTTCGGAAGCAATCATTACTGTCATTGCTACGTCTCTTCATTAGGCACTTTTCGATGGTTGAGTGTCTTTCTTTTCTGACAAATCTGGAAGGTCATAGGCGTCTAGGACCTTATCAAACAAAAACTTGCGCTTGAGTATGGCGTATTTCATAGCTTCCTCCTGATCGAAATCTTCTTTGTCGACGAGCCGGTTGAACGTCTTCTTTATAGCGTTATAGATGGGATCTTTTTTCATCGCTTGGAACCATAGCAATTTACGTCCGAAACTGTTCATCATCATCGTTCTGTAGACGCTTTTTAGGTCCTCAAATGCGTCCTCCCTAGCCTCCCCAGCACTCACTTCGCTGTCGTCATCCATGATTGCAGCCACTTTGTTATCGTACTGTGACTGACACTTCTGATACGCTTCGTCTATGATTTCGTTCCAGGGATCAATGTCTGAAGATGACGAAGAGTCATCCTCCTCCGACATCATAGCTTCGTCACTAGATGCAGTGTCACTTTCATCCAGTTTTCCAAAAATATCCTCTTTTTCGAGACTGTCAGACATGTCATCCTCATTGTCCGAATGCGCTGATTTTTTGTGTCTAAGCATGTTATCTTTTCTACTGTACACTCTCAAACAGACGTCACACTGAAACATCACCCTCAGAGTCCAAGGTATAAATGAGGCTAAACGATTCAAACCGCTCAGCTTAATACTGGTCCTATTGTGGCGATGTCTTTCAGTTTTTGTTTTCGACCGCCAGATGTCCTCCTTCGATTTTTACTTTGCTTGTTGTTCTTGAGCGGCTCATCCGCGCTCGGTACACGAGATGATTTAAATTCATCCATTCCATACACCGATATATCTTTTGGTTTCGCCTGGCGCTCGAGCATGCTTTTCGCTATAGCGGTCGTTTGCTCCGCGGGAAGAACCATACGAATATACACTTCAGTCGACGATTTTTTAGCTTTCAAACTTCTTTTGCCATTCTTTCGCTCTGTACGAATATGATCCTTTGCCGGTGACATTTTCCGTTTTCTACTTTTCCCCTCAATATTAAATATATCCATCATCGTTTATGGTCTTCACCCTCTGACATACGAGTAAACACTGAACGGGGTCGTTGGTGGATCAACCTATTTAAAGTGTCGTGTGGTCGATGAAACCCCTTATGATAAAGTTAGTGTATTTAGTGTCTTAATTGGAAGAGGGTAATACGCATATTTTGTGATGAATGATTGATTTGTCTGCTAGCATGCATTGTTGGTTACAGTATCTAGCGACGTTACACCTATCACACTTTATGTAGGAACACATGCGTGAGCGACACCTCCAGCACGTATCATTTTGCTGCAGTTGGAGCGGTGACATATCCATGTTGTATTCCATGAAATTAGACATATCGCGGTAGAAACGTTTCATCTGAATTATGTTTTTAGATAACATCAGGTATTGTTCAGAATGATGTAACATCCATTCAAAGGCAATTCACTCCTCATGTTGCGCCGATACCTCATTTTTACCTCCTCTTACCTCCTCATTCCCGATTAATGCCTCAACTTGCCCTCCTCATCTCAATTGAGGACGAGGAGGGTAAAAATGAGGTATCGGCGCAACATGAGGAGTATATATATATATAGATTAATTAAATAGGCAAACTAGTTAAAGTTTTTTATTTTTTATTTCTCTCTCGACCGGTTTCTACAAACTCTTCAGGATGGAAATATACTAAGATATCAATATGATATACCAAATCAAGGTCTATAATCACGTGGTCTACTGTTATGATACTAAAGCGTCGAGTGTAATGGCGGCGACCGCCGGATCAGAGGTAAATCTCATTTTTCTTCTTTATTTTAAATTTTTCGAATGTTTCATGTAGCCTATGTTCTAGCCAACAATTTTCTGAATCTATCGGTACCAATATATACTTGGTCAAGACCGTAGTTTGTGAGAACACTCTGCAGAAAAATTTGAAGTGGACAGAATTTTCAATAAAATCTGTGATACTAAAGAGGAACAGTTTATAAAATGACCATATAAAGTCCTATTTTATATATTAAGAACAAAAAAACATGTAATGTAACGCTGCATGAGCTTTACATTATGTACATGATACAAAATTGTATTTGTTTAGGTAATATAGAAAAGAAACTAGAAAATGAAACAAATGGTACTAAGGAGAATCAAAACTTATATCATACTAAGGGGGAACATTACTTTTTATGATACTAAGGGGAAACATAAATGTTTACGAATATGCTTTTATATTACAGAAAATTGACGTCGGTGAAAATAGAAACATCACTATTGTCAAAACGGCATTTAGCAGAAGTAAAGTTAATAATGACAGTCGTGTTTATGAATAGCCAATTAGGGTGCAATATGTATTATGTATGGTGTGCTTTTGCAGGGACCACATTACATTCCATGTGTATGAACATATCCGAAGATGAAGAATGTTGAAGTCGTCAAGTTTGAATCTATGGTTATGATATTCGGATATAAAACTGTTTAAGTGAATTTGATTTTGAATCAGTTTGATTTTCTTTAGGGTTGTATCCATTTTGATAATAATATGGCGCAACAATTTATATTTGCCTAAAGTAATTACATGAATATTTTTGTTAATTGTTTGATATTTCCCTAATTGTCTGTTGTCATCGTATTGGGTGTAGTCTTGTTTTAAGAAAGATGCATGGGCATCAATTCTTATAGTTTTATGTCACACGATTTTGTGTCTTAGTATTGATATGTTGACCTGTCACAACTTGAAAAATTACACAGTCATTGCACTGATAACCGTCGCCATAAGTAGAAAGATGGCTTGAAATGTAAAATTCAAATACATGTACAAGTATTATTTATTATATATTTTCTGCCACCCCATGTGGTGAAGTGGTTTTGTTCTTGGCTTCACAAAGCCGTGAGTTCGAGACTATTATATATCATCAATACATTTGTTGCTGTTTTGTTCTCATTAGATCTATACTTAACGAAACTTCTAAGTACACCGATTTCAAAACTGTAGGAAATGTTTATTTTTCAACATTTGAGTCCGATCGATAACGGAAATCTGTCAAGGACCATACTCTCGTCTGCTCGCATGGTTTTATGCTACTTTATCGATGCAAACCCAGTTAAGTTGTGCGTGCGTTGATATGGGAAGATTTCTAATTGGTCTGATTTAACAGACAATTGACAATTATAAATCATATCCTGCACTACTTAGCAAAAGACCTTTGGCAATTTCTCGTTATTGAAGCGACATTCGAGCAATTTCTTGATTTTTCGTTGTGCATACCAACACGCTAACGATTATCAAAAACTGACCACGTAGGATTTTTGCACGAGAAGCACGTGCCCATTTCCGCTTTTCGGCACATGCAAGACAAAACCAATTTTGCATCAATTAAAAATCATGAAAACCATGCAAAAAGGCGATAGTATAGTCCGATACAACTTATCATTAACAATCGGACATTAATGGTGAAAAATAAATTAAAAATTCCAACAACATTGAAATCGGGAAACTTAAAAGTTTCATTAAGTATATATTTATACCCCATTGTACTTTTAAGAATACAAATGTATTTTTATTCGGAGTAGGAGATTGTAAAATGATAGAATGTAGAGTCGAACCCAAAATGTACAGCTTGACAGACAAATGTGCTTACCATAAAGCCACTGTCCTATATTGATCAGTGATTAAAATACATGGGGCGATTTTGAATATCGGGAAAATATTACGTTAAAAAGAAGTCGGAAATAACACAATCAGTTACTTTGTACTTGTTTAGTGACAGGTTAATAAAAAAAACAACACGCTCTTGAAAACAAATAAAAATATACAAGACAAATAAAAAAGTAATTGTCGTTTATTTATAAAAACAGTAGTGTTTTTTTTCATATTTATTTAAAACATACAATTATCATAGATTAATGATGAAATTGGAATGAACTTAAAAGCTCGAGGACATCATTCAGATCAGGGTTGATCATCGCCATTTGGCCAAACTCCAAATACATTTGTACATTTGTACATATGTGGATATAGGCATTTATTGTGGTGCGAATGCTTAAGAAAGCTACGATCATTTTGCGCTGCAAATATTTTATGAATGAACCACATACAAGACTTTCATGACACAATGTTTCACACGCTTTTATTCAGTGGGACGATAGTAACGAATAATACCCTATAGGACCGTGATAACCGCCCGCAAATTGCTCTAATATATAAATTTATTTAGTAACAAGGGTATTAATGAATAATAGCCCAGTGAGCATGCTTATATCGGATATACATCGGTAATGGTCAAAATATCGGCAAATATACACGAAAGCGGTCCGATCTTTGTCAGATTTAAATTATGACACATCAAAAAAGATCTTATAATGACACTTATTATGTCTTTTGCAGAAAAAAATGCTTTGAATACTTCACATAACAAGCATTAGACTTATTGTGTTTTAACGAAATCGGTAACAAGAATTGTCCGACATCGACCCGACAACCTCAAAATAAAATGAATATACAAAATGATAATAACAATATACATGTATAGCTTGTTTTTCAAAAGAAAGTTTGTACACATGTAATTTAAGGTAGAAAGACTTGATTTGAGAAAACAAAACTCGTTTTAAAATAAAACCAATCAAATGCTCGCATTTATTTAGAGCTTGCCTAACGTTATGCAACACCCGAAAATTAAAAAAAAAAGACGGACTTGATTTTTTCAGATTATTTTGATTAAAAGTATATCTCTCATATATTACATTGTTGTTGATTTTTTTATAAAGCCGTTTAGTCCAAACTGTTTTCCTAAATACATTTAAACTGATCGCTGGATAGCCGATATTGCTTGTACTAACATTGTTTATAAGTCAGCTCAGACTGAGTTCGTATATAATATTTGAATTTGAAAATACTTTTTATAAAGTGGTAGCATAGCGAGACAGTGTACCATGTTTAAGACCCATGTCGGTAGCTCAAAATTCATAGTAGACAGTAGACTTTGAAGGGTATTATTAAATGATAGATCGGCAAGTCCGGACTGATGTCTAACACCGTTGTAGCGATGGTGGATAGATTATATGAAAAAAATATCTGTCCGATATTAGACCGATGTGTAGCCACCAAGTTATCGGTCCGACTTACTACCGATGGGCAAAACGATGTAGGTTGGATGCCGATAACGATAACTATCCGATATTGCCCGATGTGTAATAGGCATCAAACAACTGTTGTGCCGATAATGGATCAGGCCGATGTGTAGCGAAGAAGGTATCGGTCCTTCTTTAAACCGATGGGCAAAACTATATGGAACAGTTGTTATTAACGATCTCTACCCGATATATAGAATATTTCAGTTTAATGATGACAAGATATGGATAAGCTTACTGGGTAAATACACTTGTTCGTAAATTAACGGACTACTTATTCAATTTGGTACCCCGTTTCCGTGGTTGAGTGGTAGATGTCACTTATATAAAATCGATGTAACCTCTAGAAACGATAGAAGATCGTGATTAAAAGCTTAAGCATGACTTTTTAAAAGAAAGTTGACAGATTCTTACGAAGTACGAGTGGCTCATCCTGGTGTATCACAGGTTTTGAAAGTATACAGTATATCGGCATCATTTAATGGAATTAATTCTCCAACAAATGAAATCTTGTCATCTGGTGGATTTTATCAGGTTGTTTTGTACCAAGCAGAAATTTGTAGAACATAGATAAAATTATCACAAACGTTGAAAAATTAGACATCGTAGTATACACAACGATCGCAAGCGTGTTCTCATACGTTTTGCACATACTGCCAAATAGGTTGTATGTTTGACAGGGACCTAAACGGCATAAAATCCAATTAAAAATACCTGTGATCACGTGCAATTATAATATATAATTATGTATATTCTACATAACGGCATTGTCACCTATGTACACCTATACATTGATTTTAACATCAAAAAGGAAGTGACATTGTCTGGACCTGTGAGTATGAAAATGCTCTCTGTCATAGTAGTTTCTTCCACAACAGGCAAACGGGTTTTTGTTTTTTGTTGTGACGCCTGCAATGGCGACTGTATGTACTTTTAGAGTTGAAATGCTTTCCACACTCATTGCATAAGAGAACGTCTTCATTGTTGTTTTCATCTATAATATAGAAAACAATGTAGTCAGTGACTTTGGGTACCAAACTATGAATACCATTTTTGTTCCCCCTTAGTATCATAAGATTTTGGTTCCCCCCTAGTATCATTTGTGTTTATTTTCAAGTATACATTATATGTTACAAAATAAAATGCAATTTCAAATTATTTACAATAGTATACGTTTTAGAAAACTCTTTTAGTTTGATATTACATGATATACATATATATATATATCTAAAATGGGACTTTAAATGGTCAATTTATAAAATGTTCCCCTTTAGTATCACGGATTTTTATGAAAATTCTGTCCACTTCGATTTTTTCTGCAGAGTGTTCTCACGAATTACAGTCTTGACCCAGCATATATTGGTACCGATAGATTCAGAAAATTGTTGGCTAGAACATGGGCTACATGAAAAATTCGAAAAAAATAAAATAAAGAAGAAAAATGAGATTTATCTCTGATCCGTTAGGCGCCGCCATTACACTCGACGCTTTAGTATCATAACAGAAGACCACGTGATTATAGACCTTGAAATTGATATCTTAGTATATTTCCCTCCTGAAGAGTTTGTAGAAACCGGTCGAGAGAGAAATAAAAAATAAAAAACTTTAACTAGTTTGCCTATTTAATTAATCTAAATATCATTTTCCCCGTAGTGTGAGACATTTGTCTACACATCTCTTTGTTATATATATATATATATATATATATACATACACACACCTTAATTGTCAACACATTACATATCACAATCTCTTACTATTACTTATGCTGATAACTTGGTAAAATGAGTAACATTAATATGTAACAAACAATGTTAATTGTCTTTTTTGTATCATTTCAATTTCTTGTGCTATAAAACTTTTGTTTCTCTGACACGAGACTTGGTTTTCAATATGCGTTTCTCTAAATAATTAAACAATCAACAATAAAAAGTAAGGAAGAAAGGTTTGTTGTGTTTCAACAAATGCGAGTTCTTTTTAAGAAATGAACATGTAACAATTAGTTATGCATGTTTTCTGGTCTTACATTGCAACTTTCTTGAAACTGGTACTCGTTCATATATCAATAATGGTATTTTCTGGTAATACAAACAGGTAACCCGACAAAACACAGCGTCGACGAGTCCATACACGCACCCCTATTTTGACTACTCGACGTCATTTTTTTCATCACGTGACCTCAAATGCATCGTTTTGATTGGCTTAAGGCAACCGGTGTCGACACAAGTGCTCAAATCTTGATAATTGTCTAAGTCGTTGGTCAGGACCGACGATAATTAGAGTAATACAATGTGGAACCATTTGAATAGGGCTCCCACTGCTAATCTTCACCGCTGTAAAAACTTTTATTCCCGATATCATAATAATTTGCTGTGCTTCTTAAATTGCATGTGCAGTATTTCTTAGAATTTGGTAAATTATATGTAATTATAACACTATTTTGTATTCAAACTTTTCTTTGTTTAACACATGTTTGAAATGTTGTGTCCATTCAGTTACCTGTAAAAGTAGATTTTGAAGTGAGCTATACTGATTTCTCAAAATTGTTGTATATAGTTGTTCTTCGAACAACTAAAATGAAAATATAAGGGCAGCGGAGTGATCCCTTAAAGGTATTTCGAGGAAAGTTCGAACGACACAATTGAGACCACTCATAAGAAAATTTCAGAAGGTATAGACATTATTTTACACCGCCAGAAGTTGATCCGTTTAGCAGAAACCTCTTAACACAGTAACAGGTTGTTGACAACATTCAAGAATGTATATGAAAATATCTCACCGATGTCTTACATAATTATCAAAATCAACTCCATTTCGTAGAGAATGGTAAGGAGAATATTGTGCGGAATGGACAAAATGTTCAAAGCATTGTCTACATGGGATTTTTTATAAAGTTTTATAAAGTTATATATATGATACATAAGTCCATAACATTTAGATATTTTTAACAATAATCGAAAATTACTATTCTCAATGAAATGAAAAAATTCTGTCCTTTAAAAATTTATTGACTATTAAATAATAATGATAATATTTCTCTACGATACTAAGTTAGGCAATTGATTGCTACAATGTGCTTACATGAGAGGGAGGAGCCAATTTATTTCAGCCAATGAAAAAAATGATAGTGTAAATTAGATGAAATCCCACCAATCCACGCCCAGTAACAAATATATCACCGTAAATAATAAATCAAGCCAAATGAATATAATAGTGATATTGTGCATTGTAATAAAATATTTTATATCAATTACAATAATTAATTGTTTTCCAAACTGTCTTGATAAACAATTGTCCTTTGCAAACATAAATTAATACATTAACATTAATAAGTGCACCAAACTTCACAGTTCAATAATAGAATTTTTTACACTTACACTTATAATTGCTTGCATATTGTATTTTTTCTTTTTGTTGTAAAAAAAGTATGCATCATGAAAACAAACTTTCGCACTTTCATTCATTAATATTGTCATAACATTCAAACACAGCGATTGATGTTGATACCGATGACAAAAATTATCAAAAGCAACATTCTTACATAATTGTTTTATTTACATTACTCATTTTCCTATCCTTTATTAATACATTCAAACTTTAATATTACTTAAATTTATTCCATTTCATTACATGTCATGATATGGTGTTGTAAAGGTGTTTTGAATAAATTATATTAAACTCACAGTGTCGTTATTTAATGGCCCATTAAACTTATCTGTCGGTGCAGTCGGTAAGAGGAGCCCAGTGGCTCACTCGGGTGTTTCACAACACGCCGCCTGTACTGATGAAATTTTAAATGAAAGTAAAATTAAAGGCCCATTAAGCTTATCTGTCGGTGCAGTCGGTAAGAGGAGCCCAGTGGCTCACTCGGGTGTTTCACAACACGCCGCCTGTACTGATGAAATTTTAGATGAAAGTAAAATTAAAGGCCCATTAAGCTTATCTGTCGGTGCAGTCGGTAAGAGGAGCCCAGTGGCTCACTCGGGTGTTTCACAACACGCCGCCTGTCCTGATGATTTTTTTGAAGAATGTAAAATTAAAGACCCGTTAAGCATATCTATATGTGATGATATAGCATGGCACAATGCAGTAAAAATGCACAGTACGGAAGGTAAGGGGAGTCCTAAGACTCACTCGGGTGTTATACAACACGCCATATCGTGTACGAAATGGCATTTTGGTTTAATGATTTGTAGGAATTCGATCATAACTCCAACTTAATAAATATTTATTTAAATGTTAATAGATATCTGTGTAGTTTATTATATAAATGTTCATTCTCATTTAACAAAAACAATATTATCATTGGAGAAAAATAGTTACTTAACATTTAAAACTCCATTTCGTCTCCATTTCGTGTACGAAATGGACTTTTGGTTTAATGATTTGTAGGAATTCGGTCATAACTCCAACTTAATAAATATTTATTTAAATGTTAATAGATATTTGTGTAGTTGATTATATCAATGTTCATTCTCATTAAACAAAAACAATATTATCATTGGAGAAAAATAGCTACTTAACATTTAAAACTCCATTTCGTCTCCATTTCGTGTACGAAATGGACTTTTGGTTTAATGATTTGTAGGAATTCGGTCATAACTCCAACTTAATAAATATTTATTTAAATGTTAATAGATATTTGTGTAGTTTATTATATTAATGTTCATTCTCATTAAACAAAAACAATATTATCATTGGAGAAAAATAGTTACTTAACATTTAAAACTCCATTTCGTGTACGAAATGGACTTTTGGTTTAATGATTTGCAGGAATTCGGTCATAACTCCAACTTAATAAATATTTATTTAAATGTTAATAGATATTTGTGCAGTTATCATATTAATGTTCATTATCAGTAAATAAAATCAACATCATAATTGGAAAAATAATAGTTATTAAACGATTAAGACTCCATTTCGTCTCCATTTCGTGTACGAAATGGACTTTTGGTTCGATAATTTTAAGAATTCGGTCATAACTCCTAATTAATAAAACATTTTTAAGTGTTAATAGATATTTGTGTAGTTGATTATATCAATGTTCATTCTCAGTAAACAAAATCAATATTATCATTGGAAAATAATAGTTATTAGACGATTAAGACCCCATTTCGTCTCCATTTCGAGTACGAAATGGACTTAATATGGTTTGATGACTTGTAGAAACTCGGTCATAAATCTAACTTATTGGAACATTTTTTAAATGTTAATCGATATTTGTGTAGTTTATTATATAAATGTTCATTCTCAGTAAATATATATTAAACATTGTCATTGGAGACAACTAATTATTAAATAATGAAGACTCCATTTCGTCTCCAATTCGTGTACGAAATGGACTTTGGTACGGTAATATAGGAATTCGGCAATAAATCATTCTAAGTAAAACATTTTTTAAATATTTATCAATATTTGTTTAGTATATTATACCTATGTTCATTTTCAGTCAACAAAAATATTATTATCATTGGAATAAAAGAGTTATTAAACAATTAAAACTCCATTTCGCCATAAAATCTCCATTTCGTCCATTTCGCCTCAAAATCTCCATTCCGTGTTTTAGTCATACCCCTCAAAATCAATCTGCGGATGTGTTTGTATAAACAACAGTGGCTAAACGTTTATCTGTAGTGTTTTCTGAATTTTATCATACTATGAAAAGACATTTATTAACTGGTCTTACTATTATTGATTATTTTGGTCATTCAATGGGTGAATAAATGCTATGTTATAAAATATTGTATAATATAATCTAATTAATATGAATTAGCCTTAACGATGACTACTGGTTTAAAATTCCTTGTCTGGATTGTTCAAAGATAAAACTGTATTTAAATTGATGGATGACTGAGAATTTCGTCTTCATCATTAGATAGACGAACATTTAAAAGAATTTAAGACTAATTGATTCATCAAATATATCAATAGCATACATGGCACAGTAAGATAAACCTTTGTGAATATTGGTGCAATTCCATTCAATTCAAAGTCATTACTTATACATCCAATCGTGCAAGACCTATTTTATTTCTTTTTTTCAGTATGTGGTAGAAGTTTTATATATTTATAAGCTAAAATCAGCTAAATGTTTAAATCGTTAATTTATTCTAATTTTATCACTTTTCTAATAAATAAATTAATTTCACCAATTCATTTGTGTCCTGGAATAACTAATTACATGTATATACGTGTACATATAGAACTATGTTTCACTATTTATAGACTCACCCACGGTAGCCCACTGTACATGATTCAACTGATATTTAGATAATGTTGAACAACAATTATTAAACTATCTCGAGAGTGGAATTCGAAACAGTGAAAGACACACGTGTACCAGGGACATAGGATATACGTACGTGTATATGGAGGTATTTGTAGCTTGCTTTGAACCCGGACCTCTAGAACATGAAATGTCTCAATAACTATCTGATAGAATAAAATTTTGTATGTGATCAAAACTAGCATTGTTTGCTTCTCAAATCCAACAAAAATAAGATTTTTTCTACAATAACAGAAAATACTTTCCATAGACATACACCGCCCTTTAAAAGTTTCTTCACATTTTCACAATTTACATAAAATACTGAATATAATGAATGAAATTTAAAAAAATTTAAAAGCAATTTGTTGTTTTAAAACAATTTTCAATTTTGCTTTTTGAAATCAGTACGTTTTACCTATGTATACTAAATTACAAAAATGTCCCAAACTGAATATTGGTTCTTTGAGAAATATTGACCATAGTTTTGGAGGCCGGTAAATAACTCTTGCCTGCAACTAAAAAATGTGTCAATAGAAATTATGTTTCCTTTGTAAGAATAAAGGATGAAATAAACAATAAGAATAATACTTCTTAAATCTTGCACATGGAAGTTATAATTGTACTTGAAGGATTTTTTGAAGGGCGGTGTACATCTGGCTTAGATCACGGATACTCCATTGTATGTTTCTTATGTCCTAATTTTTTATTTTCAACGTTAAATTCAACGCATAATAATTAGTCTGGCCAAATCCTGATAGTCAATTGGATTCGTGAATTTCGTGTAAAAATAATCCGAAATCACAAGATAAACTTAGATGATTATTCGTGCATGATAAAATTATGTATAAAAAATGACTGTAAAATATTGCAATTTACAAAAGATATTTTATTTAAGTTTTTTTTGTGTCGATATTGGAATTACTATACATCTTAGAATGGAATCATTTCGTCGCTTTGTAACAATACTTATTGCGCAAGTAAGTAAATTTAATCTATTATAACACGATGGTATTTTAAGAGTAATTCGTTTTCCAATGTTCAAAATTATTGGTGCTTGCTGAGACAATTATGTCATCGATTTATGAGTATAATGTTTTGCTGTCTTATGTTGAACTAAGAATAAATAACGATGTGAACATGTTCAGAACATCTTTACGCCCATAGGGCTTGAATCACGGCTAGTACTGTTTTTCTAAATGTCCTATGACTCAGTCTTTGGTTGTATATGTATTTAAAATGCTGTACATGATTTAGATGTACCTTTATCATTATTTAAAAGGACAATTATTGGGATTTCAGAAATCTCATTTGTTACTTTTCTGAATGGCATTGCTTAGTTGTAGCCATATAATAAACTTAAACAAATAAAATTACTCATAGATGAAAACAAACAAAATTAATCTAATGAAAATTCATTGATACATGTAGTGTAATTTTTTCTGTTATTACAGGATGCATCATTATTGGTTCTTGGTTATAAACACAAAGCCTTTGTTATCAACCCTTATTATGGTCGTTGTGATTTTAAATATTGTAGAGTGAACCCCCAGCCCCTCCCCCCCCCATTTTCATCTTAGTACTATTTATACAATGCATTAGCCGATATACGTTTAAATATCAAATCGTTTATTGTACAATTTTCATAACTTTCATGAGCATTTTAAGTTGATGAACAGGGTCCATTAACACGAGGGACGAAACGTCACCATAGCACAAGTATGGTATAGGGTTTTTACCCTCAATCGAAAACTTTGGACATGTACGCCCACAAAAAAGTTCGTTTTGATAAACCCAAGAGCGTTCGAATCAACAAAAAAATGATAAAACCCATGCACATCGGTACCTTATATTACGGAACATTTTTTGTTCTCGTACCCTGGACTCTTCGACCACGAAACTAATTTTTAATGTTTTTTTTAAATGTCTGTGTAATCCTTGAATGAAACCAAATTTCGTACTGGTACTTGAGAAATAGTGTATCTGTTGGGTCCAGGGACATGAATTTCAAAAAGAAAGAAACAGGCTTGTTCAGCTACTTTTTGATTTGTTAATATTATTTCATAGTAGTAATTGTTAAAAACATTTTTCTTGTAATATACTGTGTAGACATGTTCGTGTTTCTTTTAACCCAGCTGTCTGTAAGATTTGCCACAATATGACTTAATGGTCAGTTTTGATCGAAGTTATTTGAGGATGGACAAAAACATAGATTTTGAACAGTTTTGATGAAATTTCAATAAAATGTTTAAACTAAATAAACTGTTTAATTGATGCAATGTTTCATTCCCAAATATTGTTTAAATGGGATCGATGATGGTTATAAACGCATTGGTTACTTAAAGTAGTCGTAGTAACACTCACGAGTTAGCCACAAGACGTAACAATTTATTTCAAAATAGAATAAATAAATGTGTTGTTTATATTGAATTTCTTTTTTTAATAAGATACATGTAGTTAGATTATTTCTAGCTATATATTTACATAAAGGTCATGCGTATATTTTTTACTTTGAACAATGGATTTAATGCAATGCATTTTAAAGTAAAACAGAGGTTTTCGTTTAATGTGCCATAAACAGTGTAAATAAAAGTAACAGCAGATACAAAATAAAATCTAGATATGAGGACCAAAACTGAATTGATTGATTATCCAATAAACTTTTAACTGTTCTTTAAAATCACACGAGTAGTATAGAATTGGGGGTGCAAAAAAAACCTTTTTTGAGGAGGGAGTTTTTACCTTTTTTGAGGGAGAATTTACCTTTTTTAGTTTTTGATTCAAGGGAGAGTAATCTCGCTAAAGTCGCGTTTAACTATCACGGAGTTGTCTTTCTTGTCCTATTTTCAATGTTTATGGCTTGAACGCGAACGACGACGGTGGAATCATCGAGTTGATATAAAAAAGCAGATTGAACAACAAGTGACTCTCATTTTGTTCAATGTAGCACACTAAATGAGAATGTATAAAATGAAATAGTCATGTACTTACAATGTTTTGGTCTCTCATATGTGTCAATGTAAATTCAACAATGAAACGTGATGAACTATATCCTCCAAACTTAGTGCGTTGTAAACATTGTGAATTAAGCATATACCACTTTTGTAAACTTTTATATGGATTAAATAATATTCCAGAAACATCCATTCTTTCTAGAACACAGTATGTTAGTCCAAGTCATCACCTACGCACATCCATACTTTCAAGGTCATGGCGAGTTAGTCAAAGTCATCACCTACGCACATCATGACTATGGAAAAGAACGCCTTCAAGTTTTTTAATCATACGATCATGAGTCTATGAGATACAGACATCCGTTCTATTTTTATAAAAAATATGACTTATAAACACCTACCCCTGACTTGTGACTTAAACATGATGAAATGTGAGATAGCGTTCATATTCTTTTCAATTCGTCGCTCTAGTAACCATACCCATTTTAAGTATGTAAATGACTCTCCATTGATAAAAAATGTGATACAGAATGACCTCATTTTACCTGGCTATACAGTGAACATGTGTATGGTTAAACTGTATACATGTAGTATACATGCAGTATATATGCAATTTAAAGCAGTATACATGCAATTTAAAGCAGATTGCTGCTCATTAAGCCATAGATTCATCCACAAAAGAAATCAAACATAGTTGTTGCAAACTAGCATACAACACCTGTCTTTTACAGTACAACACTTTTACAACATGGATTAACAGTAGAAAGTTAAGCAGATCTCATGTGCTTTAGAGTAAAGTAATTTCGCAATACCGTAGTAAACATTTCCTTATTTGGAGGTTGATCTTATCAATACAATTATGACATAGAAACCGCTTTAATAAGTGTCCTTTTACACATCATTTACGTAAGGTGAAGAAAAAAACATAATCATGCTACAGTGACATGTCATGATTTTATATAATTTTAGAATCGGCAAATTAGATCCACCCAAAAAATCTCATGATTTTGAATCATGTCTTCTCATGACGCATCAACCAGGCTTTAATGTCATTCATCTGCCCTTCCAAAAATACAATGGCGTCCCTCAGTGTTGCAAACTATTTACCCGTCGTAAACAGGTTAAATGTGTGAAATACAAAATATAATGATTGTGTTATATCAATGCATCCTTGTACGCCATTCCTTCCAACTAGAACACGACTATGAGACATATCCCTTTCTAGTTCTCCACCCTGGTGATTGTGATTTAAAAAGTCATTCCACTTATACTGTACAACCTCTGTTGAACAACACCCACTGGGAGGGACTAAAGTGTGTTGCTGTTCAGAGTATGTTGCTCTACAGAAGTTAAATTCAATTAGAATTAGGCCTAAGGAAAATATCAGAAGCTGTTGTTGTAGAGCGCCGCTCTGCAGAGGTTATACTGTACACTCTCGACTTGTCATTGAAACATGACGAAATCGGAGATAGCATCAACATTCTTTTCAAATAGTAACCCGAGTAACCATTGTCGTTCAGCTTATGTAAATAGCTTCTCACTGATAAATAATGACCTCATTTGATCTAGCAATATACCTATTCAATGGTGCAAGTTAAGTACATGCATATTAATTAGTGTTTCTCTTCATGAGCGTATTCACCCGTAAAACTTAGTCAGCTGATAAATTTAAAACCTAATGAAAATATATATGACTGCTCAGGAGGGGGGGGGGGTTATAAATAAATTTTCTTGTTATGTCAAATAGTCGCTAGTGTCCGATTGCTTTCAATACTGACTGGCAGATTCGAAGAATGTAAAAACGATGTACTCGCTGATACTAGTAAGCTCTGTCCCTGACGATGCGAATTATTTTATTAGTTTTATCACACCCTTAAAAGATTACAAAATATCGTTTCATACATTTGTCGAGTTGCGCAACATCCAGCTGTCCAATGGATTGAGACATTTCGTCAAACCAATCAAATGCATGCAAAACTTAAATCGACCAATCAAATGCATGGTGCATAGAACTTCAAAAGTGAAGATGGTGCGTTCAAATGGTCACATTCTTTCATCGCTTAGGTAACTATACTCCCAAGTTAATTGATAACAAAATATGGGACAGTATAGTAACTTATAATGTAAGAGTGTCACGGCATATAAGTGTGTTATTTGGACTCCTTTACCTTTAATCTTATATACGTATATAAATGTATAATGACTGTAAGAACGAAAAAAGGCTTTATATAAACTTTATTGATACACACTGTTTATATTTGTGATACATATTTTATACTGACAAACACAAACGCGAAAAGTATGTCTATCGAATTCAAAGCACATATTTCCACACTATTGATATCAGTTTAGCATTCTTATTTTTTCTCTCTCTCAAATGGGAAAGAATCTCGAAACACACGCGATTGTTCGGAAGCAATCATTACTGTCATTGCTACGTCTCTTCATTAGGCACTTTTCGATGGTTGAGTGTCTTTCTTTTCTGACAAATCTGGAAGGTCATAGGCGTCTAGGACCTTATCAAACAAAAACTTGCGCTTGAGTATGGCGTATTTCATAGCTTCCTCCTGATCGAAATCTTCTTTGTCGACGAGCCGGTTGAACGTCTTCTTTATAGCGTTATAGATGGGATCTTTTTTCATCGCTTGGAACCATAGCAATTTACGTCCGAAACTGTTCATCATCATCGTTCTGTAGACGCTTTTTAGGTCCTCAAATGCGTCCTCCCTAGCCTCCCCAGCACTCACTTCGCTGTCGTCATCCATGATTGCAGCCACTTTGTTATCGTACTGTGACTGACACTTCTGATACGCTTCGTCTATGATTTCGTTCCAGGGATCAATGTCTGAAGATGACGAAGAGTCATCCTCCTCCGACATCATAGCTTCGTCACTAGATGCAGTGTCACTTTCATCCAGTTTTCCAAAAATATCCTCTTTTTCGAGACTGTCAGACATGTCATCCTCATTGTCCGAATGCGCTGATTTTTTGTGTCTAAGCATGTTATCTTTTCTACTGTACACTCTCAAACAGACGTCACACTGAAACATCACCCTCAGAGTCCAAGGTATAAATGAGGCTAAACGATTCAAACCGCTCAGCTTAATACTGGTCCTATTGTGGCGATGTCTTTCAGTTTTTGTTTTCGACCGCCAGATGTCCTCCTTCGATTTTTACTTTGCTTGTTGTTCTTGAGCGGCTCATCCGCGCTCGGTACACGAGATGATTTAAATTCATCCATTCCATACACCGATATATCTTTTGGTTTCGCCTGGCGCTCGAGCATGCTTTTCGCTATAGCGGTCGTTTGCTCCGCGGGAAGAACCATACGAATATACACTTCAGTCGACGATTTTTTAGCTTTCAAACTTCTTTTGCCATTCTTTCGCTCTGTACGAATATGATCCTTTGCCGGTGACATTTTCCGTTTTCTACTTTTCCCCTCAATATTAAATATATCCATCATCGTTTATGGTCTTCACCCTCTGACATACGAGTAAACACTGAACGGGGTCGTTGGTGGATCAACCTATTTAAAGTGTCGTGTGGTCGATGAAACCCCTTATGATAAAGTTAGTGTATTTAGTGTCTTAATTGGAAGAGGGTAATACGCATATTTTGTGATGAATGATTGATTTGTCTGCTAGCATGCATTGTTGGTTACAGTATCTAGCGACGTTACACCTATCACACTTTATGTAGGAACACATGCGTGAGCGACACCTCCAGCACGTATCATTTTGCTGCAGTTGGAGCGGTGACATATCCATGTTGTATTCCATGAAATTAGACATATCGCGGTAGAAACGTTTCATCTGAATTATGTTTTTAGATAACATCAGGTATTGTTCAGAATGATGTAACATCCATTCAAAGGCAATTCACTCCTCATGTTGCGCCGATACCTCATTTTTACCTCCTCTTACCTCCTCATTCCCGATTAATGCCTCAACTTGCCCTCCTCATCTCAATTGAGGACGAGGAGGGTAAAAATGAGGTATCGGCGCAACATGAGGAGTATATATATATATAGATTAATTAAATAGGCAAACTAGTTAAAGTTTTTTATTTTTTATTTCTCTCTCGACCGGTTTCTACAAACTCTTCAGGATGGAAATATACTAAGATATCAATATGATATACCAAATCAAGGTCTATAATCACGTGGTCTACTGTTATGATACTAAAGCGTCGAGTGTAATGGCGGCGACCGCCGGATCAGAGGTAAATCTCATTTTTCTTCTTTATTTTAAATTTTTCGAATGTTTCATGTAGCCTATGTTCTAGCCAACAATTTTCTGAATCTATCGGTACCAATATATACTTGGTCAAGACCGTAGTTTGTGAGAACACTCTGCAGAAAAATTTGAAGTGGACAGAATTTTCAATAAAATCTGTGATACTAAAGAGGAACAGTTTATAAAATGACCATATAAAGTCCTATTTTATATATTAAGAACAAAAAAACATGTAATGTAACGCTGCATGAGCTTTACATTATGTACATGATACAAAATTGTATTTGTTTAGGTAATATAGAAAAGAAACTAGAAAATGAAACAAATGGTACTAAGGAGAATCAAAACTTATATCATACTAAGGGGGAACATTACTTTTTATGATACTAAGGGGAAACATAAATGTTTACGAATATGCTTTTATATTACAGAAAATTGACGTCGGTGAAAATAGAAACATCACTATTGTCAAAACGGCATTTAGCAGAAGTAAAGTTAATAATGACAGTCGTGTTTATGAATAGCCAATTAGGGTGCAATATGTATTATGTATGGTGTGCTTTTGCAGGGACCACATTACATTCCATGTGTATGAACATATCCGAAGATGAAGAATGTTGAAGTCGTCAAGTTTGAATCTATGGTTATGATATTCGGATATAAAACTGTTTAAGTGAATTTGATTTTGAATCAGTTTGATTTTCTTTAGGGTTGTATCCATTTTGATAATAATATGGCGCAACAATTTATATTTGCCTAAAGTAATTACATGAATATTTTTGTTAATTGTTTGATATTTCCCTAATTGTCTGTTGTCATCGTATTGGGTGTAGTCTTGTTTTAAGAAAGATGCATGGGCATCAATTCTTATAGTTTTATGTCACACGATTTTGTGTCTTAGTATTGATATGTTGACCTGTCACAACTTGAAAAATTACACAGTCATTGCACTGATAACCGTCGCCATAAGTAGAAAGATGGCTTGAAATGTAAAATTCAAATACATGTACAAGTATTATTTATTATATATTTTCTGCCACCCCATGTGGTGAAGTGGTTTTGTTCTTGGCTTCACAAAGCCGTGAGTTCGAGACTATTATATATCATCAATACATTTGTTGCTGTTTTGTTCTCATTAGATCTATACTTAACGAAACTTCTAAGTACACCGATTTCAAAACTGTAGGAAATGTTTATTTTTCAACATTTGAGTCCGATCGATAACGGAAATCTGTCAAGGACCATACTCTCGTCTGCTCGCATGGTTTTATGCTACTTTATCGATGCAAACCCAGTTAAGTTGTGCGTGCGTTGATATGGGAAGATTTCTAATTGGTCTGATTTAACAGACAATTGACAATTATAAATCATATCCTGCACTACTTAGCAAAAGACCTTTGGCAATTTCTCGTTATTGAAGCGACATTCGAGCAATTTCTTGATTTTTCGTTGTGCATACCAACACGCTAACGATTATCAAAAACTGACCACGTAGGATTTTTGCACGAGAAGCACGTGCCCATTTCCGCTTTTCGGCACATGCAAGACAAAACCAATTTTGCATCAATTAAAAATCATGAAAACCATGCAAAAAGGCGATAGTATAGTCCGATACAACTTATCATTAACAATCGGACATTAATGGTGAAAAATAAATTAAAAATTCCAACAACATTGAAATCGGGAAACTTAAAAGTTTCATTAAGTATATATTTATACCCCATTGTACTTTTAAGAATACAAATGTATTTTTATTCGGAGTAGGAGATTGTAAAATGATAGAATGTAGAGTCGAACCCAAAATGTACAGCTTGACAGACAAATGTGCTTACCATAAAGCCACTGTCCTATATTGATCAGTGATTAAAATACATGGGGCGATTTTGAATATCGGGAAAATATTACGTTAAAAAGAAGTCGGAAATAACACAATCAGTTACTTTGTACTTGTTTAGTGACAGGTTAATAAAAAAAACAACACGCTCTTGAAAACAAATAAAAATATACAAGACAAATAAAAAAGTAATTGTCGTTTATTTATAAAAACAGTAGTGTTTTTTTTCATATTTATTTAAAACATACAATTATCATAGATTAATGATGAAATTGGAATGAACTTAAAAGCTCGAGGACATCATTCAGATCAGGGTTGATCATCGCCATTTGGCCAAACTCCAAATACATTTGTACATTTGTACATATGTGGATATAGGCATTTATTGTGGTGCGAATGCTTAAGAAAGCTACGATCATTTTGCGCTGCAAATATTTTATGAATGAACCACATACAAGACTTTCATGACACAATGTTTCACACGCTTTTATTCAGTGGGACGATAGTAACGAATAATACCCTATAGGACCGTGATAACCGCCCGCAAATTGCTCTAATATATAAATTTATTTAGTAACAAGGGTATTAATGAATAATAGCCCAGTGAGCATGCTTATATCGGATATACATCGGTAATGGTCAAAATATCGGCAAATATACACGAAAGCGGTCCGATCTTTGTCAGATTTAAATTATGACACATCAAAAAAGATCTTATAATGACACTTATTATGTCTTTTGCAGAAAAAAATGCTTTGAATACTTCACATAACAAGCATTAGACTTATTGTGTTTTAACGAAATCGGTAACAAGAATTGTCCGACATCGACCCGACAACCTCAAAATAAAATGAATATACAAAATGATAATAACAATATACATGTATAGCTTGTTTTTCAAAAGAAAGTTTGTACACATGTAATTTAAGGTAGAAAGACTTGATTTGAGAAAACAAAACTCGTTTTAAAATAAAACCAATCAAATGCTCGCATTTATTTAGAGCTTGCCTAACGTTATGCAACACCCGAAAATTAAAAAAAAAAGACGGACTTGATTTTTTCAGATTATTTTGATTAAAAGTATATCTCTCATATATTACATTGTTGTTGATTTTTTTATAAAGCCGTTTAGTCCAAACTGTTTTCCTAAATACATTTAAACTGATCGCTGGATAGCCGATATTGCTTGTACTAACATTGTTTATAAGTCAGCTCAGACTGAGTTCGTATATAATATTTGAATTTGAAAATACTTTTTATAAAGTGGTAGCATAGCGAGACAGTGTACCATGTTTAAGACCCATGTCGGTAGCTCAAAATTCATAGTAGACAGTAGACTTTGAAGGGTATTATTAAATGATAGATCGGCAAGTCCGGACTGATGTCTAACACCGTTGTAGCGATGGTGGATAGATTATATGAAAAAAATATCTGTCCGATATTAGACCGATGTGTAGCCACCAAGTTATCGGTCCGACTTACTACCGATGGGCAAAACGATGTAGGTTGGATGCCGATAACGATAACTATCCGATATTGCCCGATGTGTAATAGGCATCAAACAACTGTTGTGCCGATAATGGATCAGGCCGATGTGTAGCGAAGAAGGTATCGGTCCTTCTTTAAACCGATGGGCAAAACTATATGGAACAGTTGTTATTAACGATCTCTACCCGATATATAGAATATTTCAGTTTAATGATGACAAGATATGGATAAGCTTACTGGGTAAATACACTTGTTCGTAAATTAACGG
The DNA here is from genome assembly GCA_025267735.1 of Mactra quadrangularis. NCBI lineage: Eukaryota > Metazoa > Mollusca > Bivalvia > Venerida > Mactridae > Mactra > Mactra quadrangularis. The sequence goes on from CM046299.1 coordinate 19,737,691, forward strand.
ACTACTTATTCAATTTGGTACCCCGTTTCCGTGGTTGAGTGGTAGATGTCACTTATATAAAATCGATGTAACCTCTAGAAACGATAGAAGATCGTGATTAAAAGCTTAAGCATGACTTTTTAAAAGAAAGTTGACAGATTCTTACGAAGTACGAGTGGCTCATCCTGGTGTATCACAGGTTTTGAAAGTATACAGTATATCGGCATCATTTAATGGAATTAATTCTCCAACAAATGAAATCTTGTCATCTGGTGGATTTTATCAGGTTGTTTTGTACCAAGCAGAAATTTGTAGAACATAGATAAAATTATCACAAACGTTGAAAAATTAGACATCGTAGTATACACAACGATCGCAAGCGTGTTCTCATACGTTTTGCACATACTGCCAAATAGGTTGTATGTTTGACAGGGACCTAAACGGCATAAAATCCAATTAAAAATACCTGTGATCACGTGCAATTATAATATATAATTATGTATATTCTACATAACGGCATTGTCACCTATGTACACCTATACATTGATTTTAACATCAAAAAGGAAGTGACATTGTCTGGACCTGTGAGTATGAAAATGCTCTCTGTCATAGTAGTTTCTTCCACAACAGGCAAACGGGTTTTTGTTTTTTGTTGTGACGCCTGCAATGGCGACTGTATGTACTTTTAGAGTTGAAATGCTTTCCACACTCATTGCATAAGAGAACGTCTTCATTGTTGTTTTCATCTATAATATAGAAAACAATGTAGTCAGTGACTTTGGGTACCAAACTATGAATACCATTTTTGTTCCCCCTTAGTATCATAAGATTTTGGTTCCCCCCTAGTATCATTTGTGTTTATTTTCAAGTATACATTATATGTTACAAAATAAAATGCAATTTCAAATTATTTACAATAGTATACGTTTTAGAAAACTCTTTTAGTTTGATATTACATGATATACATATATATATATATCTAAAATGGGACTTTAAATGGTCAATTTATAAAATGTTCCCCTTTAGTATCACGGATTTTTATGAAAATTCTGTCCACTTCGATTTTTTCTGCAGAGTGTTCTCACGAATTACAGTCTTGACCCAGCATATATTGGTACCGATAGATTCAGAAAATTGTTGGCTAGAACATGGGCTACATGAAAAATTCGAAAAAAATAAAATAAAGAAGAAAAATGAGATTTATCTCTGATCCGTTAGGCGCCGCCATTACACTCGACGCTTTAGTATCATAACAGAAGACCACGTGATTATAGACCTTGATATTCACGAAACCAAAACAAGACTTTAAGTTCATTTTGCTATTTAATTCATAAATACCAAAGTCAGATTAATATTATTTAACTAAATAGATGAATTAAAGTGAATAAACTGATAAAGTGGATATATTTGCGATGGTAAAACTTATAAGTACACCGGTTCTAAATTTAGTTCATATCTGAGTACTACTTATGTACCCTAACATTTTATTTACTAAGTCTAGCAGGATGGTGCGCTTAGCGTTTGTTTACGGGACTTTAAAAACTGGAGAACCGAACTTTAGATACATGACTGATGAGTATAAACAAGGTTTTAGTGAATTTCGTGGATTAGCGTACACTAAAGAGAAATTTCCACTGGTTGTTGCTTCAAGATATGACATACCGTACCTCTTGTATAAACCGGGAACCGGACACGTACGTATCAACTGGTTTTTATTCACATATCAATATTTTCTGCTATAAAGATGTTACAAATATTTTTAATAAAATGATTTTTTGAACATAAATAATATGAAATACACACATTACTCGCTCAGCTTTACATTTGTTAAATTTTATACAAAGAAACTATATATCTAGCCTATCTGACCGTATAGACTATGATAATTCTTCAAATTTGTAAAATGAACGAATCATCCATTTATTATAGTGTAAAGGTAATTTTAGAAGACACTGCTTTTTGCGAAGTGAGTGTACAATGAACATTCCCATTCTTACAGTTTTCATTTGTAGTCTGACCAATACCATTCTTCTACTCATTAAGGCATGCATGATAGTCAGATAGATTTTATTTGTAATTTAAATGAGAAATTTCATGACATTATTTAAATCACTAAAATTGGCTGTATTGTTTTGCAATCAAACTTTAATTACAACTTGTATACGTGATACCCCCAGACAGTGATGCACACCTGACTTAGAAGTCATAACAACAATGATATTGATATGAATATATCGAGTTCTTATGTTTTGTTTGATTTTAATGAGGGTCCGTCCGCTCCATAAGGATGCTTTGCGTGCAGACCCCGAGATATTGAAAGATCAAGGTCATTGAATCATGTGATGTTATTGATTCAATTCTACCATCATTCGGAAAACCACGACGATCTTTACCGAATATGCGTAGAAAATCGCGGAAGTGCTCCCATTGTTCTACCTACCGCTACAATCAAGTAACTCATATTGGACATACCATGTGAGCTACATGTAATGCTATAAAGACACTAATCTATTCCCTTTGTCGTTTTTATCATGTTTCGTGACAATTTCTAAATAATAAAATAACCGCAGATTTTTTTTCGATTTCATTCAAGACAATTCGTTTGCATTACTTTTTCGATGACTAGGCCTATAATTGCTGTCCTTAGTGTTCTTTGAAATGCTTAAAGATTTGTATAACTTGGACAATTGGTCACGTGGTATAGCCACTGAGTTGCACGGATCACTTTTCAATAAATTTATTATCTTATTGTATAACTATATAAAACCGTTTTTATCTCTTACAGCACGTAGAAGGAGAGGTTTATGCTGTTGATGACGCTCAATTAGAATGGTTAGATAAACTCGAAAATCATCCAAGACTGTACACGCGTCAACCTGTTACCTTAACAACGAAACGAGGTGAAAACGAGGCTACTGAGCAACTAAACGCTGAATCATATTTCCTTATGAATTACAGGCCTGAATTATTAGAACTTCCGATGTTAGAAACCTATAAAGACTTGACTAATGGAAATAAATATGTAATACATAAAGATAGGGACGCTAAGGTTCCCACGTGGTGGTATGAGGTACATACTGACTATAAAGAAGGGGACACAGAGTTTCGATCATAGTATTTAATACATGTTTTAATAGATTTAAAGTTTTTTTCATTTGTTTGTCAAAGTATTTTATCCATGTTTTTTCCATTTTTTGTAACAAGATACATACTTGTATATGTGTACGATACTTTAATAAGCATTTGTAATATTTTATTTGCCAGTCCGTGACGCAAACATCTAACCCACTGATTTAAATACTTACTACAGTATTTCAGCGCTCACGATCTATACAAAACAGGTACATGTACACGCAATTAATGTAAGCTTAGGGATTATCGAACAAAGATTGAGTATTTAAATCAGCGGGGGTTAATGCACGCGCCTCTGACAGATAAAATTTGGATAAAGTCAGTTGTGTTAGTATGTGTTAACTATGGATTTTGATACACTGTGTTCTAATTTGAACACTGTTAAGATGTAAATGTGATATTTTATACGTAGGAGTTGTGTTTTATGGTTACCTCATTAAATTAAGTTAGAAATCTCCATGTACAAAATATGTTTATGACTACAGTTAAAATGTAATATACGGGTATCTGAATTCATCTTGTATTTATCTTATATTTTCTTTTATACTTCCCAGTTAGAGAGCATATCATATTACAAACAAACAAGTACAAAGCGAAGCATAATACAAGTATAAACTGCAAGATGTATTGTTTTTCTTGAAGGCATATTTTGAAATTATACTATGCAGAAGAACGTACTTAAAACGAATACATTATAATTATATAATACAATTACAAAACATATCAGCAATCTTATGTCAAGGTTTAGGTATTTTAATATTGTTCATTTATGACTTGAACTTAATTACATATGTGGTGCTAGAATAAAATCTATTAAGTTGCAAACTGACGGTGTTGTATTGTTGGAACCTCGATTGTAAATATACTGCCATATAAAGACGGGCCATGTGACAACATAAAGAATCAGACAGGTGGATACTTCGCTTTGACTAAATGTCTTTGGAGTATGCTTTCTTGTAGAAAGAATCGTATCTTCTCCATTCTTTATATAAGCCGCTTTTCTTTACATTTTCTATTTCATCTAAATAAATGCGGCTATTTACGTGTATAGACTCTAGTTCGCTGAGGACGCTTTGTCCATAATAAAGACATCAATGTTTACTCACGTAGAATGATAAAATTGACATACTTGACAAAGATAAGTAGGTTATACTACATTAGAGCACTTAACTCTCGTATTTAACAACCTTTATAATATAACCAAATTTTGCTGGAGCGTTATCATCAATACTAGTTTAGTGGATATATGAAACTTGACAAAGTTTATTTAAACATGACTAGTCTGGTATTTGTGTATGGCACCTTAAAGCAGGGGCTTCCTAACCATTATTTGATAGAGGATACTCAATCTGGAATATGTGTACCGCATGGTGCTGCTGTTACCATGGAGAAATATCCACTAATTATAGCAACGAAGTATAACATTCCTTTTATGTTATATGAACCTAGAAGCGGACATGTAAGTACAAGAATTTTATATTTTTATTATAAAATAACAAAGTCTCAGCAACAACGCATAAAATATCATTTTTATTTCCCAACGTTTCGACAAATGAATACCTTTTTCTTTTCTCAGTTGTTTTTTAGACTACGAATTTCAGATATTTTAATTTATCTGTGTGTCAATCTGATTTTTTATCGTACCCAGACGATATGGAGATTCTTGATCTTGACAATATCTAACAGAGATGGCGACAAAAGCCGAGTGTGATAACGAGTGTGGTTACGAGTGTGAGTGTGTGGCCCATGTTTCTGCTACGTTGGATAGCAATTTCTGTATTGGTTTGAATTCCATCAAAAGCCAACTTCGCTATACACGACTACTAGACTAGTACGTGTACATACACGTACTGGTTATATATGTTTTACAAATGAACCAAGTAAACTTGTATAATCTTATATCTAATATGGCATATTGTCCATTACAAATGATGTTTAAAATGAACATGGTCTACTAGCATCCGACATGTCGCTCGTTCATTTGTTCGAAGTGTCGATTCATTCGATTGGAAAACATCGGTGATCATCCCAGTCTTGTTTAGTTTAAATTGCATTTACGTTCAACATTTTAAGGGAACTAAACCCCCCTGCTATTTCTACCGGCCTGTAAGCAGTCGAGAGCCCCCGATATTTTGGATAGAATACATCAATGAAACTCATTTCTTTTTCCATTACTGTGTATGTACATGTATTTGTTTCAGAATATCACTGGAGAACTTTATGAGGTAGACAAGATACGTTTAGAAAAGTTAGATGAACTTGAAGCACACCCTAGACTGTATGAACGACTGAAGATAAAAGTACATACATCACGTGATACTGACCAGAAAGACGGAGAGACTACACTGGTAGCTGAAGCTTACTTTTTGGTCAAGTTTATACCTCAATTGTTGAACTATCAAATGCTGAGAACTTATGATAATCAAATTGAAAATAAACAATACATTTCACCGTTCTCTCGAGGGGATCACTCTAATAATTGGTGGGCAGAAGTTCATAAAGAATATGACGTCACTAACAAACCCTGATAGGAACCTACTACTTCTTTCTTAATAATCAAGCTTGAGCTCATTGTTGTTCTGCCAACCCCACAACGGTTCTAATTTTCTATATTACCTCGAAGTTCTTCCAAAAATATCCCGACTTGTTTACAAAACAAACCTTTTTTTTAAATTTTGTATTTATGTATAATATTGAGGTCACACCGGAACTTAAACAATAAGTTATTATACATGTACATTGAAATTAAATTGAATTAAAATGAATTAATACTATATAAATATTGTAATTACATACATTTTTGTAATGTCGATTAAGGTAGTTAGAACGTACACTTAGTCTTAGTAGGACTAAGTCGCGTTTATGACTTGCCTGTGAAGTTGTCTTGAATGAACACACTTCAATCTCAGAGTCATGAACGTAAAGTTGGCAGACTCAGCAGACACAGCAGACACAGCAGAAGGAACGATCCTTCTGCTGTGTCTGCTGGCAGAAGGATAAAACTACAACAGAAGGAACGACCCTTCTGCTGTGTCTGCTGGCAGAAGGATAAATCTACAGCAGAAGGAACGACCCTTCTGCTGTGTCTGCTGGCAGAAGGATAAATCTACAGCAGAAGGAACGACCCTTCTACTGTGTCTGCTGGCAGAAGGATAAATCTACAGCAGAAGGAACGACCCTTCTGCTGTGTCTGCTGGCAGAAGGATAAATCTACAACAGAAGGAACGACCCTTCTGCTGTGTCTGCTGGCAGAAGGATAAATCTACAGCTGTCTGCTGAGTCTGCCAACTTTACGTTCATATACATGTACATGTATAACGAAATTTATCTGTATATGCAATATAATCATACAATCGTTTAGAGATGGCCTCACATGTCACGTACAAAAAGTATATCGGAACACCCGAATAGATATTCGTATATACACTGGAGTTCAAAAGTTTCTTTACAGATGTAAAATTAGCAGAATATGCTAAGATATAGGCTGCTCCACACGTTGATGTAAATTTAACAACTAATATACATTTTAACATGAACACCATTATTGTTAATATGTAGTTTTTAATAAAACATGACCTATTATTGTATACTGATTAAATTCTCTACAATAATTCAAGTGTGCAGAAAAAATATGAAATAATGAATTGTGTAAAGAAATGTTTGGACCCCAGTGTATGTATATATATATACGGTGCCCTCCAAAAGTTACTGGAAAAATGCAATTTTGAGAAAAACTTGTCATGCCTACCGCATATAATAGGGCTGTGGATCGCCGAGCTAGTGGCGATCCGATCCAAACCACGATTCATGTGTAGCGATTCACGAATCGAACCACGAATCACTTGTTTATGGAGAAGCATACAGGAATTCATGTAATAACAAAAATAAGTGAATAGTTACAGATGCTTTTACTATATGGAAATCCATGAACTCTAAACATTTCTATTATTAGATCTTTTATGGATATTTTTAGTGATAACATTTTAGTTTAAATGTGTTTCAATCGAAATTTTGACACAAGATATTACGTTCCCTACATAAGTTACAGTTTTCATTAGTAGTGCGGCTCGTTTTCAGTGGAAATTAAGCTTAAAATGTTCTTTATATTTTTTCATCAAAAGATCTCGATCCGACGATTTCGGACGTGACGAATATTCGTACTCGATTTTCTGGTCGAGATCGCGAATATCCGAGTACTCGGATACTCGCAGCAGCCATACCATATAACTTTACTGGTAGTTAAGCATGTTTTTGTAAAAGAAAAGAGTATAAGATCATAATTATAATGATAAACTCTTTGAATTATCATTTTGGAGTTTGCTGAAAAGACTCATTGTTTCTTTCTTTAGGAGTAAATATGAACCTGTTTGTTCTAAAAGCCAGGATTTAGTCCAAGGGCTATTGGAGGGCACTGTATAAATTATATTTGTATATTAAATATGGTTGTATCGATGTACTCAATTACAAAACTATTAAAAACTCAGAGTTGTATAGGATTTAAACTAGCGCAAAATAAATTGTTTTCGTGCTGGAACGTCGACTCAACTACCTGAGATATTTTCATATACATTCTTGAATGTTGTCAACAACCTGTTACTGTGTTAAGAGGTTTCTGCTAAACGGATCAACTTCTGGCGGTGTAAAATAATGTCTATACCTTCTGAAATTTTCTTATGAGTGGTCTCAATTGTGTCGTTCGAACTTTCCTCGAAATACCTTTAAGGGATCACTCCGCTGCCCTTATATTTTCATTTTAGTTGTTCGAAGAACAACTATATACAACAATTTTGAGAAATCAGTATAGCTCACTTCAAAATCTACTTTTACAGGTAACTGAATGGACACAACATTTCAAACATGTGTTAAACAAAGAAAAGTTTGAATACAAAATAGTGTTATAATTACATATAATTTACCAAATTCTAAGAAATACTGCACATGCAATTTAAGAAGCACAGCAAATTATTATGATATCGGGAATAAAAGTTTTTACAGCGGTGAAGATTAGCAGTGGGAGCCCTATTCAAATGGTTCCACATTGTATTACTCTAATTATCGTCGGTCCTGACCAACGACTTAGACAATTATCAAGATTTGAGCACTTGTGTCGACACCGGTTGCCTTAAGCCAATCAAAACGATGCATTTGAGGTCACGTGATGAAAAAAATGACGTCGAGTAGTCAAAATAGGGGTGCGTGTATGGACTCGTCGACGCTGTGTTTTGTCGGGTTACCTGTTTGTATTACCAGAAAATACCATTATTGATATATGAACGAGTACCAGTTTCAAGAAAGTTGCAATGTAAGACCAGAAAACATGCATAACTAATTGTTACATGTTCATTTCTTAAAAAGAACTCGCATTTGTTGAAACACAACAAACCTTTCTTCCTTACTTTTTATTGTTGATTGTTTAATTATTTAGAGAAACGCATATTGAAAACCAAGTCTCGTGTCAGAGAAACAAAAGTTTTATAGCACAAGAAATTGAAATGATACAAAAAAGACAATTAACATTGTTTGTTACATATTAATGTTACTCATTTTACCAAGTTATCAGCATAAGTAATAGTAAGAGATTGTGATATGTAATGTGTTGACAATTAAGGTGTGTGTATGTATATATATATATATATATATATATAACAAAGAGATGTGTAGACAAATGTCTCACACTACGGGGAAAATGATATTTAGATTAATTAAATAGGCAAACTAGTTAAAGTTTTTTATTTTTTATTTCTCTCTCGACCGGTTTCTACAAACTCTTCAGGAGGGAAATATACTAAGATATCAATTTCAAGGTCTATAATCACGTGGTCTTCTGTTATGATACTAAAGCGTCGAGTGTAATGGCGGCGCCTAACGGATCAGAGATAAATCTCATTTTTCTTCTTTATTTTATTTTTTTCGAATTTTTCATGTAGCCCATGTTCTAGCCAACAATTTTCTGAATCTATCGGTACCAATATATGCTGGGTCAAGACTGTAATTCGTGAGAACACTCTGCAGAAAAAATCGAAGTGGACAGAATTTTCATAAAAATCCGTGATACTAAAGGGGAACATTTTATAAATTGACCATTTAAAGTCCCATTTTAGATATATATATATGTATATCATGTAATATCAAACTAAAAGAGTTTTCTAAAACGTATACTATTGTAAATAATTTGAAATTGCATTTTATTTTGTAACATATAATGTATACTTGAAAATAAACACAAATGATACTAGGGGGGAACCAAAATCTTATGATACTAAGGGGGAACAAAAATGGTATTCATAGTTTGGTACCCAAAGTCACTGACTACATTGTTTTCTATATTATAGATGAAAACAACAATGAAGACGTTCTCTTATGCAATGAGTGTGGAAAGCATTTCAACTCTAAAAGTACATACAGTCGCCATTGCAGGCGTCACAACAAAAAACAAAAACCCGTTTGCCTGTTGTGGAAGAAACTACTATGACAGAGAGCATTTTCATACTCACAGGTCCAGACAATGTCACTTCCTTTTTGATGTTAAAATCAATGTATAGGTGTACATAGGTGACAATGCCGTTATGTAGAATATACATAATTATATATTATAATTGCACGTGATCACAGGTATTTTTAATTGGATTTTATGCCGTTTAGGTCCCTGTCAAACATACAACCTATTTGGCAGTATGTGCAAAACGTATGAGAACACGCTTGCGATCGTTGTGTATACTACGATGTCTAATTTTTCAACGTTTGTGATAATTTTATCTATGTTCTACAAATTTCTGCTTGGTACAAAACAACCTGATAAAATCCACCAGATGACAAGATTTCATTTGTTGGAGAATTAATTCCATTAAATGATGCCGATATACTGTATACTTTCAAAACCTGTGATACACCAGGATGAGCCACTCGTACTTCGTAAGAATCTGTCAACTTTCTTTTAAAAAGTCATGCTTAAGCTTTTAATCACGATCTTCTATCGTTTCTAGAGGTTACATCGATTTTATATAAGTGACATCTACCACTCAACCACGGAAACGGGGTACCAAATTGAATAAGTAGTCCGTTAATTTACGAACAAGTGTATTTACCCAGTAAGCTTATCCATATCTTGTCATCATTAAACTGAAATATTCTATATATCGGGTAGAGATCGTTAATAACAACTGTTCCATATAGTTTTGCCCATCGGTTTAAAGAAGGACCGATACCTTCTTCGCTACACATCGGCCTGATCCATTATCGGCACAACAGTTGTTTGATGCCTATTACACATCGGGCAATATCGGATAGTTATCGTTATCGGCATCCAACCTACATCGTTTTGCCCATCGGTAGTAAGTCGGACCGATAACTTGGTGGCTACACATCGGTCTAATATCGGACAGATATTTTTTTCATATAATCTATCCACCATCGCTACAACGGTGTTAGACATCAGTCCGGACTTGCCGATCTATCATTTAATAATACCCTTCAAAGTCTACTGTCTACTATGAATTTTGAGCTACCGACATGGGTCTTAAACATGGTACACTGTCTCGCTATGCTACCACTTTATAAAAAGTATTTTCAAATTCAAATATTATATACGAACTCAGTCTGAGCTGACTTATAAACAATGTTAGTACAAGCAATATCGGCTATCCAGCGATCAGTTTAAATGTATTTAGGAAAACAGTTTGGACTAAACGGCTTTATAAAAAAATCAACAACAATGTAATATATGAGAGATATACTTTTAATCAAAATAATCTGAAAAAATCAAGTCCGTCTTTTTTTTTTAATTTTCGGGTGTTGCATAACGTTAGGCAAGCTCTAAATAAATGCGAGCATTTGATTGGTTTTATTTTAAAACGAGTTTTGTTTTCTCAAATCAAGTCTTTCTACCTTAAATTACATGTGTACAAACTTTCTTTTGAAAAACAAGCTATACATGTATATTGTTATTATCATTTTGTATATTCATTTTATTTTGAGGTTGTCGGGTCGATGTCGGACAATTCTTGTTACCGATTTCGTTAAAACACAATAAGTCTAATGCTTGTTATGTGAAGTATTCAAAGCATTTTTTTCTGCAAAAGACATAATAAGTGTCATTATAAGATCTTTTTTGATGTGTCATAATTTAAATCTGACAAAGATCGGACCGCTTTCGTGTATATTTGCCGATATTTTGACCATTACCGATGTATATCCGATATAAGCATGCTCACTGGGCTATTATTCATTAATACCCTTGTTACTAAATAAATTTATATATTAGAGCAATTTGCGGGCGGTTATCACGGTCCTATAGGGTATTATTCGTTACTATCGTCCCACTGAATAAAAGCGTGTGAAACATTGTGTCATGAAAGTCTTGTATGTGGTTCATTCATAAAATATTTGCAGCGCAAAATGATCGTAGCTTTCTTAAGCATTCGCACCACAATAAATGCCTATATCCACATATGTACAAATGTACAAATGTATTTGGAGTTTGGCCAAATGGCGATGATCAACCCTGATCTGAATGATGTCCTCGAGCTTTTAAGTTCATTCCAATTTCATCATTAATCTATGATAATTGTATGTTTTAAATAAATATGAAAAAAAAACACTACTGTTTTTATAAATAAACGACAATTACTTTTTTATTTGTCTTGTATATTTTTATTTGTTTTCAAGAGCGTGTTGTTTTTTTTATTAACCTGTCACTAAACAAGTACAAAGTAACTGATTGTGTTATTTCCGACTTCTTTTTAACGTAATATTTTCCCGATATTCAAAATCGCCCCATGTATTTTAATCACTGATCAATATAGGACAGTGGCTTTATGGTAAGCACATTTGTCTGTCAAGCTGTACATTTTGGGTTCGACTCTACATTCTATCATTTTACAATCTCCTACTCCGAATAAAAATACATTTGTATTCTTAAAAGTACAATGGGGTATAAATATATACTTAATGAAACTTTTAAGTTTCCCGATTTCAATGTTGTTGGAATTTTTAATTTATTTTTCACCATTAATGTCCGATTGTTAATGATAAGTTGTATCGGACTATACTATCGCCTTTTTGCATGGTTTTCATGATTTTTAATTGATGCAAAATTGGTTTTGTCTTGCATGTGCCGAAAAGCGGAAATGGGCACGTGCTTCTCGTGCAAAAATCCTACGTGGTCAGTTTTTGATAATCGTTAGCGTGTTGGTATGCACAACGAAAAATCAAGAAATTGCTCGAATGTCGCTTCAATAACGAGAAATTGCCAAAGGTCTTTTGCTAAGTAGTGCAGGATATGATTTATAATTGTCAATTGTCTGTTAAATCAGACCAATTAGAAATCTTCCCATATCAACGCACGCACAACTTAACTGGGTTTGCATCGATAAAGTAGCATAAAACCATGCGAGCAGACGAGAGTATGGTCCTTGACAGATTTCCGTTATCGATCGGACTCAAATGTTGAAAAATAAACATTTCCTACAGTTTTGAAATCGGTGTACTTAGAAGTTTCGTTAAGTATAGATCTAATGAGAACAAAACAGCAACAAATGTATTGATGATATATAATAGTCTCGAACTCACGGCTTTGTGAAGCCAAGAACAAAACCACTTCACCACATGGGGTGGCAGAAAATATATAATAAATAATACTTGTACATGTATTTGAATTTTACATTTCAAGCCATCTTTCTACTTATGGCGACGGTTATCAGTGCAATGACTGTGTAATTTTTCAAGTTGTGACAGGTCAACATATCAATACTAAGACACAAAATCGTGTGACATAAAACTATAAGAATTGATGCCCATGCATCTTTCTTAAAACAAGACTACACCCAATACGATGACAACAGACAATTAGGGAAATATCAAACAATTAACAAAAATATTCATGTAATTACTTTAGGCAAATATAAATTGTTGCGCCATATTATTATCAAAATGGATACAACCCTAAAGAAAATCAAACTGATTCAAAATCAAATTCACTTAAACAGTTTTATATCCGAATATCATAACCATAGATTCAAACTTGACGACTTCAACATTCTTCATCTTCGGATATGTTCATACACATGGAATGTAATGTGGTCCCTGCAAAAGCACACCATACATAATACATATTGCACCCTAATTGGCTATTCATAAACACGACTGTCATTATTAACTTTACTTCTGCTAAATGCCGTTTTGACAATAGTGATGTTTCTATTTTCACCGACGTCAATTTTCTGTAATATAAAAGCATATTCGTAAACATTTATGTTTCCCCTTAGTATCATAAAAAGTAATGTTCCCCCTTAGTATGATATAAGTTTTGATTCTCCTTAGTACCATTTGTTTCATTTTCTAGTTTCTTTTCTATATTACCTAAACAAATACAATTTTGTATCATGTACATAATGTAAAGCTCATGCAGCGTTACATTACATGTTTTTTTGTTCTTAATATATAAAATAGGACTTTATATGGTCATTTTATAAACTGTTCCTCTTTAGTATCACAGATTTTATTGAAAATTCTGTCCACTTCAAATTTTTCTGCAGAGTGTTCTCACAAACTACGGTCTTGACCAAGTATATATTGGTACCGATAGATTCAGAAAATTGTTGGCTAGAACATAGGCTACATGAAACATTCGAAAAATTTAAAATAAAGAAGAAAAATGAGATTTACCTCTGATCCGGCGGTCGCCGCCATTACACTCGACGCTTTAGTATCATAACAGTAGACCACGTGATTATAGACCTTGATTTGGTATATCATATTGATATCTTAGTATATTTCCATCCTGAAGAGTTTGTAGAAACCGGTCGAGAGAGAAATAAAAAATAAAAAACTTTAACTAGTTTGCCTATTTAATTAATCTATATATATATATATATATATATATATATATATATATATATATATATATATATATATATATATATATATATATATATATATATTTAGACATACGATATATATATATATATATATATATATATATTATATATATATATATATATATATATATATATATATATATATATATATATATATATATATATATATATATATATATGGGGAAGAAAGATGACGAAAAACCAACGAATTATCTTTCGGAAACACTGGATCCAGTACGGATTCAAGAACATAAATATAATAAGATAGATTTGAGAAAGAAAAAGTTCAAACAGTGTTAGGAAAATATAATAAATTTGCCCGAGCGCTTTCGACAACGATGTGTCTTCTTCAGGGGCTAACAAAGAATGAAAATACCGTGTTGAAATCATTGAAGCACGTACATGTATATATAGTTTTATGATGTGTAGTCAATCTACTGTGTACATAGAAATAAAATTAAATTTAAGGTAGACCGGCTATTGTGACGTTATGAATTTACATTGGAAATTTAAGTATCATTTTTGTTAATTCCATGTGGATAAAGAGTATTTAATCTGCGGATCCAGTATGTTTCTCGCATTTTACGTTGTTCATCGGTCCACTTATCGTTGGCTTCAATGCAACAAAGTACGATGTTATTAAATGAATGATTCGCCTCATTAAAATGTGCAGCAACCGGAGACCTATTGAACTTCCTGGTATTCCAGTCCGATCTATGCAAGTTCATTCGTCTGTTAAGTGCCATGGACGTTTCGCCAACATATTGTTTGTTGCAAACGTTGCACGTCATCAGATAAACTGCATTGGATGTTTTGCACGTGTGGCGTCCTTTTATGGTGGAGATGGCCCCAGATCTTGATTTAAAAGTCTGTGTTGTGGGCATCGATTTGCATGTTTGGCAACGTGGTTTATTGCACGGCATGGACTCCCCTTTTAGACTATCCTGTATGGGTGTGACCTTTGCCCTAACAAGGATGTCTTTGAGACTTTTAGGACGTCTGAATGCTACCATTGGTTTCTCAGGGAAAATACGGTTAAGCTTTGTATTTGATTCAATAATTTGCCAGTGTTTAGTTATGATGTCTTGTATTTTAGGTAGATCTGGGTGGTATGTTACTACAAATGGTATTCGGGATTGTGTTACTTTAGGTTTGTATTTTAAGAGTTCATCTCTGTGTATGTTACTTACTTTGGCAATTGCCTTGTCTACATTGTCGCTTTTGTAGCCTCGGTGACAGAGATGAGAAGACAGTTCGTTCATGCGCATCTCGTAGTCAGCCTCTTGAGAACATATCCTTCTTATTCTCAAGGCAAGACTGTACGGAATGTTTTTGCAACAGTGACGTGGGTGGCAACTTGTTGGAAGCAGATACTGGTGGCTGTCTGTTGGTTTTGAATACAGATCTGTAACCAACTGGTTCCCCTCAATACGAGACACAGTGTCCAAGAAAACGTGATTTTCATTTGAGACTTCACTTGTAAATTTAATGCTTTTGTGAAATGAGTTTGCTTTGTGTAAGAAATCTTGTAGGTTTTGGTGACCATGGCGCCATTGCATGTCAATGTCGTCAATGAAGCGTAGCCATATGTGAGGCTTAAGAGGGACTGACATGAGTAGCTGTCTTTCTAAATGACCCATAAAGATGTTGGCATATGATGGAGCCATTTTTGTACCCATGGCTGTACCTTATATATATATATATATATATATATATATATATATATATATATATATACATGTACATGTATATGACTCATCTCATTAGTTTGTAATAAGATGTGAGCATTAAAAACATATTGAAAATGCTAAGCATGTATTAAGCATAAAATAAAACAATAATAAGTCCGTATGATTTAAAGAACTGAAAACAAATAACAAGAGAGCCATGATGGCCCTTACTCGCTCACCTGAGCCTAATTACTCAAAATTATCTAAACATAGCATTCTGATAATATTTGCAACAAACTTCAAGTGTAAATCATTAAGATAAACATTATATGTTTGATTAATATCACATCAAAAAGAGAAATGCAACCAAATGTTGTGAACATGTAAGGTTTCCCAAAACTTTCTCATAAAACAGTATTTAGCAATTAGCTTGTATGCTGGACCTTTGAGCCCAAAATGAACTTGTAATATGTTGCTCATTCGTTCGGTATAAGCATAAAATATGTCTGTATACCTGGACTTCTGGGGTCACATTTCGCCGTTTGGGCTCTTCAGGGGTTCGAACCCACTATAAAACGTTTAAAGTACATATATTATATGGCTAATTTGAGGTCAAGCCCCCGCTTTCAGCCCCAAGATAGACTATTATGGAGGGGCTCATTCGAATAGTATTAGCATAGTGTGCGTCTGTATACCCGGTCTTCTGTGGTCAGATTTCACCATTTGGGCTCTACGGGGATTCGAACCCACTTAAAAAAATACATAGTAAGTATATCTATTATATAGCTTTTTTTAGGTAACACCCCTCCTTTTAGCCCCAAGATGGACTTGTATGATATTGCTCATTCGCTTGGTATTAGCATAAAATACATCTTTATACCATGTCTTCGCCGTTTGTGCTTTACAGGAGTTCGAACATATAATTGCAAATATGGTTCAATTCAATTGTTACAGTGTCCTGTTAAACAGTGTACATTAGATTAACTTACATTTCCAGTAAAACTATCTGCTATTAGGGAGTAAGAAATGTCATCTGGCGGCCATAAGTATATCTCAGAGGCGGATACAGAACAGGGCTGCCTGGGGGGCTGGTAGACCCAACTTGGGGTGGGTACGGGAGGGGTTTCCCGAAATTTTGAAAAATGAAGGTCTAAAATTGAGCATTCGAGCACCCCTCCCGTACCCCTTTAAGGAACAGTTAAATTACTTGTTAGTGTTTCTAATATTTCCATCACATTGAGTCAACGAGGTGCGTCCAGTAACCTTTTTACGGTATATAATCACATGTGTATGTATTTTTCAAAACTCGCAACAATATTGAACCCAATATTCATTATGTTTTTTTTCTGTTTAAACATTGATGAGAATATCCGATAGTTAGTGAAATTATACTTCAATTCATGCTGTAGATTTATCATGCATTATATTTGAGTTTGGTCAAATTTAGAAGAAAAAAAGAAATGTTGTTATATGGTACTTAAGAAATTTTGGATTCGTCGATAACCATATCATACTAAATAGTAAAGAATGTTTTTCTTCATTTAACATATTGCGGAAATTTATTCTTCCATCTTATAAACCTCCTTAATTAACATACAAAAACATATACTTGACAGGGAATGGCTTATATATATTACAAAGGAATTAATTCTATGTCATTTTGTTTTTAAATATAGGGTAAAATGTTTTATTATAGAATAATTACACAATTTACAACTATGACCGTGTATTTTATTTGCTTTTTGTTTTGACAAGATACTGCTAATCTGGTTAGAATTATTTTAAATGGGCGATT
Organism: Mactra quadrangularis; assembly: GCA_025267735.1. Taxonomy (NCBI): domain Eukaryota; kingdom Metazoa; phylum Mollusca; class Bivalvia; order Venerida; family Mactridae; genus Mactra; species Mactra quadrangularis. The sequence continues at coordinate 19,755,141 of CM046299.1, forward strand.
TTTTTTGTAAAATCGGCAAATTCTCTCACCGATTCGGTGTTTTATACAAGTTACCAATTTTATTTTTATAAAATTCTTGGCGTTTTTATCGTCACTTGAGCACTAAGTGCTCAAGGTGAGCTATTGTTGTGGTCTGACCAATGTGCGTTAGTGCGTGAAGGGGTGCGTGTGTGCGTGCGTCCGTCGTCAACAATTTCTTAAAAATATTCTTGTCAAAAACCATATGATCTACAGTTATTAAAATTGGCATGTGGCATCACTAGAAGGCGCTTCACAAAAAATGTTCAAATTATACCCCTGGGGTTTAAATTGACCCGCCCCAGGGGTCACAAAATACTTTAGAACTGCATGGAAATTTAGATTTAAAGAAATTTAGTTTATGGAAAAAGTAGATTTCTAGTCCATGGAAAGAGTGGATTTCTAGTCCATGGAAGGAGTTAGGGGTGTAACGGTTAACCGGTATACCGGTTAATATTGCAATACGACTTCTGACGGTTTTTAACCGGTTCGTTTTTCTCTGAACCGGTTTTTCTAGTTATGTTATATATTGATTGTTTTTATCAGATTCTGACATTTAAATGTTTGAATAAATGTTAAAATGTGTTCGAAACCTAGAAATATTTTTCGTTAAGTGAGAAAATAATTATCTTTGAAAGTCCATTCAAAAAGCATTTTTTCTAACTTATTCAAACATTTGCATAATACGTGTAGATCATTTGAAAATACAAATATCTACGTACAATGTTGATCAAACTAAGACGATGCACGTGCATTAATTCATGCTATGCATGTATGCGCAAAGAACAATATGTATTGCAATATATTGCAATATATTGCAATACGGGTTTCGTGTATTGCAATATATTGCAATACGGTTTTTACCGTATTGTTACACCCCTAGAAGGAGTAAGTTTCTAGTCTATGAAAAGTTGATTTCTAAAAATGGGTTTTTAATCTATATAAAAAGTTGAATTTTACTCTATTTGGTTACGAAAAATATTGGGGACGAATCATTGTTTACATCTTGATTCGTCTTCAAACTTTTCGAACCAAAAAGTTGATTATGAAAAGTATTGGGGACATATCTTTGTTTTCATTTCGATTCGTCCTCAACCATTTCCTACTAGCAAAAAAGTTGGTTACGAAAAGTATTGGGGACGAATCTTTGTCTACATTTAGTTTCTACATTTCGATTCGTCCTCTAACTTTTCGTTACGGAAAAAGTTGGTTACGAAAAATATTGGGGACGAATCTTTGTTTACGTTTAAATTCGTCATCAAACTTTTCGTTCCCAAAAAAAAGTTGGTTACGAAAAGTATTGGGGACGTATCTTTGTCGATATTTCGATTCGTCCTCAAACATTTCGTACCAAAAAAAGTTTGTTACGAAAAATATTAGGGACGAATCTTTGTTTACATTTTATTTCGTCCCCAAACTCTTCGTACCCGAAAAAAGTCGGTTTCTAAAAAAATTGGGGACGAATCTTTGTCTACATTTCGATTATTAGGGGACGAATCTTGGGGATTCGGCCCCTGACCATTTCGATCCAAGTTTTTTTTTGAGTACGAAAATATTTGGGGACGAATCTTGGGGATTCGGCCCCACACCATTTCAACCCAAGTTATTTTGAGTACGAAAATATTAGGGGATGAATCTTGGGGAATCGGCCCCTGACCAATTCGACCCAAGTTTTTTTTTAGTACGAAAATATTAGGGGACGAATCTTGGGGATTCGGCCCCTGACCATTTCGACCCAAGTTTTTTTTTAGTACGAAAATATTAGGGGACGAATCTTGGGGATTCGGCCCCACACCATTTCGACCCAAGTTTTTTTTGAGTACGAAAATATTTGGGGACGAATCTTGGGGATTCGGCCCCACACCATTTCGACCCAAGTTATTTTGAGTACGAAAATATTAGGGGACGAATCTTGGGGATTCGGCCCCTGACCAATTCGACCCAAGTTTTTTTTTAGTACGAAAATATTAGGGGACGAATCTTGGGGATTCGGCCCCTGACCATTTCGACCCAAGTTTTTTTTTTAGTACGAAAATATTAGGGGACGAATCTTGGGGATTCGGCCCCTGACCATTTCGACCCAAGTTTTTTTTAGTACGAAAATATTAGGGGACGAATCTTGGGGATTCGGCCCCAAACCATTTCGACCCAAGTTATTTTGAGTACGAAAATATTAGGGGACGAATCTTGGGGATTCGGCCCCTGACCATTTCGACCCAAGTTTTTTTGAGTACGAAAATATTAGGGGACTAATCGTGGGGATTCGGCCTCTGACCATTTCGATCCAAGTTTTTTTTTGAGTACGAAAATATTTGGGGACGAATCTTGGGGATTCGGCCCCTGACCATTTCGACCCAAGTTTTTTTTGAGTACGAAAATATTTGGGGACGAATCTTGGGGATTCGGCCCCTGACCATTTCGACACAAGTTATTTTGAGTTCGAAAATATTAGGGGACGAATCTTGGGGATTCGGCCCGTGACCATTTCGACCCAAGTTTTTTTTGAGTACGAAAATATTTGGGGACGAATCTTGGGGATTCGGCCCCTGACCATTTCGACCCAAGTTATTTTGAGTACGAAAATATTAGGGGACGAATCTTGCGGATTCGGCCCCTGACCATTTCGACCCAAATTTTTTTTGAGTACGAAAATATTTGGGGACGAATCTTGGGGATTCGGCCCCACTCCATTTCGACCCAAGTTTTTTTGGAGTACGAAAATATTAGGGGACGAATCTTGGGGATTCGGTCCCTGACCATTTCGACCGAAATTTTTTTTTAGTACGAAAATATTTGGGGATGAATCTTGGGGATTCGGCCCGTGACCATTTCGACCCAAATTATTTTGTGTACGAAAATATTAGGGGACGAATCTTGGGGATTCGGCCCCACACCATTTCGACCCAAGTTTTTTTGGAGTACGAAAATATTAGGGGACGAATCTTGGGGATTCGGCCCCTGACCATTTCGACCCAAGTTTTTTTGAGTACGAAAATATTAGGGGACTAATCGTGGGGATTCGGCCTCTGACCATTTCGATCCAAGTTTTTTTTTGAGTACGAAAATATTTGGGGACGAATCTTGGGGATTCGGCCCCTGACCATTTCGACCCAAGTTTTTTTTGAGTACGAAAATATTTGGGGACGAATCTTGGGGATTCGGCCCCTGACCATTTCGACCCAAGTTATTTTGAGTACGAAAATATTAGGGGACGAATCTTGGGGATTCGGCCCCTGACCATTTCGACCCAAGTTTTTTTTGAGTACGAAAATATTTGGGGACGAATCTTGGGGATTCGGCCCCTGACCATTTCGACCCAAGTTATTTTGAGTACGAAAATATTAGGGGACGAATCTTGCGGATTCGGCCCCTGACCATTTCGACCCAAATTTTTTTTGAGTACGAAAATATTTGGGGACGAATCTTGGGGATTCGGCCCCTGACCATTTCGACCCAAGTTTTTTTTGAGTACGAAAATATTTGGGGACGAATCTTGCGGATTCGGCCCCTGACCATTTCGACCCAAGTTTTTTTGAGTACGAAAATATTAGGGGACGAATCTTGGGGATTCGGCCCCTGACCATTTCGACCCAAGTTTTTTTGAGTACGAAAATATTTGGGGACGAATCTTGGGGATTCGGCCCCTGACCATTTCGACCCAAATTATTTTGTGTACGAAAATATTAGGGGACGAATCTTGGCGGTTCGGCCCCACACCATTTCGACCCAAGTTTTTTTGGAGTACGAAAATATTAGGGGACGAATCTTGGGGATTCGGTCCCTGACCATTTCGACCCAAATATTTTGGGTACGAAAATATTTGGGGACGAATCTTGGGGATTCGGCCCCTGACCATTTCGACCCAAATTATTTTGTGTACGAAAATATTAGGGGACGAATCTTGGGGATTCGGCCCCACTCCATTTCGACCCAAGTTTTTTTGGAGTACGAAAATATTAGGGGACGAATCTTGGGGATTCGGTCCCTGACCATTTCGACCGAAATTTTTTTTTAGTACAAAAATATTTGGGGATGAATCTTGGGGATTCGGCCCGTGACCATTTCGACCCAAGTTTTTTTTTAGTACGAAAATATTTGGGGACGAATCTTGGGGATTCGGCCCCTGACCATTTCGACCCACGTTTTTTTTTAGTACGAAAATATTTGGGGACGAATCTTGGGGATTCGGCCCGTGACCATTTCGACCCAAGTTTTTTTTTAGTACGAAAATATTTGGGGACGAATCTTGGGGATTCGGCCCCTGACCATTTCGACCCACGTTTTTTTTGAGTACGAAAATATTTGGGGACGAATCTTGGGGATTCGGCCCCTTACCATTTCGACCCAAGTTTTTTTTGAATACGAAAATATTTGGGGACGAATCTTGGGGATTCGGCCCCACACCATTTCGACCCAAGTTATTGTGAGTACGAAAATATTAGGGGACGAATCTTGGGGATTCGGCCCCTGACCATTTCGACCCAAGTTTTTTTTGAGTACGAAAATATTTGGGGACGAATCTTGCGGATTAGGCCCCTGACCATTTCGACCCAAGTTTTTTTTGAGTACGAAAATATTAGGGGACGAATTTTGGGGATTCGGCCCGTGACCATTTCGACCCAAATTTTTTTTGGTACGAAAATTTTAGGGGCGAATCTTGGGGATTCGGCCCGTGACCATTTCGACCCAAGTTTTTTTTGAGTACGAAAATATTAGGGGACGAATCTTGGTGATTCGGCCCCTGACCAATTCGACCCAAGTTTTTTTTGAGTACGAAAATATTAGGGGACGAATCTTGGGGATTCGGCCTCTGACCATTTCGACCCAAGTTTTTTTTGAGTACGAAAATATTTGGGGACGAATCTTGGGGATTCGGCCCCACACTATTTCGACCCAAGTTATTTTGAGTACGAAAATATTAGGGGACGAATATTGGGGATTCGGCCCCTGACCATTTCGACCCAAATTATTTTGTGTACGAAAATATTAGGGGACGAATCTTGGCGATTCGGCCCCACACCATTTCGACCCAAGTTTTTTTGGAGTACGAAAATATTAGGGGACGAATCTTGGGGATTCGGTCCCTGACCATTTCGACCCAAATATTTTGGGTACGAAAATATTAGGGGACGAATCTTGGGGATTCGACCCCTGACCATTTCGACCCAAGTTTTTTAAGTACGAAAATTATAGGGGACGATTCTTGGGGATTCGGCCCCTGACCATTTCGACCCAAGTTTTTTTTTAGTACGAAAATATTTGGGGACGAATCTTGGGGATTCGGCCCCACACTATTTCGACCCAAGTTATTTTGAGTACGAAAATATTAGGGGACGAATATTGGGGATTCGGCCCCTGACCATTTCGACCCAAATTATTTTGTGTACGAAAATATTAGGGGACGAATCTTGGCGGTTCGGCCCCACACCATTTCGACCCAAGTTTTTTTGGAGTACGAAAATATTAGGGGACGAATCTTGGGGATTCGGTCCCTGACCATTTCGACCCAAATATTTTGGGTACGAAAATATTAGGGGACGAATCTTGGGGATTCGACCCCTGACCATTTCGACCCAAGTTTTTTAAGTACGAAAATTATAGGGGACGATTCTTGGGGATTCGGCCCCTGACCATTTCGACCCAAGTTTTTTTTTAGTACGAAAATATTTGGGGACGAATCTTGGGGATTCGGCCCCACACCATTTCGACCCAAGTTTTTTTTGAGTACGAAAATATTAGGGGACGAATCTTGGGGATTCGGCCCCTCACCATTTCGACCCAAAAATGTTGGTTACGAAAATATTGGGATCGAATCTTTGTTTTTATCGTGATTCGTCCTTAAACCTTTCGTACCCCAAAAAAAGCTGGTTACGAAATATATTGGGGACAAAACTTAACCTTACTTAGGTAATTTGGTAACTTATTCTAATCCCAAAATATTTAACGAAAATCATTGCATTTCAACTGGTACCCAAGAAATTTCGTAACCATTTTTTTTAGTGAGGTTCTAAATTCTTTTGAATAATAAAACAACAACACAATTTAATAAATCTACTTGGACAACAAACATCTCAAGGACAAGGAGTCCGAGATGACTTGTTAAATATCAGCAGGTCAAATTATAACAAGTAAACGAAATTGGACAATCATCTCAAGGACATAAAGTCCAAGACGACTTGCTAGAAAAATGGGCCAACTGTACATAAAATTCATCTGGTTGATTCTTCTACTGCAGAGATCAATAGTTTTACATTCACCAATTTGATATGCTCGATGAATACTTCTGATCACATCATTCTGAAATAAAGCAGACAAGAAACTTTAACTGAAATGTGATATTTTGAAATACTATAAACACAAGCACAGGTCTCTGTAGCAAAACTTTAAACTCACTTTCTCTACTATCAACATTGATTTTGTTTATACCAATTAAAAAATTGTACGATGAGCCATGTTAAACCATTCTTTTTAAAACGGACAAGTATGGTAACAAACAACAGCATTTAACTTCAAGTTATCATAAAGTTTTCTCATTCATTAATTTTGTAATTATGTTATGCTATAACAAATCTGCTGTACAAAACTTGCAATTCTCCGAGTACATTCAACTACTTTCCCTTGGACTAAACAAATTCAACACTGATTGTAGGCAGGCGCGTAGCTACCAGTACGCAGACTACGCAGCTGCGTACACATTGGTACAGAAAATTGTAAAAATACAAACACCAAAAAATGTGAAAAAATCTTAGGCCTGAGAGGGGTAGGGGTGTGTGAAAAAAAACTGCTTGATCGTTATTTTACTAACCTTATGTCAAGTTATGTTTCAATGGGACTTGAGATGCCTTTTGGGAGTTGAATTGACGGTTTTTAAATTCGTTGTTTGTCTTTGACTCCAGTCTAAATAACTCTTTAAACGCTGGTTAAAATTGAATGATAATTGGTATGAATGGCATGCCCTTGACCCTTAGGATTTTGCGTATTTTACACATTAAAAAGCCCTTGCTACCCCACTGGTAGGATTTCAACTAGGCCTATGACTTGTTTTTTTACAAATGCTACAACACTATGTGCAATTAAACAAGAGCAGTCCAGGGACAGCGCGCTCAACTTTCAGGTGTTTTGATCATGGCAAGGCTTATCTTTTAACAAAAATTATTTTAAGACAGGACTTAATTTTTGAAAGGAAATAAATCAGTCAAACAATAATTACCAATTCATATTTGTAAAATATAAAAGGGGCATAACTCCTAAAACATTCATCCATAGTAATGTCCCTTCAAAGTTAAGTAGACATAGTATCAAAAAATAAGCATACCTACTTTCATTTAAATATCTTTATAAGGAACTATTAATATTTCAATTCCAAAAATAATCCAAAAAAAATTAAAAAAATTAAAAAGTTATGCCCCTTTGTAGTCATGTAGATGCAGTACTGATGAATAAGCATACTAACTGTCATTTAAATATCTTAATGAGTATTGTAATATTTCAGTTTAAAGAATTTAAACCCTAATTTGAAAGTTGAAATGGGGCACAACTCCAAAAATAATTCATCAAGAGTTACATCCCTTTGTAGTTGAGTCTGTAGTACTGATGAAAAAGCATACTAACTTTCTATCAAACAAAATATATTCAGTTTGAGCAAACTTTAATCTTAAATATTAAAGTATAAATGGAAATAACTCGAAAAGTAATTCATCCAGAGTTATGTCCCTTTGTAGTCTGAGAGATGAAAAACTGATGAAAAAACATTCCAACTTTCATTCAAATATATTTGAAAGTACTAAAAATATCCCATTAGAACAAAATTTATTCTTAAATGTTCAAGTATAAAGGGGCATAACTCCAAAAAGTTCATCCACAGTTACATCCCTGTACAGTTGTGTAGATATAGTACCAATAATTAAGTATACAAACTTTAAGTCAAATATCTTGATTAGTTTTAAAGATATTCCATATAGAAAAAAATTAACCTTATATTGTACCATTTTTAAGTATAAAAGGTCAATTTCTCCAAAACAAATTTATCCACAGTTACTTCCCTTCAGAGTCATGTAGATATCCTACCGACAAATAAGTATACAAACTTTAAGTCAAATATCTTGATCAGAATTGAAGATATTCTACATAGGAAAAACTTTAACCTCATATTTTGCATTTTTTAAAGTAAAAAGGGCAATAACTCAAACAATAATTCATCCAGAGTTATCCCCTTTCAAAGTATGGTTAATATAGTCCCACTAAATAAGTACATTAACTTTAAATAAAATAACTTGGATAGTGTTGAAGATATGAGAGTTTCAAAAAACTTTAACCTGAAAACCAACGCCAACGCCAAGGCCCACGCCGACCCAAAAGTGATAGCAACAGCTCTCATTTTCTTCGAAAAGTCGAGCTAAAAATTAATAATTTCATGTTTAATAAATAATAATTTTATTTGAATTGTAACTTATCTTGATAAATGTTGCATCTTAGAGAAGTTATGTATCGAATACAGTAAGTATTAATAAAAACATTAAGTTATTGAAGGTATGTGAAATCAGCAGCAACATCAGCAGTACAGCAGGAAACTTACTGCCAGGCATTTTTGCAGTAGGAACAAAAATCTTATTTCTCTCTGTTTTCTGTCAGTAAAATGTAGATATGTTCTTCATTTTCATGTATAAAATTAAGCTATGTGAGGTTGACAGTTACATTGAGAACAATAATTAACATTTACACTCAGCTTATATTTCGTGGTATTTCTCCAGAGTCTATTTATATGATTAATATTCAATATTTCAACTTGACTACCATCATCGTGGTCATTATCCGTACCAATATTACTGAAAGTTGGAGCAATATAACCATCATTTTCAAATATTTACTGCTGTACTGCTGAAATTTCTAGCAGTAAAGTTACTGCAAATTTGCGAATTCAAATCTTTAAATATGTAACTTGGTTACGCATGTAATAGTACCATTTTTATAGTGAAAAAAAACTAGCCACTAATTGTATAAAATTACTTTCAATGGATATACTTTATGTGTACAATGCCAACCAAAAGTTTGGAGACAAAGGTAACTTACAGCTAAAATTCTTAAAAGGAGTTTTTTTACAAAAGCAAGCGAAGTACATTTTGTATGCTTGGTGATAAAATATAAAATGCATCACATTCATAAGAATCAGCATCTGATAAACGAAAACCTTTAAAACTATGATCAATGTAATGCTTTTCCTATAAACACAGTTTTTCTCTGTTAGTCTTAACTGTAATTGAAACCATAACTAAAACATTTTAATACAAAAAGATTTTTGAAATTTTCAAAAAAAAGTTTTAGTATGCCTACTAAAGTAGACAAACTAAGTAAAAATGTCTTCAAACATTTGGTTGCCACTGTATATACACTGTTCTTGACTTCAGGACTTCACAATAGGACAATACTGGATCAGGACAACTCAACACAAGACATCTCATGCTGCAGGTAGGGACAACTCAAACCCTGAACAACTTAACCCTTATCATAAAAAATTATATCATTATTTATTTGATTGAAAAAATGATCACTCTAAATTAGAATTTACTTTTAATGTTATATAATCATGTATATTTATGAATAAAATACCATTATAAGGAATTTAGAGTTGTTAATTAAAGATTAGCAAAAGCAGTAAAAAGAAGATTGTGCATCAGTATTGTATGTACTGCAGATGAAATATTTATCATCAATAATATTTTAATTTTAAAATTACAGATTTGCTGATTTTTTAATAATTATTTTAATTTATTTTAATAATCAACTAATAATAATATAACTAATATTATTAATATTAATACTTAAGAATCCACACACTTAAATCATAATATATATTCGAATCAATATACTAGATAGTAATAACATTTGTAACAGGGTAATTATTTTTACATAATTAATTTTACATTTCTAAGTTTTCATTTAATACAAGGGAGATAACTCAAAAATCTTTAATTATTAGTTTTGTGAGAGTTATTTCCCTTCATACATATGTCATCATCAAAACTGAATTTTTTTTGTATTCTCAATTTTTTAAAAACTATCCAAAAAAAAATTTTTACATGATAAACTTAATTTAGAAAAATAAATTTTAATCGGAATAAACTACTTTAACTCAAACAACTAACTATATACACTGCCCTCCAAAATTTCCTTCACAGTACAAATAACAGTATGATTTAATTGCTACAAATACCAAGTTCAAGATTGCAGAATTATTAAAACATTGTTTATTTAGATCATCATTAAATACTATGGAAACAAAACCTTTATGGGTACATTTCATTTTCGAGTCGCAGCAAAAATTATCAATCAGCCTCCAAAACTTTGGTCTAGTTTGAGATATTTTTATAATTTCACATCTAAAAGAAAAGTGTACTGATTTCAAAAGCAGAATTAAAATTAATTTAACAATAATTCGCTTTTACAACTTTTTATAACTCCCTTTAATAAAATGTACATTGTAAATGTGTGAAAGACCTTTTGGAGAGCAGTGAACATGTATGATACAGGATGAGTTGTTCATAGTGGAGTTGTATAGTCCGAAAATATTAACCTAAGCTTGACCTTTATGCAAGAATATATTAAACTCAGTCTTTACAGTCTATTTTTGTCTTCATTTGTAAATCACACTTTATCATAGACATTCAGCACAATGCAAGTAATGAACATCAAATCTTGTTTTCATAAGAATAAATACTTGAAAACTGTGCCATAATATTGCCCACTTGCATGTTTTCCAAAAAACGAATGAGTCCAAAATTATAAGTACAATAACATCAGGGCACGAATTTAAGCTCGCATACTCGCAAAATGCGAGTGGATTTTGAAAATTGTGAGTAACTTTTATTTTAACTCACACATTTCCACAAGTTGAAATGGCTGCAAAAATATTTTTGTCTAATTAAATGAGGCTCAAATTAGCGTTGAAACAAAAATAAATGAGGCTCAAATTAGCATTGAAACAGGCAGAAAGATCGATAGCATTAATTAAAGAATCACAGTACAAACTTGTTCGACATTCTTTGTTTATCCCACAATAACGGACTACAATGGCATTGTTCTATTCATAGTTTAATATAGTACTACATGTATGTTGTTTTTATATTGCATATGAAAAATTACCATGTATGCCATTAAAATTTGGAGATAAATGCAAGCAATCTTCTTCATTTTTATCAGTCGAAATAAAATCACCTCGCAAAAATTTGCAAGTTCAATTTTTTGTTTAATTTGAGCCCTGAATAACATGCAGCATTTACAAATTGATTTGTAGTCACATAGGTTGTTATAGACATGTGTATTATCGTATACAGGCACACAGAAAGTAAAAGTTTAATGTAAGTGAAGTGTAATTATTATAATAAAGTAGTTCAAGCTCAGGTTAATATTGTTGAACTATACCCACCCTGACATAACACATTCCATATAATATAAATGAAGGAATAAAAGTACCTGCTGTGTATAGTATAAAGTTCTGGTGATGAACGTCTGAAGAGTAGAGATTTAATGCTTTATTGTCAACATTACCATTTATAACTTCACTAAATACAATCTAGTTCTGAAATTACAAAGGGAGGTAACTATCAATGTAATGAAAAACATAAGTGGGCATTGTTTCAAAGTACAAGTAATGTTCAATTTAATTCAACAGTCAGTGGCGCATATATTAACTCCCCTGATTCAAACCTAAATATATCAATCAAGAATACACATGTACTAATAATACTAATAATAATAATCTCTGACATATTCAGACGCTATTTGGAAACTGCCAGTGTTGAAGTAAACAAATATACAATCGTTCAGGCAATGAGTGATGTTTCGTTTTTATTCCATAAATTTTGAAACATCTCTCATTGCCTTAACGATCGTATATTTGCTCATTAGATTAGATTATTCGCAGCGAATGGCCGAGGAGTTCCGAATGTATCGTTACAGAACGTTTTGGAATGTTTAGGGTAATTGAACAGGCTACTGATGTACTGTAGTGAGTACATGTATGTGTTTGCCCCATAAAAGGATGAGTCCAAAATAAGGGACTTTAGTCAGTTATTTCCCCTAGTATACTCTTCAAAATAGGTAGGTCTAATTAGTTGGATTACTCAGATTTTACCCTTACTTTTCAATGTCAATTTGCCAAATTTAATCTTAAATAACTTTTTTGTATATCATTGAATTTGTTTGAAATTCAAGCTAATTATTCTTAAGATGAGGAACTATCTAAATTCCATCACTTCTGTTAATATCTTCATAAACAAGAAAGATATTAGATGAAATATTTTGTTACCCTTACATAGGAATTCAATGATAAAATCCAAGGAATCCAACTGTAAGGACCTACTTGCCAATTGGATTGCTTCAGATTTTATCAGGGAAAGGTAACTGACTAAAGTCTCTACTTAAAAGTACAATACATGTATAGTGCGTACAAAAAAACAAAGCACTGTTTATAATAACAATACAATGAACTAACCCATGACTAGGGATGTCCAGGATGACTTTAAAATAAACAATTGTGTTATGTTTTACTTGTGTCTTAGTTGTTGGTGTAATGGAAAGTGTTCTACCATAACAAGCATGATTACCAAGTGATTGTGGTTTATCAACCATGCTAATTTTGTTAAATGAATTACACAAATTTTATTTTCATTACTGCCTACCCCTGAAATGAATTGTCTCATTTTTAATGTTTACCAAAACACGTTTTGTTTTTTTGTATGCACTATAACACGCCATGTTTACACTAATTGATTTATACCCAATATAAGTCACATGGTCAGCAGAGTGTAAACATTCATTTGTTTTTCTTCAAATCTATTATAATGCCAATCATGAGAGATTCAAATAGTGCAGATATAGCTATTATACAATTCTTTATCTGAAAATACCTACTTGTATGTTGTAATAATTGTTTAGGCAGAATCAAGGCTAAAAACATTCTTGCACAAGACCTACTTTACAGCTTGATTCAGTTTTTGTGAGGAGGATTTGATGCAAACAATCAAAACTCACAGGGATTTTAAGGATAGCTATAGTTAGTCCTTATTTTACATATATGCACTATTTTGTTATACTAATTTATTTAGTTTAATTGCAAAACAAGTTCTAACAACTTACATTAATAACTTTCAAATATGTTTCCTGGTGCTCCAGTACTGAGCTAGTAGGATAAAGTTTCTTGCTCAAGGAATCAACGAGGTAGGTTTTGAATGGGATTCTAACAAATGCAAAACTGGCAATCCAATGATTAGCAGTCCAACGTTGTAACTTGAGCAGCCACACCCACTCCTAAATATGCACTATTTGATGTCATTCAGTTATACATAATAGAACAACTCAGACAAGTGCTTGAGAGTACTCAAAGCAATGACTGAATCAAGAAACATCAATAAATATAAATGTTTACATACCATGATATATCTGTGTTACAGTATAGGCCTACTGTCTACAAGTCACTCATCATCATCATATCATATAAAATAAATTATCTTCCCCAACGACTATTATATCCTGAAAAATTTAATCATTATTATTATTATTATTATTATTATTATTATTATTATTATTATTATTATTATTATTATATTGCATAGGCGGATCTAGTGGGGGGGTCAGGGGGGTCCGGACCCCCCCCAAGAATTTCCAAAATGTACCTTTCCATTAGTGTATTTATTAACAGTAAGTCATTTTTAAGTAGCATAAAGCAATTTTTCTCGGTACTTAACATAAATTTAATGGTTATGCAGTTTCAATTATTAATATGTTGCATTATTCGGCAAAATGTGAAAATGTGTATAATGTGGTTTGAGAGTATGGACCCCCCCCCCTAGAAAAAGTTTGGACCCCCCCTAGAAAAAAATCCTGGAACCGCCCCTGTATTGGGTTTAATGCTGTGTCAACACATTTTGGTTATTTAATGGCGTTCAGTGCACCTAACCCAGCTATCATGGACCCTTGTCTATAACCAGTACTCACCTACCTTTCCACAAGGCTGGAAACTTCTCCATATACCTTATTTAAGGAAGAAAATTGACATTATTGTCAAATTTTTATGGAAGGGTATAACCTCTCTGGGTGGGATTTGAGCCCGTACCCCCTTCAGGACACTAGATTCAAAGTCCAGGTGTGCTAACAACTGCATTACCCACCAGTGCTCCATTTCACAAAAATTCTTACAAAAAAGTCTTCATAAATCAATTTCATATAATTAGGAGTTCAATGTCAAATGGATAATAAGCATGATGATATTCAAAAGGTATACAATATTCTACACAATTCTATAATATCTGAAATTGATAGGCCAAAAAATGAGTATATAAATAATGTTTCTTGCTTTTGACTTATGAAGATTCGTCATAAGAATTTTTGTGAAAAGCACCACTGGTTTGAAAAAACTTTAAGTGATGACTTAAAAAATGAGAGACTTCAATAAATATAAATGTTTACATACCAAGATATAGCTGTGTTTCAATACTGTCTACAAGTCATCCACTATCATCATATCATATAATATATATTATCTTCACAAACAACCATTATAATCATTATACTAGATGAATATCCTGAAAAGTTTAAATAAAACATCATAGTAAATGGCATGATGCTTAACTATCTCCTTAAACAGATATCCTACAGACCCCTGTCAGAGAATCTCCCAGCATTACACATAGGGTCACATTCAAATAACCTTACATAGCAAGGGCAAGCTAATCTTTAATTAAACAGTGAGCTTGACAGATTTAAACTAAGCGAGTATGCAAGCAGAAAGTTTTAGATAGTATTTTGATCAGATTGGATGCAAAACTAAGTCGAAGATTAGGCCATCCTATAAGCCTGTATATCCGATATTCATAAACTTTGATGTACGATCAATTTTTATTTCAACAGAAGTGCTCAGAAAACATATTTTCACAGGTAGCATATCCACAAATGAAAATGTGGTTTTCTGAGTTCATGAGTTGAAATTTAAAAACTCTTACACCAAAGTTGATGAATAAATATCCTGTTTCTTTCATGCTTAGTTCTGTGTTTTGATGGAGATAATTTACACAAATTATAATGCGACCTCTTTTCTTCTCCATGAAAGAAAAAAAATCTTTGTTCTACTTTTTTGACAATTTTTTCTAGGGCAGGTTACAAGTCATCCTATTCACAATGCCTGAAGAAGCTTAGATCTCCAGACCTAAGTATTTAACCAGTACTGTATTTAGAACATATCTTAGTCTTGGTAGCTAACAACTTCCGTTCTAAACAAAATTGATGCAGACTTTGGAGGAAAGATGAAATGTTTTACAGTTGAACTCACTAAAGATACGTAGACTTGATAGAGAAAAATTATCAGAAACAAGCTACACACGGGCCAGTAACTTTTCTCTACAGTGGGTACGGTCCTAACAGTTTTTCTATGATTCAGCTAATAGCTAAATGAAAATAATGATCTCGATTAAATGATTGAACAGTTCCCTGATAATGTCCTAAATTCTAATTCATAGATTTCCGCATGTGAAAAATGGTATTTTTTTCATCTTTCATGCTTTACAGTTAAATGTGGTGATTGTGGATAAAAACATATACAATGAAAAAATAAATTTATATTTTCATGGTAGAAAAAATTTATCTTATATCTTCTTCCTAAAATGTCTTCATCTTTAGAAGATAAATAACAAGTCATCATCTAGGAGAAGAAATGATGTAATGTTAAATTTTGTGTACAATAAGTCAAACAATACACAGAACTAAGCATAACAGAAACAGAATATTCATCAACTTTAGTGTAAAATCTTTTTTACATTAATTCATCAACTCAGAAAGCAACATTTTCACTTGCAGCTATGCCACTCATAAAAATATGTTTTCTGAGCTCTCTCGGTGGAATAAAAATTATCTTAAACCAAAGTTAACTAATATCCTCTATATATGTTTTGTCACAAGTTTTTCTAAACAACCTATGTGGTTTTGCATGCTAAGAGTAAGCACTGGCATTTTGCAGACAAAAAAAAGAAGATTGACAAAACTGGCAGGTCAAGGGTTACAGAAAAAATTGTCACAATAGCTAACCTTGAGCACATTTGTTCTGTTGCTTATTAAGAAAATTTATGAAAGTGTTTCACTAACATGTACATGTATATATCAGGAGTGTGGAATTCCTATACCCAAGTAGTCAGAATCATACATTTAAGTCTTAATAATGTAAATGTTTCAATCATATTAAAAAATAAATATAGTGAATTATGATATGAAGAACATATTATAATAAATAATTGAATGAAATTGACTCAAATCATTCAATTATTTATGATTTATTATAATATGTTCTTTATACAGTACCCACCTAAAGTTTGGAGACATTTTCACTTTGTATGTTGAATAGCCTTAATCTAAAATTTGATAACTGTTTATTTAGAAACTTTTCATAGCTTTGCTTTAATATTTTGTAATCATTATAATTATAACTGAGACTTCAAAAATAGCATAATGTTATGGAAAATTATCACAATTAGCATGGTTTTGGAGGCTTTAGGATGTCAGATGCTGATTCTTGTAAATGTGTTGCATTCATGAAAATTGTTTTTCATTTTATCACAAACCATATTTAAATATATTAAAATTAATGATTCAACAAAAATAATCATCAAAATTCAAGAATTGTGGTAATTTTTGTTTGTCTCCATACTTTTGGATGGTACTGTATCATAATTCACTATATTTCTTTTTGGGAATTGAACTTCTAGACAAGTGCATGTTGATCTCGAACAAGTTGATTTTTTGTATGAGGACAAATGGAAAATAATTGGAATTCCACACCCTTTTATATATTAATGAGTGTCAAAAAGAGTATATGTCTATATCTTTTTTATTGTTTAATCAAATCAATCATGCAGATCTAAAGCATTACAATTATAGTAAGCATTGGCCTATTTTTAATTCTCTAATTCGAAAAAAGAAAAAAATATTTGTTTTATATGGTTGTGTCCGTAAGCAACTTAGAAACAAAAAAATTAGCAATCACTTACTACTTGGTGTGACAATTATTAGGATATGAAGATAAACTATTTGTATTATTTCACAAACTGTCATTCTTACAAATTTTGTCTGTTCTGTGGTCATTTGAATGCATGTACAATAAATAATCATAGTTTTGGGTTTAAGTGATTTAATTTTAGAGTTATAGACATATACCCTTCAAGGGGCACAGTTTAACAAAATAACTATTAAGATTAAACAATATTGTTGAAAAAAATCTTGAGTTTTTATTTGGGAAGCACTTGAGATTTTACATACAAAAATTGAGTAATTAACAACCAGTCTCATTTTTATTCTTTTATAAAACATAGTAACAAATGCAGCATGCATCCATGTGGTTGTGTTACTACTTGAAAGTACTTTACACTTAGGAATGGTCATCACAAATTTTAAAGTTTTCTTCTTAATGGGAGAAAAAAAACAAAAAAATATATTTGTCACTGATGATGATTAAAGTTGGCAGGCAGATATACTCATGCTTCTTGTTTGTTTTTCTGATAACCTTAGCGACGTTGACATAATATTAACATTGTTGTTATAAAGGTAATTTTACTTTGAACGGGATATTGTGAAAAACTGAGAACATTCACTTAATTTTCTTCTTTATTTCATCAAAATGACACAAAAACAGTGTACTTTTCCAAAATCGTTATTAGAATTTGACCACCGTTCTGCGTTAATATGAAAATAAATGTTATAACTCGGCAATTGGTGAAACCTTTTAGATGTTAAAACCCTGAATTCAGTGATGAAATGTACAATCTTTATGACTGACGTGATATTTAGATAATCGGAACAAAATAATTGTATGCAACAACATTTCAGAAACATTTCGGTATAATTATCATTGGCCTCGGACATTCAATACTTCAAATATGTGGGTTTAATATACTTGCATGCCTGTTTATAGCGAACCATTGTGAAGTCCATGACGTAGTGAAAAAACCCAACAATGTCACTAAGGTTACCAGAAAAAGAAACAAGAAGCATGAAGGTATCTGCCTGCCATGGCAACTTTTATCATAATCGGTGAACATAATATTTTTTTTTCGTTTTTTTTTCTCCGAGTAAGGTACTGACCCACCTTAAAGGTTTACTTAAGAATTTCAAAAAAAAACCATCAAAATCCTAGGTTTCCAGTTATGATAGGAATTTACTTAAGGAATCTTTATGAAAAAGCCTGCAGTATTAAAACACAAAAAAAGGTTCATACCTGAATGTACTTATGTACAGATTTCAACAATTAAATTGTCCACAACATAAACCAGTAACACATCAACAAAGTTATGTTCCATTGTAACCATACTATACAAGACTTCATAGCAACAAGGTATGTTTGTATAATAAGTTTGATGAAAACTTGCTGCATGCTTTATTGTAGTACCTAAAATACATTGATATTCTTGTATATAAGACATTTGTTCAATAAAAGTCATCATATTTGTCTGGTTCCCAGTCATACTTCAATGCCAGGTAAAAGTATGTCAGGCAAAGCAGAATAACGGTATTGGATAATAATGTTTTCAAATGAAAATTTCTCTCTATAAAGGCTTTAACCAAAGAAACTCAATAATTTCAGTGAATACCTTATTTTTACATGTTCAATTATTTTTATGCTACATAAATTATCCAAAACTCTAAAGAGAAATAGTTAACTATTTCAAATCATGTCTACTTAGCAGACATGGTTTTTGGATAATCGTTCGCTAAATTAAAGGGCACAAAGAAACATCGACTTTGGATGACCTATATAGTACTGAACTCCTACCAAATTGACCATTATCATGCAAGATAAAAGAAAATAAAAGAAAATGTTGTAATCTAAAGATACCCTGAAGGGCAATGCCATTATTGTGCTTTGCCTGACCCATCTTTTATAGTAGTAAGGGGTAGGTAATCCAGACTATCCTCATATCATCTGTAACTTTGAAATCACAGCTAACACAAGGAAGGAATCATTTGTATAAGAACTGATACAGCTTATATTATAGTCACGTCATCTACAGCAACAACTCATGAGATAAACAAGGATGTTTTTGCCAATTTTTGTTTCAGAAAAAATAATCGAGTAACATCAAATAGCACATAAAATAACAACTACTTTTCTTTTCCTGAAAAATTCTGTTTGATCTTGAATTTTTTTAGGTACTGATTCTGCACACAAACTTTAAATTGAGCAGTATTTAACTAAGTAATAAGCATAATTTATTTGTGCAGAGAATTCTAAGTAAACATTTACAACTCTTTAATTAATGTGGATATTTTCTAACAAAGAAATGTAAAAGTTATTTTATGCATTATTTGAATCTTTCCAATTTTTTGGCTGCTGCAAGAATATGAGAAACAAGAGCTGTCAGAGGAGACAGCATGCTTGACTAAGTAAGTGTTTGTCACAGGACATGTGGTTAATGATAAGGAACATACATATTTTAAAATTTGAAATGACCTTAACAAATAAAAAGTAAAAGAAATAAACAAAATTAAGAAAAGTTCATGTTCATGGGAGACAATTTTGAAAAAAATGTATTTGAAGTTATGAACCTTGTCACATGAGATGTGGTTGATAATAAGGAACATATATTTAAAGTCTGAAGTCAATACCTAAAGAAATAAAACAGTTGCAGGAAAATCAATCATTTTTTTAAAGAAAAATCTAAGTTCAAGGGTAGATAATTCAGAAAAAAATATATTTTGAGTTATGAACCTTGTCACTTGAGATGTGGTTGATAATAAGGAACATATATTTAAAGTTTGAAGTTGATACCTTATGAATTAAAAAAGTTATAGTAAAAATATTTTACTGCACAAAAACTTTAATCAGAAATGTGGACACGGACGCTGAGGCTAGGGCTAGGAGAGCTCTCCATTTACTTTGTAAAGTCGAGCTAAAAATATGTAGCATTGAGGTAGTGCAACCCTGATTAAGTTATGACACATACACTGCCCATCAAAAGTTCCCTCACATTGCAACTAATTAGATTGTTACATATTCCAAATTTAAGTTTGAAAACTTATTATGGTATTTTTTCCAATGTAATTCCAAAGGGAATACAGAAGTACTATTTATAAAAGATAGCAAACTCTGTTTTCATCACTATTTCGGCCGAAGCCTTTATCAAGAAATTTCATGAATCAAATTACATTTTGAACATAAACGCCATATTGTTATTGGCTATCATGTTATTGTTTATTTTAATCATTATTAATGCCATGAAAACAAAATTTTATTGGTGCATTTTATCTTATTGAGTTGCAGCAACAGTAATCTATCAGCCTCCAAAACTATGGTCAATGTATCTCAATGAAACGTTATCAGGTTTGAGATAGTTTTGTTATTACAAATTAGAAAGAAAAAAGTACCGATTTCCAAAAGAAAACTAAAAAACATTAAACAATAAACTGCTTTTACAAATTTTTGAAACTCCTTTTAGTACAAAGTGTGAAGGAACTTTAGGAGGACAGTATATAACATGTTCTTTATACTATACATGAATTAATATAGCTAGTGACCTGTGTCAAAGAAAGTCACAATGGCTCACTAGGGCAGCAACTATTTGATTCAATACAATTCGAAAATCAATTGGGAGGGTGTCGATTCAATTTCAATTTGAAACCTAGGGCTCATCCTGGGGTAAAATTTTAGGGAGAAGTGACTTCTCCCTCCAACTGAGTTAGGGAAAGTGGTACTGTTCGTAAGAGCAGTTTCCGCGCGCATCCGATTTCAAAAATACCGTTTATAACAGCCATCATTAGTTTCAAATACTTTTGTTCTACTAGAACACCAAATTTCATTGAATTATAACCTAGTGATCACTATTGATTTGTTGAAGTAGTTTTTTTTTCCAGTATATTGTTTATTATACTCTGGTCAAAGTAATAAAATTATGTGACTTGTTATTAATTGTATCTTGAATTCATTTAATCTTTTTGTACTATGCAAATGAAAGCATTTTTCAGTGACTTTGTGTCTTCAGTAAGCTAATAATTGTATTGAAATCATTTTAAAGATTAAAGTGTAATTTTACCTAATATATTATAAGTATTACAGTGTATCAGTCTTCACTGCTACAGTGAAGTATTCATCAATTCAAGAATAAGATGGATTTAATTTTTATTTCTGTACATATTTAACTTTGCTTAAATTTGATTATTTTTTTCACTCAAAAAATAAAACGATTGGACCCGGGTACAAAAGTTATCAAGGACGAATGTTTCACGAGTCCATCGCCTTTTTTCAGGTCAAATATATGATCTAATCAATTATGTAATTAGGAATCATTATGAAATGAAAGGGGTTAATTTCTGCATTTAATAGCCACAATATATCATTACATAGTGAACAATCGTAATATTCGACTAATAGTGAAAGAACGGATTGTTAACGGAAACCCCCAGTCTTTTATTCTATACCAGCCGTTAAACTTATCAATAAAAGTTATAAGAATTTAAAACTTTTAGCTACAAATATAAACTAATAATTAATAAATTAGTATGAAAACTCATTTGCCTTATTGATTTTGTTCTTAAATAAATGTTAAAAATTTAGGTAACAATTTTAATGTATCAAAATAAGTTAGTTTAAAGCTCAAATGAATGTATTACTGTACATTTGGAATAAACTATACAATCAATGAATTCATTGACAAAAATTGAATCGAAAAAAATCCCATCTTATTGACTTTCAAATGAATCAAAGCACTGCTTTTTTTTGAGGAATAATAGTACACAAAATAATGGTTTATACCTAAAGGAGATTCCACACATAAGTCAGTAGTACATCAACAAAGTATTATTCTATGGCAACCATACTCTCGAAGACAATTCAGCATCAAACATATTGTATAAGCAAATTGGTGAAAACTTGCTTGTAAACTTCACTGTAGTACAATATGTACCTGAAAAAATTACATAAAACTTTTCAGATTATAAATTTTTAGGGTGCCAAGAAAAGGTGACGTTGACTTTTTTGAAGGTGAAAACATTTTTTTGAGAAAACTTGTTTGCTTAATTCACTGCAGTACCTGAAAAAAATTACATAAAACTTTTCAGGTTATAAAGTACTTTTAGGGTTCCAAGAAAAGGCGATGTTGACTTTTTTTAAAAGGTAAAAGTACAAGATTTTGGGTAAATATCATTATTTATTTTATGTCTGAAACTAGAAAATAGTATTAGATATCTTAAGTCTATACTTTATAAAATAATTATTATTTTTAAATGAATAAATTATTATAGGAATTATTCGAATCATAATGATCCGTTATTTGTACTTGTGTTGTGTCTTATGTTGGTATCAATATACATATTTTAATGTTTGTATAATGTTTTAGGTTCATATAGCGGTTGTGGCTCAAGACGGTTATAACTCCCTATTTTCTTATTTTGAGTTGCCACTGTCTTCCGCTAAACCTGTTATTTGTGCTCTATTAGTATATATTAAATATTGTGCATTTTTCCGCATTTTTATAACATGTTTTTTTTGCGCGATGACGTTAAGTCATCGTCCGTTTTCCCCCCTCTGTTGTTTATACCTGAGGAAGCCTTAAATGGCAAAACGTTGTGAATAAACAATAAGAAAAACAAGCTATGTATTGGTAGTGTTTTTTAAAGTCAATAAATGAATAACGAAAAATTTCATATTTGCTCCGTTTCTACCAATATATCATTTTTGCACAGTGTTGGTTATATAACAAATATGATTATCAATATGGAAATATGACTATAAAAATATGTGAATTAGATCAAAGATTTTAAACAATTTAATATTATGTTGATAATGTTTTTTTCTAAATCCCAAAATATCTTTTCAATATGAAATGTGACTTATTATATACATTGTATTTAGATTATTCTATATCTATATAATTAGTTATAACCCAAAGTCATAGTCACTCAGTTTCTTTAAAATATATATTATTTATCATAATCAAAATATATTTTATTTATTGTTATCAAAATATATTCTATACATTTTAAATTACATGCATTTGCATTAGGTTGTCAACTTTAATCTATAACTTAAAAGTCAGGTTTGTATTGTTAACTGTACAAGTATGATCTTTTATTAGTAGGGATGAGACGATATGTTGATATATCGAAAAAAAATAGATGAGTCGGGCCACGATATGTATCGTAGTCCATCACGATATATCCCGATATGACCCTAACAAATGTAATCAGGGGATGTCTCTGTATTTACAGTATTCAACAGGCTTGCTATATTCGTTCAAGAAATATGATCTCTGCCGCTGTTAGTAAAACGGGTCCGGTACAACTCAACCTGTGGACAACTCAACATGTGGACTTCTCAACCCAAAGTTTGGACAACTCAATCATCAGAATGTGAATGTTTTTTATACAGCAATAACAACCCATATTGTATCATCAATAATCATATCATATCTTTTCTTATCAATACATATTGTATCATGTGATGGCGGTATCATCTCATCCCTAATTATTAGAAACTGAGCATACACGAGATTTACATAATGAATATGCCTTTAAACTACAATAAAATCACATTTTTCACAAAATGTTCCCATCTTTTTAACTTTAAATCACAAAATATTAAGTTAATAGTATATCTAGTTAACCCAAGCATGTTCATATTCGCACAGGTATAAGCAACATTTCTTAGCAAATATGACTTGAAAACAAAAAATAAATATCAACATAGCCATGGAATACTATTGATATTTATGATGACCCAAATGATGCTCTAGATTATTTTGTTCAACTTTTTACCCAAACATTAGATGATCATGCACCTATGAAATCAAAACGTGTAAAATTTTCCAATCAGCCTGAATGGTACACATGTGAAATAAAATCAGACATAAAACTTAGGGATAGTTATAAGGCATGTGGAGATAATGAAAGCTACAAACTTTATCGTAACAAAGTCCGCAATAAAATAAGAAAGTCTAAAAAACAATTTGTTTCAGAATCAATTAGTAAAAATCATAAACAAAATCCTTCAAAACTATGGAAAACATTGAAAGATTTAACTGGAAACTCCTCATATGCTCAGACTAATTTTATTAATGATGACCAGGGAAACCCTATTTTAGACAACAAAGAAATGGCAGATACTTTTAATAATTTCTTCATTAATATTGTTCAATCTTTTCAAGGCAACACAAACAGTAGCTGTAGTAACTTAGCTGAAAATACCCTGAACATAAATAATAATGCTTTCAAAATCCCACTTTTACAAGATTGTTATGTTGAAAAACAGCTTCTAAATATTGACCCAAAGAAATCTACAGGATTGGACGGTTTGAGCCCAAAATTTTTAAAACTTTCAGCTGAAGTGATATCAAAACCTATCACAAAAATAATGAACTTGAGTATTACAAAGAATATTTTCCCCAATCAATTTAAAATAGCTAAAGTGACCCCTATACATAAAAAAGGACCTAAAAATGATAAAAATAACTACAGACCAATTTCAATTCTTCCTGTCCTATCAAAAATTATTGAAAGACATGTTGCTAACCATATCCAAATCTATCTTGAAGAAAATAATTTACTGTATAAAAACCAGTCTGGATTCAGACCTGATCACTCTTGTGAAACAGCATTAATATCCATTGTTGATAGATGGATAAATGCTATAAACGAGAACAAATGTGTAGGTACTGTATTTTTGGACTTATCAAAAGCATTTGACTTAGTAAATCATTCAATTTTGATTAAAAAACTTGAGTTCTTTAATTTTAGTCCTATGTCACTTCAATGGTTTACATCCTATCTGTCCAATAGATATCAAAAAGTCTGTGTTTCTGGTAAACTATCAGAACCAGGACATATTATATCAGGAGTCCCCCAGGGATCAGTCCTTGGACCATTACTGTTCATCATGTACATAAATGACATGCCAAATGATTTAAAAAATATTTTTACCGATATGTTTGCTGATGATACTACCATAACAGCAATTGGTCATTCTTACTATGAAGTACAAAATCAGTTGCAAAATAATATTGATAAAATATTCCAATGGTGTCAGGATAACTCTATGGTATTGAATTCTAAAAAGTCAAAATCAATGATCATCTCAGCATCCAATACAAAAAGTTCAAATAAAAAATTATCCTTAAATCTTGGACAAGATAAAATAGAGTTTTCAAATTGTGAACGTCTTCTTGGAGTACAAGTAGATCAAAATCTTACTTGGAAAAGTCAAATAAACACGATAATTAAAAAATGCAACAGTAAACTCTATCTTTTACAAAGAATAAAGCAGTTTATCAGTATTCCTATAAGAAAATTGTTCTACAATGCTTACATTCTTCCTCATCTAGAATATTGTTGCTCTGTCTGGGGAAATTGTAACAGCAATCAAAGTGAAATCCTTATTAAATTTCAAAAAAGGGCAGCAAGAATTATTCTTGACAAAGACTTTGACACACCATCACAAGATCTTTTTTCAATGTTAAACTGGATGAAATTCCCAGAAAGGGTCAACTTCAAAAAATCTATTATGATGTACAAATCTATAAACAATATTTGCCCTCAATACCTAAGTGAAAAATTCACAAAAAATAATACTGACCGTACCCACAACTTAAGATCTTCTGAAAATCATCAACTCCTTTATGTACCTAAACCAAGACTAGAATTTACAAAAAAATCTTTAAATTACTCAGGCCCAAAATTATGGAATGCCCTACCAAAAGAGGTACAAACAGCCAAAACTTTAAACTCATTCAAACAGAGATATAATGTGTGGTGGAATACAAAGTCATCATAAACTATTATCACTTGTTTTATTATATATATTGTATTGTTTTAAATATGTTTTTATCACTCTTCAAATGTTTTACCTTGCTTGTTGTATATATGTTGTATATATTATGTAAATACTGTTGTTAAGAGGCTCACAGGGAAGATTGGGCTTTGCCTAACTGTGTTGCCTCTATAAATAAAGTCTTTATTATTATTATTATTATTATTACATTTCTAACTGTAGGAATGTGTTTATTAACTTTTTAGGAAGGTAATTAACAAATTTAACATCAGGAATCAAAATAAATAAAGATAATCTCAAACAAAGAGATTAATTTGAAACATTAAGTCATAATTGCATACTGAATCTCATAATTTTATTCACAAATAGTCATATTGGCTGTTCAGTCATAATGGCTTAAAACTATATAATTAAATAATATAAAGGTGAAAATCTGTATGCAAGTCTATAAGACAAAAATGTGGAACACAGTAGTTTTATTATTTTGAATTAAAGAATTCTAACATGCAGTTGCTCAAAAAAAAATATTCTTTAACATGAAAATCAATGATTCCACTAACATAAAACTAAAACTTAATTCCATGCAGAAGCAATACAAATGTTGATTTTGACATTATTTTCAACATTTTACATTAAGCCTCATCTATTGAGTATATAATAATTGACAACCCATTATGAACAATTTGAAACTTGTCATAAGTCAGTTTTTTTTTTTTGGCATGGGTGCCGTACAACTCAACCTGTGGACAACTCAACCCATGGACAACTGGACCAGAAGTTGGTACAACTCAACCTGCAGGTAGAGACAACTAACCAGTGAACAACTCAACCAGTATTATATATGATTAGTTATTTGAGATTAAACATAAATTCATCATGTAAAGAGAATATTTCTTAATAAAATACATGTACATGTTTGATACTTAGCGTTTTTTACAGAAATCATAACAGGGCTCGAATTTAAGCTTGCATAAAATGTGAGTGGATTTTGAAACTTGCGAGTAAATTTTATTTTAACTCGCAAATTTGGAAGTACATGTACATGTATTGTCAAACAGTTTGACCCCCAAACTGGCAGTGAGTCAGTGGTGGGAAGGGGAGGAATGGGTGAAAATGCCAAATACCAAACCTTACGACACATAAAATGACATTATTTCATTCAGCAACGTCATCAACTGGACGAAAATCTCTTGTATATGATCTTTTATATTGCATATATGAATAGTTACGCTATTAAAACTTGGAGAAACAAACGCAAGCTTTTTTCATTTTGCGAGTTGAAGTGAAATTTACTTGCAAAAATTTGCAAGTCCAAGATGTTGTTAAATTTGAGCCCTGAATCATAATAGCAATAAAAGGACGATTGTGAAAAACATAGCTTCAATTGTGTTGTATGAATTGAATATTAAATATGTATCATTAATAATTTTTTGAGTTAGTGTTATAACAATCATTGGTTACATATTAATTTTATTGTTAAACTACTTGAAAAATAAAGGTATGTATTGTACTGATTGTAGATTGAGATTTGACAAACTGTCACTAGTTCAATTAAAAGTAGCATTTATTATGCTGCTTAATTTTGCAGCAAAGTCTTTAATAATTTTTTTATTATATTATCATGTTTAAAAATATTTAGATGTTCTATTTGTATGTATTATATATATAATTGTTTTCAAATGTTTTAGTCAAGTTATTTAAATAATAGAAAATTGTAGTAAAATAATTATTATTGAAAGTAATATTGTTAATTAATTGTATAAAATAAGATACTACTAATATGTATTTTTGATTTTAATTTTTTCTTTCAGTCTTAATTTTGACAATTTTACTATCCTTACTTAAATGACACCCGTTAAGGAAATTTCCTTCATCAATTTCCTTCATCTTGGATGCAGGATAATTAGACTTTATCAAGTTCTTTTATGTACAAAAAAGTGAATTATTTTTGATAAAGTTTTAACACTTTGACATCTTTATTTAGGATATAGGAAATTAGATTTTATTAAAGTCATAAAAGTGACGAGAAATAAGAACCATCATGATATCAAATAAAGTAAAAAAGTTGCATAATAGTGATCTTTGGTCATTAAAATTACTAACTATGAATTAAAAATGCAGCGATTACCATCCATCACACAGATGACGACGGATGAAATAACCCAATTTTCCTTTCAGAGGCCATTTCACGGAAATGGCCGATAAGACTCGTACGTCATTGGAAAATTACAACAGTTGCTAATTTGCATATTAAACGGTGTTCCGGTAAAAAAATCGTAATCATGATAAATGTCAAAGCTTGAAATATGCGGCACATACTTTGGTTTACCTCATTAAAGACACAACTTATCGCAAATTTTGACATCTGTGTTGCACGCTTTTTCCGGGCTAGATATAGCGGTAGTATTTCAATATGTTACGATTAATGAACATACTTTCTGAGGCCCTGCAATGACTACATGAACCTAGTTCAAATGCAGTGTTGATAATGATCGTTTCATCACACACTTGAAAAATATTCATAATTGACAATGATATTTGCTGTTTTGGGTTTGAGTTAAAATCTTTGATGCAACTGAAGTGATTTAAATCTGTCAATACAAATGGCGAGCAATCGGGTACAGCCGCCCGATTAGCTAAGTTGGTAGCTCGCAAGTCTACTGATTGAGGGGTCGTTAAGGTTTCATTTTAGAGCGGGGCATACTCTCTTGGAGCTTGGTTATGAAATTATTTCTACGGCCATTCTCCCTACTACCAATTATTTTTAATAATGTAGCGCAGTTGTCAGTCCCTGACGAAAGTATGCGCTTAGTAGTTGATTAAAAGCTAAATCTAGAGATTTAGCCTTTCCTGGAGTAGTGAGCCGGTTGACTGACCGCCGTGATATAACTTATATAATGTGTGCAACGGCGTTAAACCCCCAAAACAAGCAATCAAGTGCTGATACCACAGTGGATAAACAATTATGTTTTCCCGACTTGTTTTATCGCCATTTGTGACCCATATATGGACGGTTTAGAGGGTTTGGTAGCCAAGTTTTGCACTGTGCAAGTACGCACTCAGGTATCAGCTCACGCTGATGAAATCTGGGGTTGCCTCATGCCAGTCTCGCAAATGCCCTCCTGTCTATGTATCTTGGATCCCTCCAAACTCCCCGATTGCATAACATAGCCAAGAAACACACTTAGAGGCATTTTCTTTATCTTGAATTCAAGATATGTCTATCTTTATTCCCTTTAGGCCACCAGTCCTAAGTGCTCATTTGTTATACATGGTGAACAGAATCATTCAGGACAATCAATAAACCCCTGAAAATGCTGTGTTCTAGGTGGTGGAGGAAGTTTTACAACTTCAATAACAACATCCCAATTTCTGTCACGAATGAAAGACCTTAGTACTTCATGTTGATCATTTGAGACAAACATAACTATCCTTCTTCTAGCCATTTTACTTGTCTGTATTTTGTTTTATAGTAGGATAAAATGAGTTTATACAAGAGCAATGATTATTTCATAAAAATGTATAGTTTGCATAAACATGCATAATTTATATTTACCAAACAACCAAATTCAAAATTTACCTATGAACGGGCCTCAATTTATTTCACCTGCCAGCAAACACGAGAAAGTCATGAAACATGTAATACTTGAAATTTTCACGACTATTATGATATAACCACTATACTACAATTTTCCTTTGATGTCCAGGATTTATAAGTTGTGTCTTTAAATATGCGAGTCACGTGACTTACGGAAACGACTCTTAATTTTCGGCGCAGATTTTAAATCTTTTAGGACATGGCATGTCTTAAAATATTTATGAAATTTCATAATTGAATTAAATCTAGAGGCCGATACTTTTTATTTTTTTTTAACACGTCAAAAACTATTTAAATATAAATACAATATGTCAATAATGTTTTTTTGCAAAATTAATTTTCTTTAATTTGTCACTTATATATCTTTAAGTTTTTAATAAAGTGTGAAATTCAATGATGTAATAACTTCCTTGGTTTGTTTTCAAAAAATACTATACAAGACTAAGACACTGTCAGTATGGTCACCTCTTGACCACTGACAGTAAAATAAAGATTTTAAAGTTAAATTATTTTTATTTTGGATTTTTAGGTAAGTCATTCTTATAATTATAATTTAGGTTTATTTAGGTTACTTTAAAACTACATGTTCTTTATTGTCTATTGTTTTATGTTGTTGTTTTTTGAGAAGTTTTTATTAAAAATGTACAACACCAGAATTATTTCATTAATCATGAAGCTGTTCATTTAATAAATTTATGCTGTAAGATTTGGATACAAAATAAAATAAATTTACCGTAGTTAAAATTTATATCTTTGCTGTAATGTTTTGGCAGTTAGATTTAATTGAATTCATATCTTACATGTATGTGATTTTAACTTCATACCGGCTAAACCCCCCCCCCCCCCCTGTTAAATTAATATAATTGTAATGAATGCATTCTTGTTGTTTAATATTTATGATTATATATATACACCACTTGGCCACTGACAGTGAAATAAAGATTATAAAGTTAAATTATTTTTATTTTGGATTCTTAGCTAATTAGTTAGACAGTCTACAATATAGAGAATAAGAGTGAGATAGAAATTAAAAGAAAATAGATAAACGAAAAATTTCACAATTAGAAATTTAAAGATATTGGATAAACAAGTAAATCTGTGAGCTAATGCTCACTAGTGATACCCCCGCAAAAATCTAAAAATATGGGACAAACAGGAAGTAGATGAGCAAGGAGCATGAAATCGCTTTACACCACATGGGACTATGGGATGAAGCAATATGCAAAGTATTAGGCTGCTGCATGTTATAGTTGCTGAGAAAACTGCGACGGAAATTTTGTAAGGGACGGATGGACGGACGGATGCACGGACCGACAAGGGTAAAACAGTATACCCCCCTCTTCTTCGAAGCGGGGGTATAATTAAGACATGTGATTGGATTTTAACCATTTGAATTGATTATTCATCATCATCATATTCATAGTGATCATCATCTCATAGAAATTATCAACAATATTCATTCATCATTTTTACCGCATATCACATTTATTACAGAGTGATAAATGGCAAGTTGAAATACAATTTACTAGTTTGATAATAAAAAGTAAAACTAAAGCCACTAAACGAAGACAAAATCTTTATTATCAATCTAAAAACAATCAATATTATCTAAAAGGCTATAGAATATAACCACATAGCGATTATAATAACTCTCCCTAGCGGATTCTCTTTTAGGGATCAAGTTCTTCAAAATATCAGTATCTTATAAAAGTGGGGTACCTTTATAACATGCAAATAGACTACGGAGATACTGTCTCAGCCAATCAAATTGATTGAAAAGTGTAGGATGAAACTTACACGACAATGTAAAGTGATGAATATATCAAATAGTTTTCAAGTGATTTACTCGAGAAACCAGTGTGTGCAAGTTTTGAGTACACAAATATCTAAACTGATGCTAAAAAGGAACGTCTCATTTCAACTAGGTACATAATTTCCGTGATCAGAATAACAACAGAAAACATTAATGCTGTTAGACTGTAAGAAGTCCTTGGTGATGTGAGCAAAGTGAGGTCTGTTGTTTTTATGCCGATAGACAAGTATTGACATTGCCAGAATATAGCGACACTTACAGGGCACAATAGCTGGTCAATGTGATGTGTCTACGAGATTACCTTGGCAAACAACGAGTTGTGACTGAATCTCCTTTTAAGACACTTATAAGTCTAAAGGCGTTACATAAGTCGAAACACGACTTATCACTGAAGTTCCAACACCATGGCCGCGATGATACTAGGGTAGAGATAGACGTCGGTGACAATGGCATAACTTAGAACTATTAAGTCTGCGGTACAGTTAGCGCAAAACAAGTAGTTTTCCCATTGTTTGTCGACTTATTTGGAGTACACGGTTACCCTTCCACTATACGTGACCTAGATACTGCCGTGAAAATCTATTAAATTGTAGTTGTCTTGTCTTATTCACTTACTTTGCCTATCAGCAAACGTTTCGACTTTATTGATGCATTTCTTTTTCTCCTCAGTATATGTTCATGTGTAATTTTAAAAAACTATTAACGTGAGTTTCGTGAATTCTAATTAGCTATCGCACGAAATTCACCATACAAAACATGTATTTATCAAAGCAGAAAATTTGTTTACTTCCGTATTGAAGTTGTTGTTCTTTTTAGCCATGACGGGATATTCCAACACCATCCGTTGAGTTCCGTGATTTTCCGTAGTCTTTACTTTCGGTTTTAATCGCGAATTTGAACATAGTAATAGTATAAATTCTGTAGAAAATACTTGATATTTTTGTGCCTGTGGTGCGTTTTATATATTACTTTAATGTTTGCATAAGTTTTAAGCAAAAACATGATACTTGACAATTATCAGTGTTCAATTTAGTAATGGGGCTTTAACTTCTAGACTTTTTTTATTCCCATTTTGTTATATTCAAATGCATAAAAGTATTAATACAAAATTTATCAAAAATATACACCAATACCTTTATGCTTCTTAAAGATGAACAAGATTGGCAAATACATGTACAATCATTATCTACTATCATAAAATGTATGTCTATTTCATTAATCATAGATTTTCATGTTAATTAGTACATGTATGGTGGACTCACCGGTTCTCGAACCTCTAAGGACTCAATGAGCCATTTCTAATAAATGCAACAATACTTTCAGAAAAATGCATTAAAAACAAACCTTTTAATCTATATTCCACTTATCTATCATATATTTGTTGATATCTTATATTTAAAACAAATCAAAATTCTTCCAGAAAAAACACAACCATTTTCTGAAAACTGTCATGGCGGCTAAAAATAGATGACCTAATTTCGAACTTCTACGGTATTTGGCTATTTGTGAGGTTATAAATAGCTGTCACATGACTTTATGAGCAGAAGACAGGAATGGCTACCTGCCATGTGCTTCTTTTGCAATAACATACTTTCAAACAATATTTGATGGATTGTACTGACAGAGCGGAAGAAGGTAATAAGGATTTACTGAAAAATATTCACCATCACAAAATATTCATTCTAATTACCTGTTTCTTGCGCATTATTCATGTTTGACAGTTGTAGTTGTGTCGATTGTTTACTTAACATTTGTGCACACGAGTTGATGACGTCATACCAGTTACATAGCAAAGTAAACAACATTTTTATGAAAGGTTCGAGATCAGATGAGGTTCGAGAACAGGTGTTTGTACGATAAAACTTGTGATAAAGTAATAAAGTAGTAATGATCAACATAACCGTAGACTTTATATTTAAAATAATATTAACAGTACATTTTTTAATCTGCTATTTATACAACACAATTAATAAACTTACACTTGAAATCAAATTTTACTTGATAAAAAGCTTTTTAAGAAGAATAATCAAAATATAAGATGCTGGTTGAGTTGTCTACAAGTTGATATGTCCCAACCTAGAGGTTGAGCTTTCCTAGGTCGAGTTGTCTCTGCAAGTCCTGCAGGTTGAGTTGCCCAAGTTGAGTTGTCCATGGGTTAAGTTGTCCTGACTCCACTTGCACAGAGTCAATAAACATATATGCAAAAGGTATTTATTCTTATTGAATTATTACATAAATGTGAATAAGGTGATTTCCAACCAAACACGTTCATGCCCAATCGTGTTTATGGTAAGTAGATAGATGCAGCTTTTTACCGCTATAGTAGTATTATAAATGCAATAGACAAACTAAGTATAAGCAAACAATGGTTAAACTTGTCCTCAACTAACTTTTATATAGATTACTATATTAACTTGGAAAACCAACAAATCATAGAAAATATTTATTTGGTTTAAATAATTAACTTAGCACATTGTTAAGAAGATAGCCAAGCATTGCATACAATAGCAGATGAATATGCATTGAGGGCAAGTTCAACCTCGTTTAGAAAAAATAAATAGAATGATAATTCACTTACATTGATACATTGATGTTTTGAGGCTCTTGTGATACTCTGGTTACATTTATACATAGATGCTTCCGAGAAGAGTTTTCCATGTTGATTTTGATGGGAATGTAGATGCTTTTAAGCTCAGGTACATGTAACATTGATTCATTGATGTTTTCAAGCTCTTTTGATAATCTGGTTGACTCTTGTTTCACACTGAAAATATAAAAAAGGTAAATTATAAGTAATGTATTATTCTAACAACGATGTATACATTAAACAGGCTGTCAACCAGAAATACAGATTAACTTTACCTAGATAAACTACCTAGAAGTGACATAATCAAATTCTAGAAAGCTTTTGAATATATGTGCATTAAGTGTTACAAAAATGATTATAAGTTGTAACTGATAGTCTTAAATCCTTATAACTTTTATATACAAGTTTAAAGGCGGGTATTGAATCGAAAATTGTGGGTACCAAAGCGAAATTGAATCGGTGTCCTCTCAATCGATTTTCAATGTAACAAATAAAATCATTGCAGACCCTAACGTCCAGTGGCACTTAATATAGCAAGTTTAGTGACACACAGACTGTAGTCTAATATTACATCAACAGTCAAAATTGAATAATTCCACCTTGACTGAATGTGATTAATTTAGACAAGTGTTTTTGTAGTAAATGAAGTATCTTTATTAAAAACCCATCATACAACACAACGCCGGTTGGCTGCCATAACAGTTTGCCTAAAGTATGTAAGGCGTAATGTAGCAAAAAATAATAATAAATGATCAAAAATGAGGTAAATTTACAAGTATTGCCAAGAAAACTAGTGATACCCCCGCCAAAATCTAAAAATATGCGACAAACAGGAAGTAGATGAGCAAGGAGCATGAAATCGCTTTACACCACATAGGACTATAGGATGAAGCAATATGCAAAGTTTTAGGCTGCTGCATGTTATAGTTGCTGAGAAAACTGCGACGGAAATTTTATAACGGACGGACGCACGGACGCACGCACAGACAAGGGTAAAACAGTATACCCCCCTCTTCTTCGAAGCGGGGGTATAATAAGATCAATTAAAAGAAATATAATTATTTTTGCATCAAAATTGCTTAATTCATAAACAAATTACACCAGAAAGTGCCGCAAGGTCCTATAATATAGGGTCCTAACTGTCCTTGGTCGGGGATGAGCTGCATTGTTCACTTTACGCTATTTAATATGATGCTTTTTTGTGATGAATATTAAGTATTTAAAGTTAAATTGTAGTATATAATACTAAATTATATAGCATGTATACATGTATACTAAATGACTAAAATAAATATAATAATCTATTTGATATTTACTTTGCGTACCATTTTGCTATTCATGCAATTTTACATACTTTAGGTAACCGGTGTAAGGTAAAAATTAATCATGTTTTTTTTCACTAATAATTTATTCAAACAATTATTTTTTTTTCCTTTATGTACTTTGAACATCATAGTTAACTAAAAGAAGACTAAACTTATTGAAAATATTAAATGTAAAAGAAAAAGTGAAAAAAGTTTTTGGCTCTCTGAGAGACAAGTTTACTTGTGGAGGCACTTGATTACTAAATCTAAAGGGAAATAACTGCTGTGGGGAGTTTGTGACCTCCCTTGCTTCATGCATTCATAAAAATAAGATTTGGCCAGTCAAATTGCCCACAGTACGTACGGAGAGTAACGGAAGAAAGTAGTGTGGTTGCCAATGGTGATACTGTATGTACATAGTATATTTTCTGTGTGGACTATATTGAAAATTGGTTTTAGCCAAATGTTATTCACGTTAAATAAAGTTTTTATTATAATTATTTTCATTATAATAATTATTATCATTGTAATTATTATTATTATAATTATTTTAACAATTTACAAAATTAGGATCTAAAAGTGGTTGCCCAAACAGGTCATTTTAGCAATTAGCACTATACCTTGTTTGTAGAAATTTGGTTGACCAGAAGAAAGTTTTTTATATCCGAACTAGAAATTGATTGTCCGGGGCAATTCTTTGAATACAGTGAAGTAACCCTTTTGAAAAAGGGGTCAATAGATATCATTTTATAAAGACAGTATTGACTTGGAAAAATACTAGAAGTAAATGTAAAGATCTTACCATATTTTCTTCTCTGTAACTATGCTGGTTAAAAAAACTGGAATTCAAATTCCTTCCTTAAATTAAAGTCATCCAGTGAATTGATTATATTCCATCAAAAGAGTGTACACTGCTTGATATGACGTCATATAGTTAGCATCCTGAAAAAAAAGAATTTATAATAATAAGTCTAATAGAAATATTCATTCTCCATTTGGTTGAAAAACATTTTCATTGTATTATATTTAGAGTTTTGCTATTACATAAGTATATTATAACAATTTACAGGGGAGTGGAATTCCTATGCCCAACATGTCTCACTAGTACATTTATATCTGCGAACCAGGGTTTGACACTAACAGTATCCCAGGATTCCAAGGATCCCAAGAACTTGGGAGGAATCCAAGTGATGCTTTGCTAGGGGTTCCTTCTGGATCCGTAAAAAAATGCCCTGTTCTAACATGAATTTGAGTTTCTATAAATTGTTCACCACAAATCTCTATAAATTTGTTGTCTATCATTGGAAGAATCCCTAACTTTAGAGAGCAATCTCTGAATAACTGACTTGGGATTCCCTTTGGATCCCTGATAAAAATGGTGTCAAACCCTGTCTGCAGACAAGTATATATTTCAATCCAGATAGGTAATTTTTTGGCTGTAATAATACTAACATAGCAATACTTGATAGTGTAGATGTTTCAATGTTCTAATAATATTCAGCTGTTGAAACATCTGCATTATAAGTGAACTATTTTATTATCAACTCTTGTTATTACTTATAGTATATATTTTTATCCTAGTTCTTATTGAGTATTGAATTTCTGGACAAGTGCAAGTGTCCTCCCCATGTTAATTCTTCAATAAGAATACTGAGGTGCTTTCAACAATGCAATTCAACTGAAGAGGTGTTTTGCTTAGATATCAAAAATGGCAGCTGGAAATTTTTTAATTTTTATCTCAAAGAATTATCCCTGAACAGTGTGATGCAAACTCACGTGTTACTTGTTCCACATAACATATCCACACAATGCATATAATATAATTTATTTGGTACAGTAAATTGTATCATGATTTATATATGATAAAAATGTGAAAGATCTCATGTATCAGCAGAAATAATTGTTCCCCCACCCGATATTTTCAATAATATGCTGTTTGATGCCATCTTGGATTTTACAGCAAGCGCTTGCAGTCGTTCAATAGCCTAACAATTCGCGAAGCAGGCACTTGCTCAAGCGCTGGCATTGTTGGACACACCTCTGGTACTTTACATGGCTAAGGTATACAGTCTTAGTCTTGTAAATACAAAGTTTAAAGCTATCACATGAAACTAGAAGCAGGGATGGGAAATTCCTATATGCCCGACTAGTCTGACTCGTACATTTATGTCAGCGGACAAGTAAATATCTCCATTCCACATGTCCATGGACAAGTAATAAGTTTTAGCTGTAAGTATACTAATAATGTGATAGTGGAAAAAGTAAATGTCCTAATGTTTCAATACGGAGGGTCCTTGGTTGGCAGTGCACAAGTCTACTGATCGAAGTGTCATACTGTGGTATGATTCTTGAAGCTTGGTCATGATATAATTTCTAAGGCCATTCTCTCTCCTTCCACTAATGACAGTCATCAGTCACTGATAGAAGTATGCACCAATAGCTTAACAGTCATCAGTCACTGATAGAAGTATGCACATATAGGTTAACAGTCATCAGTCACTGATAGAAGTATGCACATATAGGTTAACAGTCATCAGTCACTGATAGAAGTATGCACATATAGGTTAACAGTCATCAGTCACTGATAGAAGTATGCACATATAGGTTAACAGTCATCAGTCACTGAAAGAAGTATGCACCAATAGCTTAACAGTCATCAGTCACTGATAGAAGTATGCACATATAGGTTAACAGTCATCAGTCACTGATAGAAGTATGCACATATAGGTTAACAGTCATCAGTCACTGATAGAAGTATGCACATATAGGTTAACAGTCATCAGTCACTGATAGAAGTACGCACCAATAGCTTAACAGTCATCAGTCACTGATAGAAGTATGCACATATAGGTTAACAGCTCAAACCAGAGATTTAGCCTTTCCAAGAACGATGAGTAGGTTAATCGACCACCATAATATGACCTATTCAATGTGTTGCTACAGTGTTAAACCCAACCACAACAAGAGTACAACAGTAGACATTTAGGTTATTAAAAACACTTACCAGAAATTAGTTTAAACA
The DNA here is from genome assembly GCA_025267735.1 of Mactra quadrangularis. Lineage (NCBI taxonomy): Eukaryota > Metazoa > Mollusca > Bivalvia > Venerida > Mactridae > Mactra > Mactra quadrangularis. The sequence goes on from CM046299.1 coordinate 19,793,275, forward strand.
TTGAACTAATTGCACAAACACAATATTTGGTGACTAACATGAACAAGTATTCAATTCATTCAAGGTTGGCAACATCAGGATCTTAGAAATAATTGATCTGAAAAAAAACAACATTATTAGAAGATTGATGTAACGGATATTGACTTTCCATTACAAGGGGGAGACGTCAGCTTCTTGAGAAAATGTGGGTCAGAACAGATAAGAAGAAAAAAAAACACATGTAAGCAATATGAGTCCCCTAAGTAAATAATCTGGTAACAATACAATTAGTGATTAGTGCTATATTTTGTTCAATAATAGAGCCAATAGACTAGAATGTACAGGTGTAATGGTTAACTGATATACATATACCGGTTAATATTGCAATACCAATTGGCGCCTCAATGTAACAATGTCCTTTCTCCATTTTTTGGAAAAAAAAAGAGATAAACATCCCCAGCGATTTGTATGACCTTATTCTAAAAAAAGTTTCAAAAATCTATCATGCCAAACTGCCCTTCCCGCCAATTGTATGTTATAATGGTGGCAGATTTATGCCATGTTGCATTGTTGTCCCATGGGGCGCCACAAAAAACCCACAAAAGAACGACAAAATGGTCTTTTTGTCGTATCTTTGTCCCGTGGGGCGCCATGCAAAAACACAATCATACTACATTTTAATCATTTGTTGTGTTTTTGCCCGAGGAAGCACAATTAAAAACTGCATTTTAGCGACAAAACTTTTTAAAGTACAACACTTTTTCATGTCGTGTTGTTGCCTTAATTTTGTCGTATCTTTGAGTTTTTGCCTAAAAACCCGCGAAATGAAGATACGCATGATTGTGTTTTGGTGTGGCGCCTTGCGGGACAAAGATGGGACAGATTTACTCTGTCGCATGATTGTGTTTTCGCTCTTTCGCCATCCGTTTGCACATACACAGAAGACTATAGAAGATGTACGCATGTGTGAGCGGAGGGCTAAAGAGCGAAAACACAATTATAAGACAGAGTAGATCTGTCATATTGTCACCCCGTGAGGCCCCACACAAAAACATGATCATGGGTCAAATGTATGTTTGTCCTATCTTCCTCCTGCACGGTATGAGACGATTACACAAAGATGTGAGAAAATGGCAAAAATACGACATGAAAAGGTGTCGTACATTTGTAAAAGTTTTGTGGTATAAATATGTTTTCATTATACACTTTATCAGATAAAAAACACGACAAATGATTAATTTGTCGTATGATTGTGTTTTTGCATACTGTAATCCAATCAAGGCGAAGTGTTTGTTACTAGTTGACTCTAACAATGCTCTAAGTCCATAGAAGCTCGTTTGAACATTGCTCTATCTCATTTCATCCAGTCAGAGTACACATTTTGATTATCATGTTTTGTTTATTAATGTACATTAATGACCTGAAAAACCTAATTATTTAAAACAGATATGTATGCTGCAATATACCCGGTAGGCAGTGTTACAAACTAAAAATTTCAGAAAATGTGCACAAATACTATTGAATTATTTTCTTGGAGATAACGCAATGTTAGAACAAGATGCATCAACCAAAATAAGCGACTTTTGATCAATCTCCAAACACATCATTGCAATTTGTATTATTATTATTCATAATATTTCAATCGTATTCAATCATTTTTCTAAAGTATATGTTGAAATACATTGTTAATGTGCCTACCAAGTCTCATGTCTATTCAGATTAAAACAACGAAGATATGACCTATTGAAATTTTGAAGTTGATTTCCTAAAAATAAATTTTGGTACTTACAGCATGTAAGAGCAAGTTCACAATTCGGTCTTTTTTTAACTGGTTTGTTTTCTTGAACTGGTCTTGGTAGTTATGTGCCATACTGATTACTTTTATCAGAATCTGAAAGATAATTATTTGAATAAATGTTAAATTTTGTTGAAAAATTTTACATAATTTTACACAAGTGACTCAAACATTTTGTTAAGAGATTATTTGAAAATACTCTTATGCTAGTAATGCTCAGATCTAAATAAACAATGCACATATATCTATTCACGCTTTGCATGTCTGTGCAAAAAACAGTAACGTATTGCAATGTACAGTTGAGTTACTAGTTTTTGAAATGGCTTCGGAACAACAAAAAATATCTAAAAAATGGCAATTTCAAAACATTGCGAAATTGTTATTTGCCGAGTTACACGTAAAGTTATAACGTCTTGATAATTACTCCAACTTATTCTCACAGAGTCGTCATTCATGAATTGATGTTTATTTGTATAAATGTATATTTGATTGTATAATATTGTTTCAACATTGTGTTTAAACAAAAAATTTATTACATTCTGTAACTTATCATTTGTAGTCATTTAAATATGATGATGCATTTTTACCATTTCTAATAAAGCATTGTCAAATCGTAATTCATCACAAACGTGCCGCTCCGCTCGCCGTTAAATTAGAGTGAAATTATCTTTATTAAACATCCTTAAACTAAAACTTTTTCAACAAAAGCACACAATTCACAGTTTTATCATTACATTCACTGTCATCCCAAAAATGCATGTACATGTATTGCAATACTGTTTTTACTGTATTGTTACTCCCCTACTAGTTTGTGCTTTAATGCTAAATGTTCAGAGTTAATTTAATCCTTCAAAATGTCAGAAATTTGTCCAGGACATCATATTAAAGTCATTGATTGCATATATATGATGGTTTTAAATGTACAAAATTTTAAATAGGTAAAACAGAAACTTAAACTAGAAGTAAGCCAAACCAGGGGCACCAATGCACTAACTCAGTTTTCAAAACTTTTCAAGAGACCTAAAATGTGCATTATTTAAAGCCAGTAGTGTCTTTTTCTATTAAATAAAAATGCCAATTAACCCTTATCATGCTATATATCTTACTACTGATAAGCCTCCCCACTGCTGAATTAATTTAGCTGATATTGATCAGCGGATGCCGTGGTGATAGGTGTTGTGTTTAATATCTGCTTTAAATTGGTTTTTTTTAGTGAATTTATCATACCATAACCTATCCTTTTTGAAAAGTACATAGAATACAGAAATTGAATATACAATTTTTATTGATTTTTGTCATCTAACCATCTGTTTAAAGTCTTCCATAAGACAGGAAAGAAAAACATACATGACAATATTTCAAAGATTTCGATATTTATGCTGTAAAAACCATGTCATGCGCTTTAATTTTTATTGATTTAAATGGGGAATGATTAGTAAAATAACACCATGCATATTACTAATATTAATTGGGTAACTAGAATAACAAACTAACATATTCGTTGACCGATGCTCGGCATTATTTCCGTATGTATTGAATGATCACAGTATTCCAATATTATTTACACTCCAAAGAATTGAATAATAAACACTGATAAACACTATATACAACACACATACACGCATCTTCACACACAACACATTATAAATAATTATAAAACTTGATGTCAGTGAAAACATAACATAACAATTAAAAAAAATTTTAGGACAATAATTATAATACAAGTGAACTCCAACAGGCATTTTTAGTCCTCATTCGCTTCAGGTTGAAGCCTATAATCCTTCATAGAATTTCACGTACAATAAAATCATTTTCAAAAAATCGCTGCACATTTTTTTCGATAGTACCATCCGTGAAATTAATATCACAATCGCTGTCACCACTAAAATCACTATCTTTAAATAATTCTTCTAAAACATTGTCTAACGAAAATCGTTTTCTTGCGTAAGCCGCCATTGTTAGTATTATGAAAACTCAGCCAGAAATTAAGTTTGTTTTTTGCGCGTAAAGCTAGATTAAACTTCTATTGGACAATAATTTAATCAATATCGTCATCAACAAGATATCGGCCTACGATAAAATAAATTTTGAACAGATGTCGATCTATTTTAAGCATAATAAGAGGATAATAAGAGGGTGCAACTTAGAAACATATGCATCGCGACTGTAGGTCGCGCTCAGCAGTGGGAAAATGATAAGATCATCGAGACCTGTGGTCGCGTATAGCATGATAAGGGTTAATCCCTTTCATCTTTAGAATTTCAAATTCATTTTAACTTTTTTCATTTTTTGCATAAAGAGTGATTTTTCAACAAAATGAGTTGGAGCATCATTGCATTTAGCCAAATTGAATACAAGATAGTACTTAGCTGTAAATTTACATCACTTGTTTACAACCAAACAGTAAACATTATCAGTAATAAACATGGTCAGTTAGTCACATCATCAGTAAAATTCTGAAAGAGACAAGACAAGACTACAGAGGTTATGCTTTAATTCAGAATAGGGTAGGTATAAATAATCAAAAAGCAGTGATTTAATATCACAGATGTTCAAGGGAGCTAATACTGTAAGGGTACGGTTGTACAAAATATTTTACAGTATGTTATCTCCCTTACAAATAATATTGCAGTCTTCTAAATAAGCCTTTGCCCCTTTGCCCTTTTGCCCTAGTGATTAAAATTAAGATCAAGGGACATAAACATCTTTTCTTGTTCACCTGATAGATGAGTAAGAACTATGTAGTATGTAATGCCTCATTTAATGGCGTATAAATCAAACACACCATGTGGCTCCATTCTGTTATGCATCAAAAAATGAAAGTAGCCTTGTTAAAGGTTTCCAGCATTTTGAACAGGAAACTTTGAAAAAAAAACCAGACCAAGCTTCAAGAAAACAGTCTTCTAAAATAAAAGTTTCAAAGATATAAAAACAACAGAGGTTGTAAAATGTTAGGTAAAATTATCTAGAAAATTTAAATCAGCCCATTATCAATAAATGTTGCCAAGCATACAAGTCTTTTTGGGACTATGTTGATATACACTAATCAATTGTTTTAATGCATCACCTTATACCTCCTGTAATTCATTTAATTGTTGACATATTCAAATGAAAACTTCAGAGATTATGTTCGACATGTAACTTCGACTAGACAAGAAAAAATATTGACCAAATCATGGAACGTTTTGCTACTTGACAATGCGGTGGTATAATCAAGTGATTTAATCTGCATGAAAATCTCGTGCTTGTGTTAAAACCAAAACTACACAATTTCATGCCGGGTAGATAGTCTATACATGTATTGTCTTATGGTGTTGACTATCATTTTGATAATGGCATGAAGAAGCACCTAAAACAGAGGACGCGCCAACGGTTTGCTCCAGGCCGACCTTTCACAACGCGAAGTAGCCCGACGTTTACATTGTCATCAAAGTTCTGTTGCAAGGCAATGGGAGAAGTATCAAAGATCTGGCAAATCAATGTTCCCCTGAAAAATCTTATCATAATTTGTTTTAAACCTTTGTCATAACCTCATTTGTAATTTACGTTACGTTTTTTTATGATTTACGTTACATTTCAGGGAGTGTCCAGGACCAGAAGCACCCAAGGGCACCCAGAAGGCGCGTTACAACTGCTATCCAAGATAATCACATCTGCATTCAGCACAGGTCTGCAAGACCGGACAAGGACTGCAGAAAGAACCGCATCCTTATTGATTGGTTCACACCAGCGTTCTATTTCTGGCCAGACAATACGGAATCGTCTGCGCAAACATGGTATCAGAGCACGACGACAGAATGTTGGTAAAGTGCTGACACCCAGACACAGGCTTGTGAGACAGCAATGGTGCCAAAACCATCAGAATTGGACTCGAAATCAGTGGGTGGGAGTCATCCTCAGTGACGAGTCACGATCTATTTACAACACAACGGTTTTCCTATGCTTGTGTAGGCGAAGTGAACCGTTTCAAACGAAGTGTTATGGTATGGGGTGGCATAACGGAGACCCACAAGCTACGGCTGGTTGTTATTCCAGACAATCTCAATGCTGTGTGGTATGTGAACAATGTACTGAATGCAGTAGTACTGTCCTTTATTCATAATCAGCAGAGGTCTATGATTTTTCAACAAACAATGCTACGCCACATACAGCAAGGATTACTCGACAATTTCTAGCTAACAACAACATTAATGTCATGCAATGAAAGGTTGTATCTCCAGATTTGTTGCTAATCAAGCACCTCTGGGATGAACTTGCTAGGCATGTTTGTAATCATCTTATACAGCCACAGAATCTTCAAGAGTTGGAAGCAGCACTACTTCAGGAGTGGGAGAACATCCCTATGCAAACCATTTCAAATCTGATTCATTCTATGTGTAGAAGATGCGCTGCAGTTCTGGCTGCAAACGATGGACATACACGATATTGACTTCGATGTTTTTTACTTTACCACCTACCTTACCATTTGACTCAAATCACATTCAATGTAATGATGTCATTAAGTTTGTTTCTTAAACCATGTGATTCAACCTCTACATCATGATTTCCCCAATATTTCTTTGTTCTTTGTGTTTTTTGTAATTCATTAAAATGAACTTTTATCATGTGGTGCGTCGGAACTTTTGATTAGTGTATGTCAAATTGACTAAGGAAAGGGATAATAATAATGCCAAAAACTTATCAACATTAAATTTGTTAATCAGGTGAGGTAATTGATCTAGGCTAGCTATGGCCAAATGTACGTAATTTGTCTATTTGGACATTTAACTCTTGCTTGTGAAACATTTTTTTTTCTATATCAATAACTAGAAATATCTAACTATATTTTATACTAAAAGTAATACAACTAGACACTTTATTACATTTCGGGTGTTTATTACAAAACATATTGGTATGTTCAACCACTTTTGTAATAACCCATTTTGTAATAATTATTACAATCCAGGTTTTTATTACATAATGGGTTGTAACACAGCTACTTATGTAAAAAGTATGAGTTCAACAGGTGAGTCAATTCAAAAAGTTAACTTCAGAGAAAGATATAGAAAATTAATACTAACTTTTTCAATGGATCAGTGAAGTTCAAACACATAGACATATATTCTAAGTTCTTTCTAAAATTGATAGTGATTCTATAACCTGACAATGAACCTGTCTTCTTATACATCCTATCTAATCAGGTAAGCAAACTTATCTGGAAAAAAAAACAAAGATACTAAATAAAAGCAAATTTAGAATTATTATGTTCTTTCCCATCAGTATGTTATGAAATAAAAATTTACTAATTAGTAATTTTGCAGCAATTTATGTGATGTATATTTATATACACCATTTAGACTTCAGGTCAAAAATGTAAATTCACAGTTCAAAGTCAACAAAATTTCAGGTCAGCATCATTCTGAAGACAATTCTAAATGATTGAAGTCTTATATTGACACAACCCTTTTAAGTTTCACACAGAGAATCATTAAATGAATAAAGCAAAATGTCAGCTACTCGTTCACAGCTTTGGCTATTTATTATGATATTTCAAAAAATGACTTTTTGATATTTTCAGGCAGACTGACCTAGCTAGCTACAGGTTGTGAGAGATATACAGTATAACCTCTGCAAAGCAGCCTTATAAAGAACAAATTCACTGCAAAACAACAGCTTCTGGTTTTTCCCCTAGCCTTCATTTTAATTGAAATTAACCTCTGCAGAGCAACAACCACTGAACAGCAACAAAATTTTGTCTCTCCCGAGAGAGGTTGTACTGTTTTATTGAAAAGTTGACATAAATGCCAAATACTACATTTATAATAAACAAGTCAGCATGAATATGTAGTTTCATTTGAACCTGGACCCCTAAGAAATTATATATTTCAATAACTATCTAGTTCATTAAATTTTAAATTTGTGGGCAATCACAACTAGCATTTTCCTTCTCGAATCCAAAAAAATCAGAATTTTTCTACTATTACAGAACATACTTTCCATAGACATGCAATGCATATTTAGAAGCCAAAAATAGGTTTTCATTGAAAATATAATACATGTAGCTGTAATCTATAGATAACCCGGGTTGATAGCGCAGTTGATAACACGCTGGGATTTGGAATCTCGTGCCCGAGGGGGTGCAGGTTCGAATCCCACCTGGGGAGATTATACCCTTCCATGAAAATTTGACAATAATGTCAATTTTCCTCCATTGATTAGATAATATGGAGAAGTTTCCGGCCTTGTGGAAGGGTAGGTGAGTACTGGTTATAGACAATGGTCCAGGAAAGCTAGGTTAGGTGAGCTGGACGTCGTAAAATGACCTAAATTGTTGTGAAATGCATTAAAGCTATTAAAAAAAAAAAAAATAGTTATCTATAGATATTTACAAGTTGTACGGGTCCTACATCAATAAAAAAGTCTAAAATAAGTTTGTCAAATAAATTTGTAACAACATTTTACTGTATCTACTTAATTATCTCCCTTTGTATATGACTACAAGTGTGTAGTCAGTACCATCATAATTATTATGCAATACTAAACTATTTGAAGGAAATAAATATTTATCATAAAATATAGGACTTAAAAACATTAGAATTGGGTTACATTAATAGTACATCAATTGCTTTTGGTGTGATATAACCTTTCTGTGTTGATGCACAGTAAAACCCCAACAAATAAACAAAACAAAAGTGTGTGAGTTCTTTGTACTTATATTAGTGTCAGAACCATACGAGGAAGACAATTCACCAAAGCAACATTTCCTGTTGAGCACCAGTACTAGAATACCAACTTATGAACACAAATGCCAAACTTCTTACATCAATTTAAGCTACCTTTGAAAAAAAATGAATGAGAAAAACTGCTTACTATTTTCATGTTTTGTACAAGATCACAGTTGAAATTCTTGAGTATAGCTGATAATATATAATATGGAGATGTCAAACACCAGATTACCATTGGTAGACACTTTTATTATCAATCTTATTTTATCTTCATCCACATTTGATTACAATGCATGTTGTCTTTGAATTTAGCCAGTGAACCAAGTTCACCAAAATCACCCTTGGTCCATTGACTTTTAGTGGTTTCTCAGTGAGTGGTTTCAATGGTCCAACAACTTTGTGATGCCACCACTTACCTAATTCATTAGAAATCATAAAGTTAATAAGAAATTTCATTGTATGAATTAAGAGCAGCTTAATAATTTGATAAAAACTGTGTACTGTAGATATTTTTTGGTATGTATATTGCTTAGGGCTGTCACGATACGTCAGAGGTGTATCATGATATATTGCATAACGCTACCACCGTATTGCGATATGTACCACGATATATTGTGGGTTTATAGATGCGTTGTGTCTTCTCTGTATTCAACAGAAACATTGCAAACCGTATATGCAACTAGTTGTATCTGGTCTCACTAAGACTAAACGGTCATTTAAGACTGTGATATATGTGTTTCATATAAAAAGGATGCTTGTGTTGAAAAAACAATCACCCCCTTAGCTGCAGAACATCCTAGAAATCAAGCCTCTGGACGCCAAGCTTGTTTCACAACTTTCTCGATTCAATAGCATGTTTTGCACAAGTTCCCTATAACCAATCATGCCCCAGTCATTTAATTCTTGTAACTTCAGCTTAGATTGAATGAACAATTGAAAAACTGACCTTTCACTCCTTTTTTTTCGTGAAGGGAATATTTTTCCAACGAAATATAAGATATCGCCAAATACTGGTATGTTAAATTTGTTCGCAGTACGTATTGCCGCAGCTGCGTATTGCAATATTGCGGTATTCCGGTATATCGTGACAGCCCTAATATTGCTTATACAATTTATAGGAAAAATTATACTGATATATCAGTCATACATAATTTGTAGGATACTAAGTTCATGTTCAGAATTGAGGTATGCATCATTCATTCATGAAAATTCTTTTTTCAAAAGTGAAATGGTAAGGTAGAACTAGTAAAGTAATGTCTAGAAATCCTGGTTAGGTGAGTTAGCTGCTATACTTTACTTATTGAATATCTTGTATGCATACTAAAATTAATGTTGTTAAGTGATTTACTTGAAACTATACAGTCAGTAGTGAACAAGTAATGAAAACAATAAAATACTCACATAAGACTAACGCTGTCTTGCATCCAAACCAGTAAAGACAGAAGTTGCCATCTACCATTTTATTTCGAATATATCTATAGCAGATCAATAAACATATCTTTGTTAAATGTTTCAAATCTGAAAATAAATACATGTACTTTGAATTAATAATATCAACATTTTCTATCAAATTTAATGATCTTTCTTCAAGGCTCAACATTAATTTTAAAGTAAGTTGCCCATCTGGACAACCAGGTATATGTTTTACTAGTCCAAATAAAATATTAACTAACAGTAACAAGTCGCAATAGGTTTTTAGGGGGCAATTGCATAATTTTAGAGTTGTATTTTGCATAAAGTCACGCCAAGAGGCAATCTCAGTAAATAGATAGTTATAGAGATCTGTCATAGATAAAATTATTGAGCATGTGAGCAGAGAATTTTATACCAGGTTTTATTCAGATTGGATAAAGAGACTTCACTCATACCACTGGTTTAGCAGACTTGGCAAATATGTAGACTACATGGTATTTATTTACATTTTACTTAGCTCATAATATAGCATGTTTATGAAGCATGGAATATATTTAGCGGCAAGACTCTAACTTATTATACCAACTTCTGGATCAATCAAAAACTGTGGTGACCAACATTTTTAAGGGGTTTAAATAAGAAAGAATAGTTATGGAATGGGTGTGAAGTTAGCAGTAACAGCATTAAGTATAATCTTACTCCTGTAATACAAGCAGTAAGATGAAAACTATACCAATAAGATCTATCTTAATTACTGTTATTGAGTTTTTGTCCAGGAGACTGTTGAATGTTTTCCAAATAGTTTTGTTTCTTCCATATAGACAAAAGCCAACCAAGCCCGCTTGGTCAACAGACATCTGTACCTCATACCTGCAATGATAGTTTCAACCTGAAATGAATAAAAACAGAGAAGAGAAACAAGAAAGAACTGTCACTGGTTAAGTTAAAATACAAAGAATACCCTAATTTTAGAGAGATAAAACAAGAAACATACTTCTTTATTTGCCATATGTTTGTGACTTGTATTATGATAATTTAACATAGGCTAGACAACTACAATGTACGGTATTTACAATTGACCACTCAATCCTGTCTGTCTATAAACCACCGTAGTTGGAATGACACAAAATGTGTACATATGTAACATTAACGGTCATGACTGCATTTTAGCGTCTCCATGTAAGGTTACCTCTTTTGTATGCAAGGCAACATTTGTAAACGGGCAACAGTAGATGCTCATTCAAAGACAATGTAGGCCCTTGCAAGTATGCTTCCCGTGCAAGAGTTCTAAAGAGCATTAAATGTATATATGTACCAATTAGATTTCAGTTCTGTATGCGTGGGCATCAGGTGGGTATAAAAAGCGTAAATCGACTGAAAAAATTGGGAGTCTGGCTAGAGGCTCCGGAGGGTTCACATCGCTCTCTTTGCAATTATCAGGGCTTTGTTGTACGATTAGAGTTACCAAATCTATGGATCCGTGTTCTTATAGAAAGCCAAAGGCATCGTGAGATGGTCATAGATAGTCTAACTATAGTACCAGGTCGTGGTGTTGCAGGGAAGAGGTTGGAACGTCGTGGTTTGGTTAGTTTGGGTTGAAACCTTAGGTTAGTCAGGGAGTCTGGCTGGAGACTCCGGAGGGTTCACATCGCTCTCCTTGTAATTATCGGGGCTTTGTTGTACGACTTAGTACCGGGTCGTGGTGTTATAAGGAAGAGGTTGGAACGTCGTGGTTTGGTTAGTTAGGGTTAAAACCACAGGTTTGTCATAGAGACTGGTGTGTTGTGGGAGTTGTTGGTTGGAACTCTTGGTGGTTTGAACGCCTCTTGTGCTGAGGCTCGATACTTGTTTGTAGCAATTAAGTATGTGTTTCTTTGGGTTATTGGTTGTTCATTTGGCATATTAGTTGAGTTGCTGGTTGGAACTGCTTGTGGTTTCAGCACCTGGTGTGTTGAAACCCAGCCTTGTATGACAGGTTTTGAGTGCTTGTTTTGTTACCGCTCGGATCATATGTATATATTGCTAGTTTGATGATTACATTTGACATATTAGTTGAGTTGCTGGTTGGGACTGCTAGTGGTTTCAGCACCCGTGTGTTGAAACCCTAGCCTTGTATGATATGTTTTGAGTGCTTCTTTCGTTACTGCTCGGATCATATGTATATATTGCTAGTTTGATGATTACATTTGACATATTAGTTGAGTTGCTGGTTGGGACTGCTAGTGGTTTCAGCACCCCGTGTGTTGAAACCCTAGCCTTGTATGATATGTTTTGAGTGCTTCTTTCGTTACTGCTCGGATCACATGTATATATTGCTTGTTTGATGATTACAGTCTATATGTTTAATTTAAGTTGTTGTTTCTAATCATTGGTCATAGTAGACCCCGAGGAGAATAATTATATATTGTATTAAGCAATTTATTAGTGTTGAATAAGTTTTCAACAGGCCGCTCAGTGCATGTTACACATGTATAGACGTAAAGAACATTTTCATGAGATAGTTCAGTGGGGTAAGTTACGGCTGGGAATCTAATCATAGGAATATCCAGAATTATTATATAAGGGGGGGGATAAACAAGCATATTGGGGAGTCAGTGGCCATAAGGACCCGCTGTGGATCCAGGGCAATGCCTGAGGTCAGGCCCCGGAAACTCCTAAGTTTTGGTCATTTCTAAGAAATTTAGGCACATTTCTAGAACCTCAACTGAGCATATTTACATGTATCATATTGTTCTGATAGTGGATTGAGACAGCATGCTTGCCAATAATAGGTTTTCTTGACGTAGGGTAAGGTAGGGAATGGTTTGGTTCATATAGTGTATGTGAGTAAAGAAGCTTTTATGTATCCAAAGGAAAAACTGATGTTGTATATATTCAGAATATATTTGCATACCAGTGACATTGTTGTAAGAGTTATTTATATACTTCCACTAACAGATATTTGTATCACCAAGGATAAGAATAAGTTTGTAAAAATCATAATAAATTAATTCTGACATATATTCCTTAGACAAAAGAAAAATGATATGATAGAAATAATACGAGTTGATGAATCTATATACCATTATGTATGGTAAACTAGATGCTAAAAACAAGAAGTTGGGGCTCATCATCAATTTTCATAACTTTTATCAAGATAAAAAAGAGATTTCCAACACATTGAACAATTTGTAAACTGAAGGAACTGATGTTTTGCTTTGATGGTTGTGCTGACGTGATAGTGGAACATTTGACAAGAGAGCCAAAATGGCTCGATATTGTTTACCTTAGTTCAAACAATACTTTAGGTAACTGATGTTAAAACAAACAAAAAATGCTAACCATGCATTTTGGAGGGAATAAGTATAATAGAAAATGGACATACATTAGGCTCTATCAGTAATTAACCGTGAAACATTTGAATTTTGATTTGATATGCTTTCTTAAAATTCTATCAAAATAATCATAAAGAAATAGAAAATCTAGAAAAAAAAATCTAATATAACAAACTTGCTTCAACCTCAATAAATAGAATGCCTGCATAATTCAATCAATGGTCATAATGAATATTGTCAACCAACTTCAAAAATACAAAAAATAAGTAGTGGATGTGCTGATTACTTAGTCTAAATAAGTACACAATAATTTAAATCTTTTAACCCATTTGAATGAACAAAACTATTAAACTATGTATTTGAGTGTTCAAAGCAACAACAAAATGACTTTGTAAGTGATTGACAAGACAATTCAACCTACCGTCAGTATCTAAATGTACTGTACAGTAACGAGTACTGTCTTAGTCATTGCCAGGCCGTGACCAGAACAATAACAGGTGCTTTCCTCGCCATATGTGTCAACCTGTCCGTGCAATGTCTTTCATTCACAAAATCTTTCATTAAAAAAACTTAGTAACTTAAATATAATTTTACTTTAAAACGTAAACAATAACTTCACTTGAACAAAAGAATATTTGAAATACAATTGTAAAATATTAACTAAAAAACCCGAAATATCAGAACTTTATGTTATATTGAAATCTTTAAAAATTTAAAGTTAAATGCCCAATTAAAACAATGTTTACAGATATATATTCAACCAACTTTAACCAATAAAAATGCAAACTGATGTAAATCTACAGTCAAAACTTGATGAAAAAGAATGATTAAACAATGAACTTCAAAAATGTTCAAAAAAACAACAAAATGATGTTGTAAGTGATTGACAAGACAAGTCAACCTACCGTAGTATCTAAATGTACTGTACAGTAACGAGTACTGTCTTAGTCATTGCCAGGCCGTGACCAGAACAATAACAGGTGCTTTCCTCGCCATATGTGTCAACCTGTCCGTGCAATGTCTTTCACTCACAAAATCTTCCATTAAAAAAACTTAGTAACTTAAATATGATTTACTAAAAACAAAAACAAAACTTTACTTGAACAAAAGAATATTTGAAATATATTTGTAAAATATTATTTTAAAAAACATGAAATATCAAAATTTTATGTTATATTTATCTTCTAAAATATAAAATTAAATGCCCTATTAAACATATGTTCAACCAACTTTAACCAATAAAAATGCAAACTAATGTAAATCTACAGACAAAACTTGATGAAAAAGAATTATTAAAAAATGAAATTCAAAAATGTTCAAAAAAACACGAAAATTATGTTGTAAGTGATTGACAAGACAAGTCAACCTACCGTACAGTATCTAAATGTACTGTACAGTAACGAGTACTGTCTTAGTCATTGTTTTGGCCGTGACCAGAACAATAACAGGTGCTTTCCTCGCCATATGTGTCAACCTGTCTGTGCAATGTCTTTCACTCACAAAATCTTTCATTAAAAAAACTTAGTAACTAAAAAAATAAGATTACTTAAACAAAATATAACTTCACTTGAACAAAGGAATATATGAAATATATTTGTATAATATTATTAAAAACAAAAACCCGAAATATTAGAATTTTATGTTACATTAAAATCTTCAAAAATTATAAAATTAAATGCCCAATTAAAACAATGTTTACAGACATATTTTCAACAAACTTTAACCAATAAAAATGCAAACTGATGTAAATCTACAGACAAAACTTGATGAAAAAGAATGATTAAACAATGAACTTCAAAAATGTTCAAAACTACAACAAAATGATGTTGTAAGTGATTGACAAGACAAGTCAACCTACCGTACAGTATCTAAATGTACTGTACAGTAACGAGTACTGTCTTAGTCATTGCCAGGCTGTGACCAGAACAATAACAGGTGCTTTCCTCGCCATATGTGTCAACCTGTCCGTGCAATGTCTTTCACTCACAAAACTTACACTAAAACAAATTGTTTAAAAAGTGCTATTATCAACTTTACTATTACTATATCATAAATATAGTAACTACATTTGAATGAAACATTTTAAGAGTTAACCTTGAAAAATATAATTAAAATAAGCATACATGTAAGCTTCTAACCAAAAATAAAAATATATAGACTTAATGCGTGGATGAAACGATACTCCTAAAACTATCTTGAAAAAACACTGTTTAAAAAATATACTAATAAAATAAAAGAAAACATGCAGACATCAATAAATTATTGCACAAAAATAACCTACATCAACTGCAAAAATTACTGACAGAAAAAATTATTGTTAAAAAAGAAAAAAAAGACAAATTCAAAGTAAAAAAAGAGAGAAAAAACACATGCAGACACATCATGAACTCTGTGTATATCAATTGGAGAGGTAAGACTCCATGACCAAGTCATATCAACCATCTCCATTTGACCAGTGCCTTAGTATCTATCGCATGTAAAACCTTAAATTGTAAAAATAACCTACATCAATTGCAAAAAATAACCTACAAGAAAAATCCTAAGATTGAAAACAAGAGCACCGCTAGGCGGAGCATTATATGCCCGAGAGTGTTGTTTTTTTAGGGAAGATGAAGCATTTATAAGACATGAGAATATTTCATATGAATATCATATTATAAATAATTGTGGAAAACAAAGTAGAGAAAAATGATACCATTGAGAATGCTTCTTTTTATTCGTGATGAGTATAACTTTGTCACTCATGCTCTGGAAACTGTTTTCAGTTTTAAGGTAATAGTGACCTTGACCTTTGACCTTGTGACCCCAAAATCAATAGGGGTCTTCTACCTGATATGGACAACCATTCTATGAAGTTGACCAAATGGAACTTAAGTTATGCTCCGGAAACTGTTTTCAGTTTTAAGGTAAAAGTGACCTTGACCTTTGACCTAGTGACACCAAAATCAATAGGGGTCTTTTACCTGATATGGACAATCATCGTTAGAAGTTTGAATATTGTGGGCCCAATGCAACTTGAGTTAAGCTCCAGAAACTGTTTTCAGTTTTAAGAAAATAGTGACCTTGACCTTTGACCTTGTGACCTCAAAATCAATAGGGGTCTTCTACCCGATATGGACAATCATCCTATGAGTTTGAATATTGTGGGCCCAATGCAACTTAAGTTATGCTCCGGAAACTGTTTCCAGTTTTAAGGTAATAGTGACCTTGACCTTTGACCTTGTGATCCAAAAAACAATAGGGGTCTTCAACCTGATATGTACAATCATCCTATGAAGTTTGAATGTTGTAGGCCAAATAGAACTAAAGTTATGCTCTGGAAACCGTTTCCAGTTTTAAGGTAATAGTGACCTTGACCTTTGACCTTGTGACCCCAAAATCAATAGGGGTCTTCTACCCGATATGTACAATCATCCTATGAAGTTTGAATATTGTGGGCCAAGTTATGCTCCTGAAACCAAATTGCTAACAGACGGACGGACAGACGCCAGGGGGTATAACATAATATGCCTGAAATTCTTTCGGGCATATAAAAATAACCTACCAGCAAAATGATTATTAAAAAAGAAAAAAAAAAGACAAAATTCAAAGTAAAAAAAGAGAAAAAAAACACATGCAGACACATCATGAACTCCGTGTATATCAATTGGAGAGGTAAGACTCCATGACCAAGTCATATCGACCATCTCCATTTGACCAGTGCCTTAGTATCTATCGCATGTAAAACCTTAAATTGAAAAAATAACCTACATCAACTGCAAAAAATAACTGACAGAAAAAATTATTGTTAAAAAAACAACAACATGCAGACACATCATGAACTCTGTGTATATCAATTGGAGAGGTAAGACTCCGTGACCAAGTCATATCGACCATCTCCATTTGACCAGTGCCTTAGTATCTATCGCATGTAAAACCTTAAATTGTAAAAATAACCTACATCAACTGCAAAAATAACCTACAAGAAAAATCCTAAAATTCAAAAAACAAGTAAATCTGTGAGCTAATGCTCACTAGTGATACCCCCGCAAAAATCTAAAAATATGCGACAAACAGGAAGTAGATGAGCAAGAAGCATGAAATCTCTTTACACCACATGGGACTATGGGATGAAGCAATATGCAAAGTATTAGGCTGCTGCATGTTATAGTTGCTGAGAAAACTGCGACGGAAATTTTATAACGGACGGACGCACGCACACACGCACGGACAAGGGTAAAACAGTATACCCCCTCTTCTTCGAAGCGGGGGTATAATAACCTACCAGCAAAATTATAGTTAAAAGGAAATGAAAAATGATGAATTCAAAGTAATAAAAGAAAAAAAACACAAGCAGACACATCATGAACTCCGTGTATATCAATTGGAGAGGTAAGACTCTGTGACCAAGTCATATCGACCATCTCCATTTGACCAGTGTCTAGTGTCTATAGCTTGTAAAACCTGAAATATTTAGAAAAAAAAAGTTTAAAACAAAAATACTTAAGGTGCCTATTTAAAAAAAAATATGTATGCTTACAAAAACAAAAATAAACCCAAAAAGAGAAATGGAGTCAGAAAAGAAGTAAAAAAATAAAAACGTCCTTTGGCTGAAGAAAATTGAAGTCAAGCAAAAAATCTATATTCCAATCCATTCCAAAACGAAAAAAATATTACAAAAATAGAAAAAACCATAAAAGTAAAAATTCAGAAAATATGCAGGCACATCACATTACTATCTCCTATTGAACATTTTCAAGTGTCAATGGCGACTTTGAAATGAAATACATTGTACAATGTATAAACAATAATTAAAAAAAATTTTTATACAATCAATAAAATGTAGTCAAAATGTCTTAGAATTAAATAAAAAAGAATGAGAGTAAAAATACTTGAAACAATATATGAGTAAATGTGTCAGCTTATTTCAAAATACTGCAAAAAACGTGATGTGACGTGTAAATATATTCTAATGAAATCAAAATGAACTGCTCAGTATGTGTGGCTCAGTTGAAATGACTGTTGATACTACTCACTGTTTTTTAAATATATGTATAATGATAGAAAATTACTAAATATGTTCATTCATCCCTATTTTGGATAATTAGACTCTTCTATCGTTAGACTGATACGCAACGTTAAAAAACGTTATACCACATGAACTGCATAATGCTTTTCTTACATAGAATGTTTTGTGGACTTACCAGTGACTAGATAGGAAATTAGGAAAATATACAAAGAAAAAGTAAGAATGGGTATGTGTATTTAAAAGATTGAATGTGTATTGCATACTACAACATGAACTTTTATATTGATTATACCTTATGTATGTATACTTTAGCATGAAAAGATAGGAATAGGTTCAAAGAAATAGAAAGAATGGGTACATTTTAAGATAGACAGAATGTTACCTGCATATTGCCACATGAATTGCACATCACTGCAATTTTTTACATTGTACATTTATGTTTAGTGTATACTTACCTACGACAAGAACAGGTGATAGGAATTGATTCAAAGAAACAGAAAGAGTTTGTACATTTAATGTTTACTGTATACTGTCACATGAACTTTTACAGTGATTATGTTTTTTTCTGTATACTTAATTGTATAGAAGGATAGGAACATATTTAAAGAAATAGAAAGAGTGGGTACTTGTTTAAATAGATATAATGCGTACCACCAGAAGTGGCGAATGTATAATCAATTAGGATAGAAAGTAACCCATTATACATAGGCTTTAAAGTCCACAACTACTGTCTATGCTAGGCACCTGTTTTTTCACAAAAATCAATGATAGTGAATATTTAAACCATTTCTCTATACCCCAAGTGATTTTCATTGGACAAACAGGTATGGTATATCAAATTGTATTGGTTAAAATATAGGTCATAAGTTGGCTTAGACTTTAGTATTGTTTTTGTAACATCATGGGTACAGGTCGTATTCTAGGTCATGCGTGTTTTTGTACTTTTTACAATGGACTTGCCCACTAAATAGGTAAATATGCTGATGCATGAACAACATTTTAATGATTTCAACATACCACTTTGACATTTAACATATATTTTAAAAAGTGTATATGCACATTACAAATTTTATATAATGATGTGTTTAGAAATAGGTATAAACTAACTAAATTATAAATTTGTGAAAATAAATCACCCCTAAATATAAGTGTGTAATGAAACCGGCAATGTTTATATACGCAATGTTTACGTGGACGACCTGTATATGTGTTATACAGCGATAAATATATAGTTCAAACAAAAAAACAAACCACTGTGTGTAATAATAATACAATAAACTAATCCACGATGAGGGACGCTCAAGATACGTTAACATAAACATGTGATATGTATTACGAGTGTCTTAGATGTTGGTGTAATGGAAAAGGTTTTTACCTTTACAAGCATAATTTACAAAGAAATGGTGGCATCCATTATGCTAATTTTGTTAAAATAAATTACACACATTTTATTGTCAATACTGCCTACCCCTGAAATGGATTGTCTCATTTTTAATGTTTACCCAAACACGTTTTGGTTTTTTGTACGCACTATAGAAGTGGTTTTACCATGAATTATTATTAGTTTTATAATGCATACACAATGAGAATGTGTCATACAGCGACAAAGAAAGAAGTGATTTTACCATGTATTAATTTCATATATAATGCATACATAATGAGAATGTGTCATACAGCTACAAAGAAAGAAGTGATTTTACCATGTATTAATTTCATATATAATGCATACATAATGAGAATGTGTCATACAGCGACAAGTATAGAAGTGGTTTAACTATGTATTATTTTCAATTATATAATGCATACATAATGAAAATGTGTCATACAGCTACAAAGAAAGAAGCGATTTTTCCATGTATTACTTTCAGTTATATAATGCATACACAATGAGAATGTGTCATACAGTGACAAAGAAAGAAGTGATTTTTCCATGTATTATTTTTAGTTATATAATGCATACATAATGAGAATGTGTCATACAGCGACAAAGAAAGAAGTGATTTTTCCATGTATTATTTTCAGTTATATAATGCATA
The DNA here is from genome assembly GCA_025267735.1 of Mactra quadrangularis. Classification (NCBI taxonomy): domain Eukaryota; kingdom Metazoa; phylum Mollusca; class Bivalvia; order Venerida; family Mactridae; genus Mactra; species Mactra quadrangularis. Next base: position 19,813,524 of record CM046299.1, read on the forward strand.
CACAATGAGAATGTGTCATCCAGTGACAAAAAGGAAAAAGTGATTTTACCATGTGTTATTTTTAGTTATATATAATTTATACACAATGAGAATGTGTCATACAGCGACAAAGAAAGAAATTATCAAAACATTTTACTATGTTTGCTTTATAAATGCTAATAGAAATACCATGTGTCATACAGCGACAAAGAAAGAAATGATCAAAACAGTTATGCTAAGTTTGCTTTTTAAAATGCTAATAGAATTATCATGTGTCATACGGCAACAAATGAAGATAACAACACATGTATGGCTACATTGTTTTTAGTGTGATTGCTAAATTGTTAAAGAGTATGAAAGTGTGTCATACAGCGACAAAGTTGTATACAAATCCTAAGTAATTCATAATATTCGATTAAAAAGGCAAGTTTGGATTGCTAACTTCTGTCTAATTTTTATTTAAAATGCAACACTTATAGTTAAGAACTAAGTATATGGAACTACACAGTACTAAATATAAATTTTGATAAAGTTATAGTCAACATAACATGATTGTGTTCATGGTCAAGTGGTTAAGTTTATAAAAGTTAAATAAAGTTATAGTGCGGTTTAAAGTCTGCTTCCATATACATGTTCAGCCAACTTTACAATCTTGTACAATAACTCCTGATCACTGAAATCACCCTCAGGCAGGCGATCCCTCACAATACCCATGGGTGGAGTAGAACAATTGAAGGTAAATTTCTTGCTCAAGGAAATTAGCAGTGCCCCTATTGGGGATCGAACCCAGGACCTCTCGATCCCTAAGCGCGTGTACTACCACTGGACCACTGCTCCTAATGCTCCTGAAGTTTATAATTCAATCACTTTCATCTATTCTAGGTACAAAGCGCTTACCATGGATATTTATGGGTAATAGTAAACGGGTGCTTACAGAGGATGCAATTCTTATATTACAAGTGAATTTTAATATCAAAGGTTAGCTGAACCATCAGCTTCATATATCTGAAGTAGGAAAATATAAATAATTGCTCACTACTGTATGCTTTACAATTAGGCTCTAAAAGAGTAATAATATAATTATTTGTAAAAATAATAAAATAACTGCACTTATCTTCTTTCTGATGACCATACATTCCCTGTTTATTACCACTTAAAACAATCTTCCACACTGTCATAGTGTATATATCTGAAAAAATAAATTGAAGTACTGATAGGGCAGTGTAATGAAATTGTAAAAAAGGAGATCATTATGCTATTTTCTTGTAAAAAAACCAATAATAAAACCTTAAAACAGTTTGTTTTTATGGAATGATGTGGTTTTTAAAGGTTTTTCCTATTTTTGAATCGCTGATAATTAATATTATTGTCTTCTATAGTCTTTTTCAAAATCTCAACGTCACAAATTTCCTGTTTTTAAAACTATAATTTATCAAAAAATGGATCTGTACAGTAAACATTATTTTGGGACCCACATATTGAAAATTTGGGACGATAAACTAAACTTTTTTTGTGACAGGCATATTTAAAGGTTATGAACAAAACTAAGCTTTTTTGGGACCCAAATATTAAAAACCCAACTGTATACAAATATTTCTTCATGACCACATACTGAACAAAATTAAATTTTCTATTTTGTTTTATTTTCAGGACCTGAACAAAATTTTTTGCCTCACCACATATTGATATTTATATAACTTATATCAGGACCCACATATTGAAATTTGGAACCTTAAACTAAACTTTTTGTGACCTGAATATTAAGCTTTTGAACTGCAACTAAGCTTTTTTCTGGACCCCGAAATTGAAATATTTTCAGGGTATACAAACTTTTTTCTTAACCATATACTTAACAAAATTGACAGGTTTTTTTTTATCGGAACCCACATATTGAAAATTTAGGAATGCAAATTAATTTTTTTACAGGACCCTATATTGAAAGTTTAGGACCGTATATTAAACTTTTTAATGGGACCCGTGTATTTAAATTTAGGTGTTTTGTTTATGACAAGTTTTATTTTCAAACAAAAACACTTTCAAGACAGGAATAAGTTTCCAAAGGAAATTTATCATTCAAACAAAAAAAACTTAAGTCATATTTGCATAAATGAAAGGGGCACAAGTCCAAAAACATACATTCATAGCAACATCCCTTAATAGTTGTGTAGATGTAGTATCAATGAATATGCATACCAACTTTCATTTAAATATCTTTATTAGTACTAAAGATATTTTGATTGGAACAGATTTTAACATTTAAGTATGAAGGGACACAACTCTATAAATAACTCATCAAAAGTTATGTACCTTTATAGTTGCATAGATGTAGCATCAATGAATAAGCATAACAACTTTCATTGAAACACCTTGATGAGTATTAAAAATATTTTACTTTGATGTAATTTTTACAAAGGGGCATATCTCCAATATTAATTAATTCAGAGTTATGTCCAATTGCAGTTGTATAGATGTAGCACTGATAAATAATTATACCAAATAACAATCAAATATCTTAATTAGTACTGAACATATTCAGTTTGAACAAAATTAAATATTAAATATTTAAGTACAAAGGGACATTACTCAAAAAGAAATTCATCAAGAGGTATGTCCCTGAAAAGTCAGATAGATGTAGACTTGATAAACAAGCATACTAAGGCCGTAGAAAAAATTGTTTAGATACTCATCCGGATTTTAGGGAAAAAAGGGGCGGGTGGACACTTTTTATTTTTTATTTTCAAAATATCTATGAGTAGAAGTAAAAACTAACTTAAAATTTTGAGGAAATGACATTTATAGTTAAAGATGTGTAATTTTTATAAAACATTGTCTGTTGAAAGCCAAATGTCATAGATATAATCAGATAATACAGCTACTTTTGATCCCCACTTTCAGCATGTTAATTTTGTGCTCTTTGATTTGTACAATACATATAAGCATTAATACAAAAAAGGTTTAAATTGATGTTCTAGTAATAGAACCAATGCCAATGAATGACATAAACATAACTGACATTATTATTAATGTTGTTAACAATTCAGACTTAACATGACTTTCTGGTAAAATTAACTAATGTACTTGTATTCTTTTAAAGCAGTGTACATTATTGATGATAAAAAATAAATTTACACGTCAAAATGCAATTGTAACGTATGTTCGCGACCCTACGAAAATGATTAAGACTCTCAGTGAAATAACGTGGATCGACGTAGGTTCTGTACGTCATCAAGCATTGAATCTTGTTGTCCTATTCATTTGATTATTGTGTTGTAAACGAACAATCAGATCTGTATAGCTCTGTTTAAAACGCTCGCAAATACGAATTTCGCTGATTGAATTTTGACGCGACGATAGCGCATCTGTTGTAATAATTATGCGACATTCGGCTCTTGAGCGGCAATGACGCAAGGTCATGTCCTTTGCAGAATAAAAAAAACAGAACAAATAAATACTTGTTGATAATACGATCAAGGGTTGAAAACCCCAAATAATAAGGCCTATCAGACTAAATGTTATTACAGTTAAAACTGTGAAATTTTCCCAATTATTTAGAATTAATTGTGATAATTATCCTACTTACCAGCTAATTTTTTAATTACCCTTAGCAAACTTGATGTGTAAGAATGTTAGCTTCGTTAAAAATAGAAAGTGCATTGTGACCTTGTTATTTTTGGAAAACGTGTTTATAATGACAGCAATTTTGACCTTTCTTTGTTTAAAAGAATAGATCTTAAGAAATTCATTTTCATTAAATTATTCGTTTCTGCTTCTGAACTTTTTGTAAATATTATTTTACAAGTTGAATACATGTTCTATGCACGCACAAAAAGTCGAAATTTGATGTCAACTGATTTTTTAAGCCAAAAAACCATCACTATAATGCCTCAGTCCCATAAAATCGCGGCTTGTTACGGACCCGTACGTGCAGACAGTCGTGTGCCGTGAGAAGCCTTGCGTATCAAGGTGACGGTACGCACATGGTACAAAACAACACACCCGTACCGAGCCGTAGCTGGAAGATATGCATGTTTAATCCATACTCGGCCACGATTTTGTTCACAATTTGACTCTGAAACTGATACGTGTATCCTGGGCTCATCTCGCGGACCCTGTTAAAAACGTAACAGTCCGTACGGGTACGCAAGACTTTGTGCGGGTCCTTGCAGAGCTTGATCGCACGGCACCCGTACAGTGCCCTCAGGGCTATTTTTATGTTTATGGGACTGTAGCTTTACGGAGATTGTACGGTACGGCTCTATATCGGCCAGAATAATCGATACAATATTCGTATCGATACGAATTGATCGATATTCGATATATCATATGATATTTTATGATAAATAGCTTTTTTTTAGAACAGCAAAACAGTGTAGTTTATTCATTTGTTTTAATTGTAGTACATGTAGCACCATACTATTAAATCCACTGTCTTGTTGATATCGTAAATGTTGAAGTCTTTGACGTTTGCTTTTTTTAAAAATATCATTGCATCCAATGAGTCTGGTCTAGATTCGGCAAAAGGAAAACATATTCTTTCAGAACTTCAGCTATTTATATGACATATCATCTATGTACAATCAAGTTCTCTTTACATTGCGGATCTGCCCGAACAAATTTGAGTGACTACTGGTTCTTAGAATTTATCTACATTTTAAATACTGATTGTTATTTCCCGGACTAATTAAAAACAAAAGTACATACTAAGAACATTCTAACTGCAACAGTTACTTCCCCTTGTTTGAAAAGATCAAAACATGATGTGACCGTGTGAAATGTTTGCGCGAAAGAATGTCACATTACGAGATTGTTCGTCCACAGATTAGTCAATATCGAACTGGAAGCAGTAGAATGTTGATTTGGCAATACAAACTATCAATTAAATTGCAGGCCTTGGATTTTTTTGGGATGACCGTCATTAGTCGATATTTGTTCGATACGGAAACGTTCGATCCGATATATCTATCGAACCTACAATACCGGTATTCGATATATATCGTATACCGGTGAAGAGCCCTATTGTACGGCCACTACGGGCGTTAAACGCGACCCTGATATAGGTTTAATTGATCAAGGTGTATTACGTAATTCATAATAATTGGATCATAAAAGTGTCACTTTGTTGATTGTATACGTGAACACCTTGTGTTAATGATAGCTAATTATCGATTTTAGAGTCTGACACAATTAAGACTTGAGATGATAAATTATAAATTATGAGATGACGTACATCCGGCTTTTGATTTGTCGAAAATACGATTTTTAACGATTTTCGCAAATTTGATTTATTTGAGCCACATTTTACAATTTTTTCGCCAATGGCTCAAATGGTGAGCCCTGCCTTCAGTGAGTTTACAAACAATGAACATTTTCGTTTTATTTTGCCGTCCATAATTATGTTTACGTCATATCTGGGATGGTCTAAAACCCGTTCTGTCCGGAACAGAATATGTTCCGATTTTTTTACTAATAAATTTTTTTTGGGCGGGTTGTTTTGGACACGGGCGGCGGGGATGAGAATCTAAAATATTTTTTTCTATTGCCTAACTTTCCTTCGAAAATATTAATAAGTACTAAAGATATCTTAATTTGAACAAATTCTAATCATATATGTTTATATATAAAGGGGCATAACTCCAAAAATAATTTATCCACAGTTATACCTGATATGAGTTGTGTAGAATATAGAACCCACAAATAAGTTCTGGATTAGTACTGAAGATATTCTATAAATAAGAAAAACTTTAATCCCATAGTTCTGCATTTTTTAATAACAAAAGGGCAATAACTCCAAAAATAAGTGATGTTCTTTCACAGTATAGTTGATATAGTCCCACTAAATAAGTAAATAAACTTTCAATGAAATATCTTGGATAGTTTTGAAGATGCAGGACTTTTAAAAACTTTAACCTCATACTTTTCATTTTTTGGGGGGCAATAATTCATTAAAGTTTTCATCCAGAGTTACGCCCCTTCACAGTATAGTTGATTTACCCCTATTCAATAATTATATGAGCAATTAAGAAAAGGAGAATTGTCAAACTATCATGAAGACTTTCCGAACAAGATCATCACACATAAACATGTCATTGCTTCAGAACTTAAGAATGACAGACACATTAGAATAATCAATAATAAATCAGAATATTGTTTTGTTGATTACCAATTTAAAAGCCTTAGGAAATGATAATCAACTATTGGTACTAATTCACTAACATGTATTTTAAAAGTTTTCTTTTGGCTGTGATCATTTGGATGCATGACCAATAAATATTTTTTTTTTAATTTATGCATCTTTATATATAAGTTACACTTATGTTAATTGTATTGCAAACAGTATTACTCCCCTAAATAAATGATAAGACCAATAAACAATGCATGTATGTTGCAGTAGCTGCGTAAACAATATAGACCGTAAAACATCAAGCGGCCAGTGAAAATTTGAATTTAAGACAACTCATGATTAAGTAATTAGTACAAGTATACATGTATAATAGATCAAAATCTTGTGTTTATTACACCAATTATAAATACAAGTAGGTAAACATTTTCACTTCCATGTCATTTATGCCAGATAAAAATCACAGGACTGTCTTCCCAATCTTAAATTACTCAAATCATGCAGTTTTACCCAAATTTGGAGGTTACCTTTGATTTTTCATTCCCCTATAAATTCAATTGCATTAAAATTTTCCCTACTGTTCTATATGAAGTATTCTTATAAGTATATGATTATGCAAATCTGCCAGGAAAGGGAGACAATAGGCATGAAATAATTTATTTTAAGATGGATAACTGCCGTTGTAGTAAGTGTTAACAACAGTAGTTTCTTGGACAAATAGTAAACAAGAACTTTCATGTGGAAACCACATTAAAGCTGGATTTAAAAACTTTAAGGCAAAAATTATTAAAGGAAATTATCCAAAATAAAGGCAGGTAGAGTTGTGGTTACTGTCTAATTCTGTTTATGGCATGGTGTGTTATCATTGTATGAATTTTCATAAAGATCTGACAATAAAATGGCAGAAATATATGGTAAAGAAAAACTTTAACGCAATTGTTAAGGACACCGGATGCCCAACCTTTTGCCCAACCGCCTACTCGCCCGCCCATGTTTCACAAACTATAAGCTGAATATTTTTTCATTGAAAATCCAGCTAAAAACAAAAAGCCACATTTTTTTGTTGAAAAATCCAGCTAAAAATTAACAAAATTACAAAACGTCTAACTAAGTCATAGACAGTTTCATGATAATACATACAAACTTATAACTTTTATTAACTTTTAAAGTCATTACTTAACATTTTTCAAGATGCAAAGCAATACTGGAAAAATTAAAACAAGAGTAATCCAAGAACTGCCCACTCTACTTTTCCTGTGTTTTGTTCATGGCAAGGCTAGTTTTTAAACAAAAATGTTTTCTAGACAGGACTTAATTTTTCAAAGGAAATAAATCAGTCAAACAATAAATACAAAAACCAATCCATATTTGTAAATATAAAAGAGGCATAACTCCTAAAGTATTCACACATGGTAACATCCATTACAGTTTAAAGTAGACTTAGTATCAATGAATAAGCATACCTATTTTCATTTAAATAAATTAAGTTTATCAAGAACTATAAATATTTCAATCTTAACAAATTTTAACATTTAAGTAAAGGGGCATAACTCCAAATTGACATCAAGAGTTACGCCACTAATTAGTTGTGCGGATACTGTACTGATGAGTAAGCATACTAACTGTCATTTAAATACCTTGATAGGTATTGAAAAATTTTAACTTTAAAGTACTTAAACCCTAATTACAGAGTTAAAAAGGGGCACAACCCCAAAAATAATCAATGACTACTGCCCTACATAATTAAGAATCAGTGGTAGGAGGGAGAATGGCCATAGAAAATTATTGCATGACCAAGCTCCACGAAAGTATGCCCCACCCAGAATCGAACCTTCGACCCCTTGATCAGTAGACTTGTGCCCTACCGACTGAGCTAGCCAGGTGGGCTACGTCCCTTTGTAGTCAAGTAGATGTGTTATTGATAAGTAAGTACATTGTATAACTTTTAATCAAACTAAATTAAAATATATTCAGTTAGAGCAAACTTTAACCTTTAATATTTAAGTATAAAGGGAAATTACTCGGAAAGTAATTCATCCAGAGTTATGTCCCTTTATAGTCTGATAGATGGAGAACTGATGAAGAAGCATACCAACTTTATTTAAAATATATTTATACGTAATAAATTTATCCCATTTAAACAAATTTTAATCCTAAATGTTAAAGTATAAAGGGGACTTACTCCAAAAAATAAATCATCCACAGTTATGTCCCTTTATACTCATGTAGATTTAGTACATGTATCTACAAATAAGTATACAAACTTTAAGTAAAATATCTTGATCAGTATTGAAAATATTCTCTGTAGAAAAAACTTTAACCTCACATTATGCAATTTTTTAAGTATAAAAGGGCAATTACTCCAAAAATAATTCATCCACAGTTATATCCCTTAACAGTTGTGTAGATATAGTACCCACAAGTAAGTATACGAATTTCAAGTCAAATATCTTGATCAGTATTGCAGATACTCTGTATATGAAAAACTTTAACCTCGTATTTTGCAATTTTTTAAGTATAAAATGGCAATAACTCAAAACATAATTCATCCAGAGTTATCCCCTTTCACAATATGGTTGTATGTTGCATGTAAATACCTGATGCCATTCAATAATTTGTCTACAAAGAGAAATCAATGAGAAACATGGTCAAGTTTACCTTATATGTGATTGTTGTAGATCACATGACTGTAGACCTTAAAAATCGGGCCGGGAAAAATATTCGAATATTCGAACATTCAGAACATCACCGAATATTCAAATGTTGAATAACGAATACAAATATTCTTAATTCTCAACATAAAAATCAGCTTTTCAAATTTTGTAATCACAATTGAACGCAATCGACTACATTTGTATTGCTGTTTATTATTGGTAAGAAAAGTAAATCTAAACGCCAGACTCGATTTAGAGGAAATGGCTAATCAAAATTTATTCAAAATTTTCATTGAAACTCAGGATATTGTTATTTCTAAATAAACCAAATTGGTAAGGTATTCGGATATAGAATGTCAGACACGAAATTGTATTATGAGGCATTAATATAGTTGGAATATTTTCTAACTTTATAAAAACAAATATTTGAATATATTGGAATATCAAAAATGAATATTGGAACATCAAAATTTGTATTTGTTCCCAACCCTACTTAAAAATCTAAAGTTAAAACTAAAGTGTGATTTAAAATCTGCTTCCATTTACATGTTCTTCCGACTTTACGATAACACCTGATCATTGAAATCATCTTCAGGCAGGTGATCCCCCACAGTAGGCCTACCCATTCACACCAGAACCCTGGGTGGAGCAGAACAATTGTATGTAAATTTCTTGCTCATGGAAATGAGCAATGCCCACAGTAGGGATCAAACCCAGGACCTCTTAATCCATAAGCATGCATTCTATCACTGTTTTACATGTAATGAAATAAAAATAATAAAAAATATGTAAGTAAACAGTTAACATACCATATAAGCTATGTCATCATTTCTAAATCTTCATTTAAATCATCTAGCGATCTTTATTACAATATCTGAGAGTGTTGTTGTTTCACAATGTCACATGGATTACATTGTCACTTCTGTTGCCATGGAAACACATCTGTGATTATACTCATAATGAAACACAAACTGCAATGAAACGATGTTTGGTGGTCATTTACCTTAAATACTGATGTTGAAAATATTTCAAACAACTACAATTATATAACTCACAGAAGCACAGGGCCAGTTCCAGAGGGATTGTTATTAGGGGCACAGGTGGGCTGGGTAAATAGATAGACCTAAATGTTACAAAGTTAATCTTGTTGTGCAGGCAAGGCAGTAAGATTGATCTTACTGCTGTTTCTGTTATTACTGGCAAAGGTGGATCCAGCGGGGAGGTCAGGGGGTCCGGACCCCCCTTAGAATTTCCAAAATGTACCTGTCTATTAGTGTATTTCTTGACTGTAAGTCATTTTTAAGTATCATGAAGCATTTTTCTCCGTAGTTAATATAGATTTAATGGTTATGTAGTTCTTATTATCAATATGTTGCATTATTCAGCAAATAATGTGCATGTATAATGTTAATGTGGTTCGAAAGTTTGGACCCCCCTAGAAAAGTTTGGACCCCCCGCCCCGCCCCGAGAAAAAATCCTGGATCCACCCCTGACTGGTGTCACAGGTAACTATACATTCATTGAGTTCAATTTACAACCAAAACAACATTTTATAGGCACAGTTTCATCACCAATAAATGCGTACAGCAATTTCTGCACAGCTCATGAAGATATTTATCTAGCTTTTATCTATTTATACTGCAGCACACTCTATGAGCATTATGTGCAGGTGATGAGCATTATATTAGACACCTTCATAAACAATTAAATGGGTATGGAACCTCTACCTTCCTCTCTGCTGCCGTGCTGGATGACAATGAGCAGATCCAACTTAGTCACATGTTTGCTATAGTAACGATCAAATCTATCCTTTTTGTGTGTAATTATGCTTAAATTATGGTATTTATGAATATGTACTATGTACTTTTCTAAATAAATTTCTGTTCTGTTCTGTTCTGTTCTTTCTCTCCGGATCAAGATGCGTACACTGCAGTAACCATTCGGCATGTAAAAGAAGCCGATTTAGAAGCACTGGTCGACGACTTATAACACACTACACAGCATGGTAAAATACGAAAGTTATGAGATAAATATTGGATAAAACAGGAAAAACTTACCAAAATTCCAAATAATCAATCCAAACACAACAGCTTATAAACTTTAAAATTTTAATCAACCACGCGTAATCCAATTCAACACCTTGGGCGTTGTTTATAGAGCGACAAAATTTTAACCAATCAGATTAAATTATTTAAACCACGTGATTACTCATGTATGTAAAACACGGGTTTTGCGCTTTTGTCATTCTTCAATGGAAGTCAAACTTTACACATGTAACGGCATTAACTCGATCGAATAAGAAAATGTGTTGAGCGTTCGGAAAAGGTCGGCATTTCTCGTATATTGGGCCAGCGTTGTATCTTTGTTTTAAAAAGTTTCAACTCATGAATAATTTAATGAAGTCTGCTATTTAAAGCGTAAAAAAAGCCCCAACTATTAAAGGCTTGTCAAATAAAAATATTAGAACTTACAATGTATTATTTGGCAACATTAGACATGCAATGTATGCATAGTCGTGAATTTCCGTAGGAAATTTCCGTAAAATTCACGAATATATTACATTAAGGATTAGGACACGATGAGGCATGTAAGGAATTGGTGTACATGTAGTGGTAACGTACCACCTCACAAGCAAGAGACTATGTGTTCGATCGGGTAATCTGCTATTTAAAGGAATTGGTGTAGTGGTAACGTACCACCTCACAAGCAAGAGGCTACGTGTTCGATCGGGTAATCTGCTATTTAGTGGTTAATTTTTTTGAAGACGATTCACGTATTTTACCGTCAAAAACTTCGCCAAACATATATTTTACAATAACTTTCCAATAAAAATACAATATATAAATATTTTGGTTGTCCACGTCACATTTCATCATTATTTTCAGTAACATTGCGGCGAATACTCGTTCTGCTTACGGTTAATAGATAGACTGAGACCCCTTTGCCCAATTCTGTAACTCAGCACTTAGGGAAATTCTCAGCAAATACTCTTCCGAATTACCCTTGTCAGAGTTCGTTTGGACTGTCTTTTTCATACAGAATTAGGCGGGTTATTATCGGAACAATTTCATGACAAAATTTACCCAAGGTACATAGGTCCGCCGAATATTCGAACCCTAGACCCATAGAGTCTAAGTCAATCAGAATCATTGTTTGTGTTGAAGACAAATGCATCATGGTTCAAATAAGGTAAAATTAGCAACATATTAAGTGTAACTCTAATTATCACATCACTTTCCACTGACTGTGTTACGAAGAAACGAACACACCATTTGGAACTACTAAGTACGTAACGCATCACTTTAGAAAATAAATGAAGTAAATGACCCTTCTTATTCAACGGGTTTCTAAGTCGATTTGCAGACACTCGGTCTTATTTAACAAAGAAATAATATATCTTTCGATTCCATGACTACATTCATTAATTTATGGTTCACAGAGAAATTTCAAAATAGTTTATAAAAAATGCAGTGTCAACATCGAGGTGACCTAAGTTTGTCGAGTCTACATTCGGAACGTAACTCATAGACTTGTTCTTGGAGCTCAAATTAAATGTTATTTTTGCTGTTTTAAGTTCTTTTTTGAGACCCTAGTCTATTTCACAATCTTCTAGAAGTCAAATCATTCGATGACTATCACTCTATTGTCACCACTTGTAGTGAGTGTTTCCGTTCACTTTCATGATAAGAGTTAAAGGGAACTTATTCATGCCGACAGCCTGAGGTATATTGTACTTAACATTTAACATCATAAGTTAAAAACCCTGACATAAACAGGTTTAGAAAGTAGAATATACAATAAACATAATCAGGAAATGTGAAGACGAATCAGAACATACTGGCACAAACTCCTCACAGTGCCCATCGTTAAAGGGGTCAATCACGATTAGATGTACATAAATAAATAAGAGATTTATTTACTTAAGTTGTATATTTCTTCATAGAAGGAGTTTAGAACGACAAGATATTTAAAATGATAGTCGTAATTGCCCTGATTTGTCTTGTAGGTAAGTCCCTATGATTTATTTTTCGTTTTACTTACATGTACTTGGTTTAACGCTATTTCAACCCTATTTATGGTAAGTACGGTGGCCGGCGCACCTAACCTAGCTCTCCTGGACCCAAGTCTATAACATGTACTCAACTTTCCATAATGGCCGCCAACTTCTCCTTATACCTTATTTATGGTTTAAAATTGACAATATTGTCAAATTTTCGCCGAGGGTTACAACTGCCGCGGTGAGATTCGAACCAGAACTCCCGTTGAACTACTAACTGCGCTAAAGATCCGGGATTTATTTATTCCCCAATTTTATATTATTTCTTTCGTGGCCATGATTACCATGATTCCTTGCGTAGCAGGCTGGATTTAAAAATCTGCCATCCTGGTTCGATTCTCTGCCGCTACGGGTAAATACCTTCTTGTGAAGATCTGACGTTCATATCGGCTGTCCACCGACAGTATAAAGCGAGTATGTGTCGATTTCTTGTGAAATGTGTTATAATTCAATCCTTCTGCCAGCAGACACATCTTTCTGTTATAACTCAATCCTTCTGCCAGCAGACCCAGCAGAAAGATTGATCCTTCTGCTGTAGATGTATCCTTCTGCCAGCAGACACAGCAGAAGGAACGATCCTTCTGCTGTAGATTAATCCTTCTGCCAGCAGACACAGCAGAAGGATCGTTCCTTCTGCTGTGTCTGCTGAGTCTGCCAACTTTACGTTCATCTCAGAGTCTACATCTATGATACAACTTTCGTCTTACTTATTTCATTTGGTCTAAGAAAATCTACGAGGCATAGTTTATTAATAATGACAGATTTCTAAAGGTAAGAAGTTTTTCTAAAGCCAACTCAACACGTGAAACATTTTTTTTCACATCAGTTGCACCTAATAGGCATTTATGACTTACATCGTGGATTTTCCCAGTTCAAAAAATTATACTAACTAGGATAGAAATAAATGCAACGATTATTTTTGGATTTCTACATTTCTAACATTAATTCTAGTTGTTCGCGACTACAGACCAAGGAAGGCGACACATAAATAAACCATAGGTAACAGAACTGTGCGACTTTTCAACGCGCCATTTCAATTATATAATGCATAATACAGAATAAGGACACATGGTACAGTGATACAGGAAGTCTTTTTCTCCTAGTCTCAAGCTATTACTCTATGACACCTACCTGCGGTGATCGAAGACTGTCCTACAACTTCAGAGTAGCTCCAAGCACAAGATCCCTTATATCAAATGTTCAAGTTTGCGATGGCAGCAAAGTCAAGATTGTATCTGAGGTGATCCAGTGGTCTACTACAATGGAAGAGTGGACTGCCATTGCTGAGAATTTTGAAAAGATATGTCATGCTGTGGTGCTCTGAATGGCAAGCATGTGACGGTTATAATATTTCCTTGGAATACTAGCCTTTTAACAGAAAATAAAATGCCTTCTTCCCCATTGTTCTTATTACCTTAAGTATAACTATTAACTCTCCATATCCAGGCGCGTTGTAGATCTTTGCTATTCTTGCATACATGTTTCGAGTTTTTCTGAGGACCATGAACAGGGAGTCACATGACGCTTTCGTGATTGCATTCTTACACATCATACTCACAATACGACGTCGTATATCCATCGTGTGACCTTCGCATGTCCTGCGGGTTACAACTTGGTAAAAATCTGCGTCTTTCAGGTGACTTCGTGAGTAGATCGGATGCGATCGCGTGAAATATAGAATGATACGTGTGTGGATCGGATGCGATCGAGTGGCCTTCTGTAGGAATCGTACTTGCTTCGGGTGCTGATTGATTGTCGGCCAATTTCGGGCCCATCTTCGTACGATATTAGAAATTCCAAATTCGTATGTCCATCGGGTGTCAATTTCGGGACAGTGTGACGCCAGCTGTTGGTGGAAAACCAACATTGAACGGCGTCTCTCTCTACATATTTACCCACACTGATTACAAAAAGTCATGTGGTGTAGACACTGTATTTTAACACAGAACATTTTTAAATGAAACGTCCTGTGTCGTGCAATGGTAATGGTATGGTGTTGCTACGGGTAACACATTATGCATTTTGTTAATAACGACGATACGTACCTTTAGCCTGTTCATTTACCCCCGAACGCTTCAAAACGTCCCGTAACGTTAGGGTCGGAACAACTCAACCCGAAGACTACTCAACCTGAGAAAACTCAATCCCCTACTAACGGGTTGAGTTGTCCAACTTTGAGTTGAGTTATCCACGGGATGAGTTGTCTTCGGGTTGAGTTGTCCCGTACTCGTAACGTTCGCTAACAGTAGTTACTGAACACGCCTCTGCTTTCGCTGACCGCACTTCAAGGTTAAAGGTCATCGTAGAGATAAGACAACTACAAGTCAAGCTTCGTACATTTAATATAAATAATAAGACAAAAGACATTTATAGGAACTTTTTCTATGTTACATAATACACGTATTAGAACTTTACATGTTGTATGGTTCATTGATTTACCATAATAATTAAATACACATTTGAGTACAAATGACAAAATCTGAGATATTTTGAAGTTTTTATACGAGTTCAGAAAGTCACAACCAGGTTCATGAATCGAACTAAAAATATCAATGCATTTACATAGTTATTTTGCGTTTTAGTAATTGATAATAAGTTTTAAAAAAAATAACAGCGCAAGTGCTTGCAGTGAGACAAAAATTATAAAATATTTAAAATGCAATTGAAAATATTGTCATGGCAACCACAAAATATCTCAGATTTGTAAAAAATAAACTAATTATTGGGATGCAACTGATCAAATCATTCTATAATACTGAACTGTTAAAACACAAAACTCTATATACAGACAACCACACTGCTTTATCATTGACCATTTGGGTCTGAAGCGAGTTTAACACACTGCTATATAACCAAAATAAACATAACAAAAAGCATACACACTTTGCTATAAATTAGAGTTTGATAAGGACTTTTATAGAAAATGTTCTTGATATTCTTATAAAAATATCATAGCCCCTGTATACAAGATCTCCGGTTAGACTTAGATGTATGAACGACTTCTTAGTATTATGCATTAGCACCAAATGCTTTCAAAGCCGTGAAACTCAAACCTGGTCTAAAACATTTTGATTACCATTTCAAGACAGTGAATGTAAATAAATACGTGACATGGTAAGGGCCTGACAATTTAGTGATTCTAAATTGATTTAATAAATACATGTAATATTCATTAAAATGTTTAGATTTACGTATCTCCTTTACAAATTCTAATCTCATAGCACCGTGGCATAATCATAGCAACATACCGCAACAATGCTGTAAACACAAAATAATATAAACAATAAATAAAATCTAAGCTATACATAATTATGATTGTATAATAATTATAGCCAAAGGGAAATAACTAAATGTGAAATAGCATATTCTGTAACAACTTTCTGACAGAGTGGTCGTTCTAGCATTACAATAGCACTGTGCATGCGAACACAATATATACTATTTCATATCGAGTTGTCTCCCTCAGTTTGGGACTAATAGTGTAATACAAATTTAATATATAATAAATACATAATACATAAATGGTAATGTATCACAAAATAAACAGAGATAAAAGCATGCTTAAGGACTAGAACATATTACGACTAGTTTGTTTGGAAAATAAATAGAGGATACTTTAACATTGCACAAGCCAATCGGCCTTAAAGGTAAAAGATGCACATAAATATTACTATTTTGTAAGTGTATATGTTTTAAAGAAAAAAACATCAATAATCAGTACTATAAACACTGTAGTAAATTGACAAATTTTACATATCCAATGGGTCATTATTTTTAACTTTAAGTTTTGATTTGGTTCATTTTGCATGTATTATATAGGTGCAACAATATAGTACACCTTTACACTGAAACCAAAGTAGGAAGGATTATATTTATGTAGAAACCAAACTGTTGTATGAACAATGAACAGATCAACAGGTCGACTAAACAGTTAAAACACAAGCCAACTCAACAAATAAAACATGTTTTATGAGTTATCTTCTATAGGAAATATAAAATATTTGGATGAAAGTGTTAAAACAGCACTGGATATTAGGTTACTTTGCTTTCTGCCTTTTTTTCTAACAGCTTGAGTCATATAACGGCTTGAGTCATATAAGGTGACCAATTTACCTAGCAAAATATTATTTCTAACATAAGGAGGGCTGGTTTTTTAATGGGCTTGACCACTACTACATTCTATCAACGATCAGTTTCATTGATATAAAGTCAATAAATATAAACAATTAATCTGTGAGGCATATCAGATTCAATACTAACACTTGTATAGATGAAACAATAAAGAGTAAACAAAGTATTTTATTATAAATCCAAACAATTGTAATTCATTGGGTGAGCTGACTGAATCCTTACATGTTTTTTTACAATTTTCTTGAAGTATTAAAGTGTACGTTTTAGAATGATTATTACAATTTGCAGTTTTGATTTCTTGCTCTAATCATGTATTGTCTTCACTGACTCCTATAAAACATCATTTTTTTCACATAAACCATAGCATAACGTCGTAAGTAGTAATAGAATAATTATTTCAAAATAAAGACTTGTATGTCAAATGATGTAATTGTATGTTTTTTTCAACACGTACATTTGTGTTTTAAACGTGTCTATTTTATGCTACAATACAGATCTATCTATGAGAATATGTACCTATGTTATATAAACTGTGACTTCTAAATTGATCAAAGTTAGTACATATGCACGCTGATACTTGTAGTAAACAGGGGTTCCTAATATCATAAAAGTAATAGTTGAAAAAGACAAAGACACCACTAACAGCACAGCACAAACATGTAAAAATAAATGATTAAATTTGCATTCAATGTGACACTCAAGTCTTTTTGTATATTGCCAATTTGCTGCCTAATTCTCGAGCTTTCGCCAAACTCGAATGTAATATTTCAATTTGCAAGTATATCATCAAATTTATGTGAAATGATAAAATGATTGTACATCATCCTCAAAATAATCATATATATAATATAGTCTAAACTAAACATACATGGTATATAATGGTTCCTCTACTTGTTAATGGACCTTTTCATAACCCTACCTATTGCCATATTTAACAAAGGTTTACAGTTATATTTTGTCCCACAAACAAGATGTTAACAAAAGAGCACATGGTTATATTTGTGGGTAAATGTATAGTTATTCAAATAAAAAGGTCGCACTCGGAATGGTCAATTATCAGACATTTGATAAATATTTGGCCAACAAAATGGTCATTTCAACTAATCAATAAATTAATAAATATAATATTACAATCAACATAATCAACTTATTGGCTAAATTAATCACTCTTACCAATGTATCAATCAGGACTACATTCAATAGAGCTATATTAAAATTTCCATCAGTGTTGACACCATCCTGTATTAGATACCAAAATGCCATGTAACTCATATATATAATTTTTTTGAAGAAGAAGTACATTATGAGTCTCATTTTTGCGCAAACGAGAAACAAAAAAAACGTGATGAAATTTATGTTTTGGACAGAATTTCTTTGCTGCCAATTTTTAAGGCAAATTTTAACAGTAAAAAGATGTGTAACATACAGCAACAAACGTTACCTCAAGTGTAACTTAAAACACATTGTAAAACGATAATTGTTATGTAAGTTAAACACAATATACATTTAGATTATTTACAGGATGTACTCAAAAGCATCTTTCTGTTATCAATAACGCACAGTGCACATTGCGTTCAAACCGAAGCGTAAACCGCATAATACAACTAGCTAACATACAGCTTAAGATGCAATAATACATTGTATAACAACGTTTATAAAATAAATAAAAAACAACCATTACAACTAAGCTACAAAAAGAAAATCAACATGACAAATTTGGCCAAATATCAAATACATTTATCAGTATACATGATACATAAACAAAATGCCAGAACATCTTTAAAAGCTAATAAAAATGACTTATTTACAAATGTCAATCAAAGAGAAAATGATTTATAAACACATTCTAATATATGAAAACTGCGTGGTAGAAATGAAACCTACTTACTCACAATCGAAAAGCTATTTAGAAAAAAATCAAAACATTTTTTACTCGGTATTAGAGCAATTTGCATTTTAGAAAAAAAAACTGTATAACAAAACATTTCTTGCTTAATTGTTTGAACAAAAATTGGTAATCTGTGATGAGAAAATGATTTACAATATTAAAAGCTCTATTTACATTTGCTTATCTTAAAAATAATTGCCAATTTGCAACTGCATTGTTAACATTCACTTAAATAATGAAGCGTTTAAACAATTGTCTGAATAAATTATTAAATTTATTGTAATCAAATGGCGACCTTTAGTCAACAAAAACTTAAAAAATTTCCAGGAACTCCTTGTGATCGCATGAACAACACAGCAGTTAATGACTTATTAATAACATACCACAAGTCTTCTGAAACTATGTAATATAGTAAATATTCTAGATTGACTCAAAGACTTTCATTTTTCCGAAGTGCGTGCACAGGCACTATCAAATGTTCAATATGACGGTGGTACTTTATCATGTTATGTTGATGTTATTTAATATCTACTAATATAAATATTTGTAAATGATACCAAAACTTCTTAAACAAAATAGCATTTTGCTTTTAATAAGAAACTCTGAATATAAGATTAAATTCCATCAAATTAACTAATCTTTACCACAAATATTTTCTTCCAAAATGTAAACGACTTCACGAAGTTTAATGACAAAATAATTCACGAACACGTAAACGATCGAAAGATGTTCACAAGTAGTAAACTTTACACTTTTATTTCATTTGTTATAATACCGCTATCCATCCAAACAACCTATTGTGATTTTATAGCAGCACAATTTTACATATTCAGGACAATAATCCTGATAAATAAAGTAACACTTTAGATATTCATACATTTACACAACTGTCAGTTATTTCAGTAAAATAGTTTCCAATAACGCAACTGTCAACATTTCAGTTTTAGCATTATTTTCATTTACACAACCTTAACATTTACACTAATAGAAGTTTCTATATACACAATTGTAAGTTTTCCAAAAACAAATCACTGACACAACTCATAATATTTCAAGTTTCAGCACACTTTTGTTGTACATTATAAATGTAAACAATGCAATTCATTTACACGATATATTAAACTGTTTCTTCACACAAAGGTAAAGTTTATAATTGTTGAATAAGAGCATAATCCATAAATTAACACGACTGCAAGTTTAATGTATTTTTCATCATTTTACACGACAGTAAAATTTTCAGTATAATCATTATCTTCATCGTCTTCCATCATACGATCATCTCCTGTCCTTCTTGCAGGTACTGGCCGGTAAAACCTACAAAAAAGAAGCAACATATGCAATATATTGGTTTACTCATTCAACATGTTTTATATTTTCCAAACAATATTATTGTATATGTTTCTAGACTAATCAAACTTTTATTTAAGTGCAAGAATCGCAAATGCCTCCTTTACATTAACAATATTCATTACATATTTACTAAATTTAATAAACAATAACCTTGTTTCGGCACAACAACTCAGAAAGGAATTAAAATTAATGTTTTATATTACTTTACTAAAAAATAGTTAGATCTAATTTGTTTTTGCATCTGTTGCTTTTCAAAACTATTTAAACTCCAATATGTTGAAGTTATATAAAAAGTTTCATCACTGTTAAGACATTAAACCATATTCGGTATATAGTAATAAGGCATTGGTAGTAGAGAAGAAAGTGTTTCGTATTAAACTTCTTTTTGTCTGTTTGATACCATTGCCAAATTATTTCACCGTTTAGAACTATATACCAAATAATTCTCCTATCAAAGAGTGTAAAAGTACATGAGTAATAAAAATTGTTAAAAGTTTCGTAAATTTGTTTTAATATTTTTCCACACACTGTTCCGAAAGGACTTCTAACGTTACCACAGTATTTATCAATTGACGATGGGCAAAAACACAAGAACGTTCATATAAAATCACATATTGAAGACAATATATTTAAGAACAGTTATTATTATACAATACATAGCTCGATATTTACCTATTTAATAGGCTAACAGATTCATCATCTTCTGGCGATGATTCATCTTTTATATTATGTACTTGTGAAGCAACCAATGGTTTATTATCAGCTGATCCAGGCGTCTGTATATGGGTATCATATCTTGTACGAGCATGTGGTGTTCTTCTTCCACCTGGTAAATATACTAGTAAATACTTATCTAGATTAGGAATTTTGGAATCAAGTTTGAGGTTTACAACGATGATTGCATGCATGCATTTATTCATTCAAAATACATTTATTTACGTTTATATATAATTAAAATTTGATCGCCATGCATGCATATTTTACATTCAAAGGGTATCCATTTTTAAATCGAAGTCAATGATTTATAACAGTATTAGATCACATACTATGCCACACTTATTACAATATGATGCTTCTGGAGCCAATAAAATTCAAGCTGAATTACAACAAAAGCTTTACGTTATCATCGATTCATAAATTATATATGTGCACTAGTAAAATTCACAAAGGAGTGTTAGGATGGATAAGTTTGATTTTGAAACATAATCGCAGCAAGTCCTAGCGCACTACACACTATATTACAAATAAATCCGGAGCGCAACAGCAACAACAACGTGGAAAACCCTTTTCATGCCAGTATATATATAAATATTCTTTCTTACCACGTCTCCACACAGAAGTACCCCGATCCTCTCTGGTGCATCTCAATTTCTCCTCAAATGAATGTGGTTTGGGTCGTGCACGACTTGGTGATTCATCACATGCAAACGTGTAAGTGACCTCTTCTATGCACCTAGGTCGTGTATTTGATCTGAAATAATGCAATGTTTGTAATTACACATTTTTTGTTTTCCATTGAATGCGTTAAAAAGTTTTACTCTAAACAGTTTTGTATTGTGATGCTTGTTTAAAACGCTAGTGACAAAAATAAAGATTCTGAAAGAGGTAGTTATCTGTCGTTCAGACATGATCTTTTCATTTATAAGATAATACATAGCATTAATGTTTAATTTCATGCACACCGTTTCAACAATCACTTCCTGCCTATCAAATAAAACATAATACTTTAATTCTGTGTTCTTAACCGACATCGAACTAATGGAAAAAATGATTTAGTATCAGAAAGATTGTTATAACATATAAGGTATGTTTGTTTTTTCTTTGTTTATATTTTTGATATGTTTTTGTCTTATCTATCCATTGATGTTTGTTTCTTATTAATGCTTACCTGTTTATTCCAGTGCTTCTGTAGATACCATCTTTATTTTTCTGTACTGGACCAGAACGCATACCAGTAGATCTTCTGGGTGGTGATCTGGGTTCTACCATAGCTTCATTAGGCTTAGGATCAGCAGTATGGGGTTCTTTGTAATGGTTTTCACCATCTGGTGCTGCATAATATAGGGATAATGATATAACGCTTAAATTGTACTCGTATATTTTTACATAATACATTGAAACGTATTTTTGTTAACAAACTGATTTTTAAACGAAAATTATCCAATGATGATAAAAAATGATGAGCTATCAATAAAACCACAAAACAACACTTTTATAATGATGAACTAAACAGTAAATAATAAAGTGAGATTAAACAATATTTCAGCTGGCAGTTTTTGCTTTGAAAATAAAAAAAATAACGGCATAAACTAAGTAAGTTTCTAAAATCAATACACTAAATATTGAAGGAAACAATTGTATCATTTGATGAATATAAAATGTTAATGTAACTTACATTCATATCTTGGTACTTCACATGAAGCCTCACGACGCTCATTTGGTTGAGGAGGCGACTCTGTGAACAAACATATTCCAGGTTCTGTACCTAAAAGAGCAATGCATGGTAGTTGTTTAAATCGAGAATTACCAACGGCACTTAAAACGGTTTCAACTTATTTTGATAGAACGGATACAAGTCATTCGACGCTTGACTGGTAATAATTGACATTCAGCACTTGATTACTTCAAGTATATAATATTTGTTCCAAATTAGGTTGTACAAGGGACAAAAAGCCGCCTAAAGGGTTAACAAAACAGTTACAAAAATCGTTTTTATAAGCGTAGAATTTAAAACATAGCAAATACAGAATAAAATATTTATGAACACGATATATGAAGAGAAAGTATTTCTTACTTGAGCTATCTGTAGGCTGAGACAGCGAATCAGCCTCAGTTTCATACACAACTGGTGGTGGGGGATTTCTGTTGAGATTTTCAAATGCTTCCATTAGTTCATCTCTAGAACTTGATACTGTGGTCACACTTGATATTAGACTATGACGCTGACTTCCTGTAATAAAACAGATAAAACAATATCTAAGACGTTTTGTTGTATATTTTTATACAAATGGTTAAATGGATTACATTTGGTAGGTTGACTATTTGTACACTATATTATAACACAATAGAAATCTTAAGATTAAGAAACGCTAAAATAAGCTACTGTTAAAGTTATTTTTTTAAAGAAACAGATATAGCATTTAAATGATATACCAATACCACTTCTTAAAAAAGAAAAAGATATCTCATGAGAAAAATTATATAATTATAATATTGCGTTTTATTATCTACAAATTAAGATTTATGAGACATTTACCCTTTTCACTTGGAGTACTTCGGGTACCTTGACTTTTATTTTTACTGTACGCACTCTGTGGACGTGGTGGGGCCATCGTAAACAAAGCATGGATCTGATCAGCGCTAGCATATTTTCTTGGACTAAGAACCACCGCTGAAATGTATGAGCAAATGTTTATTGAATGTATTGATGTATTAAATGTATCATGTATTAATCTGTTTTACAGACTGAGTAGCAATTTGAGGCTATTGTGCTACAAAGAAGTAATTTTGACGGTATTTAACTGTTACGTGAATGTGGTATTGATATACACGAAACAATCAGTTTAGATATTGAGAATCACAAATAATAGACAATGGAAATAAAACGCGCAGTGACTATATAACTGGTTGTAACATATGCAGGGTCCAAGTTAAGGTATACTATTCAATTTAACAATAGTTACCTTGGTTATCATAACTGTGTTGCTCTGCTCTCCTAGGTTTATGTGCATGAGCTATGTTGTTTACAAATTTAGAATCATCAGAACTGTCAGCAATGGCTTGCATCTACAAATAAAGGTGAAAGAGAAAGTTAATACATGTCATAAAGAATTTAATTGACTGTCTCCTAGTGAAACCTACAACTGAATGATGTTGATGGCAAAAATCGAATAACTGGATAATGACTATGAAATTTAGACTAAATCTTAGTTTGATTTTAGTGTCATCAAAAATTTACATTTATGTTGCATAAGCACTGTTATCCTTATTACTAAGAATGGGACCAATGGCAGAAAATTGACTCAAGATAAGTATAAAATAATGAAAGAATGTAATATTCCTACCGCTTTTTGAGCTTCAGCTTTTTCTAAGCTTATAGAATCATCGTCAGAGTCAGGTTCAGCTTTATGGTATGTAGGATTCTCATTAAATACAAGTTTTAATTCATTAAATGTGGCGTATGGATTAATGTTGGCATCTTCTTCTGCAAATAGTACAATATAGATAGAGTATGTAAAATGGAAACAATGGTGATAAAGCAACATTTTTGCCTATACTAAGAGGTTTAAGATATGGAGAACATGTTGAGTATAGATAACAATTAAAATAGGCTATTGGTAATGTATATTCGTAGTATATGACTCTTTTTTCCAGGTAACTAAGGAAAATAATGAGCTAATAAAGTGATTACTGAGGTATATATATAAAAGTAAAAACTTTTATTAATTATTAAGCCAATCAGATCAGTATACAACATAAAGTAAAAAATAAGTATCGATGAATTAACAATACATCATGCCAGCACCAACGCTGTAAATAAATACATACATCAAGCGTATAAAGTTTTATTGCGAACTTAGAATTAATAGTATATTGACATAAAAAGTAATAACAAGTTGATACATACCATATCTTTCTAATGAAGCATTATCACTAGTAGTCTTGCTGCTGTCATGGAAACACCATCCACCATTATTACCAGAAAGATTCTCGTCTGATGTCAAAGATATCAATAAATTCACATTACGATTAAATCTTGTATCTTGTGGACTCTCTAGTTCATAGTTTTTATTTCTTTTATCTAAGTCATTCATTAACGATGTTTCTGCTGTAATGTCACGTCTGATATTTGAGCTAGTCTCTGTAAAGGTAAATTACATTATTAGCTTTCAGGCAACTCATTCGTAGCATGCATGCAATTCAATGAATTCTGGTCTTATTCATTGAACAGAATGTTGCACGTAACAGTAACACTATTCTTCATAATTACCCAAACTCGAGCCTTGTATTCGTAATGATAAAAATACCGTAAACTTTAATTTAATATAATGAGATTGAAATGACAAAATGTTGTGCAGCACATTTTGTTTTTTATACTTTGATATATACATATGTTCGTGTTTGGCGAGCATTCTTTTACAACCTAACCATTATTACCACTCTACCAAATATATAAATACACATATATTTGATCATACAGTCTGATATCATGCTATAATTTGATTAATAAAAACCTCAACAACAGTCTTATCACATGACAATATTCTATTTCATCTATCTTCAAAAGGTTCAAATGTACATATGTTGTGACTTTTATCAAATCATTTGATATGAGAAAAAATGCAGAGAACAATCATTAGTATGGAGACTAGAACCCTTGGGAAACGTCACAATGTCATAATAACCAGTTAACAGGATACAGACGTGCTAATGAAAGTAACACGATTCTTTAATGTGATTTTGAAATTGGTTAAATATTGATTGGATGTCGACGAGCGTTGAATGCAGAATAATGGCAATACATGTGTGAACGTTGCACTTTTAGATTATGAAATTGATTTTCAGATGCTCAAATTATTCAAATGTTAATAATTGCAATGAGTGAAATGAATGTTCAGATTAATGAATATGAAACTGACAGCTGAAAATACAGTATAGAATAAGCCTGTATTAACGTAGAGCTATCATCTTTCGTTATATGCACATTGGAGGTTACTTCAGTAGTATAAAAAGTAGTAGTTATGGAGAGGATAATTTAAACTCCATACCAAATCTACCCACATTTTGACTACTCCATACATTTCAAATACTATATCCATTGATCATCTAAAACAAGCTCACCTTTGTATCTCATTATATGTCTACGTCTAACGCAGAACAAAGCCACACCTACTCCAAAAGCTATCAGGACAACAAAAGCAGCACACAGCGGTACCATTATGTATAACTTCTCATAAAAATATATTTCATTTTTATGTACCACAAACAATGGTTCTAATGTACCTGAATTGTAAGAACAAGTTCAAATTAAGTACAGATGATATGCAAAAAAAGTTAAATTTACCATTTAAAATTAAAATAAATTGTGAGCAGTTAATTAATTGTAACGATAACAGCAGTTTAAAAAGTTATCCATTTTAGCCTTAATTTTACAAAGCACTTGTTTTAATTTATACAAAGGAGTATATCATTGTATGCCTCAGTTAAATTTTACCGTTGATTTATTTGTCATTACAAAGTGTATTAACTCTAGCTTCCTGTATATGAATACGTTTAGTTTCAACAATAAGTATAGAACAAATTAATTTTCGAATATAAAACTACCCATACAAATTATCATTTATTAAACCAAACAATATTGGATTTAATTTGAGCAATTTGGACCAATTATTATGCAATCTCATAGAAATAATTAATACAAGTTGGTATACTTACTACCAGAGTATGTTAATGTAGAAAATTTAATATCACATTCTGTAGAGCCAGCATCACTATAAGCTGTAACTCTCATTGTATATCTGGTAGCTGGGTGTAAATCTTCTACTGTTAGTATTGTCTAGAGAGTTGAAAAGATAGTAGATACATATAAATGTGCTAAATTGAACATTTAGGTAAAACTGATAATGACATGGTATCACAAAGTATTCATGAATACTTAACTAAAGATACTACAGAGTAAATGAAATGGGGTGTTTTCTATCGAGTAACATGTATCAGGGTCAACTGGCTTATATTTAGTTTTCTCTCTGGTTCAAAATGTTACAATCCATTATCAGCACGATGAACACAGTTGCAAAATGACATGATCAGCATGTACATGCGATTAATTCTAAACGACTATTTAAGGTCTCAGCATCAATATTTTTACTAGATGCCCGTTTATCGACATCTCATCAACTTATGTCATGTAACATATTATCATTAGTCTAAATATGAATATTTGTTACGATAAGGTGATAATAAAATCAACATTTTTAGAATGGATTCTTGGTTTTTCGTATATTCTCATAATCCAGTATAACATAAGTAACACCAAAGTTCGTTATATGCCAGAGTTTTTTTTCTTTGTTAGTATAATCATTGCCAACTTATCAATTATCAGCGATATAAGATTTAGTCATACAATGCAATTATAATAAATTGAGACATACCGTATTCCAGTTGACATTATTAGCTACTTCAACCCATTTCTTCTCTCCAAGTATCTGATATTTTATAGCAAAGAAATGTATCTGACAAGAGTCACGTTGCCAAGTACGTAGGTCAAGGTCAACCGAGGTCACATTAACTGTTTTCTTAATTTCACTTTCCAATGGCGCAATTGGGGCTGTAAAAATAGAGTATAATTTTATTACAACAAGTAAAAACTGGTTATATATTTGTATTGATAAAATTGGCACATTTGAAAAATGTAATGAAGCTAATTCTGAAATAATACATAAAATGATATGTAAAAGAGGGTAATAAACTTCAGTACATGCAGGAACTCAAAACTTGGTTTGACCCAAATACATTAGCTTATTATAATTATAACGCTTAGGCACATTTCAACTTATTAAAATCAGACAATATACATACGTGAGCCGACTGTTTTTTCTTCAATAACATTACTACTTTCACTTCTACCAACTATATTCATGGCTGTTATAGTATATTTATATGATGTCCCACAGAATAAACCAGATGATGTATAAGTACGATTCTTAGGTCCTAGTCTAACTTCCTGCCAGACATCATGCTCTTTACGGAATCGTAACAAAAATCCTAAAGAAGAATAAAATCACAAACTTTTTAACTTAATTAAATGCATGTTAACATCTTAAAAACAATAAAGTAAAATCTATAATCTCCTAACTACGGTTGTAAATACACGTAGTCAATAAAATGACAGTATGTTCTTTTTGAACCTTTGAAAAACTAATATCATCAAAATCTATAACAGTGTGAGGTTTTATGACAATTAACTGGTACAAAATGTAATTTCATTCCTATTCCATTCGTGTGTCGATATTATAATGAAAGATGATATTTATTTCTGAATCAGTGTGAATCTGTCATATGATACAGCAAAAACTGTAATAAAACAAGTTATTAAAAAATTGTTAACTGTATGATGTGAGTGTTAGTTGCAGCATAAGTTTATGATGAAAACATAACATAGGAGGGACAAATCCCAAGATTACTATTTGCGTGAGTAACAGTTCTTTCCCTTACATCAATTTATCAATCACATTTGAATTTCTCTTATTGCAATGTACTTAAAATGTACAATACGTACCTAGTATAGGGCTTCCACCATTACTACCTGACAACCAGTTTACTTGTATAGTTGAAGATGTCACTGCTGCCAGGGAGAGTATAGGGGCTCGAGGTGGTGCTGAAAAATAAATTCATGAAGCTACATCTGGACACCTGTCATACACAATCAATATAATTTTTTTATATATTTTGAAATAAATCGTTACCATTGATGCATCAAACGTATATAAAAAGAACCTTGAACATAGTCGTTTGCAATGATACATTCATAAGAATCTAAACTGGCTTCCATACTGAGAGTTAAATCGAAAACTATAATGTGATATACGTTCAAATGTTTCCAATGCGCTTATTTTTGTATGATATCCAGCCGATGCACACACATTACTTCGACGTTGAGAAAACTTTTGTCATATAATGGCAAGATAATAGTAATATACAATTAGTAAATTGTTCTCAAATTTATACTTACATTTAGTATTAGCATCCACTTGTACACTAAGACTATACGTAATCATATCACTACCATGTTTGTTAACACTTTTACAAGTATAATTATCAGCATCAGATCCTACAACTGATACTAAATAAAGTGATCCATTCTGTAATATAGACATCTTGTCATTGTTTACTAATGTTCCATATCTGAAATAGGTAATAATGAATTTGATTATATTTTTGACAACTGGACTCAAATGTAGAATAATGTTAGGGGATAGTTTTATAGAATAAATTATTAAAAAAAACATTATCTATCAATTACAATGTGCAAATGTGTGCAATTTAAGGGCCGTAACTATGATTTCCAGAGATATATTAGGAATCTTAAAAATACATAGCTACTATTAAGTTTGGATGAACAATGTTTTAATAAGACATTTAAAATTCACACACCCACAAAGCTTGCCATCAAGAAAAATCAATTATTAAGCCATTCGCAAAGTGTTCTCCTATTATCAAAATAATCTTAATGGAGCATAAAAACTGAATACCCGAGGTAAGACTCGAGGCATCTACTGAAGTCATCAAATGATTTAACTTACCTTGAAGACCATATTATAGAAGGGTCTGGTTCACCTACAGTTACACATGGTAACATTACTGCTGCTTGCCAGGGTACTACTATCTCTTGTGAAAAACTTGATATTCTTGCAGATGCTGAATATAGATGTGAAAACCAAAAATACCAAAAGCTCAGGATTAATAAAAACAGATGCATAGTATATTGTGAAAATGCATTAAATATCATTCGTTTCATTTTGTTGCTTTATTTTGTCTTAAACTGATTCAATTTTAGTTATAATTGTAAGCTTCTAATTTGCATTTGCTACAACAGATAAAGCATGGTCATTCTTATTGCTTCATTGCATTAGTTCTTAGCCATCACATTGCCAAATTCATATCTTTTTCAATCACTTAAGTAAGCAACTCATTGTGTTTTAAATGAACAATGTGAGTTATTTTGACAAGCAGCTAATTGTTTTGTAGGGATTTACAATGTAATGGTACTCTTTGATCTAGTATTTTTAACCACTTCAGATTGCTTTCAGTAACATATTGTCTTACTAACCAATGTACTTAAAGGTACTTCTTTGCCATCTGTGCTAAATATCATACCATAAATGCATATGCAAGCCAGTGCACAGAATGTAGCAAAACATCAAACTGTCCAAAGGCTTTACAAACTTTCTTCAAAGCAACGTTTGGCTCATGGCTTTTTATATCAATATAAGTTTTGAAAAAGTAACATACCGTTATTGACAGGCATTACTGTAACAATCTGTGTACTTTCACCTTCACCCATTCTTGTATTAGCTGTTACCCGGACCCAATAGTTAACATTAGGTTCAAGGTCGTTTATAACATATAATAGTTGATCAGAGTTGATCTCAATTTTCATTTCCTACAATAAACATTAAAAATTGAAAACACATGTACCATAAATAATCATGAGCACTCATTTAATGTAAAACACCACACCGAAGAGAAGAAAATTGACTACTTTATAAATGTTTGGTGATAAAGTAGTTACAACAGTGGCTATGAGATTAATTTTCCTAACGATTTGCCTGCTTATTGTGACAATCGGTTTTCTTGATCATAACACTTGCTTTAGTTTACAACTTTTTATAATATTCATGTATTTTCATGTGGTTTTGTGCTTCATTATTCAAAACCATTAGTGATACGTTCTGATAAGTTATTTTTTATTATTAAATAAAATGCAAAGTTATGTCAACATGAAGTCAATGCATTGAATTCGGATAGTCCAAATTTTACTGGTTTACAAAGCAATTTAAATATAACCACCAGATTAAACATTTAAAACACAAACCTGTGCACTAGCTGAAGTGTTGCTGTAGTAAATACTGTATGATGTAAGAATACCATTAGGTCTATCTGGTGTTTGCCAGGATACAATTATACTTGTATTACTAACAGACCATGCCTTGATACCGGTTGGTCGCCTTGGTACTGTAATATTTATAATCATAGATTATATGATTGGCCAAATTATTTTAAGTTCCTTATAAGTTTTATATGTATAAAAATTTGGCTATGCTCTTCATGGGCATTCTCAGTATTTTTGTACATTTTTAAAAAATAATACAATGTATTTTAAAACAAAAATTTAAAACAAAGTAAAATAGTTATTGTAATATATAAGTTTAATTCCATATACCCTAACATTCAAGTGTTTGCTTCGGCATCACAAAACTATTTCTGCAATGAGAATTGGGAATTAATTAATGAAACAAAGCACAAAATCAAATAGAAGATCATGTACATGTACATATATATCAAATGTATATTTACCATCTTCTAGGGTTCGTACATATATAGGTTCACTTCTGACACCTTCACCCTTTCTGGTATAAGCCAGTACTTGAATACTGTAGTTAGTATACATTTCTAGTCTACGTATTGTTAGATCAACACCACGGGTTATTTCAAAGTTGGAATCTGTTTCATCTGTAAATACAAAATACATGTACGTTGATCATTCTTTAGTTTATCATTTAAAAGCAAATTCATCATAAAAATTTCTGTACAAGTAAGTTTTATCAAGAGTGGCATAACGTGATCTTACAGTACCGAACATTTACGAAATAGAGACCATTACTTTTAATTACTTTCATTGATAAATTAAAAAAAAAAACTTTAGAGTACCACCTTTAGATACCAATCAGTTTTGACAATATAATTTGTATTTTAATCTATGGCATTAAATTCTCTAGTAAAACCTATGTTCCAAATGACGTTCGCGATCTGAAGTATAGTTTATATGTATACCAAAATCAAAACTATTGCCTACCTTCATCCTTTCTTACAGGTTTAAACAACACTTTATATCCTTGTAGAACGCCATTTAATGCAAACAATGATGGTGCTTTCCATGCTATATTAATAGCTTGCGATGTTATAGCAAATGCATGTACACCTTCCGGTGGTTGACTTGGAACTGAAAATACATAATAACAATACTAGTATGTCATGCATCTAATAAATTATCATATAAGAAATAGACTGACATATAAACATCAAGAGTATCAAAAATTCCATACAAATCGACTGCGTAGCTATAAAGTGTAAACGTTGTAAAGAAGTAGAAAACATTTATTTTACAATGTTATCAATTATGGTTGTTACACATTGTTTGCTAATTGTACGTTACAAACACATTAACAATTGATTAGATCTTTCCAAATCAGCTGATCGAGATAAGTTTGACAAAGATAGATTTGACAAATGAAAAAAAACCATGTAAATAAAAATGTATGTACCAAATTGTGTTCAAATCAAATGCAAAAGGTTTAAGCCGTGTGCACAAGAGTTTTTTTTATCTTATTATTTAGAATTGCTGCACCGGGAACAGGCTCTTAAATGAATTGATATAAGTTGTTAGCTCAAGCTAATATATATATAGACTATACAATTCCAACGTATAATGTATTCAGATTTATTTGATTTTTTTTCTCAATCTAAAATTGTTTTGTATGAACAAAATTAACTTATATGAAGAAGGCCAATCTAGTAAAAATATACTACACACCATCTTCCAAGGTCATGACCTTGATGTCAGCACACGGTGGTCCTTCACCTTCTTCATTATAACTCTCAACATTGACGATATATTCTGTAAACTTCTTTAGGTTAGGTATAGTCACAGTGACCTCTTCATCGGGATCATCTTTATCTAGGTCATAGACTTTAGTTATAACTTGCCTCTGTGATGCTATATTAGTCTCACGGTAACCAATATGGTAACCTAAAATTACTCCATTTCTATGATCTAATAATGGGGGCTGAAAATACATGATTAAGATAATGTGTGTTAATGTTGCTCAACACCACAAACTGTTAACACACTTGTCGTTAACCCTTGAAATCACGGTTGTATTACAATGCTTTCTCGTTTTGCACTTTGATTTAACCGACATGCACATATATAGATAACAACTATATTAACTCGTTTGTTTTATACCACTACAGAATTTGATTATTTGTTTTCAAAGTGATTTCAAGAATCAGTAAATCTCATCACTGTTACATGCAGTTATACGCAGTTGAAACAGTACGAAGTGGTTACTTTATCAGGACCAAAAAACTTGTAGCTATAAAGATTGATATTTACAATGTTACGATAGTCTTTTGTTTTGAAGTTGCACAGTTACTCAAAATTTGAACCTACTTTTCCCACTAATTACAATTTGAAACATTTTATATATAATATCAAACAGTTTGTTTTACATCATGAAATTCCTCTTAGAAGACTTACTTTCCAAGTGACTTTTAGTTTCTGTGAACCTATTGCTTCTACTACAACATTTGTTGGTGGTCCATTGGGAGCTTGAATAGAATATTAAGATTAATATAGTTTATCAATATAAAAGCAAAAACAACTTAAATCTCATGACACACATGAAAATTTTAAATATTTTAAAATCTCTTTTAGATCTTGATATTAAAGGAAACTCGTATCTTTATCTAATTCTCTACATTAAGTAAACTTTTTTGAAAACATTAAATCAAAAAGAATAGGCGCTCCAATTAATTTTAGATCATGGTACTAAAGACACACATTTAATCAATAAAGAGTTTTGAGTGCATAAGAGTTTTTTTCTACATTAAGTAAATTAAGTAAAATTATTTGAAGAAATCAAATTCAAAAGAATAAAAAACCCAAAGGGTCATTCAACAGGCAGGGGGTCTAGACGCGCTTGTTCACCTAGTGATAATTGTAATACACTTAAGCATATAATTAATCATATTTTGAATGATGACATCCATTTTAACAAACAAATGGATTGTAACATATATTGCATCAATAAGAAAGACGATTATAGAGAATGTGATTTTGTTCCCTTGTGGGTTTCAAAAATTACAAACTCAGATTAACTAATCCCAGTCAAATATAGGCACATATTTACTTTTGTGTAAATTATTAAAATGTCCTACATAACAAACAAACGTAAATGTGTCATACGTGTATTTACCTTCTTCCAACATTGTAACAGAAACTTGATGACTTGTTAAACCTAGTCCTACAGAATTTCTGGCTCGAATTCTAATATTGTACATAAATGAAGGATGTAGCTCATTTACAGTTGCTCTTACAGCGTCAGCATCTATAGATACATTTCGTACTGGACTTCTTGCTTCCCCTATAATATGAACAAAAGTATTTCTGTCTTTGTCCTCATTGTAACTATCAGACTGTTCTTTGTAGTTGTTTATTTTATGAAGGGTGTCACTTTATGCAATAAATAGGTATGCTTTGTATGTCATTATCACCACAGCTGTTGCGAAATTCTTCCATGATCTGACGCTTTCAATCTTTGACTCTCCAATACTTCATTGAAATTTACATGTTAAGTCAAACTGAAGTGCATTAACTATAAAATTCATTTTATGTTACTTGGACATCTAAAACAAAGCGTATGCGATGCAAAAGTAATGATATGTAGCTATAACTTATAAATTGTTTTGTTCTAGCTCTTTCTTCTACTATTAACAAGTGATTCAACTATGTACTAAAGCTGTCACAAACCTGTAGTATTCTGGTATTCTATTATGTACTCAATTAATGCCGAGTTACCATCAAAAGGAGGTGACCATACTAAAGTGACAAAACGACTCTTCTTTTCAACTACAGTTAGATTCCCAGGAGCATCTGGTGGCTCTATAATATTGAAACACAATATAAAATAATCATGACAGTTTTTCTATTTTCATTATACAGTAATTTACGATGTCCAACATTATTTCTTCAAGAATCCACTTCTAGATGAGTTATATGATAAAAGCATTTTAGAAAACTGATATCTATTCATAAATGCAAATTATTAAACCCATAACAGATACTTTTTACACTCATTCTCATTTAATTAAACTGTAAACATTTGGATGCCAATACGTTCATGAATAATGTCAAATCAAGTATTAATTACTTCTCTATTACTCATATTATAAAGAGGTGCTGTCTCTCTGCTCAAATTTATTCATAGATAGAGATATTTCCATAAATATACTCGTGATGCAGGATGTAATCAAAGCACTGGAGTGCTGGAGGAACGATGTCCTGAACTTATTTTTATTAAAGAATATATAATTATGTCAAAATATGAATATTATCTATAAAAATGTATTAAGTATCAATTAACAGAATTTAACAAGATCATAGCACTAGACTTCTCAAGTGGTTTGCTCATGGCAAGGTTCATCTTACTTTATCAAACAAAATAAACCAGTCAAAGAATTAATTTTCATCAACACTATATAGGGTCATGTACAGTAACCATCTCACCAAACTAAAGATTATTCTGGACTATTTTCTTTAACCACAAGGAGCTGACAACTTCTCATTTTGTGCATGTAATGTGATATTAAAATCAAGTTTTCATACACTGATATAACCTGCTATGACTGGAGATTGGACCAGGGATCTACTGATTATTGATTTATTTATGTAATTCTGTTAATTTATGCCATAATTAGGCTTTCAAACAGGTAAACATTCGGAAAAAAGTCTTATATCATGTTATACAAAGTGGTGTGTGTGTGGTGTGTACACGAACATCTAATGACATTTTCTATGACAATTTCCAACGCGTTTTACGATCTAATTATTGATTAATTTATGTAATTCTGTTAATTTATACCACAACAGGTAAACAATCGAAAATAAGTCTTATATCATGTTAATATACAAAGTGGTGTGTGTGGTGTGTGTGTGTGGTGTGTGTGGTGTGTGGTTTTTCGTGTCAAACCGTGTTTTAGATATGCACAGAACGGTGCGCACAAAAACTACCAAAATCGTCCTTAATGTATTGGTATAAGTAACATAATATAATAGGATCATTTTATATTGTTTATTACTATCGAATGACGTAATTATGCTACGCATATAACATGCATTGTCAAAAACATCGTAGGCCCTTTTTACTCCAATAAGTAACCATTGCAGTTGTCACGGGATGAGTTGTCTACGGGTTGAGTTGTCCCGTCTCCATTGCAAGATTTGTATGTCCTGAGAGTAACCTCCCTTTTCCTGAAGAGTTTCAAGAACGACAACACAAGCCAGCGTTGTATTACATTTAAATGAGATGTTAATGAGTTTCACGCTTGAACTACGCCTCTTTGTCTATGTTGAAAATTGTTGAAGCGTGAAAAGAGTAATCTTATACTTTCTTGTTACCATTGGAACGAGGAAAAAGGAAACAAACTGTAAGTTTGCAAACATAAAAAGACATTGCAAACAAACAGTGATATAATCATAACATAGTATCTCAAAAAGCATAGCTGAATTAAAGTGTATTGATATGGCAAATGATTTCATAGTGCATTACTTACCTAACACAATGAGGTAGATTGCGGTTGAATCATAGCCAAACTCGTTGGCTGCATTACAGGTAAAAGTACCTGTATCATCCCGCTGTGCAGGATGTAATGACATCTGGGATAATTTCCCTCTGTCTGTGCTGTGAGTACTCACAGTGTAGCGACTAAAAATTTAAGTGATATAAATAGATATGAAACATAAAAATTAAAGTGGAAAACATACAAGAAATGATTATGTTTACTTAATAGCAAATTAGCATGGGACAATATACAACAAAATATTACATGAAATACCGAGTCCTAAAAAATAATATTGTCGGTTTCTTTTGTGTGAGTCACGAAACTCTGCTACTTCAGGCAAAGTTGATACATCTCAAACTAGAAGCTATATACATACAAATACATGCATGTTTTGATGAGTTTTATCACGTACAGTCTTAATTGCTAACATCATAATAATGCACACGTTTTATATAGAGGAAATAAACTTTAAGTCATTTAAAGTAGTCAATTGTGTTTGCAGTACTCCTAATTATGGAAATGCAATCACGTAATGTTCAAATCCGACGAAACAAATCACGTGATAAAGTGATACATTTTTACGCTTAGTCTTAATTAAAGATAGGGGTCTATAGTTCCTCTGCACAACTTTAATTGCACGAATCACTAGACAAAACATATTTCTTGGTTTAAAATAATCATTGACAATTCGACATGTGTTCGTGTTATTTTCTTTGAATTAATATTCTATTACAAAATCTTCCGACATATAAAATGCATTTAGATAATTGAAAATCTCAATCTTCCGATTACTAGTTTGCAATTACACCATGTCATGTGACATTGTTCGTGTGAAATGCATGATGGGAAATGTTGTGCATATCACGTGTCAAGTATCCTTGATAAATTGCATTTTGCATTATGTATGTAACCTTGTATTGCACAATACCTTCATAAAATGCAATATTTCACCTGACAATTCTGTAAGTGATTAGTCAAACATTGCAACAGCAACGATTTATTTTCTGTCTTCGAAAGGGTGTGCATGCAAAGTTGCTCATAGAAATAATGTAAAACCTAATGCAGTTTTTCAGAACTAATGAAATGCGTTTTGTTTTTATCTTTTTTTTAACGATAAACATCCACCACAGGGGTTGCATTTTAACGACTAAGGCAATCAAGTGATCATGCGTTACCCGTATGTGTTCTCGGAAGAAATCCTATCAATTTCCTTTGAATAAAGTAGTAAATGTTTTATTACAATTTTATTACAAGGGATAAATGTGAGTAAAATCGCCGTAATACTTTTTTCATAAAATGGCATAAAAAGTCAATGTACGCACTTTTCTACTCTTTAAGCTCTACTTAAACAAATTTCAAATTCAATTTTTAATTGAAATGACTAGAACTAAATTTACAATGCTAGCATCATATCATGGTCATATTCAACACATACCTCCCTAAATTCCCTATCCCAACAGTTTGATTTTTGAAATTCCAGGAAACAGACAACGGTTTATCGCCTATTGCCTGGCAATCCATCGTTATATTGTGACTACGCAAAACAGTGAAATTCTTCTGAGGAGCATCAAATCGGGCTGGTACTGAAATATAAGAAATATGGTGTAATAATTTCCATTGCTTTAAAGTACTTTCGGTTACTGCAAAGTTGAGACAAGTTCATTGGCAGTATGTGTTTTCTATCTTTTAACTTCAACTTCTAATTTCAAGCATGGCCAACCTTATCATTTTCCCCACTTTCACACTAATTCAAAATTTCCGC
Organism: Mactra quadrangularis; assembly: GCA_025267735.1. Taxonomy (NCBI): domain Eukaryota; kingdom Metazoa; phylum Mollusca; class Bivalvia; order Venerida; family Mactridae; genus Mactra; species Mactra quadrangularis. The sequence continues at coordinate 19,851,585 of CM046299.1, forward strand.
TAGCTCCAAATCTAATTTGTTAATGTAATATTTTAACTCACTTCAAAACGTAGAAATATCGATGACGTTGACAGCTGTGACACTTCATGCTTTTAATGTAATGAATGTGAAGCCTTACTTCTGAATTCACGTTAATTTTCAAAAAGCCGCGGTTAATAAAATTGTAATCTTTCATTAGGGGAGACTGAAAACTGCATCATGATGCATTTAATGCATGAAGCATTACGATGCATGCTTGTATCATAAAGTTGTCAAATACCGTATGAGAAGGAATAATCTTTATTCCTCGTTGGCTACTTTAAACGTTTGCAAACATTTTATTGTGATTACAAATAATTACAGTAAAGAGCAATTACAAATACTGAACGAGACAAAGGAGTACACACAATCAATACAATCAAACATACAGCAGGAAAATTGCTATTCTGTAGTTATAACCTTGTTTTTGTTTTAATCATAACGTTTTACTCTTGTTTTTATGAGGTATAAACAAATGGTTACAATTAAATCCACTTTTAGAGACTGATATTAAACAAAGCATATCAATGACATTAACTATGACTTTATTTGATTCTAAATCAAGGCAATAAATCTTTTTAACTCTAACATAACAATTGTGTCTTAACGACTTAAAATTGTAACACGGCGTTTTATTTTACTTTATCGTATATGTTTATTAGGTCCTGTTACTGACATATACGCACAGACGAAGCAGAATAAAGTCTACCAGTCCGCTTTTCAAACCATCTGTTTTCAGAAAGTAAAATTGAAAGCATTTGCAATTTCAAATGACGTGTCTCGACATGACACTCACACATGTGTTCTACCTTTATCAATTCATATGAATGTAGCATCATTAATTTTATTAAACACAATTGAACATCTTTATACAATTGAATCAGCTAACTGAATTAGAGAAAAACAAATTAGTGACTTTAATTAGTTATGAAATACATATGAAGATGAACGAATGATGTAAAAAAACTGAAACTGTGATTTTTACTCATTTGGTCTTATTTTCACAGTCCTAGTCACATTAGCATTTGTTACTACACTGTAGTGTTATAACAATGTAAATATACAGTGTTTGCATTGTTCATGCACACTTGCCATGGAAACCAAGTGTGCATGTATCTAGATTTTCCCATGTATGTTTTGAATTAATATTTTGTAAAAAAAAGTTGTGTTACATTCGACCAATAAAATACTTTGTCCACAAACTTGACTTTAAAATAATGAAGTCAAGATGGAATTTTGACACTGTTAGTGTTGCTATGGCAACCAAAATCGCCAGAATTATTCATATTGAGCAATATATTTATAATGAACTATTTATATAAAATATTTAGTGCATCAAAACTATCAATTTAAAGAATTCTACACGAATAAAGGAAACAAATATGAAATGGTAAAGATATTGATATTAATAAAGTGTTACCATGGCAACCTGACATATAAATCTTTGTTTATTAATTTAGTTCATATTTCAGACAACATAAAATTATTTCACCTTAAAAAGATGCTAAGATTTGCTCATAAATTGATTTTAATTCAGAAATCATTGCCATATTGTGTATTTTTCATGCATATTAAATGTTGCCATGGCAACGGAACTATAATAGATTTTCAGTTCATATTGTGTTTTTTATGTTTCCTCATATGACCTGGTTTATTAAAAAGACATTTGATACAACTTCAAGATGGGGCCGATTTTGGCCCTTCGTGAACCTTGTCCTTTAGCTGTTCAGAATATCTTAATCAATCTTACCATGGACTTTTAAATATACTATTTTACTGATACCATGACCAACATCATTATCAGCTCTACATAAGAAATAACCATCATCTTCTTCATATGCTGATTTTATAACCAATGTACCATTTGTATACATTTCATAATGTTCAGTGTTGCTTATGTCTATTGGTGCGTAGTATGGAGGAAAACCACCTGAAATAGTTAGGGTAAACGTCATACAGTTGTTAGGTATTATTATGTGCAGTTAATTAACATAACTTTAATGATACTTATACCGTATTTATGGTTACTAAAAATATACACACTGACAATGGCTTTGAGTGTGAATGGACGACTAATGACAGCCTCCAACATTTGATAAAGCTTCTGAAGAAAAATATTACGTAAATACTATTATATGCGCATGAAATAGATAAAACAATTATCATACCTTTATTTTTGCTCCATGTAATTTCTGGTTGTGGTATACCAGTGGCCTTACAATCTAACATAACAGAATTTTGTCTAATTACTGACGTGTCTGTAGGTTCAACAAGCCATCTTGGCGGAACTGTAAAATAATACATTAAAGTTTTGTGCGATAAAAGATACTTAATTATCACAATTTATATTGCTTATCTCTATATATTTATCTAAAAGTTAACAAAATATTATAAATGGCGCCGCAAAACAAGTTATCAAAGAAATCAGCGCGAAATATTTAAAGTAAACTGAGACAATATAAACAATTCACTTATTGTATTTGGAACATTATGATAGGGAAACACGTTTTTTAAGCAGTGGTAATATACATTGATAAGTGTACACCTAACAACTTTAATTTCCCCCTGCAAATAATTTCAACAGTTGTTAAAGTATTTAAACGAAATTTTGTGAGTCAACTATGGGATACTTTATCTTTCATGTGACACTAAATACGTCAATATACACCGTGTAGTTATTGACTTCCAAGATACACGTGCATTTCGTGCTTGATACTAATATGAGCCAAACGGTTTACATTTACACGTTTGTTTTGTACATGCTGACATCTGCAGCGATTTACATTTAGAAAGAACATCTTAACTTTCACAAGTTGTAAGTAAGAAACGAATAAGCTTGGAAGAAAGAGGTCAGGCTATCAGAATGATACATGCTGGCTCATCAGTACGAGAGATAAATTGACTTGAATTGCTATCTTATGTCTTGCTCGCATCATCTTCAACACTTTGCCATTCTAAGTTTAGCTGCAATGCAAAAACCTCCAACAATCGTGACGAAGTGAAACCATTTTTAGGTTGCCCGTACTTTTAAGCGTAATCCTTTGACTGTTAAGAAAGTTTGAGCAAACCGGAAGTGTTAAAGACCTGCCAAGGCAGAGACGATGTCGTATGACGAAAAGACGGCAAGAATGGGCTATGATACCACGGGATATCATTCAGAACTACATAATCTCAATGCAAGCAAGGTGTCTTGCAGTTATACAAGCTGAAGGTGGCCATACGCGTTATTTGTGTGAATTTGTACTTTGTTGGTGCCAATATTGTTACTGCTTATAAGAAGTCAGTTAGTTTTCAATTTATTTTTCGTGTTGCTGATGAATGAAATACTTTTTGATGAACATTTTCTACAAATTTTATATCAATAGCTTAGGTATCAACCCAGTTATGACCAAATACGTATATAGATGTATACTTAGAAAAGTTGTTAAGTGTACTTGTATAAAAAATAGTTAGTTTTATGACAACAGTAACACAATCATTTTATCAATCTTACCATCGACATGTAATACAGCCGTAAAACTTGTACTGGCAGCTTCGTTACGTGCATGGCATGTATAATTACCATCATGTACAGGACTTACATCTCCTATCAATAATAAACTACTGTATTGATTAGATGTCTGTAAACAGAGAAAAATGTTTATTACATAGAAATGTTCCTATATTTGTACTTTAATTTGATTTTTAAACTATATTTTAGAGAATTAGTAAATCCATTTCAGCAAACCACAAAAAATGCTTTTGATAAGCAATGACTTACAAATCACAAGTAGTAAAAAAGTTATTCAATAAAAAAAGTAACTATGAATAAATACATGTACTTAAACAAAATGAGTTCATGCAAATGCTCTAATATTGTTAGGTTTGCAATCAGTAACCACATTTCCATAAAAATACCCGTTTTGGTTATATATTTACATGTATATTAAAATGCCAGTATGTATTAAGTGAAGTTACATCAATAAGAACATGATTAAACCATGTTCAGTTAACAATACCTCAACTCTGACCCCTATATCTGGTGGTATGGCTTGTCCATCTTTAGTCCAGTGGATATAGATAGGTAAATCTCCATTACTGACAGCACAAGACAATGTTACACGATCACCTTGTTTTCTTTTTGGAATACTGAATGAATCAATGACTGGTGGTTCTGTAACACAAACAAATGTTCAGTTACTACATAATTCAAATAGCGAATACTACAAATTTTATTATCCATTGCGTCAATAGCATCAAATACTTCCAGAATTTTGGATGCCGTGTGTCAATATCAATATTACAATAAATATTTCAAAACTAACCAGTAAACATAAAACTTTCACATTTTCTAAAACAAGTAATACTTTAGTACATTAGAACTTGTATTGTATTTAGATAACTTATCTTGTTTTAGACAGTTTTAATGTTTATATAAACAGCATAATGTATACAAAACAGGCAATGCATCATAAAAGCATGCTATCTAGTAACGAACTTTTATATGACAATAGTAACGTTGACTAGTCCCATGTGCAATTCGACATATAATGGACTAAACAGCAACTAATCTAATTTAAAGAAGATCTGATCATGCTATACCACTAAACTATCATGATAACGTTTCAATCAGCGAGTCGTTTTCACTTGATTTTCAGTAAACAATGTCATTAAAGTCTAAAATCTGAGACTACTATTAAAGATGACGTTTAAAATCAAGATATTATTGAGGGACATTAGTGTTCTTTTTAGTATTTTAATAAGATTGAATGTTCACTTACCTACAACCCTAACAAACACATCTTTACTCATACCCTGACCAGCTGCATTGAGAGCTACACATGTATATTTACCAGCATCTAATTTTCTGACCATTAATAATAATGTACCATTAACAACTTGTTGTAAATGATTTAATGGTAAACTATTATTATCTGTAAAAAGTGCATAGAACATTATAATATTATCAACTGACGTCGCGGCAAACAAAGAATATAATAAAATGACGTCATGTATATGTTCTTGTTGTATATGATTTAATGGCAATACCAATATCTGTAAATAATACATGGAGCATTATGATAGAATTCAATGACGTCATATACACGTAACTTTTGATTTTATGGTAATTTGTGAATGAGATTTTAGATAGAACACTTGAATGTTGTCTATGACGTCATAGAACATTGTGATATTATAAACGAAGTCATGTAAACCTCAGATTTGTTTAATAATTTAATGTTTAACTTTTCTTATAAAAGATAATACACGAATTCCATAAGAAAGTCATCAAGGGCTTAGTTTAAGCTCAAGTAAAGGATTAAATTGTAGACTAATATGAAAAGTTGGTTAAAATGTAAACATTTAGTATTAATTTATTCACTTTCATCACCAGATAGTAAATATTTGACATTTATCGTTTTAAACAAGTCAGGGGACGTCTTACCTCTATACCAAGATATAGATTCTATTGGATAGCCGGTCACGTGACATTTAATTTTAAGCATCTCATTGGCTGTTGCTGTTACATTTTTCATTTCCCGGATGTAAGGTTCTCCTGAAACAACAAATAAATAACCATTATCTCGATGATACGTATTGCAAACGGTTATAAATTCTTAAACTACTTGCAAACTACGCAGTTGAATGCTTAATGACTCAAAAACAGAAAATATAAAAACATATGTTTCTGAAATAAAAACTGAAAGTGAAGGGGTATAATTAATTATAGCAGATTCTAATAACACATGTAATCATTCAATTGCCAATGTACATAACCACGACTGGCATTGTCTATGTACAATGATATTTGTTGTTTGTTGTTTATACTTGTACACAAATTTTAATTTTCATAGTTCATGTATCTTATATATCTGATGTTTTAAATAAAAGCTATTGGACTATTTTCAAAAACAGACGACACCTCTGAATTTATTGGAATCATTAAAACAAAACAATAACTTTTTGAAGCAGTGATTTTGATACATTTTTGTTGCATCATAAACATCATCAAGCACTATAAAAAAGAATTCTATTGTGGGAAAGAATAGCTTAAAAATCATGATTACAAAAAAGAAACGCTGATAAATTTCTTTGTGTGTATGAGAAAGTTAAATGAAATAATCGCTGAACATGGTTAGGTTACTATGAGTGCATCATGTCGACTGCTCAGTGAGACGCCCTCAACAATACTATGAGTCGTTTGTTTTCTTTTATCGGTTTGATATTTGCACATTCCCACAATTTCTTTACCAATTGTTGTATTTATTTTACTCAGAATTGAGCAAAAAACTGTTTAAATTTTTATTAACATTGTGATATTGAAATTCACTATTCAAACAATGACTGCATGTTTTCTAATGTTATGCTGGTTGGTGCATTGTTACACGTCTCTAGCACGTGTAAACTATAAACAAGGGAACAATAGATATCCCCTTTTTCTGATTGAATGTCCATTCAATATGACAAAATTTATTGTATTGAAAATAGCCTGAATCAGACATGAGATAATTTGATGTACCACCATGAGACCAACATCGCTCGTTCTGTAAAATTTATGCCCGTGTTAAAAGCAGTAGACGTTTAACAAAGCTGCGAAAATTGTATAATGAACGCTTCAACAAAGGTAACTGCTGGCTAATGTTTCATTCATATGTTTTATCGGTGTAAAGTAAGCCATTAGTGCTCATGCAGGTTTTGTTTTGTAGCCGGCAACATAACTGTTAGAATTGTTTGATCATTCATTTAAAAATATCGGTATACCAACTAGGCTTTATTCCACAGAGATATTTTGTCTTTATCTAACTTACAGAATATCAAATTTCACTTACCATACACATTCATCCTAGCGGTATGCTCAGCCTCTCCAACCTCATTAGTTGCTACACATTGGTAATCACCGCCTTCTAGCAACGAAACGCTGCTGATATTAACAAAACTAACAACGTCGCCTGTAGACGTCACAGAATCACCAATCTTTAAATGGCTACGGTCTGTTAATGGTTCCTCGTCTAAAAACCATTTTATGGTCGGCATTGGGTTACCAGTGGCCATACAGCTGACACTTGCTCTCTGGCCTCTCTGAACAAATGGACTACATAAGCTGTCTAAAATGGTCGGCTTTGCGGCTGAAAAAATATCAAAAGAGAGATATAGTATCATAATAGGATTTTCTTCTGTACAATCTCAAAATCTGCCTCGAAGAAATTAGTTACAACTAAATAGGAAGTCACAGGTAGTAATGTTGCCATGCTTGTCTAAATGTGAAATCAGAAAGTACACTTTGCGACGCACTATAATGGAATGGACTAGAGATTTTATGCACACATTTTAATGACATCATTAGATTAATTGCTGCAGTAAATGATATGCTTGATAAAACTGCATTAGTTTTAAAAGGCATTGTCGATATTCTACGCTAACAATAAAGCACTTAATGTAAACAAATACAAAATTTAAATGATTAGAAACGTTTTGCAAATAGGACTATAAAACATGCTGAACAAAGGCAAAGTTTATGTGTATTTGAAGTACCAGTCAATAAAAACATTTCCAATTTATCGGAATTCTTCGCAGTTATTAAACTCTATTTTATAACCAATTTACATTTTGTTAAGCAAAGCTTGTCATAGCTGATTTGTTTGTCAAATCATGTATTTAAGCAATTAAGCAAACTTTGTGATCCCTGGCAGTCAATAAACAGATATAATCAACGTGTTCCTGCAATTTGCAGAATAAATTGCTGTTTGTTTGAACAGCACATCGACTGTAATGGATGAAAGGATTACAAAAAGAAAAAGCTGCTAGGAATCAGATATTGACGTCATTAAAATGTTATTAATACTAGTCGCACCAACGATATTTTGTTTGATTTTTGAATAAGTTGAAAGAAGACAATCAATGGATGGGTAGTAAAGTTGTTTGTACATAAAATGATTATAGAGAAAATGCCAATGACATTCGATTAACAGCTGAGATGATATATTTACTAACGGAAATCAAGTTCTATACACGACACAGAGGTTATAAAACATATCATGTCTGATCTCTTGACGACATGTGTGGCTTTGTAATGAGTTTTTACTATAAAAGTAATATTCAGTAAAAGGACGATAGATTCGTTTGTAGTCTTTGTAAAGTTCAACCATTAGCGGGATGGCATCATGTACCTTATTACCATTCACTGAATTACATTACACTAACAGTATCTTGGTTCGCAAGTGATATCCTGTATTAAAACCCTATTATTCTAGTGTTTATTGATTGGTTATATATTTCATATACATTTCTTAATACTTCTATGATTTTTCATTGCTTAATTCTTTTTCAAAATCGAATGTCTTAAAATCAAACAACGCACGAATACATTTGTGTTTCAAAAATACGTTTGTATATGACAAACGATTGTATTGTAACCATGGTGATAGAGACTGACAAAGCTATTATGTTGAATACGAATTGACAACCGCAGATTCAGCATATAATAACTACTATATGTACCTCCAAGGAGCAGTTGTGCTGTGGCTTGGGTTTCCCTATCACCGTCTGTGGCAAAGCATTGATACATTCCTTGATCTTGTCGAGTAATATCACGTAGTTCTAAGAAAGTGGTTGACTTAAATATATGATTTTCATCTGGCAATAGTTCTACACCGTCTTTGTACCATATAATCTTGGTGACAGGAAATCCTTGTATGGAACAATTAAATGTTGCCATGTTTCCCGAATCCACAATCTGTAAACCTGGTGTAATAGCTGCCAGCAATGGAGCTGAAATAAAAATGTCAAACAGTAAAATACTGGTATCAGTTTTTGTTGTAGTTTTAATTGGTTTTTAACGTCGTATTCAACACATATTAAGGTTATATACACGACGGTCAGCTCTTCCTACTATAGGTTTCCTGGACACTTTTTTATCACCAGTACTAACTTACCCTACCACGAGGCCGACAACTCATGTATAGAGTATAACCTAGCGCGACCGGGCTCGAACCCGCGATCTCCGGATTCGAAGTCAGACATGCTAACCACTACGTCACGGCCACGGCTAATGGTATTAGTAAAATGTATATGGTATATCATACCTCTGATATATACTGGTATATAAAGTTAAAGACAAAACTTTTAAAGAAGTTGGGTAATTCCTATTATTATGTTCTTGCAGAGAAAAGATGCACACGTATAACATGTGTGACCAAACAAGAGAATATTTTAGAATAAATTTTCTGATCTGAACTTATTATTTACTCCATGATATTTGTTACTAGCTAAAAGTAATTATGTTTATGACAAAATTCAAAATGCCAGTTGATAAAAGAGACAAAAGATATTATATGATAATTTATTATTATTTTCAAAAGCTATTGGTGACTGGTCAGTGATAGGTACCATTGTACTGGTTAGAATCGTATCCAGCTCTTGATCAAGTGGTTTTCTACAATATTTATCTCTATAACCAGTCAAAAATGTATAATGTGTTGTAAGGATACCTTTAATAGTTAAAGTTCTAACTGCTGCCACAGAACCTCGTGAATTACTAGCATTACATCTATATTCCCCGCTATCAGTTAACTTAGTTTTCTCTATGACCAGTATACCACCATGTTGCGTATATCTGTTAGATGTTAGATCTAAGGCTTCACCATTCTTATACCAGCGGTACGTTGGTAAAGGCCAGCCATCAGCTACACATGGTAATTGTACTGACTCTCCTACGCCTGCTGTGGCGTCTTGTATAGGGTACCCATCTATAGATGGACTTCTACCTCCCGCCGGTGGATCTACAAAGAAAAGGAAATCAATGTTTGAAACAGTTCAGCATATTAAAAAAGCACAAATTTATATACCAATATACAAAGAACATATTATCAATTCTGAATGCAACAGGAACACTTTTACATGACGTCCATATGCTTGCAATATAGGTGGACGACCATTTAGCGACATAATTGGAGTAAGGAACATTTGTAAATGTTGTAAATATAACATAACTGCACTTTTATCAAAGAAACAATTGTAATATGTTGGCCATGTTAGTTTTGATGAAAGTGAACATAATAGGAAAACAAAACATACATGTAGTATTTATATAGTTGGTTCTTCATTTGTTAAGCTATGTATACTCACCATGTATGACAAGTTTGGCTGGTGAACTGACTTTAGACACACCAGTGATATAACTGGAACCAGAACACCGGAAGTCCGTGTAGCCATCTGTGTCTCTGACGTCACGTAAATGTAACTCTCCTTCTTCTGTTATACTGATACGACTTCCTAGAATGTTTAGAACAGCGAGATATAAAATGTGTTGCTTTGATTAAAAACGCACAAAAGAGTAAATTATGAGTATGTTTTTACATTTGAATTTAAATTGGCTGTTCCGTATCCGATCGATTTATTAGCCTACAAACATAGCCATGAGCTCCAATGTTAGCTTATTGTTTGTGGGACATATTAATTTAAACCTTTGTTAAATATACTAAGTTGACAAGTAATAATTATTATAAGGTCTACTAAAGATGCACATAATGAATATAGTGATATTTGAAATTTTGAGAAGCTGAAAATCGTTTTCAACTTTAAATGCGCTTCATATCTCCTCCAAGTTAAAACCGCTGTGCGCAATCATAAACGCCAAAGGAATGACTATGCATGCCTTTTGCTCTGGTGGAAATTCCCTTCTGATAGCGGATGCGCTTTACAAAATCGTCAGTTAACAACTAAGCTATGTACAACACATACCTTGTGTAACTCTCAAGGATCCTTGTGTCCATGATGTTATATTGACATAATCTTTACAAAATGGTGGATTTATTTCACATTTAAATACAGCAGTACCTCCTCTCATCACCCATACATCATGTAGTAATACAGTAAATTTCTCTAATTGTTCCACAATCACTGAAATATTTAGAAAAAATGTCCAATTATCAAATTGTTATTGGTTTGGTTTTTTATTAAATGTATATAGCTATAATATTACATTATATTACTAACATTTTTCTCTTTTTTCTTTATTTCATTTGCTGTATATTTCGTTTTTGTATGTATTTATAAGTGTACGGCCAACTTAGGGTAATGGCGACGAACAACATTGTGTTCCGCCAAAAAAGAATGTTCTGTTCTCTTCTTCAATTGCGAAAATAGGCAGTTTGTTTGGTCAATTAACTTTTGTTCTGCTGGATTTGTTAGTCCGGCAAATTAAGAGGAATAGTTTATGATATATTGTATATGCTATAAGTGTTAGCATTACATAATGTACAATATTCTTTTCATTGAGTTTGATTTTAATAGCATAAAGTTAACGAAAAAAGTTGTGTTGCCAACCATAGCGATAGGTGGTGTTTCTTTCTTACAAGAATTGTCAAATATTTCAGTGAACTCGTTGTGGGGGTTATAAGTTATTATCTGTTCCGTTGGGTTGTTTGTCCGAAAAATTAGGAACAATTATTTATAATATGTGCAATGAGTGTTGACATTATACTACAATGCGCTACCTTGGTTTCATTGAGTTTGATTATTATTTACACTCATTTTATGGAGAAATTGTAGTGTTGCCTACTAATTCATTGTCAAATATATCCGGGCGCTGAACTTACAATAAAATCTAATAACAATGAACTCATTGCGAACATTATTTCAATTTCCATTGTGACCTACAAGTAAATTCTCAATACCAACCATCAAACTTAATTGGAAAGCGTAAACAATCTCATCTAGGTACTGTCATGTCACAGATGAAGTTTTTTCTCCTATTTCAAGAACGCACTTATATGTTTCTAGGTCATTTGTACATCTGACATATATATTTTTTCAAGTACGAATAAATTAGTGTCAAACTACAAATCTAATATTAGATATTCAAGCCGTGAGCCTATCACATTCTAGTATTGTACTCACTATATTTGATCATTTTTACGCATGTATAGTAGGTGCTTACGATGCAAAGAAATTTGAAATTCCAATACTATTTACTACATGTGATATAGCGTATATTTTTACCAATACAATGTACTGTATACGATTTTTACCAATACTCATAGAAGCATTCTTCCGCATGCTTTAATTTTTATTTTTCCTAAACTAAACCGGGAGAACAATATGCAGGAGTTTTTAGTTCTCGGTAACAACTAATGCTGTTTTAAACAACATTCTTCCGCAGCAAACAAAGGAATTTTCCCAGATCTCCCTCAATATCGAGGAATTGTCCAATTCGAAGCCAGCATTCAATGTCCTCCCAGATGAAGGCTGAGGCAGTTATAGCAGAAGCATTTATTACATTAAGAACCAATGGCATCGCTCGTGAAAAAAAATCAAATAGGAAAAAAAACATTCCACGGCAGTATTAAGAAATTCATTCCAATCCACACACAAATTGCTGGAATTTTCACGAACTATGCCGATGTCAATACCATTTAAAATCAGATGAGACATCTCCTCTATACTCTTAACAAATGAAATTTTGCCATTAGGGAATTTCATCCTCGTTCATGTTATTTTAAGGGTTTATTTACACATTAAAGAAGAATGACGCACGACCCAGAGCCGAAACTTTCTTAGAAAATATTCTACCCTTGTCAGTTTAAGAGTATCGTGCCTGATAAATACCAAATGTTAGTTACATGAAGGATTATTCGACATTCTGACAAATAGTGTCATTAAACTCTTGTTTGAATCAAACCACTGATTTTAATGCCTTGACAAAGAATTTTCATCCAAACCAAATAGAACAGAACAGAACAGAACTGTATTCACATAATGTGTGTACTGTTCATGATGTAATATCTTATGTAATACATTTTTGTTCAATATATTTAAAGGAATTGCAAGGCAAAAGTTCAACTTCATATTTCCTGATTTTGAACTGTATTTTTATAACTGTGAATGCAACAGACACACTGTTATATTACTTGGCAAAATATGTCTTTATTTTCTAGTAATATTTGGAGGAGGTTTTCTAACCAGACCCACGTGGGTCAGGTTAGCTAAAAATAGATTAGTGTTAAAATATGCATTTACTGTTTATTTTATTTTACACTCAGCACATGATACATGTGATTAGAGGTTTACTGATGAGAAGATACCAGAGCTTGTTATTGTGCAACATTAGTATAATTCTATTAAAAAGATATCCTAACCGCCTAAGAATGTTGAAAAGACAATAAATCAATGTATACCACGTGTTTTAATTCGTTCAGTTGAATGTAGGTGATTTCCTACGTTACGTTCTTAATACTGTTTTAAGACTAAACTTGGTTCGATACTTTTAGGCACAGTTATTTGCCTGTATATCCCTTTAAACATTACAACTTTTGTACATGTACGAATACAGACACAACACATTTATATAGCATAAGACAAATATTTATCAGCCAATTGAGAAACTCATGCAGTTTCGCCGCACAACGCTGTCCATTTAATGATAGTCTAAATTCTCTATTTTTTAAAATTGTGCCTGAAGCAGTAATTCTAATTTCTTATGTAAAAATACTAATTTAACCATGGATATTTCTAACATAGCAGCTAAGCAACTAAATTCTTTGACAATAACCCGCTCATATCTATGATATTTTATAATGAATTTGTCAAAAATGACACTTATTTCAAGCATTTTATAAGACTTTCTGGAGCAGGGAAATATTTCACTTTTGTCAAAAATCAGTTGCTTGTTCTATGTTATGCTAAGGTCATACTGTTCTTGTATTATATAGATCGAAAGCCCTAATACCCGCTGGGTACTGTACTAGATTTATATCATACTTGTGATATCTTAATCACAGTTATAAGCACGTAATACTTCAAGAAAATAACTCATGCATAATTTGCACTTTAAAAAGACTTTTATTAAATTATTAACAGTTATTCATCAACTCCTCTCATCTTGTTTTGTCTAAGTGTTTTTGACATTTGAACAAAACATAAATACCCGATGGTACAAAATCTCATATAAGTTTTCATATTTGTACGAGTAAAATGATTGAGTAAGCTCCACATAAAAGTCTGTATTTGTTCCTTCACATTAAACTTCGCGAAAAAATACACTGCCAGTATTTAGTATTATTTTAAAACGTTCGAAACCGAGTAAACACTTTATATAATGAAGGTTATTTTGGATAAATGATACTAAACAATATATACATAATTTGGCGCTTAAATTAACACAAATACATGTAACCCCAAATAGTCCAAACAGCGTAAATGGCTTAACTGCTTATTTTGTTTAGTACAAAAACAAATATGATAAACATGTATAATGAGATACTATTATACCATAAACATGCATATTTACTGAGTAATATGTACGAGCGACGAAAACCTTGAGAACAATGTGAAAGTACATTCAAATAATCTTGTGATACTTTTTTCTATAAAATATTTTACAAATATTATTTGTCAAGTACAAAAATGTGTATTATTGCATGTACTACAGAACAAGCCGCGTCAACGGGCAGAGAGATTGGCAAGCTGGTTAGACTCCAGTAGTTGTGAAAATATATAACATTTTCAAATGAAATGAAATACTAGGTGTGCGTGCCTTAGAATCAGTCAATAAGATAATATTTCTGCATGATAATAAATATCATGGTTTTATTGCCTGTCAATACTTAAAGAAAGGTTTATTTTTAGTAAACTGTTTCAGACTAATCAGGAAATACTTTCTTGTACGGGTATAACTCATTATAGTTTTAGTTCAGTAATTTTCCATTGAAATATGTTCTAGCATTTCTTGACACAAGTTATGTAAGTTTACAGCAGGTCGGTGTTTCTTTGAAATAAATTACAATATTCCCTGTCTACTTAAATACATGAATCTGTTGTCACTTCAGAGGCAAATTAGTCCGGATATTTAATCCAGAACCATTTATGCCGTTACGCTGGTCACAATGAAAAATCATATGTACCTTTGTCATATTTATGGTCAATTTACTAAATGAATATTTGCACTTTCTAACAATTAGCGTTTAGGGCTCATGTTAAAAATTGCAGTTAATGATAAATACTTATTAATTTAGTCCCGAATGTTGTTGGGCGGCACGAACACGAGAGTTACGAAAATTGCCTTTGAATTTGGACTTCAATTTACTATAATACTGGATTTGAAACTTTACTAAGTATGTTTGTAAACAATAACGATCACTGACCATTATTAAACGTCATGTACACACGTTGTGTTGCTATAAATTATATCTTTCATACTAATGTTGGTGTTTTGAATCAGAGACTAAACTATTCACACAACTGTGTGGCACCATCAACACACCAACAGTATCATACCGCTACGCTACAAAACATTTTAAATAAACAAGCTTCTTTACAAAGTCATTCAATACAAATTGATTTCAAATTCTTTGTTTTTCCATTTTCATAGGACAAATATAAAAATCAATTTAGGATCATGACAAGAATTTGATATCATGTATTGTGTATTGGTGTAAATGATGACAAGTTGAAACAACGTAACTCAGTGTGATATGTACATAATACCATGTTTGTATTGTACTGCTGTAAGCCATAGTCTCATGATACGTGAAGAAATCGTTAATTCCAAAATTATAATCAACAGTTGAGTCAACGGTATTCCTTCAAGCAATACCTAGATCGACTGTTGAGTCAATATCGTTCTATCCGGCGCTACCTAGAACTGTTTAAGCAAGCTTTGATTTATTGTGCCTTAAGTAAACACTCTATAATTGATGTTTTATGAAGCCATGGTTAAATTAATGTAAGTTTATTGGTTTTATTAAGCAATAGAATCCTTGGTTATATTGAGATCTATTGTTATAGATTTGATTATTAGCAGTAATTGTTTTCTCTCAATTCCAACACGGAAAATCGTATTCAATCTGAACCACCAGGCTGTGATGTAAATATTCTTTGTTTCGATGATCATTTTAGTAAAAGGTCACTAAGATTTACAGAAACAATGTTAATTTACACTGTTTCAAACACTTAATCTCGATTTTCGTAAACTCAACTTTTCCCGCAAGGCCCCATTAAAGCCGGAACGCAGAGAAATGATTTAACGAACTCATTTATTCAAAGCCATCTTATTATAAAAATAATTATAACATCCATTGTGTTTAAATCTAGTGTATTCATTGCCAAAATGGTTTGTGCAAAAAGTCTATGCGTTGTCCTGTTCAACAACGTTGACTTGTTGGAAAGAAAAATCGAAAGTTGATGGGTGATACCCGCGATGACCAAGTGTGTAAATAACTCTGTCACAGATTTGGTTATATTCAAAATTACTTGTCGCTGCCTCTTATTATGTAAAGAAAATAAATTCGTATTATTTTAAGGCAAGTTGGCCGATAGATTGCAAGCAATATAAAATACAAAAACGCATTAAAACCTTAGAGATACCAAAATAATATTTTAGCAAACTTTGTCACACTTGGTAAAGCAATAGATCGACATAGAAACTAAACGATTATTTAGTAACATCCCTTTATATATGACCTTATTTTTAATAAATACATTTTAACAAACCAGCGCCTATGGTCTAATGTTAAACCCTTCATCGGGTTAAATCAATAAATACATAAATGAAATAAAAAGTTAATTACAAAGTTTTAATGCATTATTTTATGGCTATTATAATTCTGATTTAAAGCTGTATTTGATTAGAAAATGTTTGAATAAATATAAAACCTGCAGTTTTATTGATTTTGTTGTTTAATCAATGTTCTAAGACAGTAACGCCCTTGAACATTTTTAGCTTTATATTATAAAGTTGGTTGGTTGGTTGTTTGTTTGTTGGGTTTAACGCCGTAAGAACACATTGCATATGTTATATCACGGCGGTCAGTCCATCTGCTCACTATTCCTGGAAAGGCTTAATTTCTGGATTTAGCTGATAAACAACTACTAGGCGCATACTTCCGTCAGTGACTGACTACTGCCCTACATGATTTAGAATCCGCGGTAGGAGATGGTCGTAAAAATTACATAACCAAGCTCCAGGAATATATGCCCACCCGGAAATCGAACCTACGACCGCTCGATCAGTAGACTTGTTCGCTACTGACTGAACTAGTCGGGCGGGCTATAAAATTGGTTTCAGTTGTACGTGAGTTTAGAACTCATAGCACCAACGGAGAAGAAAGTTAATACCAACCTTCCTACCGAGGAGTTCATATACTCAACATTACTGTTTTGATATAGTTTGGGTAAATAAACTTATTATACATGTATTAGACGTACACAATGGTCGGACCAGTACGCTAATTTGTCCCGTTGTCTTCATTTTAAACAAGGGCCTTAAATTATGAAAAACATGTACCAATCGCGCCACATAACTAAAAACAACGCTCCGATGAAATTCTGATAAATATGATTCGTTAATTTTGCGAAAATAAAATATGATATATTAAATGAATCAATTCAGGCAATGGGGATGCCGTCGACTCCACGCTAATCAAAGGACGAGGATAATAAACATGTTCAAACAAAAAAAATATTAATCAGTTCTGATAATGTTTCATACAAAGCAAATTATTATACGATTGCATTTACAATTGGACAAAGAAATCTTACAGTGCTTTAGAGTCAAGTTAAAACGAACAAATAATAATTTACATGTATTTATTAAATTACGTTTTGTCACGATTACCTTTTTCCCCTATGCTTCAGTATGTAAATAGTTTAATCTAAGCTAAAAACAATCATGATACAATTCTACGATAAACCCCTCATGAATATTCTCTCACATGAATACTCTCACACGTGACACAATCATTCCAATATTGTTCAAACAACCTAGTGAAATTTAAAACCTCAAGTTTATAAGTAAACAATGTTCCTTGCCATACATCTCTATCCCGTGGAGATATTCCGTGACAATAGCCCATTCTAGAAGAAATTGTACTTTATTTAAAGTTTTGCTTCAAGGATGCAGAAATTATTCTATGAAAGTATTTGGAGCAAGGTTAAGGTATGCTTTTATGTATACACAATGTATTTAAAATACACGAGTACAGGTACACGTGAAAGGTGAAACACACAGGACAACAGAACACGCCAGACAAAGCTCAGTCAAGCCAGCATGACGTTCAGACAAGGGCTTACAGTATAATAACGTAATACGAGAGTATGGCGACTACATTGTTGATAGATATATAAAGAGAAAGTAAGAACACAAATGATTGTTGTAAAGAGACAATGGAAGCACAACGACTAGTAAGAATGCTGTCACAAAGAGAACAGCTTTAGTTGTTACATTGTTTGTTTGTCCTTTGTTTTCTTATTCTAGTCAGCATTTGTTTGTTATAAAGCTTTGTTTACGTCGAGGTCAGCTAAAGGCTGTTTAACGCCTTAAGTATCATATTGTCTCCACTTAAAGAGCAATTACAATACATGTATATTACAAAGAATATTTACAGTAGCATTGTATATTCGTTAATATGATCAAACGAACATTTTATGGCAATCTTATACATAAGTACATGTATATTATTCATTACATGCGAATTTATTATATGAAAAAGGGAATTTGAAAACATATCAGAATCAGAAACAGTAAAAACACAAAGCTACAACTAAGACAAAAAGCAACGAGTGACATGTTACAGAGTTTTATAGTTGCGTTATAAATTGGACGCCCTAAACAAGAGTCTTAGAGGTTCCCGCTTTAATACGGACAGAGGTAAAATAAGTTTTAGAGGAGGAAGGGGGTTGAAACCAGAATCTAGGATAAACCAACCTCATACTATTTAGCCTTTCCAGGAACTGTGAGCAGGTTGACTGACCGCCGTAATATTACCTATACAATGTGTTGCTATGGCGTTAAACCCAACCAAAAATAAAGTGAGAGCTGTATCTCTTTTTTAAAACAAAGTTAGGTATGTGGTGCTGAACGTGAAAACAAAAACAAAAACTACAATTTCCCATTGTAATCGACCAAGACTTCTTGTTTGCAGATCATGTAGGATTTAGGAATTTCGGGATCTCGAAACAAAATACCGAACTTAAAAGCAAAGTCACGTGAAAATGAAATCAATCTAATTATTTCGAATACAATACCGAAGATGAAAAAAATTTACTGCTTGTTCGTTTAAGTACCAAATTCAAAGAAAAAAAACGTGAATCCATTTTAACATATCAGAAAATGTAATTACGAGTTGCTTGTATTCTGCGTTCGGTCACGTGATTAAATTCTAATTCCACTTTATATGTTCCTCGATTTTTATTGGGTAAAATTGGAGCAAGTGAAAATTGACAGCAATGTAATTTGCCAAGCATAGAATTCTTCTCAACTAACAATGGTTTAAGTCTTAACGATACAACAATTCTTCTTTTAATTTTTCTGTCAATGTGTACTGAGCATTGTGTAGTTAGAAATTTACAAGAGAGTGTATTGTGAGTACAATGGTCTGAGTTCTGAACTAAATAATCTACATAAAATATAAAAGTTGAAAAAAGTATAAAAAGTTGATTCTTGTCCTATCTTTTTCCAAGCTGGCCAGGAGCTTTATTTTTAAGCTTATTGATGAACGCGACTGACTTTTTGTTTTCGATATTCTGCAAAAGCTTTTCTGTTCTATTCAGAGTGACAATTGTTTCAGGTGGCATGTTAAAAGATAATCGTAATCGTTGGTTCATAGCGAGGACGCTTATTTAATATATATAATGAATAATTAAAACTTTGATCAAAACTTGCGGAGTTTCTGAATGAAACTAAGTTCAGTTTTACATCAGTGGAACTTTTTTGTTCTGAAAATCATATCAATATTTAAAATATGTGAAAACAGTATTTCACATTTTAGGCACATAAACATGATTACAGAATTTTGACCTTAATAACATTTCATTAAAACGTAGTAAGAGGCAGTTCGTATAGGCATTCTTTACATGGACCTGCGATATGCATAGGGATGGGTATCACAATTTATGCTAGACATTAAAATGCATTATCATATGCAGTCATAAATTCAAAAATGCACTAACCAAAGTTAATATGGCATTAACTCAACTATGAAATAAGAATTTGTAAAATCATGCATTTCTAATTATTCTGCATCAGTACCCTAACGGAGGACCTTACATTCATTAGCCATAAACAGTCACCATGCCATACAGTTTGACGGCAAAGTGTGTCTTCCTAAGCCCTAAAAACCAATGAAATTTGAACAGTGGAAAAATCCAAATTACTATTTTATCCCTAGTGAGCATCTTCTGACGATAAATGACACATTAAACACGTGCGTGTTAAATTAATTCATCCCAACGAACAATTACGCAAAATACAACAGCGGTATTTTCTTATCGCTTTTAGAATCATTATCTAACACGATCAATATTTAATGTTCAAAATAGTATTCTTATAGACCCCAGGAGACTTATCGACAAAGTTATACCTAAAAAGAACTGAACAATTTTCACAAGCGCAATGTTTTGTTGACCCCCATGTAATGTTTACATAATACAAGTATATATTGATCACCTAAGATTACTATCGACAAAGATGTTGAAACTCTTCAAAGAAGGAGGTGAATACATAATCTTCAAGGAGTTTTAATACAAATAAACTACAACAAAACATGTCATATTCTTGTAACTTGAAAAATCTCTTAACACAATCCAGATGACGTGCGAGTGTGTCAAGGCTATGGTAGTTGTTATATACGTACATGTATGATGTTTATAGTTATTGGTTTTGAACAATGCAATCGGGTTGATAGATTGTTGGCTTTGTATGAAAATCGCTTTACGATGCTATACGCCAATTTTTGACGGTTTTGTTATAATTTTCTGTTTTACATATTGTGGCGGCCAATCAACCAACTCTATGACCGTGCATGGATAAGTAAGATACTGACAAACAAAAAGCCTTATCTCTAACGAAAATAATGGATGAAATATTTGAGCACTATAGGCTTTTTCAGAATAGGCTTGACATTTTAAGTCTAAATTCATCACAAAGAATGTTGTCATCAACGATGTTGTTCACAACGCATATATTACGTGACATTTGCAATCAGAGTAGATCAAAATATCAAAGAAGGTCCGTCAAACTAGATTTTTTCTTCCATATCTTTTTCAGTCATTTCGCCATTGTGTATGGAATGACGTAAAATGTACGCTCCTTGTATTAAGTAGAAAGTTAACTGTTGGATAATCGGTACTTTTAGTTAAGTGAAACGGTGAGGTTTGAATTTTTCAACCCGGATCAGTTGCGCAGTTGGTAGCGCGTCTGGATTTCCCCCAAGGGAGTACTAATTCGAATCCCATCCGGGGAGGTTATACCCTTCCATGAAAATTTGACAATAGTGTCAATTTTCTTCCGTTAATAAGGTATATGGAGAAGTGTCCAGCCTTGGGGAAGTGTAGGTGAGTACTGGTTATAGACAAAGGTCCAGGAAAGCTAGGTAAGGTGTGCTGGACGCCGTAAAATAACCTAAAAATTGTATTGACACGGCGTTAAACCCAATATAAATAAATTGTATTTTTCAATGCGGCGTTTCTGTAGAAACAAAAATTCGCGTGGTATAAGCATAGTTTTGTTGCAGCTTTGACGCTCAGATTGTATGATATTGAAGTGCATTTAATACTAACAGAAATATGTACATTAGAATCAGAAACAAGTCGTTCTTCAGACGTTTGTTTACGGAACATAAAAATAAATGATTTTTTTCTGTCTGGTTTCTTAAAGTACAGACAGTTGCAACTTTACATTTGGTGAAGGAAACATTATAATGGAATATTTCTTGGCCGAGTTCTTATCAAAAGAAAATTATTTGCTATGAAAAATCATTTAAATAAAACATATTTCTTCTCATAAAAAGCAAACACAAAACAATATAGAATGAAATATCTAAAACTGCGAGGCATCTTTGTTTTGTATTTAAAATTTAGTCTCCACAAGAAACTATATATGTTTTGCATAGTAAGCAAATATCACAATTGTTTGCTTGAACAGCTTTGTATGGTATATTGACCCATTTTCATGTAGGTTTTTTTCCTCAATTCGTTCTATCACTCTATTCCTAGGAACTTAAATTTGAGCATAAACCTATTTTAATTTCATTTGGGAATCAAAAACAGTTTCCTCCCAGTGCATTCAAATCTAGGTTGTTTATTTCTGATTGGGTTTACACATCGCATAACGAAGCTAATTGATATCTGCGAATTTAAATTACTTTTGAAATTCAAGTAAATTTGTTTCTCGCTATGTGCTCAATGTTAAGATCACTTAAAAAGTACATTTAAGGATTAAATCAATAAATTTGCTAGCTGGGGTTATTATACTAAGCCGTTGGTACATTCTAGTATCAGTTGAAAATTTAAATTAATCGGTGCAAGAATAAAATGTAACTTAATTTAATGTAGTAGTTAAGTACGATACCGGTTCTGTTCTTTGAATTTTGTTGCTTTTCATGGGGGATTAGCAAGACATTATATAGGTAATATCACGGCGGTCAGTCCACCAACTCACTGTTCCTGGAAAGGCTAAATCTCTAGATTTGACTGTTAACCAGTTATTAGGCACATACTTCCGTCAGTGACTTACAACTGTCCTATATGATTTAAAATCAGAGGTAGGAGGAAAATCCATGGGACCTAAAATCGTCAATAATCGCATGATTTTGTCATAACCAAGGTGGTCTCCATGCTGCAAATTACTGCACAGTGAAGTTTCGCTACTAAAATCTTGGATTTTTTATGATATTCCGTCCCAAAAGCTAGATATTAAAAGGTGCCTGTATTCAGATCGTTCCACTGTTAAAACAATATATTTTAATGTTTCTTAAAGCGGGACTTTACGGTAGTTAACAATACGTCATGATAATGAGTGTGACTTTGTTTGAATTTCCTATTCTAATTGATTATTCTACGTTATCATAAGATAGCTGGGGGTCGAAAAGTCAACGCACTTTACCTTTGAAGGGTTACAAGCTTTTTTAATCAGCCAAGATCGATCTTTATCCTGTCCTGTTTTGAAGCAAAGATCTCACAAACACTATATAAATTTACGTTAGTTTTTGTGATAATCGCTGAAACCATAGACAAGATCCAGGGTTGCCCGCGAGACTGTAGCAAAAGCATTGCTTAAAAGAGCAAGTTACTACAGTCTTGCGGGCATCCCTCGAGATATATTGATAGTTTTTATTAAATTATTTAATTAATAAACTGAAAACATCAAATAAGCACACAAAATATTAACCAATTAATATATAATACAATAAGTTTCCTTATACTATTCAATATATAAATATTTTTCAATTTCAGAAAGAAACTAATAATATTAAATGTAATACATTCGGATATTCTCGCGTTTTATCGGTCATTTAGATAGTATCATGGCAATTCAATTCCCGCGCTTACAGCTCAATCAACGGTCCTAACAAAGTAACATGGAATCGATCCGGCAATCGAAAATGCTTTATTACTTCCGATTCTAAAAAGCCTTTTATCAAATAAAAACATCGGGGATACACACCATACTGATATGTATCTAAATTAACTGAAAGCAGATGGCTTAATAAGTCACGTGGTACGCTTATTTAGAGCATGTTATTGATATGTATTATTTGATGTTTATATGAAGTATGACAGCATCATGCTATCATGTATATTGATACATGCAATGTAGATGAATATTAAATTAATTACTGCACGTAATATACGATGTAAAATGACGCAAGTGCATTGTCCGGAATAGACATCCACAAACTAATGGAATAACACATCTACAATTGTAAAATATAATGGATTTTCTCGAACTAGATCAGGACTGTGCGTTTAATACTAATACAATGTTACAACAAAATATTTTCTTATTTAGCATAATCTTTTCATAGGTTATTTTGTTGGGTTTTTGCCGTAGCAACACGTTGTATAGGTCATATAACATAACAACCTACTTACTGTTCGTGGAAAAGCTAAATCTCTGGATTTAACTGTTAACCAAATACTAAGCACATACTTTTGTCAATGACTGTCAACTGCCCTTGGTAGGAGGGAGAATGGCCGTAGAAATAATTTCATGACCAAGCCCCACGAAAGTATGCCCCGCCCGTCTAAATCGGACTCAAGTTCTAGCGCTTCGTCATCTTCAAATAGAGACGTATTTGTGTTTCCGAAGAGAGGGCTGTGGCCTTTAGGTACTATTGGTAAGGACCGTATAGGTACACAGGTTTTCTATTCTGACACAGGTCAGAAGAATGATGGCCCAGGAAAACTATGTTATGAAATCTAGTCGCTGTTCGATTAAACAAACAAACGATTTAACATGCATTGTTTTTAGTCTGACTCACCTGCTGTGGTATGAACTCGTCGACTAATCACTTGACCTATTCTATTGGAAGCAACACATCTATAAATCTGGGTATGAACACTTGGTACAACTGCTGACTCTTCAAATGGAGGAAAGAAAAGTGTATGATTACTGAGAACTTCTATACTTCCGGTTTGTGAGAGTACCTGAAAATATGTGTATAAGAATTTTGAAAAAAAGGAATTTCAGAAAGGGGTTGGTGCATCGTCAAAATATTTCAATGATTTTAATTTAAAAGTAAAATGCAAATAATCAAAACAAATGCCTTTTTGTGAAATACATTCAAATTTTGGCAGCAAAATAGTATTTAATGAAATTATTTGGGGGTGTGACAATACGGTGAAATTCGTATTGCCATATATTGCAATACGTATTGGTTTTTGCATAAACAGGCGAAGCATGAATTAATGCATGTGTATCGTCTTGATTGGATCAACATTACACACATAATGGTATTTTCAAATGATCGCTATTCCAATGTTTTAATGACTTATGAAAATAGACTATATGTTAGAAAAATGTAAATTTGAAACGAATTTTCGAAGATAATTATTCTATCACTGGACGAAATTTTCAATATATTTTAACATTTATTCAAACATTTAAATATCAGACTCAGAGCCTGATAAAACAATAAGTGCGGCACATAACTACCGTGAAAACCGGTTACGGTAAAAAGAACCGGCTAAAAACCGTCAGAATTCGGACTATTGCAATATAAACCCGTACATCGGTTAACCATTACACACCTAGAAATTATAATCAACATTTCTTTGAAATGATTGTTTATTTAAAAAGTCAAACTTTTTTTCCTCTCATGAACAGTTCTTTCCATTTTTATATAAAGTGGACGCACGATAAGCCATTGACGGCCAGCACGTTTCTGAGTCAAAAACACTGTATGTTGTTTTTTACTCGAAAACGTGCCGGCCGCCTATGATATAGGCATACATTTAAAATATATACGCGCATTGTTCATTTTAACAAATCTAAATTCTGTTATAACATTGCCTCCTTCCTTTTCCTCCCTCCTATCAACTTTTTCACACTCATTTGTGTATATATATAGCTTTTTAAGACGCTGTTTTTAGCTTTGTTTCTATGCGTTCCAAATATAATTATTCGCCGATACCTCATTTAAAGCCAAGATCTCTTGCAGCATGTTTACGCCCTTGAACAGTTATTCTTTAATTCTTAATTACGCAAATGTTATTTGAATTTTTTAATGCTCGTTACTTTTTATTGCACTCTATAGAGGAAGACGAAACTCGATTTGTCGAAATAACTTGGTAGTTTCTCGTTAAACTCGCGTTTGTTTTCTCTCAAAATCACTTGACAGGAAGTTGTTTTACGGGGCTCCCATGGGATTCCTTCATGACAAGTGGTATTTTATGGGGATCTCATGGGATCCAGCCATTAGTCCCTATTAGTCAGTGAAGGCAGTATTTTGATTAATGAAATATTAGAATAACATTTCTAAGAGATAAAAAAACTTCACCACATTCAAGAGCAATTAGTCCAAGAACGCTACCGGATATTGAATTAAAATATTCTCATTTGAAAACTGCACTGGAATGCAGTAGCCATCTATTGCACTATAATTAAATAATTTCACTGTCAAATATGAATTTATATCACAGTTCAACCTTCCTTGTTTATAAGTATGGTCTTAGTTTTTAACATGACGTAAGTAGCCTTAGGTCAGACTTATACAAAAATTGTTTTTAAATAATGCTGTAAACAGTACAATTGTACAAAAATATTTCGTTTAAATGTATATGAATTATAATAGTAAAGACTTGATGAAAATGGTATTAAATGTTTTGTCATATCACAAATAGTATGAAATAATACAAGTGTAATGCAAAGCAGAATCTTAAAAAAGATTTTGGTGCATGTTTGGCTTTATTCTAGAAATTTCTAGGACAACCCTTCAGTGATGCACATTTTTACTCATTTCCTACAGCTATGCCATAGAATTGTCACCCTCACCGACACAAATTTATGTGCAGCCGTGTCATGCTCTTGGAATTTTAATGTATTCATTTTGAAATAATATCTTACCTCGTTCCCGTCTTCAGTTATCCACGTGACCGAGGGGGCGGGGTTTCCATAGACACCACAAGGGATTGCAGCACCCTTTGTGTTTGGTATTACAACCAATGACGGTGGTTCGGATAAAAATATCGGGCCCCGCCGACCATCGTCGGGTGACTCCGTCGATGAACCTGAAATAAATATTTAATCATGTTGTAGGACATTTCAAACAGATTCGTTTTACAAAAATCATCCTTAGTATAATGTGGTTCATAAACTGATAGCAACAGGTCCGACTATACAGAAATTGTATGATGCAATGGCCTGAAGGTACCTATTGCATATTTTTTATTTTATATGGAATAGGTACAAAAAAGCATCGTACAATTTACGTGTGTCAATGATTTTTATCTTGGCTTTTTCTGACCTTTCTTAACATCTTTAGAAAAAAATATACAGTACAAAATATGATACTAAATAGAATCAGTCGTAGGAGAAAGAATTGTCGTAGAAATTATTGTATGACCAAGCTACACGAAAGTATGCCCCGACCGGGACTCGAACTTAAGTTAATTATATCAATAAAAAGTCATGTTTTGGAACATCGACAATGTATACAATTTAGAAATATGAAATTATTAATGGGATTTATTTAGTCCATGGATAATATTCAAGCACGCGGTTTCTTAGAAACACTTCTAGTGATGAGGGCTGTACTGCAAAGTTGAACGGAAAGTTAGTAGGAAGAAATTTTCAATGCGGCGTGGTTTAGACTAAGTAAACAATTTTATCTTTGGCGATAAGCGTCACTCGCTTTACACAGATATGCCAGTGAGTACAATGTTTATAATCAGTATATAGAATTGTAAAAGTTCAAATAATCAAAAAAAAACCCAAATGTTGTCATAGCGACAATGAAATACGCCAAAAGAAGTTATCATTGTCTAAAATTGTGGCTCTTTTCTTTCTCAAATTCAAATCCTACACTTGTACGCCGTTCGGTTCACAGAAGATATTCAAAATAGAAAAAAAATCAGTTTTTGTCATGAGCTGCGGTTTGATAATTCAAAATGACAAGCAATGAAGATTCCATCGTTGTAATATTTGAAAATGAGAATGTGGTTATTGGATTAGCGTAAGAGAAAACTGTTCAATGTGGCAGATTATCATGTGTATGGCTTCAACTAAATTGAAATATTGAGTGACTTTAGTGTAAAAATCATGTCAGATTTTTTGTTTGCAGAATTGCGCTGGCATAATCCGTTGATTTAATAAAAAAAACACTACATGACAACATCGGAACAAAGCAAATACTGATTTAAGACAATCCGCTTACAACCATTGCAAATGTATAAGCACGTAAATTTTCATTATTTTTCCAACGAAGGGAATTTAAAGGGGAAATAAATATTCTGAAATTGCGATTTAAACGTGAAAATTTCTTCGCGATTTGACGGAGAGATTTCCCTACGGATCGCAAAATATTTGCGATGACATCATAATTCGTATTTGAGCGAATTCTGACAAAGTCATATCAGATGGAAATGCCGTTAATTTCAGTCACGTGACCAACTATTGATTCCATCTCTCCAATTTAACACGTTTTTAAATTTGAAATGCATTGTTTACAAAAAGGGCGATTATGAATCATGATTAGGGCCAATAATATCCGGTGTTAAAAGATTTAAAGTCATTTAATGTTAAAATGTTTTCAGGAAGGCGACGTTTTTGTCAGGTCAGATCAATGAAATATTTGAATGCAGCATACTCCCGAAGGTAATCTCCACCAAATGAAGCCGGTCGTCATTAGGCAGAAAGCACATTACAGCCAAGCGTTTGATTTTTTCATGTTTCCCACATCATAATGATAATTTATATTATGTTATCAAAAATCAACATGGTAATGATGTAAACCTTTTAAAGCTTCTTATCGCATCTATTAAGTCAATTACTATAATAATCATTAACAACAGTTCACAGTTTACATGGTACTCTCAACACATGTTAATATGTAATAAGGTTCACATCATCACCATTGTAAAATGTTGCTATCTTAATGACATAATCATTGTCGGTAATACCGTACTTTTTGTACAACTTTGATAATTTTCGAATAATAAAATGATAAAGAGCTATACTCTTTAATGCCTTTACATACTTAACTTCTGTTCTGTTCTGTTCTTAACATACGAATGGTACACCCAGAGTGCAATGCTTAAGTACAGCCCCATCTCATTTGAAATTTCTTTTTTATTAGAAATACCATGTATATAAACTATCCTGAAACTTAGCATTCGTTTAAACTGAGATATTATACACAATTTTGTTAGTACTATGCCTGATTCAGAAGAAACCTGTTTCACCATGAGAGAGAGGCAGACAGATGAAAGTGCCGTGCAATGAGAGAGTAAGTACTTTTTGTGTTCTAAATGCCGTTGGTGACGAATTCCATTATTCTATTAAATGTTCTGTCTTTAATAACTATACAAACTGTGTATAATTAAAACCGTACTTTTATCGTAAACCAAATATACTAAACTTGGAAAAAAAAACTTTTGTCAACTGATTCTGTTAATTCATAAAATAACAATTTTGAATCATGTGATATAAATTATATACATGTTTTTAATATGTACAAGTTTTTACTAAGTTGTATATGTATTCATTTGTGTGTGTCTCATGGTTCATGTATCTTGGTGTATATGTTCTGTTCTGTTTACATGAACTAAATGTTACCTTTCTTATCATGAAGTTGTTTCCTTGACCCAGATTAAGTTTTATTTCAGAGAAATTTAACCAAATTTAAACAAATTGCAATGTAATATCTACTATCTTGGTTTGAACTTCGTTGTTGGAATTGTTAATGGCAGGAAATGTGTGATAAATTGGAGGCGTTTGTACGTCAATTCAAATTAGACTTAAAATTTTAATCTTTACCTAAAAAACGGAACCTGGCACTTTTCTGAGTCTTAGAGATGGAAAGCAGAACCAATATCATCACCATGGAAACTTATTTTGGTAAATACTCAATATTCTGAATGTCGCCAAATGTCTAATCACAAGAGTCAATTCCAGAAAATTGCCTCAAGATGCGGTTCATGCAAAAACCCAAATTATACCGTAACTTTCCGTTCTCTCAACGAACGGTGACTTGAAAGTTCACAAAATTGATTCCCCGTTTTTTAGACTCACTTGTTCGAGTAACAAGATGTGCTTTGTCATGGAGAGGGGGCAATCACGTGATTAATATGAGTCAAAGTGTTACGATAATTACGTAAATGGATTTGCTAATCAGAGAGAGAAGAGATGATAATTTGACGGAAACTTGTGTTTTATAGGAAACAGTTTCCATTTTCATGTCAAGTGTCTTGTTGATTGGAACATGTTTATAGAGAGAGAGAGAGAGGATGTTTTGTTTGTCATAGAAAATGAACGAGTATTTTGTTAGGAAAAATGAGATACGTCACGATGATGAAAGTATCAATCTGCGATTGTTTTGTATAAACTATTCAGTTTTATCTATACACTCATGTTGATAATTTTTTATTGAAGTGTCAGTGACGCATAAACTCATCCCGCTGATTCAAGTACTCACTATGGTATTTCTGTGTGCACTATCGATAAGTGAAAATTCAAATCAGCTAGGTTAATATGTGCGCTACTGACATTTGAATTAAAACCTATTAAATATATACATGTATATATCAAAATGATCTATACATTGTACACTTGTTTTAATACAAGAAATACAGCGTTTTACTTTTGTAGATTTTGCCTTTGAATCTAGCATGATTTCAATCAAGGACCCTATATAACTGTTACATAGGGTCCTTGTTTCAATGGAGTGCACAAAACTAATTGTAGTACATGGGCGTTGTGATTTCATGATAAAATAACAACAAATTATATTTCTATGTACCAAGCAATCATGATGAAGTCGAATAGAAGAATCAAAGAAAATAGAGATAGGTTTCAGATTAGTCGTATGTTAATTGTATTGTTCTATCTGGGTGTAGCGAGTTCAATTCCCGACCGTGACATCTTATACCCTTCTGTAAAAATTCGAAATAAAGTATGAATTTTCTCCTAAGTATGAGAAATTGTCCACTCTTAGTGGGGGAGCAAGCGAGTACTGGTCACATAAGTGTCCAGAAAAGCCGGTTTGGTAAGTCGACCACTATACATAACCCTAATAACAAGTGTTGATCAATGACGTATTTACCCAAACAAACAGAAATATTTAAACACGTGAAATATCGTCTTCTTGGAAATACCATAACACTTATGCCAGGAAAACTGCATGTAATTTTTATGGAAGACCTTTTCACACATCAAATAACTAATCAAGGAAAACCCCTGGTAAATTACGTTACGGCTGACAACTTGGTAAATTACGTTACGGCTGAAACTTGGTTTCAACAATTGTGTACAGAAAGAAATCGTGAGTCAAAATTCAAACGCTGAGTAAATACACAAATTAGTTTTTATTTGAGTTAAAATGAACTCCCCAACTTCTCCCCGCAGCGTCTCGTACGTTTTCTATAATTCACTGTCAACGTACTTGGGAAGTTTCTTATGGGAATAAACATTTCAAGTTTAACATATTGATTTGCACTCAGATTTTTTCCAGGGCTAATTTGGTTGACATGTGACAAACCTTAAGTTCAAAATATAGACTGTTACAGTACGGCCCTTTGAGAATTTTAATACTGACATTGTTTTGACGGTAAGTAAAATTGACATATTGTTTAGGGGGTTAATATCATAGCAACACAATGTATAGGTCATATCTTGTCGGTCAGTCAACCTATTCACTGTTTCTTGAAAGACCAAATCTCTGGATTTAGCTATTAATCAATTACTAGACGCATACTTCCATCAGTGACTGACAACTGCCGTACATGATTGAGAATCAGTGGTAGGAGGAAGAATGACCGTAGAAATTATTTCATGGCTCCACAAAAGCATACCTCGACCGAGTTTCAAACCTACGATCTCTTGATCAGTAGACTTGAGCCTTACCAACATAGCTAGGCGGGCGGAATGAGTATTTCTAGACTTGCACTACAATAATGGCAGAATAGTGAAGTGTGTTTTTACCTCATTGTACTTTATGATAGTCTCACCAAGTATTTCTTAAAGTTCATTTACCATTACGTGACATTCACGAGGGATCGTCGGATGCAGTTCTTTCATTGTCAATATTTTGTCAAATGTTATTGTTATTTTTTTTGCCAATCATAATTTTCTGGTTTTAGATTAAAAACTTTTATCCCTTAATGAGCATGTCGTTTTAATATTTGATTTCACTGATGGGAAAGTATTGACAAGACAGAGAAAATATCACAAATGAATGAACCAACGTGAATCATATCTCCGTATAGAGTACTTCAAGAATTTGTACTATTCTGTCAAATGGAAATATTTATGCATGTAGTGATATTTTAAAATGGTGTATTTTTGTTTTTGTTAGGTTTAACGCCGTAGCAACACATTGTATAGGTCTTATAACGGCGGTCAGTCAACCTACTCACTGTTCCTGGAAAGGCTAAATCTCTGGATATAGCTGTTAACCAACTACTAGGCACATACTTTATTCAGTGACTGACAACTGCCCTACATGATTAAGAATCATTGGTAGGTGGGTGAATGGCCGTAGAAATAATTTCATCACCATGCTTCACGAAAGTAGGCTATGCTACGCCCGGGAATCGAACCCACGACACCTCGATTAGTAGACATGCGTGCTACCAACTGAGCTAAAAAATGGTGTATAATATAATGCTTAAATACTAATATAATAGAGACGGACAATGATTCATTACGATAGATTACCTTTTCATTTAACGTACGATGATTTTTGTTCTAAGATTTTTTGTGATTCCTTGCAACCAATTTTTCGTCGTATATTATGTAACTAGCCATCGTAAGATTTTGAACTTATGTAATCCTGGGAGCCATACTTCTTGCTCAGTCGCCATTATAATGGTGAGTGGTTTGACTGACCGCATTTATAAAACCTATACCAGGCGCGTAGGAAGGATCTGAATATTGGGGCCGCAGATGGGGTGGGTAGGGGAGGGGTGTCCCCTCCCGCCGGTCGATTTTTTGTGTTCAAGCACTTTCACCCCTCCCCCCCCCGTTTAGGAACAAATCTATGTATTAGACCTCAAGATTTTCAATATGTGTCATGAAAAATTAAATCGCGGTCCCATTGCCGCTGCTTGCCAGAATATTGGGGTCGCGACCGCACCCCCTGCGGTCCCAGCTTCTACGCGCATGTATAAATGTGTTGTTACGGCGTTAAACTCCCCCTCACATAAAATGTCATATAGACTCAGAGACAATGAACTGATAGAACATGTTAAATTACTATGTACAAGATCTTGATAATTAGACTTAAAACTTTCCACAGTGATAGGTGACTGTTTAAAGAAACCTTATATTTAGGGACATACATGTATATTTTTTAATCAATTTTGATACATGTTGTCATATTAATTTTCATGATTGGTGTGTTATTGAAATACACTACTGGGGCCAATGTCCTCTTCTAAGATCAATAGCACATATTATTAAAGCCACTATAAAATCTACCGGTTTTCACTTTGAACCACAATAAATAACATGAACATATCAAAACGAATATGTCATACTTAGAAAGTTTTTTTTCAGTAGAGGTGTTTGAAATGATATTTGTACCAGATAAATGCCTATATATTGTATGTTCTGTTCTGTTCTATATTCGTTATAGTTCATGGGCATTGTTTGTCTTGATACAGGAGCTTTAAATTGTATCAATGTTTTTACCACCAAAAACTAATAGCAAAGGTCAATGTTTTAAAGGCGTCATAAATTTGTGTACAAAAGAGTTAAATGTCAGCGGATTGTATGAAAACAACATTATTTTCATGACAAATATAAAATATGTTATACATTGGTCCCCATGATAAAATACTCACTTTCTAGCATTATGTGAGCCATGCAGATATTAACTGCTATCGCCTAAAGCACACAGGGAATTTATGTACAATGTATCACCGCAGAGTATCCATACACCCAGGATGGTAATGTCAGCCATGACATAACTAATGTTTACACGATCTGTCATGATAATGGTATAAAGTACTCCATTATTTGTGTCCCTGTTTGAGATAATACGCTTCATTATTGCCTAATGGACCAGCATAAACTAATATAAAAACATTAGTTGTTGAAAATAACGACCGTGATGATATAACGCAATCAGGAGTAATTTCTGTTTAACATGGGGCTTGAATTAACTGTCTAACAAACAATGCATGTATGTCAATGCATCATATAGTCAATGCTTTGCAATGATTCATCAACAACAGAACAGAACAGAACATATTATTTGTGATTTGTACATAATGCATGGTCAATTAACTAGTTCAATTGTAACAAATTGTACAAATTACGTTACAGATTAAGTCAGTCGTTACAACGGAAATGCATACATGAATTCATATGTCGTATGCCTTATTCTATTTATAAACATTTTTTTAAAAGGCTCATGTGCGTTTCACATCGTTCTTATGAAAAGACTACATGTATTTTGTAATGGCCTTAAATAAAGTTCATAAATAATAATTCGTGTATTGTTTTAGTCGTGCCCGAACCAAAATGAAAAAAAATAGTAACAATAAGAGTTCTTCTTTTTTCAGATGTTGCGAATCAAAAAATGTAACCAAGTTTTGAATAAAATCAATTAACGATTCTATGTTATTAATCATATGCTACAACTAAAAGCACTTGCAGGTGAAATTATTACCATCAGAAGTCTGTGACAACGTTCTCTCAAGTTTGACTTTGTCACCACGATGAAAACACACCAAACGCTAGGCTATAATTAAAATTCTAATTAGGCGCCAGAAATGTAGCGTTAACATGCAAACAATTTCATGTTTCATGTAAAATAACTCCTATGTGACCACGTGTTACGTCTGTTTTATATCATCCTCCAACCTAACACATTGGTTCAACTCAGTTGGATGTTTTCTTTTTTGTCATTACCATTATTTTAGAACAGTTTTGATGGACATTTCACAGAATGTTGTTCATTTTCACTTTTCGGAGAAATTCAATTTTGTTCATATCTCCCAAATTGGGAATTAAATATAGGCTATTAAAATATCTCGCTGCAACAATGTTAATTTTCTATGCATTGGGAGTGAAGAACTCTTGTATTTTATGTCACTATGCTGGCTTTACTCTGCATTAAGAAGCTCTGTTCTGAGGATTAGTCCATCGTGTTCAATTAAATGAGGATTTTCCATCTTGACGTAATTCATACAAAGAACTTTTTTTCAGAAGATTAAGAGTAGACTGGTCCTCTGATGACACTGTTAGTCAGTTGAATACTATAATCAGAATGCGATAACCATTCTACAACAACTTGTTTACATGTTCTTACTTTTGATTTTTATTCAACCAATACAACGTGTATTTTTTTCTTTAATTTTCTCAAATTCATTTACCTCGCTGATTTAAGAACTCCATATCGATTCGTTAATCTCCATACATAAATATTGAAACCTTATTTTGGTTCGACCGTGAGTACAGAAGAAATATATGAGTATATAAATCAGCGGGACAAATGTATGCGCCACTGAAGGTTGAATAGAATGTAACTATATTGTGAAGTGATATCAAACCATGAAGCTCGTTAGTTTTCTATTTATTTTAAAAGCGAGAAAACATGTTCTCTTAACGTATTCTATTTACTTCATTTTATCATGACAATGCCATGATTGTGCTATCACGATGTAGTAATTGTATTGTAAGGTTTGAAAAAAAATTCTTTCAAAAGTAGCCAAACTTTTTTTCATTATTTATTAGTATTTTCGCTGAGATATGCAAATTCAAACTTCTTTTGTATTATGTTTCGTTTTGGTTTTTGTTTTTAATGCTGTCCGTATCATGTGAATTTCCATTACGTGAGAAAAATTGTGAGCTCTCTGTATGACATGAACAGTCGAAATTTATAAGACTCTGAGTGGGTTATCTGATGTCGTTGATCTAAAATGATGAACTTCTACAACGTATACTCAATTGCTTCATTCAGTTTGCTTGTACATTTTGCATCGCTTTCCTTATGTGGCGTATTTACATTGACATCTCTAAGATATAAAGCAAAAATCCTTGTCTTATTTACACTATCAAAAATGAAGCCTAAGATATCATGACCATAAGTTGATTTGACACACGACCAAGTATAACATCAAGGTTTCACAACTATAGCTTATCGTCTACAACTTGAAGTTGAGATCACAAAACACTAATATCATGAATTATACAATACAGAAAAACAGAAAATAGGAGATATTTCTACTATTGCATGATTTCGGTTCAAATAAATAGTCAATTTATAAGGCCATTTAAACATCTGTATTATAATTGTATCAACCCACGACTGTGAGACTGACACACTGCCTACTGCGTTACTGTGGCCCTTTCTAAAGTTTTAAACAAACGACTTCCATCTAAGGAATATCCCAGTAAGATATTTCTTTTGTTTTAGACAAGTCATTGACTCATTTCATAGTAAATAGTTCAAGTTCATTTATACAGTCGGTAATTGCCATCTGCAAATAATCAATTACACGGTGTTACGTCAATATGTTTAAATAAGTCAACAATAAAGACTGGTACGCACGTACGTTCCGTGCACGTCCATACATTATCATGACCTTGGGACATCTGATATCGCATGTATTATCATGTATTGATATAATCAGTGTGAATCCTCATTTCCTGGCAATTTAATATTGATCTACATTAATTTTATTAATACAATATAGCTACAAGCATATGTTATGACACGTTGTTAACATAAAATGGGGAAATTTTAGCAACAGCTACATTGGGAATTAATTATACAAATTAAATACAACAATATGTTTATTGGTTTTGGTATGAAGTACATGTATATGCTTTTTTACTCGTACATGTTTTACCTGACTAAGTCCATACTATATCAATTTTATTTTAATTAAACACTGATTAGAAAAATGCTATGAGTCTATAAACATGTTACTATTACATGTTATTTATGCTATGGAAAAAATAGTTCATTTTTAAAATGAATTTGACGCCGTCGATCAACACTTTTTATTAGCTTATGTATAGCGGCCGACTCACCTAACTAGTTTTCGTGGACATCTATTATTATCAGAACTCGTCAACACTTCCACGAGAACCCGACAACTTTCCCTTCTACGGAATGAAATCGATAATGAATATCGGATTTTAAGTAAGGGTATATACCAGTTGCGACTAGGAATCGAACCAGGATCCCTCAGTTCGAAATTCTGAGCCTGAGAACAAAACGGATATTTGAGCTTTGAATTTGTTTTCAGAGTATGTTAAGGTTAGAGAAAATAATGAATCGCTAAAGAAAATGATTGTATATAGCTTGGGTATTGATACACATGTATACATTATAAGACCCATTCAGACACTGCAAAAAATCTGTTTGTATTTATTCATACTTAATAGACACAATTGATTATGTCATAAAATGAATAATAAATCACTGTTCAACGGAAATTTGACTGCATAGAATGCCATATGATATACCATGTACTTGTAAAATGTTTTGTACCATATTTTTCCGCGGGGAAGATCCCGGACCTCATATGTCATTGCTAAATGACAAAGTATTCCGAATCTATAAAGCGTAATTAATGGCTATGTATTGTACATTTTTGCCATGATCATATTCGGTATAATGTTGTTAATTGACTTGGATCATTCCTAGTAAATTATCACATAATTTGAGTATTTAACAAAGTGTTTGCCAAGTATGTTTTGATGTTGTCATTTACGATTCAATTAAAGTGTCGGTTAACAAACATATCGACGCTACCAGAATATGGGCAAAAACTAGACATTGCTTTTAAATCTATTATTGTTACTGACAATATATGAGTTAAGAATACAGCGGGATCGGTTATTTTTGAACATTTATGTATTTGTTAGCGAATCAACTACAGACTGTGCTAAATGCATGAAGAACCATTATGTCTATCCTGTTTTCCTCATGAAACAAAAAAAATGATAAAGATGGTGATGAGTTTTTTTTGTGCTTTATTCCGACGTGTTAACCTTTGAACCTATACTTTCTTTTTCTTGTGTCACGAGTTTTAAGAATAAATACTGTGCATATATTTGACTTGACCTTAATGCAAGAATATTCATTACATTGAATACGAATGTAGTATTAATGCTCGATTACATCATGGCCGTGAGGTTTATGTGTTGAAATTACCACATAAACATACGTCCATTGTATGTATGCAAAGAGATCGTAAATAACCGATATTTGCCGAATACTACCGACTATTTGTTTAATTGTTGACTCAGGCGAAAATTTATGTTGGTTTACCAATCTGCAATGGCGGGAAAATAGTTACACTTAATGATTCAGTCAAAAACAGCAATCAAAATGGGTTTAGAATTTTTTAATATTACTGAAAATTTTAAAGCGTTCATTTTATTCAACTGACGCAGACGTCCAAGCGTCATAATCATACATTTGTTCGTTTTTTTTTCAAATTCGTGGTCACTTCTATGAACATGAACACAGACGGCCGAACTCTAACATAGCCAACTTTATAGCCCATTCACAAGTTCAGTAAAACGTTACAAATGTACAATAGCAAGCCATGATATATCCTACCTTAAATAACATTTGCAAGCCCTGATGGATCATGATATACCCATCATCCGACGGATTTGAAAAATATATTATATTTGACATTGGTTAATTGATTATAAGTAAATCATTATTTATTATTGAGTAACCTGCAGTCAACTTAACCAATACGTTTGATGTTATAATTAACGACTCTATTATAGTTTCATGTGTCAAACAAACCGGATTCAACAACAATTTACAGAAAATCGAAGATATCATATATGGCATTAACTTTATTTAAAATGAGACCCCATATCATTGTTGATTTTAAACATAATATATTTGTTTATGAATTTCAATGTGTTAGAAATAATGACATAGTCATTCCTATGTTATTGACACTGATTTAGAAATAAAAAATATATATGAATACATGTACATGTATTTAAAATGGCTCATTATTTTCCCTTTAGATATAGTTATTCACCATAAGAATTGTTTGAAAACATCATTTGACTTCAATTTGAGTTATGTATTTTTATTCCATTGAGCTCCATGTATTTAGCATTGCACATTATCCTGTTGAATAAAGTTTTCGGCCCAAAGATATTTATTCATAGTAAATGAAAGATTTCTGTTCTAAGAATTTTATACAAAAATATCAATTTCAAATATATTAGTTTTCAAGTTAAGATCTGTATATTTGATTTTGATCCTACGAATATTGAGTCAACGGGGAAAATGTAAGTTTAAACAGCCAGTGAAGAGTAAACATTGAACACAGCATGGAGTCAAACATATGTTTGAACAAGATAGTTAAGTTACTAAAATCATTATTCACTTCATACCAAAGGCAATACCAATCAGTGTATTGCCAGATTTAGATTTCCAAGGCCAAACTTCAAAGAGTTTCCAAAGCACGAGACGCTGCATCTATCAGTTTAAATCATGGACTTTCATTTTTCATAAAAATATATGTTAGTATATAATTATCTCAAGCGGTATCCATGTTCAGTCAAGTTCCACTATTATCGCATGATTTTGCAATACTGAAGATGGTCTTTTTAGTGAGACTTTGCAGTATTATTATTTGAGTATACGAAAACTGATATTTTATTATCATGCCATAGAGAGTTTGAAGTAAAATTTAGAGGAACAGTAAAGAATAATCATATTACAAAGTTTGCGTGGACAAGATCAATCTGATTAGAAACCCGATTTAGACTTTTCCGCTCGCCTACTCGCTAATTTAGATCTGGTCGTTTTCTTACGTTTAGGTGACCTTTTCTCATGATATTCATGACGAAATTGATATGTTTACATCGTCTACGTCACGCAATTTGAAATGAGCCGACCAACCGCAGACTGTGAATTATACCGCTGTCAAATTAGCTCGCAAACCTTTGTCTAAAAATAGAAATTGCGAAATCAGAATGCTATTAATAGTGTTTCTTCTAGATGAAAGCTACGCAATGGTTGGTCGACATAAAGGTCATCTCGACGTGACCCTCCATTGGAACCTTAGAGATCCTGTACGACAACGCTCTACAGGATATCTGTTTACGGAGATTGGGATAAGATTTAACCGTAACATAGCCATTTTATAGAAGATTGTTTTAAAAGCAAATTTTACAATCACTTGTGCCATGACAAAGGAAATGAATTCATTGCGACATGAACATAACAGCTATTTTAGCTGACAGAACAAGTTCGTATATGTCACAGTCAATCTTTAATAAGTTCAGTATATTTGAGACAAAAACAACAAATTCATAAACTTTCTGTCCACTTCAAAATACAAAACAGTTTATCTCAGTGAGGATAACAAAAGACATTGTCTAAATGAACTATCGTTGAGTTTTGTTTCAATTAATTCAATACGACCTATAACCTACTTTATTAATAACTACACTTATAATCAAAGTACTGAAAAGTCACTACAAACTAAAGATATCTTTTATCATAATTACAGTACACGCAGTTTTATTTCAAATTGATTAAAACTGTAATAGAAATGTATAAAAAAGACTCAACTAGAGATATTGATGTAGAAAGAGTTCAATAAACTATTAATTTACTTCAAACTACTTAATACTATGTAAGGCTCGTAATCTCCACGTAAAACAAACACAAAATTCGGAGAACAAATAACAAATCGATTTATCATAAATTTGAAAGAGCTATGATAATTTTTTTCTCCAGTAACATCTGTTAAAAGACCCAAAGGGTTTACCATCACTCTCTGTTGCATAATACATAATATCTAAACCATTATTCATTTAAAGGACAAAATACAAAAAAATACTCGCATGAAAATGACAAATTCTAGAAGTTTTATCTCACTGTAGTGTTCGTGTAAATCAATAAATTCTCCAATGGCCTTTTGTAACATTTAGTTGTTAATAAAAACGAAGTGCTGTTGTTGTTGGTTTTTGTCAGTAATGAAAAGCTATCATATATAACTCCGTATTCGAAAACGTATAACAAAGCGATTGTTTAGTAGCCTATCCTATAGAAAGAGAGGATTGTTGGTCAAGACCAACAGCATACAATATGTCCAGATTGACCTGCATGCACTTATAGGCTAAGACATCAGATGGGAATGTATGTTTACATAACCTAGTTGAACTCTGATATACTTCACCATAAGCGGCCAGCACGGTGCCAAGTATTTTGCCGGCCGCCTATGTACTACAATATACATTGCTGTCAAGAGTCAACGCTTGATTGTTCTCATTTGAGATATATTAGAAACTTATTCAATATTCAACAATGAATTGGCATTGCTTATCAATGAATGGAAGTTTACATACAGTGCATGACAATAGAGACGAAAGATACTCAAGATCCCGAAGCGCGCGTCCTACCACTGGACTACTCCTGCAACAAACAAGAGAGGCAAAACGATGCGCAAGGCAGCCTATATACTATATTTTACTACTCAATAAACGGTAAAAGTATCGAATTAAAGGTGCTAGATATACAATCATAAACTTCTAGCACTAAAAGTCAGCTTGACCAATCACATTTAAATATATCAATGACGTCATAATTGTATTGAATGACGTCATAATTACAAACGTAAATGTATACATAATTAGTTACAACTAAATAAACATTGATTATACGTACAGTACAACAATAATTGCACTCACCTGAGATAAACTGACATACGTAGAGAAAAACAAGAGTTAGAACGACAGTCTCTGTTCTACCGAAGAAGAGAAAACCGATCATCTTCTACATACATGACGTCACTTCCGATGTTTTCGGCACTCTTTGTCTATCTCCGTCACATGATTTCCGTATTTTCCTAAAATTAATACAAGAACGCTGTAATTATTATTGGGTAAATTTCATCAATTTTAAAACTTAAAAATACAGTTGTTTGAGTTTGAAAAAAATATCGCGCGCAATATATAGAAGGCACTTTATGCTTCAAAAACAAAATATGAGTAAATCCGAAGCACCAGTCTGAGAAATGCTTTTGGCGCTGAGTAACTCTTGAAGAACATAACAAAATAGTGAGTAACTACTTGTTACGTTTATTCATAACGTAACAGCACTAATAAACAACTTGTTTTTATCATTAACTCAGTTGTGTAAAATACTAACTACTCAATCTACATAACTTCTATAAAAAACCTGTTAGCTCAAAAGATTTTCAGATAAATTCTTAACAATTGAAAACAACCCTACATTCATAAATTGCGATAAATTGTAGGAAATACAAAATAAATAAGAAACAGTTGGTACGGCCGGCATTGACTAGTTAATGATTTTTAAGTGGGTAAATAAAAGCACGTGGACTTGGCATTTTATCAATGGAAGACGGTAGTTTGAGTGTGTCTGTACTCGACATATGTGATGGGTTCTATCACCACGTGACCCTCAAGTGCATTATTGTAACAGTAATGACATCATTGGGTATCATGGTGCGATGAATGATTGAACTATTGTATAGAACGATGTGAAATTATTTGAAGTACGAGTATTTTGAGTCATATCACACTTAGGATATAATTGTTTATTTCATTATAAAAAATCGATCAGAGCTGTTGTGTGTGATGTTTATGATATTTACTGCGTATAAATAACGAAAATTCACCATTGTAGCATTAACCGAAATTGTGAAAACAGCCATGCATATATTACATATCGTATATTTATAGACCAATGGCCTAATATCTTGAAAATAAATTGTATATAATGTCCACATGTACTTTATAAGTTCTTCTCTTGCTAAACTAAGTGCGTGGTTTTGCAAAGCTAATCTGATTTAATGTCCCAAAGAAGCAGAGGAAGTTCATGTTAACACAAATCTAAATTCGTATATTGATAGTAAAGGAAAAACAAAAGCTATTAAATCTGATGTCATAGTTTTCATAAACATAATTGATGTCAATGTTAAACCTATTGAAACATTAGATATCTCACATTGACTGCCTTCCTAGTCAAGTGGTAAAGGCCACTGACGTCACTGAGGGCAGTAAGCTCAAGCCATTTTATGGACAAGATTTTGTATATGAGAAAGAAGGCATTTGCTGAGAAGTGATTGGAATTCAGTTTTGCTTCTTTAATTAACAATAATTTGATGACATGTCTGCGTCATACAACTATGATTGTAGAAAAACGACTTAATGCTCATCAGGTCGTCCCTAAAATAAAGTTCGTACAAAATAAAATAACGTGTGTGTGTAAACATTAAAATAAACCAATCCATTCCAAAGGTAGCGCAGTATTGAAAATCAAGGTTGTATAGTTTATAAGTAAGGCGGATAATCCACCCCCCCCCTTTATTCAATGATGCTCGCAATGGTAGAACGCTACCACTGCACCAACAAGACTCTCATAAAAAACACATCAACATTAATACTCTAAAGTATTTTATTGTCATCCTGAGCATCCCCTGTCGTGGATTAGTTCATTGTTTTGTTTACAAAAACAGGGTTTTGTTTTTAGTAC
Organism: Mactra quadrangularis; assembly: GCA_025267735.1. Classification (NCBI taxonomy): domain Eukaryota; kingdom Metazoa; phylum Mollusca; class Bivalvia; order Venerida; family Mactridae; genus Mactra; species Mactra quadrangularis. The sequence continues at coordinate 19,894,517 of CM046299.1, forward strand.
GACCTATAATTGATTCCTAATGTACATCAGCTGCTTGATGAGTTATGATGGTCTAGCGATCGGAACACCTCGGACTATAAAGTACGCCTACCTCGCGGAATGGCCGGAGAAAGCCGAGTAATTACGATTAGATGGCTAACCTCTAGGAAATTTCATGTTCAGTGAAGAACGGAGTTGCTCGAAGAAGGCCGAGGTATTACGATCAGATGGCTAACCTCTAGGGAATATCATGTTCAGTGAAGAACGGAGTTGCTCGGAGTAGGCCGAGGTATTACGATCAGATGGCTAACCTCTAGGGAATATCATGTTCAGATTAAACCACCTGACAAAGTAATGTTTCAATTATAAAAGAAATTATTATTGTAGTTCTAAATAAACATTAATTTATACAGTCATGGAAAAACTACCTATATCATTCGAAAATTATTCCTGTAACTCGCACCTGTTGTGACTTAAGGTAGATGTATGATTTGTTAAAATGAACACGTGACCTAAATGATAAAACTAATGTCAGAAAAAGTTTGATTCAAGATTATTTTTTATAAAAAAAACCATCCTAATGCATGCGTGTAGTTACTCAATAAAGATGAATTTAACAGGTTGTGTCATCATTTATGCGTATACAGTAAATCATGCTTATTTTTACTCATACTTTTTACAAACAAAAAAAAGTAGTTGGGTGCATACCTGAGTTATAATGATGTTGAGTTTTGAGTAAATGAGTAAGACATATGCTCTCACCCCAGGAAAAATTTAGCTCAGAAAATGAGGTAATAAATGTTTCTTTTGAAATATATGAGTTATGTAAAAACGTACCTGTATATATGTTAAGATTTAGACAGTTAGGGCTAAGTCAATAGAAAGTTTGAGTTAGTTTGGTTATTGATTCTTCTGGTCTGAGTTAATAAACATTATGTATTGTTAAATCTTATTTAGCTTACTTTAACCCCACTGATATAAATACTCACTACAATACTTCTGTAAACATAATTAATTAAAATAGATATAGCTCGTTTAGGATAACTTGAGACTCAGTTTGTTTACATATTTGGGACTCGAGTATTACATAAAACAGGGAGGTCTGCTGATTTTGTGTAATGAAAGTATTAAACATGTCTTAAGGCGTGGAACATGCGTTCTCATAATAAATTTAATACATCAAAAACACACTGATAATAGTTGATAATTACGTGTTCTAAATTTAAATCCACCTGTATATAAAAATGGTATCGTTGTATTTTGTCTCAAGTTATCCTAAACGAGCTATATCCGTATTTATTTACGTGGATTATCGAACAAAATTAATATTGGTTATTTAATACAGCGAGAGTAATGCATGCGCCATTTATGGTTGATTAAAACTTTACATTGACATTCAAGTACATATTACGTAACAATTAGGTAATGAAGTTGTGATATTCATTAAAATGTGGCGTTTTCTAGCTTATAAGCAAATAAATCAAATTAGTTTCTTCAAGATCAAAAATGACCAAGAAATAGTTTTTATGTAGAAAGTTACGAAATCTACTTGTTGCTTTAATGTATTTATAACTAAGACAATTCAGTTCCGGATCGACTGAATAAACATATTGTATCATTGGGACAAATGTATCATTTCATATTGATATTATATTGATTAAAATAAAACAAGTTATAAATATTCCATATTTAAGATTTTCATTGAATAGTTCAATGCAACATTTTTCATCTAAGTCTATAAAACATTTCTTAACTACTTGAGGTATTGATTATATCAAACATGAAACTTAAATAAAGGACTAAAATCTAAGATTTCGTTTTACAACAATGCATATCAAAACCAGTATTTAAAGTTTTTTGATCGCGACTTACTTCCAACGGGCAATATTGTTTAGCAATGTATATTTATTTAAATCAATCAATAGCGATCGATTCTTGTGAAATTTTGAGCTTCTTATGAGGGGACCGTATAAAAAGATAGACTATTAATGAATAAAGCTCAAAGGGAGGGCACGGTTGCAGAATTCGTATTGCATTATCAACCGATATTTCGGTTAACTGGTACACCCCTAACCTGTAAAATGGTTATTACAATAAAATCGTCTCAAATTAACACTTTCCTAACAGTAAGTGGAGCATACATTAACCCTGCTGATTTTAATTCTTGCTCGATAATCCCTATACACAATACTGATATATATTGTTTATCGATATTGTGTACAGAAAAACTGCATTGAGTATATACATACGTTGATGATCGAACAATTATCAAATATTTAAGTCAGCGAGTATTTAAATCAGCGGGGTTAATGTATGCGCTTCTCAATTTAACAATACCACACACTACATGTAGTTAATACTCTATCACTCTGTTTCCTCGTAATTTCTGTGACGTCAATGATTATTTACTACCAATATAAATACAATATCATACAAAAAACATGTGTTATACCCAGATCACTCTTCAATAGATCCATAAAGGAGATAGAAAATGTCATGATGGTATAACGTGATGTAAAACCAGATGAAATAAGGTCCTATAATTCTCGAAAAATGATCGGTTCATCCAATCCCCAGGATAAATAGCAAATTCTCTCTTTCTCATTACGACCATCCGACCTTAAATTTTATAATAATTAGATTATCAATCGCACAATTGTTCATCACACTGCATGCAGAATGTCCCTATGGAGTCACGTGACATGTTCCAAGGCATCATGCTCTTTTATAAACATTGTAACACCAGGAAATTATTAATCCATGGTATCCATGGCAATATGTACTTGAAATATCATAAAATTGAAAGACTTCTCAGTTAGCAGTTATTTTTTTAGAGCTGAGTAAGTAAAATCCTACTTTATCTTACTAGCTCAGTACTGGGGGACCATGCAGGAAGTGGACTAGAAAGTGATTAATATAAGTTGTAAGAACTTGTTTCACAATCGAACTAAAAACAAAGTAACTAGGGAAAAAACAAAAATAACTTATTTGCGTTTAATACATTGTAAAATTTATCTAGATTTATCACTGAAATTTATTCATGTTTGTTTGTTTGTAAATATGTATTTGTATTTGTCTATTCATGTTCATGACCAGAAAAAGTAATAAGAACAGTCTGGTTTATTTATTTATTTACTAGATTTAACGCTGTGTCAACACAATTTAGGTCATTTTACGGCATCCAGAGCACCTAACTGGCTTTCCTGGACCATTGTCTACAACCAGTACTCACCTACCCTTCCACAAGGCCGTAAACTTCTCCATATTATCTAATCAATGAAGGAAAATCGACATTATTGTCAAATTTTCATGGAAGGGTATAACCTACCCGGGTGGGATTTGAACCCGCACTAGGGCTTGGGTTTGTGGACCCTGTCGCGAGACGAACCGGTTCGCGATACGGCAAAGCAATACACAGATCGATTCGCGAACCTTTGCTACTTAATGCATGTTTAACTTGCTAGTGTACACTTTACCTTAATTTCCCTAATGCATCCCCGATCTTGACATGAGTATCGAAATCTCTCAAAACTATCCCACAGAACATTTTTAATATTGATAGAAATTAAAAATGAATTGTTTTGTGTTCCACATTTTGATTGTAATCCAGGGGTGTAAAATACAACTCGCCCGCTCGCCATAACAATTGTTCCTACCTGTTTGGCCAGAGACATAGATGACACCTAATTCCCTGTGTTTGGAGGGTATTTAAGATTTTCAATTTTAGGATTTTCAAATCAATAGGATTATTATCTGTTTTAATAAGAAAAAAAATAACATCAAAATACGATGTCCTATCATTCACAACTTTAAGTAAGGTATACGAGTATATCATTTTAATATCAAAGAGTAATCTCGACTTACTACGTCACAAATTGTAATGCACTCCGGGGAGTCTATATTGTTCACAATCTATTCAATATTAACCCTTTGATGACGGAAATTGATGCTAACAATTTAAAATATGTGTCGGTATATTTTCACACTTAATTGATGTTTGATAGCGTACAACGTCATAATGTAAAGTCAAAATGCATAACTATGGAGTCTAGTTAAATCTAATTGTAAGTAAGAATGTATTCTTAAAACAAGCGTGACCTAGGTCTTTAATTGATGTCTACATGTATAAGTTTAACAAACAATGAGCGCCTTAAAAACGATATCGGCGATGGTAGGAATAAAATTTTAAAAGTTTAAACGAGCTTTAAAAATATAATGATAAAGAGACGGGTGTCATTGACAATTATCGGTAAATTTAAACAAAGGAAATCTTATTCTTGCCATCACCGATATTGTTTACTTACAATTTATGATGTAATAATAATAACGATTTTATTTAACGTGGATAACAAATTTGGCTAAATCAAATTTTCAATATGGTCCACGATTAAATACTACTTAAAACTAATATGGTACATACCTTTCTAAAAGCGGTCATTGATAGGACATCGTATTTTGATACTTTTTATTCTTATTAAAACAGATGACAGCCCTATTGGATTTGAAAATCCTACTCGCCCGATCGGACAAGTTTTAAGCAATCTTTACTCACCCAACCGATAGGAACACTCGCCATGGCGAGCATGCGAGTTGATTTTAACATACCTGCATTTATAATTAACTTTATTTTGAAGATAACCTTTATGGAAAAATTTTCGCGGCATCCGGTGTTAGTATGGACTAACATGCGTTCGGATTTAGAAATAATTGGGACACAAAAATTTGATCAATTGATTTGATTTCCTAGGCAAGTTTAAAGTTGTTTTCGCGAGTTAACTTATTCAATTAATTTTTGTTTGAAGTGCATATGATATTCGCGAACCACCCGAACTTTGGTAAGGCGAATATTCGTGTCCGAATTTCAATCATGGTTCACGAACTCTCGAGAGCTCGGACATTCGTTAAAGCCCTAACCCGCACCCCCTCGGACACCAGATTCCAAATCCCGGCGCGCTAAAGAACAATCTCGTATTGCCTAATAGATATTATGATAAAACGTATTTAGATATTTGGAGATAAATAGGAAAATAAAACGACACATGAGTAATGTTCCAGAATAATGTCAAAAGTAGAACAGAGCAGAACAGAACAATTATTTTACTCAGAGGTTCGGAGTTTTATTTCTCAAAGTAGATAAAAATATAGTGGCTATGTATTAGGTCAGAAATGACCCATGAACATAGTATAAATACAATTTATAATGTAATGATTCATGCATATAATATTATAGTACATCATTACTTCGCAAATGAAAATATTCCAATACAAATGACGTTAGTCACATAACCAAGATTTAACTTGACTTTGGAATTAAGGTACTCATTCACAGATATCAACTTTTTCTAAAACTATAAATTGTATGGAAATATTTTTGGAAGCAGGAAAGTAGTGTTCTGATAATGACAATTTTAGTGCAAATTGACATACAACTACAAATGATAGTGTTTCATGTACATGTAGTAAATATCTACCCCGTATGTTACGGCATACATACTTTTAGAGCATTTCATTTTGGGGACTTTTATTGTACATTTCTTGCAACATATGGGTCAGTTTGTCTAAAAATAATAAGAATTGTTTTTGACACAATTACAGACACTGAACGATATTTTGAAAGTATAGAAAAAATGAACCAAATCTGTGAACTAGCACTTTAAAAACAAAATAAACATTTAGATCACACAAAGGGAAAAATGTAACCATTATGTTTTATATTTTTAATTTTGATAATTATAACATGTATCTGCAAATTCTATCCATTTTCAAGCATATGTCACTGCTAAAATAAGGGTTTCGATGGAATGACAAAGACGCAACTTTATACATGTATTAATGAGCGGTTATTCAACCTTTCGTATTTTTAAAACTGCAGTCCTCTAATCAACCAGTATTTTTCCGAAGGCAATATTCAGAATAATTCTTTTCATTTAAATCTTCGTCAAGGATCGCGTGTCTGCACGGCAACATTGTGTAGCGTTCGTGTTAAAGTTTAATTGTAAAGCTAAAATATCATTTTACCGAGTATCATTGGAATTTTTACAGCTTTGCGTTAAATTGCTTTATACAAATATGAAAGACAACAGCGTGCCATGTGAAACATTCTTGATGTTTTAGGGTCGATAACAATACGAAAATTAACAGAAGTTGTACTTAAATTAACAGAAACTTTTTTAGAATGTGTGCGTTTTTGCAAAAGACGGAAGCTTAAGTAGAATACAACAGTCTTTGTTTGTACGACTTCGTTTTGAACATTTCGATGCATTACGTATTTGATAAAAGGAATTTTAGTTGTTAATTTGATTAAGAAATTTTAATCATCAGTCATATAACTTCACATGAATTAATTTAGTAAAATAGAGCATGTATATTCTTGTTAATTACGTGGCACTTTAAGCAAGACATAACATATGAACAATATTGCCAGTAATCAGATTTTGAGTTTTTTTCTATAAACTTTTAATCAATTTATTAGTGATAGAATTGGAGCAAGATATGTGTATACCCTGTTATTCATTCTATGTTAAACCAAATTAGAATACAGCTGCTTATTACTGCATGTAAATGCATTAAGTAGCGTTCATGCCTTCATACCTATATTAAAAGTATTTCATATTTTTTGACGTATTTAGTGCTCAAGAAAGAATGCCTCAGTCAAATACCCACAGATATTCAAATATGAACCAAATTAGCTTGAAGTTATGCAAGCTGTTTAAAAGTGTTGGCGTCCACTATTTACTGTTTAACATCAACACATTTTATTTCTAGAACTACTTTTGGGTATTATTTCATAGCATTTTCATGCGTGCAAATGTCACACTGAATTATATACATGCACTTAGTGAGTTTAAATCTCCTCGTGTTTTTGAAATCTCAAGAACTCTATATACATGTACAACTCATTCTGACTCGTCGAGCAATTTGAGCCAATAGTTAGAGCAGCTTTCCATTTTGTCGTAGAAAACAGACTTTGTCATTGTCAAATTTTACAGTTTCAGGAAACGTTTTACGAGCAATGACACATTCAACATAGTATTCATCATTCACTAATGCACACAAACATGCACAAAGTAACACAAAGAATCCTAAAAAGCGGAAAGAACCAAATGACATTCAAGAAATCGTAGAAGCCTATCAAACGTGCATTATGTTGATCACTGATGAGGTTTGACACTTAAAACACGGAAAGGAGTTGTAACATTAAACAGTTTTAGCAATGTTATAACAGTATTATTTTCTACAATAAAATGAAATGTCACAAAGAGATGCAATCCATGTCACTTGAGTTTACTCTTTTAAGTAGTTTTAGATTCAACGTGTCTTTTGTTGTTCATTTTCTACTGACAGAAAGGCAAGCGTTGCTTTGTGCGTAAATCATTTTTATTCGGCATCAATTGCTTTTTAAGGATTTTATAAAACATAAAAAACTATTTATTTAACAAGTCAAATTTCATACTCTAGTTGTATGATTATTTTTAAAAGTTTCTTACATGAATGTGTTATAAATAATTAAAGTCAAATAAAGATGTTTCCTTCATGTTCTTACAATGAATTGTGACGTTTTTTAACTAACAGTAAATAAATGGTGAAATATATAAAATCTAATAAAATCCCCGTAGTAAAAATATGACAGCGTGAAATTGATATCGCTACATGAAAAATCTCTCAAATTTGGATAATATCGTTTTCATTTCAATTCGTAAACCTAGAAAATGATATTTTTATTTTTGACTATGCCACTCTTGTGCTAATAATATTCATTTGAGCCAATCCGGCTAGCTCAGTCAGTAGCACACAGGTCTACTGATCGAGGAGTAGTGGGTTTGATTCCAAGATGGGGCCTACTTTCGTGGAGTATGGTCATGGCCGGACCATTATTCCCCCTACCACTGATTCTAAGTCATATAGGGCAGCTGTCAGTCACTGACGGCAGTGTGTGTCGAATAACTAGTTGATAGCTAAATCCAAAGATTTAGCCTTTCAAGCAACGGTGAGTAGATTGACTGACCGCCGTTATATGATCTATACAATGTGTTGTTTCTGCATGAAACCCAACAAACTTTATTTGATAGCTACTCCATCTAGCAAAAAAAGTTTAGCGGTCATTTACATTGATTTTGGAAGAAAAAAACTAGACCGAATATACACAACACAAAGGTATAAGTTTCAAGTTCAAGGTATAAAAGGTACAAAATTCCAGAATAGTTAAATTCCATTTCTCAGGAGAGATTATTTTACAAAACAAATACTTAGTGTTTTATATCTCAGCTGTCATGTGTTGATAAGTCAATTTTCTTAATTAACTTCTCTACTAGAATGAAATTTAACTAATTAACCCAATTTACAACGCGAATGTAACTGTATTTATGAACTTCTGACCACTTTTAACTTCTTACACAGATTAGAATGTGGAACGCAGAGTGTATATAAAATAGTGTTTGAAAACATATCAGAAACAGCAACTGTTACAGTAAAAACGCAGACCTTCCATTAAGCAAAGAGACGAAAGCGAGATAAAAGTATACGTTGATTATCGTTTTTAATCAAATCTAAATATTTTTCAAAGCAGAACTCGGTTTTACATAGGTTATAGTAGTTTAGTTTAACAATTATAAGAATACAATGATTATGAAATACATGTAAAAAGGACACCACAAACAAATAAAGATAAAAGAATCTAAGGATGGCCCTTACAAGGGCAGGTACCAAGGGGTTTCAGTCTGGGAACGTACAAGAGCAAAATAATTGCCACTGGGGGTTTAAACAATATTCTAGGATTCACTTTCATCACCCTTGCCCCGAAAAGGTCATATAAGAACAAACAATAAAAATTGGGCTTTGGGAATAAACCCACCCCTTCACTCGATAATAACACACATAAAAACCAAAACCTTGATTATGTGACAAATGTTATCTGTATAGTTTAAACTATATATTGATGATGTACTATGTACAAATCGTAAATACAATATATGTTGTGTTTTGTTCTATTCTGTTCTGTTCTGCTAAAGTAAAAGGCAAGTACTCAACGACCTTTCAGAGAATTATATTCCAATATGATTTACAGTACGAAAACACACAAACGCATCGATTAACGTGAAGTGAGCGTTTGTTGCAAAATATCAAATTAGAATCGGGAAGTCTAATTTACATTTGGCATTTTTGTATTCTAAAACAGAATAAACTCTTTGAAAGTAAGCACTAAACACGTGTACCATTTATTATTTGTCCCTCTTCTATAAACCAAAATAATATCCGTGACGTCGATTCTCAGTTTCCAGTTTCATTTTAACTATTTCTTCACAATTTTAAAACTAGATACCAGCTTTATTCACCATTTTTATCAAACAATGCCTTTTCAACAAATGTAAAAACTGGGAATTTGGCAGCAAAGAGAAATCTAACGGTAATTTACCAACGCAATAGTACCGAATTTAAGACTTAATTTAAATTATTTGTAAGACGATTGATAACACGAACCCCTGGTCGTCAGTTTTACGTTCAACTTTAATATTTAAATCAAGTCAAAATTCAAACTGAGAACTATTTATCAACTAAAGTTCTTCATTTTCGTGCATAGAAAGTTGAAGATGAATTGTATATTACATAATCATGTAAACACGATAGGATTTTTAATTTCACAGATACATCATTTAAAAATGTCACATTTTAGAAAATTCTGAGAAAAAAATCGCTCCGCTAGTTCATTACTTTGACCTAAATAATGGGATATATTTTTCTGTTTTCTTTTAATTTCGTGGAATTGTCAATCAATCTGCGTTCTACGACATGTACATTTCCGAGAAGTTTATTTTTCCATCTTTAAATTATTGAAAACAAGAATGACAAGCCCATTGTTGGTATTAATAATAACTAGTTCCTGGCTGCCTTCTGCGGTTATTTCACATATTTTCCAAGGCTGTTTATTGCTGTTTAATTTTGATAGCTTCATTACATGGGGTCAAGAAACACCAAACAAATACAAAGATATTCTGGTGAAGAAAAATTAATTTCTGTCAACAATTTTGAGTGGTTATGTCAGTTCGTTGAATTCGAATATTTGCACGAGAATCATAAACTAGCTTCACTACTTGTCAAGTAGAGCTACCATATGTCACCGTATTTTCGAATTCCGAAATTAATCATTTTAGGAGAGAGATATTGTGAAACGAGTATCTAGAATTAATAACCGCGGCATGATTTATGACAGAAAAGAGTTTACAAACCATAAAATAGTTGAATATTGAAATTTATCGCTTTGCTTTGCTGTAATTGGATATAGTTCATACACACAAAAAAACTATAGTTGTTTTGTTTTGTTGATTTACATTACATAACCAATAGTGATGTAGAGATGTATGAAGAGATGTACGCGATGTCATGGAGAATTTCAGATCATGAAATAAATCATTTGTTATTCTACATTCTGTACAGTGTACATCTTGATTTGACAGAATTTCACAAAATTAATAAAATATAACCGTGGTTGGTTATAAATCAAGAAGAGTATATTTTCATGATTCATGCGCATTTTTTAAACTTTTAAAAATTAATTTTAGAAAGTTAATGCGTGTGTCAGCCATAGCCTAAACCTACTAGCCTGATGTCTGGAGCTAGTGGCAATGATACGGGTTAGTGAAAAATTATAATAGTATCATGTAGTCGAGCTGGTTGATCATTTCGTATTTAACGATTTGACATAATAGATAGGGCTAATGCTAAAAACATTGAAGTCGATGGCATAATTATTAGATAAACTAATGGAATTGTATTTGCCTAGAATTTTGTTAAACACCAACATTTTACCAATGGTAATTCCTTAATATATGTATTATGATTTAAAAGGGTAGCCTTGTCAGTTAAAAGTGAATAAAATATACATCATAATTTAAGTTATTTCAAATATTGATACAGCGTTAGGTATACCAAAATGCGTATATCACAAGGTACAAATGATTCTTTGTGGTCTCAATACAAATTTGTTCTTTTGTCTCGAATTACAATGGCACTTAATTGATTATATTTGAGTATTGTAATAACCACATAGAATCAGATTTCAAAGGCATTGATTTACTTAATGAAAATATAAAAGGTTATTAAAATATGAACCGTTGCTTTCAAAATATTATGATTGAAGTGATTTCATAGAAGCCATTAAGTGTATGCAAAAATGAAATGCTTTTGGTCCATGAAACAATCGCTAAATGGATATCAAAAGTGATCAAAAACAAAGAACTTCAAATTTGGTGTTCTCGGACTTCTTCCGCAAATTCCGTTGAATTACGTAAAGGACATTTTGTAATTTTATACAAAATTGATTTATATTAAAGTTTAGTACAATGAAAATACGCACATACAGATGACTTAAGTCTATTTAAAGTTTCATTCACTGTTGTTTTAAACATTTTAAATCTATCACAAATCGTCACTTCAAGATTCACGCCAGGTGGCGCTGCGTGATTTCAAAAAAAGTACTGGAGTGACACACAACTCCCATAATTCATTGCGAAAGAAATGTTATATATCAACTAAACAATGAAAGAAGAACAAAAAAACACATAATTAGTACAAAACTTTCATGTTAATAATTTAATAGCTACAAAAATAAGAGGATACTCAAATTTCACATAGTTCCGTGACAAAAGGTAATTTTTAAGCAAATCATGTGGATATCATACATGATTCCACTAAGTCTCTTATTAAAGTAGATTAGAAGGTATTGATGACATCCATGCTTTGAATAAAAGGTAAAACAAAAGTTAACAAATGCCAGGGCTCGACAAAAAACGTAATGAAAGCTTTTCTGATATGTGATAGATATGGAACGCCAGAACCGCTGGAACGGCGTAATAAATAATCCCTCTCTGACATCAAAGAGTTTGGTGAAACCACTGATATAAAAGAACTATCGAAGAGTAATGAACTCTAATACCAAATGTATGTCTGGTTCTCATTTAATTGTACAATCTATTATTCAAAGATTAACCAACATGGAAAATATGTTAGCCTACCAAAGCGATATGTGCGCCATTTTCTGTACATAAAACGCGTGTGTCCTCTATAACGTTCGTGTTGACAGCTACGCGTCGTTCGCTATCTCATGCAATTTTCTACGCGATATCTCTACGTTATTACTTCAGTATAAAGTCAAGTCGATTTTAATTACATTACGATAGTGCTCTGCAATGTACAGATATGGTGTATTTATCAATTATCGTACGATCTTAATCACACTTGGTCCTGACTTCTCGAAAAATTGTGAACATGTTTTAATACTGATTGTAATGCAAAATATTGACAGCACAAGGTTTAGTTTTCTTGTTCGCGAAGGCTGAGTCACTGATATTAATTACGATAATATTAATCAAATTTTGTACTGGAGAACTAATTCTATTTTTTAATCGTAAATAGCTTATATTTTGTTTTATCTTTTAGCACTGTGACCTTAATTTCATAGTAAAAATCGATAGAAATGTTTTTGTTCTTTTTTTGCCAGTGGCCGCCCTTGACGATGTGAAACGTCTGTTAGTCTATTAAACACACGTGCATGACTGGAATATCGAGGTCTGTGAAGTTAGCTATCTATTGTCTATTCTCTATTCAAAAGTCTATTCGCACAATAGACAGCTATGTATTGAGAAATCTATTCATTCAGAAATCTATTCGCATTTACTGTATACATAGGCATAGGTAAGTTCAAAAATCTGTACAAAAATCTGTTCACAAAATGCCGAAAAGACAGCTGTCTATTCGGAAATCTATTCAGAAGTCTATTCGAAAAAAGTCACTAGTGCAATCAGACATATTTAAAAGTCTTTTCATAGAAAACATAAATAGACAAATGTCCATTCAAAAGTCTATTCCGAAGTCTATTTGAAAAAAGCCAGTAATGCAATCAAACAGATTTAAAAGTATTTTCGTGGAATACGTAAAGATGCAAATGTCCATTCAAATGTCTATTCCGAAGTCTATTCGCAAATTTATGTATATGCATTCAAAATGAGGGTGAAGTCTTTTATAGAATTTCGAATAGAGAGCTGTCCATTTAAATGTCTATTCAGAAGTCTTTTCGCAAAATCTGGTAAATGCTTTCAGAATGAGTCAGAAGTCTATTATGCAGTAATGAATACACAGCTATCCATTCAAAAGTCTGTTCAGAAGTTAATTTGCTAAATCATATATATGCAATTAGAATGCGTCTGAAGTCTTTAATTAAGTTGCGAATAGATATATGTCGATTCAAAAGTCTATTCAGAAGTCTATTTGCAATATAATGTATAAGCAAGGACGGAAGTCCATTCAGAAGTATATTCGAAAAAAGCCTGTAATGCAATCAAACAGATATCCATTCAAAAGTCTTTTCAAAAGTCTATTCGAAAAATCATATATAGGCATAAAGAATGTGTCTGTAATCTATTTTAAAATTGTAAATAGACAGATGTCCATTGAAAGATTTATTCAGAAGTCTATTCGCAAAATCTGGTGAATGTATTCAGAATGAGCCAGAAGTCTATTATAGGTTTTTGAATAGAGAGCTGTCCATTCAAAAGTCTATTCAGAAGTCTTTTCGCAAAAATCATACATATGCAATATGAATGTGTCTGCAGACTGTTATAAAGTTGCAAATAGACAGATGTCCATTCAAATGTCTATTCAGAAGTCTATTCGCAAAAAAATCTGGTAAATGAGTCCATAATGATCCAGAAGTCTATTTTAGATTTTCGAATAGAGAGCTGTCCATTCAAAAGTCTATTCAGAAGTCTTTTCGCAAAAAATCATATAAATGCACTATGAATGTGTCTGTAGACTGTTATAAAGTTGCAAATGGACAGATGTCCATTCAAAAATCTTTTCAGAAGTCTTTTCGCAAAAATCATATATATGCATTATGAATGTGTCTGTAGACTGTTATAAAGTTGCAAATAGACAGATGTCCATTCAAAAGTCTATTCAGAAGTCTTTTCGCGAAAATCATAAATATGGATTATGAATGTGTCTGTAGACTGTTATAAAGTTGCAAATAGACAGATGTCCATTCAAAAGTCTATTCAGAAGTCTATTCGCAAAATCTGGCAAATGCGTCCATAATGATCCAGAAGTCTATTATAGATTTTCGAATAGAGAGCTGTCCATTCAAAAGTCTTTTCAGAAGTCTTTTCGCAAAAATCATATATATGCATTATAGATGTGTCTGTAGACTGTTATAAAGTTGCAAATAGACATATGTCCATTCAAAAAACTATTCAGAAGTCTTTTCGCAAAAATCATATATATGCATTTTGAATGTGTCTGTAGACTGTTATAAAGTTGCAAATAGACAGATGTCCATTCAAAAGTCTATTCAAAAGTCTATTCACAAAATCTGGTAAAATCGTCCATAATGATCCAAGAGTCTTTTATAGATTTTCGAATAGAGAGCTGTCCATTCAAAAGTCTATTCAGAAGTCTTTTCGCAAAAATCATATATATGCATTATGAATGTGTCTGTAGACTGGTATAAAGTTGAAAATAGACAGATGTCCATTCAAAAGTCTATTCAGAAGTCTTTTCGCAAAAAATCATATAAATGCATTATGAATGTGTCTGTAGACTGTTATAAAGTTGCAAATGGACAGATGTCCATTCAAAAGTCTATTCAGAAGTCTTTTCGCAAAAATCATATATATGCATTATGAATGTGTCTGTAGACTGTTATAAAGTTGCAAATAGACAGATGTCCATTCAAAAGTCTATTCAGAAGTCTTTTCGCGAAAATCATAAATATGGATTATGAATGTGTCTGTAGACTGTTATAAAGTTGCAAATAGACAGATGTCCATTCAAAAGTCTATTCAGAAGTCTATTCGCAAAATCTGGTAAATGCGTCCATAATGATCCAGAAGTCTATTATAGATTTTCGAATAGAGAGCTGTCCATTCAAAAGTCTTTTCAGAAGTCTTTTCGCAAAAATCATATATATGCATTATAGATGTGTCTGTAGACTGTTATAAAGTTGCAAATAGACATATGTCCATTCAAAAAACTATTCAGAAGTCTTTTCGCAAAAATCATATATATGCATTTTGAATGTGTCTGTAGACTGTTATAAAGTTGCAAATAGACAGATGTCCATTCAAAAGTCTATTCAAAAGTCTATTAACAAAATCTGGTAAATGCGTCCATAATGATCCAGAAGTCTTTTATAGATTTTCGAATAGAGAGCTGTCCATTCAAAAGTCTATTCAGAAGTCTTTTCGCAAAAATCATATATATGCATTATGAATGTGTCTGTAGACTGGTATAAAGTTGAAAATAGACAGATGTCCATTCAAAAGTCTATTCAGAAGTCTTTTCGCAAAAAATCATATAAATGCATTATGAATGTGTCTGTAGACTGTTATAAAGTTGCAAATGGACAGATGTCCATTCAAAAGTCTATTCAGAAGTCTTTTCGCAAAAATCATATATATGCATTATGAATGTGTCTGTAGACTGTTATAAAGTTGCAAATAGACAGATGTCCATTCAAAAGTCTATTCAGAAGTCTTTTCGCGAAAATCATAAATATGGATTATGAATGTGTCTGTAGACTGTTATAAAGTTGCAAATAGACAGATGTCCATTCAAAAGTCTATTCAGAAGTCTATTCGCAAAATCTGGTAAATGCGTCCATAATGATCCAGAAGTCTATTATAGATTTTCGAATAGAGAGCTGTCCATTCAAAAGTCTTTTCAGAAGTCTTTTCGCAAAAATCATTTTTATGCATTATGAATGTGTCTGTAGACTGTTATAAAGTTGCAAATAGACAGATGTCCATTCAAAAGTCTATTCAGAAGTCTTTTCGCAAAAATCATATATATGCATTTTGAATGTGTCTGTAGACTGTTATAAAGTTGCAAATAGACAGATGTCCATTCAAAAGTCTATTCAGAAGTCTATTCACAAAATCTGGTAAATGCGTCCATAATGATCCAGAAGTCTATTATAGATTTTCGAATAGAGAGCTGTCCATTCAAAAGTCTATTCAGAAGTCTTTTCGCAAAAATCATTTTTATGCATTATGAATGTGTCTGTAGACTGTTATAAAGTTGCAAATAGACAGATGTCCATTCAAAAGTCTATTCAGAAATCTTTTCGCAAAAATCATATATATGCATTTTGAATGTGTCTGTAGACTGTTATAAAGTTGCAAATAGACAGATGTCCATTCAAAAGTCTATTCAGAAGTCTATTCACAAAATCTGGTAAATGCGTCCATAATGATCCAGAAGTCTATTATAGATTTTCGAATAGAGAGCTGTCCATTCAAAAGTCTTTTCAGAAGTCTTTTCGCAAAATTCAAATATATGCATTATGAATGTGTCTGTAGACTGTTATAAAGTTGCAAATAGACAGATGTCCATTCAAAAGTCTATTCAGAAGTCTTTTCGCAAAAATCATATATATGCATTTTTAATGTGTCTGTAGACTGTTATAAAGTTGCAAATAGACAGATGTCCATTCAAAAGTCTATTCAGAAGTCTATTAACAAAATCTGGTAAATGCGTCCATAATGATCCAGAAGTCTATTATAGATTTTCGAATAGAGAGCTGTCCATTCAAAAGTCTATTCAGAAGTCTTTTCGCAAAAATCATATATATGCATTATGAATGTGTCTGTAGACTGTTATAAAGTTGCAAATAGACAGAGGCCCATTCAAAAGTCTATTCAGAAGTCTATTAACAAAATCTGGTAAATGCGTCCATAATGATCCAGAAGTCTATTATAGATTTTCGAATAGAGAGCTGTCCATTCAAAAGTCTATTCAGAAGTCTTTTCGCAAAAATCATATATATGCATTATGAATGTGTCTGTAGACTGTTATAAAGTTGCAAATAGACAGATGTCCATTCAAAAGTCTATTCAGAAATCTTTTCGCAAAAATCATATATATGCATTATGAATATGTCTGTAGACTGTTATAAGTTGCAAATGGACAGATGTCCATTCAAAAGTCTATTCAGAAGTCTATTCGCAAAATCTGGTAAATGCGTCCATAATGATCCAGAAGTCTATTATAGATTTTCGGATAGACAGCTGTCCATTCAAAAGTCTATTCAGAAGTCTTTTCGCAAAATCAAATATATGCATTATGAATGTGTCTGTAGACTGTTATAAAGTTGCAAATAGACAGATGTCCATTCAAAAGTCTATTCAGAAGTCTATTCACAAAATCTGGTAAATGCGTCCATAATGATCCAGAAGTTTATTATAGATTTTCGAATAGAGAGCTGTCTATTCAAAAGACTTTTCGGAAGTCTATTCGTAACATCATATTAATATATGCTTTAAGAATTTGTCTGAGGTCTATTATAAAGTAGCGAATAGACAGATGTTCTTTCAAAAGTCTATTCAGAAGTCTATCCACAAAATCTGGTAAATGCGTTCAGAATGTGTCAGAAGTCTATTTTAGAGTTTCGAATAGAGAACTGTTCATTCAAAGTCTATTCAGAAGTTTATTTGCAAATTATTGTAATGCATTTAGGATGCGTCAGACATTTATTATAGAGTAGCGAATAGACAGCTGTCCATTGAAATGTCTTTTCAGAAGTCTATTCGCAAAACTATATTTATGCATTCAGAATGTGTCAGATGAAATTGTGATAGACCTGCCATGTCTACTGAAGTTTGCGTGGTTTTGCCTGAACTAAGTAAGTTTTTTAACTCTCGTAAACATAAATGAATCTCCCGAATGTTTCCGCAATTTTAGATGAAGATCGAATTTGCCTTTTCATATCGTCGATTTCTTGCAGATTCTGTAAACCAAGTCGAGCCGGTAAAGC
The DNA here is from genome assembly GCA_025267735.1 of Mactra quadrangularis. Taxonomy (NCBI): domain Eukaryota; kingdom Metazoa; phylum Mollusca; class Bivalvia; order Venerida; family Mactridae; genus Mactra; species Mactra quadrangularis. The sequence goes on from CM046299.1 coordinate 19,912,296, forward strand.
CTGGTTCAAACAAGATTACTGGAACCGTTGATTACACAAGTGCAATTGCAAATTCGGTAACCAGTGCTGGTTTTATTCGAGGACGCGCCATTGATTGAGACATGCTAATATTTCGAAGCTTGTAGGCAGAAAAACCTTTGAATTTCATATTAAATCGTAAACAAATTGTTATTATCCACAAGAAAAATAAGCGCCAAAACAAAACTACTAAGTCACCAATTTACATTTAAGCGATAAATTTATAAATTTATTGGAGTTAACGCCGTATCAACACAATTTAGGTCATTTCACGGCGTCTAGCGCACCTAACCTAGCTCTCCTGGACCATTGTCTATAACCAGTACTCACCTACCCTTCCACAAGGCCGGAAACTTCTCCATATTATCTAATCAATGGAGGAAAATCGACATTATTGTCAAATTTTCATTGAAGGGTATGACCTCCCCGGGTGGGATTCGAACCCGCACCCCCTCGGGCACGAGTATCCAAATCCCGGCGCGCTACCAACTGCGCTATCGACCCGGGTTTTAAGTGATAAAGCCTGTTTAAATGATTATTTTTGTTTTATAAGAAACACAATTTTACACCATTTTGTTAATTTTTTTGACGGTGCTACAGCGTGACGTCAATCTTGGTGTTTTCGCACAGGTTCGTGCTTGTAGTATATATAATGTAAATGTATTCATAACCGAAAGGAAAAAGGTAGACTAAATCAATTAGAAGAATTTATCTCATGCCAGTAGTTGTCTCTGAAAGTCCGTTGGACTTTATTTTAAAACAAAATCAGCTACCGAAAGAAGACTAACTACCAGGAGAAAAATAGAAGTATTGCTTTAAATAGAAAAAAAATTAGACCTGAGTGCTTCAAAGAGCATGTCAATTCACTAACCCAGAAAATTATTCCGACACATTAAAAATGCATATGAATGATTTGGCATATAAAATTTCTGATAAATAATTTGAAAATGTTATTTTAACACTTTACAAAAAGTAACTTTATTAAAAGACTTTTGCTACATACTGAATAAAAGCTACTGTTTGCGAACAGACTTCAGAATTGGCATATGAATGGGTAGCTGTCTAATCGCAATCCTTTCATATACTTCTGACACAATCTACAAGCATTTACTTGATTTTGCAAAAAGACCTCTGAATAGACATATGAATGGACAGCTGTATATTCGCAACTCTAAAATAAACATGTGACACATTCGAAATGCATAATAAGATTTTGCGAATAGACTTCTGAATAGACATTTGAATGGACAGCTGTCTATTCGCAACTCTATAATGGACTTCTGACACATCCTTAATGCATATAAAAGATTTTGCGAATAGACTTCTGAATAGACATTTGAATGGACAGCTGTCTATTCGCCACTTTATAATAGACTTGTGACACATTCTAAATGCATAAAAAAGATTTTGCGAAAAGACTTCTGAATAGACATTTGAATGGACAGCTGTCTATTCGCAACTCAATAATAGACTTGTGACGCATTCTATATGCATATGAATGATTTTGCGAATGAACTTTTGAATATACTTTTTTTCGAAAAGACTTCTGAAAAGACTTCCGAATATACAGCTGTCTATTCACATCCCACGAATGAACCTCGGGGACAATCTGAATGCATAGCTATATTTTCGCGAAAAGACTTTTAAAAAATAATGATCCAAATAGACTTATGAATGGACATCTGTCGCTTTGCATTCCGAGAATAGACATCTTGCACATTCAGATTGCATGACCATGTTATTGTGATTAAACTTCTGAATCGACTTTCGAATGGACATTTGTCTCTTTAAGTATTCAAAGAAAGACTTTAAATCAGTTTGATTGCTTTATGATTTTTTTCGAATAGACTTCTGAAAAGACCTATAAACAGCTGTCGATTCAAACCCCGCGAATGAATCTCAGGAACAATCTGAATGCATAGCTATATATTCGCAAAAAGACTTTTGAAAAGAGATCCGAACAGACTTTTGAATGGACATCTGTCGCTTTGCATTCCAGGAATAGACATCTTGCACATTTAGATTGCATTACTATGTTTTTGTGAATGAACTTCTGAAAAGACTCTTGAATGGACATTTGTCTCTTTGCGTGTTCCACGAAAACACTTTTAAATCTGTTTGATTGCATTGTGATTTTTTGCGAATAGACTTCTGAAAAGACTTTTGAATTGACAGCTGTGTCTTCGCTACTGTATGATAGACTTCTGACTCATTCTAAACGCATTTACCAGATTTTGCGAAAAGACTTCTGAATAGTCTTTTGAATGAACATCTGTCTATTTGCAACTTTATAACAGTCTAAAGACACATTCATAATGCATATATTTGATTTTGCGAAAAGACTTCTGAATAGACTTTTGAATGGACAGCTCTCTATTCGAAAATCTATAATAGACTTCTGGATCATTATGGACGCATTTACCAGAATTTGCGAATAGACTTCTGAATAGACTTTTGAATGGACATCTGTCCATTTGCAACTTTATAACAGTCTACAGACACAATTATAATGCATATATATGATTTTTGCGAAAAGACTTCTGAATAGACTTTTGAATGGACATCTGTCTATTTGCAACTTTATAACAGTCTACAGACACATTCATAATGCATATATATGATTTTTGCGAAAAGACTTCAGAAAAGACTTTTGAATGGACATCTGTCTATTTGCAACTTTATAACAGTCTACAGACACATTCATAATGCATATATATGATTTTTGCGAAAAGACTTCTGAATAGACTTTTGAATGGACATCTGTCTATTTGCAACTTTATTACAGTCTACAGACACATTCATAATGCATATATATGATTTTTGCGAAAAGACTTCTGAATAGACTTTTGAATGGACATCTGTCTATTTGCAACTTTATGACAGTCTACAGACACATTCATAATGTATATATTTGATTTTGCGAAAAAACTTCTGAAAAGACTTTTGAATGGACAGCTCTCTTTTGGAAACTCTATAATAGACTTCTAACACATTCTGAACGCATTTACCGATTTTTTCGAATAGACTTCTGAATAGACTTTGAATTGACATCTTTCTTTTCGCTACTTTATATCAGAATTCAGCCACATTCTAAATGCATATGCATATGATGTTGCGAATAGACTTCTGAATAGACATTTGAATGGACAGCAGTGTATTCGCTACTGTTTGTAAGTTCTGACTCATTCTGAACGCATTTTACAAATTTTGCGAATAGACTTCTGAATAGACTTTTGAATGGACTTTTGAATGGACATCTGTCTATTTGTAACTTTATAACAGTCTACAGACACATTCATAATGCATATATTTGATTTTGCGAAAAGACTTCTGAATAGACTTTTGAATGGACAGCTCTCTATTCGAAAATCTATAATAGACTTCTGGATCATTATGGACGCATTTACCAGATTTTGCGAATAGACTTCTGAATAGACTTTTGAATGGACATCTGTCTATTTGCAACTTATAACAGTCTACAGACACATTCATAATGCATATATATGATTTTTGCGAAAAGACTTCTGAATAGACTTTTGAATGGACATCTGTCTATTTGCAACTTTATAACAGTCTACAGACACATTCATAATGCATATATATGATGTTTGCGAAAAGACTTCGGAATAGACATTTGAATGGACAGCTCTCTATTCGAAAATCTTTAATAGACTTCTGAATCATTATGGACGCATTTACCAGATTTTGTGAATAGACTTCTGAATAGACTTTTGAATGGGCCTCTGTATATTTGCAACTTTATAACAGTCTACAGACACATTCATAATGCATATATATGATTTTTGCGAAAAGACTTTTGAATAGTTTTTTTAATGGACATCTGCCTATTTGCAACTTTATAACAGTCTACAGACACATTCATAATGCATATATATGATTTTTGCGAAAAGACTTCTGAATAGACTTTTGAATGGACAGCTCTCTATTCGAAAATCTATAATAGACTTCTGGATCATTATGGACGCATTTACCAGATTTTGTGAATAGACTTCTGAATAGACTTTTGAATGGGCCTTTGTCTATTTGCAACTTTATAACAGTCTACTGACACATTCATAATGCATATATATGATTTTTGCGAAAAGACTTCTGAATAGACTTTTGAATGGACATCTGTCCATTTGCAACTTTATAACAGTCTACAGACACATTCATAATGCATATATATGATTTTTGCGAAAAGACTTCTGAATAGACTTTTGAATGGACATCTGTCTATTTGCAACTTTATTACAGTCTACAGACACATTCATAATGCATATATTTGATTTTGCGAATAAACTTCTGAAAAGACTTTTGAATGGACAGCTCTCTTTTGGAAACTCTATAATAGACTTCTAACACATTCTGAACGCATTTACCGATTTTTTCGAATAGACTTCTGAATAGACTTTGAATGGACATCTTTTTATTCGCTACTTTATATCAGAATTCAGCCACATTCTAAATGCATATGCATATGATGTTGCGAATAGACTTCTGAATAGACATTTGAATGGACAGCAGTGTATTCGCTACTGTTTGTAAGTTCTGACTCATTCTGAACGCATTTTACAAATTTTGCGAATAGACTTCTGAATAGACTTTTGAATGGACAGCTCTCTATTCGAACTCTATAATTAAATAGACTTCTGAATAGACATTTAAATGGACATCTGTCTATTTGCAATTTTTAAATAGACTACAGACACATTCTTTATGCATATATATGATTTTGCGAATAGACTTCTGAATAAACTTTTGAATGGACAGCTCTCTATTTGTAAATCTAAAATAGACTTCTGACTCATTCCAATCGCATTCACCAGATTTTCAAATAGACTTTTGAATAGACATTTGAATGGATATCTGTCAATTCCAAACTTAATAATAGACTTCAGACACAGTCTTAAAGCACATATATGATTTTGTGAATAGATATCCGAATAGACTTTTGAATGGACATTTGTCCCTGGCATTTTGGGAATAGACATCTTGCTCATTCAGATTGCATCACTATGTTTTTGCGAATAAACTTCTGAATAGACTTTTGAATGGTCTTTTGTCTCTTTGCGTATTCCACGAGAAGACTTTTAAATCTGTTTGATTGCATTACTGGCTTTTTTCGAAAAGACTTCGGAATAGACTTTTGAATGGACATTTGTCTATTTATGTATTCTATGAAAAGACTTTTAAATGTGTTTGATTGCACTAGTGACTTTTTTCGAATAGACTTCTGAATAGATTTCCGAATAGACAGCTGTCTTTTCGGCATTTTGTGAACAGATTTTTGTACAGATTTTTGAACTTACCTATGCCTATGTATACAGTAAATGCGAATAGATTTCTGAATGAATAGATTTCTCAATACATAGCTGTCTATTGTGCGAATAGACTTTTGAATAGAGAATAGACAATAGATAGCTAACTTCACAGACCTAATTCTGAATGCATATACCTAATTTTGCTAATAGACTTCTGAATAGACTTCTGAATAGACATTTGAATGGACATTTGTCTATTCGCAACTTTATAATACACTTCAGACACATTCTTAATAATTTTGCGTATAGACTTCTGAATAGACTTTTGAATGGACAGCTCTCTATTCGAAACTCTATAAACGATATCAGACTCATTCTGCAGGCATATACATGATTTTGCGAATAGACTTCTGAATAGACATTTGAATGGACATCTGTCTATTTGCAACTTTACAATAGCCTACAGACACATTCTTAATGCATATATATGATTTTGCGAATAAACTTCTGAATAGACTTTTGAATGGACAGCTCTCTATTCGAAACTCTATAATAGACTTCTGCCTCATTCTGAACGCATTTACCGATTTTTTCGAATAGACTTTTGAATAGACTTTGAATGGACATCTTTCTATTCGCTACTTTAAAATAGACGTCAGACACATTCTAAATGCGTATTTGCATATGATGTTGCGAATAGACTTCTGAATAGACATTTGAATGGACAGCTGTGTATGTGCTACTGTTTGTTAGTTCTGACTTATTCTGAACGCATTCACCAAATTTTGCGAATAGATTTCTGAATAGACTTTTGAATGGACAGCTCTCTATTCGAACTCTATAATAGACTTCTGACCCATTCTGGACGCATTCACCAGATTTTGCGAATAGACTTCTGAATAGACATTTAAATGGACATCTGTCTATTTGCAACTTTAAAATAGACTACAGACAAATTCTTTATGCATATATATGATTTTGCGAATAGACTTCTGAATAGACTTTTGAATGGACAGCTGTCTATTTGAAAATCTATAATAGAATTCTGACTCATTCCGAATGCATTCACCAGATATTGCAAATAGTCTTTTGAATAGACATTTGAATGGATATCTATCAATTCCCAACTTAATAATAGACTTCAGACACAGTCTTAAGGCACATATATGATTTTGCGAATAGATATCCGAAAAGACATTTGAATGGACATTTGTCCCTGGATTTTTGGGAATAGACAACTTGATCATTAAGATTTCATTACTATGTTTTTGCGAATAAACTTCTGAATAGACTTTTGAAAAGACATTTGTCTCTTTGCGTATTCCACGAAAAGACTTTTAAATCTGTTTGATTGCATTACTGGTTTTTTTCGAATAGACTTCGGAATAGACTTTTGAATGGACATTTGTCTATTTATGTATTCTATGAAAAGACTTTTAAATATGTTTTATTGCACTAGTGATTTTTTTCGAATAGACTTCTGAATAGATTTCCGAATAGACAGATGTCTTTTCGGCATTTTGTGTACAGATTTTTGTACAGATATTTGAACTTTCCTATATCAATGTATACAGTAAATGCGAATAGATTTCTGCATGAATAGATTTCTCAATACATAGCTGTCCATTGAGCGAATAGACTTTTGAATAGAGAATAGACAATAGATCGCTAACTTCACAGACCTGGAATATCGAAGCAGTTAATTTGATTTGCTGATAGATATCATACCCTTTTTAATGTACAACCTTCTACGCTCAGAAAATACATTGCAAAATTTTTATCGACTTTACATGTTTGGGTAGATCGGTAAAAATTTGTAACATACCGAAGTATTGTTTAAAAACTACAAAATGATAAAAGTCAATGCATGCATGCGAGGACACGAAAAAAAACATTATAGACTGCAAGCCAGAATATCAGTCGCGTGGTTGGGACTATCTTTTGGAGAACTGCTTTCTAGACAAAAAATACGTGTATTCGAATGGAAGTAAAGTACGACAACTCTAGATAGTCAAAGCGCCGAAAGCACTGAATACACGTATATACAGAAAGGCCACACAGTCAATTTTAAAGTCAGTCTCATTTAATTCAGCATTTTCTAACCGAACATATGCCAGACTAAAATAATGTTAACATGTTTGAGAAACTTAGCCGAGGACTTCCAAAAGTACAAGATAAGACGAGTAGGTTTTCAAAATGGTTACATTGAACTCTTCAAAAATGGTGGATATAAAAGATCTACTATGCCTCTATGAATAATTAATTAATCAATGTAAAAGATAGGGTTCTAATACCGTGGTAATATAACCTCGTGATACTTTCATTGTAATTAATTTATTGTATGATAAATAGTACGACACCATCTGCCAACACTTGTCAGTGAATTTGTCTAATACGACCAATGATTAATTTTTTCGTCCGCTTGTAGATACAAAAAAATACAAGATGGCGCCGGAATTTTTTGGCATGATATTTGTGTGTTCTTAAGTTGTATAACAGAAGTCACGACACAGTTTCTGGATGGAAGTTTAATTAAAATTCACTAAATTGATGTTATACTTTGAAAGTTTAGTAGCACAAAATCTATGCCTTAACATGGTTATTTGGTTTGGTTCTAGTTGTTTGTCGCTGGTCTTCGACAATTTATGAATGATATCACGGTGGTCAGTCAACAAACACATTGTTCAAATTAGGCTTATACTTTATCTATGACCCTGATTTTAAATCAGTGACTGACAACTGTATTTCTTGATACTGTTGTGAAAGGAATAATAGTCTAAGAAAGTTTTTCTTTAGCAAACTTCACTAAGGTGTGAATGACATGCATGGGAAAAGAACGAACCCATAGTCCCTGGATAGACTATGCTAAACGGGCGAGCTTGTATCAACACCCAGATAAACAACTAATAAATGTAACCATTGGCACTTGTTTCAAGATTTTCATGACTTACACAAACATGCACAAGTAAATGTAATAGACAAAACATAAATACTAGCTAGAATCATGAAACAAAATGCTTATGAAAATAATGAAATTGACTTGGAAACACAGCGCAATATGCATGCAGAAATCGTGTCTTTGATTTAATTTGCATATATCCTATCTTAAAACCGAGACTATAAATATTTCCAAAAAAATATCATTTATAAATATCAAGATTCCAAAAACCATAAAAGTTGTATTATCAACTATGAAACAACGACAATAACATTCCATCAACAATAAATCATAATATATCACTTACGATCTTGATACATTGTCATGTGAAAATATGAAGTCCATGAAACAAAAAAAATCTCCATACAAAGCAATTCAATTGATTGATGTTTGCCGATACCGTTGCAATGGTGCACAACAAAGCAGAGAAAGTCATTTTCAATTATACAACAGTCTGTACGAAGACAGATAACTGTATTGTCTTTAATGAATTTATGATTCCATATCTTTACCATCGTTTTATGATAAATTCTATACAAATTAAATATAGAAAGATAGAAAAATATTTCAATAAAAGAAGAATCAGGGAGAATGTTTTTGATAGAGTTAGTACAATGAGACATTATTAGAACTCAGATTTGATGAAAAATATGTTAGGGTTTGTGTAATGTTTTTGAATGTTTTTATCGTATTTAGCTATAGCAATAACTATTTGTTTGTGATGTATTTCCTTTGAAACTGTATCTTGGATGACGTAGAATCGTTTGTTTTCAAAGTTGAAAGCTATGTTTAAATGGGCACAAGGAGTTATTCATCTTGATTGATCAGATGTACTTGCTTGGCAAGGTTGGTAGGGTAATGCACTGGCACCAGAGTTCATCACTTATGGTAATAAAATTGCACGTCCCTGTATACAGTATAGTTCCTCGAATACATGTGAATATTTCACTGTAAGACGCGCGCTTAGGGATTGAAATATTCGGGGTTCAAACCCTACTAAGGGCTCTGCCTAATGTCATTGAGCAAGAAATTTATCTACAGTTGTTCCACTCAACCCAAGTGCAAGTGGGTACAGTAAGGGATGACCTGCATGAATGTGATTTCTATTATCAGGGGTTTTCGTGCAAAATTGTAAAGTTGGCTGAACACTTTATTTGTTTGTATCTTAGCTTAATATTGAAAATGTATTTAAAAACATGTACATGTATTGATAAAATTCTATTTATATGACAGTATAATCATATATTACATGTTACAATGGACATAATGCCATGTCTAGGTACAATAAACTTTAACTTCATGCTGCAAGCTCTTCTCAGTGTTGTCGTATATTTTATAATTATTGCGCTGCTTCTAACATTAATTGTTATATAGTGACTTGCTAAAAGGAACGCAGGAAATGCACAAATGTACTTCCGGAATATAATCATATATAAAGTGCCTTTGGAACACCTCGACCATACATTTGTAGTAAATAGCCGAGACGTTCCGAATGATATATAATTCTGTAAGCAATATATCTGGAACCTAGACACCGTGAAATAAATTGAAATCCAGTCGAGACCAAGGTTAAGTTACCATGTAAACTTGGTAAACAATTAAATAACGTATATGTCATAATCGATTAAGACAATTATCAGTACCAAGCTACTGATCAAACAAATGAAAATTAATCTATAAAAAACGATGAAAACATAAATTAAAGTTATGGGTACTTTATATTATGATAAATGGTTTTGAATTTGGACGCATTCATTTACGATATATTTTTTATTAGGCCACAACAAGTTGATGATATGTTAAACGGATTTTTCTAGAAAAAAAATGGGGCGAGCGAAGAAAAAAAGTAAAAAAAATCTTAATTCAGTTGCTTTATATAGAACATATGATCAATTTGTTGTGGCCTTACATGCACGTATATAGTGTATGTTAAGAAATAAAGAATTTCGGAGGCTCTTTCATGCCGACAGCCTTTGCTTTCATGCAAATTTGTAAGTAAATTAATGATACTAATTGAACATTAGCGTTGCCAAGAATAGCTCATTCAACCAATACTTAGTTTACAATATTATATAACCTTGACGTTCATTGGAATTGTTATCTCGGTGTTAATTATGATTTCAAAAACTTTACAAGACTCTTTTGTAACATTTTGTTTTGCATCTGATGCGGCATTAAAGTGGACGTTCATTAACAGTATACTCGTAGACACGGACGCGCTGAAATCCTTAAGTTGTTTCTTTCTTAACAGCGTAAGCCGCCCGGTTAGCTCAGTAAGTAGCACACAGTCTACTAATCGAGCGGTCGTGGGTTCGATACCCGGACGGGGCATACTTTCGTGGAGCTTGGTCATGAAATAATTTCTACAGCCATTCTCCCTTCTACCAATGATTCTTAATCATGTAGGGCAGTTGTCAGTCACTGACGAAAGTATGTGCTTAGTAGTTGGTTAACAGCTAAATCCAGAGAAAAGTGAGTAGGTTGACTGTCTGCCGTTATATAACCTATACAATGTGTTGCTACGGCGTTAAACCCAACAAAAACAAACAAACAAATCTTAACAGCATAGTTTAGTCCTAATATAACCAAGAAATCGCGTTTTCACTAAAATTCCAATGGCCGTGTCAATAGCCTAATGGTTTAAACAATGAACAACTAACTTAATTTGAAATCAAGGTTCAAATTGAAATATGTCATGACATGTAACATAATGTTCTATTTCCTTGAAAGGTTGTAAAAAAATCTATCGATTATAAAATTATACAAATGGCTATATAATCGGTGGCCATTACATAACGGCATAATTGTCGAAATACAAGAAGAATGATCAATGTTTTTGTGCACGAAATAATTATGTATTTAGTATAATGCTTGAAGGATGCTAGTAGAATGGCAATCTCCGTAAACAGATATCCTGTAGAGCGTTGTCGTACAGGATCTCTACTTTCTCCGTAGAAGGTCACGTCGAGATGAACTTTGCGTCGATCAATCAATGCGTAGCTTTCATCTAGACGAAAGCACTATAAATCCCATTTTGATTTAGTAATTTCTAGTTTTAGACCAAGTTTTGCATGCTAATTTAACAGCGGTATTATTCACAGTCTGCGATTGGGCGGCTCATTTCAAATTGCGTGACGTAGACGATGTAAACAAGTTACGTATCATAACAATTTCGTCATGAATATTATGATGAGAAAAGGTCGCCTGAACGTGACCTTCGTTTGAAAAAGGCCAGATCTAAATTAGCGAGTATGCGAGCGGAAAATTTTAGATCGGGTTTTAATCAGATTGGTAGAATGGTTAGATGTAGAGGCGAACAAGTTATCTCAAAGACCAGAGCGCCCACCATTTATACATTTGAGAATATATCCCATGATTAAAATTAAGCTTTGGTACAGGGCTGCAGTTTTTAAATGACATTAAAAATTATTATATATAATATTATATATATATATATTATATATATAATATTATATATATTATATATATAATAAAAATTATACTCTTAAAAGTGTAATGGCGTGGCAGTGTAATTGAACTAAACTATCATCAAGATACGCAGGGTCCTTCAATAACTTATAAATACTGTGTGCTTAGCATGGAGTTTATACGCAAGAAACATAGCAAAGAAATTTGATTAAGTACTTTAATAAATACATGTGCTCGTATCACATAATGCTTTCAAACAGAAAAGGTATGTGTGATATAGTTGGTGAATATTGACGCGAGATATAAATGCAATTTAATTATCATTTACAAACTACTATTTATTAGATCTAATGATTGCAATAGCATTAATTGATAATATATTTATAATTTTTAAAGAGTTTAATATTAAATATATTTAAAGTGGTGTAGTTTACCGAAGAGCGTAATGAATTAATCTGTCTCAGGTCAACCTGCACATACTATAAATAAAGGTAAGTTATTGTGATCATGTACGCTAGGGCTGTCACGATTTACCGGTATATTGCAATATGCAGCTGCGGCAATACGAACCGCGGTACGAATTTAACGTACCGGTATTTAGTGATATTCTTTATTTTCATTGAAAAATTTTCCCTTCGCCAAAATGAAAGTAGCGAAATATTGATTTCCCATGGTTCATTCGATTAAAGCTTAATTCAAAGAATTTAACAGATTTGGGCTCGTTCGAAGTGCACCCATAACTCTAAAAATGCTCAGTTTTTCTCCAGTCTGCTCTAGGCACTTTCCCTTCTTCAATACTGAGCAGTTGAATAAGGTTCTTTAAGACAGAAGTATTATTAAACCTTTCTTTTGTTTGCAAGGCAATATATCGTGGTACGTATCGCAATACGGTTCTAGTACATCGCAATATACGCTTCTGGCGTATCGTGATAGCCCTAATGTACACCTGAATTCTGCCATGAAATTTCTCAAATCTTCAATTCGTGATATATCACAGCTTTATCAACAATCTTTATATTCATACTCAAGGTAATATGATTTATTTTACGTGACTTGGCGTTCATCGCCTTGGAGATGATTTAAAAGCTAGCATCAAGAATATTCAAATCTCAAGAAATTTAATTAAACTTAATTAACGTAATCAAATATTTCTTGTCATGAAAATGATTGCAAGTGAAAACCATAAATCGATTAAAATGAATTATACAAGAAATTTTAATTAAGTCTCATTTCATAAACATGATTACATTTTGTAATGCAGATCATACTATTTCATAGAATATTATATTTAATAAATGTCAACGTCTGTAATATTTATCTTTTATGCCTAATTAATATTGTATGAATTTGCTGACCCTAAATTAGTACAAAGGTATCGAGCTTACATATCTATCTCCTAAAAGGTATAACATGATACACAGACCTACTCCGGATTTGTCGTGTATTATCCGTACATTTATCTTGAAAGTTGAAGCACCATGGACCCCAAACTTTGAAATACTATCAAATTTTGTATTTTTGTACCGATTGTGATACAAAATTGATAGATCAAAATAAACCGAGGACTAGCAGTAATAGCTGTTAAGTTTGTGAGCATGCAACGCCGTGACACAAAACGCGGAGCTTGTAAGCCAATGACTTCCAATCCAACATTGCTTTCACTTGACTACGCACGCGCAGTAAAACGAAAGAACGAACGCATTCTCTAGAATGGTATCTAGCGAACAAAACCATTATCACAAATTTATTCTTTGTGACTGTGACTATCGATGACATTCCCAGCAGTGGGAACTATCGTCAGCAACTATTGTAACAGAAGAATTTCAATATTTGAACTTCAAGATAACCCACAACTTTGAATGATCTATGATGCATTGTTTAGTTTAAATTTCTGAGGTTTTGTTCCCTAGGGATTCACACCAGTTACCTCCAACACACGAGGCGTAGCGATCACGTGATCATGCCCTGATGGTATTTGAGAAAAAGATAATTCAACTTAGATTAAACATGAAGGCAAAGATTACTCAAAATTTGCATATTATAACCGCTAATGCAAATTTCTGTATACTTAACCATATAGTATTATTAGTAACAATATCCCAGTGGTAGGAAGCGCGCTTATGAGTTGAGATATCTCGGGCTCGAACTCTATACATAATCTTAGCTAATTTCTATCAGCAATATTTTCACCTCCAATTGCTTCACTCAATTTAGGTGTGAATGGGCGCCTTCGAGGATTGTGCTAATGGGCGGCTGCACTAAGCGGAGAAAAAGACTCATCACGGGCATAGTCCACGATTTGTTGGGACAACCCTCGTAGTTGCCATCTTTTGTCTATGTTAAAAATATTTGTTTTACATGTATAAACATATAGGTCTGTATAATAAAGGGTATAACAAAATTTAATTTGATTTTAATCAAAAGCAATATCGATGTTATATTGATATAGTTTAACTTTAATACTTCATACATCACTCTCTTGATAGTTTTATCAATATAGTTAATCGATTTCCAACTACATTTGTACATGTACAAATAGTACAATGTCAATGTATATATCGAGAATTCATTTCATTTGTTGTCATACAAATAATTGATTGTTAAATATCTACAATCAGCATGAATTATAGACAATTAGCATAAAATTACACCACCCATTATCAGATCAACTGTCAACTGTTCACAAATTGCTTACATAGACATTTACTTCATCAACGACTAGTTAAGATAAGTGCACTTCGTATCTTAAAGGCAATAAAAGCTTAAAAGATAGGACTATACTAGAACCGTTTTTTCAAGGCGAAAATCCCATTAGATTCTTGTTTTTTGTTATTTGATGTGTCTTTTTATGAAAAAACTTAAAATATCTAAATCTATTTCTCTCTTTGCAATATGGCTGGGTGGAGGGTCTGTGTTTTTACTGGTGCTTTTCCTGATATGTTCCTTTTGATGAAATTAATAATTATATGGTTCTTGGCGTATACCAATGAGTTCAGTTCGATTGAGAAACCATAATTATATATAAACAGCTGACGAAGCACATTTCTAGTCCCAAAACAAAACTTTCTAGATATACATCTATATAAAACAATAAAAGATGGTATAAGAATATTTTCTTCTTATTGTTAGTCTCCAATCACAGTGAATATTATGGCCGCTTGTGCTAAACCGGAAGATGTCCAAATAAAGAATTTTAACATACTAGAACATACAAGGCCTGAACTAGTAACAATGCATTATGAAGTATTTACCTATCTTGAAACACACGAATGTCAGAGTTGGAGGCAAGATCTAGCAACAAAGATGATTGTATTTCAACTTTTAATCTATCCACAACATTTCATGATACATGTCAATCGCTTTCTAGTGAATCTCAGGAGTGTCATGTTTCGGTGTCCTTGAAATTCTATGATTAAGTTTTTATCGAACCGCGAACTTATAACAAGAGCTATCAAAACATTACCGGAAGTACATGACGAAGATAAATGCCTTTCATCCGGGACAAGACTTAATAAAGGCTCGGATAACTTGGTTTTAATGTCAACTTATCGAACAATTTTCAACACCTGGAATTGCATTACTCTGTGGTTAATTTTCCATATTGAATTGTGTTGTAGCGTTTCATACGGCATCTGTGACATTGAAATATAGCTTATCAGTATGGTTTAGGTTTTTTGTATCAAACATATCCTGGGAGACAATTTAACAATCAATAAAATGAATGTGTGATGCGGTAAAACATAGCCTATTGTAAACATCATAAAGATTGGTACAGTCTGTGTCTCATAGAAACTAGAAATATGTTCCATGCAAGAAGAATCAAGGTATAGATATTTTGTTTCGTAGATTTGACAAGGCTGTAAATTCCCGGTTAGACACTCCTTGTGGATCAGAGAGAACATACTACTTGACCGAACATTTCAATAAATCTTAAAAGGGCGAATAAACAAACCACTACACTGAGACTGAAAAGGTGGCAGTAAAGTATCTTTGTCTACATCCATTGTTTAGAAACATACCCAGTTAACGGGTCTGTGAGCTTTCTACAAAAAAAACCCAGGCTCTTCATCATCAGCTGACAAAATGTTCAAACATTCGAACTATCCATTAACATACAAGGCAATAAACACTGTAAACTCATTTGCATCTAATTTAATATCTTTATTTTCAATAAAAAATAATTGTTGTTTGTTAAATTTATTTTTTATTATCTAACTAAGAAAATTTCTTGTCCAGAAAAGTAAAAAAAAATAACGTTTGTATCTATATTGTCCTTGATATTTAGTGTCCTCCACAACTGATTTAATAAAACTATTGAAATGCTATATAAAAGAACGATTCTATCAAAAATAAGAGCACGTGTTTCATATGCTTTACCGAAATAACTACTATTTGACAAGAAAGGATGGAAACTAATCGTAAAACACTATTTTTGTTCAACATCCTTGCATGGAAACTTGTTTTTAATGCCAGGAAATAACCTTGAAATCCTGTTAGCAATATATCAGCCAAGAAGATATGTAAAATCCTCGTTTTAGTGAGAGAAATATAAATTCAATTTAAGTTCTATTCATTTAAGACAACACTTGAAGTCAAATATGGCAAGAAGATCCAATTATATCTCGTGAAAATAAAAGAGCATCATACAAAATGATCTCATCAAACTACGCAAGTTCTCGAAGTTCTCTTTGTTTGACAAACACAGACTTAGCAAACTGAGCTCCGTATCCCCTTAAATATTCGAAAATACATGAATATATCTAGTTGGTTTCAACATAATTGTTTAAGCGTTCGGAAGTCTACCTTAAAATGTATTCATACTGGAATCGTCTAAGAAAAGACACACCAGCCAACAGCCATACTGTAGTGTGTTCGTTGTTTATGATTATTCATGTTTGCTCTATTGTGAAACAAGTTCTTTCAACTTAGTTAAATCTCTTTTGAGTCCGCTTCCCGACCCCCTCCCCCAGTACTGAGCTAGTTGGATACAGTTCTTGCTCCTGGAAACAACGGGGAAGTTTTTGAATGGTATTCGAACCAACGCAAAGCTGGCTATCCAATGATATATTGTTCGATTAATGGTGTACTCGTCTTTCCACGTAAATATTCTAATGCATTCTGCATTCCGAATTGTTTTAGGATGATACTTAAAAGTGTTCAGAGACCATACAAAAATGTGGTGCCGCCCGGCTAGCTCAGTTGGTAGTACGCAAGTCTACTGATCGAGGGGTCGTAGGTTCGATTCTCTGGCGGTCCCCTACGACCATTCTCCTTCCTACCAATGAATTTTAATTATGTAGGGCAGTTATCAGTCACTGACGACAGTATGCGCTTAGAAGTTGGTTAACAGCTAAATCCAGAGAATTAGACTTTCCAGGAAGAGAGAGTAGGTTGACTGACCGCCGTTATATGACCTATACAATGTGTTGCTACGACGTTAAACCCAACAAAAAACAGACAAAACAAAAATGTCGTGCTACAGTTAATACTGCATTTGTGAACTTTTATTATGAATCATTGTATGAGGTGTCTGCTACAGTTACATATGGTGTCAAATTATTAACAGTTAACAATAAAACATCTATTTTATTAAAGCCTGCATGCATCACATAATTGCTGTCTATAATAAAGTGAACAAAAGCGATCACTTGATGCTTGTGTCAACTACTTGATACAAAGAGGAACAAGAAACAGTCCCGTTTATCAATAAATATAGCTAAAGTATATTTTTAACAAGAGAGTGTTGAGTGGCTGAGAACTATAGCATGTTGTTTTTACATCTGCAAGAAAATATGACACTCGAGGATAAAGGATAGCACCACCAATCGACTACTTAATATGTTATTAACTGTATTATGGCGTTCATTGTTTTTTATCCATGACTCATTGATTACATGTTTTACATAAACTCTGGTTCGGTATGAAATATGGGTTTTAATATAAATGGATGACAACGCTAAATTAGTTATTCGCCATTGTTTTAGTGAGGGTAAAATGATAAAGTGAAAGTAGGAAAAATGATCTTTTATGCAGAAATGCTTAAATAACGTGCAGAATGGATCACTTTTCAAACCGCACCAATGTTAAAAGATCGTGTTTCGTCATTCATTTATGTTGATATATGGTTTAATATTATTATTATGTTTTGCTTTTATTTTTGCATATAGTTGACAAATTCTACAGTAATTGCGCCTAATAAAGTACCAACCAAAAGTTTGGAGACATTTTCACTTTGTAAGCCTTCTACATAGGTTTTATCAAAATTTTGATTACCATGTATTTTGAAATGCTTTGTAGTTTATTTTTATTTTTTTATTATGGTACTATTTGTAGTTGAGACAACCAGAGTTGCTTAATTCTATGTTATAGAACAGAATAACATTGAATTACGTTTTGGAGGCTTAGGTATATCAGATGCTGAATCTTGTCAATGTGTTGCATTCAAAAATTTGTTTTCATTTAGTCGTCACCCATATAAAATATTTAAAAAATAATGGTTTAACCCCATACAATCACTGAAATTAAAAACATTTCTTATATTTCCTTTGTCTCCAAACTTTTGGTGGGTACTGTAAATAGGTTGTTACAAGTATCTTCAAAGAGGTACAGGTTAAAATTGAATACAGAAATTGCAGAAATACATGTACATGTAATTTATTTCTGCTCTAAGATGTCGAGTGATGTAGCAAGTCATTGGTGCCAAATTTATGTGGCAAGTTACTTAACACTTCCAAGTCTCTTCAAAATACTAGGCGTTGTTTTTGTATGCGTTATTTTTCTGGTCTTTGTTTTTAAAGAATGCATCTTTATGACGTGTCATGTTCAAAAATTAGTTTAAAGTGTTGCCTAGTAACGGAGAAGAGAATATCTCTGAACAAGTAATATTGTTTTATTGTGCAAGTTTAGTGTGGTTTTATTACTTATTAAGGCAGGAAAGTCATCCCATTAGCTTTTCACTCGGAAATATTGCAATAAAACTAATGTTTTAACCGTGGCATTCATTTATTTTAATTATATTAACTTGGCATCTGGATTACAGTGTCATTCTTTGATCCTAAGGGGGAAGAATGTTCACTCTTTGGTTGTGACAAAAGTCTATACACAAAGACATGCCTTTACATTGTCATGGCATTTGTCACAAATGCATTAAACTGAAATTATTTGAAAATTGATTTTATTGCTCTTTATTGTAAAAAGGTCAGTGACACATACGAGTGACAGTGCATGGTTCACAACCATTCGGAACACCTCGACCTTTCATGAATGAATAATCTCGGAAGGATTCGTGGGGGTCTATCCTAGCGGCTTGGGTTTTTACTACCTACGCGAGGCGATGCACAAGCGAAGAACGTAAAGGTTATGCAAAATAGTTCTTGTTGTATACACAGAGATCTTTGTCAAAACATATTTCTATGTTATATATTTAACTAATCATTGTTCAGCGATATCATTGAACTGTGTAATTTCAAATTTATGGAGTAAAAGCGAAACTTCAGACATCACCTAATTGATCGTGTTATTTGTTTACTTTAACACCGGTCAAAGCATTTGTTCGGGAATGTGATGAAAGGTAGTGCCAAAATGGCATCTAAATATGTCCGAGGTTATTCGTAGAGAATGACCGAGCAGTTCCGAATGGAACTACAACATGTCGGAGACAGGGAGTCACGCACAAACGGTACAACTTCAACAATATGATCTGTATATCTTCTACACAATACTAGCACTGAACAATCACAATTACCGTATAAATCTGTTATAAAGACCACATTGGTTATTGCAAAATCACGCGAATGTTCGAGTTTCTCAGTTCTAAATGCTTAATTTGAGAAGAAAGAGGTCCTTATATTAAAGGTACTAGTTCACAAATTTGGTTAATTTTTTTCCATTTTTACAACATACGGGGATAGCTTTTACTACATGAAACACTATCATTTGTAGTTGTATGTCAATTTGCACTAAAATTGTCATTATCAGAACACTACTTTCCTGCTTCCAAACATGTTTACATACAATATTGAAAATATTTAAGTTGAAATCTGTGAATGAGTACCTTTAATATCATTTCGCTTTTTAAATCATATAATATTATTTTGATGGGCCTAGTGGTGGAATTATACTGTATATGCAAATAAGGCGTTATTAAAATGCATGTACACCAATACCAAAATTGCTCTGATAAGTTTCATAACTAAAGACTAGTTGCAGCAAAAGAAGTTCTGACGTTATGTTATTATTTTTGTAAAAAATGCTCTGAAATAATTCTAATTTTTTTTGTAAATTGCATGTTCGCATTTAGATCTAGAACAAACACGTGTAAAATGTGTAAAAACAGTGTTTACTTTGATGTCACAAATCTTTCACAAATCACCAAGTTCTTGTTACGATAATTATATTATTATGTATTATTATACTTAAAAATAATATCATCATTATCAATAATAATCATTAGTAGAACAAAAACGGTTAAGAGTACATGTTATTTGATGCATCCGCACGTTCAACATAATATCATTATAAGGAAACAATAGATTAACTGTGTGATACATGTACCTAGATAGTCAGAACAAAGCATAGTCTGGATTACCTGTCCCTTACCACTATCGTTAATGGGTCAGGCAAAGCGTAATAATGGCGGCGCACACCAGGCCATCTTCTGGTTTCATTTTTTTTCTCTTAAACTTGCATGAACATTTTCTGACAATGGTCTTTTGGTACTATATAGGTCATACGAAGTCGACTTTTCCTTTGCATTTGAATTTACGATAAACCAATAACCATGTCTGCAAAGTAGACACGATTCGGACTTTGACTATTTCGTTAGAATTAGGATACTTTATGCAGCATAAATGTAACCAAACGAATAAAATAATGTATCAATAATTGTTATTCTTGAATTAATTTTCTTTGATTTTAGAACACAAAGAGCGAAATGTTCATTAGAAAACAGAATTATCATATACCTTGTACATTACATCGGACGCCGCCATTATTCTGCTTTGCCTGACGTGCTTTTACCAATCAAATTAGGACTGGGAACCAGACAAAACAAAGCCAACATGCGGTGAGTATTCCACTTACATTTTAACTAGCCCGAGCACTTAACCTTTGCATTGTAAGAATGATTTATTGCTCATGTACTTGAAACAAGTATTGTTCACCATACTGTTTCATTTTTCACTAGTCTTAATATTAAGACTAATGGGTTTAAGACGCAGACTGTTTAACTAAATACACTATAGCTCAAAATTTATGCAGAATTCGTTTAAACTTACAATTTATGAACTTATTTAAACATGAATATTAAATAGCATTTAATAACAAACTGACGTTTTGGCGTATGCATGATGTATGTATTGGCAATAATTGTATGCTTTTAAACTATTGAACATTATTGCCTTTTCGACTTGCTCATTTTTTTTAATTTTTTTTCAAATATACAAAATACCCATTAATATGAGTATATTAGTGAGTTTACAAATTAATTATTAATTTAAGTTTTATATCATTGTAAAGTTGGGTTATTTTAATCAAAGTTGATACTTGATACCATTAAAAAACAAAAATGTAAAATACTACAGAAAAAAAACAAGTAAAAATTCATTTTCACAGGATATTTGCCAATTACAAAAACTTTCAGGATTATTAAAATCACTCATTCATTAAATTCAATATAATGTTAAGATAATGTATAAATCACATTACGTAACGCTTTAAAAATCAATCACGTTACGTAACTCTCAAACACGTTACGTAACGCTATAAAATATCAATCACGTTACGTAACGCTATAAAATATCAATAAAGCTACGTAACGCTATAAATATCAATAAAGCTACGTAACGCTATATTGCACTTTTATGTTGTCAACCGTAACTACTCGGTAATTTTCGTGACATGAAATTATTCATTCGACAAAAACGGTCGTCTTCAGATTGACAAAAAAATTCATTTGGAACAGTTTGGTCATTTTCCATACATGTATAATTGTGATTAAAATCACCAAGGAGTTTCGATTGTAATTTCAAATTCAAAATACTTATTAAAGCAAGAAAGCACACGCTTCCTTTTTGCCGTCAGTTATGTTTATATTAAAAAATACACTATTCGATATATACATTTTCAATATGATACATTAAACGAAATAAATATTCTCTCTAAGAAAGGAATGAATTATTTCATTATTCATATACTGTGTAAAGATTTAATTGATTATTCATAAACCATTGTACTAGTATAACAACGCATGAAGAATAAAATATGCTGAATAGAACATTTACTTGGCCATGGATACATATATAGTTTGTACTTTTAAAATATTGTTGTAGTGTCATGACGTAATCCATACAAATAACGGTTTTCATGTAAACTAAACATTATAGGTCCATATATAGCCAAAATTAATCAAAAACAAAAATTGACCGAAGACAATTAAATACTACAAATGTAATTCAGATATCATTTACATGCATGAATCAGTTAGCTACAGAGTAGATGCAGTTTAGCACAAACTTGGTATCAGTATTGTGGCACATAGTTTTGTATTGTACATTCAAAGTATACCAAAGTCATTGCCTAAAATCGCGAACATCACGTGTATTATTTCAATATTTATGACCAAATATTAAAAAATGAACTGATAAGCAATGACAAGTGAGGTATATGAATTATTTTTATAATTTCACGAACTAAATTCATACAATGGATAAAATAACAGCAAAATTGCATAGGATATACAGGTACAATGTGTACATGAATACGGTGAGTGTGGAAAAGCTTGACCGTACATGCGTATTGCACTTGATATGCATTGCATAATGTTGTAATTGCACATCTCTAGATGTCAAAATGGCATAAGTTTTCATAAAATATTCTATTTGATTCTATTTAATTTGCTTTTTTGAGCTTGAACATTCATTTTTCACAATTGTAACGGTACTATGCATGACAATATTAATGATCATATACACAATAATAAATAATAAATAACTAAAACATTTTATAATACAAGTAGCTCGCCAGTAAAGTAAACAATACATATTTCGTACTTTTTGAATATTGTTTTATTTTTTCTACATCTACTGAAATTATTTATTAAGATTAATATAGCATTGCTCGTAAAAACGAGGTTTTTTTACTTAAAGATTAACTTTCTTGACTTTAGGTAACTCGTGATTTTTAACTAGTTAAGATCAATGTTATCGGACTACTATATTTTTTCATACAATACACCACTTCACATATGTCGCTTAAAAGACAATAATTGTTCTAAAAACAATACACCTATTTGTAAACTAAACACATAAAAGTATGATGAAATCGGCATTTTTTTAATCTAAACACAAATATCTATGATAAAATCAGCCTATCCCCTTTTTCTATAATACAACATTATGATGCCAAAATCAATCGTTTAACTAACATTTCACCTAAACACTGAATCAATGATTATTATTGAATTAACAATGCTGAATAATTGACTATGTAATATAATAAGTTTGAAATATACTTGAGTAAAAAACTTGAATTTAAGCTTGATTGAATTAAAACTTGAAACTTAGAACTGGAAACTATTTTCACGAGCACAAATACAGTAAGCTACTAGTAATCAAATAAGAATAGCGCATTTAAAATTCTTTGTTAAAGAAATATAAAGATAAAGCCATAACAGCCTAAAGTAAGCTATTTAATCTATGAAGAGTAATGCATGAAAAATTCGTTGTTTCAGTAATGACGAGTTAAATTCATAAATAGCACTGTTTAAAATGTACAGTTTATGAATCAACTCTGCATGGTAATTTTACACGCAAATTGCATAATCATAAATAAAGACAACTTCCTTTAATAGAAAATTCTTAGTATTTCCATACAAACTGTTCAACAAAATAAAATTTATTGAAAGTTAAAAGTAACCTTTTGAAATCAATTTTTTTACTGAAAACAATTAAAGTTTTATATTAGACAATCAACAAAACAAAAAACTCATATATGTTTTAACAGCAGGTAGCGGAAACTATGAACATTATTTAAGTAGTCAATATTTCGATATGAAAATTAAAAACAAACAACTTCAAAGACAATTCTAAGCACACATAGTATTTAATTAACTTTCACGAATACGTAAGTACTTAATAATTAAAAAAATATGTTGTATTATTAAACAAATAAAAATGATTTTTTTCATTCATTATGTTTCGTTATTGGACTAAAATATCTCAAATAATAGTATATGTTCAAATTATTAGATCAAGTAATTTTGTTCCTAATACTGAGCTTACAACGATTTATAAAGTACAACCAAAAGTGAATTATTTAGATTTTGTTTTTGTAAAATATATATATTAATTATTCACGATATAATACAAAAAGTATTATTCAATCAATGTATGTAAACTTCATGCTTCATGAACATCATTGCATTCATATACAAAAAAAAATGAATACAAGTAACTTCAAGAAGTATAGTTCTATTTAGAAACAATATCGACGGTAAAACAAAAACCAATCAACATCATATTATATAAGCTTCATACAATTAAATATTACATTAAAATGTAAAACATAAAATAAGAAGATGTTTTGTTACCCCAAGAGAGAAGTGTATTCCGTCAAATCACTATCACTATCTCGTCGAAAACATCTTTACAATGTTTAATCTACAGTAACTCCATGTTGTCAACGAAAATGTGAATTTAATTTGCAAACATTTGTCAGTAAAAGGAATTAAAACTCGCGCGCAATGTTATCGCTTTTTTTCTTTTCTTTCTATAGTTTTATACAAAAAAAGTGAATCAGACTCACAAGTGGCAATATGAGGCCCAGAGTTGCAGATAACGGTTGATCTATACAGATTAATCAAAATAATCGTAGAATTCATAGAATTGTAAAATATTATCGCGCGCGCTGTAATTAGTTTCCTATCGTCTGCTTCGTGAATGCGAGAGTGTTCGGATAGCAGCGCGTGTCACCTCGCTCTGGTGTTCTAATATATTGACCAATGATCAGGGACTGAGTTAAATTCATTGCATTCAATTTTAAGTTATAACATGCCTTTGACGAAACCAAACGCGTGTCGTTCTGGGATAATCTTCTTTTGCAACCGGGCATCCATTTCCTTTTAATTACAATTTCATCTGTAAGTTGACAGAAACTTGGAATTGGATTGAAATTGGAACCAAATTTGATATCAATACCGCTGATATCGGTTCAATACAAACTCGTTTTACGCGAGATTTACCGCGTGACCTTAAAAAAACAGCGGAACAACTGTTGTGAACATTCATAAAATATCATATCGGGATAATAGTTCGATAGTACTGACAACGGGGAAGTACGTACGAGCGTATTCGTGTACGCTTTAGAGCCTACCAAGAACTTTTACGACATCAAATAAAACCATAATCCGTTCTTTTTTACGACATTTCACAGCAATGATTTTAGAATCGAGTTGTTTTTTACAACTTTTAATTATCTTTTTAACGATACATTTGAACTATAAAATGTTCTCATTTCAAGGTTTGATAGGGTTGAACGTATTGCCTCAACAAGAAAAACTTCCTGTGCTTGGGAGTTCAAATTGATTTAAGAATTTTCACACAATAATATTGTTGTTTTTTCAAGAACTTCTGCGTAAATTAAAGTACATTCTAGCATGATTTATATTTTCTTGATGTAATCAATGAGAAGACTATACCGTTGTACATTTTGCTGTACACAACGGTTGACGTCATAATGTGTGTACGTCACAAAGAACAAATATGTTATTTCTTAAATTCAATAATTATGTATCTGGGTTTTTTGTTGTTGCTTTTTGTGGCAACACATTGTATCTGTCATATCACAATTTATTGATAATGTCATGATTCAAACTGGTTGTATATAATTCTATGAATAATATAATTATAGGCACGGCCTATTGATGGAAAAGACATGCGATTTAAAGATGTAGTTAGTCGGTCGTAGAGGCTAAATATTTAAACAATAAAATCTCCATTTCGCCAATGTCTGCTTCATTTCGCCCAAAATTATCCATTGCGTGTTTTAGTAATGCATTGCCATCCCACAATGCAACGAGTGGTAAGCACAGGAGCCAGAAGCGTTCCGAACGTGCAACTTTAGTTCGAAAAAAAGAGAGTATGTTATCTGATTTTAGTTGATTTATAGCAAGACCAAAAGGAGGCCTTATATAACTCTGACAAATACTTGGATCTTTTAACAAAGCAAATCTAACCATTCAGAATTAGTTTATATAAGATGAACAACATTATTCAGTAAATCAACAAACACGTGATATCCTTGAACAGAAAACTAACTTAATTTGTAGTGACACATTTTTTGCTGTCAAATTGATTATTATCATTTAAAGTACTTATAACTTAGTAACTTGGTACGAACAAGTTGAATGAACACAAATACACAGCTGTCTTATGAATTATTTCTTTCATGAACAACACAAATATCAATGATCTGCCTATGAAGAATGATATACATTGTAGTATATAATGTTTTATTTGTTTTAAGTTGATTACATCAGGGGGAGGGCCCAAGTCTAGAGACTGAATGAATGTTCGATCGTTTCAAGCTAGCAGCGGTTGGCAGATAGTTAATAATACAGGTCAATTATCGATAACTAGATCACAGATCATTACATATGAACTATGATAAAATCATGGAAACATCATAATTATGACATCAATAATCACAATTATATTTGTATGCTGAAATGCTCATACAGAATATATAATTTAAACTATAATTACTATTACTGTATATATGTATAAATGTTTGTATTGACATCAATACATATTGTTTGAACCAAACAAAACTATAATTATGAAATATTTAAAAATGGATGAATGTGAGTTGATAAAAAAATCCATAGGAGTCTGGGAAGGTATAGTATGTTTGAAAATAGAGTAGTAGACACCCTACCCTCCATGAATATTCTTATATAATTACTTTTCATATGAATTTATGGCATAAGTCAACAATGATGAAGTTATCGCTGAACATAGTCTGGTGTACTGCCTTCTTTTCATACGGAAAGAGACTTAGTGTCAGGGAAATATGACCAGTACTGTTTGAATATTTACTTCATCATAACGTTCTAGTTTTAGTTCGTATACAACGTAGTGTATTGTTCTCAGTAGAGCTAAATATCACAATCAAAGCATTAATGTCACACTCATAGTATGCAGGACCGAATGAAGTATTTTCAAATTGGGGCCAACAATTATAGGTGCATTTTTGTGAGAAGACCCCCCGCCCCCATTTCCATGGGCCTGATATGTTGGTGTTTGACATTCATGAGACATACACATCACTTTCCGCTATTTACACTGTTCACTTTACAGATCGTTTTAAATGAGCTTTGCATTGAAATCTACCATGTAAAGGACTGCACGATAATGTGCAATGTCTTCTTCCTGCCTAAAAATATTTAACAAAGCCACAACACACTTACCTAAAACGTTGTAAATATAAATCCAATAGTTAAACACCAAACAAATACTTTAAATTCAAGTTCCTTTAAATTTAACAATTTAACCTAAATAATCGCATGAATATATTAAGACAGAAGGCATGTGTCATGTGACTTAAAGATTAGAACAGAAAGACAAATGTCACGTGATGTAAGACATAAGGAATGTGTCACGTGATTTAAGAATGTGTATGTGACCTAAAGATTAAGACATAAGGAATTTGTCACGTTATTTAAGAACGTGTCATGTGACCTATTGTTGACCGAAGTGGAACAAGTATGAAGAGATAATATGTTATGAATATTAGAACAATAGTGATAAGATCATCACTTATCATTGACAGTGAACTTAATTTCTTCTAGCATGAATCCTGACTTTATCTACCATAGAACTAGTACAACATTAGCATACTTGTTGGTCATTATATACATGTCAGTAAAATTGCGTTGGTGGGATTGATACAAGCCAATCAGATTTGGTTCGAAATACTTTAGTACTATGTTACATGTATGTACTACGTTTGCACATTCAATGTCAAATTCTGTGACTTTCGTGTGTACTGTTCTATTGGTTTGTGTTTTGTTTAGCATCTATGAGTAAATAAGTTCTGATGTATTTTCTTTTTTTATGATTCATTTATCATCTCAAAATTTCATCAACGTAAAATCGCCTGACTGTGCACAGTCAGTCTGGTAGAGTTTTGTTGAACAGTACTAGATGGCTCCAGTGTGAGTATCGAGGCTGCTCAAAACTGGTTCTGAGGTTCCAACAATATTCTTTGTACTAGGGATAGGGGTACAAATATCAAGTACATGTATATCAATTTTTAAATTCAATTTGCAATATTTTTGTATTAATTTTGAAATACACTTGATGTACGCATCATGTATTTGTCATTGAAAGTATAATCGGAAAGTTTAATATTACAAAGTAGCATACACATGTAAGTATATATACATGTATATATATAAATGTATATAAATTAAATGACATACGTTGTCTAAAAAGATAATACAATAATTCTGTCAGGATAATTGATCGAACTACAACAGTTGATATTGAGTGTTTGAATATATCTTGTATTACTATTATGTGTAATTTGAGAAATAAAAAGTTCATTTCTGTTCTCTTCTGTTTTGTTCAGTTCTGTTCTGTGTGAGAATAAAAGATACGCGAATACGAAAAGTCTGACAATAGTCATCTTGCCTTCATCTGGTTAAGTTTAACTGGCTATTAACTGAATTTTTGATTATAAATCTTTGTATTCATATATATGGAGGCAAGTTAAATGCAGTCAGTCAAAATCATTGTACTTTTGCCTATCAATCATATTTATCTTTGTTTGCATAACTTTAGTAAAGAATTCACCAAACAAATTCACAATGGATGGAAGGCACATGAGCAACTGTACCGTTCAACTAGTTTGGCGTCCCACACAAGTAAACGATGGAATATTAAAAACTATCCAATAAGTATGGCGACCCACAACCGTAAACTTTAGCCTAGATTATTAAATAATCCGGTTCAACTAATTAACAACAAAAACACAGCGATCTATACCTAGGAAATGTTTCCATTTAAACTTAATTAAATAAATACTAATCTAAAGGTACTCACCTCTGATACCAAATAAGGCTCATACATGTATGAATCAAAATAAGAGACCTATAAGAATAAAAATGTCACTCCAAGAAAAACACACTATTTTATTTCCAATGATGAAAACACCTGGAAGAAATCTCAGCAGCCATATGAATTGGAAAATTTTCCCAATCAATAGCCAACCATTCAACCGATAGATACGTGCATCATAACAAAAGATAATTGCTGCAAAACGTACCTATTCAATCAAGTAAAAATATCCGAAGTATCCGAACACAGAATTATCCGATTATTGGTTCAGTTTTGTTTCTTTAATTTGCGCAAAATATTTTTTATATGATATATTCTCGCAAGTATAAATGTACTTGTAGCCACGGTTTGAAAAACAAGTATTTTCTCCAGGTAGTATTTGTAGAATCCTTAGACGTTGTGACACTAAAAGAACTGCGGTAATGTAAATACTAGAAGACGACAAATTGTCTACGTTTATAGATTTTTAACGAGAAGAAAATACATTCGATTTTCTAATAAATCGCTAATTCTAAAGAGATCGAAATGTCTTTGCTCATGTTAATGATTTTTTAAGAAACTTTAGAAATACTCACAAGGACAGTCATAGTATGATTGTTTAAAGATATACAATTGTCAAGCCAAAGTGCTCATTCTAAGATCGGTATTTTAATGCCTTAGTTACTTATGCTAATGCATGTACAAATTTTTCTAACATACCAAAAAGTGACCTATGTACAACGAATATGTAATCAATTCAGAGAACATAATTAAGCTAACATTTTTTTTCTGAAATACTTAATAATTTTGTGCATGTACCACAAATAACATGGACGAAGTCAGATCATTTTCACGGTGTTCCGTACAAATAAATCATCCTTCCGATACCCATTTTTTGTCGGGGACATAGACATATAAATAGATCTTTACTATGTCTATGTTCAGGGTTTTTTTCTGGATATAACTTGAAACGAATGGTGAGCGGAGTGATGATTCCTGTCTTTGAATAAACTGACGTAAACACAATCAATTCAGTAGCCTGTTCAATTACCCTAAACGTTCCAAAACGTTCAATAACGATACATTTGGAACTCCTCGGCCATTCGCTGCGAATAATCTCGGACATATTTAGACGCTATTTTGAAACCACCGGTGTTGATGTAAATAAATATACGATCGTTTAAGCAATGAGTGATGTTTCATTTTTGAGTCCGTAAATTTTGAAACATCCCTCATTGCTTTAACGATCATATATTTGTTTATTAGATTAGATTATTCGCAGCGAATGGCCGAGGAGTTCCGAATGTATCGTTACGGAAGGTTTTGGAATGTTTAGGGTAATTGAACAGGCTAGTGATGATCATACAAACTGTACTTCTCTTACTTTAATATTTGAATCATACTTGATAATCTTTAGCCCAAAAACATGAAAACATGAACCTAATTTCGAGATACTTTTGACATGAAAAATGTCAACATGAAAACAAATGCGTCATCATATTTATAGGATTAGATAATCTGAGATCATCCGTGATGTATACAAGTACAAAGTAAACTCATACATGAAAACAATGAAACGTTACTACTAAACGAACAGCTGTTAAAATCCAGTAACAGTTTAATGCTATCATTTACACATTTATACAAATGTACTCAAATATCTGCCAATTCAAAATGATATAACCAATGATGGATATAGCATACAGTGCCAAACTAAAGTTCGAAGATTTGATACTTGTTTGTTTAGAAATGCTTTTTAGTTTTGCTTATTTTTGTTATAGTTCTAATTTTATATATAAGACTACAAAAGTAGCATAAAACCTCTGTTATGGAAAAAAAATACATTAAACATGGTTTTAGAGGATGTTAGAAGCTGAATCTTTTAAATGTGATGCATTGATGAAATTTGTTTTTTTTTATTTTATCACGAACAATATTAGATTATTTACAAATGGTTGAACTAAAACAATCATTAAAAACAAGAATTTAAGTAACTTTCCTTTGTCTTCGAACTTTAGGCAGGCACTGGTAAGAGTGATAAGATATAAACTTATACATGTATTGTGTTTCATGCCTACGTGAAGAAACATGATATATGATCCTCTACTCTGTCACTGACAATTCTGAAGATCAAATGGTGCACAATTAATGATTGACTGCAAGAAATCTTTAGCGTTTCCTAGTTTAGGTTCAAATAGTTTGTTTTTATTCTATTTAGTTAATTTGGATGCCATATGCAGCACTTCCTACAATTTACAGTCAATTCATGGGGAGGATAATTCTTCCTACTTACTCTTTTGGGCAGCGTATCATAAAAAAACTTACGATAATATACGTATGAATATAACAGTATAATAAGAATGGACTTACGACCGAAAGTGGTCGTAAGTAGCCTAATAACACGGGTCCCTAGAGATGCCCCGAGTTCTAGACACAGGATTTTATGAAGCATGTTTGTGAGTTAAACATTTTCCTAAGATGCAGTGAGTAACAGGATTATTTAAAAATTAATTGAAATATAAGATCTTGTTTATTTTACATGTTTTTTTACAAACGCCAGCTCAGATATGTGATTCCATGTATTATCTTACCATTTGTAACTTGATGATGTTACTCAAGAGTTGTTCACTAACAATAGCTTGATTTTCTTGTATGTAACCATTTGATATCAAGTATCGCATGTATTTTAACTCCTGCAATTTTTACCTGCATTCATGCATAAAAAATCTTAAAATTTCTGCAGGTTATCGCATCAAACTTAATTAACATCGAAATTATAAGAGATCTTGTTCCACATTTAACTATTGGCTTTGCTCACTTCTCGTCGTGTGCAGTAAATACATGTATGAATTGACATTATCAACTAATTTACTAAATACTAGGTATCGGTCCCTCATAGTACTATGGCAATGTAGTTTATGTACACAAGTGATTTAAGACTCAAAAATAACACACAGACCTTGGCAATGTTTCATATCAACCTTCTGTGATCATAGTAGTTAAAAAACAAGTGGGATTTTAACTTTTTCTTAAAGTTATACATAGCAGTGCCAATAAACGTGAGGTATTACACTAACCAGTTACTTACTTTCTCTAAATAATAGTTGGGACTAGGCACACTTAAGTGAGTCCAGAAGGGCATTCAACCAGTTTGGTGCTACATGACTGAAACTACGTTTGCCAAAAGTAGCGTTCCGAACGTGCGAATTTAGTAAGAAAAAATGAGGGTATGTTATCTCCCTTTTATATGATTTTTGAAGGGCCAAAGGGAGGTAACTAGAAACCGGAAGAGATCGGCACAAAATTCAGTTTAGACAGTATACAGAAAAAAAATATTCTGCCAAAACTCTCGCGATACCTTAAAGTAATTGCTTAGTATAATTTTTTACAGGCCTCGACTTAAGCAAGACTTGTGCAAGCACAGTTAAGGACGGCGTACTCCATATAAGTCCGTTCATTTCCGAGACTGGTTAAATCACGACTGAAGTAAGCATTGCTGGAAATTAAAAAAAAACGAAATTTATATATGCTATTCACAGATACATATATTTATGACTTGACTGATATGTTGAAGCTTACATATTTCAGGGCCTGTCTTAGTTTAGTTGCATTAATTAGTTGTCAAGATATGATGTGTAACAAAATTTATAATTGCGACATTTTGCGTTAGGGGTTGCGACATAATGCGTTAGTCGAAAAATTTGCGACATTTTGCACCAGCGCTGCGACATTTTGCGGGAGACGACGATTGCGACATAATGCGTCGATTGCGACATAAAGCGTCGACATTGCGACAGTTTGCGCCAATTGCGACATAATGTGGCGTTGCGACATATTGCGGCGGTACAAACGCTGTTTTCTATTCATTTGTTTCAAGTGGAATTTTAACTTTTTAAAAGATATACACAGCTGCGCCGATAAACGTGAGGTATGAACACTAACCAGTTCGGCATATACTTACCATTCATGCAAGAGTTTTAGCTTTTAATGTTATTAAATTTATTTCTCACATTGAAATACCTGATCAGTAACAGGTTGCACCGAAGTGGGTGAAAATGTCAGAAATTCCCATCATTTAGTCGCCTAATATAGTTTTGTTTGTTTCTAAACAATCTTCCTTCAAAGTTTGAAGGCTAGAAGTTCAAAGAACGTGTGATCATGTTTTCTTGTGTCGTTTAAATGTAATTTTGTCATGAAAATTCGATTTCCTCCGAATGGAAAATTTGTCTCACGAATTTAATTATGAGGCTCGGTGAGTCGTCAGAATTACACGCCGTGAAAACAAATTTATTTCATTATCAAAGGAGATTTTTTCGTTTCTTTAATTTCCAAGTAAAAAAGTAAATGAATAAGATTAGAAGGCATATATCTATTTTAAGACAACGCTAATAAAAATGTTAAGTACGAACTCAAAATATTTCCATCGCTGTTCCAGTTTCTCAAAGAAAATCGTTTAAAGTCATCTTATTTTTTAACATAAATTCCGCTCATAAAATGTTATCTACATATTGTGTAATCTAATCATTCGAAGGAAATAATTATGTGGTTGAAATGTGTGTGAATGAAAATTTGACATTTGATAATTTAAAATTAAAATGAGAAATATATTATTAGTTACACAGTCAGTTACTGACCGGATACGGTGTGATACGGTGTGATACCGGGTCAGTAAATTAATATTGGGTGAGAGCGTATTTACTGACCCGGTATCACACCGTATCCGGTCAGTAACTGACTGTGTAACTAATAATATTATTGGTATTCATTTTTTCTTTTGATTTGTATATTTTTTACTAGAATTTCACTTGAATTCGAACTTGAGTTCGGTCCTGAAACTGGGACATGTGCCTGGTTTCACAAAAAAATGTCTAATTGCGATTGATCTTAACTGCAAATTAACAACAACATTATGTAAAATTAGAAAATATTAATATTGTTATTGCATAGTAATTTCAACACAGCCGTAGACTAACCAAAGTCTTGCATCAAAGCAATTGAGTGTAAATGCAGTTAAGATCAGCTACAAAGAACGCATAATTTATTGCTAATTTAAGCTATTTTTGACGATTTCAAAGTCCCAAATGCTTAATTTGCGAAGAAAAGGGACCCTATGTCAAGACCACTCAGCTCAATTAAAACCATCGTTTATGATGGTTCTGATAGTGAACTTACACTATATGACTTGAAATTTTCATTTTACTACCAATCTCATAACCCTGAACAACTTATCATCATTTTAAACTGAATAACCATTGGACCAAGATCCTGTCGGAAATAATATTTCTAATGTCTGCTATCCCTGCAACAAATCTTTGTGTCGACATTGTGTAAAACAATTCTAAAATCCACCATTTATTATTGCTATGGATGTGAAATGCCAAAATAGAAACAATTATAATTTTCGTCTCAACATTCTTGACAAAGTATGACAATAAATTATTTCATTTTACACCAAAATACAACTAATACACAAAACGTAACTATTTCCATTATTATCAACCTTGTGATATCATGGCAGCTGATTTTTTGTATTCCCACGATAAAAAGGGCGTTCTTACAACAGGAAGTGTGTAAAATGTAACATGAAATTTGAGTATGAATATCGGGTGTGTTGTATAACAAGTAGTTCCATGTATTATAACAATCAACTCTTTCTCATGATTGATTAATTGGCCTTCTATACATAATAGATGAAGACAGAGGATTTCGAATATCAGGAAGGTGACAGGTGACTACTCTAGTTGTCATAGAGACCAATAAACTCTGGAGAAATTTCCTAAAATTTATCCTTTGGCAATTTTAATTCAACAGTACATTTTCATATTCGTTTGTAAGTACATTGTACTAATAATATATTGTTTCGTCTAACGTAAACCAAATATTGTTTCTTTTTGTGCTTACAGATTTTTATGAGCGAAATCTAGTCTAAAATATATATATTTAATAGTTTTAGTTTCAGTTTATTTATTTACTCTTAGCACAATTATGTGATATAAGGTACCTATAACAAACAATATGATATGATACCAGGTTACTGGTTGTACATGTAATAAAAATACAATGTATACATAAACATTTGCATGTATATGTGATACCAATACGATACGCGTAATTAGACATGCCATTTAGAGGTCTCTGTAGAAAATAATATCAGAAAACCAGGAGATAATAATGACCATAGCTCTTCTATTTCGCCTCCAGAACCATTGACCTGACCATAATTTAAGAATCGTTACAACAACTTTTTCACTCAAGATTATTTATCAATATTTAAGCAAGATTATCGTTGTTTAAATTCAAACAAATATTTACTTTCCATGACCAAGATACTTAATTTCTTACAAGCATAGGCGGCCAGCTAGGGGTGTAACAATGCGGTAAAAACCGTATTGCAATATATTGCAATACACGAAACCCGTATTGAAATATATTGCAATATATTGCAATACAGTTTGTTCTTTGAGCTTACATGCATAGCATGAATTAATGCACGTGCATCGTCTTTATTTGATCAACATTGTACATAGATATTTGCATTTCCAAATGATCTACACATATTATGCAAATGTTTGAATAAGTTAAAAAAAGGGTTTTGAATGGAATTTCAAAGATAATTATTCTCTCACTTTACGAAAAATATTTCAAGTTTCCGAACACATTTTAACATCTATTCAAACATTTAAATTTCAGACTCAGTTAAGAACAATCAGTAAGGCACATAACTAGAAAAACCGGTTCAGTGAAAAACGAACCGGTTAAATCCGTCAGAAGTCGTATTGCAATATTAACCGGTATATCGGTTAACCGTTAAACCCCTACGGCCAGCACATTTTCGAGTCAAAAAAAATTTGCTTGTCGCCTATACATTGTACTTACACGTACATGTACTTGGAGAGACCAGAATCCGAGAGGAGGTTGAATCTTGTTTAAACCTCTAATAATACAAATTTTATTTTAAGAGAAAAAAATCATGACATAAAATTTTCCTACCCTATTAAATCTAGTTTACTGTCATACAATGTCACAATGTCAATCAGAGAAGTTTCTCAACACGTCAAGTTAGGACTACATATTACATTATTTTTTTCAAATTTCTACAAACAAGTGTACTGATCGAGGATTGTGGGTTCGATTCAAAGTCGCGGCATTGGAGCTTGATTATGAAATAATTTCTATGACCATTCTCCATCCTACTACTGATTCTTAATCATGTACGGCAGTTGTCAGTCACTGACCTAAATACACGCCTTTTCAGGAACGGTGAGTAGGTTGACTTACCGCCGTGATATGACCTATATAATGTGATGCTACATCGTCAACCCGAACTAAAACATTTCTTACTTTTGACTATATATTAGCGTATTAGCTAGGTTAAAGTTGGTTTGAATACATCCAATATCATTTTGTAGTTGCCTTAACCAAGATACTTAATTGCGGAACAAACACATAAGCGGCCAGCAATGCCCGAGTCAAAAACACTTTGAAACGGAATCGTGCTGATAGCTTATGCTTACAAGTACTTGGAGAGACCAGTGGCGCTTTTCACAAAAATCTTACGATAAACATCATCGTAAGTCAAAATTTAGAAACATTAATAAATGAGTCATTTTTTGGTCTATCATTTCCAAATAGTTATGAATCATGTAGAATATTATATACCTTTTGAATATCAATAATGTTTATTATCCTTCTGACTTTGAACTGCAAAATGTATGAAATTGACTTACGATAAATTTTTTTCGTAAGAATTTTTGTGAAAAGGTGCACAGAATTCTAGAAAGGAATGATTCGTTCATTAGATAACATAATACAAATTTTATTTTAAGAGAAAAAAAATCAAGACATAAAATCTTCCTACACTATCAAATTTAGTTTACTGTCATACAATGTCACAATGTC
Organism: Mactra quadrangularis; assembly: GCA_025267735.1. Classification (NCBI taxonomy): domain Eukaryota; kingdom Metazoa; phylum Mollusca; class Bivalvia; order Venerida; family Mactridae; genus Mactra; species Mactra quadrangularis. The sequence continues at coordinate 19,948,937 of CM046299.1, forward strand.
AATCAGAGAAGTTTCTCAACACGTCAAGTTAGGACTATATTTACATTAATCATTTTAAAATTTCTACCAACTTGTCTCTTTTAGAGTTGAGAGTATGCTCGGGTGAAGTTGACAAAACACTCACTTTAAAACTACTCAAATATTTCTGCGTAATGGAAAGGGTTCGTAGTTAATAGAAAAACGGAGCGTTTGGATGAATACAAATGTTAGGGCCATTAATCATGTTACTTCATTAAACATGCATTGAGACAAATCATACTTGATGTGGAATTTTTCTACTATCCATTCTATCAAAGCAACGATTTATCTAAATTTGATAACTGTGAAAGAATTAACGATAGAACAATTGTTTCTACTCCAGCTCAGTGGCACTCAGAACAGTCTTAATGTAAACGCGAAATTTTGCATTTCCTGCAAATTTCTTTGATTTAGATTAATTGGTTTTTGCATTTCGCATTTACAGTAAGGATTATACCCTATGACCAATTTTAATGGAGGGAGTTCAAGTGTTCTAGTACTTGATGACGAATTGCACCACGGGTGTTCATATGGTGACGTCGATTTTATTTTGTGATGCATTATGGGTGTTCATCTATTGACGTCATTATGGTGGGGAATGTTAATTATATGCTTATTTTGGACAAAACGATGACCTATAGGGCAAACATTTATAAAACAACAAAACACGTTATGGTTAATAATATGACTCAGTGACCTGAGTGACGTACGAGTACACATGTATTTGATATATAAAGAACAAATAAATAAAATCATTCGCAAATAAAAAAAACCCATTTCGCTCTCAATGAAATAAACATGAACATTTTCTGTACCAAAAAGTGAAAAAATCTCGTAAATGGCACAACGTATTAGCAGTCACTAAAATCGAATAAAATATGAATTTGCTTATCTCGCGAAATCTAATTAATCTTTATAAAAGCACTGTTCTGATACATTGGCCTACAAACATTGCACTGCGTTAACTGTTCCATATACACAGCTTATCTATACTCAACCTACTTTTTTGCTGAAATAAACTTTAACATGGAATCGATATAAGTTCTGCGAGCATGTTTTTCTCACGAATACTACATGAGCTAGAGTACAGCAAATCTCTCAGATAGGACAATTCCAATATGTCACAGATTCAGTATTCATGATTCAATGTCTTAAAACAGTGTATGCAAACAATGTTAAGAAATCGTCAAACATGGCATTTTTATCTCTTCAAGATGGATTTAAAATGATCGATAGTTTCACAGTTTTTGAATGTTTAATGGAGACTCAACAAGTATCATTTATTGATCAGTCTTTGTCAAACGCTTGATAGGACCTTTTCAAGCGTCTTTAAGAACATGTCACGTGTTATCATCCGGTGTTAAAGACATCTGCATGCGATACTTCCATTATTGTATGACAGAAACATAGAACTGCGCGAAAAATACATGTCGCGTGTCGTAACGCCTTGCCATAATTCATTTCTGGAATTGAAATTATGAAAATGGAAATAATCTGAACAGCGGTATTTATTACTGCAAGCGGTTGTTAGCCAAAGTCCTTATGACTGTTATCCAATCGATTATTTCATGAACTTGGCGTTTGATAAAATGAGTGATATAACATTTATTGTTAAAACAATATTGGTACTATCATATTTATAGAGTGTGCCACGAAATTGGTGATATCCCATTGTTGATTATGCACTCAGCCCCTACAGGCTACTAGTATTGTATAAATGACAGATATTCAATCAATTGCCCTATTATGTTTATTGTCATCCCTGTTGAAACTCTCATATCAAATTAAATTTCAAATTTCCTTTCTGGAATTGTATTTCTTCTTCCTTGATGGTACATATGTACGATGCTTACTTAAAATAAACAGGTTTTCTCAAACTGATCATTCCTTTTAAAGAATAAGTAATTTACTTGTACATTGTACTAAACATTGGTTGTAATCAATTAAAATACGCAGAACCAAACGGAAAATATTCTTGATTTGTAGCGTGCAAAAAGATATAGGAAGCAGTTACGAACAATGTAAAAAGCTGACAATGTTGACAATTAAATGTCTTCTCGCTGGTCTCATATCCTATTTTCTCTTCTCATATCCTGTGTAATACCTGTTCATATACATGTTTTTGAATTCTCTTTTTTCCGCGCAGCTGTTTTAGCCATTTTTTATCTATATTTTAACCATTAAAATTTGCACTACCATACTTGCTTGTCCAATGAAATTCTCTTCCGGTATAGAGAAATGGATAAAAGATATGGTACCATTGGTTATTTGTGATGAACAGGTGCGTAGCACGAACAGTAGTTGCTGACTAATTTACTCTATGTTACATGAGTGACTCACTGTGCTAATTAATTACACTTTCGTCGTGGTAAGCTCCTGGTGGTATGGCTTTAAAACAGCGAATATCACTATTTATACTTCAAATAAAATTAACCCTGCGTAGCACCGAGTATCGTTTTTATAGATTTTTGTTACTTACTAATACTATGTATATTTGAGTTATTCATGTATCATGTTTCGTAATTGCTCTGTATTCTATTCTGTATTGTATATTCATTGTTGCATGATTTTCTTCATATTTTCAATGATATGCCATTTTGTAAAATACAGCAAAAAGTACTCGTGACAATGAACTTTATTTATGCCATATAAGTATTTGACTTGACTTTGACTTGTTGTTTACATAAATATAACAATATAAGGTTTATTACTTATAATTTCTTAGGCTGTTAAGGCCAAAAGAAAGCAAGACATATTTACATGTTACAAACAAACATAAAGACGTAAAATATGGAACATGGGAAAGGGGTCTGCACATAACGCAACCTTATGGGGCGGACGGACACTCATTAAATCCTAACAAAACAAAAATATGGGAAAGGTACTTGTCACGTGTATATACATGTGTATCATATCATATTTGAACAATGGATGCACACAAATATAAGGAAAACGCATTTTCTACATGTTGGCGTAATGCAATGCTTGCACTAGCTATTTTAAGTGTGTATCGCTCAATGTGCGTATAGTCCAAAAGCTTGTCTGTCGTGCAAGAAAGTACACATTAAACATTATCTATTTGTTAAGCAATAAACATAGTATACGCTGCTAACTGTTTTAAATGCAAATCATGAACAAGTACAAGCTAAGGCCACAACAAGTTGATCATGTGTTCTACGGATTTTTCTGGGGGGAAATGAGGCGAGCGAGCGAAGAAAAAAAATCTTAATTCAGTTGCTTTATATAGCGGTTTGACCAAATTTTTATGAGCGAGCGAGGAAATAGGGGAAATATTATCAACTTGTTGTGGCCTAAACGTAAAAGAAATCACACAACATGTCGGTTGATCTTCTATCAGAAAGAGAGAAGAACATTCTTTACAGACCACAAACCAAAAACCAACGCAAACATAATCCTAGTCAATACTCTCCCAAAGGCAATTTAAAGCAAATCTAATACTTTGAATGATATTTCTATCAAAGGAGTTGTTTGATTACCTGAGTTCAATAATTAGCCATCTCTCCTGCAAAGAATTGTAGGAAAATCTTTGAAAAGCTCTTGTCGTTTCGTAACTCGATAAAATAACATGAAAACTTGTCTCAAAGCGGAAATGGTCTGATCGACGAACAAGATATATGATACAAATTCAACGCGTTCCACTTCCGTTGTACACGTAAATTCATTTTAAATTAAACTCTTTTAAACAACATTCGTACAACTACCTTGCACTCTTCATTCAATAGAGCTGCTTCTATTATATAAGAATACAAGAGTTTTCTCTTTGATATCCGAGTATTTAATGCTTGGAGTTACACCCGGCATATTCTGTGTAACGATATCAGGGTCTAATGTCACGTGCTCTATATCAATTTATAAGGTAAACATGATTTTGTTTTTCGCCCATTTCTATTTAAAAGCTACAGTCCCATAAACATAAAAATTGCCGTGAGGGCGCCGTGAGATCAAGCTCCGCAAGGACCCGAACGAACTCTTGCGTACCTGTACGGACTGTAACGCTTTTACCCTGGTCCGTGAGATGAGCCCAGGATACACGTATCAGTTTCAGAGTCAAAACGTGAACAAATTCTTGGCCGAGTATGGATTAAACATGCATATCTTCCAGCTACGGCTCCGTACGGGTGTGTTGTTTTGTACCATGTGCTTACCGTAACCTTGATACGCAAGGCTTCCTACGGCCTACGACTGTCTGCACGTACGGGTCCGTATTAAGCCACGATTTTATGGGACTGAGGCATAAGACAAATAATTGAATGAAATCAAATAGCGCATAAAATAACTACTAGCCTTTTTTTCCGAAACATTCCATTTAATTCTGTGAGTTTTGATCGCTAGCTCCAAATTCTGCGCACAAAATTTGAATCGAGCGGTATCAACTAGATCATGTGCAACAATAATATGGGCAAAGTTTTCAAAGTAAACAATTACAACTAATAAATGTAGGCATTTTTGGACAAAGAAATTGCATCTTTCCTATTGTTTAGCTGCTGCAAAAATGTGACGAAAAACAAGAATGGGTTTACAATGTAAAGGGCACGTGACTGTATACTCAGATATATGCTACAACAAAAACACTTGCTAGATGAATTTTTGTTTTCTGAAATTAACACCCACTCAAGTTGTTGCATAGAGCCCGTGCAGAAGCCCTCTATCATGTTTGGTCTATTTAACATGTTGCGCTTGTTCTTACCATTTGGACCAGCCAATGTTCATTCTCTACTTTTAGATCATTCTTCAGTCATTGCGTTTTCTTGATGAGATTTACGAGCATATTATACGAGTATATAGATTTGTAAGAGATGGGGGAAATAAGTAAAATACGATGACACATTATTATGACATTGTTTATGTAATAAATCTAGAAATGTTATATTTTCATATTTGATCTGAAATCTCAATGAATTAGTTGTGTTAGTACGTTACAGTGTATATTATCTGGCAACAGACTGTCGGTATTATATGACAGACTGTTTATATATCTAGGGCTGAACGAAACACTATTGTAACTCCCCTTATTATTATATGAAGTAACGGTATAGTGTTTCGTTCAAACGAGTGAGCTTTGTATGTGCATATGTTATTTTATACTTCTGCATAAGTACATTTCATTGAAGAGGGGAATATTTGCACACACCCAGTTTCCAAGACAAAAACCACTGATCAATAGCTGAACCGAACATGACCGGGTGGGGAACGCAATTTGCATTGCATGTAGCCAATTTCTCACTCTCCTTAGTGTTAACATATTTATAATCATGGTTTGACGCTATTTTTAGTGTTTACATAATGTTGATATCATATGTTTGACTTTCGTCGTTTAATTAATAAATGACATTTTAACTCACAATACTTGCGCCTTTTCTTTGTTTTATTTAAGCCTGTATATGTCTTACACAAATGATCTCAGATATAAGTTTATAGTATGATTCTTCGTTGTTTGCAAGGTATGGTGATTTGGAAGGGAAGAGACAAGCACATGTGTCTGTATCAAAATAAAATTACATGTAAAACGCTACAGTCCAATCATATAATACTGTTTTAAGGTAAAACATTTACCACTTTGTCTGTCTATCAAAGATCATGGAACACATCTTTTTTATTGTTTCTATAATAACAAACATTTCTGATCGGGAATCTAATGTTGAAGTTCTGTTTATGTAAAAAACAACATAGCTTCAAAAATGACGAATATATCCATAATATACGTAAATGAAATCAGTGCAAACGAATCGTACCAATCAGGTGAAACGTTTTACAAAATTAACTTTTGTATATAGAGTTTCGGCATTTAATTTAGTTAATAAATTTTAACCCTTAGATTTTTGCTTTCATTATTTGTAGGTAGGGTCCCTTTTATATAAAAAATTTAAACATCTAAAATCATCCCCTTTTCTCTTTGTTGTTGAAGGTCTGTGGGGCTTTTACTGTAGCTTTTCCCGGTATGTTCGATTTGTTTTAAATTTCATATAATCCCACCCGGAAGGTTATACCCTTCCATAAAAAATTGACAATAATTTCAATTTTCCTCCATTAATAAGGTGCATCGAGTAGTTTCCGACCTTGTGGAAAGGTATGTGAGAACTGGTCATAGACAAGGGTCCAGGAAAGCTAGGTTAGTTGCGCTGTACGTCGTAATACGACCTAAAATTGTGTTGACACGGCGTTAAATCCAGTATAAAAATGATAATTCAATATAAAACTAAGTGAATCATAATCAATACGTAGACGTGTTGTTCCAAGTACGAGACCATCATAACTTTGAACTGCCAACGACATTGCGACATACAAGATTTTAGAATTTAATCAATTAACTACAATAACAAGTTCCATAAACATCATATCGCCACAAAGTCTGAAATGTCCCTGACTGCAATTAATACTTTGTTTGTTCTATTTGTTTAATTGATGACTGTATGAGGGAAGATTAAATGCCGATCAATTCATGTGACAAAAGAAATTCAATATTTCATTTGATTCCTAGACATAAATGCTATTATTCAAGTAAATTAGATATAAAAGGTACCATTTTTCACTCGACTAAAATTGCATTTCTAAAACAATCGAGTTGAGAGACAATTCGTACTCAAGTTGATTCGTACCAGCGGAACAATTTAAATTGAAACGACACGTGTTTTAATGGATTTCAGCAATTACGTCGCACTTGAACATTGTTTTATCGACATATAGTTGTTGTTCAACAGTCTTGCAATCTGTGAGCACCTTAATGTAATACATTGATTTCATAATGACATTCTCAACAATGAATATTATTTACTTCACATGGGTATATGGATTTACATCGTTCAGTTTTAAAACAAAGACTCGGCTACATGTACTTCAAAACTAATGCATTACAAACTTACATTTTTCATGATTAAAGAAAGAGATGGAGGCACAAATTGTTGCTGGTATTCAGTTGTTGTTTTTTTCAAACTACATTTAGGAAAAGACAGCTATAGCCCGTACATGTATACTTTACCCAGGAGACTTTAAACAGTAGAAATTGCTGAATAGACACATTCGCTTTACAAATGAATACTTTTTTGTGCACATTTGTCAAATGACTTTGTCCACACATAAAAGATAATTATAAGCAAAAAATTGAAATCGTTTGTAAAAAGCGTTTCGAGGCTATTTTGAAACAAAATCAAACACAAAACATGAACATTTTTCTAATTTTTATTTAACCGACCTAAACCCTAACCAATGTGGTTTCATTCCCAAAGCCTTTTTCAAAGAAAGAGCTTTCTTCCCAAGTAGTTTTGTTTCGGCTTCTACTTTACGCGCAAGAGTACCGGAGTATACAACCATTATAACCTTGAATGATAATTTAAGCAGCTTAGATCGGGATGGCAGGCAAGTTGAAGTGAAACTGCTGATGTAGCTACATGTATAAACACAGTTTCACTTTCAGCTGACAAAAACAAATGCCTCGAAGTCTATTGTCTTCCTTAGTATACATATATAAGACAGAAAAGCCACTTCAATATGCGCAGACATGCATCTAAGTTAAACATAATGTGATTAACTCCCCTTTTTTTAGAACAAGAATTTAACTACAATGGTATAAAAGTTCAAGTATTACTTTCTGTAATCAAATTTAAAAGTCACAAATAGAATCGGGCATGGTGATAGGGATGCCATTTTCTTCACACGATAAAAAACATCGGCACCAGATGAAAGCATTGTCATTTTCTAATTTGAAACGTGTTAGGGTTTAATCAAGTTTGACTGAGAATGAAACACGCATCGCAAAGTTGCAGTTTTTAATGGCGTTTAAATATTATAGCGGAATTTTCGAATTTCATAATGGAGTTTTTATTGCTCAGAAATGATTGCGATTACTTTCAATGCATCTCGTTTTTAGTGTTCGTGTCATGTAGTGTTTACTTTTTTACATGGATTTTGCAAACTTTGAAAATATTGTAAATTGCGTGGTGGCGGAATAAACTTGCAATGTTTAATGAAAGTAATGTCTCAATCAAGGGCATGTAGCATTGACCTACAAACGGTGACCCAAGTGAGAAAATATTAAAAATATAACTGAGAGACAAGAAATTTGATATTACATGTATGTTGATTCTTCTACAATCTAACTTTTAAGTACATTACACTTACAAACTATTCTAATTGGTCACAGGTTCCATTTAAATTCATCAATACAAATCATTCGCAAAAATTATAAAACATATTTCGCGCAAAACATCAGATTAGATCAATGACGGAATCACAATATGTTGAAAAAAACTTCTGTATCTGAAACAAACAAATAAAAGGAACATCATTAATATCACCAAATTTATGAAAAGAATCTCTATCCATCAGGAATTGTTGTCTAAACATTAAATAACCGTTTCATAATTATATACTACATGTATTAGTATATGTTTATTGTTTTATTACAATATTGAAGTAACTGTTTTGAATATTGTATTTGTTATGTATAAATTGTCATGAATGTGCGGTCTTTGCCATGAGTCTTGTAAAAGGCAGTATGTCAAAGCCGTTTTTGCCAAATAAAGATGTTGTATGTATGTACATGTATTATACTCGTAAATTTATGCAACTTGGTCGCCATCTCAAAAACTTTAGTTATTTAATTAAATTTTATACTTAGGAATTTTGTTACAGGATATATATATAGATGGGTCAGCGCCAAAGTAGTCTTACTATATGTAAATGAAGAAAACATGTAGACTAGTTTTGAATTGACCATCGATATGTGACATACTGACGACGTTATGCAGGAATTCACTCATAATTATATTTAAATTAGTTCCGTGTGTCCAGTCTTTATTTGAAAATATTAAAATTTAACGGTACAAAATACATTTCAGTATTTCAGTAAACTAATACGAATGTGTGATGACATTAGGCCGTGCGACTAGCATTTCTCCTCTCTCCTCGGCTTTCTCTCTCCCTCTCTTTCTCTCTCTCTCTCCACTTCTTTCCCACTCTCTCCCTCTCTTTCTCTCTCACCCTACCTCTTTCTCCCTCTCTTTCTCGCACTCCCCACCTTTCTCTTCCTATCTACCCTCCTCTTTGTTTCCCCCTTTCTCTTCCTCTATCGCCCCCTCTTTCTCTCACCCCACTTTCTTTCTCCCCCTCCTCTCTCTCTCTCTCTCTCTCCCTCTCCCTCTCCCTCTCTCTCTCTCTCTCTCTCTCTCTCTCTCCCTCTCTCTCTCTCTCTCCCTCTCTCTCTCTCTCTAACTCTCTCTCTCTCTCTCCCTCCTCTCTCTCCCTCTCTCTCTCTCCCTCTCTCTCTCTCCCTCTCTCTCCCTCTCTCTCTCCCTCCTCTCTCTCCCTCTCTCTCTCCCTCCTCTCTCTCCCTCTCTCCCTCCTCTCTCTCCCCTCTCTACCTCTCCCTCTCTCCCCTCTCTCCCTCTCCCTCCCTCCCTCTCCCTCCCCCTGCCCTCTCTCTCTCCCTCTCCCTCTCCCTCTCCTTCCCCCTTTCTCTCCCTCCCTCTCTCTCTCCCTTTCAATCCGATCGGTATTTTTGCATTTTCGTTCTTTTTGCATTTCGGGGTTTTTGCATTTTGTTCATTGTGCATTTCGGTCCATCTCGGTCTCTTTGCATTTCGGTCCTTTTCAGTCTTTTTGCATTTTCGGTCCTTATCGGTCTTTTTGCAATCTCGGTCATTGTGCATTTCGGTCCCTTTCGGTCTTTTGCATTTTCGGTCTATTTCGGTCTTTTTGCTTTTTCGGTCTTTTTTGTATTTTTTGCATTTCAGTCACTTTTGGTATTTTTGCATTTCGGTCTATTTTCCGGTCAGGTGCATTTTATCGCTTTTTTTGCATTTGGCGATATGAGACGTAGTGGGATTCGAACCTGCAATGTTCGGATTACAAGTCAAGTATCACATCCACTTGGCTATTCATCCCGCTGTTTTGAGTAACATTTTATTTCATATATAAATTTACTATAGCCAATTTTCGCACCTTTCTTTCATAACATACAATGGATTACTATACGTAAATATAAAGGCTAGTTTATGTGTGAAATTTTTAAACCTATGTTTATTTTCATATTAGGCCTATCTACAATTAAAAAAATATTCATTTTATTATTTTTTTATAAAATATTAAATAATTATTTTCCCGGCATCTATCTTGCGTACTTCCTGTAAGTATAAAAACCCAACTCCGTAACGTCCGACTACACGTCTTAGTTTCTTGATACGTGTTTTGATAATATCTATATGATTCCTTACAATCAAGTTTATCTATTTCATAAAATGTATCTGTATTTCATAAAATGTATCTGTCTGGCAACGACAAAATATATTAGAGGTCATTTTGGATTCTGTCAGCACATATGAGATTCCCTTTTCATTAGTACAGGGTGTCCCAAAAGTAAGGTAACACTTTGAAATCTCTATATTTCTGCTTTCTATTCGACTATTTAGATGAACAATACACCATTTTAAAGGGTAAACTATGAAGTTTTTATATTTTGTAAAATCGGCACTAAAAGTTGTAATGTTTTGACTTGATGACGTCATTTCCGAAATAACGTATTTTTTTCAAAATGGCGCGTTGACGCCAGATCTGCGCATCTTAGTGAAGAAAAAATATCACGAAAATAAAAGAGTTACTGATGTTCAAAGGAAATTTAAGTATCTATATAAGAAATATACTGCGAGCAGAAAACGTTAACAAAATTGTGAGCAAGTATAAAACTGAAATTCAAAGAGCTAGATTAGATCGATACTAATCACTCAGTAAATTTTGAGGTTTCAGTATCTTATACTTTTGAATTAAAGAGAAATGCCAGAAGTTCACACTTCAATTTAATTGTCTCGACTTCAAACCTAAAAATATCGCTGTTGCACTAAGGAGTTTGGGAGAGTTTTTTCTGCTGCTTTTCGCCCATATGGATTCAGTATACCTACAATGGCTGCTGCATCCATTTCGAACTTGATTTCATCAATATCATGCACCCTACTTGTATATAACAATCCAGTACATATTCATAGCTAACTGATATAAAGAAATAGGGGTAATAAAACAATTAAATGTTGTATTCGGATCATTTTCAGATTTCAAACATTTGAATGTTGTATGAAGATCCCCGTATCCCATTTATATACATTCTATGCTATCAAATTTCTTGCAAAAATATGAGTGAACTTCACATTTTACGAAAACAATTTGTTTAGTAGACTACATGTGTATTATGAAATTATTAATTTTATAATTATTTGAGTAGTGTATATTTTATAATGAAGTGCATAATTATGATCATCAACTACTGTACAATATTCACATTCAAAACGCTTATTCTGGGTTACTTAATGTACTTTTAGAAAAAATAAATGTTAATAATTGTAATTTTGCTTCATTTCCATATAGATAGAATTATCTTGTAGCGTAGCAATTTGCTTCAAAACATAATATGAAATAAAGTACAAAAATATAAATTATCATTATCAATGCATAAATTCAAATTAATACTTAAAAAAATGCTATTTAACCTTTCTACTGACTAGAAAAACAATTTTTATCATGCACATGTATGTAGAATAGTATATCAATACTTAAATCGTCACTGATCTTATTTGAAATCTTGATTAGGCCAATAAATCATGTCTCTCTGACCGGTCATCTAGCCTAGTGCACTCAAAGTGTGGATGAAGTGCTCTTTAACTGCACTTTTAAAGTGAAGTGCACTAAGATGTAAAATCAACTATAGATGCCTTATTTAAAAACACCATTGTTTCATGTTAGCATTGCTGTATACATGTACGTAAGTCAATTTTCATCATCATCATCATCTTTATCTTCTAGTTAAGACTATCTGATAAAATGTCCATCAATTGAACAAAATAATTGAAAGCGCTTATTTTAACGGGTCACACGAAATTCTATTTCTAAAGAAACTGTAAATGTTTTTGTAATTTGGGCGGTGTATTTTAGGGCTTCCAAAATGACTCGGGAAGAGAACATGCGACAGTGGAACAGTCTTAACTCCTGTTCGAAAGGATAAGTGTAGATTAGAATTAAATTTACTTTCAGGGGACATTAAGTTAAATTCTTGAATCAAATAAAAATGTAGGTATATTGTATTATAATTTTAAATGCCATTCTCGAACCCAGAAACACTAGATCGAAAAACTTGATGACTTTGGTGTACGATAATGTTTAAATGCTAGCTACCACACGAAACATAATGGTCATACAAAGCGATAACAACTTATCGAAACTAGAAAATGTAGACGAATTACTGTTTCAAGGGGGGCAACTAGTACATGCAAAACTGACAAGTTTATTTCAGTTAATTCCCTTTAATAAGTATATTGAGCGCAATCACTTAACATAACGTTCATATCCGAGTAATTCCGAATGAACAGACTGTGGCGTAAAATGATTGGTTCATTGATCGAAACGTGTGCAAGTATCACAAATATGGCTGACACCGGCATCAAAACAGACATAGGGTCTACTATGTTTAATCCTGGAGGCTGGAAAAGCCTTATATCATTTGTTACATTGTCTTTAGCATGGCTTGTAGGATTCAGTTCTCGCCTTTTTGCGGTCATTCGGTTCGAAAGCATTATTCATGAATTCGATCCATGGTAAGTGCGACTTTCCGTATTTTTAATGCAAATGAGGTGGGTGGGGTTCAGTTTATAATTAATGTTCAATGTGTTTCATAATAACACGCAGTGTCATCGCATGAACTATTGTCAACTTTATTCAATGTGGCCATTAGTTTTAGCATATGTACATTACACTGTATGCATTGACATTTTTTGATGTTGCTGCATGATTATGAAAGTGCCCCCCTTTCTTGAAAACCATGAACAGATGAAGCCTGGGGGTATCTTTGAAAACATGAATTTACATCTTACTGATAGTTTATTGAATGTAACCAAAGCAATATCATTTGCAGAATGACATGCCATGTTTAATTTTACCCCTATGTTTGGGTTAATTTTCCTTGACTCTTATCATTTGTTCCCACTCACATAAATTTTATACTCCAGACTCCATATTTCGTCACCCTAAGGATTTAAAAGGAAATAAGTAAAACCACGAGGAATAGATAATTGAAACTGCTTATTTGCACTTGAAATCACTCGAGCGTTAAATACAATGCCACTGGTCAAAGCTACAATCGGCAACGACTCCTGACCATATACAGGAAGATGAAGATGAATGCTTAGATTTTTTTTCCCACGGCAACTCACTTACATCTGTTGAAATCTCGCCATATCTCAACCAAAACAAAAATGGTGACGAAATTATGGCAGGGACAAAAATAGGACCTCGGAGAATACATTTATCTTGTAGTATAATCGGCAATTGTCATATAAATTTTAAGTAGGTCCGAAATTGCATGTACATTAAATTGTGGTACTAGTCACTGATATGTTTTTAAAAAAACTCATCTGCCACATTGTCAATCACACACTGGAATTGGACCATATGTGATACAAAGTAGTAAAGTATTAGTAAGCATGGCTCGACAATAAAGGTCATGTTATTGCCCTAAAAGACCTATATTTGAGTTTGGGCATCTGGTTACTGCTTGTGAACATTTTGTTTGGGCTAGTGAAATATATGGAGCTGGTTGTCCGAACAGGCAAACTACATTTAAAAATTATTGTTGAGCCCTGGTAAGCAGTTTGTCTCTGACATGAATAATTAATGCTGAAACAGATGTGCTCTACAAACTATTATTGAACACTTTAATTACTCATAGATTATAGAGCAACTATCCGAATGCTTTTCCAAGCTGTTCAAGACTAGATATTCAGTAGATATATGTACTTTATTTCAGGTTTAATTATCGTGCCACTCATTACATGGTGAATCATGGGTTCTATAATTTTCTCAACTGGTTTGATGAGAGGGCTTGGTATCCACTGGGGAGAATTGTTGGTGGAACAGTAAGTAACAGAACTTAACTTTTAATATGTCCATAATGATAATCTATTGTATGACACTGGTGCAGCAGTGATGTAGAGCTTGTGTGTGAGTAATCATAAAATTAATAGAACAGTTTGCATTACTTTTATTGAATAATAGCAACATGCATCTTGGTCTCTTGTATAGTTTTATAGTCTATCCCCTGTTTAATAGTCTGGGATTTTTATTCTGAAACAATAACTTCTCAGTTAAAACTACCAACACCTAAGTACCAATTTTATAACAAAGTTAATTGGCAAAGACAGCTATTAGGACTCTATCTGACTAACATTCGTCAAATCCTATATTTGCAAACAGATTTAAATCTTAGTTGATTTATTCAATTCCATTTCTAAGTCATGATTTTAATTTCAACCAAAAAGTTTGTTGGCATGCTATTTGTCATTATCTGTCAACTGGAAAGTGGTTGACCACAAGAATCGTGATATTGTTAATTTCTATTCAACTGTCACTGGCTCATACATTAACCCCTCTGATTTAAATACTCACTTCAGTTCTTTTGTACTCACATAGTCACTACTAGTAACATAATTATATCTAAGTATGGCCCCATACTGTATGGGGGATTATTGATCAAATGTTGATTATTTAAATCAGCTGGGTTAATGTATACATGCAACTACATTACTAACAGTTGAATAAGATTTATCATAAGCTGTCTTTGCTATGTATTCTTGTTTATTTTGGGTATCAAAGCTAAAAAGTGATTGTCCTGGACAGCCAGACAATTTGAAACTTTGTAGACAGATTTGAAGCAGCTCACTAAAGTACATGAACTGTACTGTGAAATATGTATGCAAATTGCTGAAGGACATTTAGCATGTATCTTTAGTGATACTCTTGTTTTAATTGAATTTTAATTGACAAGTAGTTAGAGTAATAAAGTTAACATGACATTTCATATCATGATGTCCTTGAAACTATTGTAAATTATGATATGTTACATGCCCTCCAGCTAGAGTTTGATTCTTAAACTATACTTCCTGATGGGGGAAGGAAGTGATAACCTTTTTGTTACAATGATAAAATTGTTGTAATACTGTTTAAAATTAAAAATATCCTGTTTTTTATCTTATTTTGATTAAATTTATGATGATGTTACTATTGTTAAATATGTCTTGTCAGCTAATGTATAAGAGCCATGATAGATCCTTATCAAATAGATTGTTTCTATTGATGGTTGATTCCTCAATGGTATTAAAACTTGATGCTGTAATATCCATGTTACAATACTATAATATTACTTTTGTGATTTCATATATAATTATGACCCCAGGCGACTCATAATTTAAAATCAGTCTGAACATATGGAGCAGGGTCAGGGGACAGACCCTCATTAAACTCAAATCAGTCATACTTTTAAATGTTGCTGTTGTTGCCATAGTGATTACATTTTATAATCTGGTGCAAATAAATATAAAATAAATTTACTGTAGGGCTGCAATTGATAGAAAATTTTAAATCGATATATCGAAAGGCAAGTATCGGTGATATATAAAGTCAGACAAGGAGTGTTATAAAAGCTGCTAAAACTACAGTACATATATTTATACTATTTAATGCCCTCATGATGTTATGCATG
Source organism: Mactra quadrangularis (assembly GCA_025267735.1). Taxonomy (NCBI): domain Eukaryota; kingdom Metazoa; phylum Mollusca; class Bivalvia; order Venerida; family Mactridae; genus Mactra; species Mactra quadrangularis. The sequence goes on from CM046299.1 coordinate 19,964,487, forward strand.
TTGTTAAGAGATGTTTCAGACATAAAACAAATTATAGCAAACTGTGTTTTCTTGTTTTTAATACTTCATAGCTTTATAAAATGCTAGATTGTATCGATATTCCAAATTGTGAATCAATATCAGATTGTCTGTCGAGAATCCGTGATACATCGATATTGCGATTTCCGATTACAGTCCTAATTTACAGCATTTCTTTGTTCTACACTAACACCTGAAACTCTAGTGTAAAAGACAAAAAGAACTCGGTCTTTGTCCTTGCTTTAGTATATAAAGACTAAGAAAAATCATAGCTTTAAACTTTACTTAGTGATAGCATAAGATGATATGAAAATGACCATTGATTTTACATGTGTTTATTCAGACTCATAAGGTTATTAATGTAATTGATGTAATTATCACTGAGTAATTATTTCAGTGAAAAATATTGTTTGTTCCATAGATTACATGTTAAATTGTAGATATTTATATGTCCACTTTTTTCTATACAATACCATTTTTTTCTATTTGTTTATTAAACAACCAACACTTCAGCTGACTTATATAGTAAAAAATGCATTTGATATTAAGGGCCTTTAATGGTGAAAAGCAAGAAACCTGTTATTTTTCTCTTTCTTCTGTTCTGTCCACAATTTGCTCCATCTTGCCTATAAATAAATGTTCCAAAAAATTCATTTTACTGATGTACCTTGTCTGTTTTTTCAACATCGCTGTCCCATTAAGAGTCAAGAACAATAATTATCTGATACTTTCTTGTTCTAAATTTACAACAAACTTTGCAATTTACATTGTATATACTTCTCTACATCTAGGCTTATGTAGCAGGGTTTTTTCCCCTTATATAACAGGGGCCATTTACAGGTGCCTTCCCCTTCTAAAATTTCCTTGAAATCATGCAGTTTTCCCCAAATTTTGAGTTTACCTATGATTTTTATACCCCCGCTTCGAAGAAGAGGGGGGTATACTGTTTTACCCTTGTCCGTGCGTCCGTCCATCCGTCCGTTACAAAATTTCCGTCGCAGTTTTCTCAGCAACTATATCTTGCAGCAGCCTAATACTTTGCATATTGCTTCATCCCGTAGTCCCATATGGTGTAAAGCGATTTCATGCTCCTTGCTCATCTACTTCCTGTTTGTCGCATATTTTTAGATTTTGGCGGGGGTATCACTAGTGAGCATTAGCTCACAGATTTACTTGTTTCTTCCATTCATGCGAGCTAAAGACCTTGGCTGCTTATGCCCCTTTAAACATCACTGACATGATAGTAACAATAACTCATTTGATCAACAATATTGTTAGAGCCTGGACTGATAAAATACAATAAAAGAACCTTGTACATAATGCAATATCGTTAGTTTCATTCCAAAGTGTTATATTTCACTTTTAATTAGATTTCAATTTGATAGGAGTGCATGCAAGCAGCGGCCGTGGCATAGTGATTAGCATGTCTGACTTCAAATCCGTTGATTGCGGGTTCGAACCCGGTCGCGGTAGGTCATACCCTATACATGAGTTGCTGGTGATAGAAAAGTGTCCAGGAAACCTATAGTAGGAAGAGCTGGCCATGGTATATATGACATAAATATGTGTTGAATAAGACGTTAAAAAAAAGATAGGAGTGCATGCATACCACATTTTTATTGGTCTTTACATCAGAATTCAAATTCAAACTATCATTAAACTGCTTGAGTAGTTGCTATGTTAACGATTTCAATATTTGAATGTTGAAATAGTATAAATTTAGAAACCCAAGTGAGTGTAGAATTTTAACATTCGTATCTTGTGTCCACAGGTTACTTAAATCATTTATTCATCAGTATTTTACAGTGTTCATTCATATTGTAGCATGAAGCTGACATTAATCATGCTAATTTTACAGTTATTAACATTCAGCTTGCATCATGCATCCAAGGTCTAGACGTCATAAATTTCATTAATAAATCTATCAAACTGCATTTCATTATTAAGAAGTACACAGGTCTTAATGATTTTGTACTGGCATTGAAATATTTTAAATTTTATCATTCAATTGTATTAATTATTTCTTTAATGCTAAATGACCTTAGCTATTGATGGGCCTTTAAACAACATAATAAGGTAGTTACTGGTTTAAGTTTTGACATTGTCAAATATTAACTTTTTTCCTGTTAATTACGGGGTAGCCAATTCAAGATGATCTTATTTTGTCACTATATGAGTGACAATAATGCTTCATAGTCAATTTGATTCTCTGCCAATTGCCCCACAAAATAAAATAACTATTTACATACAACCCTTGTTGCCATGGTACTGCAAGGATAGAGCAAATTGGGTGAAATGCAGTTTCTGCCTTAAGTTTATTAATGTAAAACATGTCTTTCATTAAGTTTAAGTTTCCAAAATTGGCAAAAGCAGGTTTCTATCAATTATTTTATTGAAAATCTGCTGACAAATGTAAATGAAGTCCTTCTGAAATTTGGTTTAACAAGCATTTCTTATAAATAAAATTTCTTATAAATAAAACACCAATACATTTCTTTGAAGTGGAATGAAATGAAGTTTAAGGCATATTTTGACTTTTTTAACAAGTTATGATTTCTCAATATCGTGTGATCACTATATTGACTGTATTATTTCAGGTGTACCCCGGACTGATGGTAACATCAGGTTCTATACATTGGTTTCTACATTTGTTACATATACCAGTTCATATCAGAGACATTTGTGTCTTCCTGGCTCCTATATTTAGGTAAGAATGTCGTGTTTTATTGTGTATTTTTAACTTTATGACCTAGTAGACTGATTAGCATTACCAAGTCCACTTGCCCAAATCCGGGGGCTAGTGAAATTGGATCCAGGCTAGTGAAAATAGCTGATTTCATACAGATCTGTCATAACCTTAAATTTTCTCAAGCACTAGCCCACTTTATCACATTGTATAGTAAAAGGACAAACTTATCAACTAGCCTGAATATATAAATTATGTCATTTTCATTAGCCTAAACCAGTTTAACTAGCCCCTGGCTGGGGCTAGTGGGTTAGGGAAGGTTGATACAGATGGGCTAGTTGATATTTCAGCCTCTTATTATATAACATAATCAGGCTAGTCCTCTAGAAAATTAAAGGCAGAGGCTGAGCTTACTTTAAAACCTTAAGGGCATTGAATCAGTTCTTCTTCCCAAAGATATAAGTAACAGTAGTGCTGAAATACTTGGAAGTACTAGAATTTCCTTCATCTGGTTGACATGACAACATCTAATATTACATTAGTAGGCTGAGTATTCATCTTCATGTCAGTTTTAGAAAATCAAGTTTAAACTGTAACTTGCTGAATTTCAGCATTGATTGTGATGACATTTACTGTATGTATATAAAATATATGGATCAATACAACACTAGTCTACAACCTGCTTTATTTGTACATGTAGATTGAGTGCCAACTCATAGAAACTAATTAGATATATTCCCATGAAAATAAATGACCGCTTTTATTAGCTGGATTTTTCAACAACAAAAGTTGGCTAATAGTTTGGCAAAACCATGGAGGGCGGTTGGGACGGCGGGTGTCTGGTGTCGTAAAAAATTGCATTGAAGTTTTTTCTTTACCATATATTTCTGCCATTTATTGTCAGATCTTTATGAAACTTCATTCAAAGATAACATACCATGTTATGAACAGAATTAGAAAGTAACCACAACTCTACCTGGCTTTATTATAGATTATTTCCTTTTGTAATTTTTGCGTTAAATTTTGGATATCTCTGTCATTTATGGCCAGATCTTGAAGAAAATCAGGCTTTAATGCAGGCCTTTTTTCCCTTATATAACAGGGGCCGTTAACAGGCGCCTTCCCCTTATGAAATTTCTTTAAAATCATGCAGTTTTCCCCAAGTTTGGAGTTTACCTTGGATATTTTGTTCCCTTTCAATGAAATTGTGATAAAATTTCCCCAAATGTTCTATATATAAAAAGGCCCCAGGTCACTTCTCCAAGTACTGAAAAAAAGGTCTGTAATGTGGTTTCCACATTACATTTCTTGTTAAAGTATTTATCTGGTTGGGATAATTTATGATATCTTTTCAGCATACATGTGTATTTATTACATCTTTGTTATAATACTTATAATATGCAAATTAATATTAGATTGAACAATTTGAGTTATTAAGTTTGTTATTCTCATGCTTTCAATGATTTAAGTACATATCAAGGATTGCCCACTAGACTGTAGTAAGTGTATTGAGTAAAAGAGTGAGTTACAACTGTCTTGCGGGCATCTCTCGATATGTGTGGAGTTTTAGATAGCTAACTCTTAAAAGAAGATCATGTAAATGTTGTTTGAAGTTACACTGAAATAAAAGCATGGCAAGCTGTTTGTATGAATGTAAAAATTCATAAAAATCCCTAAACGTATTGAAGTATCATTATTTACCTTTCACAGAAGGTTTGATGATAGCTTTTTAAGTCCTGATTTATAATTGTGATAAACAGACTGTAAAACATCTGTTACTTGTATTCTTTCTAATAAAATATGCAGTCAACCTATTGTTAGTCTAACAATCTGATCTATTCCGGCCTTGAAAATAAGGTAGATTGATTGTTTTAGGGAGAAGTTGGCGACTGGTACAAGAAGATTAATCCAAATACAGGATTTCATTTGGTGCCTTTATCAATTCTTATGCAAAATGATACAGTTGCACATTCTCAGCAAAACACTGTTAGGGCTTGATAACTGTTTGAAATACATCATAACATCAGTCTTAAGAAATTAGGATATGAAAGTTTTTGTCTGAACAGATCATTTTAAGATCAAGCGCTATAATTATCTCATTTGCAGAATTTTGGTTGCCCAAAAGAAATTGTTGGTTGCCCGAACTAAAAGCTAAAAGTGGTTGTCCTGGGCAACCGGACTACACCTAAATTGTAGACTGTTTAAGATGTATATATAAATGCATACATTATTTATCCTACATGTCACAGTTAATAATGTCAAGACAATATATTTTCATATATTTGATACATAACTCTTTATTAAAATTTTCGGCTTAAAAAAGCCTTTGTCAGTAATTATGAAAATGTAGAATTATTTTTTATCTTTATTTACAGTGGTATGACAGCAGTGTCTGTATATTTATTTACTAAAGAGATATGGTCAGCTGGTGCTGGTTTATTTGCTGCTTGTTTTATTGCTATTGGTAAGTGACTCATTGTTAAATGTATTGATGTTAGTTTACAGGATCTATGCTAGTGATTATTCCAAAGTAGAATAGCAGGGTGCTGCACCCTGCCCTTTTTTTCTCCTCCCTGCTCCTTTTAGCCTCTTTCTATGCAGTAATAGAACAATTGAGACATTTACCCACAGATATGCCCTGCCCCTTTTTTCTGCCACCCTGTGGTTTTTCTAAGTTCTGGAATAATCACTACCTATACTGAAGTTCAGAACTTTTTAGACTCTAGAAATGATTCTTCCTATGTAAAAATTGATGAAATCATGAAACTCATAAATTCAAAGGTTTTGAAATTTTGAACTTTTACCTAAGTAAGTTTCCACCATGATGAAGAAATCAGAATAAGTCTGTTTTCCTTGCTTATAAAATGATAATAACTTGTTCTCAAAAGAATTTCAATGATTCACAAAAATCCATATTCTCATTTTGACATTCAAGACATTGTACCATTTTTGTGATACACGTATGGTTTGATAAAGTTGTTAGAACTTGACTTACTATCTGTTTAACATACTTAGAAAATAAAGTGTTAGATGGTATAGAAACACTCCGTGCTCATATTGAACTAAGTTTAGTCTGTAAGATTTGTCTGCTTTGTAATGAATCTATGTTTACTTTAAGTTTTTTTATAGTGCTTGATTGCATCTCACTAATTGATTAGCATGCTACATTGTTTGCATTATTCTTGAGGCACTTTGTAGCTATTAATATTATCTTTACTGGAGATTATTCTTGAACATAGTAAAGTGCATAGAGACATAATGAACACGTACAGATTTTTAAATCTCTTTGTCAAGGTGGATTATTCACTATTTTCTTCTTGAAACAGTTGAATTTACCCCATAGTCACCTTGGCAGCATATTATCAAGAATCTTACGATAATTTGTCAATACAATATAGAAGAATTTACAAATTAAATTGCTTGTAAGATGCTTGATAATATGGGCCCCTGGTATTGCAGCTGTGAGATCTGTGAAGTGGTATCAATTTAATTTTATACCATTACCAAGTTAACGTAAGAGAACATCCCGTACTATCCCTTTATTCTTTCATAATATTCCTTCTTTTGCCCTACCGTTTCTGTACTTTTTTATAGAAGAACACTTGACAGCTTGCCTATACAATATTATAACAATATTTTTATACTTTATATTTACAGTACCAGGTTATATCTCTAGATCTGTTGCTGGTAGTTATGACAATGAAGGAATCGCTATATTTGCTCTTATGTTTACATATTTTCTATGGGTAAGAAATCTATGACATTTTTCTTTGACATTTTATTAAGAAATATTAAGTTAGGCCATTATATATATATTTATGAGACACTAAAATCATTGGAAACTTAAGTCTGTGAGTGTTCTATTGACTTGTGTTCAACACTTTAACCTGGGCTTGAAGCTGCTTATTGCCAAATTTAAAATTTTCAAACTTTTGAAAGTTTCATTATAAATAGCCTAATTGATATATTCTGATAAGTTTGGAAGAAGAATACTCAACTAACTATCATTTAAAAACTGATACTTAACTGACTCTTTACCAGTCGTGTGATCCAAATCAGCTGACTGAAGAAAGTGACAAGATGTCACCAGAAATTTCTAGATAAATTCATTTTTGCCATGAGACTAGTAGAAGAAAATCAACTTTAAATATTTTATCATTATGAAAATTGAATGTACAATTTTGTTCTGAATACTCTGAATAATAATATTATAACCATTGTTTATATTTCAGATTAAATCAGTAAAGACAGGTTCTCTGTATTGGTCAGTGTTTACAGCTCTAGCTTATTTCTATATGGTAGGTTTTATATAAATATTTCTGGTTTAGATATTATTTTATTATTTCATCATAACTACATTGTATTTAACCCGGGTCGATAGCGCAATTGGTAGCGCGCCCGGGTTCGGATATTGTGTCCCGAGGGGGGTAGGGGTTCGAATCCCACCCGGGGAGGTTATACCCTTCCATAAAAATTAGACCATAATGTCAATTTTCCTCCATTGATTAGATAATATGGCAAAGTTTCCAGCCTTGTGGAAGGGTAGGTGAGTACTGATTATAGTCAAAGGTCCAGGAAAGCTAGGTTAGGTGCGCTGGAGGCCGTGAAATGACCTCAAATGTGTTCATAAGGCGTTAAATCTAATAAATGAATAAAAACATTGTATCTCTGCAGAACTTGTTAATGTCATGGTACTCACCTGCTAACATTATGGGGAGAAGGATATGTAAGTGGCTGGATAGCATTTACATAGATTACAAGGGGTATTGAGTTTGAGTTTTAATCTGGCTGCATATTTTTCTTGCTCTATGACTTAAAATTTGTCGGATTGAAAGGATTCTTTACAGAAATGTTAAGGAAATATATGATGATGATGATGATGATGATGATAATAATAAATGATATTGTTATATTTACAGGTATCAGCATGGGGAGGTTATGTTTTCATTATCAATTTGATACCACTTCATGTATTTGTTCTTATACTAATGGGCAGATATTCTCAGCGTATATATGTAGGTATGTATAATATTTGTTTTTCTATAACTATATAGTATATTGCAGGTTTAGCGGAAAACAGTTGTAGCTCAATATAATAAAATAGTGAGTTACTACTGTTAAGTGCTAAACCCAGGATAAGATGTTATAAAAAAGAGATACAGTTGACCCTTAAAATTGACACAATCTGATTAACTTCTTTTGTAAAATGTAGCTGAACTGCACTCAGAAGTAAACAATGACACTAAAGCACAGATGAGGATCAGATTGTGTGTAATATATAAAATCAATGAAACCTAAGTACAACAACAATTATTTTAATATGATTCTAAATCATGTGGGACAATTGTCAGTTACTGACAGAGGTATGCACCTAGTAAGTAGTTAACAGCCAAATTGATTTAGCCTTTTCTGGAGTGGTGAGTAGGTTGACTGACTGCCGTTATTTAACTTAAACAATGGGGTTGTACCCAACCAAAATCAATAATATTGATAGAAATAAGTTGTGTCAACTGCAGTTAAATTAGCTTAAAATGTTAAATTTATAGGACTACAAATGATATTTGACTCTAGAAATGTTAGCACGGTTTAAAGTTATATTAACAATGTTTCTATTTTCAGCATACAATTCATTCTTTATCATTGGTCTCATCTTATCAATGCAAATCCCTTTTGTTGGTTTTAACCCGATCTCTACCAGTGAACACATGGCATCAGCTGGTAAGTGGAATTATAACAGGTTTTTTATTTCCCTATAAGATATTTAACATTTCCATTTTTTGTTTGTCTTATTCTTGATTATTAAAATTTGACTGACTTAAGCCTCTTTGTTCGTTGGGGAAACATGAGGCTGCAACCACATGCCTCCAACACACTCCATTATGACAGGTCTTGTTCAACTCTTCCTCTGTTATTCCATTTTGTTTTCACTTTGTAATCTCTACTTATTTACCTTGTCTATGTTTGAAGACCCTCTTTTCTACTGCTCTGGGGTTGCAAGACCAGCTCATAGTTGTTAAAAGATTATGAAAGATAAAGTATATCTACCTTTAACTAATGCATATGCTATTGCATGAAATTTCTTATAATATATAGAAAATCTATAAAAAATCCACCTAGTTTATTGCACTATAATGCAATCTTTCTGCAATATTTAAGTTATTTGAAAAGAAATGGGTCCCCTCTAAAACCACTCTGCTGTGAAGGTCATCTATTTTGATGATTCTAATTGTAAAGCTTAACTGCAATGGAAACTTAAAACATCAAAATTTGAATTGTTAAAAATGAAAATATATTTTTTAGTACTTGATAGGATTATTTAGTCTGTCGTTTAATTAATTATACCCCCGCTTCGAAGAAGAGGGGGTATACTGTTTTACCCTTGTCCGTGCATGTGTTCGTGCGTGCGTCCGTCCATTACAAAATTTTCGTCGCAGTTTTCTCAGCAACTATAACATGCAGCAGCCTAATACTTTGCATATTGCTTCATCCCATAGTCCCATGTGGTGTAAAGCGATTTCATGCTCCTTGCTCATCTACTTCCTGTTTGTAGCATATTTTTAGATTTTGGCAGGGGTATCACTAGTGAGCATTAGCTCACAGATTTACTTGTTTAAATTGGTTTTGATAAAAATTATATTTTACTCCCACCCCTGTGTATGTATTTTAACATGAGTTTGTTTCATTTATTTCAGGTGTGTTTGCATTATTAAATGCTTATGCCTTATTAAAATATGTTCAATCATTTTTAACGAAGGCAGAATTTAAGTTTGTATTTGTGGCTGCAGTGGGTATTGCAGCCGCTGTTATATTTTTGGCTGTTGTTGGTTTAACTTGGGCTGGTAAGTAGCTTAGTTAATTATCTTTAGTTACCCCTTATTTGTATAATATCCCCTATTTTTAATGTGACAACATCTGTTCATCTATTTAGTACAAATATACTGGGTTTAACACCGTGTCAACACAATTTTTTAGGTTATTTTAGAGTGTCCAGCACACCTAACTTAGCTTTCCTGGTACTCGCATAAATTCTTCCACAAGGCTGGAAACTTCTCCATATACCTTATTAATGGAAAAAAAAATGCCATTATTGTCAAATTTTCAGGAAAGGGTAAAACCCGTACCCCTTTTGGGATACTAGATTGGAAATCCAGGCACGCTACCAACTGTGCTACCTGCAGGTTGACTCTGCATTAAATCTGATAAAAAAGTATATGACCTTCATCAGTACATGACTTCGTCAGTATATATTTACTAATAGTTATATTATATTACAGGTTATATTCATCCCTGGAGTGGTAGATTTTATTCCCTATGGGATACAGGCTATGCTAAGATACATATACCAATTATAGCCTCAGTATCAGAACATCAACCTACTACATGGGTATCTTTCTTCTTTGATTTACATATACTTGTATGTGCTTTCCCTGCTGGTGTATGGTATTGTATAAAATATGTCAACGATGAAAGAGTTTTTGGTAAGTGGAAGTTTCTATATTCTAACTTTGATTGAAGTAAAGTATTCACATTAACACACTAGCCCAAAGCATGTGGCTAATAAAATTGATTTATTTTGGCTTGTGAAAATGATTTACTTAAAGCAATGTTTGCCTTAAACCACAAGCTTAGGCCCTGGGGCTAATGAAAATAGACCTTGATATTTGAAAATTACTTATTTCATATAGTCAGGCTTGTTCATATTTTTGTTTCCATGATAATTATGCTAGTGTTGAAGAAAAAATTAAGCAAATACTGTTAAAGTGTATAGATCTATATAATTATATACAGTCAACTCTCGTTATCTCGACTTAGTAGGGACCATCGAAAAATAGTCGAGATAACGAAAAATCGAGACAAACAATATAAATGAAATTTCCTAAGGGAGGTAATTTCGATGTCTTCAGTAGCAGTTTTACCTGTTCAGAGAGTGAAGTTTAGAATAATCGCTTTACTGCAGCTGTGAATAGAGTTTTACCATTAACTTGTACTCTAAAGGTTTTGTGACACTTTTCCCGCTGGCACAGTTCCCTCTCGACAAGTTATTGAACAAAATCGCGTATTTTCCGAAAATCTACTTTCGGTTTCTACTACATTTGTATTTCACAGACTGTTTCTCAATGTAATGACTAACCAAACGTATATCTTCTGAATATTTGAAGTCAGTCAGAAAAATTGTGTGTGTATGTGTTTGACGTCATATACTATTTCGTACAACCCTAGCATGTCGGCTTCTCTTTGATATTTTGAGTAGTTGCTGATATTATCCAGTTGTGTGTGTGAAGAGAAGTTGACTATTACGTCACGAAAAAATATAGACTTGAACTACAAGAATGTCAGCATATCTTTAATTGTGTGTCTTTCTATTATCAATCCATAACAGTTGTAAACATTTTTCCAACAGGTCTGTCGAGTGATTAAATTATCATGAAAAGAAGATGACATACATTTATATCAACTTAAATGACGAAATAAAATAATAGAAATAACAAAAAATATTTGTTTTTTATTTTTAAAAATCAAGAAGAATTTATACACTAGAACGAAAAAATTGTACTCAATTTTGACATCTGTCAATTAACACTCGACTTATTTAACAATGGTTTCATTTAGTCATGTCAATTAGTTTGTATATTTAAATGACATGTTAATTCAATCTTGACACGTTCTTTTAAACAGATTATCTATACAGTCTCTAATCGATAAACAATGGGCGTGTGCTATTTTTCGCACCTCAACGGATCGCCGATAATATCTTTGTCTAGTCGACTCAAACATTATAATTTTATAGTAAAAAAACAATTTGGGACTCAAATTTATAGTCGAGAGAGCGAAAAAGTCGAGAGAAAAAGATCGAGTCAAACATGATTTTTTCAAATAGATAAAGAAGGAAAAAAATCGGGACTTTTGATTTTCAATCGAGACAACGAAATATCGACACAAGAGTAGTCGAGATAATGCGAATTGACTGTAACTTTATGACATAGTAGTTATTTTCATCTATATTGAAGAAAAAAAACCCTTTCAAATGGTTTACATCATGAGACAAAATTGTATACATCGTGTCTACTCAACAAATATTTTCTAGGGCCAATCTCATACCCACCTACCTCTGTATTGGTATAATAGTTGTCAACATCTCTTGAGGGTATGTGCTAAATACTTGTTAAAAATTTTGAGACCAGAGATTTGGACCATTCCAAGAAATGTGAATAGAACTGACTGGGCAACTGGCTGATTCTGCCATATAATTTAAGAATGTTGAAATGCTGTATAAAGCAACATAAATTTACTACATTACCTTTTTATATAGAAAGAGGAAATGGAGCAGTGACCTGCTATTCTACTTTTATCACCATTACTTTTTTTACTTCTAAATACAATTTTTAGTTGTACTATATTAAATATTTGCTAGTTATTTTATTTAAAACTTAATCACTATAGGAATAATTGTTTATTTCTCTATTTCAGTTGTCTTATATGCTATATTTGCTAGTTATTTTGCTGGTGTTATGGTACGTTTAATGTTAACATTAACACCTATAGTATGTGTGTCAGCAGCCATAGCATTTAGTAAAGCCTTTGAGATCTACCTTAAAGATGATACACCTAAAACTAGTAATAAACCTATAGAAGATACTCCAGATAATAAATCTGATAATAAATATTATGATAAGGTAAGATACATGTATTTCATTCTGCTTATATTTTTATGTTTTAAAATTCAATTATTTTGACCTTGAAAATTGTCTTTCTTAATTGTGGAATGGTCTAAATGTATGGACCATTTTTTTTTCAAATTAAGCATTTGAGACATAAAAATCATCAAACATTATTATTATTATTATATACCAAATTTGTGTAGCGCTCTTTTCATATTGAATTTATGTTTAGAAGCACTTCACAATCATATGCATAATTATGTAATAATTAAATGAAATTGAAACATTACATGATTGTGTAAAACCCTAGCAGAACTTCACTGGAGTTTTTTTGTTATATGACAGTTCAACAGTGAGATTCATATGGATAACAGATGGTTCACTTAAGTTTTTCAAAACAATTTTCAATAAAATTTTGTTGGTTATTACCATGTTTCATATTTTTTGTCTCTATCTTTGTAGGTTGGCAAAACAAAGAAGGATAAAAGAGAAGAGAAACCCAAAGAATCGGATGCTTTAGGAATTAATATAAAAAGTATAATAGTTATAGCATTATTAATGGTATTAATGTTATTTGCCGTCCATTGTACATGGGTGACATCTAGTGCTTATTCCAGTCCTAGTATTGTATTGGCTTCATATAATCATGATGGGTAAGATTGACTTTATTTCTCTGTGTTATTTCTGTATACAGTAAAAGTTCATTCTCTCGAACACCACCAGCTCGAATTAATTGACTGAGTCGAACACATTGTCTGGCACCGATCAATTTCCCTTCTATATCTATATAAAACAACCTCTTCTGAGTCAAACAGGACAGGGTCGAACTCTCGAACCAATATCACGGTCCCGTGGTTTACAAATGCACTTTAACACTATTGTCTCTCTCAAACAATAGATATTCACACATCAGCGACAAAGGTCTGATCGTACTACGATCAGACCTTTGTCGCCGATCATCGTAGGTGTTGTTTGTGAAGCGTGATAATAACACGGCGTGAAAATCGCTCAACATTAAATCTGTTAATTGATTTTATTTGTCAAAACCTTTTGTTGTGTGATCACATTGTCGCACAAAAATGCTTAACAATAGAATTGTTTGTAGATTGCACATTGTTGATGGACACAATTTATTAAGTGTCATGGTATGATTAAAAATCATGAATAAAACAAGTAACTAAGGCCTCGCTAAAACAAATGAATTAGCGCATATACAGCTTGTATGTTTGTTTTAATTGATAAAAATTGAATGCAATTTTAGTATAAAATAAGTGAATAATGTTCATAAATGTATAACTAACGAACAACAAATAAGTTATAAGCAAATTAATTTGCAGTTTTTTCTTTTTGTTTATGTGTGGGTGAAAGTTTTTCATGTTTGATCATGAAGTTCAAGATTTCAGGATCTGAGATATGGTTCCTTTCAGGGCTCAAAATTAAGCTTGCTTGTGAGTGGATTTTGAAAATTGCAAGTAACTTTTATTTTAACTCGCAATTTTTTGTGAGTTGAAATCACTGCAAAAATATTTCTGTCTAAACTAATAAGGCTCAAATTAGCATTGAAACAGTCAGAAAGATCAATAGATTCTCAGTACAAACCTGTTCGACATTCTTTGTCTATCCTACTATAACAGCATTGTTCTATCCATAGTTAAATATAGTACTTGGTTGTTTTTATATTGCATATACGAATAGTTACCATGTATGCCATTTAAAAAATGCAAGTGATCTTCTTTATTTTTTTCATTTTTGCGAGTCGAAATGAAATCGACTCGCAGAAATTTGCAAGTTCAATTTTTTGTTAAATTCAGGCCATGCCTTTCATATGTGTAATCTCCTGAAATCATGAAATTTGGATTTTTTTACGTTTTTAGATGTATTTTCAGTTACTATGCTTCATTTAATAGTACTAGTATAAATGGACCAACAATAACTTGTTTGCAGAAACGACTAAATGATCCTTTCTGTTGATCTTAAAATAATTACTTTCTGATAGCTTGGCAGTCCTGAATAGATGTCATTTACTTCAAACTACATGTTATTTTGGGCAAGTTTCCTATTAAGCATATTGCTAACTATGGCTTTGTGCTCTAGAACCCTTCTTGCACCAAAAGGAATATGTATGTGATATCAAATTAAGGGTACCATAGGGCAAAGTGCTAGCCAGCAATATGCTTAGGAAGCTGGTCCTTAATATACATCATTTCAAATATAACCATGGCGCCATAGATTATTGTGTCTCAATGTTATGATGTGTCTTTGTTTACAGAAGTAGAACAATTTTAGATGATTTCCGTGAAGCATATTATTGGTTACGTCAAAATACAGAAGATAAAGCTCGAGTGATGTCCTGGTGGGATTATGGTTATCAGATAGCTGGTATGGGGAATAAAACAACGTTAGTGGATAATAATACGTGGAACAATAGTCATATAGCACTTGTAAGTACAGTTGAAACTCGATTATCTGAATTTGTTGGGACTGAATAATATTTTGGAATCCATTATTTCGGTTAAAGTAAAGCTGATGATCCAAGGATAATACATTGTGGATTCTTAATTCAAGTTCTTTTTACAACAGTTAAGTTTTTAAATATTATTTTGCTTTGTTTTTTCAATTCATTGAAAGATTCTAAAAATTCACAATAATAAGAATGGCATGGGCTGTAGTAAAACATGAAAGAAAAATCTCTACTAAAGTTATCTGCATATATACATATATAGAAAATATAAAATAAAGAGAAAGATGTCAAAAATAAGACAACTATCTTAAAGATTTCCAGTTTAGTGTTATAACCACTCGGCCATGTCGGTTCTTTTGAGATCAATCTAGTATCCTATTTATCAGGAACTTGTCTAAATATAAAATCTATAAATTGCAAATACTTATATAATGCTAATTTTTCTTGCAGGTTGGTAAAGCTATGTCATCTAATGAATCAGCAGCGTATGAGATAATGAGGGCATTAGATGTAGATTATGTATTAGTTATATTTGGTGGTGTGATAGGTTATAGTGGAGATGATATTAATAAATTCTTATGGATGGTTAGAATTGCTGAGGGTGAACATCCTAAAGATATACGAGTATGTATTTACTGGCTTTCATAGTTTAATTGAATTGTGCATTTATAGGCCCTATTTTACATATGAATATGTATTTACTGGTTTCATAATAGCTTTATGCACTCATGACTGTAGCCACCCTACTAGCTTAATTGGTAGTGCGCAAGTCTATTGTTTGAGTGGTGGTAGGTTTGATTCCCAGGGGGGGCAAACTTTTGTGGATCATGGTCAAGAAATATTTTGTAAAGCCATTTTCCCTCCTACCACTGATTCTAAATCATGTCATGCAGCTATCAGTTGGAAGTATGTGCCTAGTATCTGGTTAACAGTTTAATTAAGAGCAGTGATTCAGTGGTAGGACAGGTACTTAAAGATCGAGAGGTACCGAGTTTGAACCCCATTGGGGACACTGCTAATTTCCTTGAACAAGCAATTTACATACAGTTGTTAATAAATTGGTACTGTGATGGTCACCTGCCTAAAGAAGATTTTTGTAAGCAGGGGTTGTCCTTAAAATGTTGTTAAGTTGGCAGAACATGTGCATGTATATAGAAGCAGTCTTTAAACGGCACTAACAATCAAATTAAGAATTCTTTTTTGTTGCTAAATTTTCTTTAATAAATTGATTTTCTCATACATCAATGTGTGTAAATTTTGTCATGTATACTATTAAAACAGTCTATGAAATTAGTGAATGTCTGGTTGCCTGGAACAACAAATTTCTAGATCAGGCAACCAAAAGTTTCTACCAACAAGATACAGTGCTAGCTGTTTAAATGACCGGTTTAGGCAACAACTTTCATATCCTAATTTTGTAATATATTACAGTAATGTATGTATTGTATATTTATTTCAGGAGTCAGATTATTTTACACCACAAGGTGAATTTAGAGTAGATTCATCAGGTTCTAAAACATTATTGAATTGCCTTATGTATAAACTATCATATTATAGATTTGGAGATCTACAGGTATGGCAATGTCATTTAAATATTAACTATCATCATATAATATCAGGAAGCTGCCCCAGCTTGCTTAGTTAGTAGCATTCAAGTCTTCTGATTGAGGGGTCTTGGGTTCTATTCACTGGCAGGGCATGCTTTTGTGGAGCTTGGTCGTGAAAATATTTCTACAGTCGTTCTCCTTCCTACCAATGATTCTTAATCATGTATGGTAGTTATCAGTCACTGATAAAATAAGCCTAGTAGTTGGTAAACTGCTAAATCCAGAGATTTAGTCTCTCCAGTACGCCATTACATGGCCTATAAATTGTGTTGCTATGGCGTTTAACCCAACAAAAAAGTAATAAGATCAGGGTTTGACACAGTGTCTTAGGACTCTGAAGATTCTAGAAACTTGATAGTAATCCTAATGATTCTTAGCTGGGAATTCTGTCAAGATCCATGAAAAAATGGCCATGTTCTTAAAAGAAACTTGAGTTTCCATGAATCGTTTATAACAATGTGTGACTTCAAAGTTGAGTTCAAGTTTTTGTCTTTTACTCGAGGAATATGTAATGTTGAGGAGGATACTTTAAATTACTGTATAGGGGTTCCTTTCATTGCATCCACAACCAAACAACTAAGCATTATAGCTGAACATTTTCAAGAACAATTAAATACCATAAAATTATGAACTAACCTCAGCAGCAGCAATGACACTGGTAGAGTGCAAGGAACTCTATTTATAGACTCTAGGTTTGATTCCCATCTGAGGCAGGTTATGCCGTTCAATGTGAATTCACTATATAATACCCAAGCAAATTTATGGACTCCTTGTGGTTAGGTAAGCTAGTTCTGGTAAACAAAAATGTCCAGAAAAGCTTTTATGTGATCTGGCTGTCATACCTGTTGCATGTTAAGTAACGACCGTTAGCTAACAATACGGGTACGGAAGAACTCATCCCAAAGACAGCTCAACTGTGCATAACTCGACTCAAAGTTGGGACAACTCAATCCTTTAGTAGGGGATTGAGTTGTCTTGGGTCAAGTTGTCTTTGGGTTGAGTTGTTCTGACATTTCTGTTACGGAACCTTTTGGAACTTTCAGGGAATCTGAACACGCTGCTGATCTATTAATAAATGAAAAAGGCTAAAATACAGAAAAAAACTGATTTTAGCTTGATGATAGAAGTCTATCTAAGCTGTCAGGTGAGTTGGCTATCATTCTACATCTTGTAAATAGTGTTAAGAAACTACTTAATAAGGACAACTTATTTATATTTCAGCTTGATTTTAGAAGTCCATCAGGTTATGATAGGACCCGTGGTGTAGAAATAGGAAATAAAAACTTTGAATTAACTCATCTTGAAGAAGCTTATACATCTGAACATTGGTTGGTTAGAATTTATAGAGTTAAAGATTTAGAAAATAGACAGATTACAGATAAACCTGTAAAACCTGTGAAAAAATCTAAAAAAAGTAAAAAGAAGGTAATGTATATGTCTTTATATTGGCCGATGCAAATATTTCTGGGTTTTTTTAGATTTTTTTTTAATTGGTGGCGTCAAAATTTGGCAGTGTGAAGGCTAACTCCCATTATTAAACACCCCTTTTTTTCAAAAATGCCAAAACATAAAAAGTGCTCAGAGATGGTTGTGGCTGGCATGGCCAAGTTTTTAAGACATTGCACTGTTGGTTATTGAATAGCAACCTTTGCTTTGATTCAAACAACGTCAAAATTCACCTTTATTGAATTTACGCGTCAATTATTGATTTGTTTTATATGAAAACATGTTAATAAGCCAGATTTTTCAACGATTGTCTGCCATTGTCATATCTTTATGAAACTTCATACAATGATGACATACCATGTGATGAACAGAATTAGAAAGTAACTACAACTCTACCTGGCTTAAATATGGATTATTTACCTTTGTAATTTTTGTGTTAAAGATTTAATATCTGGCTTTAATGTGGTTTCCACATTACATTTCTTGTTTAAGTTTATGATACCCCAGAAACAAACTATAGAGGCAGAAAGATACTAGCTTATGTGGTAACATGATAGAGGGTCCGGTATGACTCAGAAGATCTATTTAGTTATGTACCTATATTATTAACTACAAAAAAAAATCTTAAAAATATTATTGTTCCTTCCATTTTCAGACAAGTAAGAAAAAGCAAGGCTCAATCAAAAACAAACCAAAGATAGTTAAAGGCAAGAAATCAAAGCCCAAGAAGTAATTAAGAGAATATAATATATAAAAAGAAATTGTATGGACATTATATTAAATATATTGTGGAGATGTCTGACTAGACATTGGTCTGTTTAATTTAATGGAAACTTGGAATGGCATTGTTTCATTAGTCAGGACTCGACATTAAAGGTCCTCCTATTGCACCTGATGAGGTATATTTGGGTTTGGGCAACTTGTTATTGCTTGTAAACATTAGGTTTGGGCAAGCAAAACATGTAGCTGCCGGACAACCTAGTTAAAAAATTACTGTCAAGCCCTGTGAGTATATGAAATGATTGGAGCAGTATTGTTCACTTCACTACATGCCAACATTGAATGATTCATCATGGTTCAACATGATTCAACACTCATTTGATTCATCTACGTGTCAAATAAACTATAGAAAAAATACTTTTATTCATGCTTGGAGTGATTTGTACTCTTTATTTGTCTTATATATGTATACTAGGGGGTGAATTTTATCAAAAATCTTAGGATAATTATGTAACATGATATAATTTGTTACAGTAGGATTTGTGAAGTAAATGTTGTAATACTTATGAGATACTGGGCCACTGGAGTCTGTATAATCAATGGTGTTACAACCATTTTAGTTGTAAATCCTTTAAAATTGTATTATTATTTTATCATAAGAGTTTTGATGATATAATGCCCTGTGCCTCTTTTCACAAAAATCTTACGTAAAAAGTTATGGTTAGTCAATTTCATACTTTTGCAGTTCTAAGTCAGACTGATAATAAAATAAAACTATGATATGGTATTCAAAAGTATACAATATTGTACCTAATTCATTATATTTGGAATTTATTGGCCAAAAATGACCGTATTATTAATGTTTGTGCTTTTGACTTACAATGATTTTTGTCATAAGAATTTTTGTAAAAAGGTGCCTTGCTTTTTAAGCTAAGATTATGTTGTGTTGATCTGCTAAGGCATTCAAAAATCAAGTGCTCAAAAGTCTACACGATGATATAGTAGATTTTTGTTCTAATTTATTAATCAAAGTACTAACATGTTCAGTTATTGTATGATTTTTTTTGTCTTAGTTTAAAACCATTATTGGCAGCAATCTTGTACAGTTAAGCCATTTTGGTAGAAATTACTTATCTTGATTGCAAATACAGGTTACTTGTTATTTCAATTTTATTTGTAGTTTCATGAGTGTATCTATACAGGAGGTGAATATTTAAAATCTAAAAATCTACCAAGCTCTGTTAATGGTATCATTTCATCATTTCTCCAATTAATGAAAATAAATCAATATTTTAGCAAGTGTTTCGTATGGGGACAATCAAAAATGTTTTTCAGTAATGAAACATAACTTAAAAAAAAATCTTAAAATGTGTTAATACTTTTGTAGTTTTTGGCAAATTTGTTAATTTTTCTTATTCATCAAACCTGAAAGTTTCATGTCAAAAGTTTGTTCATTTTTTGCATTGCTTAGTGGTCATGTTGGATTTTCATTTAAAACATTGACGTTCAGCTTATCTGATTCCTTTATCTTTGTTTATAATTGTTATTTTTCTAATAAATTTTATATTAATTCATATACAGTGAAGTAATTTTTTCTATAGAGTTCATTTTTACCCATTTTCAATCTATTTGATATTATAACTGATACAACAATGAAACTATAAACTGTGATGTTAGACAAATTGTGCTGGCACAGTTTTACTATGTGTTGGATACTTAAGGGTATACAATAGTACTTTCCATTACGATTCTCTCATTTATAAAGTCATATAAATTTTATCAGAAAAAAAACATTAGTATGGGTAAGATTGTATATGTATGTGATTAGCTTTTTAGGATTTTGTGTTAATTAAGCAAAGGTTTAAGTTTAACATCGGTAGTTATTGATAAAGCTGGGATGCAAATTTTAAAGCTGCTTAATTTCTACTTAAATATCAATTTTTCTAAAACACTCAAACCGCTAAAATTGTTAAGAAATATTATCATTAGTAACAAGATTGATGATTTTAGTGTGACTTATTTTATATTTCTCTCTGTCTCTATGTCAGAATTTACTTTCTTAACACATTTACAGGCACAGAAAATCAGTTCAATTCTAATATATACATAAAATACCAAAATCTTTGAGTGAGGCGCTTTAAAGAAACTTGCAAATTGTTTTAATCACTATTCAACTGTGTTTATTTTCTGATTTCAAATTAATGTTTGTTTTCATATTTCAGACCAAAAAGATATTACATGATGGATTTTTCTATCACAGTTACACATAATTTTTTACTTTTTTTCCTTATGTTCAACTTTATAGAATCTATGTAATTGATATAAATATAGGATCATATAATTAAAATGTTTGTAACTATGTTAAATATACGTGATACATGTCTAAGGAAAGTGTTTAACCGAATCAAGTTATAAATTCGGTAAGTCTGCCAAAGTTACCTTGATACAGCTGACTTTTGTTGTCATTATGATACACCTCGATACAAGCCTCGTAGCTAGCTTAGTGATTAGGGCATAAGTTTACTTATCAAGTGGTTTCGGTTCATGAGCAGCGCATACTTTTGTGGAGCATGGTCATAAATAATTTCTATGACCATTCTACCTCCTACCACTGATTTTAAATCATTGTCAGTCATTGTCTAAAGTAAACCCCAAGTAACCTGTTTACAGCTGAATCCAGAGCCTTTCCAGGAATGGTGAGCAGTTTGACTGACCATTGTAATATGACCCATACAATATGTTGCTATGGTGTTAATCTCTATTTAAAAATAAGGCCGAGTATCAGGTGAATATTGACAGACTACATACCCTACCTAAGTATTATGGTTCTTAAATGTGTTCTTTGTGTTACATTGCTTTCCGTGAATACATTAGGTCTATGTTTGTTTGTTTGCAGTTGGGTTGTTTGCTTGTTAGGTTTAACGCCGTAGCAACACATTGTTTAGGTCATATAACGGCAGTCAGTCAACCTACTCACTCCTCCTGGAAAGGCTAAATCTCTGGATTTAGCTGTTAACCAACTACTAAGCGCATACTTTTGTCAGTGACTGACAACTGCCCTACATAACAAAAAATCCTTGGTAGGAGGGAGAATGGTCGTAGAGGTAATTTAATGACCAATCTCCATGAAAGTATGTCCCGCCCGGGAATCAGCACTTGTGAGCTACCAACTGAGCTAGCCAGGCAGCTACATTAGGTCTATGATGTATGGCATATTTATTTGTCAATTAGCTAAGTGTTTACTAGTCTGTCAATTTTCACTGTTCAATATTTGTTAATCAGTTTGTCAACGATGTGTTGTCCTTTTATTTGTCAACTTTAGCCATAGTTAAATTTGGTGCAGATTGAATCAGATTAGCAATATACCTCATTGCAATTTTAATTGCAAATAAAAAAATTATAGTATTCTTGTTCAATGTGCTTTAATCATCTGACATCAAGTTCAGATCCATTCAAATTAAAGTTCTGAAGGGATGCAAGGAGTTACAAGTAGCTGACAGTGTCTCTTGAAGTACAGTTAATAACTACTCAAATAATTGAAATCCATGTTGTAATTCATTGTTATAAGGAGAACGTTTTGTTTAATGTTATATGGTTGCTGATATGGTTTATTTCAGTGTTATTATTTGTGTAAGAATGTCATCATTCTAGTCCATGTCCGAGTAAAAGTTTTAGGGTTTTTTTAAACTGACTTAGTCTTAAATAGACTTCATCCAGAATTCAAACATTTTGGGTTTTTCTCACATGTGGAATTTCTGTGTAGTTCAGACTATAGTACCACAGAAACCAAATTCCCAAATCTACTTATTCACCTTATGATATCTGAGGTTTATCTGCGTAGAAGATCGCCAAGGTAGTTCCGAATAGTATTTTCTGTCATTTGACATTAATTATACATATCTTACTCATTATTTTTACATATGTCTATGATGGAAAAATGGTGTGTAGATTTTAGGGCTGTCACAATTGAAACAAATGTTATGGAATATTTGTAAAATGAATATTTTTCAACTTTTATCCATTTTATAAAACTTGCGTAACTCTAGCCTTTCCTGGTATGGTTTTCTACGATCAATTAACTCCCGTAACTCTAGAATCCAAGGCTACCTTCCATGCATTCTTGATTCTCGTACCCAGAGGCTTTTAGGATTCTCGATACTAGTTACACCGAGTTTCTTGATAACCTCCGAGTACGAGAATGCCTTCCATGAAACGACTGTGGATTTATAGTAGAATAAAAATAGTTTAGCTCCACTTGATGAAAAATAAAATTTATAGGTCAAGCACCTGTTTGAAATTAATTATTAATTAATAAGTTGATGATAACAGTTCTAGTAGATTTGATAGATGATTAGTGGTGACTATTTCACTTAGTATTTCACCACTATATTTTATAATTACACTTAACTTTATCACTGTAAATTTTATCTCCACTTCTATATCTACATTATTGAGTCCAACAATGGATATCCTATCAGGACTGGACTGTGCTAGTAGCTATTTTGTTATAGTTAGTTTTTTCTCAACTGACAAAACATGAATAATTTCAACGTGACTTCGTGCTCTTTGTCTAACACATTAATATAAAAGTGCAGCTTATCAAATTGAATGGGTTTTTTTTCATTTTAAAACTGAATTAGGGTAGTGTAGGCTTAAACAGTAATAACTCATCTCTTTTAAGATAAATACATGTAATTGAAAATCCATTACAAAAATCACTGGATCTGTAACCTTTTACTACATGAATGGCGTAATTACGCTTCATTTATACCTGGTTTACTCATAGAGTCGAATTGGTAAAAGAGTCTTATACCCTTACATTTTGCTTTATGACAAATATCAGCAAATGTCTATTTCATTCTTTTACACTGAACTGTTGACTGGTTTAAGTTGTATATTGTTTGAGCTGTTATTCAACTGGTAGTGATGACATTTTACGCATTTGTAAATTCAACTATTAAATCACTGTTACGATAGACGTTATTCGTAACTCTAATTTACAGTTTTTTCCAGCTGAACAAGGTTTGTTTGTACCGAATGCAACCCTGTAGAATAAAGTTATTTTACATGTTATTGCTGAAAAGCTGCAACTCAGATTTAATCCTGTTGTTCTGTGTTCACACTTTGTTCCCCACAGCTACTTCCGGTACAACAAAGTTTATTAGCTGGACAAACCTATGAACTTGAGTTCTGAATCAAATCTATTCATGTACATGTTTTTGTTTTCATGTTGTTAATCTTCATATTTGTTTTCAAAGGCTTATTGAACCAAAAGCTTATTCAAATATTCATTTATTTCATTAGATTTTGATTACTTTAATTTCATGTAAATATTCCATTTTATCAAATTTTGTGATGAAAGTATTATTTGATAGAAAGTGCTAAGTGACGATAGTAAAATAGAAAATGAGAAATTTATATTGGTTGTTTAATTATTATAATGCATGCAAGGCTTATATCTATTATATTTCAAAATGCACGTGATTTGTTTATGGTATACTTATCGCAAGCTTAGTGCAAAACAGTTGTAACTCACTCTTTTTTAAACTTGAGTCTCTACCGTTTTGCGCTAAGTTTGCGATATATATAACATTCATTTTCCCCTTCATAAACATGCTTCAATTTATGTATCTAGGCCAACTTTTTTTACTTTTGTTATTCTTATTTAAATGTTCACGTATGCTCAGTTTCAAAAATTCTTGTTTTTAGTATTTGTTTGTTGAAAAGAAAAAATTGAATATTTTCGGTTTTGTTGACTAAGTATACATGTTTTGCTAATCAATAAAAAGAACTTTAATACATTTATAACACAGGGTACTTGATTGAACAAACAACGATATACTCTGATATTTCTTTATAATGAGTAATACAATCTGTACCAAGATATATTAAACTGCATTATGGGTAAGACCCAATTCCTTGCCAGAGCCTCATACAACAGCTTTTTTAGTTTTGATATAATCTCAGTTTCGTTCATTTTGATATAACCCCATTTCTGATAGTAATGTTAAATCTTATTCACCTGTCAGCAAGCATACATTAACCCCACTGATTTAAATACTCACTATTATACTTTTTATTCTCTATCAGTAAAAATCGCAGGTTTAGTGCAAAATGGTCATAACTCAATATAATAAAAAGGTGAGTTATGACTGTTTAGCACTAAACTCGTGAAATAGTTGCCCATATTTATGTATGGAGATTATCAAACAATTATCAAGTGATCAGTAGTCTTCTAACAGAATTGTGAAGTTGGCTTAACATGTAGATGGATGCAGACTTTTAAATGGCACTTTATTTATAAGTATTTAAATCAGTGGGGTTAAATTATGCACCACAGACAGTTGAGTAAAATTTAACAATATATTAATATAATATTAAATTTTGACTATGTGTGACTACACACAGGCTCAATAGATATATAATGGTATAAAGTGATGTGTTTGTCTAAGATTTTTTGTTATATATACTGAAGTAGTGTATGCTTTGTAATTTATTGATCTTGGTGTTGAAAGTGCATGTTATGTTATAATCAATATGTTTCTGTCATATTTTATCACTTCTTGTTTGTATAGAATTACTTTGTCTATAATTATACTTAGTATTTATTTTGATTTCATCTTAATTTTCATGCCATTTAGGTAATCAAGTTTTTTAATATGTTTGTATATTGATAATACCAAATGTTTTAGGGTAGAATTCCTTTATGTCCATTGGTCAACATGTTCACCACCAGCTTTGAAATTTCATTACTGGCTTTAAACTTTTACTTCAGGATTTGTGATTTTACTACCGACTTTGAAATTTCAAAATGTATTTAAATTTCCCAACTGGGTCTAAAATTTCAAACTGGCTTCATAATTTCCTTGCTGGCTTTGAATTTTACAACTAAATTTGATATTTCACTACCAGCTTTGAAATTTAACAACTGGCTTTAAAATTTTGCTTCAGTATTTGAAATTTCACAACCAACTTTGAAATTTTATAACCAACTGAGTCTGTTGTTTAACTGTGGAGGACATCATGTTATGTGCTTAGGAGTTCTATCATAAAATTTTGATTGTCATTTTTTCTTTTAAAAGTGCACTAATTAGTTATCATTAATTAACCCAAAATAAGCAGAGAGTTTGTAAGAATGATTTACATTTTAGCATGTATTGAGTTTTTTGTAGATAGTTTATATTAAAGTGTATGTTTGAAGACATAAAATATAATTGTTGCTAAGAGTTGATAATTTTATATTTTATAAAACTACTATGTGTGGAGGAAAGGAAAGCAGAAAATGTGTTAGTTGTGAGTGGTTTAGTCACATTCCTATGTTTCAATGGTTTATTTGATTGTTTGAAAGACTGATAGAAGACATTAAAAACTATAATGTTAGTATGATCATGTATAATATATTGTTATTTTTCTCGAAAAAATTATGATGTCTTAATATTAAATGTTATATGGTCTTCGAGTTGTGTTTGTCTTCTCTACTGATTTCAACTGGAATTCAAACTTTATTTGTGGGTTTAGTGCAAAATGGTCATAACTCACTCTTCTTATATTGAGTTATGACCATTTTGTGCTAAACCTGCGATATTGGTTTTACCAGGGGTACTAACAAGACTTCACTGTTACAATGAAAAGTATGTGTACAGAGTACAATAGAATTGATTTTGAGTCTCATGGATTTCAGCAATTATGGGTAAAAAGGATTTGTTTGCACCTTATTAGTGCAGATGGAACAAACAAATATCTTTAAAAGATATTAGGAGCTATGCACGCTTCATTTTGTTTAAAGTGTAAAAAGTCATTTTTAGCTGTTCAGTCATACCCCTAGAATGTATAATCAATTAGCATAGTGATTCACCCATAATACACAGAGTAAATGGTCAGCAACTACTGTCCGTGCTATGCACCTGTTTATCATAAATAACCAATGGTACCATTTCCTATATCCATTCCTTTATAATAGAAAAGAATTTCAATGGTATGGTAGAGCTTATTGTATTGGTTGAGAATATAGGTCAAAAGTTTAGGCTTAGACAGCTATGCTGAAGAAACCCAATATTTTGAGTTCAGGATATCATCTATTGGTTTACTGTCATTGGTTGGGCCAAGGTCAAGTTGTAAAGATTACTCATGCGACATCTAAATAGGCTTACACTGAGAGGTCTGCCACATACAGTTTATAAATACACTTCAACTACGGTTGATAGACACGGGTTTGACTCCAGGATAGCTAATACATTGTATTAGCTATGATAAAAGTTCTTCCTTGAACATTCTAAACAAGTTGAATAATATGACATGTAGGTATTGTTATTCAACTGTCTGTGGTGCATATTATAACTCCACTGATTTAAATACTTGTTGTAGTATTTCTGTACTCGGGATCGATAAAAACATATCTAAATTGACTGAGTTAGTGTTTGCGCCACTGACAGTTGAATAAAAAATTAACAATACTGGCAAGATTAAATGGCTTTAAATACCCAGTAAGTAGAGAAAGTTGTTTTTTCTTTTGTTTCAATCAGACTACATCTACAGTGGAGATCATCTATGTTATTATACCTCATGTGATCTGTTTACTATATAGCCTAATGTGACATCACTGGGTGACCATCTGTAATGATACCCTCTGGACATCACCTATCTGCCCGCTTGACATCACCTATCTGCCCGCTGAAAGTGATTGGGGACTACTGTACTCTACTGCGTTGGAGTTTGCTAATACCCTACAAAGATTTCTAATAGGTATTGTTTTCTGTTGAATCAAAGTAGTAAGAAATCTTTCCATTTCCACTTTTAAACGCATGCACGACAAAACGGGTTTGCATCAATAAAGAAGCATACAAGCTATGCAAGCAGGCGGCAGTATTGTTCTATACTGTACACATTTTCATTATCATTCGGACATAAATATTAAAAAATAAAAAAAAATCAAAATTGGGGTACTAAAAGTTAAGTATAAAAGCGCTGTTTTTTTTTCCATAATTAATTGAATTTATATGTATCAAATATACTATATTCCATATATAATTATATAAAGTGTGTAGAATACTATTTTCCTTAAGTAGGCCAAGGACCCAAGGCAAATATTTTAGGGCGCTGGGAGGGTCGCCGGTCCGCAGTAGACTGTAATTCATATATTATTATATAAAGTGTATGGAATACTATATTCCTTTGAACACTCCAGATCATTGAATAATGATCTATAAACAACAAAAACAAGACTTTTGTATAACATGTATTTTAGCACTTGGGCTAGTGGCTATACTAAACTATATATACATTACAAACTATTATATAAGTTGACAATTCCATGTGTTCAACAATATACTTCATAAAATACTTCAAATTGATAAGACGTATGGTAAACCGTTCAAAATAGACATATTCATCTCTTTCAATTAACATCTCGCGACAAATTTGATACATTGTTTCTTAAAAACAAAAATAAAAAATTAAAAAAATTTGTGAGTGTTCAGTACAGCCGCCCAAAGCTGAATGTCCTTTCAAATACTTTAGAATCGCACGATAATTTGTGCGATGAAACACGATGTTTCATTGGTTTATACTCTACATAACAACTTTGAATTAACCAATCAAAGATCTTAACATGATATCAAAGGAAAATATTTTCCGCCTAATTCGCTTCGCTTAACCGGCAGAAAATACATTTCATAAAAAGGCCTAGGACTGAAGGCAAATATTTAAAGTCGGTGGGAGTGTCGCCGGTCCGCAGTACGCACTGAAATTATTTTATCCACAATCGAAAAACTTGGATTTGATCGCCAGCAAAAAAGTTCGTTTTGATAAACTCAAGAGCGTTCGAATAGAAAAAGTATCTGGTAAAATCGATCCGTTCGGTACTGATTTTTACGGGACTTGTTTGTATTCGTACCATGGAACTTTCGACCTAAACTAGGACCCATTAATTTAAGCAACGGTCTAACGGGCATTTTATGTCGTTTGTATATGTAAAAATATATTTGGATAATTACATAACCAAGGTATATTTTTGGGGGATGCAAGTGTGCTACGTTATTATCTTCTGACAACTTATAAATGAAAATTTGGTGTCAATTTTTCTATAAATTTCTTTCTATTTTTGTAAAGGCTATAAAACCGATTAAAAAATGATGGTTAAATTACAAATATACTTTGATGTGACAAATAATTTTAAACATCAATAGTTATTCATAAAGCAAATTAATGCGACAAATTTAATTAATACATATTTGAGTTTGTCAAGTATGTTGTAAATGGAATGCATTTTCTTAATGTTTGACCTCTTTTCTTCAATAAGAGTGATTTACATGTTTGGCATTACAGAAAAAGCATGTAAAAAAAGTTTGACTTACATTTAGATAATATGACATTTAAAACAAGCAGTATTATGGCGGTTAATTTTGTTTGAAGTATAGATTGTCATATTTTTAGTGAAAGGTACATGTATTTGCTACCGTCAAATAGAATTGTCAAATGATAAGCCTGTTTGACCATTCATGAACACATGTGTACTGATATTTTTTTATTGCCATCTGACTTTTATAATAAAATTATTACCGGGTGACGCTTAAAATTTTCATGAAAAACGTCACATTTTAGCTAATAGCTCAAAAACGACATCGGTAAGGGTATTATTTTGTTTTATAATTCAAATGTAAATTGTGAAAGAAATGAAATTTTGATGTGATGTCTCACGGTCGGAAAACGTGGAAAAAAACTTTTAAAGTTTTTATTCATATCCATTTTTGTCACGAATTTCGACGTAAACGTTAACTCAAGGATGAAAATACTACAGAAAAAATATGTATTCTTGGTGCAGGCATAGATATAAGATTCTAGATATTGGAAATTATATTTTTCCAAAGTTTTACGTTACATTGTACTATGGAAATGGATATTGTTTTAATGCAAAAAATACGACTTGAGAATAAAAAGAGGCTTTTAGATACTGTATTCTTAAGTTTTTAAGTACCCCGATTTTAGTATTGTTGGAAATATATATTTTTTAACATTTATGTCCGATTGATAATGGAAATGCAATTAGGACCATATTGTCGTATGGTCTGCATGGTTGTTATGCTCATTTATTGATGCAAACCCGGTTTTGTCGTGCATATGTTGAAGAACGAAAATGGGCACGTGTTTCTCGTGCAAATATCCCACGTGGTATGTTTTGGTGAAAATCATTAGTGTGTTGATATGCACACCGAAAAATCAAGAAATTGCTCGAATGTCGCCACAAGAACGCTAAATTGCCATATATGTATTTTGCAAGGCATGGCGTCACCTGTAGAGATAAGATTTCTAATAGCTATTGTTTTCTGTTAAATCAAAGCAATAAGAAATCTCTCCATTTCCACTTTTAACGCGGCAGTATGGATATATACTGTACGCATTTCATTATCGATCGGACATAAATATTAAAAAAAATAAAAATTCTAAAATATTGAAATTGGGGTACTTAGAAGTTTCGTTAAGTATAAAAGCGCTGTTATTTTCTATAATTGAATTTATAAGTACAAAATAAGCTATATTCCATATATAAGTATATAAAGTGTGTAGAAAACTATTTTCATAAATAGGCAAAGGCAAATTTTTAAAGTCGGTGGGAGTGTCGCCGGTCCGCAGTACGCACTGAAATTATTTTATCCACATTCGAAAAACTCGGATAGGATCGCCAACAAAAAAGTTCGTTTTGATAAACTCAAGAGCGCTCGAATAGAAAAAGTATCTGATAAAATCAATCCGTTCGGTGCTGATTTTTACGGAACTTGTTTGTTTTCGTACTATGGAACTTTCGACCTAAACTAGGGCCCATTAATTTAAGCAACAGTCTTACGGGCATTTTCATGTCGTTTGTATATGTAAAAACATATTTGGATAATTACATAACCAATGTATATTTTTGGGGATGCAAGTGTTCATATACATTAAGTTAAGCTACCCAACGTTATTATCTTCTGACAACTTATAAATGAAAATTTGGCGTCAATTTTTCATAAATTTATTTTCTATTTTTGTAAAGGCTATAAAATCGATTATAAAATGATTGATTAAAGGGGCATAAATGGATTTGAAATCAAATAATTCATATCAGGTCGACAAAAGAATCATAAAAAAATAATTTTTGCGAAAATTCCATCTCAAAATATCATTTCGCGGCCTAGTTATTCAATAAATAAAATGGACCAATTTGACGAGTATTTGTTTACATACGCACCGGATCGAGTGTACTCGGAAGTTGTCGACTTTTTACGCGGCTCGTCGGAAAACTTCGTAAGCATCGATCACGTGATTGGAAATCTGTCAATCATCAATTGGAATAAACACGCGGATTGTTAATCGATAATTCGCTCAAGAAATCGTTCTTACATCTTTAGGTTTGTGGCTTTTATTTATAAACAATTCAATACTCATACATATTATTCATCATTCGTACTTTTTGATGTCTTTCTAACATTTTCTGTTCTGCTTATGCTGAATGTATCCAGTTTTCGCGACTTTGAATTTACTACAGTTTTTTATTGTCTTCACTCATCACTGCATCGCTGCAGGCACATAAAGACTTGCGAGGTGTTTTTGTTGCCGGAAAAAAACATGGCAAGATCAAGCCTTGTGTACATGGATTTATTTTATTGTCTGTTTTGCTTACAGTGCTTTGTAAACCGAAAGTAGATCTGTCATAGATCTAGGCTACTGACGTACTGTCATGTCATGGATGTCCCTTCAAGGTCTGTAGACAATTGCTCTATCTACTTCATAGATACCACTGTCCAGGGCTTAAGCTTCAAAGGCAAGTGATCCACTGCAGTCTGACAGAAGTATGTTACATGAGCTAAGGGATTGAGAGGGCCTTCTAGTTCTTCCAATAATATGCAGGGTTCTCTCTGGAGCATAGTCGCATATGTGAAATATGTACAAGGTGTTTGTGAGGGGGACAAGTGCTCATATAAAAACTGATAAAAGCAGGGGTCTGTACATAGCTAGTGGATGACAGCCAACCCAGACTTGAAAGTGTCCAAGGTCTGGGCTGTAGCAACATGCTCTGGGAGACTATTCCAATAGCGGATGCCGACTTGGAAGAATGAATGCCTGTAGATGTCTGTTCTACAATAGGGCACCATGTATCGAAGAGTGTGTCCTCTTGCTTCCATTTCAACATTTGCATTGCCAATAAGCCATGTTTACAAGTTATTAGAGTATATACACTTACAGTATATCTGTAGACATGCATGACATTCAAACATGCATATAATCAATTATATTATGTAGATCTACTGTATAGGGTTATATACACTTACATAGGGGTCCACAAGTTTCTTTTCATTATATTCTGTTAGACGCTTATGTGTTATTGAAAAAAATATTGCAGACACATTTTGTTTAGTATCTATATTTAATATTTACAATACATAAGACCATAGGTAATGGTTTATGTTTTACTATATACATGTATTAGGTGTGAAACATAACCACTTAAATCTTATTTTTTAGTATAATTCATAATGTGCAAATTTAATGTGCTAAGAAACTTGTGGACTCCGATGTAATGTTAATAAGCATTTTTTTACTGAAATCATGACTGTACAATTTTGAAGGCTTGTGAAATATTTTTTGGCTTGTATAATTTCAGTTATTCCTGACAGCAAGGTAGTCTGAATTACTTACTTATTCAAATCCAAATTTTTATGACTGCATACAATTCACCCATAGATCAATATAGCTCAGAGACTCAGCATGAAAATTCTGTTAGGTATCTCATGACAAGTACATAATTTGAATCTCATGGGATATACCTTATTTATGTATTATTTCATTATAAGTTCTCATACAAGCATTTAATAATAATGTAATTATCTAGCCTGCATTTAGACTATGTTGTTTTTATTTATAGGCACCAAACAGCTGTCAATTTACATCAGAAAATGGAAGCCCCCATATTGAAGGAAGAGTTTTTGAATTGGTCTGGAATGCAAGATATATTGATTGACTGGGAAAGCCAAATGATTACGTATGAAAAAAAGTTAATTCAAAGGTTAGTGTTATTGATAATGATTTTTCCAAGTCATTGTCATTTATTTGATATGCTTAAATGATACAGATTTTGAATGCTTACTTTATGTAACTATTTTATAATGACCTTACTGAATAATTTGCTGGTATATGATTCAATAATGTATAAGTTTACTGGTATTGTATGTAATTATGAATTTTAGTATTTGTTTAATACTGTCAGACAGATTTTACAAGAAACAGCTAGACAAAATGCAACCCTGAAACACTGGATTTTGTGAAAGAACTAAGCTGGTTTTAAAGTAATCATACAAAACACTATCATTCCTTACATTTCTACATCAAACATATTCTGTAACTATGACACACATAACTATGTTTTTTATCGTTCAATTTTAGATAGAAGATGGCACCACTTGATGCTTCAAGATTTCTTGCATTCTACTAATGAGAATAAAGTATTTTGTGTTGCATACCATCAAATGAAAGTTTCTTGCCACCTTTCCATGGTGTTAACTTGGTAAGAATAATTGATCATTACCCGGCAATTGAAAATTAGCTGTTCATCAATAATACATTGATTTATATAGATATACATCTATTTGATATACTGAATAGAAATATGACATCATTATGATGTAAGATAACGATAACATAATAGTTCTATCAGTAATCTAAACTCAAATTGGGTGCAATCGCTTAATCATGGTTGACTTAAAGAAGTGTGTTTTGTGAATCATTTTGTAACAATGCACTCGTTAAAGATAGTGATAAGATTTTCTAACCATTCATAGTTATGGTTGGTTTTTTTGTTGAGTTAAGAGCCTTTTCACACATTTTATTTGTCATATTATATAATAGTGATCAGCCAACCTTCTCACTGTTAATCTCTGGATTTAGCTATTAATGCCTACTTTTGTAATTAACTGACAACTGCCGTGCATGATAAAGAATCAGTGGTAGGAAGAAGAATCGCAGCAGAAATAATACCATGACCAAGCACCTCAAAAGTAGGCCCCACCAGGGAATCAAACTCACAACCCCTCGATCAGTAGACTTGCGTGCTACAAGCTAAGCGAGCCAGGTGGCATTCATGGTTATGTATTTGAGTTGTTTATCAACATGTTGATTTTTTCAAAATATTACTTCATTATTGTGAGTAAATGTTGACCCAAAAATGTTGTATGAAATATGATATTTTTTTCAGGACAAGTTTCCCAGAACATCTCACTATCATATGAGTAAATATATAGAGGCAGCTAACTAACCCTATTGTACACTATGTTGAGCAGATGTCCTAATGGTTGATGATAAAGAGACACTGTAACACTTAACACTACACTAAGTGATTTGTTCAGTGACTATAGAAAGTTACTACCATATGAATGACAAATGTTATTGATTACATCTCAACCAAGGAAACTTTCCAAATTTACTTTTGCAGCTTACTGAACAAGACAGACAATGTGCAATATATTCATGACATTGTGTACAATTTTATATGGGTACATGTATTACGGCCAATATAATGTAACATGAACTTTGATCAGTCATTTTATTTCATCCAAACTATGATTATGCGGTAACTGGAAAGAGTATTCAATGAACCCTTTTAATAATGTTGGCTGATAGTGTATTTGGCATTTAGAAGCATGGTTTTGTAGACCCCTTATATTTCTATGAGTGTTTAACTTTTGACTGAGGGGCAATTAATGGAAAGATGAGAACTTTAAGTAGGCTGTCTAAGGTGACATAAGCAGGGGTCACAATTGTTGTATAGAATTATGTATAGAACTCTTTAAATATATTTTCTGAATTAATTAATGTAGAACTTTCATATTACTTGTATGCAAGAAGCATCTAAAATGTTAATGTGGTTCACCTAAGATCAAAATTGACCTGTCTATACATAAAGAAATTCTTGTCTGAACCATGAGGCCTACATCAAGTATAAATTGCTAATGGTGTTCATAGTGGCTACATCTAAATTGTGTAATTAATTGATATCTTAAGAATTGGATTGATACAAGTTTTAGCTATAAGTGTTAGGGAATATATGCATTTAGTGCTTGCAAGTATTTTTTTATTTGTAAACACTAAATGCAAAATTTCCAAAGTACTTCTAGCTTAAATTTGTATCAGTCTAATACTTAAGTTCTTTTTGAAGTTTTGAGGGCATTAGTTTATCTATTCCAAAATCAACCTTAAGTTCCTCTGTTTTCACTCTGTTTCAGTAAAAGTTCATTTATTTTGAAAATCATATTTCTGTATCAATTCCTATATTTTTCTTAGTTGTTAGTTGACAGTCTGTAACTGCTTAACTGTAAATTGAAGAAACAACATATCATGATGGATGGTGTATTTCTTATGAAAAAATGCATAATTCAAAATCAATGTCATTTTATTGTACAAAATTCTTTAACAACTTACATACAGCCAATCTATTCAATTTCTTTATCACATCATTATTGCATATCATCCTTGGCCTATATGCTAATACATGTATTGATTTTTTATAAAATTTTCTGTCTCCAAACTTTTGTGTGGTACTGTATACTGGGGAATAATATGTCTAAATTTCTTGTTTCTTTTGCACTTGTATGTTTTGTTTCATTATACATTTTTGACTCAACTTTTCAGAGAAAAGTAGGGTATCTTACTTAGCTGTGTGTCGGCATAAAACTTCTTGCTTAAGTTTTTTAGGTGCTATGTTTTTGTATCTTTTAGATTTTTGCAAGTACTGGAGGGATTCTCTTTAGACTTCATTTGTGTTTATAGGGTTACCATTGAAGTTCAAATACCAAGTTACATAACCCTGAATGAATTTGGACTGAACTAAAACCCTTATTATACTTCTTAGATAAGTGTTTAGGTGCAACATGTTATCTTAGCAACTAAGGGATTCACTTGAAACTTCACACATGTCTATGGGATTACTTATCAAGGTCAAATACTAGGTTACATATTCTTAAATAATTAAGAATGAATAATGGCCCTTTTATACTTAGAAATTTCTTGGTTAAGTTTTTAGGTGCATCATTTTTTCTTTGCAACTACTAGAGGGATTTACTTGAAACCTCTCACTTGTCTACAGGGTTACCTTTGGAGTTCAAATGCCAAGTTACATAACTTTTGAATGAATCTGAACTGAATTATGACCCGTTTAATGCTTAGAAAGCTTTTGGTTAAGTTTTCAGGTGGTTCATTTTATCTAAGCAACTACTGAAGGTTTTTTTTGAAACTTCAAACATGTGTACAGGGGTACTTATTGAAGTCAATTACTAAGTTGCATAACTCTAGCAAGAATTTTGACTGGATTATGTACCTCTAATACTTAAGTTTTTGGGTTAACTTTTTTGGTTCAACATTTTGTTTTTGAACTTATGAGGAGATTTACTTGAAACATCACTCATATCAACAGGTTAAATATAACTGCATGTTAATCAGTATGTCCCAACACATATGTAAAGTAGTGTATTTTATTTGACAAATGATAGTTGATTATTGTTTCTTTATAGTGATTTACTTGGGTTATCTGAATTTATCTTCAGGCTTTATTCCTCTTAAAAGTTTAGGAATTGACTTCAAATGTTGTTTTTTTATTGTTAAGCAGGAAAATTGTGATAAGTCTACTGGTTGTACATTATTATTCAAAGCACACATTGACTAAATAAATATCATCATGGAAGTGAACAATTGTGCAAAAGTTATATTATCTTGCATACTCAAGTTTTTGCCAGTTCATTTTCTATTGACATACATACATGTATATTTAATAATGCATAATATTTACATTCTTATCTGATTTTGGAGATTTATTAAATTTTTGGTTCCTTTAGTGTACAAAACGAAACTACTTATTTCAAGTTTGATGAACCAAAACATCTCATGAAGGGTGGTGTATTTTTGCTAAAATCTTGATCATTTAAAATCTGAATTTATTTATTGTGCAATAATTTATTATCCTGTAAATTGCTGACTTGAAATATGAAAGTTGTTTAAAATGTAACTTGCATTAAGTAGTCAGTGAAGGAAAGTGACTTAATCCTCTGCTTACAGCAGATGAACACTTACAAAAGGTTCAGAAAATTGTGCTTCCATTAGTCCAATCAAAATAGTTAATTATTTATGCAGTTTGTTATAGAAATGTCAGTCGTTAATTGGAAGTCTTACTTTATAATGATGACTCTTAGTTGATAAATTTTGACTGTATAAAGACTTACCCGGTAACCATAGGGTGTGACACATGAGAGCTTTTGGAGCCCCAAAAGTGAACATAGACTATATATAGATTCTATGCCCCTTTTTATAGCTCAGGGAGCTTAATGTGTCGAACTCCTATGGTTTCAACTGGGAGGATGTTCGCATGTCTGTGTCTTTTTACAATGATGGTGGGGCTTTGTCAGTTCTAAAATTGTAACAGGTGTAAAATAGAGGACCTGGTATTTTCATGGGCAGGAAACCAGATTGGCCACTGGCAGTGGGTGACTGCTAATAACAGGTTTAACTATACTGAAATTGCATATTACTGCATGTACATGTATTTTGATAAACCTTGGCCTCTATAATGTTTCATGTCATTTTAATTGAGTTACAATTTTATTTCTGTAAAATGCATTAAGCTCATGGTCCTTGGTTCCTCTTTGAATGTGTCAGGTACACTTGGTCTTCTTATTGCTTGAGAACCATGTATGAGATAGATTATGTTTTCATTTTACTATAAGGTTTAGTGCAAGGGGCGGAGTTCAACATGCTTCTATACTATACAATATAGTACATGTCTACTGTCAACAATCCTCGACAGCTGATTGGACGAGGGGAAAATGCTATGTGCTAAGTATAAATTAGTCGACATACTCTACAAGAGCATAATTTGTGTCTACATTTCTTATTTCCTGTGCATTTATATGTTGTGTACCATTATACATTTTATATGTTTTTTGTCATTCATTACTTTATATTTTCCATTCACATTCTACCATATTTAAATAATGTGTTACTAATTTATAAGGTAAATTAAAAAATATTCTAGTTGTTTGTTATTATTTAGAAAGTTGTTCATTACATGATCCATAGTCACTACTAAGTTAGAGAGTATGCTAATGTAAAACTGGAGATCGTGTTTAATCAGATTGGGTAAAACTAATACCTAGATGATGAAATATAAGCCTACACCACTTTGGACTGACTTACCTTCCATAACCAGTCAATGCTGGAAAGAAAGATTGATTTCTACCTGTCTTTTCCTCTAAAGAGAAATATACAGAACTTGTATTCTTGTTGTGTAGCGTTTGGTAAATTGGTAGACAGCAAACACTGCATTCTCATACCCAGTCTAGAAGGAGTCTTGATACTAGCTTGAGAATCTTGATAACCTCGGGGTACTAGACTGCGAGTTCTGATGCTAGTGGTTGTTTTGGTAGGAACCTTGGAGTAGAAATCAACTTTGTATCATGGATTGATAGTGTTGTTCAAAGACGGTACAATCCGCTTTTCCAGGTGCTTAACTGTAATGATATACTGTTGTGAAATGTATATCCAAGAATGAGAGACTCGTTACTCAATAGTCTTGCTAAAGTTGCCACATTTCTATCATACTAAATTACACAATTATATAGTGATATACAGTCTCAACATAAAAAGAATCAACTCCAGTAAAACTTTCAATTTTGTTATGAAGCAGTATCATGCTTAGAATATTGTAGCAAGTAACCCATAAAATAATTAAGTGCAGACAAGTAGGTCATACATAAATATTCACAAATAAGTAGTTGTTCCCAGAGCCTAGTAAGATTCTCCATACTAGTTAGTTTGAGAATCTAAATAAACTTAGGGTACGAGAATGCTATTTGGAAGAAATTATTAAAACACAGATCTGAGGAATATTCTAGTTTATTACAACAATAATATGGAAAATTGTTACACAGAATAATAGTTTTGAAAAATATGCAATTTAGGCAAAACAATAAGTTGTGCTTTATTTCATGTTGTCACATGAGTTCATAAAGAATCATTACTGACTTTTTTCAATTGAAAAATAAATAAAGGTATAAATTGAAAACTATTCTAATAGTATTGATAAAAACAATTGCATGGTTATCATATGCCTCAAAATTGAATATTTGAGAATATCAAATATCATAACAGAAATAATTTTTGTTTCCCTGAAAAGACACACTTTCTTGACAATGTTGTTCAAAAGATTTTACATACAAATCTGCATTTGCCTTACCCCTTTTAAGGCATGGAAAAATCATGGGGCTTAATATGATATAAGTCTAATTTGAAAAAAATGACTTTCTGCATCAAGCTGACAATGAGTAAATAAATATTTAGAAGACTTCTAGAAATTAAGAGATTAAGCAAATGTATTACCACATAATGTAATCTTAATGGGAACAAGTAACAAAAGCTTATATAACAAGTACAAGTGTTTTAATTAATTCATTAGACAGTCGAAACTTACTATGGTATATATGCCATTACAAGTACTAGCAAGTATTGCAGCTAATTGGTAATAAAAGGACATGATTTGGAGTAAATGCATTCACAATGAAAACATTTCAACACTTTTAAAGTATGGTAAATGTATAATAATATACATGCAGTATGTATGTACTAATATTAAATTTTTATGTGAATTGACTGATTAAACTGATATTTTAAGCATTGTACACAGAAATGTTATCTCTTATATATGGTAAATTTGTTAAAACAAGTAAAAGATAATGTCTTTATTCATTTAACACAATGTTAATGGTTCTCGGTGAGTGAAAGCAGTTTGATAATCACATATCACTATACATGTAAGTTTTATGTTGTATGTTATTTTACAGGGTTCTTTGAATTTATGAAGCATAAAATAAAGTCATCATAGTCATCATTGTTAGCCCATCCCGTCTTCTTCTGGTAGCATGAGGGAAACCTGAAACACAATCAAAATGAAAACATGATTATAAGGATAAAAAATATCACCATAAAAACTTCAGTGAATGCCTAACTTAAATTAGTCCTTGACCCTATATATAGTTTTTGGTCAGAAATAAACACAAATGTGACTCATGTATAAATTCTTTCTCTGTGATCATATAGAAACTTTTATTTTATGACCATCACCATTGTTAATGTTTGCATAGGTGGATCATGGATTTTTGGTTGGAGGGGGGCATAAAATTAACCAACAAAATAGGGTTTCGAATGGCTGTAATGGCCCCAAATGGTCCACGGCAAAGTCGTGATCAGGGCTCTAGGTAACCGGTGGCATCTGAAATTCATGTGTTTATGTTATTTCTAAGTGATTCAGGATCTAGATATAACATATATTTTCTAAAAGCATTTTAATTATCTTAAATTCTGACAATAATGAGAAGGAATTGTTTTAAACTGCATGCTATATCATAGTATTTCTGTAATCCCAGTTTAGTAACTTGTTGCACGCATAGGGTGTGAAAACTTTTGACATATATTTGTATAATTATACATATTTTCCTATAATTATCAGATCATTTAATATATTTTGTTTCTTTACTCTGTCAAATATTTATAAATAATATAATATATTATAAATAATATAAAATATTTTGCAAATTATTAACTTACATAAGTAGATCCCTTATCTTTCATTTTTATTTTTCACATAAATATATACTTCATTCACTAAACAATTCTTCCAGCCATTCTAATCATTGATGTCAACAAAAAACTATCATCACTCTGAACATTAAATCTGACTAACTTCATAATATCTAGAAATTGTCAATCTAAAATGAATAAAAAAGAAGAGAATATTAGAATTATCAAAATCTTCATGTCTATTTCATATAATATATTGATACTACACTTTAGCCTCTCACTGTATCATACAATGTTATAGTACTATACACTGTCTATAAACTTTGTTGAGTTAGAATTAAATATTTTATATACAAGTACTATACAATTATCAAATCCATGATATATTGTATGTCCAAATCAGATGCAATTAAAATGAAGCATCATCTGCTTATCTTCACATCAAGGTATGGTTATAGATGATCACTTGTTGATGTCATTACCGTACGCTACCAATAGGAATGAGTAAATACAGGGCGAACAAACTCAAGGCCGAGTGATCAATAAACTTCCAAGGATTGGGCACCGTATTACGATTAAATATGCATTATAACAACGAGTTCGTTGTCATTTCATGTTATATTATAATGAACAATAATATTGTGATTATAACGTAATAGACAGTGCCATACATGTAAAAATGCATTGGCGATTTTCGGAAAATCATCAAAATGACAACCCGCACTGTATAAGTTCGTAACATTTAACCTTACCTTATAGAAATAGCAGCCCGACTCGGCGCGGGAAGACGTGGTTCATCATTGGATTTTATTCAACAATTTATAATGATCCATATTTTTAAATCTGGTCCGATGCTTGCTCGATAAATGAAACGGTTAAAATGTGTTCGGAAAAGCATCCATCTACAATCAAGGCTGTTTTTATTTACCTTACACGCGATTGGTCAATATTGTTATTCGAGGGCGGAGTTACGTCGAATGTATACAAACTTGTCGGTAAACTTCGGAAACTGTGTGTATGGCGCGAAAATCTGAATGTAAATATTATTGTTTACAATACATGGATGCGGCCTAGATTTTTAAAGTTATTTTTTGGAAAGTGTATTTTGTATGGAGATTTGGCATTATCACCATGTGATTAACTCATGTATACGTATTTTTTGCAATAGTTAACAGATTTTATAAAGATTTTTTAATCAAATCCATTTTAGGCCCTTTA
Source organism: Mactra quadrangularis (assembly GCA_025267735.1). NCBI lineage: Eukaryota > Metazoa > Mollusca > Bivalvia > Venerida > Mactridae > Mactra > Mactra quadrangularis. Next base: position 20,005,887 of record CM046299.1, read on the forward strand.
AATAAAGTCTAAATTTTAGCGTAACGTTAAATTATTTTGACGTCGTGATGTCATATGCAATATTTATTGGGGCCGTTCGTAGAGCATGTGCATTTTGACGCTTAGATTGCTTAATATGTTAATATTTACCATATTTTAGATACTTTTCGCAAATATGTTCCCAATTACTTTGATAATGCTCGCACAATCCACAGAAAACAAAATTTTGTAAAAACGTCGGGTAGTTATCTAATATAGCCCTATTTTGATTAGAACTCATGGAAATTGACGCTTAAAATTTTCATGAAAAACGTCACATTTTAGCTAATAGCTCAAAAACGACTTCGGTAAGGGTATTATTTTATTTTATAATTCAAATGTAAATTGTGAAAGAAATGAAATTTTGAATTAAGATTGATGTGATGTCTCACGGTCGGAAAACGTGGAAAAAAACTTTTATTAAAGTTTTTATTCATATCCATTTTTGTCACGAATTTCGACGTAACCGTTAACCCAAGGATGATGAATACTACAGAAAAAATATGTATTCTTTCGAAATTTTTGAAACTTGGTGCAGGCATAGATATAAGATTCTAGATATTGGAAATTATATTTTTCCAAAGTTTTACGTAACGTTACTATGGAAATGGATATTGTTTTTATGCAAAAAATACGACTTGAGAATAAAAAGAGGTTTTTAGATACTGTATTTTTAAGTTTTTAAGTACCCCGATTTCAGTATTGTTGGAAATATATATTTTTTAACATTTATGTCCGATTGATAATGGAAATGCATTTAGGACCATATTGTCGTATGGTCTGCATGGTTGTTATGCTCATTTATTGATGCAAACCCGGTTGTGTCGTGCATATGTTGAAGAACGAAAATGGGCACTTGTTTCTCGTGCAAATATCCCACGTGGTATGTTTTGGTGAAAATCATAAGTGTGTTGATATGCACACCGAAAAATTAAGAAATGACTCGAATGTCGCCAAAAGAACGCTAAATTGCCATATATGTCTTTTGCAAGGCATGGCGTCACCTGTAGAGATAAGATTTCTAATAGCTATTGTTTTCTGTTAAATCAAAGCAAAAAGAAATCTCTCCATTTCCACTTTTAACGCGGCAGTTTGGATCTATACTGTACGCATTTCATTATCGATCGGACATAAATATTAAAAAAAAAATTCTAAAATATCGAAATTGGGGTACTTAGAAGTTTCGTTAAGTATAAAAGCGCTGTTATTTTCTATAATTGAATCTATAAGTACAAAATAAGCTATATTCCATGTATAAGTATATAAAGTGTGTAGAAAACTATTTTCATAAATAGGCAAAGGCAAATTTTTAAAGTCGGTGGGAGTGTCGCCGGTCCGCAGTACGCACTGAAATTATTTTATCCACATTCGGAATACTCGGATATGATCGCCAACAAAAAAGTTCGTTTTGATAAACTCAAGAGCGCTCGAATAGAAAAAGTATCTGATAAAATCAATCCGTTCGGTGCTGATTTTTACGGAACTTGTTTGTTTTCGTACCATGGAACTTTCGCCCTAAACTAGGGCCCCTTAATTTAAGCAACAGACTTACGGGCATTTTCATGTCGTTTGTATATGTAAAAACATATTTGGATAATTACATAACCAATGCATATTTTTGGGGATGCAAGTGTTCATGTACATTAAGTTAAGCTACCCAACGTTATTATCTTCTGACAACTTATAAATGAAAATTTGGCGTCAATTTTTCCATAAATTTATTTTCTATTTTTGTAAAGGCTATAAAATTGATTAAAAATGATTGATTAAATTACAAATATACTTTGATGTGACAAATAATTTTAAACATGATCAATAGTTATTCATGAAACAAATTAATGCGACAAATTTAATACATATTTGAGTTTGTCAAGTATGATGTAAATGGAATGCATTTTCTGAATGTTTGGCCTCTTTTCTTCAATAAGAGTGACTTACTTGTTTGGCATTACAGAAAAAAACATGTAAAAACAGTTTGACTTACATTTAGATAATATGACATTTAAAACAAGCAGTATTATGGCGGTTAATTTTGTTTTAAGTATAGATTGTCATATTTTTAGTGAAAGGTACATGTATTTGCTACCGTCAAATAGACTTGTCAAATGATAAGCCTGTTTGACCATTCATGAACACATGTATACTGATAAATGTTTTATTGCCATCTGACTTTTATACTACAATTATTACCGGGTATTTATTTAACCTGCTCTCCAATAAGTATCATATTTATTAAGTATTTAAATCACATACAGTTACTTTTTCTAAAAAAAACCAACTGAAATCTGAGGCGCGTTCAACAATGGGAGCACTCGAGGTGACATCAAGTGCTCTCGTTCTGAACACGGGCCCACACAGGAGTGCTTGCGGACGCTCGCAATTCAGCTCGAAAGTTGGTTGATTTGAATAAAATTTTGAACATTTATTAAATAAAGTCTAAATTTTAGCGTAACGTTAAATTATCTTGACGTCGTGACGTCATATGCAATAATTATTGGGGCCGTTCGTAGAGCATGTGCATTTTGACGCTTAGATTGCTAAATATGTTAATATTTACCATATTTTAGATACTTTTCGCAAATATGTTCCACAATTACTTTGATAATGCTCGCACAATCCACAGAAAACAAAATTTTGTAAAAACGTCGGGTAGTAATCTAATATAGCCCCTATTTTGATTAGAACTCATGGAAATTGACGCTTAAAATTTTCATGAAAAACGTCATATTTTAGCTAATAGCTCAAAAAACGACTTTGGTAAGGGTATTATTTTATTTTATAATTCAAATGTAAATTGTGAAAGAAATGAAATTTTGAATTAAGATTGATGTGATGTCTCACGGTCGGAAAACGTGGAAAAAAACTTTTAAAGTTTTTATTCATATCCATTTTTGTCACGAATTTCGACGTAACCGTTAACCCAAGGATGATAAATACTACAGAAAAAATATGTATTCTTTCGAAATTTATGAAACTTGGTGCAGGCATGGATATAAGATTCTAGATAATGGAAATTATATTTTTCCAAAGTTTTACGTAACGTTACTATGGAAATGGATATTGTTTTTATGCAAAAAATACGACTTGAGAATAAAAAGAGGTTTTTAGATACTGTATTTTTAAGTTTTTAAGTACCCCGATTTCAGTATTGTTGGAAATATATATTTTTTAACATTTATGTCCGATTGATAATGGAAATGCATTTAGGACCATATTGTCGTATGGTCTGCATGGTTGTTATGCTCATTTATTGATGCAAACCCGGTTTTGTCGTGCATATGTTGAAGAACGAAAATTGGCACGTGTTTCTCGTGCAAATATCCCACGTGGTCTGTTTTGGGTGAAAATCATTAGTGTGTTGATATGCTCACCGAAAAATTAAGAAATGACTCGAATATCGCCACAAGAACTCTAAATTACCATATATGTCTTTGCAAGGCATGACGTCACCTGTAGAGATAAGATTTCTAATAGCTATTGTTTTCTGTTAAATCAAAGCAATAAGAAATCTCTCCATTTCCACTTTTAATGCGGCAGTATGGATCTATACTGTACGCATTTTCATTATATCGATCGGACATAAAATTTAATATTAAAAAAAAAAAAAAATTCTAAAATATCGAAATTGGGGTACTTAGAAGTTTCGTTAAGTAGAAAAGCGCTGTTATTTTCTATAACTAATTAAATTTATAAGTACAAAATAAGCTATATTCCATATATAAGTATATAAAGTGTGTAGAAAACTATTTTCATAAATAGGCAAAGGCAAAATTTTAAAGTCGGTGGGAGTGTCGCCGGTCCGCAGTACGCACTGAAATTATTTTATCCACATTCGAAAAACTCGGATATGATCGACAACAAAAAAGTTCGTTTTGATAAACTCAAGAGCGCTCGAATAGAAAAAGTATCTGATAAAGTCAAATCGTTCGGTACTGATTTTTACGGAACTTGTTTGTTTTCGTACCATGGAACTTTCGACCTAAACTAGGGACCATTATTAAGCAACGATCTTACGGGCATTTCCATGTCGTTTTTATATGTAAAACTATATTTGGATAATTACATATTGTTTTTTGGGGTTGCAAGTGTTCATGTACCTTAAGTTTAGCTATCCAACGTTATTATCTTCTGACAACTTATAAATGAAAAATTGGCATCAACTTTTCCATAAATTCATTTTCTTTTTTTTGTAAAGGCTATAAAATCGATTAGAAAATGATGGTTAAATTACAAATATACTTTGATGTGACAAATAATTTTAAACATGATCAATAGTTATTCATGAAACAAATTAATGCGACAAATTTAATGCATATTTGAGTTTGTCAAGTATGATGTAAATGGAATGCATTTTCTGAATGTTTGGCCTCTTTTCTTCAATAAGAGTGACTTACATGTTTGGCATTACAGAAAAAAACATGTAAAAACAGTTTGACTTACATTTAGATAATATGACATTTAAAACAAGCAGTATTATGGCGGTTAATTTTGTTTTAAGTATAGATTGTCATATTTTTAGTGAAAGGTACATGTATTTGCTACCGTCAAATAGACTTGTCAAATGATAAGCCTGTTTGGCCATTCATGAACACATGTATACTGATAAATGTTTTATTGCCATCTGACTTTATAATAAAATTATTACCGGGTATTTATTTAACCTGCTCTCCAATAAGTATCATATTTATTAAGTATATAAATCACATACAGTTACTTTTTCTAAAAAAAACCAACTGAAATCTGAGGCGCGTTCAACAATGGGAGCACTCGAGGTGACATCAAGTGCTCTCGTTCTGAACACGGGCCCACACAGGAGTGCTTGCGGACGCTCGCAATTCAGCTCGAAAGTTGGTTGATTTGAATAAAATTTTGAACATTTATTAAATAAAGTCTAAATTTTAGCGTAACGTTAAATTATCTTGACGTCGTGACGTCATATGCAATAATTATTGGGGCCGTTCGTAGAGCATGTGCATTTTGACGCTTAGATTGCTTAATATGTTAATATTTACCATATTTTAGATACTTTTCGCAAATATGTTCCACAATTACTTTGATAATGCTCGCACAATCCACAGAAAACAAAATTTTGTAAAAACGTCGGGTAGTAATCTAATATAGCCCCTATTTTGATTAGAACTCATGGAAATTGACGCTTAAAATTTTCATGAAAAACGTCACATTTTAGCTAATAGCTCAAAAACGACTTTGGTAAGGGTATTATTTTATAATTCAAATGTAAATTGTGAAAGAAATGAAATTTTGAATTAAGATTGATGTGATGTCTCACGGTCGGAAAACGTGGAAAAAACTTTTAAAGTTTTTATTCATATCCATTTTTGTCACGAATTTCGACGTAACCGTTAACCTAAGGATGATAAATACTACAGAAAAAATATGTATTCTTTCGAAATTTATGAAACTTGGTGCAGGCATGGATATAAGATTCTAGATAATGGAAATTATATTTTTCCAAAGTTTTACGTAACGTTACTATGGAAATGGATATTGTTTTTATGCAAAAAATACGACTTGAGAATAAAAAGAGGTTTTTAGATACTGTATTTTTAAGTTTTTAAGTACACCGATTTCAGTATTGTTGGAAATATATATTTTTTAACATTTATGTCCGATTGATAATGGAAATGCATTTAGGACCATATTGTCGTATGGTCTGCATGGTTGTTATGCTCATTTATTGATGCAAACCCGGTTTTTGTCGTGCATATGTTGAAGAACGAAAATGGGCACGTGTGTCTCGTGCAAATATCCCACGTGGTCTGTTTTGGTGAAAATCATTAGTGTGTTGATATGCTCACCGAAAAATTAAGAAATGACTCGAATGTCGCCACAAGAACGCTAAACTGCCATATATGTCGTTTGCAAGGCATGGCGTCACCTGTAGTGATAAGATTTCTAATAGCTATTGTTTTCTGTTAAATCAAAGCAATAAGAAATCTCTCCATTTCCACTTTTAACGCGGCAGTATGGATCTATACTGTACGCATTTTCATTATATCGATCGGACATAAATATTAAAAAAATAAAAATTCTAAAATATCGAAATTGGGGTACTTAGAAGTTTCGTTAAGTATAAAAGCACTGTTATTTTCTATAATTAATTGAATTTATAAGTACAAAATAAGCTATATTCCGTATATAAGTATATAAAGTGTGTAGAAAACTATTTTCATAAAAAGGCAAAGGGAAATTTTTAAAGTCGGTGGGAGTGTCGCCGGTCCGCAGTACGCACTGAAATTATTTTATCCACATTCGAAAAACTCGGATATGATCGCCAACAAAAAAGTTCGTTTTGATAAACTCAAGAGCGCTCGAATAGAAAAAGTATCTGATAAAATCACTCCGTTCGGTACTGATTTTTACGGAACTTGTTTGTTTTCGTACCATGGACCCTTCGACCTATACTAGGGCTTTAATTTAAGCAACAGTCTTACGGGCATTTTCATGTCGTTTGTATATGTAAAAACATATTTGGATAATTACATAACCAATGCATATTTTTGGGGATGCAAGTGTACCTTAAGTTAAGCTACCCAACGTTATTATCTTCTGACAACTTATAAATGATAATTTGGCGTCAATTTTTCCATAAATTTATTTTCTATTTTTGTAAAGGCTATAAAATTGATTAAAAATGATTGATTAAATTACAAATATACTTTGATTTGACAAATAATTTTAAACATGATCAATAGTTATTCATGAAACAAATTAATGCGACAAATTTAATACATATTTTACTTTGTCAAGTATGATGTAAATGGAATGCATTTTCTGAATGTTTGGCCTCTTTTCTTCAACAAGAGCGATTTACATGTTTGGCATTATAGAAAAAACATGTAAAAACAGTTTGACTTACATTAATTTTAGGTAATATGACATTTAAAACAAGCAATATTATGGCGGGTTAATTTTGTTTAAAGTATAAATTGTCATATTTCTAGTGAAAGGTACATGTATTTGCTACCTGTAGTCAAATAGAATTGTCAAATGATAAGCCTGTTTGACCATTCATGTACACATGTATACTGATATATGATTTATTGCCATCTGACTTTTATGATAAAATTATTACCGGGTATTTACTTAACCTGCTCTCCATTTAGTATCATATTTATTAAGTATATAAATTACATACAGTTACTTATTCTCAAAAAACTGGAATCTGAGGTCTGTTCAACAATGCGAGCGCTCGAGGCGACATCAATTTAAGCGCTCTTGTTCTGAACGCGGGCGCCCACAGGACAGCTTGCGAGCGCTCACAGTTCAGCTCAAGAGGTGTTTCGCTTAGATATCAAAGATGGCGGCTGTTTAATTTTTATTCATTTGTGTCCTCTTCTGTATTTTTGCAGACATGCATTCAAGCTAAACCCAACAGTAGTAAAGGGTGAATTTGTACTACAGAACATAAGATTAACATTTCATCATTGCCAGTTTTCACTAGTAATCTGTAGACGATAGCTGAATTCTACTTCATCTCTGCCATCATAAATACAGAGCTCTAAGGTTTATACTGCAGATTTTTGATGTTCATATACATGTACATGTACTAGTATAAAAGTCAGTCATCACTAGTCTTGTGGCATTTTATCATTCCCTGAAAGTTGGATTTATGTAACTTACTCAAAAATTCACAAACTTGCTTTCCAATTCTGAGAAGCTGGTATTGACACCTTCAATGTTTTCATCCTAAATGAACTAAAATTGGCACCATGAAATTGGCACCAGGCATTGTATACTTACCATAGCATATAATGGGGGCATAATTCAATTGTTTTCAAAATCTTGCTGTATAATGGATATCCCATTTACAGAAAAGACTAATTTGTAAAGAAAACTAAAGAACATTTTTTTTACAATTTTATTGTGTTAAGATGATCCTTTTTTTAAACAATAAGTGCAACATTAGTCTTCACACATCACATACATTGTCATTACAATAAGAAAAATATTAAACATGATAAAAGAATAGCAAACCATTTCATCAAACTTCTACCTAAGTCACTCATGATTTCTTTATGTCAACAATCAATGTATATTTGGGCAAATTAAAATAATATACATGTACCGATATATGTTTATCCATTTAGTGCCAAAATATTAATTTATTATAAATTTCTAAATCTCGTGTTTCGTCACAAAAATTAACAGACAAAATCCAAATAAAAAGTCATTTCTAATCAACACTTGAGTTAAAATAATAACATTGTCTAGTTAACAGACAGGGTAAACCAAATAAAAAAGCGTAAGTCAAAAACTTGATAGGGACCTTTACAGAAAAATCTATCTTTAAAATTCAAATAAGCTGAATTCTAGCACACAGCATGGGGTGTAGTTCAGTGGTAGGACAAATGCTAAGTGATCTATAGGGTAAAAATTAGGGCTGCAACGATTCGATTCATCGAAACTCGATTGTAAGGGTGCCGATTCGATTTCGATTCGGGACCCGCGAGTTTTGATTCGATACTGACTTTTAAAAGTGTCTACATAAGTTATAACGATAAAAGCAAAGGCGCGCATAAAAGTCAAAGTATACGTTGACAGTGAAATTGGGTTTCATTTTGTTACATTTCTGTTAAATTTCCATTACGATATTATGTAGCATGATCCGCATGAGCAAGCCAAGTTTTGTTCTTAGTTTATTCAAATTTAAATAGTTTTGCATGTACAGTGTATGTTTAACTAATATGTACAATAGTTTACCAAGAACTGCATCTTTCTACAATTTATGATCCATGCTGTCATTACGTTATAAGTCGATATTACATTAATAATACATTTTCGCGACCTTTACATTCGTACCCAATCCATTTCGTACTTGAATAAAGCAAATATTAATTATCAGATTTTCGTGTTATCCAATTTAGTAACAATTTATTTAATTAATATTATTTAGTTTTAAGCTCAAATATATGTATAAATGCATATTTGTAGTAAATTGTATTAATAAAAGAATCGAATCGAAAAAAATCGAATCGAAAAAAAAATAATCGAATCGCATCGAATCGACTTTCCGGTGAATCGTTGCAGCACTAGTAAAAATTCACTAAGGACATTGTCAAATTCTGTGAGCTAGAAATGTGCCAGTAAATTGCTTCACTTTACTTCATCAGGTGTTCATGGGTACCAATTTGGATGGCATCATTCTATTGCTACAATTGTTTGTTGCACAATTAATGAAGAAAAAGACACACAGGAATAATGTTAGATATCAGGGTGCTGTTTCATTAACATTTTTCAATATAAAATGCTTATGTTGCGATAATATCAAGTTCTGTAAGTTGTTAACAATTCTATCATTGTTTAATTTTTTGCCATTAAGAGTACTTAATCTTAATGCATTAGAGTGCTTCTTTTCATAAGGGTTAGAAAGACTGTCAAAAGTTGTATACGTATTTACAAAAATTTTAGGTTTAAGAATGTTGATGAAATAGAATATTGACATAAATTAAGCTTAAGTCGAACCAATGCAACTTCTTAAGTAAGAAAATGATGATCAAACGGCACCCAGTAGCCTGCTGACCATGGGTAAATACAGCGGTATCAGTAAGCATGCAACAGCATGAGACCATTACTACAAAATGCAAATACACAATAAGCATAAACAAAAGAAAGACAAAAAAGCAAAATCAATTTAATTATAAACAACGATAAGAATAAAACAAAAGTCTTTAACAAATAAAAATCATATAATTGTAATGACCTACAACAAATCCTTAACAACCAATTTTACAACAATTGTTGGTCTTATCATTCTATAACGTACATCACAGTTTAAAAGAAAGTGTAGTCTGTCATTTTTGACCTGTAATAGTTTTAATAATTTAATGGTGACTAAATGCTCACTATCTCAATATCACATTGCTAGACAAGGATCAATTTTAACATGTAAAGTCATCGTGAAATTATTCATGTTTTGATGGTTGAGAAAAAACAAAAGTATACAAAAGGCAAAAGAACAACACAAGATGTTTTTGTGAAACAATGCTTTCAAAAGTTTTAAATACAGCAAATTTTAAATGCCTCAGTATATCTATATTTAACTTGACTTCATCAATGTCAGTTGAAACTACTTAATTTTGACCTAAAATCTTTTTAAATTACTATTTAGAATGACAGACCATCACTTATACATAAAAATATGATAATAAACAAAAAATAAAATTATAATAAATGTGGGCATCTTATAAGCCAATCTATGATACTACAAATGTTTTCAGTTCTTACGAAGCAGTTACATATCAAACAAACATACAATCATTACATATGGAAAGCATGTGCAGCAAATGATGATGTATAGGTCGTTTGCGTTAATGCTGGACCTCTATTTGCCGTAAATATCTTTTAAACTATAACAGCGATTTTGCTAAAAATTTTAATACAATCTTATTTCAATTTTTCCTTCTAGGATTTAAATTTTCAGAATTTTTAATAGATAAATAAAAAAGTTTTCCATAAGGTACAATGCAAAATATTTGGATTTTTTTATCAAAAATCCGGCGGGAGGTAAAATAAGCTGTTCTGATTATAACATAGTCATACTTCCAGGGTATTTATATAAAGTCCTGTGCGTTTACTGTAAATTTGTCGCTTAAATAAACACTCGACGATCTACTGAATTGGAAAGCAGAGGCCCGTCTTTAAAAGCGTATGTGTAGAATTTGTATATATTTTGACGATACAGACGACAGTCATGATGATATTTGAGTTTGCATATACTGTTATACGTTGTTATCAAATAAAATTTCTAACCGGGCCTCATATTTAGCTATCATTTTGTATCTACTGTTATGTGGCTGTTCTGATTATGGCACATACCCATTTAACAAAAGTCGCTTTTTGGCTTCAAAATTTGCATTGCATGTCTATGGGAAGTATGTTATGTAATTAAAGAAAATTTCTTAATTTTTGGATTTGAGAAGGAAAATACTAGTTTTGATCACATACAAAATTTGAGTTAATTCCATCTGATAGTTATTGAGATATTTCATGATTTTAGGGGTCCAGCTTTAACGCAAACGACCTATACATGTAATATTAAAAGTACAAATATATGTGCAACTTGATGTCAATATTTATACTAATATAAACCAGCTGTGCAAGGATATCACTTCCTAGTGCTACCTAGCAATTTCCTATGAAACAAAATGTTACAATAAACAATGTAGTGCTAGCTAGCAAACTCTTTTCTCGCTAGCTGATTACATACGAAACACATGGTCTTTTGTGGAGTCCACAACTTATTTTTGCTTTTTTGAAGCATTTGTAGCTTAGAATTTAACTTAGCGAAAGAGATTTTTCAAAAATGCTAGGTAGCAACTTTCTTACACAACTAGCTCCATTACTTGTTCATGTACAATTGGAAAAGATTTTCTTACATGTCCACAGGAAAAATTCATACTTGTCCACAGAAAGATGGTCAGACCTAGTGGACAAAGGCATTCTGAACACCTGTTGCCTAATCCTCATGTATTACTATTATGAGTAATTTGAGAAATAAAAGTGTTGTTCTGTTCTGTTCTACATTTACATGTTCAACATTTATACACCAAACTTAAACCATCTACTAGACAAATATATGTACCATCTCCAGATAAAATTTACAAAGAACCAAGCTCCCAACATTATAAGTACAAAGGTTCCCAATAATAATATCTACATTATAAGTACAATAACACAAATTTAATATTAGTACAGAAACCAAAGGCGGATCCAGCAGAGGGGGGAGGTCAGGAGGGTCTGGATCCCCCCTAATTTCAAAAGTGTACCTGTCCATGAGTGTATTTTTTTAATGTAAGCCATTTTTAAGAAGCAAGAAGCAGTGTTCTTGTGCTCGCCTTCGTGTTTAACATAGATCTAATGGTTACCCAGTTTTTATTATTAATAATTTGTTATTCTGAAAACAGTGTATAATATGGTAGTGGTTTGAAAGTTTGGACCCCTCCTAGAAAAAGTTTGGCCCCCTATCCCTAGAAAAAAATCCTGGATCTGCCCCTGGAAACCATTCCAAATCATACATAGCTGTAATACTTTTCCTAATATGTTTCCGAATAATTTATAGCTCATTTAGGATAACATAAGACATTGTTTACATAGAATGTTTAGATTTGTCTCAAGTTATCCTAAACTACCTATACATTTACATGCAAGCACAATGCTTTTTCTATTTACAGATCAACAATATTATGCAAAAACATAGGAAATAAGATAAAAACATAACAGCCTTTTTAATGGTGTCGTGTAGAGAATAATCTTTGATGTAACAAACAAGTTTGTATTCAAAGGAGGTACAGATAATAGGAGTGTACCATTATTTCTACAAACTAAGTATTCAACAAAATTTTATTATAATCAAAAATATTCTGCAAACATTAAACAGCATTTCTATTACTCTTAATCAATTTCAAAGCACTTTCAAGAAATCATTAGCACATTAAATGAAGCATCTCTAGCGTGTGATAGTGCAATGCAACTAAAACACTTGTAAAAAGACTGTTAGGAAAATTCAAAGATAAAAGGCCAAATACAAACACAATGTATACATATACAAAAAACAATAAACTAAATTCCACACATCTCCAAGTTTTAGAGATAAAAAATATTGAGAAAAGCACAAATTATCACAGACATATTATCTATAGCGAACTGAATAAACCAGCATCTTGTACTAGTAAAAATATTATTTTTTGTTTCAAAAAAATGCAAAAATGCAACTTAAATTCAGGTCTAAGTACATTTGTATATTCATGGCTGACAATAAATGATAATAAATTACATCACTTAAATAATCTTTAGTCTCTTTTTTCCCTGTCAATATAAAGATATCCCAACCTAATTCAATGGACCATATAATTATGTTTATATAGGGTCCTTTCTAATACTCTAGACATCTAGCTCATGAAGTTATATTTTTACATGGGTTTCACATCACTTAATCAATGTTTTTAGTAGGTTATGTATGGATGCTGACCCAAATAACTAGCTTTTCTGGACACATGTTTTTACCAGTACTTGCATACCCTTACACAAAGAGTTGACAACTTCTTCCTAAATGGAGAAAACTAACATTTGATATCAAATATCTATTTTCATGGCAGGGTATAACCTGCTGCAGCGAGAAATCAATCACTGTATCTCCTTGATTGGAGCTCCAGTTCACTACCATTGCGTAGTGGCAGTGGTGGACAATAAAATTTATTTAAATAAAATTGCAGCTTTCTTGTAATAAAAAAATGTATAACAAATTGAATGCTATTAATACTATGCATGTCACTCTGTTCCAAATATTTCAAATATTGTAAACAAAAATCACATATTTTCACTAAAAAAGGAAACAAACCACATGTTTTGTTAATTAATTAGAAGTTTTATACACAACAAACAAGAGAAATAGATCAGAAATATTAACACTTCTCCATCAAATACTACAACACTGTAATAGTAATCATTTAAAAATACATACATGTAGTTACATTTTAAACTTGAAAATATAAAATATGGTCAAAGAAAAATACAGAGTCTCAAAATTCATATTTCAATAAACTTTACTTTCAAAATAAACTTCAAAAATTTATTAAACACATTATTCATAATAAAGAGCATTTAAAACATGTTTAAATGTTCTATCAAATATAATTTTTATTAAGAAAGCTAATTAGCATGTAAGTCAGATGAGAATATACTCAAAAGCATGTTACATCATATAAAAACATAATACTCAAAGAACAAATTAGAAAACACATTATTCACATTAATAATATTTATAAAACATGTTCATGGATGTTTAAACACAATAATCAAAACAAATTATTTCATCATGATCTTCACATTGGTCTCCATTTTAAAACATGTTTAAACATACACGGTCAAATTTATCAACACCATCTTCAGATTATTCTACAGTCAAAATGTGTTCAAGTGTGTTTAAACACAGTATAAAGTTCAAATTTTCAAACATGATTATCAAAATTAGTGTACTGTCTTACATATGTTCATAACATGTTTAATCACATTACAAGGTTAAGTTTAATAAACAAAGTATGTTTAAACATAATATAAAGTTATAAACAGGATTATAAAATTATCTACAGTGGAGATCATCTATGTTATTATACCTCATGTGATCTGTTTACTATATAGCCTAATGTGACGTCACCGGGTGACCATCTGTTATGTTACCCTCTGGACATCACCTATTGGCCCGCTTGACATCACCTATCTGCCCGCTGAAAGTGATTGGGGACTACTGTGTTGGAGTTTGCTAATACCCTACAAAGATTTCTAATAGCTATTGTTTTCTGTTGAATCAAAGTAGTAAGAAATCTTTCCATTTCCACTTTTAAACGCATGCACGACAAAACGGGTTTGCATCAATAAAGAAGCATACAAGCTATGCAAGCAGGCGGCAGTATTGTTCTATACTGTACACATTTTCATATATTCATTATCATTCGGACATAAATATTAAAAAATAAAAAATATCAAAATTGGGGTACTAAAAGTTAAGTATAAAAGCGCTGTTTTTTTTTCCATAATTAATTGAATTTATATGTATCAAATATACTATATTCCATATATAATTATATAAAGTGTGTAGAATACTATTTTCGTAAGTAGGCCAAGGACCCAAGGCAAATATTTTAAGGCGCTGGGAGGGTCGCCGGTCCGCAGTAGACTGTAATTCATATATTATTATATAAAGTGTATGGAATACTATATTCATAAAAAGGCCTAGGACTGAAGGCAAATATTTAAAGTCGGTGGGAGTGTCGCCGGTCCGCAGTACGCACTGAAATTATTTTATCCACATTCGAAAAACTCGGATATGATCGACAACAAAAAAGTTCGTTTTGATAAACTCAAGAGCGCTCGAATAGAAAAAGTATCTGATAAAGTCAAATCGCTCGGTACTGATTTTTACGGAACTTGTTTGTTTTCGTACCATGGAACTTTCGACCTAAACTAGGGACCATTATTAAGCAACGATCTTACGGGCATTTCCATGTCGTTTTTATATGTAAAAATATATTTGGATAATTACATATTGTTTTTTGGGGTTGCAAGTGTTCATGTACCTTAAGTTTAGCTATCCAACGTTATTATCTTCTGACAACTTATAAATGAAAAATTGGCATCAACTTTTCCATAAATT
Organism: Mactra quadrangularis; assembly: GCA_025267735.1. NCBI lineage: Eukaryota > Metazoa > Mollusca > Bivalvia > Venerida > Mactridae > Mactra > Mactra quadrangularis. Next base: position 20,021,077 of record CM046299.1, read on the forward strand.
CATTTTCTTTTTTTGTAAAGGCTATAAAATCGATTAGAAAATGATGGTTAAATTACAAATATACTTTGATGTGACAAATAATTTTAAACATGATCAATAGTTATTCATGAAACAAATTAATGCGACAAATTTAATGCATATTTGAGTTTGTCAAGTATGATGTAAATGGTATGCATTTTCTGAATGTTTGGCCTCTTTTCTTCAATAAGAGTGACTTACATGTTTGGCATTACAGAAAAAAACATGTAAAAACAGTTTGACTTACATTTAGATAATATGACATTTAAAACAAGCAGTATTATGGCGGTTAATTTTGTTTTAAGTATAGATTGTCATATTTTTAGTGAAAGGTACATGTATTTGCTACCGTCAAATAGACTTGTCAAATGATAAGCCTGTTTGACCATTCATGAACACATGTATACTGATAAATGTTTTATTGCCATCTGACTTTTATACTACAATTATTACCGGGTATTTATTTAACCTGCTCTCCAATAAGTATCATATTTATTAAGTATTTAAATCACATACAGTTACTTTTTCTAAAAAAACCAACTGAAATCTGAGGCGCGTTCAACAATGGGAGCACTCGAGGTGACATCAAGTGCTCTCGTTCTGAACACGGGCCCACACAGGAGTGCTTGCGGACGCTCGCAATTCAGCTCGAAAGTTGGTTGATTTGAATAAAATTTTGAACATTTATTAAATAAAGTCTAAATTTTAGCGTAACGTTAAATTATCTTGACGTCGTGACGTCATATGCAATAATTATTGGGGCCGTTCGTAGAGCATGTGCATTTTGACGCTTAGATTGCTAAATATGTTAATATTTACCATATTTTAGATACTTTTCGCAAATATGTTCCACAATTACTTTGATAATGCTCGCACAATCCACAGAAAACAAAATTTTGTAAAAACGTCGGGTAGTAATCTAATATAGCCCCTATTTTGATTAGAACTCATGGAAATTGACGCTTAAAATTTTCATGAAAAACGTCATATTTTAGCTAATAGCTCAAAAAACGACTTTGGTAAGGGTATTATTTTATTTTATAATTCAAATGTAAATTGTGAAAGAAATGAAATTTTGAATTAAGATTGATGTGATGTCTCACGGTCGGAAAACGTGGAAAAAAACTTTTAAAGTTTTTATTCATATCCATTTTTGTCACGAATTTCGACGTAACCGTTAACCCAAGGATGATAAATACTACAGAAAAAATATGTATTCTTTCGAAATTTATGAAACTTGGTGCAGGCATGGATATAATATTCTAGATAATGGAAATTATATTTTTCCAAAGTTTTACGTAACGTTACTATGGAAATGGATATTGTTTTTATGCAAAAAATACGACTTGAGAATAAAAAGAGGTTTTTAGATACTGTATTTTTAAGTTTTTAAGTACCCCGATTTCAGTATTGTTGGAAATATATATTTTTTAACATTTATGTCCGATTGATAATGGAAATGCATTTAGGACCATATTGTCGTATGGTCTGCATGGTTGTTATGCTCATTTATTGATGCAAACCCGGTTTTGTCGTGCATATGTTGAAGAACGAAAATTGGCACGTGTTTCTCGTGCAAATATCCCACGTGGTCTGTTTTGGGTGAAAATCATTAGTGTGTTGATATGCTCACCGAAAAATTAAGAAATGACTCGAATATCGCCACAAGAACTCTAAATTACCATATATGTCTTTTGCAAGGCATGACGTCACCTGTAGAGATAAGATTTCTAATAGCTATTGTTTTCTGTTAAATCAAAGCAATAAGAAATCTCTCCATTTCCACTTTTAATGCGGCAGTATGGATCTATACTGTACGCATTTTCATTATATCGATCGGACATAAAATTTAATATTAAAAAAAAATAAAAATTCTAAAATATCGAAATTGGGGTACTTAGAAGTTTCGTTAAGTAGAAAAGCGCTGTTATTTTCTATAACTAATTAAATTTATAAGTACAAAATAAGCTATATTCCATATATAAGTATATAAAGTGTGTAGAAAACTATTTTCATAAATAGGCAAAGGCAAAATTTTAAAGTCGGTGGGAGTGTCGCCGGTCCGCAGTACGCACTGAAATTATTTTATCCACATTCGAAAAACTCGGATATGATCGACAACAAAAAAGTTCGTTTTGATAAACTCAAGAGCGCTCGAATAGAAAAAGTATCTGATAAAGTCAAATCGTTCGGTACTGATTTTTACGGAACTTGTTTGTTTTCGTACCATGGAACTTTCGACCTAAACTAGGGACCATTATTAAGCAACGATCTTACGGGCATTTCCATGTCGTTTTTATATGTAAAACTATATTTGGATAATTACATATTGTTTTTTGGGGTTGCAAGTGTTCATGTACCTTAAGTTTAGCTATCCAACGTTATTATCTTCTGACAACTTATAAATGAAAAATTGGCATCAACTTTTCCATAAATTCATTTTCTTTTTTTTGTAAAGGCTATAAAATCGATTAGAAAATGATGGTTAAATTACAAATATACTTTGATGTGACAAATAATTTTAAACATGATCAATAGTTATTTATGAAACAAATTAATGCGACAAATTTAATGCATATTTGAGTTTGTCAAGTATGATGTAAATGGAATGCATTTTCTGAATGTTTGGCCTCTTTTCTTCAATAAGAGTGACTTACATGTTTGGCATTACAGAAAAAAACATGTAAAAACAGTTTGACTTACATTTAGATAATATGACATTTAAAACAAGCAGTATTATGGCGGTTAATTTTGTTTTAAGTATAGATTGTCATATTTTTAGTGAAAGGTACATGTATTTGCTACCGTCAAATAGACTTGTCAAATGATAAGCCTGTTTGGCCATTCATGAACACATGTATACTGATAAATGTTTTATTGCCATCTGACTTTATAATAAAATTATTACCGGGTATTTATTTAACCTGCTCTCCAATAAGTATCATATTTATTAAGTATATAAATCACATACAGTTACTTTTTCTAAAAAAAACCATGAAATCTGAGGCGCGTTCAACAATGGGAGCACTCGAGGTGACATCAAGTGCTCTCGTTCTGAACACGGGCCCACACAGGAGTGCTTGCGGACGCTCGCAATTCAGCTCGAAAGTTGGTTGATTTGAATAAAATTTTGAACATTTATTAAATAAAGTCTAAATTTTAGCGTAACGTTAAATTATCTTGACGTCGTGACGTCATATGCAATAATTATTGGGGCCGTTCGTAGAGCATGTGCATTTTGACGCTTAGATTGCTTAATATGTTAATATTTACCATATTTTAGATACTTTTCGCAAATATGTTCCACAATTACTTTGATAATGCTCGCACAATCCACAGAAAACAAAATTTTGTAAAAACGTCGGGTAGTAATCTAATATAGCCCCTATTTTGATTAGAACTCATGGAAATTGACGCTTAAAATTTTCATGAAAAACGTCACATTTTAGCTAATAGCTCAAAAACGACTTTGGTAAGGGTATTATTTTATAATTCAAATGTAAATTGTGAAAGAAATGAAATTTTGAATTAAGATTGATGTGATGTCTCACGGTCGGAAAACGTGGAAAAAACTTTTAAAGTTTTTATTCATATCCATTTTTGTCACGAATTTCGACGTAACCGTTAACCCAAGGATGATAAATACTACAGAAAAAATATGTATTCTTTCGAAATTTATGAAACTTGGTGCAGGCATGGATATAAGATTCTAGATAATGGAAATTATATTTTTCCAAAGTTTTACGTAACGTTACTATGGAAATGGATATTGTTTTTATGCAAAAAATACGACTTGAGAATAAAAAGAGGTTTTTAGATACTGTATTTTTAAGTTTTTAAGTACACCGATTTCAGTATTGTTGGAAATATATATTTTTTAACATTTATGTCCGATTGATAATGGAAATGCATTTAGGACCATATTGTCGTATGGTCTGCATGGTTGTTATGCTCATTTATTGATGCAAACCCGGTTTTTGTCGTGCATATGTTGAAGAACGAAAATGGGCACGTGTGTCTCGTGCAAATATCCCACGTGGTCTGTTTTGGTGAAAATCATTAGTGTGTTGATATGCTCACCGAAAAATTAAGAAATGACTCGAATGTCGCCACAAGAACGCTAAACTGCCATATATGTCGTTTGCAAGGCATGGCGTCACCTGTAGTGATAAGATTTCTAATAGCTATTGTTTTCTGTTAAATCAAAGCAATAAGAAATCTCTCCATTTCCACTTTTAACGCGGCAGTATGGATCTATACTGTACGCATTTTCATTATATCGATCGGACATAAATATTAAAAAAATAAAAATTCTAAAATATCGAAATTGGGGTACTTAGAAGTTTCGTTAAGTATAAAAGCACTGTTATTTTCTATAATTAATTGAATTTATAAGTACAAAATAAGCTATATTCCGTATATAAGTATATAAAGTGTGTAGAAAACTATTTTCATAAAAAGGCAAAGGGAAATTTTTAAAGTCGGTGGGAGTGTCGCCGGTCCGCAGTACGCACTGAAATTATTTTATCCACATTCGAAAAACTCGGATATGATCGCCAACAAAAAAGTTCGTTTTGATAAACTCAAGAGCGCTCGAATAGAAAAAGTATCTGATAAAATCAATCCGTTCGGTGCTGATTTTTACGGAACTTGTTTGTTTTCGTACCATGGACCCTTCGACCTATACTAGGGCCCATTAATTTAAGCAACGATCTTACGGGCATTTTCATGTCGTTTGTACATTGTATATGTAAAAACATATTTGGATAATTACATAACCAATGCATATTTTTGGGGATGCAAGTATACCTTAAGTTAAGCTACCCAACGTTATTATCTTCTGACAACTTATAAATGAAAATTTGGTGTCAATTTTTCCATAAATTTATTTCCTATTTTTGTAAAGGCTATAAAATTGATTAAAAATGATTGATTAAATTACAAATATACATTGATTTGACAAATAATTTTAAACATGATCAATAGTTATTCATGAAACAAATTAATGCGACAAATTTAATACATATTTTACTTTGTCGAGTATGATGTAAATGGAATGCATTTTCTGAATGTTTGGCCTCTTTTCTTCAATAAGAGTGACTTACATGTTTGGCATTACAGAAAAAAACATGTAAAAACAGTTTGACTTACATTAATTTTAGGTAATATGACATTTAAAACAAGCAATATTATGGCGGGTTAATTTTGTTTAAAGTATAAATTGTCATATTTCTAGTGAAAGGTACATGTATTTGCTACCGTCAAATAGAATTCTATTTGGTAAATGATAAGCCTGTTTGACCATTCATGAACACATGTATACTGATAAATGTTTTATTGCCATCTGACTTTTATAATAAAATTATTACCGGGTATTTACTTATTCTGCTCTCCATTTAGTATCATATTTATTAAGTATATAAATTACATACAGTTACTTTTTCTTAAAAAAAAATTGAAATGTGAGGTGCGTTCAACAATGGGAGCACTCGAGGTGACATCAAGGGCGCCCGCAGGAGTGCTTGCGAGCGCTCGCAATTCAGCTTGAAAGTTGGTTGATTTGAATAAAATTTTGAACATTTATTAAATAAAGTCTAAATTTTAACGTAACGTTAAATTATTTTGACGTCGTGACGTCATATGCAATAATTATTGGGGCCGTTCGTAGAGCATGTGCATTTTGACGCTTAGATTGCTTAATATGTTAATATTTACCATATTTTAGATACTTTTCGCAAATATGTTCCACAATTACTTTGATAATGCTCGCACAATCCACAGAAAACAAAAATTTGTAAAAAGGTCGGGTAGTTATCTAATATAGCCCTATTTTGATTAGAACTCATGGAAATTGACGCTTAAAATTTTCATGTAAAACGTCACATTTTAGCTAATAGCTCAAAAAACGACTTTGGTAAGGGTATTATTTTATTTTATAATTCAAATGTAAATTGTGAAAGAAATGAAATTTTGAATTAAGATTGTTGTGATGTCTCACGGTCGGAAAACGTGGAAAAAAACTTTTGAAGTTTTTATTCATATCCATTTTTGTCACGAATTTCGACGTAACCGTTAACCCAAGGATGATAAATACTACAGAAAAAATATGTATTCTTTCGAAATTTTTGAAACTTGGTGCAGGCATAGATATAAGATTCTAGATATTGGAAATTATATTTTTCCAACGTTTTACGTAACGTTACTATGGAAATGGATATTTTTTATGCAAAAAATACGACTTGAGAATAAAAAGAGGTTTTTAGATACTGTATTTTTAAGTTTTTAAGTACACCGATTTCAGTATTGTTGGAAATATATATTTTTAACATTTATGTCCGATTGATAATGGAAATGCATTTAGGACCATATTGTCGTATGGTCTGCATGGTTGTTATGCTCATTTATTGATGCAAACCCGGTTTTTGTCGTGCATATGTTGAAGAACGAAAATGGGCACGTGTGTCTCGTGCAAATATCCCACGTGGTCTGTTTTGGTGAAAATCATTAGTGTGTTGATATGCACGCCGAAAAATTAAGAAATGACTCGAATGTCGCCACAAGAACGCTAAACTGCCATATATGTCGTTTGCAAGGCATGGCGTCACCTGTAGTGATAAGATTTCTAATAGCTATTGTTTTCTGTTAAATCAAAGCAATAAGAAATCTCTCCATTTCCACTTTTAACGCGGCAGTATGGATCTATACTGTACGCATTTTCATTATATCGATCGGACATAAATATTAAAAAAATAAAAATTCTAAAATATCGAAATTGGGGTACTTAGAAGTTTCGTTAAGTATAAAAGCACTGTTATTTTCTATAATTAATTGAATTTATAAGTACAAAATAAGCTATATTCCGTATATAAGTATATAAAGTGTGTAGAAAACTATTTTCATAAAAAGGCAAAGGGAAATTTTTAAAGTCGGTGGGAGTGTCACCGGTCCGCAGTACGCACTGAAATTATTTTATCCACATTCGAAAAACTCGGATATGATCGCCAACAAAAAAGTTCGTTTTGATAAACTCAAGAGCGCTCGAATAGAAAAAGTATCTGATAAAATCACTCCGTTCGGTACTGATTTTTACGGAACTTGTTTGTTTTCGTACCATGGACCCTTCGACCTATACTAGGGCTTTAATTTAAGCAACAGTCTTACGGGCATTTTCATGTCGTTTGTATATGTAAAAACATATTTGGATAATTACATAACCAATGCATATTTTTGGGGATGCAAGTGTACCTTAAGTTAAGCTACCCAACGTTATTATCTTCTGACAACTTATAAATGATAATTTGGCGTCAATTTTTCCATAAATTTATTTTCTATTTTTGTAAAGGCTATAAAATTGATTAAAAATGATTGATTAAATTACAAATATACTTTGATTTGACAAATAATTTTAAACATGATCAATAGTTATTCATGAAACAAATTAATGCGACAAATTTAATACATATTTTACTTTGTCAAGTATGATGTAAATGGAATGCATTTTCTGAATGTTTGGCCTCTTTTCTTCAACAAGAGCGATTTACATGTTTGGCATTATAGAAAAAAAACATGTAAAAACAGTTTGACTTACATTAATTTTAGGTAATATGACATTTAAAACAAGCAATATTATGGCGGGTTAATTTTGTTTAAAGTATAAATTGTCATATTTCTAGTGAAAGGTACATGTATTTGCTACCTGTAGTCAAATAGAATTGTCAAATGATAAGCCTGTTTGACCATTCATGTACACATGTATACTGATATATGATTTATTGCCATCTGACTTTTATGATAAAATTATTACCGGGTATTTACTTAACCTGCTCTCCATTTAGTATCATATTTATTAAGTATATAAATTACATACAGTTACTTATTCTCAAAAAACTGGAATCTGAGGTCTGTTCAACAATGCGAGCGCTCGAGGCGACATCAATTTAAGCGCTCTTGTTCTGAACGCGGGCGCCCACAGGACAGCTTGCGAGCGCTCACAGTTCAGCTCAAGAGGTGTTTCGCTTAGATATCAAAGATGGCGGCTGTTTAATTTTTATTCATTTGTGTCCTCTTCTGTATTTTTGCAGACATGCATTCAAGCTAAACCCAACAGTAGTAAAGGGTGAATTTGTACTACAGAACATAAGATTAACATTTCATCATTGCCAGTTTTCACTAGTAATCTGTAGACGATAGCTGAATTCTACTTCATCTCTGCCATCATAAATACAGAGCTCTAAGGTTTATACTGCAGATTTTTGATGTTCATATACATGTACATGTACTAGTATAAAAGTCAGTCATCACTAGTCTTGTGGCATTTTATCATTCCCTGAAAGTTGGATTTATGTAACTTACTCAAAAATTCACAAACTTGCTTTCCAATTCTGAGAAGCTGGTATTGACACCTTCAATGTTTTCATCCTAAATGAACTAAAATTGGCACCATGAAATTGGCACCAGGCATTGTATACTTACCATAGCATATAATGGGGGCATAATTCAATTGTTTTCAAAATCTTGCTGTATAATGGATATCCCATTTACAGAAAAGACTAATTTGTAAAGAAAACTAAAGAACATTTTTTTTTACAATTTTATTGTGTTAAGATGATCCTTTTTTTAAACAATAAGTGCAGCATTAGTCTTCACACATCACATACATTGTCATTACAATAAGAAAAATATTAAACATGATAAAAGAATAGCAAACCATTTCATCAAACTTCTACCTAAGTCACTCATGATTTCTTTATGTCAACAATCAATGTATATTTGGGCAAATTAAAAAAAATATACATGTACCGATATATGTTTATCCATTTAGTGCCAAAATATTAATTTATTATAAATTTCTAAATCTCGTGTTTCGTCACAAAAATTAACAGACAAAATCCAAATAAAAAGTCATTTCTAATCAACACTTGAGTTAAAATAATAACATTGTCTAGTTAACAGACAGGGTAAACCAAATAAAAAAGCGTAAGTCAAAAACTTGATAGGGACCTTTACAGAAAAATCTATCTTTAAAATTCAAATAAGCTGAATTCTAGCACACAGCATGGGGTGTAGTTCAGTGGTAGGACAAATGCTAAGTGATCTATAGGGTAAAAATTAGGGCTGCAACGATTCGATTCATCGAAACTCGATTGTAAGGGTGCCGATTCGATTTCGATTCGGGACCCGCGAGTTTTGATTCGATACTGACTTTTAAAAGTGTCTACATAAGTTATAACGATAAAAGCAAAGGCGCGCATAAAAGTCAAAGTATACGTTGACAGTGAAATTGGGTTTCATTTTGTTACATTTCTGTTAAATTTCCATTACGATATTATGTAGCATGATCCGCATGAGCAAGCCAAGTTTTGTTCTTAGTTTATTCAAATTTAAATAGTTTTGCATGTACAGTGTATGTTTAACTAATATGTACAATAGTTTACCAAGAACTGCATCTTTCTACAATTTATGATCCATGCTGTCATTACGTTATAAGTCGATATTACATTAATAATACATTTTCGCGACCTTTACATTCGTACCCAATCCATTTCGTACTTGAATAAAGCAAATATTAATTATCAGATTTTCGTGTTATCCAATTTAGTAACAATTTATTTAATTAATATTATTTAGTTTTAAGCTCAAATATATGTATAAATGCATATTTGTAGTAAATTGTATTAATAAAAGAATCGAATCGAAAAAAATCGAATCGAAAAAAAAATAATCGAATCGCATCGAATCGACTTTCCGGTGAATCGTTGCAGCACTAGTAAAAATTCACTAAGGACATTGTCAAATTCTGTGAGCTAGAAATGTGCCAGTAAATTGCTTCACTTTACTTCATCAGGTGTTCATGGGTACCAATTTGGATGGCATCATTCTATTGCTACAATTGTTTGTTGCACAATTAATGAAGAAAAAGACACACAGGAATAATGTTAGATATCAGGGTGCTGTTTCATTAACATTTTTCAATATAAAATGCTTATGTTGCGATAATATCAAGTTCTGTAAGTTGTTAACAATTCTATCATTGTTTAATTTTTTGCCATTAAGAGTACTTAATCTTAATGCATTAGAGTGCTTCTTTTCATAAGGGTTAGAAAGACTGTCAAAAGTTGTATACGTATTCACAAAAATTTTAGGTTTAAGAATGTTGATGAAATAGAATATTGACATAAATTAAGCTTAAGTCGAACCAATGCAACTTCTTAAGTAAGAAAATGATGATCAAACGGCACCCAGTAGCCTGCTGACCATGGGTAAATACAGCGGTATCAGTAAGCATGCAACAGCATGAGACCATTACTACAAAATGCAAATACACAATAAGCATAAACAAAAGAAAGACAAAAAAGCAAAATCAATTTAATTATAAACAACGATAAGAATAAAACAAAAGTCTTTAACAAATAAAAATCATATAATTGTAATGACCTACAACAAATCCTTAACAACCAATTTTACAACAATTGTTGGTCTTATCATTCTATAACGTACATCACAGTTTAAAAGAAAGTGTAGTCTGTCATTTTTGACCTGTAATAGTTTTAATAATTTAATGGTGACTAAATGCTCACTATCTCAATATCACATTGCTAGACAAGGATCAATTTTAACATGTAAAGTCATCGTGAAATTATTCATGTTTTGATGGTTGAGAAAAAACAAAAGTATACAAAAGGCAAAAGAACAACACAAGATGTTTTTGTGAAACAATGCTTTCAAAAGTTTTAAATACAGCAAATTTTAAATGCCTCAGTATATCTATATTTAACTTGACTTCATCAATGTCAGTTGAAACTACTTAATTTTGACCTAAAATCTTTTTAAATTACTATTTAGAATGACAGACCATCACTTATACATAAAAATATGATAATAAACAAAAAATAAAATTATAATAAATGTGGGCATCTTATAAGCCAATCTATGATACTACAAATGTTTTCAGTTCTTACGAAGCAGTTACATATCAAACAAACATACAATCATTACATATGGAAAGCATGTGCAGCAAATGATGATGTATAGGTCGTTTGCGTTAATGCTGGACCTCTATTTGCCGTAAATATCTTTTAAACTATAACAGCGATTTTGCTAAAAATTTTAATACAATCTTATTTCAATTTTTCCTTCTAGGATTTAAATTTTCAGAATTTTTAATAGATAAATAAAAAAGTTTTCCATAAGGTACAATGCAAAATATTTGGATTTTTTTATCAAAAATCCGGCGGGAGGTAAAATAAGCTGTTCTGATTATAACATAGTCATACTTCCAGGGTATTTATATAAAGTCCTGTGCGTTTACTGTAAATTTGTCGCTTAAATAAACACTCGACGATCTACTGAATTGGAAAGCAGAGGCCCGTCTTTAAAAGCGTATGTGTAGAATTTGTATATATTTTGACGATACAGACGACAGTCATGATGATATTTGAGTTTGCATATACTGTTATACGTTGTTATCAAATAAAATTTCTAACCGGGCCTCATATTTAGCTATCATTTTGTATCTACTGTTATGTGGCTGTTCTGATTATGGCACATACCCATTTAACAAAAGTCGCTTTTTGGCTTCAAAATTTGCATTGCATGTCTATGGGAAGTATGTTATGTAATTAAAGAAAATTTCTTAATTTTTGGATTTGAGAAGGAAAATACTAGTTTTGATCACATACAAAATTTGAGTTAATTCCATCTGATAGTTATTGAGATATTTCATGATTTTAGGGGTCCAGCTTTAACGCAAACGACCTATACATGTAATATTAAAAGTACAAATATATGTGCAACTTGATGTCAATATTTATACTAATATAAACCAGCTGTGCAAGGATATCACTTCCTAGTGCTACCTAGCAATTTCCTATGAAACAAAATGTTACAATAAACAATGTAGTGCTAGCTAGCAAACTCTTTTCTCGCTAGCTGATTACATACGAAACACATGGTCTTTTGTGGAGTCCACAACTTATTTTTGCTTTTTTGAAGCATTTGTAGCTTAGAATTTAACTTAGCGAAAGAGATTTTTCAAAAATGCTAGGTAGCAACTTTCTTACACAACTAGCTCCATTACTTGTTCATGTACAATTGGAAAAGATTTTCTTACATGTCCACAGGAAAAATTCATACTTGTCCACAGAAAGATGGTCAGACCTAGTGGACAAAGGCATTCTGAACACCTGTTGCCTAATCCTCATGTATTACTATTATGAGTAATTTGAGAAATAAAAGTGTTGTTCTGTTCTGTTCTACATTTACATGTTCAACATTTATACACCAAACAAACTTAAACCATCTACTAGACAAATATATGTACCATCTCCAGATAAAATTTACAAAGAACCAAGCTCCCAACATTATAAGTACAAAGGTTCCCAATAATATTATCTACATTATAAGTACAATAACACATATTTTAATATTAGTACAGAAACCAAAGGCGGATCAATGGGGGGGGGTCAGGAGGGTCTGGACCCCCCTACCCCGGTAATTTCCAAAATGTACCTGTCCACGAGTGTATTTTTTTATGTAAGCCATTTTTAAGTAGCAAGAAGCAATTTCCTCGTGCTCACCTTTGTGTTTAACATAGATCTAATGGTTACACAGTTTTTATTAATAATAGGTTGTGTTATTCTGAAAACATTGTACAATATGGTAGTGGTTTGAAAGTTTGGACCCCTCCTAGAAAAAGTTTGGCCCCCTACCCCTAGAAAAAAATCCTGGATCTGCCCCTGGAAACCATTCCAAATCATACATAGCTGTAATACTTTTCCTAATATGTTTCCGAATAATTTATAGCTCATTTAGGATAACATAAGACATTGTTTACATAGAATGTTTAGATTTGTCTCAAGTTATCCTAAACTACCTATACATGTACATGCAAGCACAATGCTTTTTCTATTTACAGATCAACAATATTATGCAAAAACATAGGAAATAAGATAAAACATAACAGCCTTTTTAATGGTGTTGTGTAGAGAATAACCTTTGATGTAACAAACATGTTTGTATTCAAAGGAAGTACAGCTAATAGGAGTGTACCATTATTTCTACAAACTAAGTATTCAACAAAATTTTATTATAATCAAAATATCCTGCAGATATTGAACAGCATTTCTATTACTCTTAATCAATTTCAAAGCACTTTCAAGAAATCATTAGCACATTAAATGAAGCATCTCTAGCGTGTGATAGTGCAATGCAACTAAAACACTTGTAAAAAGACTGTTAGGAAAATTCAAAGATAAAAGGCTAAATACAAACACAATGTATACATATACAAAACAACAATCAACTAAATTCCACACACAACAAAGTTTTAGAGATAAAAAATATTGTGAAAAGCACAAATTATCACAGACATATTATCTATAGCGAACTGAGCTAACCAGTGTCTTGTAACAGTAAAAATATTATTTTTTCTTCACAAAAACATGCAACTTCTAGTTTTTTTCTCTATCAATATAAAGCAGTCCCAACTTATTTCCATGGACCATGTTTATATAAGGTCCTTGCTAATATTTAACACATCTCGATCCAGGGGTTGTATTTTTAATATAAAGTATTCCTATTTCTTTCAAATATTTCAACAAACAAGAGAAGTAGATCAGAAACATCAACACTTATTCATGAAATACTACAACACTGTAATAGTAATCATTAAAAAATACATAGTTACATTTTAAACTTGAAAAAAAAAATATGGTCAAAGAAAAATACAGTCTCAAAATTCATATTTCAATAAACTCTACTTTCAAAAAAAACTTCAAAAATTTATTAAACACATTATTCATATTAAAGAGCATTTAAAGCATGTTTAAATGTTCTATCAAATATAATTTTTATTAAGAAAGCCAATTAGCATGTAAGTCAGATTAGAATATACTCAAAAGCATGTTAGATCATATAAAAACATAATACTCAAAGAACAAATTAGAAAACACATTATAATATTTATAAAACATGTTCATGAATGTTAAACACAATAATCAAAACAAATTATTTAATCATGATCTTCACAGTGGCCTCATTTTAAAACATGTTTAAACATAACAATACACAGTCAAATTTATCAACACCAGTATAAAGTTCAAATTTTTAAACATGATTATCAAAACTAGTGTACTGTCTTACATATGTTCAAAACGTGTTTAATCACAATATTACAAGTTTAAGTTTAATAGAGAATAAGAATGTCTAAACATAATATAAATTTATAAACATGATCATCAAAATTATAGTACAGTCTTACATATGTTCAAAACATGTTTAATCACAATATTACAAATTCCAGTTTAATAAATACTTTCAGTTGTTTCTTTATCATAGTGGCTATTCACATGTTTCGTGAAATCTTCATCAGTCATGTTGTCATTCTTCATTTCTTTACAAACTGGACATATCTGACCCATATGTGATAATTGATGTTCAAGAAACACGTTCTCATCTACATCCACAGGGAAAGATTGACCACATTCCATACAAAACTTCATAGCTACACCTTCCGCATCATAAAACCTGAAATCATACGTGCAAATTAACAACAAGTAAATCTGTGAGCTAATGCTCACTAGTGATACCCCCGCCAAAATGTAAAAATATGCGACAAACAGGAAGTAGATGAGCAAGGAGCATGAAATCGCTTTACACCACATGGGACTATGGGATGAAGCAATATGCAAAGTATTAGGCTGCTGCATGTTAAAGTTGCTGAGAAAACTGCGACGGAAATTTTGTAACGGACGGACGGACACACGCACGCATGCACGGACAAGGGTAAAACACTATACCCCCCTCTTCTTCGAAGCGGGGGTATAATTATAACAAATTAATTACAATCATTACATTAAGTTCAATATGTAGCAGTCTTATGCTAAATACTTTAAAATCAATCAGATAGCCAGATAGACAAAGACAGAAATTCTGTCTGTCTGAAGGATAATTAGCCAGACTGAATAATCATATAAAAAATCATGAATAAATTAGTATTTGCACAGTAATAACGTCTACGGGGAGCCACACTACAAGCTCTTTTGTTCACAGCATTTTTGTTGGGCAATATGGTACTGTAAACCTTTTGTTTAATAAGCAAAAAGTAAGGTCAATTTAATAAACAGTTAATATTAACCCCATGCCAAAAACAGTAATTAAACTTCTATATACAAGAATTGTAATGAGGAAACCACATTAAAGCCTGATTTAAAAAATCAGACAATTAGACAATAAATGGCAGAAATACATGGAAAAAAAATTTTTGTTGAAAAATCTGGCTAATAATAAACATTTTGATATCTACTTATCAGTCATACATGTCAAAGTGCACTAATGGTAAACAGTCTGGGTAGCAAAGAAAAATCTCATGCCCCAAGTCCCTATCCAATCAGAGGCACTGCTTATATCATTCAGCAAGAAATTTACCAGCAACTTTCTCACTCTATTAAGACAGACATAAGTACTATAAGGGTTACTTGCTAGGAGGTGATTTCAACACACAGGATAAAACAACATATCAGATATTGAAGTCAACTGAACATGTACATGTATGTGGGAGATTACTATTAACAAGTATGATAAACCAGTAAAGTTCAGCTACTAACATCACCTAGGTAATAGCAAAAGCAAGCATTATTTTTGATGATTTTAAGTCCCAAATGCTGAATTTCATATAGCGTCCCTATATTAAGACCATTCTACGATTAAGAACTGCAATTTTGATGGTTCTAAGAGCAGAACTTTACTGTATAGATAATTTGAACTCAATCTATAAAGGCTACTCAGTTTACAATGCCCAATCGTCTTGTTAGCCTCTTAAAACCTAACATTTAAACAACACTAATCCTGTATACATGTACATACCTTTCTGTTGTAGTTTGATCCATGACATTAGCAGGTGCAGAAGGCTCTTTAGGTAATTGTACTTTTAATTCTGTCTCTGAACTTAACCCACTCTCTGTGTCAACATCAGATACTAAAATATATACAACATTAATAGATATAGTTAAAATATAAATATGTAAAGGTTATTAAACAGGGCAAGTGTGCCTTAAGGAAGATATCGGCACACTTGCTTAGGTATTGGCCCGAGGGCTTTAGCCCGAGGGCAAATGCCGAGGAAAGTGTGCCGATATCGACTTAAGGCACACTTGCCCTGTTTCATAACCTTTTTATTGCATATGTTGACCAATGCATGTAATGATGATTTTTCTACAACAAAAGTACACTTTTTTTCTCGACGTAACGCGCTATTTTGCACGTTGACGTTACGTCACATGTATTGTTTTGTTTTCAACGCCGAAACGTTGGAATCTAATGAACGCTTGTTATAAAACATAAGTCTGGTTGTTGATTATCTCATTCATTTTTTATATGAGAAAAAACACACGTCGTAAAATTGAATAGCTTCTTGTTGCTAATTACGTACGAATTTCATGTGCTGAAAGTCTGCCGTTGTTAAACTGCAGGTGCGTAATGACCGGAAGTTGCCTCAATATCGATTTTGGCACACTAGGAAGTGAGCCAAATATCGATATTTTGGCACACTTGCTCAATACCGGAATGTATTGCCCACATTGAGGCTATATTGGCGCACTTTCTCGTCGATTTTGTTACTATTTATAGTAACATATGCAATAAAATATGTGATCCCATTACCAAGTTTTAGTAATACAATGATTGATTAATTAAGTTACTTATATGAGGTACTGTGGTTGTTGGGTTTAACTTCATAGCAACACATTGTATAGGTTATATCACAGTGGTCAGTCCACATATTCACTGTTCCCAGAAAGGCTAAATCTGGATTTAGCTGTTAACCAACTACTAGGCACATACTTTCCTATGATTTATAATCAGTGGTAGGAGGGAGAATGGCCATAGAAATTATTTCATGACCAAGCTCCACGAAAGTATGCCCCTTCTGGAAATTGAACCTACGACCCCTCAATCAGTAGACTTGTGTGCTACCGACTGAGCTAACCAAGCGGGCTGGTTAGGTGATACATCTATAAGCCACAACTATTTCTTCAAAAGCATTGATGGATAAAGATTATATTAAGAAAGTAGGTTAATGCAGTTTTTAAAGTGTACACATGTACATGTGATAGTTCATTCTGAAGTATCACTCCTCTATGAAAAACTTGTCAGGCTTTGACCAGCATGAAAAAACAACAACATAAATTGGACAAAGATTAAAACATAATTGTCCAATTCTTATAAATCTCCTATGCCAAACATTCTGGCACAAGTAAAATTTGTCACCCTTAGACAAATTTCCTCTGAAGAGAACCAATAATCAGTACGAAACCGGTCAGGACATCGAAAAAGCAAGTCCAACATGGACCCTACTACACAGTCACTTCAATTATACTAAGGAAAAGTATTTGTTCAATACTAGTTGTTCTATGGATTTAAACATACTTACAGATTAATAGAGAGGCAATCAGAATGGAGACAATAGATCAAGTAGTGTGAATAATGCACCTCACACAAAAATATTAAATAGGGGTATTATTAATCATATAATTATTAATACTGTTTCAACTACTATGGCTGCTGCTTAGTTGTTAAATCTTATTTCACTGTCAGTGGTGCATACATTAACCCTGTTAATTTAGATAGATACAGACCACTATTTTATCCCTAGTGAGAACACAACTACTGTAGTAAGTATTTAAATATGCTGGGTTATACATGCCACTGACAGTTTAATAAAATTTAACAATAAAACACTAAGTGTAGTCCTTTTTTCTCAGCTGTCAGTTTGAATAATTTCATGGTGATTGAATACACACTATTACAATATCATGAGTGCTAGACAAAGAACACTAAGTCACTGTAAAATTATTCACCCTATGACAGTTGAAAAAAATGAACTATACAAAACAATAACTTACTAGAACTCATTCCTGATGCTGATCTAATCTTAGCTACTTTAGCAGTAGGTAACTGTTCAGGTTCTAATGGCTTAGGTAATGGTTTCAATGGTTGTTCTGATATCTCCCAATTATCTACCTCAGGTACATCACTGAATGTATCTGCCTCAACAAACAACTCATTATCAACTGAAATATATAACAACAATATAATTAAAAAGTTAAAGAGTGGTTTAAAGTCTGCTTCCATATACATGTTCAGCTGACTTTACGAAATTGTACGATAACTCCTGATCATTGAAATCACCTTCAGGCAGGCGATCCCTCACAGTACCCATTTACACTTGGGTGGAAAGGAACAAGTGTAGGTAAATTTCTTGCTCAAGGAAATTAGCAGTGCGTCTAGTGGGGGTCGAACCCGGAACCTCTTGATCCCTAAGCACGCCTCCTACCACTGGACCACTGCTCCTAATAGTTAGAAATCAAGTACACATGGTTTAATAATGTGGATTCATTTGATTATGCAAAGACATAAGATAAAAATTACCAAACAAAATTAATTTAAATATATTAAATTGAAATCCCCTCTAATGTGACTAATAATTTAATTTATGATAAACTTCAAGTCTACCAATACTAAGTATGATCATACATGAAACAATTGCGTAATATCTATATTGATAGACCCATATGTTTCATACCTCCTTCAAAACAAACCTTGAAAAAAGCAAAACAAAGCAATAACAAGAAATTTTATGTGGAAATCACATTTAAGCCAGATTTAAAAACTTTAACAAAAAAATTACAAAGGGAAATAATCAATAATAAAGGCAGGTAGAGTTGTGATTACTTTCCAATTTTGTTCATCACATGGTATGTTATCATTGTATGAAGTTTCATAAAGATCAGACAATTAATGGCAGAAATATATGGTAAAGAAAACTTAACAGCAATTGTTAATGATACCGGACGCCCGACCACCCTTGTTTCACCAAGCTATTTGCCCAATTTTTTTCATTGAAAAATCCGGCTAAAAAAGCATGTCAAGAAACAATTAATTTCTCAGCTACACAACTGGACATTTTTATCATGCAATGGTACATGAACTTGTTAAAAAAAAATCTGAAAATCATTTAAATTGTCAACTTTCAGATAGGAAAAAAAACCTTTTTCAAAGCCCATAAATCCAGAGCATCAGAACCAGTCCTGGGAACATTAATAAATGAGAATCAGCAGTAATGTATTAATTGACATGAGTTCTCAAGATATCGTTTCATCACCAGAAAAAATCTCATAGTTTTTCCCCAATTGTAATTGATTTACTCCTTACCTTTGGACTGTATGTTATCCTTAGACTTAGCTGGTGCATGTGTCCTAGGGGGAACAGGGGGTGGACCCTGTACTTGATTTGGTCCCGTTGTTGAATAACTTGTATGATGGGGGTACACAAGGGGAGGTTGTTGCTGTGTTGGTGGGTAAGGATACTGTATTGGTCCTGGTGCTGGGTACATAGGTTGCCACTGTCCATAAGGAATACCTGGGTTTGGAGATGCTTCATGTCCCGGGTACATCACATACGGGTACTTACTATCCTGGAATGTAGCTCTAGGGGACATGCTGGCCCCAGTTTCATCCTGTAAAACAATCATACAAATCTCAAAAATAATTATTTAAAGTGCCATGAAATCAACTGGGTGTTTTGATGAATAAGCTATTTTTGAAGCAAATATAGGATTCATTTATTCTCAAAACTTCTAATGCATAGTGATTATACTTATGCAGAATAGCAGAGTGCTGCACCCTGCCCTTTTTCTCAATTCCTGCTCTGTTTTTGCACCTTCTTTGCAGACATTGTTACTTTGAAAAAATCAGCCTGTGCACCCTGACCCTTTTTCAGTCTCTCTGTTCCTTTCTGAGTAGAAATAATCACTATAATATACAACTAACTATATAAAGCAACTGAATTAAGACATTTTAAAAAAAATTCTATGCTCGTCCCATTTATCCCCAGAAAAATCCATAGAACACATGATGAACTTGTTGTGGCCTTAATAACTAACAGAGGTGAACTGTTGTATTGATATAATAAAGTATGATATAATAGATACTTACATTTCTTCCTTGATTGCACATTCTTAATTTCTGATTTAGTTCTTCAATTTGTAACTCTTTCTCTGTAACACATTTCTACAAGAAAATAAAAGAAAAATGGAAAATTAATAATGCAAATAAGAAAATACTCAAATGCGTATAGAAAGGAAAACATTTCAAATTCAACTTCAAAACAAGTAGGCTAGGTCCAGGAGTTTTAATAAAAATTAACCTTCAAATGAAATTAATATATAACAAACATATATTGGATGAAATGTCAGTAATTATTAAGTACTTACAGATCAATATTAATAGCAAATTTAGTAGGGCTGTCACAATATACCAATATATTGCAATATGCAGCTGCGGCAATACGTACCGCGGTACAAATTTAATGTACCAGTATTTTGCAATATTTTTTATTTTCATTGAAAAATTATTTCCTTCGCCAAATGCAAATAGTGAACTTCATTTTTACATGGTTCATTCGATGAAAACTGATCTGGGTGCGCTCAGAATGTTACATTACTCTAAATGCCCAGTTCTTTCAGTCTACTCTGCCACTAGCACTTTCCCTACAAAATTCTATAACATACTTCAATACTGAACAGTTGAATAAGTTCTTAAGACAGAAGTAGTATACAGCTATGTCTTTGGTTTGCAAAGCAATATATTGTGGTACATATCGCGGTACGGTTCTAGCACATCGCAATATACCGCGATACACTCCTGGCATATCGTGACAGCCCTAAAATTTTGTCAATTTATGTTTATGGTAGTGCCTATATTAGTGCATTAATTATTAAATTTTATTCATCTGTCAGTGGCACATACATTAACCCTGCTGATTTAAACACTTACTACTTCTGTACTCATTATGGATAAAAATTGCAAACTGTATCTATGTATATGGATTATAAAACAAATATCAAGTATTCAATTTAACCAGCCTAATGTATGTGATAGTGACAGTTGTATAAAATTTAACAATAATATGAACTAATCCAGAGCAGGGGAACTTATACATTATAACACACTTGTACTTGGTTTCAATGGAGAACGCATTAAAATATCTACACAGTGTCTAATATAATTAACTAACAGTGGGTAACATCATGCATTTTCAAAATAACTTAAAACAATATAAAAATCTAAGATAATAAATGATTTAAAAAAACAACTAAATCAGACATAAGCCATTGCCCAGTGGGTGTGATGTTAGTCTGGTAATCATTGGATAGCCAGCTCCAAGTTGAATTGAATCCCATCCAAACCCTACCTATTATTTCTTTGAGCAAGAAATTTTATCCAACTACCTTAGTACTGTGGGACCAGGAAGTAAACTCCAAAGCCAAAGTGATAAATCTAGTTGTAAAAACTTGTTTTACAATCGAGCTAAAATAACTTAAATAAAAACATACTAAACAAAGTCTTAAAATTCAACTCTCACCTCAAGAGCTCTCATTTTGAGATCATACTCATTAGGTAATTCACCGATACGTTTCTTTAGACGAGCAATCTCCGCATCCTTCTTTTGTATCTCTTCATCATATTTCAGTTTCTGTGTATCACTCTTCATTCTCTCAGTTTTATATAAAGCTTTATATTTCTGTTTGTTAACTATTTTCTTGTCTAGTTCAGATTGGAGATCTTCTATCTGTTTATCTATATCACCAGCGAGTGATGAAGTAGGAGAGGATACTGGTGATGATGCAACTGGAAATGTAATATAACAAACATCATTCTCTACGTCAACAACAACAACTAGACGAAAGTATGCCCAGTCTGGGAACCAAACCCATGATTAGCATACTTGTGTGCTACTGATTGAGTTAACTTCTGATAACTCTAAGCTACTTTACTTAACCAAATGCATTGAGCTATATTAAAACATGGGTACATACATGTTCATATATAAAGATAATTTACAACTTGTAGGACAGGGTGTGACTTTTTGATATCCACTTTCTAGTACTAACCAATTGGATATCTGATAAAACATGGATCCTTAAAAAAACATCACCATTAATTGACAATAAAGCAAAAAACAATAAATGAAAATACCTGGTGCAGATTTTCTTGGTGATTCTCTTTCAATAGCAGGTTCAGATTCAGACGTCTTTGCTTTCCCTACAAACAATAAACATACATGTTACATAAACAAGATCACACTTAGGTATAAATTAACTCAACAAATTAAAAGCAAAACCACAATAATAAATGTAGCCTTTATTTAAACAAAACAGGCTCACAAATAGATGTAAGTTAGGCCAGACCTTTTATATTTTTCATTTTACAAAAATCCCAACCCTAATTTTTCAGAAATTGAAAAAAAAAAGATCTTGATTATCAATTGTTTTCATTACCCACCGTACTTATTTTTTTCACTAAAAAAGGAAAAAACCGAACCCATCCCAGCATGAATAAGCTCAACATGTCAATTATTACTCAGTTTAAGAAAATGAGCCCCATATTAGCCTGTACTATTGCTAAATCAAGTTGTATTCAATAACTTATGACACATTTTTAATTTACAATTTTAATTATTCTACTAATTCGTTGATTAGTAACTTAATATTAATTAGGGATTATTCTAGAACTCATGTAAGGGCAAGGAGGCAAAAAAGGGGCTGGGTGTATCAAAATATTGAGGTTTCAAAATAACCATTTCTGCACAAAAATCAGCAAAAAGAGCAGGGAGGTGAGAAAAAGGGCAGGATGCAGTTCCGTTGTGATCTGGTTTAGAATAATTACTATAATAAACAAGGATGATAGTTTTATGTGCAACAAAACTACAAAATGATTACATCCAGATAACTTTCAAACTTAAGTCTGGCAATCAAGAGATAATTAGGTCAATGTTATAAACACTCAATCATGCCCAAAACACCACCAACTTGGCTTAATTTAAATCATTGTTATGGTCTAATGGAAGTACTCACTTTTATGATTTATTTTCTGTATTTTTTTCTCCAGTTTACTTTTTTCTATAAATATAGCTTTATATTCTTCACCGCACATGTAGATCTTCTCCTTTAAGTCTTCAATTTCACGTCTCATTTCTCGTTCATGTTCCAAAAACTCTTGCTGTAATGAATCAAAAAATTATCATAAACAAAACCAGTACAAAACATTTGTTGATTATGTTTAACGCCATAGAAATGCTTTGTATAGGTCAAATCACATCGGGCAGTCAACCAACTCAGTGCCTGGAAATGCTAAAATTTAGCTGTTTAATGACCATAGAAATTATTTCATGACCAAGCTCCAAGAAAGTATGCCTCATTTCTGAATCAAACCTACCACCAATCAATCAGTAGACTTATGTGCTACTGACTGAGCTAGCTAGAGAGCACAAAACTAACCATACAATAGTTGTTAATCTCTTACATAACATTATCATTGCACAATAAATATCCCAAACTGTACAGCTTTTAAATGCACAAGTGACAGAACCATGACTGACTAATTAATTGTCAAGTCCAATACTTGTAAAAGCAGCAACTGTTAGATAAGGTCTGTAATATCAAATTGAGAAAAATGCCACATACTAAAGCAAAGGTTCAATGGCAGGATACCCAACATTTACATTGTTTTTCATATTTTAATGAAATGTTTCTTCAAATATATAAAACACAAGTAGTACGCATTAATAACTGAAGTCTGCATCCATGTGGATAAACAAAATACGTCAAGCAAGAAGAGTATGCAAACTGCTTAATTGATAATTATTGATTAAATTTCCACCAACCCATACCAAACAAGAGCTCCGCTGGGCGGGGCATTATACGCCCGTGTGCAGTCCATGCTGTGCTCTATCTCATATGAAGTCCCTGTGACCTTGATAAATGACCCCTGGATATCAGAATAGGTCCCATCCTTAACTGGAGGGCTATCCAAAGCAAAGATTTTGAGAACCTAGGTACAGCCATGGTTGAGTTATCACCGGCACAAAGTTTTCCCATACAAACTTCCAGTGACCTTGCCCTGGGGCCTCAGAACCAAAAGTTCTCACCCTTGACCCAAAGAGTATTGATGCATAAAATTTGGTGATCTTAGATAAAGTTGGTTGTTGGACAAGGTTTTTCCTCATGATTTCCTTGTGACTTTGACCTTTGACCGAGGGGCCTAAAACCAAAGGGGCATATGCTAGACATTCAGGCTACCCTTAAATAAAATTCGGTGAACCTAGGTACAATCATTATTGAGTTATTGTCCGGAAAATGTTTCAATATAAATTAAGTCCCAGTGACTTTGACTTTAGACCCTAGGGTCTCCAAATCAAAAGGGAACATCCTCAACCAAAGAGCTATCAACACATTACTCCTTGACAAATGGGCTGATCCACATAAAATTTGGTTAACCTAGGTACAAGCATTGTTTAGTTATTGTCCTGACAAGGTTTTTCCATATGATGCCCCTGTGACTTTGACCTTTGACCTAGGGGCCTCAAAACCAATAGGGAACATCCCTGACACATGGGCTACCCTTGCATTAAATTTGGTGAACTTTTTTCATGTTACTTATTAAATATAGCATTATTTCCATTGTTTGCCATTTTGACTTTATTAACATATTGATTGAACATTCGAAGTCACTGCTTGGTAATTTGATATTTTCTGGTTGATGGTTTAAACTTGACCCAGGGGCCCCAAAACCAATAGGGAACATCCTTGACACATGGGCAACTCTCACATGAAATTTGGTGAACCTAGGTGCAGTCATTGTTGAGTTATTACCCAAACAATGTTTTTCAATATGATGCCCCTGTGACCTTGACCTTTGACCCAGGGGCCCCAAATCCAATTGGGCAAATCCTTGACACATGGGCTACTCTCACATAAAATTTGGTGAACCTAGGTACATTGGTGGTTCAGGTATTGTCTGGACAAAGTTTTTCCATATGATGCCTCTGTGACCTTGACCTTTGAACCTGGGACCCAAAAACCTATAGGGCACATCCTTGACACAAGGGCTACTTTCACATAAAATTTTGTGAACCTAGGTACAGTCGTTGTTGAGTTATTGTCCGGACAGGGTTTTTCAATATGATGCCCCTGTGACCTTGACCTTTGACCCAGGGGCCCCAAAACCAATAGGGCATACCCTTGACACATGGGCTACTCGCACATAAAATTTGGTGAACCTAGGTACATTGGTGGTTCAGTTATTGTCTGGACAAAGTTTTCGGATATGATGTCTCTGTGACCTTGACCTTTGAACCTGGGGCCCCAAAACCTAAAGGGAACATCCTTGACACAAAGGCTACCTTCACATAAAATTTTGTGAACCTAGGTACAGTTGCTGAGGAGTTATTGTCCGGACAAGGTTTTTCAATATGATGCCGCTGTGACCTTGACCTTTGACCCAGGAGCCCCAAAACCAATAGGGCATATCCTTGACACAAGGGCTACCCTCACATAAAATTTGGTGAACCTAGGTACATTGGTGGTTCAGTTATTGTCCGGACAAGTTTTTCATTGCTTGCCATTTTGACTTTATTAACATATTGCATATATAGTGATATATGAAAGGGGAAGTAATTCAAAGTCTAATAAAAAAATTGAATTATCTCCACTTTACGCACAACTAGGCATCAATGTTTATCATCAGAGGGAGTTTGAAGAAAATTGGCCAAGAAATGAGGGAGGAGTTGTCCACACAAGGAAGACGGACGGACGGACGGACAGACAGACGGACGGACAGACAGACGGACGGACGAGCGGCGCCATAACATAATACGACCCTTCGGGCGTATAAAAAGTGATTAAATCTGCTGGACCCCAAAATTTGCTCCAGGGATCCCTGTTTTCACAGGACTTGCATCCATTTGCCCCTAAAAATTAAGAGCAATGTAAAATCCTAGGGTTGCAATAAATTCTGATGATTATATAATGCAATACTTGCCTCTCTAGTTCTCATAGCTCTTTCTAAGCTTTTACATTTCTTCTCTTTCTTTTCCAATCTCTCTTTTATCTGTATTAGACTTAGTCTCATGATGGACATTGAACCATGTGACTCTAATGATAAATGCATCTGACCTCTCAATAAACTATTATCTTTCTGTAACTTCTCTTTCTCCTAGAAAAAAACAAAAACAAAAATATGTTTTTCAGGCTTTACTATCATTTAAATTTGATAACCTTAGTTGAACTTGTTTAATGACAAATTTTTTATAAAAAGTTGAATAGTTTTGTTGTTATATTATACATACAACTGAAGT
Source organism: Mactra quadrangularis (assembly GCA_025267735.1). NCBI lineage: Eukaryota > Metazoa > Mollusca > Bivalvia > Venerida > Mactridae > Mactra > Mactra quadrangularis. The sequence continues at coordinate 20,047,285 of CM046299.1, forward strand.
AAAATGAATTTGCTCGCAAAAGAAATAAACACACAGAAAATCTCAAGGTTGGACCTTAAGTTCAGAAGTTAAATAACCAGAGAAGGTACCTTTTCGACATATAAAAAGTGCAGAAATCAGAATAATTTTACTTTAATCCATGCAAAAAGAACAAAAGCCAATTGATTCAAAATTCAGAAAAAAAATGAGAAAGTTGAAAGTTTTGAAATACTGAAAACCTTCATGAATTCAAAATACTGAACTTTATAAACAAAATTCAAATAGAGCACATAGAGTAATTCATACTCCAAAATACTGAAATCAGTATTAACTCTGAAATCTTTCACCCATTGAAAATATACTGGTTATAACAAATTTGTTATAATAAGGGACTTTATTCAGTTATTTCCCCTTGTATACTCTTCAAATAGGTAGGTCCAATTAGTTGGATTACTCGGATTTTACCCTTACTTTTCAATGTCGATTTGCCAAAATTAATATTAAATCACTTTTTTTGTAAATCATTTAATTTGTTTGAAATTCAAGCTAAGTATTTTAGGGTAAAGAATTATCTAAATTTGATCAATGATAAAATCTGAGGATTCCAACTGTAAGGACCTACTTACCAGTTGGATTGCTTCAGATTTTATCAGGAAAAGATAACTGACTAAAGTCCCTATTTAGCATTCATACCTCAACAACAGAAGCAAGATCAGATTGTGTCTGTTCTATCTCAGATTTTTGTATCAATGTTTTCTGTGTGAAGTCTTCCTCTAAACTACATAACTTCTGTTTTAAACTTTCACATTCCGTCTTTGATTTCTACAATAAAGCATCATATCACATGAGTAAAATTGTAGCAACACTAAATCATATCACATGAGTAAAATTGTAGCAACACTCAATTATATCACATGAGTAAAATTGTAGCAACGCTAAATCATATCACATGAGTAAAATTGTAGCAACACTAAATCATATCACATGAGTAAAATTGTAGCAACGCTAAATCATATCACATGAGTAAAATTGTAGCAACACTCAATTATATCACATGAGTAAAATAGTAGCAACACTAATCATATAACATTAGTAAAATTGTAGCAACACTAAATCATATCACATAAGTAAAATTGTAGCAACACTAAATCATATCACATGAGTAAAATTGTAGCAACACTAAATCATATCACATGAGTAAAATTGTAGCAACACTAAATCATATCACATGAGTAAAATTGTAGCAACGCTAAATCATATCACATGAGTAAGTTTTTACAGTTTAACCACAAAATAAGAACACCCCTACATAACAAATAAATTATTGCTAACTCAATAAGTACTACTTTTTTTCTTAGAGGTTATCAAAAATTCTTAGCCAATCATGACAGCTTAAGTTTTAAACCCATACCTAAAAACATCTAGATATGTGTTTACAATAAAAATGATCCATGATTGGATTAAACAGATGTATTCTAAACTGCTAAGCTTGTAACACTTCCAAATACTGGCATCATGAAATCAAATTCCAATCACAGGCGTGGAATGTTAAGCCTGACTTGTCCGACTCATGTACATTTATGTCTGAGGACAATTTAATATTTTCATCCCACTTGTTTATGGACAAACAATATATATATTTTTTGCTGTAAAATATACTAACATAGGAACACTTAAAAAAGTAGATGTCTCAATGTATTTCAATCATATTAACTAGTGAACTATTTTTTTTTTTTTAATATCAATCATTTATTACTAGTGACAGTAAGTATTTTTATCATAGTTCGTTTTGAGTATTGAACTTCTGGACAAAAGCATTTTAAATCTTGTTTGCACAGGTAGTTGATATCCACTTGAGGATTATGCTGGGGTTAAAAGAAGTTGAGGTGGAAAGAACTAAAAGTTTCACACTCCTGCCCCTATAAATTATGTTTACCTCAATCTGACGACTCATCTCATGTTGTGTTACTTCAAATGTTGTGATCTCTTTCTGTAGTAGTAGTTTACTATCTTCTGCAGCCATCAGTTTATCCTCGGCATTCTTGAGTCTCTCCTCTAAAGAAGCTATTTTGTCCTGAATGAAACAAAACATATGATATTATAAGTATAATTACTTAATTAACATCATGTCTAAGTAGATTGCCTCTAGCCATTAATAAAATGTTTTTAAAGGTACTCATTCACAGATTTCGACTTAATAATCAACTTTTTCTGAAGCTATCAAAATTGTTTGGAAACATTTTTAAAGCAGGAAATTAGTGATTTGATAATAACAATTTTAGTGCAAATTGACATACAAGTACAAATGATGGTGCTTCAAGTAGTAAAAATCTACCCATTGTGTCATAGTATAGACCATTTTAGTGCACTTTTGGGACTTTTATTGTATATTTCTTGCAATCTATAGGTCAGTTAGTCCTAAAATATTACGACTTATTTTTTTTACACAATTACAGACACTGAATGGTATTATGAAAATATAGAAAAATCTTAACCAAATCTGTGATCTAGTACCTTTAAAGTAAAACTATGACTGTGAGAATGAAAATATATATACTTGTAAATTTAGAATAAAGCTTTAGCAAAAGAAAGAATAACAATAACTTTATGAAGTCAATTGATATTTTGCACATACACAGCCAGTCTGAAAAGCATATCAAAGGGCCAATACATAAATTGGGCAATTTTGTATACATAAATGATAATTTTGTATTAAGTTTATGAAAGTGGTAATAGCACATCAAGTTATTCTGAGTAGTCAAGACACTAAAATGTAATAACACCTTTTTCATTAACCTTTTGTTATAATTATTGTCACATTTTCCAAATGAACACCCACCCATGTAGCTCAAGTCCTTTGTTCTTTATATATCAGGTGCCGTTCAAAGGCCCCTATCTCTTTAAATATTTTACATACCATGTAGTTTTCCCATTATTAGTGTTTATTTTTGAATATTCATTCCACTTCAGTAAAATTGCTATAAAAAAATCCACCAATATACTGTTTAAAATAAGGCCCCACGTCCCTTCCCCAAATACTGATAAAAATCTGGCAGCTGTTGTTCAATGATTGCTGATTAGTTCATCAATCAAGATACTAATGATATAATACTGCATGATCGTTACCTTGTCTTGTATATTGACAGCAGTTTGTTGGTCTAGATTCTGTCTATTTTCTTCTAGTTCAATGGTCAATGCATCAACATTTCTCCTCAGTTGTTCTACAAGGGTTTCTTGAGAAGCAAGTTTAACATGTAGTCCTTCTGCTACATTCATAAAATGTTCTGATGAGTCAGCGTGTTTCTACAAAGAAAAACATGGAATTGTTATAGTTAAAGCAAGGATTTTCACTATTCAGTCGACTCTTGACATTAACTTCCCTGATCATCGAGTCACATACCAACTGTTAAGATACAACACAGATTGCAGCCACAGTATACAGTGCATGACCCTATCAGGTACATATTTACACCTGGGTGGAGTGAAGCAATTTCAGGTCATTTTTTTTGCTCAAGGAGATTAGCACAGCCCATTGTGGGATCCCTAAGCATGTGTCCTACCACCGGACTACTGCTCCTACAATTGTAAAGCACTGATGTGAATGCAATTTCAAAATTATGAAAATTCAAAAAATTTGCATCTCTAATTAAGATAAATATAAGTAATTTTTGAAGTCTGGAAGTCTTGAAAACCTAAATTGATGCCTTGTGTCAGAAAATAGAAAAATTAACTACATTTCAACTGATCAAGGTTATGATATATGATCATGACAACCCAGGCTAGTAGGAATAATCACATACAACATGTACTCGTACTTTATACATGTATTCATCTATAAAAAATACAAATTCTCCTGTATTGAAATTGTCCCATGACAGTTTACTAAATACACATACAATATCTTAATCTTCAATCAATTCAACTAGGAGAAAACTACAACTTTCTTTAACTCAAGTGTTATGCAGCTTTGTCCAGAAAGTTATATCTTCCAAAATAATATTCACAATTTTCATTCACATTATTTTGTGGAATTTAACTAGGACATAATTCTTACAAGTCAGTGGCACTTTTCACAAAATAACTTACGATAATAATCACCAAAGTCAAAATCAAGATACCCTAACAATACTGTCATAGTTTAGCAAATCAATTCAAAATATTATTGAATTATGTAAAATATTTTATACCTTTTGAATATCATATCACAGTAAAAGCAAAATTATGAAACCAACTTACGATAATTTTTTTGTAAGAATTTTTGTGAAAAAGGTGCCAGAGTTTTAAAGCTTTGTCTTAAACGAATTATCGGCACAATTTTCATGAACATCCTATCATTTTGAGTTTCAACCAGACGAAATACAGTGTATTATGTATATAACATTCAATCCAGTAATAGTTCTCTTAACTAATTTATTCTTACCTTGTAAAGGTCAGCTTCTTCCTGGAGTGTAGCATTCTTACCAGAGAGTTCATCTTTCTCTGACTGTAGTTTCTTTACTTCAGATTTTTTGGCATTTAATTCATCAGTGACTTTCTGTAACTTCTCTAATGAAGAGTTAAGATCAGCAGTTATTTTTGTTATAGAAACTTGATCCTGTTTCAGTTTGTCAATTTTCTTTTGAAGCTCATCTCTAACAATGATCATATCATGAGCTTCACGTCTCAGTTGTTCAATAGTTGATTCACTGTGAGTCAGTCGACCTTTCAATGATAAATTCTCACTCTCCATGGTGGTAAGTCTATTTTTGACTTCTTGATATGCAGAGATGATGTTATCTCTTTCTTTCTGGAGGGCTTCTTGTGACTATCAAAAATAAATTATGAAGAACGCTTAAAACAAGAATGATATGTATGAGTGAAAGTTAAAAATGTTCTAGTCCTAAAATTCTTGAGTTACTCCTTTACAACAGCTTTAATATTGTACGAATATCAATTTTAATTAATACCACTTTTGTAAAGTTGACAATTTGGGACCATTGTTAAAAAAGTAATATAACTCAATTGATTATTAAGTCAGATAACCATATTTATTTAAGATTTGTAAGTCTCAGTTAGTTTAATGGTATTAGTAAATTTGCTGACATCACATATGTGATAAATTTGATTTCCTGATATTCTGGGGAGAATAAAATCTGCTGAAATAATCTGCTAAAATTAGGCAGCCCTAAACAGAGCTTTTTCTAGATATAATGAAATTTCTTTGAAGTCATGCAGTTTTCTCATAATAATGAGTTTACCTCAAAATTTTCTTTCCCTTATCAATGAAATAGGGATAAAATTCCCCCCAAGTGTTTTATATAAATGATGCCCTGACCCCTGTCCCATATACTGAAAACACCTAACAAAATACCTATGATATTAAACATGGTGCTACAAAACTCAATAATACACTAAGAAAAGTCATACCTCAATCAGTTTTTGTTTCTGTGATTGTGCCATCTGTAGGTTTTCTTGTAAGAATATTGTTTTAGATCTTATAACTAACATATTGGTCTCCTCATCTTCTATTTCAACAAAATCATCCGAACCCGGATGACGAAACTGGAACGGTGTACTTGCACCTCGTATTTGATTAGCACTTGATACATAACAAAACTGATAAAACTCGCCATCATCTTTTGGTAACTTGTGAGCTGAAAATATAAAATCCAGTCTGTGAGTTATGAGTTGGAATGCAATTGTCAGAGAATGTCCTATTAGTTGATTTGTCTCTATTTTTATTGTAATATTTTAATTGTCCTTGAGACAAGTTGGTGGTTCCAACTATAAACTGATAGTCCCAACAACAGGACTACAGCTAATTTTGCAAAGGACTGATAATCATAGGACAGAGTGAAATTTTGAAAATTCAAAATCCTGGGGCGAGTTTCCTAGGCATATTGCTAGCTAGCGCTTTGCCCCCTGGTACCCTTGATTTGATAGTTCTTTTAGTGTAAGAAGGGTACCTAGGCACAAAGCTCTAGCTAGCGTTATGCTTAGGAAACTCGCCCCTGAATTGCATGCTTTCAGCAGCTTTTGCATTAAAAAAAGAAAAGACATCTTTGCCATATGGATCATGAAAACTTTCACCCTTAAATAATAAGAAAATTAAATATATACAACATTACTATGACTGTCAGCTTGCTTGACCAACCAATTAAGGCAAATAACTTAAAAATCTAAGACAAAGGAACTGAAACGGTTAGATAATTAATTTATAATACTACACATTGATGGTAGGCCCGTGACATCTATTCAAGTGGAAGATGAGACACTCGAAGTTGTAGCAGACTTCTGTTACCTAGGAGATACTCTATCAGCAGGAGGGGGATGTGAGGCTGCAACCATAACACGCTGCAACTCTGCATGGAAGAAATTCAGAGAACTCCTTCCCATACTCACCAACAAGCATCTGCCAATCACTACCAGAGGACGTGTGTACTCCACCTGTGTGAGAAGTGTCATGCTTCATGGGTCAGAAACCTGGGCTGTTTCTGCAAACATCCTTAAAAGACTGCAGCGAAACGACCGAGCCATGATAAGATGGACCTGCTGTGTCAAACCAGAGGATGATGTCCCCTTGGAGGATCTCCTGTCTCAGCTTAAAATCAGAGATATTGCTGACGTTCTCAGAACAAACAGACTGAGATGGTTTGGCCACGTAGAACGTAGCACAAGCTGGATCTCCCTAGTCAGAAATTTGAACGTCACTGCACACCGGGGCCAAGGCAGACCAAAGCTAACCTGGGAAGACCTGGTTAAGCGTGACCGGCTTGAGCTGAAAATGGATGGAATCAGCCCTGAAGATCGCCAACAATGGAGAGGAAGACTTCGTTCAAGACCAGACACACAGGCCTCACCCTTACCAAGGAATAATCAACGGCCTGTTTAAAATAAACCGGATGATGATGATGATGATGATGACACAACAAACAGATGTCAGAATTGACTCTAATAATATGCTACAATAAGGGTTTCAAAATTGGGAAAAAATCATAATCGATTATCAGAAATAATCGGACAACCCTTTTTGATCAATCATTGATTATATAATCAAAACATTTACTCAGGGTTTTCATTTAGGATTTTCAAAAATATATGACAAAGTCATTTCATTGCAATGGTTTAAGCAATTTTGTTTCATATAATAGATTATTAAATCATGTGTTATTAATCTATAAAAAGTGGTTTGATAGTTGTTCACGATTAATAATAAAATCCATTTTCAGACATTTTCAGTACCCATAGAGCTTTATTCCTATGAAATGTTTTGTTTTTTTGTTAACATTAATTAATTAAAACTAGAATGACTCATTGTCAATAAAAATAAATATCAACATTAGCAATAATAGATTATTAAACTTCATAATCGATTGTTTCCGACATCTAATGGAACGATCGATTATAATCAATCAACGTTTAATCCCTAGCTACAATATTAACCATCCTCGGTAACCCAGGGTATTACGTCAACGATAATACCCTGGGCAATACGACTGCATTTTTTTTGTACTAATGAATTATTCATAACCCAAAATCCTGACGTTTGATTGGTTTCTTCATGAACTCATGAAGCACACAACATCCAATGAAAATGCACCTTACATATCGCGTTCGGCAGTTTCATTCAAGATGGCAGCCTCCACGCTCGTCAACATGGATATTCTACGTAACTTTTGGAATAGATAAATTGAAGTTGTTTCAGGAACAAACATTGGATCATTTGTTGAAAGGGGAAGACGTGTTTCTTTGTAAGAAGACAGGAGGTGGGAAATCTCTCTGTTACCAGATATTCTAGCCTTGTTTGAGCTTAAAACATGGTGAAATGTGTCAGGTGCTTGTCGTGTGTCCACTGATTTCAAGCATGAAGGAACAAAGTGAATATTTATCTTCAGTTGGATTTACGGCGACATACATTGGGAGAGAAAGTGCTGAAGATGACACGATTTTGACTGGGAATTTTCAATTTGTGTTTACTTCTCCAGAAAGTATTTTAGGTAAATGTTACTAAAATTACGTTATTTGCATGCCCATTCACATTCACGAACAGTTCGTATTTCTGAAATTCTTTCCATCCGAAAGTTAGTATCCTACCAAAAATGTCCAAGCTTAAGAATGTAGGAATTTGTTGAAAGTCCAAGTGACATGATGCTCAAGTGCTCCCTTGTAAATTGGTGTCCCCACTCATACATGATACAGGTAAAGTTCAAGGCATGCTTACCCTCTATAGGATCAGGGGGTCAAGAATTGGCTTAAGGATGACTGTTATGACAATAATTAATGTATTTATTTGTTGTTGGGTTTTACGCCGTTGCAACACATTGTATAGGTAAGATAATGGCTGCCAGTCGGCCTACTCTCTAATTAAGCTGTTAACCAACTACTAAGCACATATTGTTGTCCGTGACTGACTACTGTCCTACATAATAAATAATCATTGGTAGGAGGAAGAATGGCCACAAAGAATATTTTCATTACTAAGCTCCACGAAAGTATTTCCCGCCTGGGAATCAAACCCATGACCCCTTGATCAGTAGTTTTTGAGTGCTACCAGCTGAGCTAGCTTGGTGGCTGATAATTAGTGGTATCAGTTATAAAAAAACAATAGTATTTGTGTACCCTTAATTTCAATCAAAAGCATTGCATTATATGCATGATATTACTTACATGGCATTTACAATAACAATGTCACTCATTCTGGGTAAGTAGTCTGTAGATGTGTTAAAAGTAGACTGAAAATCCCAGGCTTTAGTTTACTAGTGAATTGCATTTATTACGGATTGCAAAGAGCCAGATTTTTGAAAAATATACTTCCAGTTTTGATATTTGTCAGGAGCAAATGTTCTGAAAATGCTGAAATCACATCATCCATCAATTTTCTCCTGATCATTTATAACCTGGGACTAAGCTGGTCCACACTGACTCAAATTCCAAATCTGTCTGTGTAGAAAAAGCCGAATAGTTTATATACCAGAGGCAGTTTCCAACCATGCTTACTGAGTTATTTAGACAAATAAGTTTTACCTATTACTGACAAATATGGGCAATTACTATTCAATCTCATTATTAAAACATGTATAAATTTTAATTTGATTTCAGGTGTTAGTAAATGGAATGACATGTTGAGAAGTACAGATACTATTAAGCTTCTTGTAATTGATGAAGCTCGCACAGTTCTGCACTGGTAAGGTTATATAAATTAATGTATACACATTGGGATAATTGTTGCAGAAGTAGTAGTGAGTGATGTACAGTGAGAGCTATTGCATCGACCGGACATTGGCACTGATTCTTTGTTTTTAAACTTAATTTTGTATCAGCTCTTTTTACAACTTGAATACACACTTGGGTTGGCAGTCAATACTGGTTTTAACAGGTCAATGCTAGTCAATAGGTGGTCTGCTGAAAACAGTTTCCCATTATATTGCTTATTGTGATAACATACTGTACACCATTGTATTTTATACACCAAAGCCTACTGTGTCACGTTAAAGCAAACGGGGGGGGGGGGGGGGGGGGTAAATGAACATTGTTACATAATAATACTCAAGAATAGCTGAGCACTATGTTTATATTGTGTAAATTGATAATAACATGCAGTGTGTATTACTATTAGTCAATAAACTGAACAACACTTGCTATTACAATGAAAGGCTTTCCTATTAAGATGTGCACTGACCTAAATTACCAAGTAAATTGACTTTGACTATATCATAGTACATCATACTACTTGCATAGATATGATATGATAGCGGCTCGTTATTATCAAAATAAAAGAAATATTCTGGAGCTATTTTATTGACATTTTAAGTGCTCTTTTGTTTTGAATTTGATTTTACTTGTTTACTAAAACTTAATGGAATGATGTTTTCTTTTCAGGGGTCAATCAGAAGATTCCATGGCACCATTTCGGCCTTGGTACCGTAAATTGGGAGAAATCAGATCATAAATAAACTGTCAATTGTTGCTTATAACAGCCACTGCCAACAATGCTGCAAGAAAGAAGCTGAAAGGGACCTTTTGTATGAAAAATTGCTATGAAAATATTGATAATCCTGATAGACATAACATAAAATTATTTGTGCAGAAGTGTAAAAGTTCTTTAAGTAATTTATCAGAAGTCTTCTATTTCTTAATTGATTTAATTACTAGAAAAAGGGAATCGTGTGAAAGATTTATTGTTTTTTGTCAGACAATAAAAACCTGTAGTGAAGTTTACACCATGTTCAGGTTAGAACTAGATGAAACCTTAATGCAACATGTTGAAATGTATCATTCTCAAAGAACAGAAACTGGCCAACAAACAAAGAGTATAGATGCTGATATGAAGGAGTATACTTTAAATGTTAATGTTTGTAGAATACAGCTTATACTGAACTCTTATGATGCTCATGTTGGACAATTGGTCAAGCATTTGTGCTGTGATATTTGTGATAGAGATTGTAGTTGTGGTGACACATCTTGTTTAAACTTTAATCATCCATATTTTGAGGTTGAAATTCCTTCATTTTCAGAATCACCTGATAAATCTTTTTCTGATTCTGAGTCTTTGTAAAAACAACATTAAGGGTTTGCGAACTCTTATTTTTAAAGTCAAATATCAAATGCTGTTTAGCATTTTCTAATTATGAGTTTTGTTTCCACTTTGTGTCATATCTGAGTTTGGAATAATGCTTAGAACTTAGTTGCAAATCAGAAAGCTTAGATCCAATTTAAATACTGAACGCATTAAAATTATGTATGTTAAAAAACTAACATGAGTTGAGTAGCATTTATCAACTTGTTAAAGTTGGTATTTATGAGAGTAAGAAGTCGTAGACCTTTAACTGTAAATGGGTCGTTTCATCCTCATTAACTTTATTAAAGGTAAAGAAATCTTATCTAGATATATTCATGATTGTTTAATGAAGGTGTACTTGACAACTGTTTTTACATAGTATATTGTGTGTTTTGATATTGAACTTGGTTTGATATAACCAACCTTACTTTAGTGTATACTACAGTGCCCTCCTAAAGTTCTTGGACGAAAGAAATCTAATCATGCATATCACAAGTTTTATTTACAGTAATGGTTGACATAGTTTTAATAATGTGTAAAAAACTTTTTGTTTTTTGAATACTAACTTCTTGAAAAACTTTAGAATTGCATTAAATATGATTTTTGGAATTTACAAAGATGACTCTTTGTTGCATGGGTGAATGTGAACTTGTTTATCTTAAAAACAAGATTTTGTCCAAGGACGTTTCGAGGGCACTGTAGTTTCTATTGTGAAAAAATGTTTGTATTGGGTGCACATTTTCTTTGTGTACAATAATCCAATTTTGCTTAAAAAAATAAATTGCAATATTTCATACTTTCATAGGTAGTGCTCAAAATTCATTGTTTACATGAAGTTGTTTATTAGGACTAGTTATGGTAAGGAAAGCCTTGTTCTTATATACAGAATTTCACACCCTGAACTGTTTCTTTCAATTATTTATGAATACTTTGGCACATGCCGCAATGTAATAGTAAATACCATGCATACTCTACAATGAAATTGTATGATAAGCTGCTGTTTAACCTGCATTAAAACACCAGTGACCTGACATGACTTGATTGGCCTCTTGAAGCTGGAGACTACTAAAACCCATGTAAAATGAGGTATACAAATTTACAAATAACTATTTATTTATTGGTCTTCAGTGAAGGTACACATGTCAAATTTAATTGTAAATCAAAAGTCTTATGTCATGTGTAGACAACTAGTGGATTATTTTTGTCTGTTTAAAGACTCGATTAGGTGGGCTTTCACGTGCCTAAGCCAATTTTACAGCATTTACCACACTTTAATTTCAAAATCCATCAACTTTGACCTCTAGACTTAATACTGGAAAATTAATGATTTTTTAGTGAATAGATCATTAGGTGGTCGCTAATTGCAGGCTGGAATTAGAAAGAATTTTGTTGGGAGAAAATCTAACTTGCCACTTACATGAGGTGACCACTGATAGCAGGTGACCATTAATGCAGTTTTTACTGTATTTACATCCATTTATGATAACTATGCATTGATGTCAATGTTCCATTGTTGACGTTTACTTAAGCTATCATCATTCCGTGTTTAAAATATTTTTGTTTTAGTATAAATTATTGGTTTTACAAACATTTTTTGTTCATAAGTTTGTAATCATTCATTTTCTAGAGTGCAAGACCGTTCTCTTATCTGCTGTTTAAGAATATATGATGTATATACAACTGTTAAGTCGAGTAAATACTGTATAACCTGCATTAAGCAGCCAGTGAGGGGAAATGACTCAATGACTTACTGCTGGTGACCTCTTAAACAAGGTTTTGATAAAAATGCTTTGATCAATTCAATCTGAATAGTTAATTATTTGTGTAGTTTTTTTTTTATTAAATGATCTTCAGAAAAGAATTCAAGTGACATTGTCAGTTGCATACTTGAAGTCTTACTTTATGTGATGACGCTTTGTTGATATAATTAGATTGGTTAAAGACTTAACTTGGTGGGTTTTCAATGGTCTGTACCATTATACAATGATGGGGATACTTGGTTAATTCTTAATCTAATTGACTGTGGCCATTGTTTGGAAATGGGCAACCAGTGGCCACATACAGCAGAAGGCTACTAAGAAAAAGTTCAAAGGTGATTTTCATTTGGAGGAAGCCTCATTGGCCACTTACAGCTGTAGACCACTGATAGCAGGTGACTGTTAATGCAGGTTATACTGTATGAAAGGCAAGAAATAACTTAAGGAAACTGTTTTGCTTCCAAAGGTTTAGTTAAACAATGGTGCCATTTGTTCTTTTTTAGAGCTCAAATTTCTTTGTTTATGATAAATAGTTACATAAACTATATTGCTTTAGCTTGATTAATATTTTTTAATCAAAATTTAGTTTCATTTTTATTCGCAAATAACTTTCAACTTTCAGGTTCGATCTACTTTCACTAATTTGGAATGTAATTAATAATGCTGAAAAGTATTTAGATGACTTAAGTTAATGGATTCAACATACATCAGTTACCTGTTTCCATTTATTTTGCTGTTCATGTACAGGTTTATATAGTCATGATATACTGGTTTTTAAATTATGTATTATTGTCATTAAATAAAGAACAAAAACAATAAATACAGTGATAAATACTTTACTTATAGAGACAACACAATTATCTTTTCTTTTAGCAGAACAATTGTATATAAAACATAAAATGATATAGAAAGATATATAGTACAAGAAAGTAACAATATTATGCATGTTAAAGACAACTAGGAGACAAACTATATTTCCAAACAAAAAGTAAAATTACTATATATGATAATTTACCACTGAATACTGTCGTTTTATAATTGTTGAAAACAGTATTTTTTCAAAGTACACTTTTTATGAAAGCCTTGTTTTTACATTTGGATGTAACCCACGTTTTATTGAGCTCATAGACATCTGTAGCCTAATTAAGGAGATTTTATATTACAATATTTAGTGAAAAGTTAAATTGTAATTTGTGTTGTAATACATTTTGCATTTACATGAATGGTGAACTATGTAATAACATGAATGGTGAACTATGTAATAACAACAAATAAAGTGATAAGTATGGAACGTAAAAATTGTGTTTATCTTTTGAATATACATGTATGGTGCATTAGTGTGACTCCACCTATTGTCCATTTTTTTCTCAACTGTCAAAGATTAAATAATTTCATGATGATTAAATACACAGAAAATTAAAAATCACAATATCAACAGCATAAGATAAAGAACATGAAGTCACCATGATATTATTTGTTTGCAGTTGAGAAAATGGACAATACCTAGAAATCAAAAGTAACCAAGGTATTGTTACAGAAATATTATGCAATGCATTAGAATAAATAAAAACAACACTTGTGGATAACATCTATTGCAACAATACAAAGGCATGCATGCATCATCAAATTTACCAAGCAATTTATTGTTTGTTTTTTCTAAACTGTCAAAACATGAATAACTTCACAGTGAATGCGTTTGTTAAAATTATGTTCGTAATACATCCATGAGTTACCGAAAGTGTGTAATATGATTGAGTAACGCTTCTTATGCTGTATTATACCTTTTTGTCAAGATATTTTTAATGAAAATTAGACCGCCAGTACAAAGACAATGTATTCAATCACCGTGAAATTATTCAAGCTTTGACAGTTGAGAAAAAACAGACAATAATAGGCCATATAAAAGTTATGGAATGAATCTGTGAAGAAGACTACAAGAAAGAGACATGACAGGATGCTATTAAAAAAACAACTTCCATAAATAATTGACATGCATATAACAACAAGAGCACCGCTGGGCGGAGCATTATATGCCCGAAAGTGTTGTTTTTTGAGTTAAGATGAAGCATTAGTAAGACATGAGAACATTTCAGATGAATATCATATTATGAATAATTGTGGAAAACAAAGTAGAGAAAAAAAGTTTTAAGGTAATAGTGACCTTGACCTTTTGACCCCAACATCAATAGGGGTCTTCTACCCGATATGGACAATCCTCCAATAAAGTTTGAATATTGTTGACCAAATGGAACTTAAGTTATGCTCCGGAAACTGTTTTCAGTTTAAAGGTAATAGTGACCTTGGCATTTGACCTTGTGACCCCAAAATCAATAGATGTCTTCTACCCGATATGGACAATCATCGTATGAAGTTTGAATAATGTGGACCAAATGGAACTTACGTTATGCTCCGGAAACTGTTTTCAGTTTTATGGTAATAGTGACCTTGACCTTTGACCTTGTGACCCAAAAATCAAAGGGGTCTTCTACCCAATATGGACAATCATCCTATGAATTTTGAATAATGCGGGCCAAATGGAACTTCAGTTATGCTCCGGAAACAGTTTTCAGTTTTATGGTTATAGTGACCCTGACCTTTGACCTTGTGACCCCAAAAACAGTAGGGGTCTTCTATTCAATATGGGCAATCATCATATGAAGTTTGAATATTGTGGGCCAAATGGAACTTAAGTTACGCTCTGGAAACCAAATTGCTAACGGACGGACGGACGCCAGGGGGTATAACATAATATGTCCGAAATTCTTTCGGGCATATAATAAAATGAGAGCATACACATAGTTTATTATATAGTTATATCCCTGGTCATTTGCATAGCCAAAAAGCATGACATATATCACGAATGACTTCTAAATACACTGTAATTTAGTGTAACGGCAAGAAAAAAACCCACTTAAGTATTTATAATCTTAATTAAACTCAATGCATTGTGTTGAATCGTCATGTTGACTGTTAAGGATTTTCAATATTATAATGTAACATATTTTAAAATGTTTTCCTGTTCATAAGACAAGAATTCTGAAAGAAGTTTGAAGGTGTGGTAAACACTAACTTACGGACCAAATAAACAGAGAGATACATTGCCTTTAAATATAATAATGTCAATGACAAATATTTATTTGTTTAAAGGCCTTCGACCTATACAAATTTACAATATTACATACAATTTACACATGTGTACCATTGCATGAAATATATAATATTCTGTAACATGCTTGACAGAATTTTCTTCTACTGATTCATATAATCATTTTCAGTTCTAACTATCTTCATGTCAAAAGTGCTCAACAGTACTTAAATATCAAAATTACAATTTGCTTTATGTATTATGTAAGGGGGGAATTTCTTATGAGTGTGAAGTTGAAATTATGTCAAAAGCCATTTGAAGCATTTGAGTGTTTGCATACTTGTCAAGCTGACTAAACGATGCTTTTGTTGCCCTAAAATTTGTTTGCACTGTTTAATAAAAAAGAGCGGAGCAACATTTTACCACAGGTGACTAACTCAAATTTTCCTTATTGTAGTATTAGTATTCCTTATTATAGTATATATATATATATACATACTATAATAAGGAAAATTTGAGTCTGTCACCTGTGTATTTGACAAAAGCACGATGATAAAATTATGTTCAATTTAAAGATTGCAGTATGAAGAAACTATCACAGTTAACATAAACATTATAAATAAAAGTTAAGGCTCTATAGGTGTTCGAACCCTCTTGAAACTTTAAAAATGACTATTGTATCGGCTAAAACAAGGTATTCGGGGAAAGAGGGCCTTTTTAATGTCATATGTTATTAGTCCAAAATATAGCAACTAGATGTTCTCTGTATAAAAATATAAGATGTTTTGATGTCCAGAAAATTTTGTAAGTCTATCTTTTCAGATCACTGAGAAATGTTAGAATATGCACTTCAAAAATGGCCTTTTACTGGCATTATGCAGTCCCACTTAAAAACACTAAATTTAACAATGGTATGAAATGTTAACGCCTATTTTTCTGACACACATGTAAAGTTCCATGTTTGATGACAACCTTTTCATAAATTTAGACATTAATGTTGGCATATTCCAGTCAAAATCAAATAGAGTTTCATTGTTAGAACATCTTAAAATTGTTTCTCTTCTCTTCACTATCTCCTGCATTTCTTTTATGATCTGTATGCACGCTTCTTAGACAAGTGTTTACAAAATACAGACTCAGTTCCTTTGTGTATAAGGACTTTAATTAACTTCTGTTTCAGTGTGTCATGTACAATATATGTACGTTCCTTTTGAATAGATTTTACCATAACCTGAAATCAGAAGAATGATACATTTTGCATTAGTAGAGCAGAAAATTACATATCTGGACATTCCTGGTTCAATTCCTAGCTATGGCAGGTTATACATTTCCATAAAAAAATGGTATTAAATATTGATTTTCCTTAAGGGAGGGATAATATACTTTTTGTATGGTTTTATGCTGAAACATTTATGCTAAACATTTATATTTTTACAGGATCCAGTTTACTTCGCCAGATAGCATGCACTTCTCTTCACACGTACTTGTTTACTTTATAATGCATTTAAAATTGACTAACCATTAATGCTAATCAAACCTGATTGGCCGTTTTAAAGTCGAGCATACTAACCACTGTCTGTACATATTTATAAGAACTGCAAATATATTTTCTTTAGAAAATTACTGGACATACATCTCCATTTAGGACACTAATAATGTAATAAAATATAATTGACTTAAAGAAGAACAGAACAATTAAGTAGAACATACCTTATCCACATTATCTGAACTAATAGTTTTGGTCTGCGTGCTTTTATCTTCAACATTTGATTTCTGTTTCAATACTTTTGGTGTTACAGTAACATTCTTTCTTGGAGTGACAAATAGCCCTCTTTTACTCTTAGGGGTAACAGTATTTGGTGTCAAAGCCACATGAAGAGGACGCTTCTTATTTTCTGTAAATAGGAGCAGAAAATATTCAGATTTTGCTTACATGAAATCTAACTTGTACAATAATGATTCACTAAATTATAATAGAAATAGAAATACATAAGTAAGAGGCCTTAGTATAAGACTGTTAATGCTACACTCATTCTTATATAAACATGAGACCAAATAATGACATTGTTATTACCAAAAATTACCAAGAATACTTCGACAATCCTCAGTAATCACTAAATCAGCTCAACTGTAGACTGTTTTAGTGAATGATTGCCTAGTAATACATTGTAATCTCATAAAAATAGCCCAAAACGGGATTGAACCCATTGGACACTGTATCATGTTGCCATAAAAAAGCTAGCTTCAAAGCAAAAGAGTACAAGTGCATTTTCATACATCAGCTTTATACAACCTATACTTAAAGGAATTTGTCATCTAATTCTTGGAGCTTGAATGTCAAAGGGACAATCTTAGACTTATGAGTGCATTCCCAGAAACTAGTGTAGGTTATCTTTTGTTGATCACTTTTTCTAACCTAATAAAAAGCCTTGGTCCAATCTAGGATTGAACCTGGGACCTTTGAAGCCATAAGCAGACACAAAACGACTGAACCATTTCAATACCAGACTCCAACTTCCAAGACATCAACTCCACCCGAAGAAAGTGTAAATCATTTTATTCCACCATTATTGTTTTATTTAAACATGAGCATTGTCAACTTAATTTGTACAAGGACTTATATATATCCTTGATTTACATCACAACATGAAATCCCTTTCAGTACAAGTGACACCAGATGGTGAGATGCATTTATTAAACAGGCTGCTGTGACTAAGGCTATGAGCCTATGACTACATGTATGTTATTGAATAAGCAAATATTTACCTTTGGGAGTCGTAGCAGGTACATGTAGTTTGGAAGTTAGCTCAAAATCAGTTCTGGACTGTTAAACTCCCGACATATCACTGAGAATACTCATAAGCTTCTCCTTTTCAAGAAGGATTTGTTGCAGTTTCGTTTTCGATATGTGTTTAAGTTTAAGACGACACACTCTGTTCAACTTGTTTACGCAAAAATTACACAAATAGCAGTTTAGTTTGGCACCAAGTTGCGTGAATATTGGCCCCCATTGTTGTTTACTGACGTCTGAAGTGACGCTTCTGTATGTGCGACCTTTAACTGGCCCAAAACACATACAGCATGTTTTTGCGGCGTAGGATGAGGAGGCTGCCATTTTGTCATTCGAAACTGTTCGGCTTTTTCCCCAGACGCGTTGTAAACGAAAATAATGAGCTCTTCTTCGCGGAGAATTCTAAATTTTTGTAAGAATGGATTTCATTGGTCGAATTTTGCACATGAATATTCATGTCGTAATTTCGATAGAGCCGATTTCGCTAGTTGATTTGCCCACGGTATTCATAATGTATGAGTACCGTGGGTTACCGACGATGCAATATTAACAGGCAATAGGTAAAATAATCTAAATTTTTACATAATGCTTGCATGGTGCATAAATTAAAAAAGTCACAAATAAGGTAATCAGAACTAACCAGGAAACAACACACTGGCATCAGCATCAACCCCAGCCTTGTAGTTACTAGGTAAAGGTGCCCACTCATAGTAGTAGTAATCTCTTGGTGACATCCAACCAACTTTATAGATAGCAACATAGTCTCTAGATGTTGGTACCAAGTCTGATGTCACAGTGTACTTGCATTCAACATGAGCATCATCAGGGTAGCTTTCTGCTATGTTGTGAAACACAACAGTGGCAAAGTCTGCTCTAGGAGTCTGGAAAAAAGAAAAAGCAATCTGCATAAAATTACAACATCAAAGTTTTGTAAAAGACTGTACTAGTTAGAGGCTTTGAGAAAGCAATGAATAAGGACAGAATTGTACCAGACCTTTAAATTCAATAAATTTATAACTACTTGGAACAAAATGACAAATCATATCGGAAATCAGTTTATAACATGCTGATGAATAAATGCTAACTAATGATGCTGGAATTAATAATAATTTTGTTAAACAGTATTAGATACAAACTTGTCACTTATCAGTATGTTAGAGAACTGTTTAACATTTCAATCTAGATAGATATTCTCTTTCAGTTATATTATAAGCCAAGTTTAAGAAAAATGGTTAATACCATATCCACTGTACGAAGCGTTCAATACCATGCATAAGGTATACCCTACATGTATACTATAAGGGAGACTTTATTAAGACATGTCATTTAAAAATATATAGACATTTTTTTAATAAAAATATTGACACTGTACTAAACATTTTCATAAGTTATAGACTAATGCTAGTGATTTTACCAGGGAAATTGTCAATTTTTCCTTTAGTTGAATTGAAAATTTATAAGCAGACAATCAAAATACAGATTCTGGGAAGAATCTTGCCCTTGTATACAATTGCTCAAAATTGTTACAGGGCTTGACATTAATTATTAAATTAGATTGCCAGTTGGTCAACCAGTTATATTTTCAACTAGCTCTGACTAAATGTTTACTAGATGCCAAAACCCAAATAAAGGTGGTCAGGGGCAATTGGAATTTAATATTGTCAATGAAATAAAGATTTATACCTTCCCATCTTCTTCTTCCATGTCAAAATTAACCACTTCATCTATAACAACAGGTTCTCTTTCAAGAGTTGCCATTTTCCTTAAATTAGATACAATCATACAAAATAATCTTTTAAATTTATTGGTTGTTCCCTAATTTTGTTACGATATTCAGACATGCTTTCTTAGGTGCGTTAGAACTACGTACACCAGGATACATTCATTGCAAAATAAAAAGTATGTTAGTTGAAATTTTAGTTTGCCGAAAGAGGACAACAATACTAGTGTCTGCGGAGGAAGTTATAAATAATCTACATCCATATGAAAAGACTGTCAGTTGATTTCTTACAGGAATCGTAATCGCACACCCAATCTTATAATAAATGGAGATCACAAAAACACAGTTTATGTGTACGAAGATACAACATTTAATTAAATATAGGTGAATATAAATATAAGAACATACAGAGATAGAAAGAGACAAATGCAACTAATACATTGCAATTACAATAAGCTTGGAAAAGTTATCTTTCTTAGACTATTGACATTATTAATACAACCAACAATTTGTGGCAGAATAAGAAGAGTAGAGTGAAAAAAGCGAGACAGACTCTCATGAATCTAAAAGATAGATCCTAGTATCAGACCTCTTACATTACTACACAAATGTTGATCAACATTAAAAAGCAATTAGAAAACTATTGATTTCTTACAGGAATCGTTATTGCACTTGCAATCTTATAATAAATGGAGATCACAAAATTCAAAAACACAGCTTAAGTGTAAGAAGATCCAAGGTTTAATAATATATAGGTAAATATAAGTATAGAAACATACAGAGATAGAGAGACAAATGCAACTAATAAATGGCAATTACAATAAGCTTGGAAGACTTATCTTTCTCAGACTATTGACATTGGGCATGCTCGATTGGGCAGTCGGAATTGTGTCAGAATCAAATTCCGACTCTTAAACAGAATCTGGCAAACAAGTGAAATTGGATGTCGGAACTGAATCAAAAAGGCAATATCCTTAGCAAATTAACTCACTTCTTACTTTATTTATAGCAAATAGTTAAATTGTTATCGAAACAATCGGGCAAATGTATATTTCTAACAACATTTGCTTTTAAAACACCAAACTTGCATGTTTGCTTCTTGGGTATGAATAAATTGCGACCTATTCCACTCAAACCACCTATTTCAATGGAATGGGTAGAATGCTGCCAGAACATAGTTCCGACGCACTTGATTGGAGTTCTCCCAGTTCTAACCACAGGTGCCCATCGCATAAAAAAACTCCAAATAATTGTTAATTTTTACTTAAACAGGCTCCAATTATCATGAAAACACCAAATACAAAAGTTCCAGCCACAAGCTAAAATTTTGTTTTGTAAAAAAAAAATATAAGGTATCCAACTCAATGAAATCGTTCTGAATTTTACTCAGAAAAGATGTGACAGGTCTGCTTTTCAAGACTAAATACCCCTTTTCCAATGGTTTAGCGCTAAAATCGAATACTGACATACATTAGATAATTTAAAAATGGACTTCCATCATCAATATAAAACTTCTTGCTTCCTTCCTAAGATTATACCGATCATTTTTTAATACTTGAATCAGTTATGTTTATCTCCCAAGTCGACCATTTTAGTGAATGAGGATGTGCTCGCATCACGTTGGACCATTATTTGGTTAATTAGTCATTTCATTTGACAGAATAAAGACGACGTCCAATGAAATGACTCGTAACAAACTTGATGCGCGTGCATCACCATTCACAAAATGGTTGAGACGGCAGATAAACAATAGTGATTCGAGTAAACTGATCAAAATACAGTCTTGCGAAACATAGTGAGAAGTTTGATATTGACGCTAGTAATCCATTTTTTAATTGTCTAACACGTCCTTATTAGATTTTAGCGCTAAACGGTTCAGGAATGAGTGTTTAGTCTTGAAAAGCAGACCTGTCACATCTCTTCCGAGTAAAATTCTGAAGGACTTCATCGAGTTGGATACCTTATATTTTTTATTAAACAAATTTTTGGCTTTTTGATGCGACAGGCACCTTTGGTTCTAACAGGCGGAATTTCCAATCGACCACGACCATAATTAATACAATCAACAAAAACAGCATAATCAATAGTGCTTAGACAGTCCTAACAGAAAAACCTTGGCGTTAGGCAATGTTTAAGGCAATGTCATGGAATCTAAATCAGCTGTCACAATGAAAACAAAACTGACATCATTCAGGAAGAAAATATGATATCTAGACAAAAACTTCTGTTGACAGCGTTCTACAAACATCGATGTTGGAATATAAGCTTATATATGAAAATAAAGTTAATGATACATACTAAACTTAATAATTCAACGCAGAACTGTACGAAATATCGTCAAAATATGTCGATTAATTGTCCTTTCAAAACAAAAACGTAATATTTCCCATATTTATTTTGGTAAGTGACGTCATAATGGACTGGTTTACATTTACAATATTGCCCCAACGACTATTTATTTACCAAAATGTCGAATTTACTTCAATTCTCCGCTAGTCAACGGTTACGTCCCTTTACTGAAAGTACCAATGCGGGAAAAGTAAACAGTGTGAGGAGTTGAAAATTTATCTTGATTTAACTGCTGGCTATTCTACAACGTCTTGCTTATACATTGATACTTTAACAGTTGACCACTTTGCCTATTCCTTAGATTGTACGTCGATGGCAGTGATTTAAGAATTTGTGTTGATTTTAAGTAAATATCTTCAATCCAAAATGTAGTTCCAAAAAGAGGCGTTGAATCACAGACTTAATGGTTGATAAAATTTATCTGTTTTATACAAGACTGTGTTCTGCTTTAATGCAGATTTCATACATTTTCTTACTATTGGTCTTTGCAGAGATCATAGGGGCCTATAGGGTCCTTGCAGAGATATATATCTAACTAGTCTTTAATTGATATAAAAGAGCTAATTTTCAATGATGGTTCTAATAAGGAAAACAACACATTCTTACAAAGTCATTTCATTCTAAAGGAACTCATTCACAGATTTCAACTTAAAAATCAACTTTTTCTGAAACTACCTAATAGAAATAAAAAGCCCACTTAGCTAGCTCAGTCAGTAGCATGCAAGTCTACAGATCATGGGGTTGTGAGTTGGATTCCCATGCAAGGAACAATTTGTGGAGTTTGGTCATGAAATATGTTCTATGGCTATTCTCCCTCCTACCCCTGATTCTTAATCATGAAGGACAGTTACCAGGGTGTGCTGATTGACCATCGTGATATAACTATTCTACGAGTAGCTATGGGGGCAAACCAAAAAAAAAAAAAAATAAAACAAAAAAATACAATAATCAAACAAAAACAGAACAAAATATTTTCAAATGATCAGATTTATTGTATCAAATAGATGTATGACATAGATGAACAGTAAGAACAATTTCCAAGCAACAGTTGTAAACAATGACAAAAAAATGCATGTATAAGTAATGAATATGATTCTCTGTCATGAACTACAATGAAATGTGGCATTATTCCATGAAATTATACAGTGAAAATATAGTTACTAATATTTTAGCAATATAGAAAATACAGGCATGAAAATGGCATAACACGTAAAAGACACAGTATATTCATCAATTTTGTGAGCCCAAGAAAATGACATTTTCACCCTTGAACATCCCATGCTGTAAATATTTTTTTCTAAGCTCATTTGTTCTCAGCAAAAATAGTTACTTTGCGACCTCCAACCCTCTTATGAAGCCTAAACCCTATTTTATCACCCTGTCTTTTTACACTCTATGATAAACACTGTTATAAATCATGAACCCCCATTTTAACTCTCTGCTCTTTTTATATCCATAATAACACATAAATATCTTAAAATCTTAATCATTTAATGACAGTAAGGATTTATCATGTTTTAAAGAAGTTTGTGTACTCATGATGTACCATGATAGTAATGGTAAACTTTGTTCAAACTTTTTAAGATTCAATACTCAAATTAAATTATGAGCGGTGTAGCACCCAGTTGTAGAGCAAAAGTATGTAATAAAATAGGTTACTGCAGTTTCGTATCATAAGAAAAAAGATCATCATTTTAGAAATAGTAGGGTTATCTACACTCCTAACAGACATTACTTGACCAGAGAATTACTTCATTGAACAAATATTGACCATTCTTAACATGATTACCTTCAGCTACATTGTATTCTTCATTAAATTCAGTTATACAGTGCCATCAAAAATACCTTTACACTTTTGCAAACGTTTGTTTTGTTTTTATTTTTTTTCCCAATATTTTGGAAATTAAAATCATGTCTATTAGTGTATATACATGAATAGAAATTACAATTGTATGAAGAATCATTGCTCGTCTTTCAAATGTTACAATCTTTTATAACTTTCTCAATTCATTTATTTTTAATTTAATTGCATTAATGACAAACCAGTTTTTTTACAAGTGTAAAGGTAATTTTGGATGACACTAGATACAGACAATCTAACACATTGTGATGAGTCAGTATAGAGCTACTCAACATCCTTCTTTATTTACATGTAGTTGGACTAGTTTTGCGCTGACACATAGCTAGTCTTTACTAACAGATCATAAGACAAATGAACACTGAATCATTCAGCTGGTTTAAGTCCTCTTATAGTCAAATCATAAACTACTTCTTCCACTTTCTTCAGATCATATTTTAATCCATCAAATCTTTTTCTTAATGAGTCATTTTTTAAATTTAAAAGACGAAATCCTGAGTCTAATTCTGCAACAAATTTAGCAATTTTCATTGGTCTTCCATAGTCACCAGCGGTAACAGCATTAACAGCAAGTCTTGACTGAAAATAAACAATAAAATGTCATAATTGATTTTATATGAATCATAGGGAATGTATGTACATGTAGTTAAATAATAAAGGGCTGTTAGAAAAATATGGCAAAAACTGGAAATACATGTGTAATTCAGGGTTATTTCTCACAACAAGAGTAATGTGAAAAATGCAATTTGTATCACTAGTCAGCCTTCTGAAAAAGAGACAAGTGGAACTAACACCAAGTTGGTTTTAACAATGAAATGTTGCTGTATATCATACAGACAACATTCTATCAATATCTTAAATTGCAATGGTTGTTTTCAAGTCTTTGATGCAGGATAAAAATGTAATTCAATTTAGCATCCAAAATGGAGTTACAAATAATGCTTCTCTCATGGGTACCCATTACACCTCACAAATAAAAAGTGGTAGGCACATTTCTTGCTCAGGTTTATAACCATTGCCTCTGGAAAGATTGGATTCAGTAACTTGAGGGATCCCAAAGTGCATGTCCCACCACTGGTCTACTAATAATCTCATGTGTTCCACCACATATAGCAATGTAACATCAAGCTCATTAAGGTTATTCTACATATGGTAAATAAATGTAAGGTAAATTTTAACTTACTAATTCACTAGCTAGTTGTAATAATCCCATTAAATAATCATCTAAATCAATATGAAAACCATCTTCTCTATCTACTTTAACTACATAAATAGACAATAAACAGTTCCAATCAATAAGCAATTCTTACCAACAATATATGATACGTTGAGTACATCAAGAACTCAGGTGGGTTGAGATTACCATTAGGTTCAAACCACAGGGAATTGTCCTGTTACCTCCCTTTGATTTTTCAACCATACCTTTTATATACACAGTTATGTTTAATCGATTTAATTGTGTGGTTAAAGTGCCACCAGGGTATCAGTATTTCTTGTGAGTCACAAAATAATAAATCTATATGAAGTGGTCTACTAAATGCAGTTGTACCCCTTGTATATATGTATATAAAAGGTATGTTTGAAAAATCAAAGGGAGGTAATATGACAATTCCCTGTGGTTCAAACATATTTTTCAGGCACATTTTTATTGCCAGAAATTATCTACATCAGGTCTTTGGTTCTTGGTGATGCTTGCTGGCTTAGATTTTATAGGTATTAGCAGGGCTCAAATTTAAGCTTGATACTCGCAAAATGCGAGTGGAATTTGAAAATTGCAAGTAACTTTTTTAACTCGCAAATATTTGAGAGTTGATAACACTGCAAAAATATTTCTGTCCAAACTAATGAGGCTCAAATCAGCATTGAAGCAGTCAAATAGATCAATAGCATTAGTTAAAGATTCACAGTACAAACATGTTTGATATTCTTTGTCTATCCCAAAATAATGCCCTTGTTCTATCTGTAGTAAATTGAGTACTATGTTGTTTTTATATTGCATATATAATTAGTTACTATGCATGCCATCAAAATTTGGAGAACAAATTGCGAGCAATTTTCTTTATTTTTGCGCGTTGAAATAAAATGAACTCGCAAAAAAAATGAAAGTCCAATTTTTTGTTAAATTTGAGCCCTGGTATTAGATTATTACCTGCATTAATCACCTACCTCCTTGGTTGAGTGGTTTAAATTGTTAACCCTTAAACCATTGTTACCTCTCACTGACAGAATATTTTAGGCTATGTTAAAATTTATTCAATAGACAGTGGTGCATACATAACCCCGCAGATTTAAATACTTATAACAGAACTTCAGAACTCAAAATCAATAAAAGTAGACACCGGTTTTCAAAAATCAGGGGGGGGGGGGGGCTGATGTATATGCCACTAACAGTTGTATAAAATTGAACAATGCCAGCCATGTATAAATGTGATAAAGTTGTCAGTGGCTTACGTGGTTAAGTGAACACTTTATGCAGGAATGTGGTATTCCTATGCCTGACTAGTCGGAGTTGAACATTTATGTCTGCCGACAAGTAAATATTTCCACCCAACTCGTCCATAGACAAGTAATTATTTTAGCTGTAAGTATAATAACATAGCAATACTTGATAATGTAGATGTTTCTATGTTCCAATCATAATCAACAGTGAACTATATCATTATCAACCCTTATTATTACTTACAGTACATATTTTTGTCATAGTTCTTACTTCTTACTAAGTTCTTAGTATTTCTTTTTGAGTATCGAATTTCAGGAGAAGTGCATTTTGAATCCAGCAAGTTAGTTTTCAGATTTCACTTGTCAATGAACAAGTGGAAAAACTTGAAATTCAAAATCCTTTCATTTTGATTATTACTATGCCAAGGAATACTAAGTAAATTCAAACAAACAAACAAACCTCCAATAATCTGAGCCACTGTTTCTCTTGATACAAGAGTTTCTGTTTGTAAATATGTTAAGTAAGCTGATAGAAATGCTAATCTCTGTAGAATAAATCTCCACTGGTCATTGTACCTGAATCAAAATTTAAAACATTTCACTTCATCATGGGTAATAAAAATACTTAATTTCTAATTTTAAAATACTGAAATAGAAAATTTCCTGTAAATTACATAGAATAATTTATTCTCAAATTACTGTAATCAGTATAACTAATGATAACTTCATCCCATGCTTTAAGATAAATAAAGTACAGGTTGGCAATCTAAATTTAGACAATTACTAAGTTTTAAGAAATTGTCAATTAAAAACAATCCCCTACAAGTTTAGCATTATACTATGTCTGTGAGCATCAAAATCCACATAGGTACACTAACTTTCAAGGTTCTAATAACAGAATTTACTTCTTAGTAAACTTATGCTGGTAAAGGGGCTGTGTAATAAGTACCCTGTACAATTAAATTGGTCTACAAGACTAGAAATTGTGACATTTTTAATTACATGTCATACTAGAGATACAGTACAACCTCTCTTGAACAACACCCACTAAGAGGGACCAAGTGTGAAGCTGTCCAGAGGCTGATGCTCTGCAGAGGTTAAACGCAATTAAAACAAGTAAATCTGTGAGCTAATGCTCACTAGTGATACCCCCGCCAAAATCTAAAAATATGCGACAAACAGGAAGTAGATGAGCAAGGAGCATGAAATCGCTTTACACCACATGGGACTATAGGATGAAGCAATATGCAAAGTTTTAGGCTGCTGCATGTTATAGTTGCTGAGAAAACTGCAGAAAATTTTGTAACGGACACACAGACACACGGACGCACGGACGGACAAGGGTAAAACAGTATACCCCCCTCTTCTTCGAAGCGTGGGGTATAATTACACCTTAGGAAAATATCTTAAGCTGTTTTTGTGCTGAGGGTTTGTTCTGAAGAGGGCCGCTCTGCAGAGGTTACACAGTAATAATAATCCATGTAATTGCAATCATAGTAAAGTTTAATAACTTATTTATAATACTACTGAGCAAAAACACAAGTGGTCTCAAGATAACTTTATGCCTACACTGATCAACAAGGTTATATGTGAATTGTTACCAATTGATCACACAACTGCTCGCCTAGTTCAGATGGTAGCGCACAAGTCTTATAATCAAGGAGTCATAGGTTGGATTCCTGAGCGGGGCATTTTTGGTGGAGCTTGGTCATGAAATAATTTCTACAGCCATTCACACTCCTACATCTAATCATAAATCATTTACGGCAGTTGCCAGTCACTGACCAAAGTACAATGTATGTGGCAATTAACTGGTTGGCACCTAAGGCTACATCTAGATATCTACAGCATTAAACCAACCAAATTAAATTACCAACATATCACATTCTAAGGCTATATGGTATAATATATTGAGTTTTAAATGTGATAAAGTTAGTACATAGTAAGAACAGCCCCTTTTTACCTCACCTGTAATATTGATTCAGTGGTATTTTTAAATTTAAAGCTGCCATTTTCTCTCGTACTACTTCAAACATAGGAATGCATTTATCACATATACTTGAAACTGAAAATATGAAATAAATATTACAAACTGACAACAACAGTCCAAGGCATGAATTGTTTACATTTAACATTTACAGGGATATAGTCTAATAATGGCTATTTTCAACCACCATGAAATTACACAACATACTATAATAAAAATGTTGAGTATCAGGTAAATTTTGCGAGATTACACACTTAATAACATAAAAAGATTAAGTCATGACATAATTTTCCATTTTAATAATGGTAGGCTACAAGGGTAAAATTTGGTGATAATATACAAAATGTACCTGATTTAATGCCATCAGTTTGATGGACAGACTGTAAATGAGTAAGAATTTCTCTAGCTGTTTGTTCAAGTTCTCTAACAACTGTTCTTATTTCCTGAAATAAATAAAACAGATAAAATAATAAATAAAATGAATTTAGACCACTAATGCAGTCTACCAGGTTGCCCAGGACAACCCCTCTTAAATTCAGACAACAATTTTATTTTGGCAACCAAAATTCTGTAATGAGATATAGTGCTTGCTCTTAAAATTATCTGTGCAGACAACCAGTTTCATATCCTTATTTCATAGACTGCTAATGAAAGGCATTGACTAGAACTCTTCAGGGTTGGTCTTATTAAAATCAGTGGTGCTTTTCACAAAAATTTTTACGAAAGAAATTTTCGTAAGTCAAAAGCAAGAAACATCAATAATGAGCTCATTTTTTGGCTTATCAATTCTAAATAATATACAATTTGTGTAGAATTTTGTATACCTTTTGAATAATATATCATAGTTCTGCTTGTTGACCGTCTGACTTTGAAGAGCTAATTATATGAAACTGACTTACGAAGATTTTTTTCGTAAGAATTTTTGTGAAAAGCACCACAGACCCAGCAGGCACACGACGTTGATTCAACGTTGTTACAACGTTGAAAATGAGACAGTACGTTGATCAACTAATTTTAAACCACAAATAAATATTTTATCATCGGATGTTGATAACCGACGTTGAAACAACGTTGATAATGGTTGTAGTATATTTTAAATTGTTTTCTTATTTCTTTATAATATTGCGATTATTTAGATGGTATATTATCTTCACCTCAAAGTATGCCCAAAATATTTTCTATTGACTATGAAATATAGAAACTGTTACTCTCTCACTATTTTGAATATATTCTCTAACGAATATTCTAGAAAGTGCTTTTCGCGCGTTTAGAAACTGCGCATGCGTGACGCATTCAGAAACGCGCAGTGCTGACCTCGACTTTCTAAAGCGCTGACGCAGATCTAGTCTAGAAAACATTAGTTTGAAGGTATGTACAACGATATTATACTAACATACTATACTTGTCATTGTTCTGTTTATAGATATTATTTGTTTTTAACACCCACGACTGGTTTAAGAGTTGAAAATCATGTGTGTTCAAGAAAGCCTTGTCGGCGCCATTATTCAAATCAAATATTCTATTTCCTTGTCTTACGCCTGCAAATAACATTCTATTAAATGCATTCTGTGTTTAAAAATTATGTCAAATTCTGTTTGTTGAAAAATTAACAGAAACTTATCCATTGAATAATGTAAACTTCAAGTAGGTGGGTTTCAGACGTTTCGTCCCGATGTCATTCGACCCAATAGGCCAAATTGCATGGAGACGATTCGACCCCATGCCGATTTAACCTTGGCGTATTTTGTAGAACAGACTGTTAGTGTGTAATTAAAATGAAGTGATCGCTGTTTTCTGTCTAAATATTAAGGGCTAAGAGTGAAGAAAATCAAACTGTGTGCAACAGTTCTTTTTGTATTCTTATGATTCATATTTTTGATTTCAGAGTCAGTTTTACAGAATCACTAGGGAGCCACGAAGTGAAAAGTCAATGGAACCATAATTAAGTTTTTAAAATATGCCCCAGAAAGGTCTGGAGGTAGGGGCAGAAGAGACCAAGCTGAATATTTGTTACTTATAGTTTTATACAGTTTTTAGTTAAGTGTTTGCTTATTTGTATGGGTTAATGACCCATTATCATTGACATAGTAATTAAATTGTAAAATTATTGGATCTTTTCTCATGTTTTTTATTTGTCCATGTTATACAGTTTTTCAGTCGGCAGATATCTAGATCAAATATATATCTAGATCAAACTCTGAAAAAGGGCTAAATACAGCTTATATTCAACCTCCTTCAACTATAGTTCAACTAAAACCAACCTTAGATCAACATGGAATCGACTATAAATCACCCTAATAACAACCAATTATCAACCAGATTTCAACCATCAATCAACCTAATGAGCGTTGAAGTAACGTTGAATTAACCTTGTATCAACGTTGAACACAACGTTGAATCAACGTTGATATTTCAACGTTGGCACAACTTTCAAATCCTAAAATAAATCCAACATAAAAACAACGTTGTGGTTCAACGTTGAAACAACGTTGTTTCAACGTCGGTTTGCCTGCTGGGGATATACATGCTCCTACAATACAATAATATTCTCGCCAGTCAATGTCAGTCACTATCACTTGTCTGAAAGTAAAGTCCACTTAATCTCAACAGGAAATTTATAGAAAACCATTGTCTTGTGCAAAGGAGGCTGACATGACTGAGGTCCATGATTAAGAGAATATTTAAGTAAGACGTCAATTAATGCCTCTGGACTGTTGATTTCATACATTTAAAATATACATAATTGTAGAACAGAGGTGTCATAAAAATTAATGCAAAAGACTGATCAGTCAAGAAATTCATACTGATCTATTAGTCAGAAAAGTGGTTCTCAATCTAGTAAAGAAACAGTATAATTCATATAAAAAATATGTGCAACAAAATAAACTAGGAGAATATAAACTGTATGCCTAGATTGAGAATCAAACTGGGTTATTCTAGGTGGTAGGAGGGGTCCTACTAAATACCACTAAGACACTACTAAGCACTACTAAGCACTACTAAGACACTACAAACACCACTAAGACACTACTAAGCACTACTAAGACAGGATTTCAGGTGTTTTAATTGTATAAAATGTTATTATATGTTGATTTAAATACTACATATGACATTTTCAGTAGGTTTTGAAAAAAACCAGTTAGAAATGATATTTTAACACAAATAGTTAAATGAATAGACGAAAAAATGAAACCTCTTTTTTCCACTTCTGAGACACAAATAAAATCATGAAAATCTTTATTAAAAATGTAGACATTTACTAGTTATCACATATTGATACTATTTATATAAAAAAACATTTAATTGAGATATTTTATAAAAATATTAAAAAATAGATGAAAAGATGGATTTTCAGTAAACACCACTAAGACAACACTAAGACAATACTAAGGTCTACTAAGACACGATTTACATACTTAATATTGTTTGATTGTTGTTAAAATTTAAACATATAATAAAAACGACCTATGACGACTAGTTTTTTGTAAACAAATATTTAATGGGGATATTATATAACAAATATTCAAAAAATAGACGAAAAGATGAAATTTCAGTAAACACCACTAAGACACCACTAAGACACTACTAAGGTCCACTAAGACATGAATAACATACTTTATATTGATTAAATGTTGTAGAAAATTTAAACTAACACTAGTTACGACCTATACAGACTGTTTTGAAAATAAACGGGGATATTATATTACAAATATTAAAAAAATAGACGAAAAGATGAAATTTCAGTAAACACCACTAAGACACCACTAAGACACTACTAAGGTCCACTAAGACACGAATTTATAACGTACTTTATATTGATTAAATGTTGGTGAAAATTTAAACTTACACTAGTGACAACCTATATAGATTGTGTTTGTAAAAAAACATTTAACGGGCATATTATATCAAGAATATTAAAAAATAGACGAAAAGATGACATTTCAATAATCACCACTAAGACACTACTAAGGTCCACTTAGACATGAATAACCTACTTTATATTGATTGAATATTGTTCAAAAATTTAAACATACAAATAACGACCTATGATGACTGTTTTTGCAAAATTAACGGGAATATGATAGTAAAAATATTTAAAAATAGACGCAAAGAAAACAATACAGCAATCACCACTAAGACACCACTAAGCCACTCCTAAGGTCCACTGACACGAATTTATAACGTACTTTATATTGATTAAATGTTGTTGAAATATTTTTATTACACTAATGACGACATATACAGACTGTTTTTTTGTTAATACTAAGCTATATTAGGTCTCTACTAAGACACTAAGTCACTACTAAGCTATACTAAGACACTACTAAGCTATACTAAGTCACTACTAAGCTATACTAAATCACTACTAAGATACTATTAAGCTATTTAATAAGACACTACTAAGACACCAATAAGCTATACTAAGTCACTACTAAGACACTACTAACCTATACTAAGTCACAACTAAAACACCGTTAAGCTATACTAAGTCATCACTAAGCTATAATAAGTTACTACTAAGACACCACTTAGATATTCTAAGTCACTACAAAGCTATAAAAAGTCACTGCAAAGACACCACTAAGCTTTACTAAGTCACTACTAAGCTATAATAAAACACTACTAAGACACTAATAAGCTATACTAAGTCACTATTAAGCTATACTAAGTCACTACTAAGACACCACTAAGCTATACTCAGTCACTACTAAGACACCACTAAGCTATATTCAGTCACTACGAAAACACCACAAAGCTATATTCGGTCACTACTAAGACACCACTAAGCTATACTAAGTCACAACTAAGCTAAAATAGGTCACTATAAAGACACCACTGAACTATACTAAGTCACTATTAAGCTATAATAGGTCACCACTAAGACACTTATAAGCTATACTAAGTCACTATTAAGCTATACTAAAACACTACTAAGACACTACTAAGCTATACTAAGTCACTACTAAGACACTTATAAGCTATACTAAGTCACTATTAAGCTATACTAAAACACTACTAAGACACTACTAAGCTATACTAAGTCACTAAAAAGCTATATTCAGTCACTACTAAGACACTACTAAGCTATACTAAGTCACTACTAAGACACTACTAAGCTATACTAAGACACTACTAAGTTATACTAAGTCACTACTAAGACACTACTAAGCTATACTAAGTCACTACTAAGACACTACTAAGTTATACTAAGTCACTACTAAGCTATATTAAGTTACTACTAAGTCACTACTAAGCTATACTAAGTCACTACTAAGACACTTCTTAGCTATAATAAGTTACTACTAAGACACTACTAAGCTAAACTTAGTTACTACTAAGACACTACTAAGCTATACTAAGTACCTACTAAGCTATATTAAGTTACTACTAAGACACTACTAAGCTATTCTAAGTCACTACTAAGCTATAATAGGTCACCACTAAGACACTTATAAGCTATACTAAGTCACTATTAAGCTATACTAAAACACTATTAAGACACTACTAAGCTATACTAAGTCACTACAAAGCTATATTCAGTCACTACTAAGACACTACTAAGCTATACTAAGTCACTACTAAGACACTACTAAGCTATACTAAGACACTACTAAGTTATACTAAGTCACTACTAAGACACTACTAAGCTATACTAAGTCACTACTAAGACACTACTAAGTTATACTAAGTCACTCATAAGCTATATTAAGTTACTACTAAGTCACTACTAAGCTATACTAAGTCACTACTAAGACACTACTTAGCTATAATAAGTTACTACTAAGACACTACTGAGCTAAACTTAGTTACTACTAAGACACTACTAAGCTATACTAAGTACCTACTAAATTATATTAAGTTACTACTAAGACACTACTAAGCTATTCTAAGTCACTACTAAGCTATAATAGGTCACCACTAAGACACTTATAAGCTATACTAAGTCACTATTAAGCTATACTAAAACACTATTAAGACACTACTAAGTCTTGCTTCAGTGCTTTCAGCGCTTTGATAATAGAGTGGAAAGAATGATAAAGGACGGTAACCGTATCACCATGTGTTTATACTTTTTATAATAAATTCTGTTCTGTTCTGTTCTATTCTATCATAAAAGTGTACCCACTGCGTATGTAATATACATGTATTATACAATCACACCAGGGGTCATAAAATTCAACAATCACATACCCAACTTTTAGACCCATCAATATTATCGCTGTTTGATACAGCCATATAGCACTGACAGTAGATACATCAGTTTTGCGATAACATAATCTACAAGCCTTGACCCTATGTTGTGATCGATAATGCAAGATAAGGATCATAGATCACGATTATAACCATATAGATTTCACTTTATCATTGGGGGATTAAATTCCTTGTAGACAGATGTTTTATAAATTTGTATATTGTCCATTGTGCATGAGGTGTAAATTAACACTACTTTAGTTGTAACATTTTGTATACATGACAGTTCAGTTGAAACAGGGATTTTATACAACAAATGTGTATATGTTATATTAAAAATGTTATATAAAATCCCTGGTTGAAACAAAATTAACGATTGAAATAATTTTCTTATTGTTTAATAATGTTAGAAATGAGAAATATATTACAATATAACATCTCCATTTTAAATAAATTTATTGTCCGTCCGTGAATTTTTATACACCATATTTTCATTGAAACAAAAGCTTTAAAGTTAAATTGCAACAACTAATTCAATCCTCATAGTTATTGTTAAGCCGTCAATAACTATTTTTGTTTCGTTTGTCGGTTGCAAAATTTTACTTTGACTGAAATGACCATGCATTCATTAGTATAACTGTTTGATTATTTTTTACATTTTTAATAATATTGTTTAACATGAATTAACTAGTCAGTAAAAATGTTTTCAAGGTATCTTCGTTTAAAGAAATAATAACGGTAGTGGCGAAATTAAAACAGTTGCATGTCGTTCTTTCAGTTATTATTATGCCGCCAAAATAAACTACAACACTTAATTAATGTGTAAAAGTATTCATTTATCAGAGAGATATGAATATATTAAAATGCAAATTATATACATATAAATATATAATAAGCAATAAAGGAGTATTTTCTAGTAAAATTATTTTAAAGTAATATTATATTTATAATACTGATTTCATCGATTCGTATAGTCGATAATCAAATCTACCAAAAATTACATTTTCTTAACTATCTAGAATAATATTTTTTTCTAAACCTTTATTGCTAGATCATGTGACAGATACAACTGATTAGCAATGAAACAGAGACAGGAAGGTTATCCTGTCATAAAAGTGTACCCGCTGTGCCTTGCTATACACAGTGTATTATACTATCACACTAGGGGTCCCTATATCCGATAGCGCACATTATAAAATTAAGAAAAAAATATATGAAAAATCCAAAAATTTTGGAAAAAAGTGCAAAACAGACCAACACTTCATGTAGATATTTTAAAAAAAATAAAACATGCTCCGGAAACTAGAAACATACAGCTTTCTCATGTCGTTTGCACAAATTTGATCAAAGGACCGGAAAGGCTTTATTTTTTAACTTATATCAGCATGAGTATTTCTTTTCCTTCTTATTTTATAGTAACGTGAGTAATCAAATAAAACCTTAAAACAGACCAAAACTTTACAGTTTTACAAAAATATAAAAACAACTTTATGAAAGAAGAAAGTTTAAACATTTTAGCATCATTTGCACAAAATTGATATCTTAAAAAATAAAAGAGATATGGCCGTTTAAAGAATTTTCCCCTATACTTTTCTATTGACAATCGAGCATCGAATTGAGATGATGTATGGGCCTAAAAGTTGGACATGACATAAGCGGTCATAAAATCAGATAAAGCACGCTTTCAATAACGACCATTGGTAAATCTGCAAACATGATTCTTAAACAATTCATTAACAGGCTCGACACTTTTAGTATTACTTAAAAGAATGGGTGAGCAAAAAGTGTATGAAATGCGAATTTAATTTTTAACCTTATTATTTTGCTTATTAGGTTGCCAGTTTAATGCGATCAAGTGTATTTTTCAACATTTTTCGAGTATTATTTTTCTATATAAGTATATTTAGCCATACTAATTCCCTTAAACGCAGAAAGACAAAATGAATACAAAAATAAACTATCAAAAGGTACTAAGCTTGCAGTTCAAAATACACATGGGTGCATTAATACACTTAAAATGAAGAAGAAAATGCAGAGAAAATATGGTGCCGATACCGTTGCGTTTATTACGTATTAAACGCTCGATTAATACATCTTTAATACATTTTGTTGAATACATTTTTGCGAAAAGGATATCAATATTCATGATTATTAATTATTAATCCTTATTATGCTGGTCGAGCAATTTTGAAGCAGACATTCTTAATCAAACACCGGCTAATTTCAAAGTAACGAGAATTATCAAATACACCCTTAAAAGAGAAAAAACTTTATATTTTTCAAACCTATAAAGACCCAACTGATAGAAGAAAGTGTCAAAGAAGCAAAATATATTAATGGGGTAAGCTGATTGACGTATCGTTAATTCAAACAATGTCAAAATTAAGTCCCATATATTCCTCGGGTGGAGTGCGGGTGTAATACATAATACTTAAAAATATGGTAAAAGGTCCTGATACAAAATCTTTACAATATCCTAAAACGCAAATACTTAATGTTCCTTTATTTACAGTATTTTCAATAACGCCGTGTCAACAGATCAATGATTTGACAAATTTGCAAAGAAAAAAACAATGCATAATGTATAGCGGGTATCTTGAAAATTCCTATTAACCCCAGATGAAGCTGTACAAGTTCGAAGTTAGTATTCGCTTGCAAAATTTCAGGATTTTAGGTGAATTCTTTCAATACCTTTGCTTCTGAAAACCACTATGTATTGGCAGAATAATTTGAAATAGAACCGACATAAGCGGCAAACAACTGACACATTATATCAGGTTTTAAATGATACTTTTTTACAATTACATGTATATGATAATGCGTTAAATGCTTAAAGACTTTTACGTATTAAATGGTCCTCATGTAAAATCAAATTTTCACTACATCTATAAAACGGTTCCAAGATAATCAGTCCTCTTGACAACACCATTCATTAGCACTGGACATTCGGTCCAACATATTATTGTATATGAAAAAAATGGCTCATAAGCAGGGCCGGATCCAGAAGGGTCGTAAGTGGGGGGGCACAGGGGGTGGGTACGGGAGGGGTACCCCCTCCCGACGGTATAGAAATTTTTAAGTTTTTCACATGTCAAAGGTGCAAATCTGAGCACTTTAAAATGCTCTTTTAAACAAATTAAATGAAGCTAAAACTAGGTTAATTATCCTTTTTTTCTGTAGAAAAGTGATGCAATGCGTAACAATTCAGATTCATGTGATTGATTAGCTTTTAATAAATATTTATAAATAAAGAAATTGCATTCATGTGAGTTAGATCACAGGGCCTGATACAGAGGGGTCGTTAGTGGGGATTACGGTTGGGGTGGGTATGGGAGGGGTATCCCCTCCCGAAGAAAAATTTTGAATTTTTGCATGTCAAAGGTGTAAATCTGAGCACGTTTGAACACACTTTAAAAGGATAAAATGAAGCTAAAATTTGGTAAATTATCATTACATCTTAAATAACGACTTTTGGGCACTACCAAGGAAATATTGAGCGCTATAATTGAGGTATCCTTCATGCATGTGCCCGTTTTGTTCATTTAGATTTAATTTGTAGGCTTATTAAATCCCATTCTCATACCCCGAGGTTTTCAAGGAACGAGAATGGATAAAATCCTGATTTACAAAAAAATCAGCAATTTCATCATGTAAATGCCGAGAATTTAAAAAAAAATACACTTGGTAACTTGTATAAAATCACCGAATGCAATGAGAATTTAAGTGGTCCTATGGTCCACCAAACTTATTAAGTTTGGTGGACCATAGGACCACTTAAATTCTATAATTCATTAGACAGACGACAATTTCGGTGGACTCGGTCCACTGGCTCTTAATTTTTTAATCGCTCCTCGAAATTCGAAAATGTAAAATAATGAAAACCATCATCAGACAAATTTATGATCTTGACAAGAAGACTCCGTCTTGTTAGTTCGTGTAGTATACAAGTCATTTACTAAATTATAGAAAAAGGTTTTAAAATCTTCAAGACATAGACCGACTCATGTGTCTTAACTTATGTGTATAGTGACTTCCTCCATGCAATAAGGCATGCAATAACTCCGCTGATTTTAATAGTTTATCGATCGTAAGTACAGAAGTAAAATAGTGAATAAAAAAATCAGCGGGGTAAGTGCATGCGCCCATGACTGTTGAAAAAAATGAAACAAAACAATGGGCAATTCAATAAAAAAAATTCATAAACTGACGTATATGTCCGTTACGCGGCCCTGTCAAGCACCAAGGAGCGCTGATAAAGATGAGTTCCGTCTTTCCATGACTTATGGCACACCCTTAATATTAGAAGCACTTCCAGAACGAGCAACTTCCTTTGCACAAGCGTGCTCTAAGGTCTTACAGAACACACGCCATGAGTGACTAAATATAGCTTTGTAGTATTTAAGTAGTTACTGAATATAGATAAGTAGTGTCTTATTAGTGACTGAATATAGCTTAGTAGTGTTTTTGTAGTGACTGAATATAACTTAGTGGTGACTTAATATAGCTTTGTAGAGTCTTAGTAGTGACTAAATATAGCTTTGTAGTGTCTTAGTAGTTATTTAATATAGCTTTGTAGTGTTCTAGTAGTGACTGAATATAGCTTAGTAGTGTCTTAGTAGTGACTGAATATAGCTTAGTAGTGTTT
This sequence comes from Mactra quadrangularis, assembly GCA_025267735.1. Taxonomy (NCBI): domain Eukaryota; kingdom Metazoa; phylum Mollusca; class Bivalvia; order Venerida; family Mactridae; genus Mactra; species Mactra quadrangularis. Next base: position 20,086,624 of record CM046299.1, read on the forward strand.
TAGTAGTGCCTGACTATAACTTAGTAGTGTCTTAGTAGTGACTGAATATAGCTTCGTAGTGACTTAGTATAGCTTAGTAGTGTCTTAGTAGTGACTTATTATAGCTTAAAAGTAACTTAATATAGCTTAGTAGTGACTTAGTCTTGCTTAGAAGTGTCTTAGTAGTGACTTATTATAGCTTAGTAGTGACATAGTATAGCTTAGTAGTGTCTTAGTAGTGACTAATGATAGCTTCGTAGTGACTTAGTACAACTAAGTAGTGTCTTAGCAATGACTGAATATAGCTTCGTAGTGACTTAGTATAGCTTAGTAGTGTCTTAGTAGTGACTTATTATAGCTTAAAAGTAACTTAATATAGCTTAGTAGTGACTTAGTCTTGCTTAGAAGTGTCTTAGTAGTGACTTATTATAGCTTAGTAGTGACATAGTATAGCTTAGTAGTGTCTTAGTAGTGACTAATTATAGCTTAGTAGTGTCTAAGTAGTGACTTATTATAGCTTAGTAGTGACTTAGTATAGCTTAGTAGTGTCTTAGTAGTGACTGAAAAAGCTTTGTATAGCTTTGTAGTAACCTAGTATTGCTTAGTCGTGTCTTATTAGTGACTTAGTATAGCTTAATAGTGTCTTAGTAGTGACTTAGTATAGCTTAGTGATGTCTTAGTAGTAACTTAATATAGCTTAGTAGTGACTTATTATAGCTTAGTAGTGTCTTAGTTGTGACCTTATATAGTTTAGTAGTGACTTAGTAGTAACTAATTATAGCTTAGTAATGACTTAATCTTGCTTAGTAGTAACTTATTATAGCTTAGTAGTAACTTTATACAGCTTAGTAGTGTCATAGTAGTGACTTAGTATAGCTTAGTGATGTCTTAGTAGTAACTTAATATAGATTAGTAGTAACTTATTATAGCTAAGTAGTGACTTAGTATAGCTTAGTAGTGTCTTAGTAGTGACTAAGTATAGCTTAGTGATGTCTTAGTAGTAACTTAATATAGCTTAGTAGTGACTTATTATAGCTTAGTAGTGACTCGGTATAGCTTAGTAGTGTCTTAGTAGTGACCCAATATAGCTTAGTAGTGACGTAGTAAAGCTTAGTAGTGTCTTAGTAGTGACTTATTATAGCTTAGTAGTAACTTAATATAGCTTAATAGTGACTTAGTCTTGCTTAGTAGTGTCTTAGTAGTGACTTAGTATAGCTTAGTAGTGTCATAGTAGTGACTTTATATAGCTTAGTAGTGACTTAATATAGCTTAGTAGTAACTTAATACAGCTTAGTGATGTCTTAGTAGTAACTTAATATAGCTTAGTAGTGACTTATTATAGCTAAGTAGTGTCTTAGTATAGCTTAGTAGTGTCTTAGTAGTGACTTATTATAGCTTAGCAGTGACTTATTATAGCTTAGTAGTGTCTTAGTAGTGACTTATTGCAGCTTAGTAGTGACGTAGTATAGCTTAGTAGTGTCTTAGTAGTGACATATTATAGCTTAGAAGTAACTTAATATAGCTTAGTAGTGACTTAGTATAGCTTAGTAGTGTCTTAGTAGTAACTTATTATAGCTCAGTAGTGACTTAGTATAGCTAACTGGTGTCTGAGTAGTGACTAAGTATAGCTTAGTGGTGTCTTAGTAGTCGCTTAGTATAGCTAAGTAATGTCTAAGTAGTGACTTAGTAGTGTCTTAATATAGCTAAGTAGTGTCTTAGTAGTGACTCAGTATAACTTAGTAGTGTCTTAGTATAGCTAAGTTGTGACTTAGTAGTGACTTAGTATAGCTTAGTAGTGACTTAGTATAGCTAATTAGTGTCTTAGTAGTGACTGAATATAGCTTTGTAGTGACCTTGTATAGCTTAGTGGTGTCTTAGTAGTGACTTATTATAGCTTAGTAGTGACTTAATATAGCTTAGTGGTGTCTTAGTTGTGACTGAATATAGCTTTGTAGTGAATCAGTATAGCTTAGTGGTGTCTTAGTAGTAACTTTATAAAGCTTAGTAGTGACATAGTATAGCTTAGTAGTGTCTTAGTAGTGACTTATTATAGCTTAGTAGTGTCTTAGTAGTGACTTATTATAGCTTAGTAGTGACGTAGTATAGCTTAGTAGTGTCTTAGTAGTGACTTATTATAGCTTAGTAGTAACTTAATATAGCTAAGTAGTGACTTAGTCTTGCTTAATAGTGTCATAGTAGTGACTTAATATAACTTGGTTTTGTCTTAGTAGTGACTTAGTATAGCTTAGTAGTGTCTTAATAGTGACTAAATATAGCTTTGTAGTGTCTTATTAGTGGCTGAATATACCTTAGTAGTGTCTTAGTCGTAATAAGATTCCTTTTAAATTTCTAACAACATTTTCATCAACAAAATATACTTAATTCGTGTCTTAGTAGTGAAAAATGAGATTTCATCTGTTCGTCTATTTATTTTACTATTATTAAATATCGTTTTAGCTGTTGATTTATTTTCAAAACCAACTTAGAATTTCGTATTTTGTTTCAAATCAACATTTAATAACATTTTATACAATTAAAACGATTAAAATACTGTCTTAGTAGTGCTTAGTAGTGTCTTAGTGGTGTTTGTGGTGTCTTAGTAGTGAACATTAAATTTCATCTTTTGGTCTATATTCTTTTATTTCTAATTGAAATATCTCCAGTAAACTTGGTTTTTTTTTACAAAATCAAACATTAAGATTCCCTATGAAACTTTTAACAGCATTTTAATCAAGATAATATACTTAATTCGTGTCTTAGTAGTGAAATATGGGATTTCATATTTTCGTCTATTCATTTAACTATTACTATATATCCTTTTTAGCAGTTGATTTTTTCCAAAACCATATCAGAATTTCGTATTTAGTTTTTATATCAAAATTTGATAACATTTTATACAATTAAAACAACTTAAATCCTGTCTTAGTAGTGCATAGTAGTGTCCTAGTGATGTTTGTAGTGTCTTAGTAGTGAACATTAAATTTCATCTTTTGGTCTATAATTTTATTTTCTAATTAAATATCTCCTATAAAATATTTGTTTTTAACAAAATCTAACAGATGTTTAATTTTTTGACAATATTTTGTTCAAGATAAAGTACTTATTTATATCATTCGAGTTTTAGAGGTGAAATGAGATTTCATTTTTTTTCCATCTATTCACTTAATTATTTGCGCTAAAATATCATTTTTAACTGGTTTTTTTGCAAAACCATCTGAAAATGTCGTATTTAGTAGTTAAATCAACATATAATAACATTTTATACAATTAAAACACCTAAAATCCTGTCTTAGTAGTGCTTAGTAGTGTCTTAGTGGTGTTTGCTGTGTCTTAGTAGTGCTTAGTAGTGCTTAGTAGTGTCTTAGTGGTATTTAGTAGGACCGGGTAGGAGAGACACTTGACTGCATCCAAAAGGTCCAACCCAGCAGCCGGGCTGTTTGAAGTGACTACATTGATTGGATATAGCCATACCATTTCTGAAATCTACTTTCTGTTGTGACTTCTTCAAGCTTGGAATCTATTAAGACCCACATCCAGCTGGTACCAAAGTTCTATCCAATTCTAAACATACATGACTTATTTGGACTATTTTAAATTTATTGGACATTACCAACTATTAAGTTGGATCTTTCTGTAATATCATTTTACTAATTTTGTTGGAACACTTCGACCTACTCAGAATATAATGACACACTCTTGGCGTAGATGTCTACATGATGGATGTTGCCAAGTATCACGACTGAAGTTGAAGTTGATCACCAAACTTTTACTTTTTTTTTACTAAAATGTTTTGATTTTAAAAACATTACTCACAGACAACTGTTTTATTGACAATACTGTGAATACAAAGAGGCAGACTTACGTTTTCTTACCATATCATACTTTTATCATACTTTCAATTCATGTGAAAATCGTATAATACATACTTGTAGACGTTAGTTTTACTGCAACAACCTCTCACTATGATGCACGATGTCGAAAAATGAAACATCCGAAAACTAACACACTTCATATGGTCGCGCATACATTTGTCAATAAAAATGACTGTCATCGCACAAATGACAGTCAATCAATAATGTTTATCAAATACCTCTCGAATTTGCTGTTCATCTTCCATGTACTTCTGATAATCAGAGAATACTTGAGTGATATTGTTGTCGTGCTGCATTTTGCGATTTTGGATGAGGAAAAAGGATTTAGTAACTAGATTCAGTAATCGGGAGTAATGTAAAGTTATGGACGAAAATGTTGAGGGTAGATGTCTATTATATAGATCTATAGAAAAGCGCTGTAATTTTCTATAATTAATAGAATTTTATAAGTATGAAATAGACTGTAATCCATATTTTATTATATAAAGTGTGTAGAATACTAGTTTCATAAATAGGCCAAGGACCCAAGGCAAATATTTAAAGTCGGTGGGAGTGTGGCTGGTCCGCAGTACGCACTGAAATTATTTTATCCACATTCGAAAAACTCGGATTTGATCGCCAGCAAAAAAGTTCGTTTTGATAAACTCAAGAGCGCTCGAATAGAAAAAGTATCTGATAAATTCAATCCATTCGGTACTGAATTTTACGGAATTTGTTTGTTTTCGTACCATGGAACTTTCGCCCTAAACGTGGGCCCATTACTTTAAGCAACGGTCTTGAGGGCATTTTCATGTCGTTTGTATATTTGAAAATATATAAGTGATAATTACATAACCTCGGTATCGACTTGTACATTGTAAAGACACTTTGAATATTGCATAACGAGTTTTATACTATATATATAATTGAATACTGTTTAGAATTGTATATATTGTATTTAGAGTTGTATTGGGGATATATAATTATATTTTTTAAATACATATTAAATAGAACTGTATATTGAATTATCTTAGAATTGCATATTGTATAGAATTGAATAGAGTAAATAATTGTATTGTCTGTTTGGAAATGCACTATGCATATAGAATTGTATATCACAAGTTCTTTGAACTTTACATTGTTTAGAACTGTTTAAAACATTTCTATGCTCTCTACACAATTTTTTTTTCTACAATATAATACATATTAAGAATTCTATATTAAAACAAAAGTTTACATACAATGTACAAAATTCATGTGGTAACGCAATTTTACATACAATGTTCAATACTGTTTAATATACACTTTGATGTATAAAATAAAATTCTATATAAACGACGATACTTCATTTATAAAACCTATAACAAAATACAATTCTATTATCAATAAACAGTTATATACAGTGTTAAAATCGTTAGTAAAACCGTTTAACGTTAGTAAAATAAACAATTTTATACGCAATTAGAAATTTTATATAAATACACAATTAAACATACAGTGTACAACTCTATCAAATAAACACTTTAACGTACAAAATACATTTATATATAGATTGTACAATTCTACAACGATAGAATACGAAATGTATATGCAGTATAAAGTTTAAAGTACTTGTAATATACAATTCTATATGCATACTGCATTTCCATTCAGACAATACAATTATTTATTATATGCTTCCCAGTTCAATACCGGGATTTATCGCTGAAAGATAAATCGATATTCAACTGTTTTAAAACAATGAAAATAAATTTGTTTTTTTTTCAGTTTGGATGCGCCGTTCTGATGACATATCATACTTAAACTTAAAAAAAAGATCAGCTAAAAGCATATAATAAACAGACAATTTGTTTATTTCAGTGTAAGATCTTTTTTTCACACGTGTCCTAATGATATTATATTTTCTGCAAATACTGCATCCTTAACTCACTCGTGAAATAAAAATCACTCTTACACCGAAATACACATTTTATAACATAAACCATTATTTACTCCACAGACGGCAAGCACAGTCCCGGTCCAGAATCACTATATACATGTATGTATATATAGTGATTCGGGACCGAGCTGGCGGCCTGTGATTTACTCTATTCAGTTCAAAACAATAAGCAATTCTAAAATAATTCAATACACAATTCTATTAAATATATATTTTTATCTAAAAAATATAATTATATATCCACAATACAACTCTAAATACAATATATACAATTCTAAACAGTATTCAATTATATAATTATACAGTATACAACTCGTTATGCATATTCAAAGTGTCTATACAATATACAAGTCGATACCGAGGTTATATAATTATCACTAATATATTTTCACATATACAAACGACAAGAAAATGCCCTCAAGAACGTTGCTTGAATTAATGGGCCCTAGTTTAGAGCGAAAGTTCCATGGTACAAAAACAAACAAATTCCGTAAAAATCAGTACCGAACGGATTGATTTTATCAGATACTATTTTTTTTTCGAGCGCTCTTGAGTTTATCAAAACCATTTTTTTGCTGGCGATCATATCCGAGTAATTCGATTGTGGATAAAATAATTTCAGTGCGTACTGCGGACTGGCGACACTCCCACCGACTTTAAATTTTTGCCTTGGGTCCTTGGCCTATATATTTATTAAAATAGTATTCTACACACTTGATATAATAGTGTATAAAATATAGTCTATTTTATGCTTATAAATTCAATTAATTATAGAAAATTACAGCGCTTTTTATTCTTAACGAAACTTCTAGTACCACAATTTTCATTATTTATGTCCGATCGATAATAGAAATGTGTATGGTAATAGGACCATACTGCCGCCTGCTTGCATAGCTTGCATGCTTTTTTATCGCTGCAAATCCGGCTTGTCGTACATGCGTTAAAAAGTGGAAATGAAAGATTTCTTATTGCTTTGATTTATCAGAAAACATATAGAAATTTTATCTATGCAGGTGACGCCTTGCCTTGCAAAAGACATATGACACTTTCTCGTTCTTGAGGCGACATTCGAGCAATTTCTTGATTTTTCGGTGTGCATATCAATACACTTATGATTTTCACCAAAACAGACCACGTGAGATATTTGCACGAGAAACACGTGACCATTTCCATTTTTCAACATATGCACGACAAAACTGGGTTTGCATCAATAAATGAGCATGACAACCATGCAAACAAACGACAGATGGTCCTATATACATTTCCAGTATCGATCGGACATAAATTTTAAAAAATATATGTTTCCAACAATATTGAAATCGGGGTACTTACGAGTTTCGTTAAGTATATATTTAAGTGCGTGTTGGACGAATTAACTAAAGATGGAAACAAAACTGTTGACAGTACTACTGGCAGATTTTGTTCATTTTTTCATACTTTTTTTACAAAAATATGATGAGATTATGAATAAATGCTAGTAATATAAATGATTTGTTACTTTTATAAGAAGTACAAGTAATAAAAATCTAGGAATTTGATGCTGGGATTTCTCATTAGAATTTGTACAACTACACCAAAAATGTTCGAGAACAGACCTACAGTTACCATGTCTTGAGGCCCCCAACTAAGCACCTGCTGCTTGTGACCTTTATTTATCGAGCGACATCAATTGTTTAGAACAAGTAAGGAGAGGAGGAGCAAGGTTCGTCTGCAACAATCATTGGACCAAATCTCCAAGCTGCGTGTCAGGTATGCTCAATGATCTTGTATAACAACCACCAAACTCCCCGCAGCGGTTATTTCCCTTTATCAAGTAGCAAAGCGTGACGTAAGCACTGTGAGGAGTTTGAACAACCACTACATAGGATCAGAAGAGACCAAATATCGACTGATCCTACAATACAAGATCCAGATCATCCTGGTAGGCGTAGATCCTGGACCCATTCTCCAATGCGGCGACACTAGAACCAGAGGAGAGTCAAGGTTACAGCAGCCGCAACAGCACCTACAGTCTGCTACAGTTTCTTCTATCCACACACGACACATGAGTGAAACCAACTACCAGTCATCGTCACAGAAGGTACCTGTCTAGTAAGGTCCAACGCTAATCTAGCCCTGCTAATGCCTCAGTCCTATAAAATCGTGGCTTGTTGCGGACCCGTACGTTTTGACAGCCGTAAGCCGTGGGAAGCCTTGCGTATTAAGGTGACGGTACGCACATGGCACAAAACAACACATCCGTACGGAGCCGTAGCTGAAAGATATGCAAGTTTTATTCATGCTCGGCCATGATTGTGTTCACGATTTGACCTTAAAACTGAATCGTGTATCCATGGCTCATCTCACGGACCCTGATAAAAACGTAACAGCACGTACGGGTACGGAAGAGTTCGTACGAGTCTTTGCGGAGCTTGATCGCACGGCGCCCGTACGGTGCCCTCACGGATATTTTTATCTTTATGGGACTGTAGCATTAGATTCTCGCCCTAAAATACAGTTTTGTCAGCCACTGCCCATTCTTGTACCAAGAGACTATTAAGACTCTCTGTTGGATCGAGAATGTTGATAACCCCTTGGTACGAGAATGGCCACAGCCTTGTTCATAGTTTAAACTCCTGTACGCTCCATTATACGCTCCACTGTTATGGGGTCCGCACATTATGATTATATAATAACGTTCATACTCGTAAGTTGAAATGTGCTCATTTTATCATAATTTTATATAATCAACACATGATGTGTCATCTGCACTTATACCATTATGTATCGTGATAACAAAAAGTCCAAATCTTATATATTTGAACATTGTAATGTAGATGGTTGGATTCTCGTCGCGGGTACACGGATGGGCCCTCTCTTGGTTACCATGTGATAGGATGAATGATTAAGTTTATTACAAAATTATATAAATAATTGCACAGTGGTTGAGGGATTCCTGTCCGATATTTGATAATTAGGCTAGCTCAGTTGGTAGGGCATGTATAAGTCCACCGATCGAGGGGTCTTAAGTTCGAGTATGGAGCCTATGAACATGAAAATATTTATTCGGCCATTCTCCCATCTACCACTGAACCAAGTTGAAAAGTTGTCAGTTACTAACGGAAATATGCGTCTAGTTAATGGTTTACAACTAAATCCAGAAATTTCGCCTTTCCAAGAACGATGAGTAGGTTGAATGACTGCCGTTATACGATCTATACAATTTACGTGTTGAGCACTATGTCGTTAAACCCAACGAAAAAAGCAGACGACTATCGACTTCCGCCCAACTGTGCAATTTAATTCTGCATTTTAGTATAATATAAAATGTTTTGATCTCATTTTTTAAGGACAAGGAAAAATAATGTAAAACATTTTGTAAAAAATATAGTTATTTGCGACTTTATACACATAAAAATATATGTACTTGCGATTGTATACACATAAAATATATTTATTTGTAGTTACACAATACGTATTATTATATCAGAATAAATTCTATAAAGCTTACTACTTTTTTTCAATTACGTCTAATTGAATATTTGAGATTACCAGAATGCTACTCGTAAAATACATGTCTAAGCTTAATAAAGACTTCAATGCGTTTATTTGATTATATTTTACCACAGGAGCTTGACACTCTGTGTCATAATTTGAAAAACTAAAAGTCGATTTGAGAATTATCGATTGTCACATGTACATTAAGATTAGGTTTTGTGAATAGTCTTTTTTCGTTGGTGTTTTGTAGCAAGTTTGACAAGTACAACCGCAGTATGGTGACTAAAGGCGTTGCATTCCTGTATTTTTATTACAAGAAATGTTGTTTTTTTCAAACCACGATACAGATTGTCAAGTTCCTGTGAGTTTACTCTATTAATTCCTTTTGAAATGATCGACAAATATTGACCAGCAATCTATTACAGCATTAGATTTCATTGACGGCATTTTTATTGATATGCATGCATTGTATTAATATTCTGTAAACAAATATTTCGATTGAAAGATTCACGCCGACGGTAATTGCAGTCATTAAATGTAGTCATATGTAACAGAGACTCAACATGTGCGATATATCAAACCATGTCTAATATAAAGCTTTATATTTTTTAACACAAGTAATTACAGCATAGTATTTGGTATGCGAGTAGATAATTAATCAAAGTGCTGAAGGCTCTAATTTTTTCGGGTTTGAAAAGTGAAATTAGAATTACGACTCCAACAATGTTAGTACACAAAGAGCAGTTCAGTGATACTAGTTTGATAGGTAGAACAGCACTGTTCCGGTTCAAAACACTTCACACAATCGACCTATTAATACAGCAAGAAAACCGGACAGGCGAACACACATTTGATTTTTTCGCACAGCAACCACAAGTTAAGGGGTCAATCTTAGAACAATTCAATAACTTCCGCTTAAAAGTTGGTTTAATTGGTTTGATTCATGTACATTTATCCTACTGCATCTGTATGTAAAATAATAAATAAAGTCCACTATTCAGACATTCAAAGTCATAAACTACGATCTTTAAACTTTTCCTATAGAACCATTCTATTACATAAGACGATGTAACATCTCTACTGACAACTGGCAAAAAACGGGTCGTGGCTGAATCGTTGATACCATTCTATTACTAAAGACGACATAAAGATCTCTACTGAGACGCATAACTTATAAGCCTTTATACATACGCTTCAATATAGACCGGTTAACAAGTGTATTTTAGGAATTATTGCTCCTGTCATAGCAGACGATCATTTTGAATTGCTCTGTACTTATATACTGAAGGCCTACTTCTGGATTCGGTAAATGTTCAAAATCGGCAATGGTCTGATTTATGGTACATAACTGAAGTCCCGAACAAATAAAAATTGTGACGCATAATGATAAGTTCATAACTTGATTACATCAACTTTGAAAGTAATGGACGTTGTATCAACCCTCGTACATCAATATAGGAAATGACCCGGCCCGCCCGGCAAGCTCAGTCGGTAGTGCACAAGTCTACTGATCGAGAGATCGTAGGTTCGAGTTCAGAGCGGGGCATACTTTCGCGGAGCTTGGTCATGAAATAATTTTCTACGGCCATTCTCCGTCCTACCGCTGAATTTAAATCATGTAGAGCAGAAGTCAGTCACTAACGGAAATATGCGCATAGTAGTTGGTTAACAGATTTAGCCTTTCCAGGAACAGTAAGTAGGTGGACTGATCTCCGTGATATAACTTTACAATGTGTTGCTACGGCGTTAAACCCAACAAAAAAGGAGATGACACGAAATGAGTTATCTTTATTTATTTTTTACATTATCTTTTATTTCATTTTGATCCCCAATAATAATAACACGACATCGACATGAATGCATATATTCAATAATAAATTAGTTGTTGAATAAATGACTTCAAACAATTACATTTGTAATATCTTGTTATTATGCGTCAACATAATTTTATTGCTATTTTAAACAATTTCATTTTTGAAAAAATTCATAGGTAATTAAAACTGAGAAATACTCACTTTTTGTCTATACATCAGTCAAAGATTGTATTGATATATTTAGATATATTAAATGTCTGATATAACCAGCTAAATGCTGCAACGCTGCCAAAGGTAGCAATTGATATGGAACGCCGAAACTGCCTTATAGGTTTTTTGTTCGTTGTCCTCAAATGGTATGTTGTTTTGCACAAAATAGACGTCGTTATGGACAAAAAGCAGGTCGTTTAAGGCAGTTTAGGCGTTCCATAAATTTACGCTTAAACGCATCGTCGGCAACCACAGTTCTTTCTTCCGCTACACTCCATAAAGCACTTACATAAAGCGGAGTAATGTATCGTGGGATAACCGACTAACGCCAAGTGTTGCAACCTACCCAAACTGTCGCAATTGCACCTAAGTTAAGTATTTTTGCATTTTCTTCATGAAGCAAATTTTTTAATGATAAATACTTATAACCAAACACCACAGATAAAAGTAAAGATAAATCAATTTCTTATTGTTTAGGATTATCAGCCCAAACTAATACAGTTTATAGATACCTATATCTATGTCTTAGCATTAAAGTAAGACGACGATAATTTCAACATATGGATTCACCGCGAAATCATTCATGTTTTGACAGTTGAGAAAAAAAGAACCATAACTCAAATAAATTAAGTGTTTCATCGCTTTGATTTATTTACTGTTTGAGTTCTGTTGTCTAACCTGTTCAAGAATTTTAACACAAAAGTGTCATGGGTAAGATTTTTACATTCCTTGCGCAGATCAGGATAACACTTCCGATAGTGGTTAAACGTTACAGACGATGGATCAGGCACATTCCTGTAAAAAAAATAACACGATGTTAAAAATATGAGACAATGGCAACTTCATAATCATAAGAGGTGTAACAATACGGTAAAAACCGGATTGAAATACATGTACATGTATATTGCAATACGCAAAACCCGCATGGCAATACATTGCAAAACGTACCGTTTTTTGTGGTTTTATTTTATAGATATACAAAGTATGAATTACTGTGCATCGTCCAAATTGTTCCAGCATAACATGCATACGTGTATTTTCAAATGATTTTTATTAAAATGTTTGAATTACTTACAAGTGTAAAATGATCTATATATGCTAGAAAAATGCATAGTTTGAAACGGACTTTGGAAGATTTTTTTCGCTCATTTGACTAAATTTTTAACCTTTTAAGGCACAGTAAGACTATTTCAAGTAATCAACACATTTCAACACTTATTTAAACACCTGAATTTTAGAGTATGATCAAACTTAACAGTAAGGCATCTAACTACAAAAACCGGTTCAAGGAAAAACCGACCGGTTAAAAACCGTTAGAATTCGTTTTGCAATCTTAACCGGTATATCGGTTAACCGTTACACCCCTAATAATCATTATTTTTAACAGTCGATAAATTTCAAACTTGCATGCACTCAATGCAAAGTCGGAGAATTTCTTATGACTGAATTTAGAGCTGTAAAAAACTCACTTCGGAAATTGTATACTAGTTCATTAAACGATGAAGATTTTGTTTTCTATATTACACATGCGTCACAGATACCCGTTCGGCTAGCTCGGTTGGTAGCGCGCGCAAGTCTACTAATCCTGGGGTTCGATTCCCGGGCGAGGCATATTTTCGTGGAGTTCGGTCATGAAATGATTTCTACGGCTATTCTCTCTCCTACCACTGATTCGTAATCATGTTGGACAGTTGTCAACATGATCTATACAATGTGTTGCTAGCCGGTTAGCGATTTAGGATAATTTGAAAGTGATTAACTAGTTACGAAATTAATTAACCTCTGCATTAATTTAATAATTAAGTGATTATCTAATGGCTTAAGTATGCCACCATAATATCGAATGTATATATAATACATCTTATAATACTTCAAATAAAATTGACGGCTTTTGATTGGCTGATCGGGTGTGCGAAAAAAATCCATATACACCGTGTGTGAGTTCATATATACCGTGTCCCCTCGGGTAGCCTCTCAAAATAATGCAACATAAATTCTTGTCAAATGTCCGCCATTTTGTTCATCGATTCGAAAATGTTTTTCTTTGTAATCTTAGTATTTATATGCAAATAAGACATATCGATGTCCAGTTCTTAATAAAATAACGTTGTACAGCAGAATTTCAACATAATAACAAATCTACAACTCACAATACTGTAAACCTAGGGTCCAAAATTTGACGCTTCACAACTCCAACATCCCAATGGATTCTGCTTCTTTCATTACCATTCTTCCATGTTCAATACAACGAATTTTCCAGTCATTATAAAGTAAATACAAAGGTTGACTTGCGTTTCATTCATTAGAGCAAGCCAAGCTATGCATTAAGAATAAATAATGAAACTGGCTGTCAAAGATCTTTCTCACATACGAATCCACGTAGAATTTCTTTGCTCTATTTTCGGAAAACCATTTCCATCTTGCCCTAACAGTTTATCCCGTCAGCGAGTGTTTCCATAATAAAGTCCATATATCCCTATCTTCCGTGTGCATTTTTGTTCTTTTTAAATAGATCCTAGTACTTCCGTTCCTTAAATCCACAAAAACTTTATGCTTTAAACTTAACTTGTCAAATAGTAAATACTATCAACTTCATAACACGGTCGCCAGTATGACGTCATGATCAAACGTAGTAAAAAGCAATTGGGGTGCGCCACGGGGAAATTGAACTAAAATACTGCATTAGTTTTTTTGTACATTTTAGAGCTCCCGACCGCGTTTAAAGGGATTTGAAGTATTATAAAATCGTAATAAAGATTTCTGACGGTGTATATGGGTCCTTATACCCCTCGAAGCTACATATAACCCCTCGGCTGACGCCTCGGGGTATATGTGTTCTCGGGGTATAAGGACCCATATACACCGTCAAAAATCTTTATAACTAATAATATACATTTGAGGGGCATAAATCATTTACTATTAAAACCGGCTACCACACACCATTTTAGTAGGGTACCCTACCTTCCCCCCCACCCTACATCATTTAAAACATGCTAAAATTGCGAGGTCTTATGTATGCCCAACACGAATTATAGAGCCCACAATTATGGTTTTAAATAGGCCGATGCCCCATAAATGAAGGAATGTAACAGTATATTAAATATATATAATTATAAATAAATACTTAACACTTTAAAATTGAAAATTGGTGAAAATCTATGAGTGTGAATTTTTTGTGGCGTAGTCCGTGAAGGCAAAATAATGTTTTTATTCCTTGATTTCCATCCCGATAATTGAATAGTTCTATTAAAGTAACTGCCTAAGTTGGAGTTATTCTTCAATGGAGGAACTGATTTCTTTATTACAAACAGATATGGTTTAAGCCAAAACCCTGCAGCTAGTGGATATTTCTTCATCAAATATCTCTGGAAAAAAAAATGGAACTAAATACTAGTAAACACAACAAAAACTTAACAATACTGACTCCTGTAACACGTGATTTCGTCATATCACTTATAGCTGGTTATAGGATAGACCAATGATGACGTGCCTGATCAACACGTGATATCGTCATATCACTTATAGCTGGTTATTGGATATACCAATGATAGCGTGCCTGATCAACACGTGATATCGTCATATCACTGATAGCTGGTTATAGGATAGACCAATGATAGCGTGCCTAATCAACACGTGATTTCGTCATATCACTTATAACTGGTTATAGGATAGAACAATGATGGCGTGCCTGATCAACACGTGATTTCGTCATATCACTGATAGCTGGTTATAGGATAGACCAATGAAAGCGTGCCTGATTAACACGTGATATCGTCATATCACTGATAGCTGGTTATAGGATAGAACAATGATGGCGTGCTAGATCAACACGTGATTTCGTCATATCACTTATAGCTGGTTATAGGATAGAACAATGATGGCGTGCCTGATCAACACGTGATATCGTCATATCACTGATAGCTGGTTATAGGATAGAACAATGATGGCGTGCCTGATCAACACGTGATTTCGTCATATCACTGATAGCTGGTTATAGGATAGAACAATGATGGCGTGCCTGATCAACACGTGATTTCGTCATATCACTTATAGCTGGTTATAGGATAGAACAATGATGGCGTGCCAGATCAACACGTGATTTCGTCATATCACTGATAGCTGGTTATAGGATAGAACAATGATGGCGTGCCTGATCAACACGTGATATCGTCATATCACTTATAGCTGGTTACAGGATAGAACAATGATGGCGTGCCTGATTAACACGTGATCATGTTACGTTCTGGCAATCCTGCTGGAGAGAGATATCAGAAGACGTGTTATCTGTAATGTAATCAGTTACATATTAGATAATAATGAGCTTAACTAAAGACCATGCCATACCGGACTTTTGTTAAGCGCCCGCGTGCGGGTAGGTTTAAGAGTCCTCAATCCAAAAACAAAACAAAATTGTTGTCAAAATTTTCTTAGATAATTCCAATGTTCTAGGATTCGATAACGACAGTTTCGTTTGGGGAAAATGTGTTCGGCAACGACAGTAGTCACCATAAGCCATTTATCATAACTGTACCATTAATAAATTATATATTTTACGTGAAAAAACAACACACTAGTCATTTTACATTCATATCATTTTCATATCATGGTTATTTTTTCATTGAAAAATATACATTGTATAATGCATTGTTTTTATCGCAAAATATTTGTGTTTTCGTTTTCAGTTCGTGTGTTTTTTGTGAATAGGTACCTAGGTTTGTCAAACTTGAGTTGACGTTTAACAGAATTCCAATTTGGCATGATCAAAACAATTTTGCCCAATCTAGTGGCCGGGATTAAAGCGGATAGGCAGCCAAACGGACGGACAGATAGACAGACAGATGAGCGCACGAACGAACGGATGGTAGATGGACAGAGAGCAAACCTATGGCCCACCAAAACAAACAGAAAAACAGAAAAAAGAGACAAACAGACGAACGAACGCATGGGTGGATAAAGAGCAAACCTACAGTTCTCTCGGGTGTTTACACGGGAAGGAATAAGGCCTTGTCAGATTGGAATTTGTTAAGCGTCAACTCAAGTTTGACAAACCTAGGTACCTATTCACAAAAACATTATACAATACAGTACCCACAATAAGTTTGGAGACAAAAGAAAATTACTACAAATTATGAATTTTGATGATTATTTTTGTGGAATCATTATTTTTAATATATTTAAGTATGGTTTGTGGTAATATATAAACAAATTTCATTAATGCAAAACTTTATAAGATTCAGCATCTGACATCCAAAAGCCTCAAAAACCATGTTTATTGTAATAATTTTCAATAACACAGTTTTTATGCTATTTTTGTAGTCTCAGATATAATTATAATGATCACCAAAAAAATAATGCAAATCTGCAACGCTTTTCAAAATAAACAGTTATTAAATTTTAGATAAAGCAATTCAGTAGGCCTAAAAACTGTCTCCAAACTTTTGGTGGGTACTGTATATATTGTATTAATGGCACGGTTATGATAAATTGCTTCCGAAGAATAACGTCGTTGCCGAATATATTTTTCGCCGAACAAAATTGTCGTTATCGAATCCCGGAACATCGTAATTATTTAAGAAAATTTCACAAACAATTTTTTTGGATTGAGGACTCTGAAACCTACGCGCATGCGCACGCTTAATAAAATTCCGGTATGACATGGCCTAAATAAGTTACTAACCATCATGTCTGTGATGTTGTCATGTTTTCGTGGTACAATAAATTCATCCAAGTCAATAATGGAAATATATTTGTATTGAGATAATCGTTGATGACAGTCATGTACAACTACTTGTTCATCTTCCCAGTAACGTTTATTTTTATTTCCTATTGGATCTTAGAAAAAAATAAGAAAACAAAATGTTACTGGTTTTTTAAACAGTTAGGCCACTACAAGTTAATCATGTGTTCTACGGATTTTTCTGGGAAAAAATGGGGCGAGCGAGCGAAGAAAAAAAGTAAATCTTAATTCAGTTGCTTTATATAGCGGTTTGACCAAATTTTTATGAGCGAGCGAGGAAATAAAAATATTTTTTTGTAAAAACCGTCAAACTTAAGGTGCGAGCGAATCCATAAACATATGATCAACTTGTTGAGGCCTTATGCTACATATACATACACGGAGTTTCCTAACGGTTGCTTACGTGAGGAACGAATTCGTAAAATTACATACTTCATAGACATATAAATAGATAGAATGGTGACTCCATCGATATTATATTCACTCAACTGACGAAGAGGAACGCTTTATAGATTCCTCACACTCGTTAAATACGCACACATGTAATATTTTGTCAACATTCAAACACAATTAAAAATCGGTCCTGTAAACATTACCTTGTACGAGTTAAAACTATACTTTCATTATAATATTCACATGGTATTGAACCATTTTACGTTAGGTACGGTCTGACAGATTATTTTTACCTTTCGGAATATATTTGGATACACATATCGGTCTCGATTTGTAGATTTAACATTTTTTTTTACAAAACTGACTATTCAAAAACTTTATTTCTAAAACGGTTATCATGAAATTAATAATTATTTCAATATTATCATTTTGCAGCGATTGAGATACACTGTTCACTTCCGGTTTAATCATGACGCGTTAACCGGCTTAAACTGATTGGGTGAACTTGTACATGAAACGTCATAAAGAACCTTTTCCTGCCTATGACCCATTTTCAACCAATGAGGGATATTAGTCAGTTATCCTTCCTTGATAAAGTTTGAAGCGATCCAATTGGCAAGTAGGTCCTATCAGCATGAATCATCGGAATTTGTCATGAAGTACTATGTAAGAATACTCGTAATAAAAAATTCATCCATTATCTTTCTTGTTACTTGAGATATTAACAAGGGTGATGAAAGTTAGATATTTCTTCAGCAAAACAATACTTTGCGTGATTTTCAAACAAATTATATGATGTACAAAAAAGTATTTTTAAAAGATATTGTGTCAAACTGACATTGAAAAATAAGGATAAAACCGAGTAATGCATCTGATTGGACCTAGCTATTTGCAGGGTATGCAAAGGAAAATGGCTGACTAAAGTCTCTTATTCAGCATCATTACCATGTTTATAAGGTGTTTTTCGTCCAAAAAGGTTGTGTTATGTCAATTTAGGCGCATAATCAACTTGATTTTACGATTTGGATTAAATTCTTCGCTCCAATTCTCACTTACAAAGAATAGATAAATTGAAATAATACTCAAATTTTACATAATTATATATATATAACATTCATATTTAAATGTTATATAATGACTAATTTGTCTGAAAACGGTTGAACTGAGTTTGTATTTTCTTTCTATTAATTTAAATACCTTCCTTACAGAATGAATACAAAATATTTAAATAATGTAAGCAATTTGCGCGAAATTTGACAAAAACATATTATTCATGAGTGTTTACTTAATTGTGGCGGGAAGTACGTGTATTTTGCAGGTATTTTAACTAAAGATCAAAACTTAAAACAATGCATGTTTGTGAAACACATAAAGTTTTTATTACAGTATCATGTATTGAAATTCATACTAAAAAGAAATCCGATACCATTTTTGAAAAAAAATGTTTGCTAACTTTAGCCCCATGTTTTAGTATTTGAATGATGCACCACCAATATGGTAAACATAACACCGATTGCTATAAGTCTGAAAGACATATCAGTTTCTAAAACAGCATGTACATCAGATACACCCAATCTGATTAAAACCCGATCTACAATTTTACCGCTCGCATACTCGCTAATGTAGATCTGGCCTTTTCCAAACGAAGGTTACGTTCAGGTGACCTTTTCTCATCATAATATTCATGACGAAATTGTTATGATACGTAACTTGTTTACATCGTCTACGTCACGAAATTTGAAATGAGCCGCCCAATCGCAGCCTGTGAATATTACCGCGGTTAAATTAGCAAGCAAAACTTGGTCTAAAAATAGAAATTACGAAATCAAAATGTGATTAATAGTGTTTTCGTCTAGATGAAAGCTACCCATTGATTGGTCGACACAAAGTTCATCTCGACGTGACCTCAAAGGGAAAAAGTACAGATCCAGTACGACCGTGGTCTGCTGGATATGTGTTTACGCAGATTGAGATACACCTAAAGGCGTATTCTATACAAATGTTGCGTTATTTAGGTCTCTTAAAAATTGGTCTAAATTGTAAAAGATTAGTCTGTTCAAACATAATCTATTTCAACAACTGTATAGAGCTCGATTCTTTTCTTTTGGTATCGTCAACTTGTGGGTTTAATTGCATACACTGAAGTAAACTTACATGCATGCACTTTCTATGGTGGCATATTTCTGCCACCAGATAACCAGATTATTAACTAGTTAATTAAGTACAATACGATACGATACGATACGATACGATACGATACGACACGACACGACACGACACGACACGACACGACACGACACGACACGACACGACACGACACGACACGACACGACACGACACGACACGACACGACACGACACGACACGACACGACACGACACGACACAACACAACACAACACAACACAATACAATACAATACAATACAATAATTTATTCATTGACAATTTCAAGGCCTCCGACCCATGACGTCAGTGTAATTGACTGGAACAACAACATATGTATAGACAGCATGTATATTAAAGAAAACAAAAATAATAGTATTAACTATTATTTTTTAACATTAATTCATGAACAAATTTTGAAAGTTTCATGATAGTTTGCCTGTCATAAGTTGACATAAGGTTATAAAAGTCTAAGAAGTTGGTTCCTTGATTGTACCAGTTAAATAAGTATTCTCTCCTAACATCGACATATTTATTACAATAGAAGAATGCGTGATATTCACAATCTAATAATGACATACCAAGGTTGGAAAAACAAAGATCACAAATACGTGCATTTTCAGAAATACCAAAACGACGACCTGTTTCAAATTTTAGTTTTTGATTACTTAACCTGATTCTAGACATTGATATTTTATATTTCAAGTCTATATTTAATATGAGATACTTTTCTACATCTAATAATGATTTAAAATTACAATAATAATGACACCTACTTTCATTATTTATAGAAGAATGCCAATTCTGTGTACATGTATCGATAACTCTTAGTTGAAATTATCCAACGTGGTCGGTTTGGTGAAAATCATAAGTGTGTTGATATGCACACCGAAAAATCAAGAAATGGCCCGAATGTCGCCACAAGAACAAGAAATTGGCATATGTCTTTTGCGAGGCGGTGCGTCACCTGCAGAGATATGATTTCTAAAAGCTATTGTTTTCTGTTAAATCAAAGCAATAAGAAATTTCCCACTTCCACTTTTTACGCATCTACGACAAAACTGGGTTTGCATCAATAAAGAAGCATACAAGCTATGTAAGCAGACGACAGTATGGTCCTATACTGTACACATTTCCATTATCGATCGGACATAAATATTGAAAATAAAATCCTACAATATCAAAATTAGGGCACTTAAAAGTTTCGTTAAGTATAAAAAAGCGCCGTAATTTTCTATAATTAATTGAATTTATAAGTATAAAAGACTATATTACATATATCACTGCCGGTAATCACGTGGTTTTGTTATGATAGCAAGTACTATAAAATGGCGAACTGGGTCACCGGCTCAGGTAGGTTTTTTTAGAATCTTATACCGAAAACAGTTATACCTTGTAAAATCATTACGACCAAAGTACCCACGCTTACGTCCGATTTATTTCAATACTTATTTTATTTTCCTACGTCCACTAATAAAAAAGTTATTGAGAGTATTTTATCTGAAATTTGTTTGTTCGCCGTGATACACTGTACTATATTGATATGATTTTTGTCTATAAACCCCAAATAAATCGTCTAACTATCGCTACTACCAACAAGAAAACCTATAACATTGTTTTTTGGTTCTTGATAGGTTTAATTTCAAAAAACAAGGTCTTAATTTTGAATTTTAGACGAAACATAAAAATGATACACTGTACTATTGCAATTTTGATGATAAAGTGTACTATAAAATTCAGGTACTAACTGGCGATGATGTTAGAACATATTTTTAAAGCTCTGTTTCTTTTTTTATAAACATTAAAGAGATAATTTAAAAACATATCTTAATTATCATTAATAGTGGGGCGAAGTGTATGTATAAAATATGTATCTTCATGTATTAATAAGACATTTCTTTTCCAGATTTCAAGATTTTGTCATTGTATGTAATGACACAGTTTTACAAGAAAAGCATAAAAGTAATGTGTAAGGCAAGTTTGATATTATTTTGAATAATCTCATAAATCATTAATTACATAACCGGTTGTTTTTATCAAACCTTCGACTTTTCATCTTACTGATATATCAAATAAAAACTTAAAATGTTTAATATGGAATCTACCGAGCTTGAGGTTGAGTTTTTGTAAATAAATCAATAGAATCTTCAGTCACTTGCTTACGTGTTTCAGGGCCGATTTACGTTTTGTTTTTATTTCAACGTATCCAAATTTTCATTTAGAATGGGGCGAGATGTGTACGTATGCATGATAATATTTCTGCATGTATCGATAGTCATTTCTTTTCCAGATTTCCAGATTTTGTCAGTGTACAACGCAACAGTCTACCAAGAAAAGTATATAAGGTAATTTCAAGGTATGTTTTTGTCCTTCCTTATGTTTAGTCACATATAAAGTACATAAGTAACCGACTTGACTTCATAACACATGAAAATTAAAATGTATAATGTTGAACCGTCCGAGCTCAAGACATTTTTGTAAATAACATAATTGAGACATCAATCACTTGCTTCGGTGTCGAGAAACATTTGTTTAAGACTTGATGGGTTGAATTAATAGAATATCACTTGATTAATAGTAAATCATAAAGAGCAAGATGCCGATAAATACTTGGGAGTGAACTGTTCGAAATTAATGAAGCCATTTATCTACCTTTTCAGCATATGGGATAATTACTTCAATTTTGATGGAAATACTTGATATAATAAAAAGGAACAAATAAAAGCGGTCCTCCTTTATGCAACCTCATTAATGAGTCGGTTGATGTTCATGAAAACAGAAGAGAGTGTACCATATGTTAAAATAGAGTTATTGTTTACCCAGTGTTATTTTCCCCTTGAAAGTACCATTTATACAATGTGGCATTTAATTTAGTTTATTCATTACAGCAAATGTAATGATATAACATAACGGACATTAACCCTGATCATACCTAGTTAAAATATATTAGACTTTCATTATCTTAAGAAGCCACTGTATATTAAGTATAATTAAGATGATAAACATTAATATTTTGTCTAGTATCTATTGTCGTGAACATAAAGGCTAATATTTTCTTAAGCCGTATTGTATCAAGCATTCCAATAAAATGAAATTGTAACATTCTTTGCATGTTTTAACTAAATCATCGTCATTCTAAAATTATTGTTTGGCTGATTAATTATTATTTAAAAATGTGCATTTATAATTTGTTTCCAATATGACTCATCATTTCTTTATCAGGAACCATGGTTTTGATTCAATCAAACAAGGTCGTCGTGTTGGGAGGAAAAAGATGGATATTGTGGCGACATTGAGAGCTGCTCTTCAACGATGTTCACCAGGTGTCCCCATGGAAAAGGCCAGAAGAAACGAGACAAAAAGGCTTCATTCTGATAAAATGGGCGTAACATAATTAACTTTAAGTTTGTTTGAATCAAAGAGACAATATAAGAACATCATTAGTAATATTGAAATATTTGTGGCATTATCCAAATAGAATTTGAGCAATCAGGTGTTGTATGTTTTTTGTTTATTAACCAATTGTTAGCATTGATGTATGGTGTAATGCACAATTTAAGCTATTGTGAAATATAGCACCAAAGTGTCAAAATTATAAGAAGTATACAACCATTTAATTGTTCTTAAAGATCTGTCGATGTTTATATATTATTTCGTGAAATAATCACCACTTTAGAAATGTGGCCAAAACAAATACAAAACTTTCATAAACAAGTTTAATCAAGTAAAATTATAACAGATTTTAAGACAGCATTACAAATGTCGCAGATACTGTCGAAGAAAGATGTCTGATAGTAGATTCAGGTCGAGAATGTTGACAGCAGGTGCAGTATAAACCTACAAATATATGCAATGGACTATTAATAATGAATATTAAGTAATATTCAGTAGGAGATTAGTAAGAAAAAATTAATAAATATACAATAAGGTTAAGAATAATGATCTATAATAGATATATCTGAACACTCATACATAAGGTACACACACCAATCAGAAACGGTGACTAATGACCCGGTGACACAATATAATTTTAATTCTTATAAAAGTAAATCACATAAATTATTTATTCACAACTGTGGTTATTGAATTAAACAAGATAACAAAAAGTTAACAAAAAACATAACATGCGTGTTATTTCTATTTGCACATGAAATAGATAATCAACACAACATAATAATCAAGCTAAAAAAGTAAAGAAAAACATAAAATGAAATGTTTTTTATGAAAGAATACAACAATGGCACCACGATGCAACTTCACAAATATGCCATGTAGACTTATAGAATATAGTATATTGGCAATTCGAACTAAACATTGTTGCTGCCGAGTAAGTATTTTATTTTATCATTTGAAATTTTAGGCATGATTTATACTAAATAAATGAAAAAATCTTAAAAAAACTACATAGGCCTATTTATCTATAACATAATCAATTCGAATTATGCAACAAAAATATTTAAACAAATATTTGTATCGTCTCTTCTTTCGAAATAGGTTCGAGGCCACTTTGACGTCAAGCTATTGCCAGTAGGGAATGCTTCCCGTCCGGGAAACAAGGGAATTTCCCTTCAGTGATTCCCGATCGGGCAGCAAATGTCAAAAATCCTTCCCGATAGGGATTTTTGCTACCCGATCGGGAAGCACTGGAGGGGAATCCCCTTGTTTCCCGAACGGGAAGCATTCCTTACTGCTCTCTGTCGAATCACGTAAAGTATAAATTGTATGAAAATGAAAAAAAAACTGAACACTTACATTACCAAAATTATGAAGCGTGCAAAATTACTGATATATTGTCATTTCGGTATTATAAATATCAGAATAATGATACCATTACATTGAAAAATATGATCGAGCACATAAGACAAAATGGAGGACCGTTTTTTCCTATTAAAAATTAGAAGAGTTTTCTATCAAAATTGCAGTAATTATCCCATACGATACAAGGTAAATAATTGGCTCCATTAATTTCGAACAGTTCACTCCCAAGCATTTATCGGCATCTTGCTCTTTATGGTTTACTATTAATCAAGTGATATTCTATTTATTCAAACGATCAAGTCTTAAACAAATGTTTCTCGACACTGAAGCAAGTGAATGAAGTCTCCATTATGTTATTTACAAAAAAATGTCTAGAGCTCGGTCGCATCAACATTATACATTTTAATTTTCAATTGATATATCAATAAGATACAACTTTGGCAAATGTGATAAAATCAAGTCGGTCACTAATGTACTTATTTGTGACTAAACATAAAGGAAGGACAAAAACATACCTTGAAATTACCTTATATACTTTTCTTGGTAGACTGTTGCGTTGTACACTGACAAAATCTGGAAATCTGGAAAAGAAATGACTATCGATACATGCAGAAATATATCATGCATACGTACACATTTCGCCCCAATCTAAATGAAAATTTGGATACGTTGAAATAAAAACAAAACGTAAATCGGCCCTGAAACACGTAAGCAAGTGACTGAAGATTCTATTGATTTATTTACAAAAACTCAATCTCAAGCTCGGTAGATTCCATATTAAACATTTTAAGTTTTTATTTGATATATCAGTAAGATGAAAATCGAAGGTTTGATAAAAACAACCGGTTATGTAATTAATGATTTATGAGATTATTCAAAATAATATCAAACTTGCCTTACACATTACTTTTATGCTTTTCTTGTAAAACTGTGTCATTACATACAATGACATAATCTTGAAATCTGGAAAAGAAATGTCTTATTAATACATAAAGATACATATTTTTATACATACACGTCGCCCCACTCTTAAAGAAAATTAAGATATGTTTTTAAATTATCTCTTCAAAGTTTATAAAAACGAAACGGAGCTTTAAAAATTTGTTTAAACATCATCGTCAGTTAGTACCTAGAATTTTATAGTACACTTTATCATCAAAATTGCAATAGTACAGTGTATCATTTTTATGTTTCGTCCAAAATTCAAAATTAAGACCTTGTTTTTTGAAATTAAATCTATCAAGAACCAAAAAACAATGTTATAGGTTTTCTTGTTGGTAGTAGCGATAGTTAGACGATTTATTCGGGGTTTATAGACAAAAATCATATCAATATAGTACAGTGTATCACGGCGAACAAACAAATTTCAGATAAAATACTCTCAATAACTTTTTTATTAGTGGACGTAGGAAAATAAAATAAGTATTGAAATAAATCGGACGTAAGCGTGGGTACTTTGGTCGTAATGATTTTACAAGGTATAACTGTTTTCTGTATAAGATTCTAAAAAAACCTACCTGAGCCGGTGACCCAGTTCGCCATTTTATAGTACTTGCTATCATAACAAAACCACGTGATTACCGGCAGTGTATATAATTATACAAAGTGTGTAGATAACTATTTTCATAAAAAGGCCAAGGACCCAAAGCAAATATTTAAAGTCGGTGGGAGTGTGGCCGGTCCGCAGTACGCACTAAAATTATTTTATCCACATTCGAAAAACTCGGATATGATCGCCAGCAAAAAAGTTCGTTTTGATAAACTCAAGAGCGCTCGAAAAGAAATAGTATCTGATAAAATCAATCCGTTCGGTGCTGATTTTTACGGAACTTGTTTGTTTTCGTACCATTGAACTTTCTACCTAAACTAGAGCCCAATAAGTTAAGCAAGGTCGTACTGGCATTTTCATGTCGTTTGTTTATGTGAAAATATATAAGTGATAATTATATAACCTAGGTATCGACTTGTATATATATTGTATAGACACTATGTATACTGCATAACAAGTTTTTTTACTGTATATTTAAAAAATACTATTTAGACACGTATAATATTGTATTTAGAGTTGTATTGTGGATATATAATTGTATACTTTAAATAAAAATATATATTTAATAGAACTGTTAACTGAATAATTTTCGGCGCGATGTGACCTTTCTGTGTTGGTGCGCCGTAAAACCCAAACAAACAAACAAACAAACTGAATAATTTTAGAATTCATATTGTATAGAATTGGATAGAGTAAAATAATTGTATTGTCTGTATTGAAATGCATTATGCATATAATATTGTATATTACAATTACTTTGAACTTTATATTGTTTAGAACTGCATATATACATTTTTATAAAGTAGTCATTTGTATATAGAATTGTATATTAACTTAACACTGAACATAACTGTTTATTGTTTTGAATTGTATTTTGTTATAGGTTTTATAAATGAAGTACCATCGTTCATTTAGAATTTTATTTTATACATGAAATTGTATATTAAATAGAATTGAACAATATATGTAAAATTGCTTTACTATATGAATTTTGTATAAAAATGTTTAAAACATTTTTATGCACACTACACAATTTTATATACAATATAAAACATATGATTTGGAATTCTACATAAAAACAAAAGCTTACATACAGTGTACAAAATTCATGTAGTAATCAATTTTATGTAAATATATAATTCAACATAAAGGGAACAAGTTTATCAAATATACACTTTAACGTACAATATACATATATAGAATGTACAATTCTATAACGATGGAATACAGAATGTATATGCAGTTCTAAAAAATATAAAGTTCAAAGTACTTGAAATATACAGTTCTATGTGCATAATGCATTTTTATACAGACAATACAATAAATTGCTCTATTAAATTCTATAAAATATGCAATTCTAAAATAATTCAATATACAAGTCTATTTAATATATCTTTTTTATTTAAAATATATAATTATATAACCACAATACAACTCTAAATACAATATATACAATTATAAACAGTATTCCATTGAATATACAGTAAAAAACTCGTTATGCAATATACAAAGTGTCTCTTCAATATACAAGTCGATACTTATGTTATATAAATATCACTTATATATTTTCACATATACTAACGACACGGAAATGCCCGTAAGACCGTTGCTTAAATTAATAGGCCCTAGCTGAGGTCGAAAGTTCCATGGTACGAAAACAAATAAGTTCCGTAAAAATCAGTACCGAACGAATTGATTTTATCAGCTACTTTTTCTATTCGAGCGCTTTTGAGTTTATCAAAACGAACTTTTTTGCTGGCGATCATATCCGAGTTTTTCGAATGTGGATAAAATAATTTCGGTGCGTACTGCGGACCGGCCACACTCCCACCGACTCTATATATTTGCCTTGGGTCCTTGGCCTATTTATTAAAATGGTATTCTACCAATTTATATAATAATATATGGAATATAGTCTATTTTATTCTGATATTTTCAATTAATTATAGAAATTACAGCACTTTTTGATACGTAACAAAATTTTAAGTACCCCTTTTCGATATTGTAGAAAATTCTTAATTTTCAATAGTTATGCCCGATCGATAATGGAAATGTGTACAGTAAAGGGCCATACTGCCGCCTGCTTGCATGGCTTGTGTGCTTCTTTATCAACGCAAAACCAGTTTTGTCGTAGATGTGTAAAAAATGGAAATGGGAAGATTTCTTATTGCTTTGGTTTAACAGGAAAAAATAGCTATTTGAAATTTTATCTTTGCAGGTGACGCACCGCCTTGCAAATGACATATGCCAATTTCTCGTTCTTGTGACGACATTCAAGCAATTTCTTGATTGTTCGGTGTGCATATTAACACACTCATGATTTTCACCAAAACAGACCATAAAAGAGCATAACAACCATGCAAACAAAGAACAGTATGGTTCTATATATATTTCTATTATTGATCGGGCATAAATGTAAAAAATATATATTTCCAACAATATAGAAATCGGGGTACTTAGGAGTTTCGTTTAATATATTGACTTATTTTATTGTTTTAAGAAAAATGCCAATTCTGTGTACATGTATCGATAACTCATTGTTGAAATTATCCAACGTGGTTGGTTTGGTGAAAATCATTAGTGTGTTGATATGCACACCGAAAAATCAAGAAATGGCCCGAATGTCGCCACAAGAACTAGAAATTGGCATATGTCTTTTGCGAGGCGGTGCGTCACTTGAGAGATATTATTTCTAAAAGCTGTTGTTTTCTGTAAAATCAAAGCAATAAGAAATTTCCCACTTCCACTTTTTACGCATCTACGACAAAACTGGGTTTGCATCGATAAAGATGCATACAAGCTATGTAAGCAGACGGCACTATGGTCCTATACTGTACACATTCCCATTATCGATCGGACATAAATATTGAAAATAAAATCCTACAATATAAAATTAGGGCGCTTAGAAGTTTCGTTAAGTATAAAAAAGAGCTGTAATTTTCTATAATTAATTGATATAAAATATAAAAGACTATATTACATATGTAATTATATAAAGTGTCTAGATTACTATTTTCATAAAAAGGCCAAGGACCCAAAAGCAAATATTTTAAGTCGGTGGGAGTGTGGCCGGTCCGCAGTACGCACTGAAATTATTTTATCCACATTCGAAAAACTCGGATATGATCGCCAGCAAAAAAGTTCGTTTTGATAAACTCAAGAGCGCTCGAAAAGAAATAGTATCTGATAAAATCAATCCGTTCGGTACTGATTTTTACGGAACTTGTTTGTTTTCGTACCATGGAACTTTCGACCTAAGCTAGAGCCCATTAATTTGAGCAAGGTCTTACGGGCATTTTCATGTCGTTTGTTTATGTGAAAATATATAAGTAATAATTATTTAACCTGGGTATCGACTTGTATATATTGTATAACAAGTTTTTTTACTTTATATTTAATTGAATACTATTTAGACACGTATAATATTGTATTTAGAGTTGTATTGTGGATATATAATTGTATACTTTAAATAAAAATATATATTTAATAGAACTGTTTACTGAATAATATTCGGCGCGATGTGACCTTTCTGTGTTGGTGCGCCGTAAAACCCAAACAAACAAACAAACAAACTGAATAATTTTAGAATTCATATTGTATAGAATTGGATAGAGTAAAATAATTGTATTGTCTGTATTGAAATGCATTATGCATATAATATTGTATATTACAATTACTTTGAACTTTATATTGTTTAGAACTGCATATATACATTTTTATAAAGTAGTCATTTGTATATAGAATTGTATATTAACTTAACACTGAACATAACTGTTTATTGTTTTGAATTGTATTTTGTTATAGGTTTTATAAATGAAGTACCATCGTTCATTTAGAATTTTATTTTATACATGAAATTGTATATTAAATAGAATTGAACAATATATGTAAAATTGCTTTACTATATGAATTTTGTATAAAAATGTTTAAAACATTTTTATGCACACTACACAATTTTATATACAATATAAAACATATGACTTGGAATTCTACATAAAAACAAAAGATTACATACAGTGTACAAAATTCATGTAGTAATCAATTTTATGTAAATATATAATTCATCATAAAGTGAACAAGTTTATCAAATATACACTTTAACGTACAATATACATATATAGAATGTACAATTCTATAACGATGGAATACAGAATGTATATGCAGTTCTAAAAAATATAAAGTTCAAAGTACTTGAAATATACAGTTCTATGTGCATAATGCATTTTTATACAGACAATACAATAAATTGCTCTATTAAATTCTATAAAATATGCAATTCTAAAATAATTCAATATACAAGTCTATTTAATATATCTTTTTTATTTAAAATATATAATTATATAACCACAATACAACTCTAAATACAATATATACAATTATAAACAGTATTCCATTGAATATACAGTAAAAAACTCGTTATGCAATATACAAAGTGTCTCTTCAATATACAAATCGATACTTATGTTATATAAATATCACTTATATATTTTCACATATACTAACGACACGGAAATGCCCGTAAGACCGTTGCTTAAATTAATAGGCCCTAGCTGAGGTCGAAAGTTCCATGGTACGAAAACAAACAAGTTCCGTAAAAATCAGTACCGAACGAATTGATTTTATCAGCTACTTTTTCTATTCGAGCGCTTTTGAGTTTATCAAAACGAACTTTTTTGCTGGCGATCATATCCGAGTTTTTCGAATGTGGATAAAATAATTTCGGTGCGTACTGCGGACCGGCCACACTCCCACCGACTCTATATATTTGCCTTGGGTCCTTGGCCTATTTATTAAAATGGTATTCTACCAATTTATATAATAATATATGGAATATAGTCTATTTTATTCTGATATTTTCAATTAATTATAGAAATTACAGCACTTTTTGATACGTAACAAAATTTTAAGTACCCCTTTTCGATATTGTAGAAAATTCTTAATTTTCAATAGTTATGCCCGATCGATAATGGAAATGTGTACAGTAAAGGGCCATACTGCCGCCTGCTTGCATGGCTTGTGTGCTTCTTTGTCAACGCAAAACCAGTTTTGTCGTAGATGTGTAAAAAATGGAAATGGGAAGATTTCTTATTGCTTTGGTTTAACAGGAAACAATAGCTATTTGAAATTTTATCTTTGCAGGTGACGCACCGCCTTGCAAAAGACATATGCCAATTTCTCGTTCTTGTGACGACATTCGAGCAATTTCTTGATTGTTCGGTGTGCATATTAACACACTCATGATTTTCACCAAAACAGACCATGTGGAATATTTACACGAAAAAGACATGCCCATTTCCGTTTTTCAACATGCATGACAAAACCGGGTTTGCATCCATAAAAGAGCATAACAACCATGCAAACAAAGAACAGTATGGTTCTATATATATTTCTATTATTGATCGGGCATAAATGTAAAAAATATATATTTCCAACAATATAGAAATCGGGGTACTTAGGAGTTTCGTTTAATATATTGACTTATTTTATTGTTTTAAGAAAAATGCCAATTCTGTGTACATGTATCGATAACTCATTGTTGAAATTATCCAACGTGGTTGGTTTGGTGAAAATCATTAGTGTGTTGATATGCACACCGAAAAATCAAGAAATGGCCCGAATGTCGCCACAAGAACTAGAAATTGGCATATGTCTTTTGCGAGGCGGTGCGTCACTTGAGAGATATTATTTCTAAAAGCTGTTGTTTTCTGTAAAATCAAAGCAATAAGAAATTTCCCACTTCCACTTTTTACGCATCTACGACAAAACTGGGTTTGCATCGATAAAGATGCATACAAGCTATGTAAGCAGACGGCACTATGGTCCTATACTGTACACATTCCCATTATCGATCGGACATAAATATTGAAAATAAAATCCTACAATATAAAAATTAGGGCACTTAGAAGTTTCGTTAAGTATAAAAAAGAGCTGTAATTTTCTATAATTAATTGATATAAAATATAAAAGACTATATTACATATGTAATTATATAAAGTGTCTAGATTACTATTTTCATAAAAAGGCCAAGGACCCAAAAGCAAATATTTTAAGTCGGTGGGAGTGTGGCCGGTCCGCAGTACGCACTGAAATTATTTTATCCACATTCGAAAAACTCGGATATGATCGCCAGCAAAAAAGTTCGTTTTGATAAACTCAAGAGCGCTCGAAAAGAAATAGTATCTGATAAAATCAATCCGTTCGGTACTGATTTTTACGGAACTTGTTTGTTTTCGTACCATGGAACTTTCGACCTAAGCTAGAGCCCATTAATTTGAGCAAGGTCTTACGGGCATTTTCATGTCGTTTGTTTATGTGAAAATATATAAGTAATAATTATTTAACCTGGGTATCGACTTGTATATATTGTATAACAAGTTTTTTTACTTTATATTTAATTGAATACTATTTAGACACGTATAATATTGTATTTAGAGTTGTATTGTGGATATATAATTGTATACTTTAAATAAAAATATATATTTAATAGAACTGTTTACTGAATAATATTCGGCGCGATGTGACCTTTCTGTGTTGGTGCGCCGTAAAACCCAAACAAACAAACAAACAAACTGAATAATTTTAGAATTCATATTGTATAGAATTGGATAGAGTA
Source organism: Mactra quadrangularis (assembly GCA_025267735.1). Taxonomy (NCBI): domain Eukaryota; kingdom Metazoa; phylum Mollusca; class Bivalvia; order Venerida; family Mactridae; genus Mactra; species Mactra quadrangularis. Next base: position 20,119,107 of record CM046299.1, read on the forward strand.
AAATAATTGTATTGTCTGTATTGAAATGCATTATGCATATAATATTGTATATTACAATTACTTTGAACTTTATATTGTTTAGAACTGCATATATACATTTTTATAAAGTAGTCATTTCATTTGTATATAGAATTGTATATTAACTTAACACTGAACATAACTATTTATTGTTTTGAATTGTATTTTGTTATAGGTTTTATAAATGAAGTACCATCGTTCATTTAGAATTTTATTTTATACATGAAATTGTATATTAAATAGAATTGAACAATATATGTAAAATTGCTTTACTATATGAATTTTGTATAAAAATGTTTAAAACATTTTTATGCACACTACACAATTTTATATACAATATAAAACATATGATTTGGAATTCTACATAAAAACAAAAGCTTACATACAGTGTACAAAATTCATGTAGTAATCAATTTTATGTAAATATATAATTCAACATAAAGGGAACAAGTTTATCAAATATACACTTTAACGTACAATATACATATATAGAATGTACAATTCATAGAATGTACAATTCTATAACGATGGAATACAGAATGTATATGCAGTTCTAAAAAATATAAAGTTCAAAGTACTTGAAATATACAGTTCTATGTGCATAATGCATTTTTATACAGACAATACAATAAATTGCTCTATTAAATTCTATAAAATATGCAATTCTAAAATAATTCAATATACAAGTCTATTTAATATATCTTTTTTATTTAAAATATATAATTATATAACCACAATACAACTCTAAATACAATATATACAATTATAAACAGTATTCCATTGAATATACAGTAAAAAACTCGTTATGCAATATACAAAGTGTCTCTTCAATATACAAGTCGATACTTATGTTATATAAATATCACTTATATATTTTCACATATACTAACGACACGGAAATGCCCGTAAGACCGTTGCTTAAATTAATAGGCCCTAGCTGAGGTCGAAAGTTCCATGGTACGAAAACCAATAAGTTCCGTAAAAATCAGTACCGAACGAATTGATTTTATCAGCTACTTTTTCTATTCGAGCGCTTTTGAGTTTATCAAAACGAACTTTTTTGCTGGCGATCATATCCGAGTTTTTCGAATGTGGATAAAATAATTTCGGTGCGTACTGCGGACCGGCCACACTCCCACCGACTCTATATATTTGCCTTGGGTCCTTGGCCTATTTATTAAAATGGTATTCTACCAATTTATATAATAATATATGGAATATAGTCTATTTTATTCTGATATTTTCAATTAATTATAGAAATTACAGCACTTTTTGATACGTAACAAAATTTTAAGTACCCCTTTTCGATATTGTAGAAAATTCTTAATTTTCAATAGTTATGCCCGATCGATAATGGAAATGTGTACAGTAAAGGGCCATACTGCCGCCTGCTTGCATGGCTTGTGTGCTTCTTTATCGACGCAAAACCAGTTTTGTCGTAGATGTGTAAAACATGGAAATGGGAAGATTTCTTATTGCTTTGGTTTAACAGGAAACAATAGCTATTTGAAATTTTATCTTTGCAGGTGACGCACCGCCTTGCAAAAGACATATGCCAATTTCTCGTTCTTGTGACGACATTCGAGCAATTTCTTGATTGTTCGGTGTGCATATTAACACACTCATGATTTTCACCAAAACAGACCATGTGGAATATTTACACGAAAAAGACATGCCCATTTCCGTTTTTCAACATGCATGACAAAACCGGGTTTGCATCCATAAAAGAGCATAACAACCATGCAAACAAAGAACAGTATGGTTCTATATATATTTCTATTATTGATCGGGCATAAATGAAAAAATATATATTTCCAACAATATAGAAATCGGGGGTACTTAGGAGTTTCGTTTAATATATTGACTTATTTTATTGTTTTAAGAAAAATGCCAATTCTGTGTACATGTATCGATAACTCATTGTTGAAATTATCCAACGTGGTTGGTTTGGTGAAAATCATTAGTGTGTTGATATGCACACCGAAAAATCAAGAAATGGCCCGAATGTCGCCACAAGAACTAGAAATTGGCATATGTCTTTTGCGAGGCGGTGCGTCACTTGAGAGATATTATTTCTAAAAGCTGTTGTTTTCTGTAAAATCAAAGCAATAAGAAATTTCCCACTTCCACTTTTTACGCATCTACGACAAAACTGGGTTTGCATCGATAAAGATGCATACAAGCTATGTAAGCAGACGGCACTATGGTCCTATACTGTACACATTCCCATTATCGATCGGACATAAATATTGAAAATAAAATCCTACAATATAAAAATTAGGGCACTTAGAAGTTTCGTTAAGTATAAAAAAGAGCTGTAATTTTCTATAATTAATTGATATAAAATATAAAAGACTATATTACATATGTAATTATATAAAGTGTCTAGATTACTATTTTCATAAAAAGGCCAAGGACCCAAAAGCAAATATTTTAAGTCGGTGGGAGTGTGGCCGGTCCGCAGTACGCACTGAAATTATTTTATCCACATTCGAAAAACTCGGATATGATCGCCAGCAAAAAAGTTCGTTTTGATAAACTCAAGAGCGCTCGAAAAGAAATAGTATCTGATAAAATCAATCCGTTCGGTACTGATTTTTACGGAACTTGTTTGTTTTCGTACCATGGAACTTTCGACCTAAGCTAGAGCCCATTAATTTGAGCAAGGTCTTACGGGCATTTTCATGTCGTTTGTTTATGTGAAAATATATAAGTAATAATTATTTAACCTGGGTATCGACTTGTATATATTGTATAACAAGTTTTTTTACTTTATATTTAATTGAATACTATTTAGACACGTATAATATTGTATTTAGAGTTGTATTGTGGATATATAATTGTATACTTTAAATAAAAATATATATTTAATAGAACTGTTTACTGAATAATTTTCGGCGCGATGTGACCTTTCTGTGTTGGTGCGCCGTAAAACCCAAACAAACAAACAAACAAACTGAATAATTTTAGAATTCATATTGTATAGAATTGGATAGAGTAAAATAATTGTATTGTCTGTATTGAAATGCATTATGCATATAATATTGTATATTACAATTACTTTGAACTTTATATTGTTTAGAACTGCATATATACATTTTTATAAAGTAGTCATTTGTATATAGAATTGTATATTAACTTAACACTGAACATAACTGTTTATTGTTTTGAATTGTATTTTGTTATAGGTTTTATAAATGAAGTACCATCGTTCATTTAGAATTTTATTTTATACATGAAATTGTATATTAAATAGAATTGAACAATATATGTAAAATTGCTTTACTATATGAATTTTGTATAAAAATGTTTAAAACATTTTTATGCACACTACACAATTTTATATACAATATAAAACATATGACTTGGAATTCTACATAAAAACAAAAGATTACATACAGTGTACAAAATTCATGTAGTAATCAATTTTATGTAAATATATAATTCATTATAAAGTGAACAAGTTTATCAAATATACACTTTAACGTACAATATACATATATAGAATGTACAATTCTATAACGATGGAATACAGAATGTATATGCAGTTCTAAAAAATATAAAGTTCAAAGTACTTGAAATATACAGTTCTATGTGCATAATGCATTTTTATACAGACAATACAATAAATTGCTCTATTAAATTCTATAAAATATGCAATTCTAAAATAATTCAATATACAAGTCTATTTAATATATCTTTTTTATTTAAAATATATAATTATATAACCACAATACAACTCTAAATACAATATATACAATTATAAACAGTATTCCATTGAATATACAGTAAAAAACTCGTTATGCAATATACAAAGTGTCTCTTCAATATACAAGTCGATACTTATGTTATATAAATATCACTTATATATTTTCACATATACTAACGACACGGAAATGCCCGTAAGACCGTTGCTTAAATTAATAGGCCCTAGCTGAGGTCGAAAGTTCCATGGTACGAAAACAAATAAGTTCCGTAAAAATCAGTACCGAACGAATTGATTTTATCAGCTACTTTTTCTATTCGAGCGCTTTTGAGTTTATCAAAACGAACTTTTTTGCTGGCGATCATATCCGAGTTTTTCGAATGTGGATAAAATAATTTCGGTGCGTACTGCGGACCGGCCACACTCCCACCGACTCTATATATTTGCCTTGGGTCCTTGGCCTATTTATTAAAATGGTATTCTACCAATTTATATAATAATATATGGAATATAGTCTATTTTATTCTGATATTTTCAATTTATTATAGAAATTACAGCACTTTTTGATACGTAACAAAATTTTAAGTACCCCTTTTCGATATTGTAGAAAATTCTTAATTTTCAATAGTTATGCCCGATCGATAATGGAAATGTGTACAGTAAAGGGCCATACTGCCGCCTGCTTGCATGGCTTGTGTGCTTCTTTATCGACGCAAAACCAGTTTTGTCGTAGATGTGTAAAACATGGAAATGGGAAGATTTCTTATTGCTTTGGTTTAACAGGAAACAATAGCTATTTGAAATTTTATCTTTGCAGGTGACGCACCGCCTTGCAAAAGACATATGCCAATTTCTCGTTCTTGTGACGACATTCGAGCAATTTCTTGATTGTTCGGTGTGCATATTAACACACTCATGATTTTCACCAAAACAGACCATGTGGAATATTTACACGAAAAAGACATGCCCATTTCCGTTTTTCAACATGCAAGACAAAACCGGGTTTGCATCCATAAAAGAGCATAACAACCATGCAAACAAAGAACAGTATGGTTCTATATATATTTCTATTATTGATCGGGCATAAATGTAAAAAATATATATTTCCAACAATATAGAAATCGGGGTACTTAGGAGTTTCGTTTAATATATTGACTTATTTTATTGTTTTAAGAAAAATGCCAATTCTGTGTACATGTATCGATAACTCATTGTTGAAATTATCCAACGTGGTTGGTTTGGTGAAAATCATTAGTGTGTTGATATGCACACCGAAAAATCAAGAAATGGCCCGAATGTCGCCACAAGAACTAGAAATTGGCATATGTCTTTTGCGAGGCGGTGCGTCACTTGAGAGATATTATTTCTAAAAGCTGTTGTTTTCTGTAAAATCAAAGGAATAAGAAATTTCCCACTTCCACTTTTTACGCATCTACGACAAAACTGGGTTTGCATCGATAAAGATGCATACAAGCTATGTAAGCAGACGGCAGTATGGTCCTATACTGTACACATTCCCATTATCGATCGGACATAAATATTGAAAATAAAATCCTACAATATAAAAATTAGGGCACTTAGAAGTTTCGTTAAGTATAAAAAAGAGCTGTAATTTTCTATAATTAATTGATATAAAATATAAAAGACTATATTACATATGTAATTATATAAAGTGTCTAGATTACTATTTTCATAAAAAGGCCAAGGACCCAAAAGCAAATATTTTAAGTCGGTGGGAGTGTGGCCGGTCCGCAGTACGCACTGAAATTATTTTATCCACATTCGAAAAACTCGGATATGATCGCCAGCAAAAAAGTTCGTTTTGATAAACTCAAGAGCGCTCGAAAAGAAATAGTATCTGATAAAATCAATCCGTTCGGTACTGATTTTTACGGAACTTGTTTGTTTTCGTACCATGGAACTTTCGACCTAAGCTAGAGCCCATTAATTTGAGCAAGGTCTTACGGGCATTTTCATGTCGTTTGTTTATGTGAAAATATATAAGTAATAATTATTTAACCTGGGTATCGACTTGTATATATTGTATAACAAGTTTTTTTACTTTATATTTAATTGAATACTATTTAGACACGTATAATATTGTATTTAGAGTTGTATTGTGGATATATAATTGTATACTTTAAATAAAAATATATATTTAATAGAACTGTTTACTGAATAATTTTCGGCGCGATGTGACCTTTCTGTGTTGGTGCGCCGTAAAACCCAAACAAACAAACAAACAAACTGAATAATTTTAGAATTCATATTGTATAGAATTGGATAGAGTAAAATAATTGTATTGTCTGTATTGAAATGCATTATGCATATAATATTGTATATTACAATTACTTTGAACTTTATATTGTTTAGAACTGCATATATACATTTTTATAAAGTAGTCATTTGTATATAGTATTGTATATTAACTTAACACTGAACATAACTGTTTATTGTTTTGAATTGTATTTTGTTATAGGTTTTATAAATGAAGTACCATCGTTCATTTAGAATTTTATTTTATACATGAAATTGTATATTAAATAGAATTGAACAATATATGTAAAATTGCTTTACTATATGAATTTTGTATAAAAATGTTTAAAACATTTTTATGCACACTACACAATTTTATATACAATATAAAACATATGATTTGGAATTCTACATAAAAACAAAAGCTTACATACAGTGTACAAAATTCATGTAGTAATCAATTTTATGTAAATATATAATTCAACATAAAGTGAACAAGTTTATCAAATATACACTTTAACGTACAATATACATATATAGAATGTACAATTCTATAACGATGGAATACAGAATGTATATGCAGTTCTAAAAAATATAAAGTTCAAAGTACTTGAAATATACAGTTCTATGTGCATAATGCATTTTTATACAGACAATACAATAAATTGCTCTATTAAATTCTATAAAATATGCAATTCTAAAATAATTCAATATACAAGTCTATTTAATATATCTTTTTTATTTAAAATATATAATTATATAACCACAATACAACTCTAAATACAATATATACAATTATAAACAGTATTCCATTGAATATACAGTAAAAAACTCGTTATGCAATATACAAAGTGTCTCTTCAATATACAAGTTGATACTTATGTTATATAAATATCACTTATATATTTTCACATATACTAACGACACGGAAATGCCCGTAAGACCGTTGCTTAAATTAATAGGCCCTAGCTGAGGTCGAAAGTTCCATGGTACGAAAACCAATAAGTTCCGTAAAAATCAGTACCGAACGAATTGATTTTATCAGCTACTTTTTCTATTCGAGCGCTTTTGAGTTTATCAAAACGAACTTTTTTGCTGGCGATCATATCCGAGTTTTTCGAATGTGGATAAAATAATTTCGGTGCGTACTGCGGACCGGCCACACTCCCACCGACTCTATATATTTGCCTTGGGTCCTTGGCCTATTTATTAAAATGGTATTCTACCAATTTATATAATAATATATGGAATATAGTCTATTTTATTCTGATATTTTCAATTTATTATAGAAATTACAGCACTTTTTGATACGTAACAAAATTTTAAGTACCCCTTTTCGATATTGTAGAAAATTCTTAATTTTCAATAGTTATGCCCGATCGATAATGGAAATGTGTACAGTAAAGGGCCATACTGCCGCCTGCTTGCATGGCTTGTGTGCTTCTTTATCGACGCAAAACCAGTTTTGTCGTAGATGTGTAAAACATGGAAATGGGAAGATTTCTTATTGCTTTGGTTTAACAGGAAACAATAGCTATTTGAAATTTTATCTTTGCAGGTGACGCACCGCCTTGCAAAAGACATATGCCAATTTCTCGTTCTTGTGACGACATTCGAGCAATTTCTTGATTGTTCGGTGTGCATATTAACACACTCATGATTTTCACCAAAACAGACCATGTGGAATATTTACACGAAAAAGACATGCCCATTTCCGTTTTTCAACATGCATGACAAAACCGGGTTTGCATCCATAAAAGAGCATAACAACCATGCAAACAAAGAACAGTATGGTTCTATATATATTTCTATTATTGATCGGGCATAAATGTAAAAAATATATATTTCCAACAATATAGAAATCGGGGGTACTTAGGAGTTTCGTTTAATATATTGACTTATTTTATTGTTTTAAGAAAAATGCCAATTCTGTGTACATGTATCGATAACTCATTGTTGAAATTATCCAACGTGGTTGGTTTGGTGAAAATCATTAGTGTGTTGATATGCACACCGAAAAATCAAGAAATGGCCCGAATGTCGCCACAAGAACTAGAAATTGGCATATGTCTTTTGCGAGGCGGTGCGTCACTTGAGAGATATTATTTCTAAAAGCTGTTGTTTTCTGTAAAATCAAAGGAATAAGAAATTTCCCACTTCCACTTTTTACGCATCTACGACAAAACTGGGTTTGCATCGATAAAGATGCATACAAGCTATGTAAGCAGACGGCAGTATGGTCCTATACTGTACACATTCCCATTATCGATCGGACATAAATATTGAAAATAAAATCCTACAATATAAAAATTAGGGCACTTAGAAGTTTCGTTAAGTATAAAAAAGAGCTGTAATTTTCTATAATTAATTGATATAAAATATAAAAGACTATATTACATATGTAATTATATAAAGTGTCTAGATTACTATTTTCATAAAAAGGCCAAGGACCCAAAAGCAAATATTTTAAGTCGGTGGGAGTGTGGCCGGTCCGCAGTACGCACTGAAATTATTTTATCCACATTCGAAAAACTCGGATATGATCGCCAGCAAAAAAGTTCGTTTTGATAAACTCAAGAGCGCTCGAAAAGAAATAGTATCTGATAAAATCAATCCGTTCGGTACTGATTTTTACGGAACTTGTTTGTTTTCGTACCATGGAACTTTCGACCTAAGCTAGAGCCCATTAATTTGAGCAAGGTCTTACGGGCATTTTCATGTCGTTTGTTTATGTGAAAATATATAAGTAATAATTATTTAACCTGGGTATCGACTTGTATATATTGTATAACAAGTTTTTTTACTTTATATTTAATTGAATACTATTTAGACACGTATAATATTGTATTTAGAGTTGTATTGTGGATATATAATTGTATACTTTAAATAAAAATATATATTTAATAGAACTGTTTACTGAATAATTTTCGGCGCGATGTGACCTTTCTGTGTTGGTGCGCCGTAAAACCCAAACAAACAAACAAACAAACTGAATAATTTTAGAATTCATATTGTATAGAATTGGAAAGAGTAAAATAATTGTATTGTCTGTATTGAAATGCATTATGCATATAATATTGTATATTACAATTACTTTGAACTTTATATTGTTTAGAACTGCATATATACATTATTATAAAGTAGTCATTTGTATATAGAATTGTATATTAACTTAACACTGAACATAACTGTTTATTGTTTTGAATTGTATTTTGTTATAGGTTTTATAAATGAAGTACCATCGTTCATTTAGAATTTTATTTTATACATGAAATTGTATATTAAATAGAATTGAACAATATATGTAAAATTGCTTTACTATATGAATTTTGTATAAAAATGTTTAAAACATTTTTATGCACACTACACAATTTTATATACAATATAAAACATATGATTTGGAATTCTACATAAAAACAAAAGCTTACATACAGTGTACAAAATTCATGTAGTAATCAATTTTATGTAAATATATAATTCAACATAAAGTGAACAAGTTTATCAAATATACACTTTAACGTACAATATACATATATAGAATGTACAATTCTATAACGATAGAATACAGAATGTATATGCAGTTCTAAAAAATATAAAGTTCAAAGTACTTGAAATAAACAGTTCTATGTGCATAATGCATTTTTATACAGACAATACAATAAATTGCTCTATTAAATTCTATAAAATATGCAATTCTAAAATAATTCAATATACAAGTCTATTTAATATATCTTTTTTATTTAAAATATATAATTATATAACCACAATACAACTCTAAATACAATATATACAATTATAAACAGTATTCCATTGAATATACAGTAAAAAACTCGTTATGCAATATACAAAGTGTCTCTTCAATATACAAGTCGATACTTATGTTATATAAATATCACTTACATATTTTCACATATACTAACGACACGGAAATGCCCGTAAGACCGTTGCTTAAATTAATAGGCCCTAGCTGAGGTCGAAAGTTCCATGGTACGAAAACAAATAAGTTCCGTAAAAATCAGTACCGAACGAATTGATTTTATCAGCTTCTTTTTCTATTCGAGCGCTTTTGAGTTTATCAAAACGAACTTTTTTGCTGGCGATCATATCCGAGTTTTTCGAATGTGGATAAAATAATTTCGGTGCGTACTGCGGACCGGCCACACTCCCACCGACTCTATATATTTGCCTTGGGTCCTTGGCCTATTTATTAAAATGGTATTCTACCAATTTATATAATAATATATGGAATATAGTCTATTTTATTCTGATATTTTCAATTAATTATAGAAATTACAGCACTTTTTGATACGTAACAAAATTTTAAGTACCCCTTTTCGATATTGTAGAAAATTCTTAATTTTCAATAGTTATGCCCGATCGATAATGGAAATGTGTACAGTAAAGGGCCATACTGCCGCCTGCTTGCATGGCTTGTGTGCTTCTTTATCGACGCAAAACCAGTTTTGTTGTAGATGTGTAAAAAATGGAAATGGGAAGATTTCTTATTGCTTTGGTTTAACAGGAAACAATAGCTATTTGAAATTTTATCTTTGCAGGTGACGCACCGCCTTGCAAAAGACATATGCCAATTTCTCGTTCTTGTGACGACATTCGAGCAATTTCTTGATTGTTCGATGTGCATATTAACACACTCATGATTTTCACCAAAACAGACCATGTGGAATATTTACACGAAAAAGACATGCCCATTTCCGTTTTTCAACATGCATGACAAAACCGGGTTTGCATCCATAAAAGAGCATAACAATTATGCAAACAAAGAACAGTATGGTTCTATATATATTTCTATTATTGATCGGGCATAAATGTAAAAAATATATATTTCCAACAATATAGAAATCGGGGTACTTAGGAGTTTCGTTTAATATATTGACTTATTTTATTGTTTTAAGAAAAATGCCAATTCTGTGTACATGTATCGATAACTCATTGTTGAAATTATCCAACGTGGTTGGTTTGGTGAAAATCATTAGTGTGTTGATATGCACACCGAAAAATCAAGAAATGGCCCGAATGTCGCCACAAGAACTAGAAATTGGCATATGTCTTTTGCGAGGCGGTGCGTCACTTGAGAGATATTATTTCTAAAAGCTGTTGTTTTCTGTAAAATCAAAGGAATAAGAAATTTCCCACTTCCACTTTTTACGCATCTACGACAAAACTGGGTTTGCATCAATAAAGATGCATACAAGCTATGTAAGCAGACGGCAGTATGGTCCTATACTGTACACATTCCCATTATCGATCGGACATAAATATTGAAAATAAAATCCTACAATATAAAAATTAGGGCACTTAGAAGTTTCGTTAAGTATAAAAAAGAGCTGTAATTTTCTATAATTAATTGATATAAAATATAAAAGACTATATTACATATGTAATTATATAAAGTGTCTAGATTACTATTTTCATAAAAAGGCCAAGGACCCAAAAGCAAATATTTTAAGTCGGTGGGAGTGTGGCCGGTCCGCAGTACGCACTGAAATTATTTTATCCACATTCGAAAAACTCGGATATGATCGCCAGCAAAAAAGTTCGTTTTGATAAACTCAAGAGCGCTCGAAAAGAAATAGTATCTGATGAAATCAATCCGTTCGGTACTGATTTTTACGGAACTTGTTTGCTTTCGTACCATGGAACTTTCGACCTAAGCTAGAGCCCATTAATTTGAGCAAGGTCTTACGGGCATTTTCATGTCGTTTGTTTATGTGAAAATATATAAGTAATAATTATTTAACCTGGGTATCGACTTGTATATATTGTATAACGAGTTTTTTACTGTATATTTAATTGAATACTGTTTAGAATTGTATAATATTGCATTAAGAGTTGTATTGTGGATATATAATTATATATTTTAAATAAAAAAATATATTTAATAGAAATGTATTTTGCATTATTGTATAGAATAAAATAGAGTAAATTATTGCATTGTCTGTATTGAAATGCACTATGCATTTAATATTGTATAATACAATTACTTTATATTGTTTAGAACTGCATATACATTTTTATAGAGTGGTCATTTGTGTATAGAATTGTATTTTAACTTAACACTGAACATAACTGTTTATCAATTTGAATTGTATTTTGTTATAGGTTTTATAAATGAAGTACCATCGTTCATTTAGAATTTTATTTTATACATGAAATTGTATATTAAATAGAATTGAACAATATATGTAAAATTGCTTTACTATATGAATTTTGTATAAAAATGTTTAAAACATTTTTATGCACACTACACAATTTTATATACAATATAAAACATATGATTTGGAATTCTACATAAAAACAAAAGCTTACATACAGTGTACAAAATTCATGTAGTAATCAATTTTATGTAAATATATAATTCAACATAAAGGGAACAAGTTTATCAAATATACACTTTAACGTACAATATACATATATAGAATGTACAATTCTATAACGATGGAATACAGAATGTATATGCAGTTCTAAAAAATATAAAGTTCAAAGTACTTGAAATATACAGTTCTATGTGCATAATGCATTTTTATACAGACAATACAATAAATTGCTCTATTAAATTCTATAAAATATGCAATTCTAAAATAATTCAATATACAAGTCTATTTAATATATCTTTTTTATTTAAAATATATAATTATATAACCACAATACAACTCTAAATACAATATATACAATTATAAACAGTATTCCATTGAATATACAGTAAAAAACTCGTTATGCAATATACAAAGTGTCTCTTCAATATACAAGTCGATACTTATGTTATATAAATATCACTTATATATTTTCACATATACTAACGACACGGAAATGCCCGTAAGACCGTTGCTTAAATTAATAGGCCCTAGCTGAGGTCGAAAGTTCCATGGTACGAAAACAAATAAGTTCCGTAAAAATCAGTACCGAACGAATTGATTTTATCAGCTACTTTTTCTATTCGAGCGCTTTTGAGTTTATCAAAACGAACTTTTTTGCTGGCGATCATATCCGAGTTTTTCGAATGTGGATAAAATAATTTCGGTGCGTACTGCGGACCGGCCACACTCCCACCGACTCTATATATTTGCCTTGGGTCCTTGGCCTATTTATTAAAATGGTATTCTACCAATTTATATAATAATATATGGAATATAGTCTATTTTATTCTGATATTTTCAATTAATTATAGAAATTACAGCACTTTTTGATACGTAACAAAATTTTAAGTACCCCTTTTCGATATTGTAGAAAATTCTTAATTTTCAATAGTTATGCCCGATCGATAATGGAAATGTGTACAGTAAAGGGCCATACTGCCGCCTGCTTGCATGGCTTGTGTGCTTCTTTATCGACGCAAAACCAGTTTTGTCGTAGATGTGTAAAACATGGAAATGGGAAGATTTCTTATTGCTTTGGTTTAACAGGAAACAATAGCTATTTGAAATTTTATCTTTGCAGGTGACGCACCGCCTTGCAAAAGACATATGCCAATTTCTCGTTCTTGTGACGACATTCGAGCAATTTCTTGATTGTTCGGTGTGCATATTAACACACTCATGATTTTCACCAAAACAGACCATGTGGAATATTTACACGAAAAAGACATGCCCATTTCCGTTTTTCAACATGCATGACAAAACCGGGTTTGCATCCATAAAAGAGCATAACAACCATGCAAACAAAGAACAGTATGGTTCTATATATATTTCTATTATTGATCGGGCATAAATGTAAAAAATATATATTTCCAACAATATAGAAATCGGGGTACTTAGGAGTTTCGTTTAATATATTGACTTATTTTATTGTTTTAAGAAAAATGCCAATTCTGTGTACATGTATCGATAACTCATTGTTGAAATTATCCAACGTGGTTGGTTTGGTGAAAATCATTAGTGTGTTGATATGCACACCGAAAAATCAAGAAATGGCCCGAATGTCGCCACAAGAACTAGAAATTGGCATATGTCTTTTGCGAGGCGGTGCGTCACTTGAGAGATATTATTTCTAAAAGCTGTTGTTTTCTGTAAAATCAAAGCAATAAGAAATTTCCCACTTCCACTTTTTACGCATCTACGACAAAACTGGGTTTGCATCGATAAAGATGCATACAAGCTATGTAAGCAGACGGCAGTATGGTCCTATACTGTACACATTCCCATTATCGATCGGACATAAATATTGAAAATAAAATCCTACAATATAAAAATTAGGGCACTTAGAAGTTTCGTTAAGTATAAAAAAGAGCTGTAATTTTCTATAATTAATTGATATAAAATATAAAAGACTATATTACATATGTAATTATATAAAGTGTCTAGATTACTATTTTCATAAAAAGGCCAAGGACCCAAAAGCAAATATTTTAAGTCGGTGGGAGTGTGGCCGGTCCGCAGTACGCACTGAAATTATTTTATCCACATTCGAAAAACTCGGATATGATCGCCAGCAAAAAAGTTCGTTTTGATAAACTCAAGAGCGCTCGAAAAGATATAGTATCTGATAAAATCAATCCGTTCGGTACTGATTTTTACGGAACTTGTTTGTTTTCGTACCATGGAACTTTCGACCTAAGCTAGAGCCCATTAATTTGAGCAAGGTCTTACGGGCATTTTCATGTCGTTTGTTTATGTGAAAATATATAAGTAATAATTATTTAACCTGGGTATCGACTTGTATATATTGTATAACAAGTTTTTTACTTTATATTTAATTGAATACTATTTAGACACGTATAATATTGTATTTAGAGTTGTATTGTGGATATATAATTGTATACTTTAAATAAAAATATATATTTAATAGAACTGTTTACTGAATAATTTTCGGCGCGATGTGACCTTTCTGTGTTGGTGCGCCGTAAAACCCAAACAAACAAACAAACAAACTGAATAATTTTAGAATTCATATTGTATAGAATTGGATAGAGTAAAATAATTGTATTGTCTGTATTGAAATGCATTATGCATATAATATTGTATATTACAATTACTTTGAACTTTATATTGTTTAGAACTGCATATATACATTTTTATAAAGTAGTCATTTGTATATAGTATTGTATATTAACTTAACACTGAACATAACTGTTTATTGTTTTGAATTGTATTTTGTTATAGGTTTTATAAATGAAGTACCATCGTTCATTTAGAATTTTATTTTATACATGAAATTGTATATTAAATAGAATTGAACAATATATGTAAAATTGCTTTACTATATGAATTTTGTATAAAAATGTTTAAAACATTTTTATGCACACTACACAATTTTATATACAATATAAAACATATGATTTGGAATTCTACATAAAAACAAAAGCTTACATACAGTGTACAAAATTCATGTAGTAATCAATTTTATGTAAATATATAATTCAACATAAAGTGAACAAGTTTATCAAATATACACTTTAACGTACAATATACATATATAGAATGTACAATTCTATAACGATGGAATACAGAATGTATATGCAGTTCTAAAAAATATAAAGTTCAAAGTACTTGAAATATACAGTTCTATGTGCATAATGCATTTTTATACAGACAATACAATAAATTGCTCTATTAAATTCTATAAAATATGCAATTCTAAAATAATTCAATATACAAGTCTATTTAATATATCTTTTTTATTTAAAATATATAATTATATAACCACAATACAACTCTAAATACAATATATACAATTATAAACAGTATTCCATTGAATATACAGTAAAAAACTCGTTATGCAATATACAAAGTGTCTCTTCAATATACAAGTCGATACTTATGTTATATAAATATCACTTATATATTTTCACATATACTAACGACACGGAAATGCCCGTAAGACCGTTGCTTAAATTAATAGGCCCTAGCTGAGGTCGAAAGTTCCATGGTACGAAAACAAATAAGTTCCGTAAAAATCAGTACCGAACGAATTGATTTTATCAGCTACTTTTTCTATTCGAGCGCTTTTGAGTTTATCAAAACGAACTTTTTTGCTGGCGATCATATCCGAGTTTTTCGAATGTGGATAAAATAATTTCGGTGCGTACTGCGGACCGGCCACACTCCCACCGACTCTATATATTTGCCTTGGGTCCTTGGCCTATTTATTAAAATGGTATTCTACCAATTTATATAATAATATATGGAATATAGTCTATTTTATTCTGATATTTTCAATTAATTATAGAAATTACAGCACTTTTTGATACGTAACAAAATTTTAAGTACCCCTTTTCGATATTGTAGAAAATTCTTAATTTTCAATAGTTATGCCCGATCGATAATGGAAATGTGTACAGTAAAGGGCCATACTGCCGCCTGCTTGCATGGCTTGTGTGCTTCTTTATCGACGCAAAACCAGTTTTGTCGTAGATGTGTAAAACATGGAAATGGGAAGATTTCTTATTGCTTTGGTTTAACAGGAAACAATAGCTATTTGAAATTTTATCTTTGCAGGTGACGCACCGCCTTGCAAAAGACATATGCCAATTTCTCGTTCTTGTGACGACATTCGAGCAATTTCTTGATTGTTCGGTGTGCATATTAACACACTCTTGATTTTCACCAAAACAGACCATGTGGAATATTTACACGAAAAAGACATGCCCATTTCCGTTTTTCAACATGCATGACAAAACCGGGTTTGCATCCATAAAAGAGCATAACAACCATGCAAACAAAGAACAGTATGGTTCTATATATATTTCTATTATTGATCGGGCATAAATGTAAAAAATATATATTTCCAACAATATAGAAATCGGGGTACTTAGGAGTTTCGTTTAATATATTGACTTATTTTATTGTTTTAAGAAAAATGCCAATTCTGTGTACATGTATCGATAACTCATTGTTGAAATTATCCAACGTGGTTGGTTTGGTGAAAATCATTAGTGTGTTGATATGCACACCGAAAAATCAAGAAATGGCCCGAATGTCGCCACAAGAACTAGAAATTGGCATATGTCTTTTGCGAGGCGGTGCGTCACTTGAGAGATATTATTTCTAAAAGCTGTTGTTTTCTGTAAAATCAAAGCAATAAGAAATTTCCCACTTCCACTTTTTACGCATCTACGACAAAACTGGGTTTGCATCGATAAAGATGCATACAAGCTATGTAAGCAGACGGCAGTATGGTCCTATACTGTACACATTCCCATTATCGATCGGACATAAATATTGAAAATAAAATCCTACAATATAAAAATTAGGGCACTTAGAAGTTTCGTTAAGTATAAAAAAGAGCTGTAATTTTCTATAATTAATTGATATAAAATATAAAAGACTATATTACATATGTAATTATATAAAGTGTCTAGATTACTATTTTCATAAAAAGGCCAAGGACCCAAAAGCAAATATTTTAAGTCGGTGGGAGTGTGGCCGGTCCGCAGTACGCACTGAAATTATTTTATCCACATTCGAAAAACTCGGATATGATCGCCAGCAAAAAAGTTCGTTTTGATAAACTCAAGAGCGCTCGAAAAGATATAGTATCTGATAAAATCAATCCGTTCGGTACTGATTTTTACGGAACTTGTTTGTTTTCGTACCATGGAACTTTCGACCTAAGCTAGAGCCCATTAATTTGAGCAAGGTCTTACGGGCATTTTCATGTCGTTTGTTTATGTGAAAATATATAAGTAATAATTATTTAACCTGGGTATCGACTTGTATATATTGTATAACAAGTTTTTTTACTTTATATTTAATTGAATACTATTTAGACACGTATAATATTGTATTTAGAGTTGTATTGTGGATATATAATTGTATACTTTAAATAAAAATATATATTTAATAGAACTGTTTACTGAATAATTTTCGGCGCGATGTGACCTTTCTGTGTTGGTGCGCCGTAAAACCCAAACAAACAAACAAACAAACTGAATAATTTTAGAATTCATATTGTATAGAATTGGATAGAGTAAAATAATTGTATTGTCTGTATTGAAATGCATTATGCATATAATATTGTATATTACAATTACTTTGAACTTTATATTGTTTAGAACTGCATATATACATTTTTATAAAGTAGTCATTTGTATATAGAATTGTATATTAACTTAACACTGAACATAACTGTTTATTGTTTTGAATTGTATTTTGTTATAGGTTTTATAAATGAAGTACCATCGTTCATTTAGAATTTTATTTTATACATGAAATTGTATATTAAATAGAATTGAACAATATATGTAAAATTGCTTTACTATATGAATTTTGTATAAAAATGTTTAAAACATTTTTATGCACACTACACAATTTTATATACAATATAAAACATATGATTTGGAATTCTACATAAAAACAAAAGCTTACATACAGTGTACAAAATTCATGTAGTAATCAATTTTATGTAAATATATAATTCAACATAAAGTGAACAAGTTTATCAAATATACACTTTAACGTACAATATACATATATAGAATGTACAATTCTATAACGATGGAATACAGAATGTATATGCAGTTCTAAAAAATATAAAGTTCAAAGTACTTGAAATATACAGTTCTATGTGCATAATGCATTTTTATACAGACAATACAATAAATTGCTCTATTAAATTCTATAAAATATGCAATTCTAAAATAATTCAATATACAAGTCTATTTAATATATCTTTTTTATTTAAAATATATAATTATATAACCACAATACAACTCTAAATACAATATATACAATTATAAACAGTATTCCATTGAATATACAGTAAAAAACTCGTTATGCAATATACAAAGTGTCTCTTCAATATACAAGTCGATACTTATGTTATATAAATATCACTTATATATTTTCACATATACTAACGACACGGAAATGCCCGTAAGACCGTTGCTTAAATTAATAGGCCCTAGCTGAGGTCGAAAGTTCCATGGTACGAAAACAAATAAGTTCCGTAAAAATCAGTACCGAACGAATTGATTTTATCAGCTACTTTTTCTATTCGAGCGCTTTTGAGTTTATCAAAACGAACTTTTTTGCTGGCGATCATATCCGAGTTTTTCGAATGTGGATAAAATAATTTCGGTGCGTACTGCGGACCGGCCACACTCCCACCGACTCTATATATTTGCCTTGGGTCCTTGGCCTATTTATTAAAATGGTATTCTACCAATTTATATAATAATATATGGAATATAGTCTATTTTATTCTGATATTTTCAATTAATTATAGAAATTACAGCACTTTTTGATACGTAACAAAATTTTAAGTACCCCTTTTCGATATTGTAGAAAATTCTTAATTTTCAATAGTTATGCCCGATCGATAATGGAAATGTGTACAGTAAAGGGCCATACTGCCGCCTGCTTGCATGGCTTGTGTGCTTCTTTATCGACGCAAAACCAGTTTTGTCGTAGATGTGTAAAACATGGAAATGGGAAGATTTCTTATTGCTTTGGTTTAACAGGAAACAATAGCTATTTGAAATTTTATCTTTGCAGGTGACGCACCGCCTTGCAAAAGACATATGCCAATTTCTCGTTCTTGTGACGACATTCGAGCAATTTCTTGATTGTTCGGTGTGCATATTAACACACTCATGATTTTCACCAAAACAGACCATGTGGAATATTTACACGAAAAAGACATGCCCATTTCCGTTTTTCAACATGCATGACAAAACCGGGTTTGCATCCATAAAAGAGCATAACAACCATGCAAACAAAGAACAGTATGGTTCTATATATATTTCTATTATTGATCGGGCATAAATGTAAAAAATATATATTTCCAACAATATAGAAATCGGGGTACTTAGGAGTTTCGTTTAATATATTGACTTATTTTATTGTTTAAGAAAAATGCCAATTCTGTGTACATGTATCGATAACTCATTGTTGAAATTATCCAACGTGGTTGGTTTGGTGAAAATCATTAGTGTGTTGATATGCACACCGAAAAATCAAGAAATGGCCCGAATGTCGCCACAAGAACTAGAAATTGGCATATGTCTTTTGCGAGGCGGTGCGTCACTTGAGAGATATTATTTCTAAAAGCTGTTGTTTTCTGTAAAATCAAAGCAATAAGAAATTTCCCACTTCCACTTTTTACGCATCTACGACAAAACTGGGTTTGCATCGATAAAGATGCATACAAGCTATGTAAGCAGACGACAGTATGGTCCTATACTGTACACATTCCCATTATCGATCGGACATAAATATTGAAAATAAAATCCTACAATATAAAAATTAGGGCACTTAGAAGTTTCGTTAAGTATAAAAAAGAGCTGTAATTTTCTATAATTAATTGATATAAAATATAAAAGACTATATTACATATGTAATTATATAAAGTGTCTAGATTACTATTTTCATAAAAAGGCCAAGGACCCAAAAGCAAATATTTTAAGTCGGTGGGAGTGTGGCCGGTCCGCAGTACGCACTGAAATTATTTTATCCACATTCGAAAAACTCGGATATGATCGCCAGCAAAAAAGTTCGTTTTGATAAACTCAAGAGCGCTCGAAAAGAAATAGTATCTGATGAAATCAATCCGTTCGGTACTGATTTTTACGGAACTTGTTTGTTTTCGTACCATGGAACTTTCGACCTAAGCTAGAGCCCATTAATTTGAGCAAGGTCTTACGGGCATTTTCATGTCGTTTGTTTATGTGAAAATATATAAGTAATAATTATTTAACCTGGGTATCGACTTGTATATATTGTATAACGAGTTTTTTACTGTATATTTAATTGAATACTGTTTAGAATTGTATAATATTGCATTAAGAGTTGTATTGTGGATATATAATTATATATTTTAAATAAAAAAATATATTTAATAGAAATGTATTTTGCATTATTGTATAGAATAAAATAGTGTAAATTATTGCATTGTCTGTATTGAAATGCACTATGCATTTAATATTGTATAATACAATTACTTTATATTGTTTAGAACTGCATATACATTTTTATAGAGTGGTCATTTGTGTATAGAATTGTATTTTAACTTAACACTGAACATAACTGTTAATCAATTTGAATTGTATTTTGTTATAGGTTTTATAAATGAAGTACCATCGTTCATTTAGAATTTTATTTTATACATTAAATTGTATATTAAATAGAGTTGAACATTATATGTAAAATTGCTTTACTATATGAATTTTGTATAAGAATGTTTAAAACATTTCTATGCCCGCTACACAATTTTATATAAAACATATGATTTGGAATTCTATACAAAAACAAAAGCTTACATACAGTGTACAAAAATCATGCAGTAATCAATTTTATGTAAATATATAATTCAACATATAGTGAACAAGTTTATCAAATATACACTTTAACGTACAATATACATATATAGAATGTACAATTTTATAAACATAGAATACAGAATGTATATACAGTTCTAAAAAATATATAGTTCAAAGTACTTGTAATATACAATTCTATGTGCATAATGCATTTCCATACAGCCAATACAATAAATTGCTCTATTAAATTCTATAAAATATGCAATTCTAAAATAATTCAATATACAAGTCTATTTAAAATATCTTTTTATTTAAAATATATAATTATATATCCACAATACAACTCTAAATACAATATATACAATTATAAACAGTATCCCATTGTATTTACAGTAAAAAAACTTTTTATGCAATAAACAGAGTGTCTCTTCAGAGTGTCTCTATGTTAAATAAATATCACTTATATATTTTTACATATAATAACGACACGGAAATGCCCGTAAGACCGTTGCTTAAATTAATAGGCCCTAGCTGAGGTCGAAAGTTCCATGGTACGAAAACAAACAAGTTCCGTAAAAATCAGTACCGAACGAATTGATTTTATCAGCTACTTTTTCTATTCGAGCGCTTTTGAGTTTATCAAAACGAACTTTTTTGCTGGCGATCATATCCGAGTTTTTCGAATGTAGATAAAATAATTTCGGTGCGTACTGCGGACCGGCCACACTCCCACCGACTTTATATATTTGCCTTTGGTCCTTGGCCTATTTATTAAAATGGTATTCTACCAATTTATATAATAATATATGGAATATAGTCTATTTTATTCTGATATTTTCAATTAATTATAGAAAATTACAGCACTTTTTGATACGTAACAAAATTTTAAGTACCCCTTTTCGATATTGTAGAAAATTCTTAATTTTCAATAGTTATGCCCGATCGATAATGGAAATGTGTACAGTAAAGGGCCATACTGCCGCCTGCTTGCATGGCTTGTGTGTTTCTTTATCGACGCAAAACCAGTTTTGTCGTAGATGTGTAAAAAATGGAAATGGGAAGATTTCTTATTGCTTTGGTTTAACAGACAACAATAGCTATTTGAAATTTTATCTTTGCAGGTGACGCACCGCCTTGCAAAAGACATATGCCAATTTCTCGTTCTTGTGACGACATATCAACACACTAATGATTTTCACCAGAACAGACCATGTGGAATATTTGCACGAAAAAGACATGCCCATTTCCGTTTTTCAACATATGCATGACAAAACCGGGTTTGCATCCATAAATGAGCATGACAACCATGCAAACAAAGAACAGTATGGTTCCATATACATTTCTATTATCGATCGGACATAAATGTAAAAATATATATATTTCCAACAATATTGAAATCGGGGAACTTAGGAGTTTCGTTAAGTATATTAACTTAAGCATTCTTAGAAAATTTCCATGCAAGCCTTTCTTTTGTAATGAGAGAAACAATTTATCATAATTTATTTTACCAAAAGTTTTACGAAAATCAACATAAAGACAATAGAATCGGCCTCCCTGCTTTGAAAGACACTTTGGAACGATTGCCTGTAAACAAAATATATTATCCATAGCTGAGTAACCTTTTCTAAAACCAGCTTGAGACTCGTCAATTTTTAAGAAATAGAGATACCTCTATGATTACTACATAAAGTGGTAGATCTAGATTTATGAACAGGCGTTATAATACTGGTTCCCCAGCTAGCAGGAAACAACCATTGGAAAGAATTGTGTTAAAAAATATTAATAAAATTGGTGCTATGTCATTTATAGTACACCTATAAAACTCAGATGGAATACCATCAATACCGGTGCTTTTACCAATAGGGAGCTGCGATATAGATTTTTTAACTTCAAAGTAAATGGATAATTCAACTTGTTCGCAGACACGTCATGAGATTCTGGCATTAGGTTTGTATCAAGATCAATACATTGGACATCTTAATCAAACAGTTGTTTAGAAAAATTCTGAAACCATTAGGAGGAAGAAATACAACAATCAGCGTTTTGCGATGTTTGCATTCCTTTAAAGTTTTCCAAAAATAGTACTGAATTATTACTATTACTTATTAATTTCTGTCTGAAAATCTTAAATTTCATTTCTTAAGTAGTTAACTAGTTACGTAACTAGTTAACCAGATAGTTAATTACATGTAATTAATTAAGTGATTATCTGGTTAACGTAACTATATAACCACTTATCCACAAATAAATCAAATAAATAGATATTACATAATATTTAATGTCTGTGATGACTAAAACGTGACTGAGTATCAATACAATGGGGCAAAACAATGCTTTTTAAAGTCAAGCGATACCAGGTTAAGTAATTATGTAACTAGTTAACCACTTATCATTTATCGCTAATCGCTAACTGGTAAGCGATTTTGCGGCAGTTGCTGCAGGCAGCAAAAGAAGGAAGACTTCTCAACAATGACTACTTCTAGACCCTTGATCATTTTTTAATTAAGTTCTATAGCCGGGGTCTGCGCATAATGCAACTTTACGGAGCGGACGGACCTGGTGAAAAACTAAACAGGAATCAAACAAGAAGGAAACCTTTTGAATAACACCAAATATATGTTAATACTGAGAATGAAAAAGATATGACTGGAAATTTCAATGACAGAAAGGTCAACTTACATAGTTTATTTCTTGGGAAATTGTAAGCTTGTTTTTCAAGAAATCCTTCTTTGATATACTGTTTCAACACATCGTTAACTTCTCTTGATAAGTTATAAGTGAACATAAATATTCTATTCACACCAATCAGTCTGTGATATTCTAACCACTCAACCATCAGGGGAATATTAACATGTCCGTACACTATTTTCAAACATATTGCAAACGATTCATTACCGTCTGGTTTAATTGAAGCTGATGGTTTAATATATGCCATGTTGTTTTGAGGACATTTCGTGCCAGCATATTGAAGAGTGACGCCTCTGACGTCTTTGAGTGGACTTTTAATAGGACATGATACTTGAACTGCTCTCAAAGTGAGGGGTTTCTTTGGATAACTCAATGGGCGATGGTATTCTATTATAGCACCGGAGTCCATCTTGATGCAACATTTCATAACTGAATGAAAGTGTTTTAACGCCAACCATCCATTTAGTTTAATTAGAGCCTGATAACCATTATGAGAGGAAATGTTTTTGCCAACCGCTGACACCATAAACATGTTGAGCATTGTTCTTCCATTTATCTCCCAGCTTCGTTGAATATCAGGAGGAAGAGTAGACATCTCATAGTTATACAGTTGACTCGAGACAGACGAAGGATCTATGTATGTCCCTTCAATTTGGCTGAGGTATGTCTGTAACAGAATATATATATATATATAATTACATTTTGATACAGCCGCGGCTTAGTGATTAGCATGTCTGACTTCGAATCCGGAGATCGCGGGTTCGAGCCCTGGTCGCGGTAGGTCATACCCTATACATGAGTTGTCGGCCTTGTGGTAGGGTAAGTTAGTACTGGTGACAGAAAAGTGTCCATGAAACCTAAAGTAGGAAGAGCTGGCCGTCGTATATATTACCATAACATATGTTTAATACGAATAAAAAAACAATTAAAAAAACCCAAAAAAAACATTATGTTACATGTGAGGTCTCAAGGTTTCAATTAACAGCATTTTATAGTCTTGGTTTCATGCTTATTTACAGCTATTATCCCTGGTCATCGGGCTACTGGAATTTATCTATCAATTTCCCTGGAGAGTATTTTACTCCGCTTAGTGCAGCCAACATATTAGTGCATCGGAGTTATACCGTACTCGCAGGTACCTGGGTTGAGCGAAGCAATTGCAGCTTGCTCAAAAAATTAACAGTGCCCCTAGTGGGGTTCGAACCCGGGGTCTTTCGATCTCTAAGCGTTAGTCCTCTTCTGGACCACTGCTCTTACTAACCAAAGTATTAGAACACAGACAAATCTTCACGCGCATTTAAACGAGCATTGTAATGAGAGAACACCTTCTAAGACCAACGTGATTACGATTTTACGTTTAAATCTATAACTAATGTTGATATTGACTAGGTTAGCAATCAACAATAACAAATAATGTGTGATGGGATTATTCATTACATAATTTATAGAAGATTTTAGCGCACTGTACTTGATTTGAATTCTGGCGCTCCACAATTGCGCAACAACCAAACAAATATCTTATAGCTGACTCGGCGCACTGCTTTACATGAAGATATATTTAGTAAAGTGTTCGAATCAACCCAAAAGCGAAAATTGCTAACTTTCTCCATCAATAAGCCACTACAAACTATGTCTGTAGAGCCATTAGTTAGTTTCACTTATGCTACAGTCCCATAAACTTAAAAATAGCCGTGAAGGCACCGAACGGGCCCCGTGCGATCAAGCTCCGCAAGGACCCGTACGAACTATTGCGTACCCGTACGAACTATTGCGTACCCGTACGGACTGTTACGTTTTTACCAGGGTCCGTGAGATGAGCCAATGACACACGTTAAAAAAAGTTTCAAAGTTAAATCGTAAACAAAATCGTGGCCGAGTATGGATTAAACTTGCATATCTTCCAGCTACGGCCCCTACGGGTGTGTTATTTTGTGCCATGTGCGTACCGTCACCTCGTTCGCAAGGCTTCCCACGGCCTATGGCTGTCTGCACGTACGGGTCCGCATCAAGCCACGATTTTATGGGACTGAGACATAACTGTTGATGTATACGATTAAACAGTTATGGACATCAACTGTGTTAACTATTGCCATCCGTGTTTTGGGATCAACTTATGGTTTGTATGATAAGTAACAGATTCAGAGCAAAATATATGCTATAGGTGGAGGTTTGTCCTTGCTTGAGAAAGCTTATAGGATGTCTTGCTATCGCACAGGGTGTCATGCCGAG
The DNA here is from genome assembly GCA_025267735.1 of Mactra quadrangularis. NCBI lineage: Eukaryota > Metazoa > Mollusca > Bivalvia > Venerida > Mactridae > Mactra > Mactra quadrangularis. The sequence goes on from CM046299.1 coordinate 20,145,215, forward strand.
TTGACCTTTGTGTCGAAATATCAATGCATAGTTTTCATCTAGAAAAAAACACTAATAATAGCATCTTGATTTCGTACTTTCTATTTTAGACGGAAGTTTGCGAGCAAATTTGATGGTGATGTTATTTACAGGCTTTGATTGGACGGCTCTTTTCGTATTGTGTAACGTAGGAGATGTAAAAAAGTTCTTGAACAAAATGAGTTCGTCATGAATATCAGATGGACGTGACCCGTAGTATGAATTATTATTTACTGGTTGCGACATGTGTGAAAAGTAGCTATTTTTCAACATTACGCGCTAGGGCTATTTCAAGATACACTAATGTCATTACTCATTATCATACAGATATGCAACTTGGCCAAGTTATTCCCTAGGTGAATGACTTTCAGGAAAACCAAGTTGAGCCCCGATCCCAGTTACCTTGGCAACGCTGGTGCGGAGCTAAAACGGCAAAAATTGCATTTTCGCTCTTTTTCCGCCCCATATTTGCATTTCAAAACAGTAATATTTTCCGAAATTGAGATCTAAAGAGCCATGTCTTTTTAGTGACTGAAAACATGTTAACTTATCAGCATTTGGCGCCATTTTTCTGCACTCAATGACCCCGATTTTTTTTCTGGCGATGAGGGGCGCTGCGCCCCCTTCAAACCCCAGCAACAAAGGGGACGCATCCCCCCTTCGGAACCCCCCCCCCCAGAGACATCTTTTGATGAGGAAGGCGCGCGAAAAAAGCTCATTTTTTGGGGACACCTATCCTTTAGTGAAATTCACTAAATCTACTTAAAAAGCACCATTTTCAAGGAGGGGGTCTAGACATGTCAAAATGCATCATTGAGCGGCTAAGGGTTAACTAAGCGAGTGCTCGAGCGGATAATTTTAGTGTCATTATACAAATACATTTAACAAGATATATAGTCCAACAGAATTAACCTGAGCTTGACCTTTATGCAAGAATATATTAAACTCAGTATTTACAATCTATTTTTGTCTTCGGTTGCAAATCGCGTTTTATCGGATGCTTTCGGCAAAATCCACGTACTGAACAATTAATGTCGTTTTCATAAGAAAAACTACTTTGAAACTGTGCCATAATATTGCTGACTAACTTGTTTCCCTCAAAAATAATGTGTCCAAAATTTAAAGTAACATGCCACTTTTAATAAATTGATTTATAGTCACATCGGTTGTTATAAACACGTGTATAACCGTATACACGCATACGGAAAATCACGATTTAATGTAAGTGAAGTGTGTAATTATTATAATTAGGTAGTTCAAGCTCAGGTTAATTCTGTTGGACTTTTTTTTATACCAATTATAACAAGTACATTTACTTAGTTATATTTATACACGCGTGTATTTTTATTGACATATAATGAAATAAACTCACTTTGTTGTTTATTTCATACTCCGTCACCAGAATAAACCCAATACAAACTATACATATGGAGAACAAGTAAAACTTCAATATCCGATGTCTCGAATGACGAGATTCTGAAATTAAAAGAAAAATAATATAAGGCCTAAATTAAAACTAAGTTCGCTTCCCATATACCGACGATCAAATAAAATGCCGCCGACTCAAAACATTTTATGTATTCCGCCTAAGGGCGAATACAGTGCTCGCCCACAGGCGAAATATCTAAAATGGTTTGAGTCGGAGTACTTCGCATATCAACTTTCACTTTTGGTAATACCATATGACTATGGCGTCACAAATACTACTGTCTTTACGTTTCTACACTATAGATAGCGGTTAGAAATTTATTTGTACAAAAATTAACAAAGTCGAAATTTTCCTTACTTCTTTCTGATCCTCTTACGTGGATACTCAGGGGCGGATCCAGGATTTTTTTCTAGGGGTCCGAACTTTTTCTAGGGGGGGGGGGGGAGTCCAAACTTTCGAACCACAGCCAAATTATAACATAACATAACATAACATAAACTTTATTAACTCTAATTGTCTTACAATATAAGAGTATACAGTACAAAAATTATATAATAGATATAAATGTAAATGTACACGTGACATGTACGCAACAGTGCTAATAAAAAAGAACATAATTAGTAGTATTATATTACTATTACATGAATATTTTTGGGGGATTTTAATGAATGAATGAATACAAGTACGGAATACGTGAGGTCAGTTTTTATAAGCGGGTAATCCCTATTATGTAGTAGTTTCGAAACAGACTATAGTATAATGTATATATGAAGTAAAAATAGAAAAAATAAAAAACAGCTGTTTTTTGATTGGTCAATTTTATCTTTATGAATGGACAGGTACAATAAATTTATGTAAAGGATGTAAAACACGTGGAATCTTACAGTGGTTTAATTTAGTGCGTGGAGTGGTGCGTTTTTGTGTTATCTGATCATTCTGGCATGTCATTAATTATGTTGGATATTTAAATCAATTGGATGTTTAAACTAATTGGTAAGTCTATTGATTTGCTGGTTCATTAACTATGGTTTGAATGTATTAATTATCAATTTAACAAATTTGCACAGTTTCCATAATACTTTAGGAGACGTTTCGTTCATTAGTTCATTGTATTTAAGTATATTGGGGTGGGTGTAAAAGTATCTTTTTAAGAATTTTTGTCTTTCTTGTTTGAAAAAAGGACATAGAAGCAAATAGTGCATTTCATCACCTGTGTCATTTGTGTTACATAACATGCATTTTCTGTCACTGAGTGGGATATTTTGCCAGCGTCCTACTTCAACTGGTAGATAATGATTGCCTGTTCTAAATTTTACTAAGTATGAATAATTGGACTTACTTAATGTCAAGAAGTATTTTTCGAATACACACTCATTTTTGAAAATTGAATATTGTATACCTTTAGAGGAGTTTTGAAGTGAACTGTGCCAATTTTGTTTGTATTGATCAATGAGTATCTGTTTGATAGTATGTTTAATTGAGTATTGAGGGAGATTGGACTGATTGAACCATAGATCCATTTTTCCTGTTTCTATTAATATGTCTTGTATTTTGTTTATCCATTTTGATTCAAAATTAGGTAATGATAACATTAATTGATAGAGCTTATAAGCAATTTTGTTTTGATTTCCTGACAACAAGTTGTACCAAAAATTAATCATTCTTGTTTTCACAGTAATGTTAATAGGATATCTGCCTAGTTCACCCATAAGCATGTAAATTGGTGTTGATTTTTTCAGTTTTAGGATATTTCTTATGAAAGTGTAATGAGTTCTTTCAATATTATCGTTGTTACCAAATCCTCCCAATATTTCACATGAGTAAGTTAGTATGGGTACAATCGTATGGTCAAAGAGTTTAAAAATTAAATCTAGGGGTAATGATATATTATTTATTTTTAAGTATAGTGCATGCAATGCTTTATTGGCTTGTTCTACTAAATAATTTTTGGCTTTACTAAAATTCCTAGTTCTTGAAAAAAATACACCTAAGTACTTATAATGATCGACTATTTCTAGCTCATTATTTCCTATTTTAAAACTATAATTATTGTTTTTTCTTGAGCCAAATATTTGCACTTTCGTTTTATTGATATTAACGTTTAATTTCCATTGTGTGCAATAGTCCATGAAGTCATCTAAACTTTTCTGTAATGAGATCGGGTCATCTGCTAGCAAGATTGTATCGTCTGCATAAAGTAAAATTAATATCTTAAAGTTAACAAATAAGTTATCCGTATAGTTATTTAAATTTATGCCATTATTATTTTTAAAAATGAGGGATTCTTCGAGGTCATTCAGAAAAAGCGAGAAGAGTACTGGTGATAAGTTTTCACCTTGTCTTACTCCTATAGAACAATTAAAGAAATCAGAACGTTTAGTACTACCATCAGTAGAAACTTGTACACAAGATTTAATATTTGAGTACATACTGTGAATGACTCGAAAAAAATTGCCTTTAACATTGTATTTAAGTAGTTTTTGCCACAGTCCGTATCTCCAAACAGAGTCAAATGCTTTAGAAAAATCAATGTAACAACAGAATAACTTCTTTTTAAAGTATTGTAGTATTTCGATAATAGAACTAAGCGTAAAAATATGGTCCATCGTAGAGTAGTTTTTCCGGAAGCCTGCTTGGTTCTCTGCAAGGATAGAGTTTTCAGTCAAATATTTATTAAGCCGATCGTTTAAAACGGAAGTAAATAATTTTCCGGCGCACGAAAGAAGCGTTATTGGGCGATAACAACCCGGGTCCTGGGTATTCCCCTTATTTTTGTAAATTGGGATGATAATTCCCTGTGACCAGTTACTTGGGATAATTCCAGTATTTAATATTACGTTAAACAATCTCGTATATATAGGTAGCATTATAGTTTTGGTACTTTTTATGTATTCGTTAATAATTTCATCAATGCCTGAAGATTTGTTATTCTTTAGCTTTACAATACACTTCAAAATTTCCGCTTCAGTGAACGGTGTATTCAATGTTATGCTTTCGGTTGGGTTATCATTAGTCATAATATGTTCAATGTTTATTTGAGGATCATTTTCCGAGTTATCGTTATTTAACATTTTAAAGTGATTATACAATTCCTGCAGGTCAGGGGGTTCTACTGTAGATTTATTTTTAAATTTATTTAAGATTTTCCAATATTCTCTTGGGTTTTTACTATTTAAAGAACGCAGATACTTTTCATTTTCCTTGTTATATTTATTTATAAATTTGTTCATAGTAGACTTATAATTTTTACAGGCATTTGTTAAATTAATTTTATTATGATTACTTGGGTACCTTCTATATCTTTTTCGTGCCTTATTATATATTTTTCTAGCGTTTTTACATTCTTTACCAAACCATTTATGTTTACTCTTGTTTGTGGGTTTGTAAATAGAATTACTTGTATTTTTGAATGATTTCTGAGCACTAGCTTTGAATGTAGTTGATAATTTGTTACCTATGTCATCTAACAGTGTTTGTGATGGTCTGGTTTCTGCTGCGAATAGCATAGTTTGAATTTCTTGAGTGTCAATGTTTTGAACAAATTTTTCTTGCTCAGAATGTACCCATTTTTTGTTAGTGTGTTTTTGAATATTGTTTTTACCATGCTGGATAGGCATGTTAATTTCAATATTACAATTTAGCATTGAATGTCCATCAGAATATAAATTGTCTAATTCAGAGATTTGAAAATGCTTAATTAACTTAAAGGCATTAATGCTAGCTATGTAGTAATCTAATACTGAAATATTTCTAAATGTAAAATTGCTTGAAGAGGTATGATTAAATCTTCCATTAACAATAACCAGGTTATTATTTTTACAAATATCTATCAGTTTATAACCTATATTATTCGTTTTAGAGTCACTGGATTTCCTATGAAGTCTAATGTTATTAGATTCCAGTAAAGATACACTATTAACATATATTTGAGTATCTGAGTCAATATCAAAATAGTCATTTATAAAAGTGTCACCAATGGTATAATCTATCAGCTCAGCAGTTTGAGCATTAAAGTCTCCACATAAGTATAAATGTTCATTGTCACAAGACATTTGTCTAATTTCAGATTCAAATATTTCAAATTCAATATGATTGTAAAATCTGGAATGAATGGGTGGTACATAAACTAAACCAAATATAATATCATGAGTCCTGGTATATGACTTACAGAGTTTGATCCACATAACGTAATCAGATATTGTTTCAATAAAATTAACATGTTTCAATAAATAGTCAGATACAAAAACTCCTAGACCACCTGATTTTCGTTCGTATTTCTGCTTCCTAGGTTTACTAAGAAACGTATAATTAGGTATTGAAATTATATCACTAGAGTCTAGTTTGGTTTCACAAACAAACAACAAATCATATTGAGAGACGAAAGTTTGAAAATCTGGATACAATATTTTACGTTTTAAACCACAAACATTCAGACATGCTGTTTTTAATAATTTTTCTTCGATAATATGTGAACACTGAATTGGAGATTGGTTTGATGTTGTGTCATTCACATGATTGGGAATATGCCCAGATATGTTATTGTTGTTAGTTAAAGTGCTATAGATACGTATTTTGCAGAATAATGCAACATATAAATAATAAAAGCTACATGACCATTAAATATTTGTTAAGCATCGAGAAAAATTGCTTCATGCTAATTAAAAATGACATTATGATACTAATATCAGCTTGATCAGAAAAAAAGATGTGAAAAAAGCCAAACGACAATTGTATTTAGATGTGAACATTTTATTCAGATGTGTACATTTCCTTCCGCAAAGTGATATATTTCGTCCGCGTACGGCTACTATCGCAAGTAATTTGAGCAGATTTCGCCTTTTAAAAAATTATAAGATATTCGCACAATTTTTGATAGGTTTAAGGGTTTATCATTTGTTGAAATTGAAAAAAAATTCTATCAAGTGGGTCGGGTAACTAATTATATCAAACTATCCATAAATTTCCAATGAAAAAAGAACTTTAATTATGTGTTTGGACTGACGTTCGAGAGGCTATTTCAAGGTTAGGTTAAATGTTTTCATTTCTTTCTAAATGTCTTATTTGTTGAGTTTTTTTATATTTTCACTGTCACATCTATACACTTAATGCATCACTTACAAAACATATCAAAATTATTTTGGAATTTATGGATATTTTAATGTTTAGTAACCATACCCACTTCATAGATTTTTTTCAATTTCAAATCTTGATACACCCTTAACATAATACTTGTAAGTCTTGATAACAGTTAAATACATGTATAATGAAAGATCTTATTCGACCACAATATCTATTCAATGTTATTCATTCAAGCATTCCGTCTTTGAACGTTAAACATAAATTTGAACATAAAATTGAATTAAAATCTATTTTTTTGTATTTGGTAATTAGTAGATTTACAAAACGTGATAATGGGTTATTGTATTGTATCAACTGTATATATCAAACTAAGAACAAAACAATTTTTTTTAAATATAAACAAGAAATATCTTTAAAAAAGATATTCGGCGCTGTGAAGGATTCCTTTTGTTTGAAGTATAAATGTGTATGGTATTATCTTAATTTATTTTAATTCCCAAATAAGTAAAATAATTTTTCGAGATCCACATATAGAAATTTTGGGACCTTAAACTTTTTCTAGACCCGCATATTGAAACTTTTTAACCGTATACTAAACGTACTTTTCGGGTCTACATTTTATAATTTTTTTCAAACATCAAGTTCATATTGAAGGAGAAATATCTATTATAAAAGACAAAACTGAAAGCTTTGAAGAAAAATGGAAATAAGTTTAAAAATTTATAAAAATGAATACTCAACAAAATAATTGAGGTAGATTGTGAGTGAGTGAGTGAGTGAGTGAGTGAGTGAGTGAGTGAGTGAGTGAGTGAGTGAGTGAGTGAGTGAGTGAGTGAGTGAGTGAGTGAGTGAGTGAGTGAGTGAACGAGTGAACGAGTGAACGAGTGAACGAGTGAGCGAGTGAGCGAGTGAGTGAGTGAGTGAGTGAGTTAGTTAGTGAGTGAATGAGTTAGTGAGTGAATGAGTGACTGAGTTAGTGAGTGTGTTTTGACAATTCCTAACATACATACAAAATTGTACTTGTACTTTAATTAGTAAGATTTATGAAATACATTATGTAAACATGTATAATTGTAATTGTACTAATATTTGTGTTTTCTTTTTTAATGTATGATATGAAATGTTTTATATAAAATGAATCTTTTGAATAAATGAGAAAAATTAAAAAAAAATGTATCCTTCACAGCGCCGAATATCTTTTTTAAAGATATTTCTTGTTTCACGTACCACAAGAATTTTATGACTGGCCTTTATGTGAAACAAACGGTAGATAAATGACTTTGCTGAGAGTACATGCAGTTTACCCTTCGTATGAGGGATCGCCTCGAATCAAGTTCTTTATTAATCAGTATACATGAGCATACAAAGTATCTCCCTTTGATAAAATTAATAGTTTTTTTGTAAATTTTCCAGTATTTTGGACATGTCTTTTTATTGTAAAAAGTTTTTAATTATTAAAAATCATATAATGAAAATTCTTTAAGACAATCTATTTTGAATAGATTATAAGCATTACAATTCTTTTATAGATTATATTACTTTATAATGCTTTATAATGCAGAGTTGAGAGTTGGGGAAGATACGCGTAGGTTTTAGCCTTAAATCCAAAAAAAATTGTTGGTGAAATTTTCTTAAATAATTCTGCTGTTCCGGGATCCGATAACTGTTTTTTTTCCAGGAAATACTGATAAGTTCCTTGTTTCTGTGTATTTGATAAATGAAAATGTACATGTGTATGTTGTATAATATACTTTTTAGAATTACTTTAAATAATCTCACATTAATGGCATAAACATTCATGTACTACCAAGTTCTTTTTTGTGTGAATACTATTTAGAATGGACATGAGTTTTCGTTTTCGGTTTGTGTGTTTGTGAATAGGTACCTAGGTTTGTCAAACTTGAGTTGACGCTTAACAAAATTCCAATTTGGCATGGCCTAATGAGTATTCCTATTAATTGTTTATATAAAGTTATTAACCATAGTGCAGTTAATACGTAAAACACACTCTCAAAAATATATATGATTACGATATTGATCTATTTATTTTGAGACATATCAATGGTAAACCGGAAATGCAATGTGAAATGCAATACTTAATTGCACATGATGCAGATAGTTCGTTAATTCCCTTTGACATATCATGCTTGTCTCCTAAATCTACGCCGTTTGTCTTTTTTAAAGACATTTCTTGTTTCAATATAAAAATGTGTTACCTGTTTTAGCTTTTCCGCTATCCATTCTTCATCAAGAAAAAAATGTTTTCATCCGATGTTAAATTTCAAAAAAAAAACTCCTCAGTATTGACATATTCCAGACAAGGAGTAAGTTAAAGTATGAGTGAAGCCACTACGTCACTGTCCAGTATTTTATTAACTGTTCAAACGATGATATCTTATTCTAGATTCAATTGTAAGCTAAACTTATTACCATCACGACAGTCTATTTACTAATCACACATTACAGTGTGTTCTTCCTTCTTTTAAACTCAAGAGTATACTTCTGATGAATGACACAACGTGTTCGACTTATATTTTTATTTCGAACTAGTTGGCCTTAGCATAGAAAAATATATTGTAAAAAAATGTCTAAATGGTGCATGTACGCTAATTGTATTACAATACCTGCGATCGAATTACGAAACTAAAAAAATATATATGCATTACTACGGCGTCCATAAAGTGACATTTATATTTTTTATTTTTACAATTATTATTTCGTTTAAACAAATTTTTATTATCATTTCGTGTTTTTTTTTCGAAATAATCATTTCGTTTTTCGAAATAAATATTTTGTATTTACGAAATAATATTACGTTTTAACAAAATGATATTATTTCGGGTTTTTTTTCGAAATAATTTTTCATTTTTTTAAGAAATTATATTTTGTAATTACGGAAGAATAATTTCGAAAAAAAAACTAAAAGATATTTTGAAAAAAAAGGAATAATATCATTTTGTTTAAACGTAATAATAATTTCGTTTAAACGTAATATTATTTTGTAAATACGAAATAATGATTGCAAAATAATATTATGTTTAAACGAAACAATATTACGTTTAAACGAAACAATTTTACATTTGTAATGCATTTTGGTTTTAGAAAAATATTCATTAAATTTAGTATAAATCAGTTTGTGAGACGACTGAGAGCTTAAAAACGCAACACCCATATACATAAGTGACAAAATACATTCCTTGATGAAGACTTCTGGTAAACTGTATCCATATTACACCATGACAAGATATAAGCCTGCCAAGTGATCCAAAAGTTATGCTGGCATATTAAACTTAAATGAAACTTGAGGTCTTTTAGTACTATTTCCGCCTTCACACATTTTTAAAGTATAAAGTGGTAATTATCATGTATGACAAAATACATATATAAAATTATTACATCAGTCTTTAGCGTATACAAGTCATACATGTATTCTTGACACACTTGAGCTTATGAAAAATTGTGCATCATACTGGGAGTATTGCGTTGTGAAGTGTTTGCCTCAAGATTTGAAGTTTTCTGCATACCGCGACCCGCAGAAATTGTTTTAATTATTTATTCTTCTCTTTTTATCTCAAAATGTCCCAATAAATTTTATTACCATCTTTCATTGTTATAACAACCAATGTTATGTATTAAAGAAGCAAAATTTTCATTTTTTTAAATAAAATGTTGAGCAGACGAACAACTTATCTCATGAATGAGAAACACTCAAGTTTTCAATATCTAATAAGTTTTATGAGCATTGCTTTGTCATGAAATAAAGACATGACGTACTAGTAGTCTTGATATAGTTGTAGTTGTTGTCATTTACTTTAATAAATCACTACTTCGCTATTCAAAGAAAACAACTTCTAAAAGTTTCATTGGATTTTATTGAAAGTCAGAAATACAAAACCTTTGATACGGTTCATATGACTTGAGGAGAACTGCATTCAGTGTATATATAATAAAACTACTAAAGGGAACATTTGTAACTGTTATTCAAATTATGTTTAAAGGTACTCATTCACAGATTTCAACTTAAATATCACTTATTTCAAAAACTATCAAAATTGTATTTGAACATTTTTGGAAGCAGAAAAGTAGTGTTCTGATAATGACGATTTTAGTGCAAATTGACATACAACTACAAATGATGGTGTTTTATGTAGTAAAAATCTACCTCGTATGTCACGGTATAGATTGTATAGATAACTTTTATTAACAACTTTTGTTGTATATTTCTTGCAACCTATAGGTCAGTTTGTCTTAAAATATTTAGAAATAATTTTTTGACTCAATTACAGACGCTGAAAGGTATTTTGAAAATAAGAAAAAATGACCAAATCTGTGAACTAGTACCTTTAATGTTTTTGTTATGTAAAAGCAAATGTCTGTATGGTTTTACTAAATTCTTAAATAGGATTAATTAAGAATTTATGTAAACATCAAATTAACTGGCTTACTTGACATGTACTATCTTTTTAGGGACATTTCTCTGTCCGTACTCGCTTACTCTTCAACGTGTAGCCCATACCTACATGTACCAAGAATAATGGACATTATGGTATAATTTGAAGAAGATAGATGGCATGCCACATCTTGCCACCAATCTCAGATTGCCATATGAGCATGCTTACTTTTTCCATGTGATTATCGAGCGAACGAGTTTCATAGTAATGCGTTCATCAAAATTAAGTTTAGTTCTAGCCAGGTGACATTCAAATTCTGATTTATCAGACAAAACTCTCAAAAGCCCATTCTCAGTCAGCATTCTGATTTATGGAAGTTCATGTAATTGCTGTCAGAACAAGGGCATGTTTTTTGTTCAGTATAGTGTTATTTAAACGTTTTTGCAAATAATTCCATGCTAAATACAGCCTAGGCTAAAAGATGTTCTGTTCCGATCTTGTAATCTCCTCAAGAGGGTTCAAACTTTTACAAGTGGACTTCGATTTTGTGCCCCACTGTTAAACTGTTTGTTCGCTAAACTGAATAATTATTACCAACTACAGCAAGATTTTAGTGTTATACAAGTATGCATTTAATTTCATCTAAGAAAACTATAATCTCTAGCATTAGTTTATCTATAATGGATGTTATGGGTTAAGCTTAGAAACCCTCGCTCGAAACAATTCTACAAGTTAACACAAGACATTGTTGATTGATCAAATGATCGGTGTTGATATTCTCAAACTTACAGAACGAGAAATCGGCATATGTATTTTGCAAGGCGGTGCGTCACCTGCAGAGATAAGATTTCTAATAGCTTTAGTTTTCTGTTAAATCAAAGCAGTAAGAAATCTTTCATTTCCACTTTTTAACGCATGTACGACAAAACCGGGTTTGCATCGATAAAGAAGCATACAAGTCCTGCAAGCAGACTGCAGTATGATCCTATGCTGTACACATTTCCATTATCGATCGGACACAAATATTAAATCAAAGCGCTGATAGTGCTGCCTTGACATGGGCTTATGAGATTGTCTCATAGATGAGAAAATGACAAGTAACTTTGTAACAAGCATTTTTATCACAACAAACGTATAACATTTATTCGATAAAAAACAGAGAAGTATGCATGCTCATATGTAGACCTGGGATTGGTTCCAAGCTGGCCACCTAAATTCCATGAACTTTAATATAATGTTAATTTTCAATGATGTTTTTGCTTCATGATCCAGGATAAGCTAAAACTAAAGAAAAACATACAGAAAAGCTAGTAATGCGTGACATTCTCAGCTGAGAGAATAACAAAAAGTCATAAATTTATGTTTAGAATTATGTCCTTTGAACATCATAGGGTCGACTTGATTTGCCAGGGCAGAGCAAGCCGGCGTACGCTGATTCCTAAACGGGCACCGGCAAATCAGTTAGTGATGTCACGATGATCGAGTAGAATCGAATAATCGTCGCTGGGCGCTAACATTAGCGACAATCGATTTTCTTTAAGGAAAATCGATTGTCGCTGGTAGTTTCAGAACCGCAGATTTTGCCGCACTCGACCTCAGTTTGAACTTGTACACAAGGGACAATGAGGTTACTTTTAACTTTCAATCTTATTTAGTAAATAACTTATCAGTCTAAGTCAAACTCGCTGTTCTACCCGTCCTTCACATGTCAAATATCAAACAAGAATTTGAACGAATGTCGGCAAATTTCAAAGATAAATAGCAATTTACAAAAAGTTGTCTATTTTTATTGATGACGTAATGTACAAGTCTTGATATCGCTAATAACAGACGTTTGGTACATCAGATGTGTTATAAATCATCTCACTCAAATTGTTACGATTTATAGGTCAATTACCTAATTAGAATTTACGACCAAATCTCTTTGGGAAACTCTGTGAGGTATGGTAAAAGTTCAATAGCCGGATACGGTCTTATTCTCCTTATGTCGTATCAATGAAGTTTAAAATTAATTAACTCACTAGAATCCAATAAACATAGAAACTGAACCAAGCTAGCTTATTTCGTGATGGTTCACCATAATATGGTGGTAAAATCCATCCTTAAGGGTGGTTAATAGGATAACGCTCTGCTTTGTGAAACATTCGTCCTCAATAATTTTCGTAACCGACACGTTACTAACATTTTTATTTTACCTGTATCACTTTTAAATCATCTTGAATGAATTTGTTCAGAAAAAAAGTTAATTGAATGGACATTTATAGCATTGGACAAATCTATCAGAACACATATTCATTCACTCAGACAGAATGTGAACGAATTACTTATTTGTGAATTATGTTATTAAACAATTGTACCAACATCTTTTGCTTATGAATATTGTGAAAAACAAACTGTTACTGAAAGATATTTCTAGATGATGAAGGGATAAATCAAACGACTGCTAGCGGTTTCAAAATGGCATTGTGTAACAAAATTCATACCAGCAATTATTGCATAACATTATCTGACTCAGATACTCTATACTTGCTGGTTTAAATTGAAAGCATATGAATTTACCTCACTTTATAATACAGTAAAAACCATTTAAAATCATGATCATATCTTTCAAGTCTTGAGAGTATTGTTAGCAATGACAAGCGATGGATACGCTTTAGCAGTTCCTATCTATAACCATTGTAACCGTATCATGTTTAACAGTTAAATTTGCATGATTTTTTGTTGACAAAACTAAATTTATTTTATTAAAGCTAAAAGATCGTACTTAATATCTGATGTGAAATTCACACTATGTTAATATATTATCATTGTGTAAAATTGACGTAATTTTGACTGAAACTGGATTTTTTCTTAAAGCCGGTCGCCATTTTGTTTACGCTTCGCGTCTCATGGGTGAACATTTTTATTTGTAATAAAGCAGTATCAAGCAAATTCATTTAAAGAAGCTGGTTTTCAGCTCTATAGAGGTCCCACTGGGGGTAAGTGATGATTTTTTTTTAAAAAAAGACAATTTTCGTCTAAAAATGTGTCCGAAAATCACCAAAGTTTGACCACATCTACCGGTTGAACATATGAATAGGACCTCATAGGACCTGTTTTTAAACATTCTTTCATTCCAGACCTTTAATTTGGTACCAAACTTTTGCACATCTATGCTTGCGCTTTTTGCGATTTCCCACGGAAAGCCCCTACCCTGTGATCCCTGTTTAGAGCACTGGAAGAATTACTTCCCTTTGCACTCTTCACAAAAAAGTCCTTACCTTAGCAGACTGATTTTGCCAAAAATCGAAGCATTTTACCAGTGTTCTTTAACCTTGTTAGACAAATCATTTCATTAATTATGTAGTTTCCATGAAAGTTTATGATTTCCTGTGTTTTTGTCGTAATTTTCTTTTTTCATAACGTTCTGATCAACAGTAGATTTCGTCATCGGTTTTCGCGACGCTGACGTAAATAATCAAAGCATTGAAAGTACTGGGTATTCATTATGTTTAGTTGTTAATTGCATTATGGATTTTGAAAGAAATATTTTCTAATTCAGTGTGGTTTTCAGTACCTTTTGAACATGGATTTTATACAAAATGTTATATAAGTTGTGACTGCGTATCTTGCACACATTGGGTCAATTTTCTTAATGAATGAATTTAATCTCAGTTGGAGTGTAAAGTATTTTGGCAGGGTTTAACACATAGCAACTCATTGTAAATATCAATTTATCAAACCACTGCAGCCTGTTAACATACTGTTGCTAGATAGGCTAAATCTCTAGAGCTTCTGCTTCAGTATTATTCCTGACTTGGCCATTTTTATCAGGGTAGTACTTCTTTTTCCAGTTTAAATAGTTATGAATGGATTTGATTTAAGATAGAATCTGTTTGCAAGTCAGGATTTTGTTGCTTCTTTTGATTTTAGTCATAATTTATTTTTACTGAAGACTGTTACGAGGACCATGGGAATGATTTTATTTTTTGACGTCATATTCAACACAAAATTCTGATATATGGTTAGTGATGATTATTGTTTTATTTCAGGTTTTAGTGTTTGTAAATATTATCAAATGTTTGGTTAAAATATCATGAAAGGGCTTGTAAAGGAACAGCCACATACACAGTGAAAGACTGCCCAAACATACCAGAAATCTCAGTCCCTAAAACATATCACAAAAACATGAATTTGATCTGAGAAACTTAGGTGCTTATATATTTGAAAAAAAAATGAATATATTAACCCCAGCATTAAAAAAGGAATATCTGTGAATCACATGTGATTCATATATCTGAATACTAATTAAGCTGGTGCCTGGAACATATAACCCATAGTATTTAGTCAAACCAAGTATTCGAATCCACTGTTTGCTTTAAGTATAGTGCTTTTTAGTATTATTTTCCAAATAAGTATATGCGATGAACTATAATAATTACCTTCAACTACTTTCATGTTTAACCTTACCAAGTCATATTTGGTGTATCAACTTAAATGAACATTTTTAAACCAATGATCATTATACAGAAAACTGATCCTGACAGCAATATCACACTACCACCTAACAGTGATAACTCACAGCCACCTGACAGCAATATAACACAACCTTTAGGCACTTAATTTAAATTGCCTTTCAGTCCAGTTTTCTAAATATACAATTGAAGCCCAGTTATTTAAGTTGACTAAACTCACAAAATCACTATGATACATTCTTTATAAGCATCTCTTTTATTTTCCATCTTTCTGACACAATCAGTAGTGATTACTACTAGTGATTGTTAAATATTATGCCTATGTATTATCTTTACAATTCATTTTGCTGCAGTAGTTAATAATTGCAAGAAAATGAAAAGAAACATTTAATGTGACAGATTTTCAGGTCCTAGGTTACCCAGACTGGTACAACATATGTTATGAGGATCAATCTGATGAGACTGTGTATTCTTACAAAATGATGGAGGAATTTGAAGAGAATAACCTAGAAATTATTGTTTAAAGTTGGTGACACTAGTTTTATTGCTTAAATTTCATTTAAGCATTTTATGAGTTGGAAAGTGACATTGTTGTGATTTTCATATATACGTTTACCGAGGGTGGTCGCATATAATGTCATGTAATCTCTTTAATAAAACAGATACTTCAAAATGTTTTGTTTTTCTGATGAAAAGGCCTTTCCAATGATGTATGACAAGTGGCATTTTATGAGAGAAAAAAATTTGGCTTGTTATTGCTACAATAGTATTGTGTAGTATTGTGATTTTTATATTTTCCTTTGTTTTTAAAATGTTTTCAAAGAAATTAATCATGTGCAAATATAGTTTGTTTTAAGCAAATAAAGGATGTTGTCTTGAATGAAGTGTTTTTCCTATTTTTTTTAGAGATTTAATGCTACTTCTAATATAAAATCTCTGTATTTTCTCAGGAAAGCTTTTGTCGAGATAAATTAAGCATTTGTACAACTTTCGATTATTAATCGATTTTTAATCGATTAATTACATTTGATTCAATTCGATTATCGATTATGATTTTTGTCCGATTCTCCATCACTACAAATCAGTTTTTTTGTCCGAGATTAAGTCGGAATCACTAGCCGGTGTGCGCCGAATACGCTGGCAAAATTGGCAAAAAGTGAAAGTATTATTAAAAAAAACAACACTTATTTTGTGGGTCAAATACTAATTGATGCTATGTGTTACTCCCGTTACGCGTCATTTATGTGGGAGTTATATTATAAGTACACTGTACACATTTTACTCGCCAGACACGAACTTGAAAATATTGACTTCAATGATGTATCATACACTGCTGGAAATGTGACCGTCGGCAACAGTAATTCATCGTTTTCCTCGTCTTCACTCATCATTACTTCGCTTATTATTTTTGACACAATCACAGCCGTAGCTATTTACATCATTTTAGTTAGCCGGAACGCTTGATTCATAATGTTACACTGGGGCGAGCCGATCGGTCATCGGTTTACGCCGGTTCGTAAGTTCGTAAGAGAAATATAGTCTAAATTGAATGTTTACATGTTTGACTTCACTATGTATAACAAAGTTAGAAAGTGATGAAAACAGCCTCGTCCATTTGCTGCGAATAATCTCGGACATATTTAGACGCTATTTTGAAACTACCGGTGTTGAAGTAAACAAATATATGGTCGAGGAGTTCCGAATGTATCGTTATGTAACGTTCTGTAACGTTTTGTGTAATTGAACACGCTACTGTTTCAATACTGCCCTAAAAGGGAATTTTGTAAGTTGGTGCGTCGATTTAAGAACAAAATAGTCCGTCACAAATAGATTTGGTTGAATATATTCAGAAATATTCTTTTATTATCTATATAAAAACAAGTGAGTAATATCTACTGTCTTATTCACTGAGCCACGCGTGCTGAATTAATAATTTTGTACAAGAATTAATACTTTTTCACTGTACCACAATATCCTGGACTCATATGCCATGTTTTGAAAACTGATGAAGTGGAGTGGATTATTTCAAACACAAACACGTAATGTTATTTTGTACATTTTGTACACGTACCGTACTTGTTTGAAATTTGCACACCGAAGTAATTTTGCAGATTATGTGATATGTATTAATGTGTAACTGCAGTGACACCATTTCCTGTCTAATTAACCCCTCGTTATATACGATTGTTGGAAATTTAGTAGGCGTTCGTGGAAAGGCTTTCGAATAGATGGAAAATAAAACAACTGAATAAATTAAGGGTCTATAGAAATTTTGTAACAGATAAGTTAAATCAATTACATTAAAACAGGATCTAATTTTATTTAACTTCTTGTTTAATAAATGTAGTATAAATTCTTATTATAAATATTTTGAGGGGATTTAAATGAGACAGGAGATAAAGCGCCATGGTCGTGCGACCACATGCACGACTCATGCAGGTCGGTTCGTCTCCATTCGGAGACAAACACCAAAATCAACAGCGTAAGCCAACTCCTAGCAAAACATTAACAGCTCTGGTAACCAAGCCTTATTTCCATTCTCTATGATAAAGGAAGGCATGGGCAGCGTTCAGTTAGCAGTTAGCGTTAGCCAAACACAGTTACCGTTATGAACGGTTAATTGAACGACCCGTTGAAGTGCGAACGTTTAAAGATGGCGGACAAGAGGGTCGTTACTTCTATTTTATTAGAAGAATTCGGAGTGGAGGACTTGTTTTTCTTTTTTACTTGTTTTTTTTGTAAATGTATTAATCTAAATCAACGGAAGTAACACCGCCGACTTCGTTAAACCTAATCCGGAATTTAAATTTATGGGTTTTTTCCGTCCGTGCACAGGCGGTACAAGCAAAGTTGTCAACACATTATTGCTAAACAGCACGAACTATGGATTTAATCATATTGTTCTTTTTACACGTGTTTTCATTGTAACAGTGAAAGTTTGTTCGTACCGAAGGGGGACAACCAATATATTTGAATTCCGGATATACAATGGCAGTCACTAATTTGCAAAATATACTGGAACTATTTTGTTTCAGGTTGTTTCATACTCGCGTACAATATACTAAAACCGTTAGCTGTTGGCCTTTAACGTTTTCCGCTAACAGACCGTTCAATAATGACTGTTAGCGAACGTTAAGGAACGTTACGAAACGTTCGCGGTAATGCTAGGTTTAACATCTGGCCACGATCTCCCCGATCAGCCAGAGGCTAAAAAATCGGGGAGCTCTACGACTAAATGGTATACTCCACGACGTTCTGTTACGCTTCCTTACGAAATCAGCACGTTTTGTTGCGCTCTACTGCGCTTTGCTACGATCGAGCCCACGATTTGCATCACGTTCTGTTACGCTTTGTTGCGATCAACACGATTGGCTTCCACGCTCCACCACGTTCCGTTACGTCCTGTTAAGATCTCCCACGACAAAGCCGCTTTGTTGCGATCTCCTGCGATTTGACCTACGATTGGAGACAAATGACCACGTTTTACGTCACGATTTGATATTTAAACAAGAAATAATTCTTTCCCAGCGACGTGGGATGAAAAAATGTTTCCACGCTGGTCCCGATCTGTTGCGATTGTACTCCACGTTCTGTTACGTTCTGTTACGCTTCGGTACGTTCCGTTACGTTTTGTAACGAAGGCCACGCTCTGTCACGACTAGAAAATGAATCGGGGCAATCGTGGTGAAATTTAAGTTTGATTTAAAATCTGTCCCGATGCCCACGATGTCCCCGATTCAACCACGTTCCGGTACGCTCCCCCACGACCACCCCGATTCAACTCCGCGCTCTGTTATGTTCGCCACGATGCTCTGGAATCGGGGACATCGTGGTTATCGTGGCCAGATGTAAACCTAGCATAACTGAACGCAGGGATGGTATTTAGGAACGACCAGAGCCAGTCAAATGCTTCGCTTAAAGAAGGCAAACGCTTGGCTAAATGTATGACATTTAAGTCAAATTGGACAAACACATCAAAACTGTGATATTTTCTATCATCAGATAAATACAAACGAATGGGTTGTCAACGTGTGCAGTTTATTATGTCAATTAAATTCAATTGGCCTCTAATTCTGTCTTACTTAAGGTTGCAGATTCTTAGTTTATTATTTTACTAGATATTTGAATATTATTACAAAATTGTATTGAAGACTTTACAAATAAATCAAAAACAAAATTTATACAGCCACGCGTTATATTTTGTATATATCTATATATCTGTGTTTAAAATCATAATCATACCCCCGGGGCGTATATTTAATACATGTATTATCTATTACGATTTACATACACAAGGGAGTTAAATAGAATCTAAGCACTTGCCATTGTTGCCTCCCTTTCTGTAAACTACAAAATAATGTAGTTTTTATTCACAAATAATAAGACTGTGAAAAGAATTTTATAGATCTTGTATGCTATATCAAGATAAACACATCATCATTGTATTTCCAAACAGGCGTATGCACATTTTGATAGTTTTGAGACAAAACCCCCAAAAAATAGAAAATGAAAATTCAGAATGTAACTATAAAGCATTACTTAAATTTTCATGGAATTGTAATGTTTGTTCTAAATAGTTCCACGGGATCATATAACTTAACACTAGAATACAGTTTGAAAGGTCGAACACATAGATGCCTATTAAGGCTCCCGAATAACGTTATGATCATTCTCATACTCAGAGGTTAACAGGATTCTCGATCTATCGATCTCATTAGATATATAGAAAATCTTTATATCCCCTGCATGGGTACAAGAATGCGTTATGATTAGCTTAAATGCCGTTTCTGTACACACTTTGCACGAGTAGCCTGTAGTCAGTTTGAAAGTAGTTTGTGAGCTCTTATTTAAAGCGAGGGCAATGAGTGCAATTAGAGGGGTTTGTTCCTACCTCGTTGAAAATTCCATAACTTTAAACTTCGTAGGTCATACTTACGACTGGATATCATAATTTCTTCAAGACCGAACACAGAGGGTCCTAGTCAGTGGGAACATCTCAGAGAAAATACCTGTGATAAGCGACGTATCACAGGGCTCGGTCCGGGGACCCATGTTGTTTCTCATTTTCATAAATGACCTTCCGGATGGACTTCATTCCAAGACAAGACTCTCCGCAGACGATTGTATGTTGAACCGTCAAATAATCTCTGCTGAAGACCAACACATACTACAGGAAGACCTTAATACCCTAGCGAAGTGGGAAGCAACATGGGGGATGGATTTTCATCCACAGAAATGTAGCGACATCACCAGGTCAAGATCTCCCATTATGAACAACTACAGCTTGAAGGGCATACAACTCAACATAGTACAATCAAGCAAATACTTCGGCGTAGAAATCCGCTCAGGCCTATCATTGAAAGATCACATAAATAGAGTCGCAAAGAAGGCAATCAACACCTTAGCTTTCATACGCCGGAATCTCCACAATGCCAATTAAGAAATAAAGACTCAGGTATATAATGCTCTTGTACGTTCCAACTTAAAATATTGTTCTAGCGTATGTAATCCCCATTAGAAAACTCTCATCACCAAGATTGAAATGATTCCATGAAGAGCAGCACGATGCATCATCAATCGTTACCACAACACCAGCAGTGTGACTGACATGCTCCATCACCTAAAATAGGAATCCCTTGAATCACGTCGACAGAAATATCAGCTCATCATATTTTTCAAGATTATACATCATCTAGTTGACATTGACCACACCTTCTATCAACAAGAATCCAAACCTATGCCAAGACATCATAATACAAAATGTACTAGATATCTACCCTTCTCTTGTCGGACAGACTCTTACCGCAACAGCTTCTTCTCTAGATGTGTACCATAATCTAACAGCCTCCATGGCTGAGGCCCACTCTGTGGCATCATTTAAGAGTGGGTCTCAGAGACGTAACCTTTAAGGGGATACTTTTCCAGTTATTCAGTAGCTCCAAATGATAGGGTGAAAATAACTGGGTGAATCTTTTTCTTCTACTTACTTTTTTCTCTTATATGCTTTTTAAATATTGACCGTTCTATTTTCTTTCTTTTTCTGTATTTTTCTTTTTGTACTTTTTATCTTACTATACTTTTTATGAGAAATATGGTCTAAATTGAATGTTCACACGTTTACTAGTTATAACAATGTTAGAAAGTGATGAAATATATAAAGCAATAAAATGTACTTACAGCCTAATTGCGCTCTTGGTTAGCCAAAACAGTATTTAGTTGTGTGATAAAGAATTATTCCTATGACGAATCACCACTGTAATTATTTATCAAAAATGATTGTTAACTTGAATCTTTTATTTATTGTTTAACTGCACATTATGTACATGGGCACATTAATAGTATTTACATTCATGAATAACACTATCTAATTGTGTTCATGAGTTTTAATTAGCTTTTGCACGAAATTCACGACACAAATAACGTATGCTTTAGGTTAAGGCCAACTATATTATTTTGCATTTTACATGTTTATGTCTTTAAGGTGACAGTAGTATAAATACGAGACAAAATAAATGAAAAGGGACATTATAAACATATAATTTTATACCCGTTGCCTAAGTCGGATAGAATACTCGTAGCGAAGCTCGTTGATAAATCCCATATCTAACTGCTACTCATGCTCTATCATATTAACTGAGTGCGAGGGTTTTCTGAGTAAGAACAACCTGGCAGCGGACTTCTAAAAAATCCTAATACTCGCAGCGTTTGAGGATTTTGAGAAGTCCAATAGCGTATCCAATTACACAAAACGTTACAGAACGTTACATAACGATACATTCGAGACTCCTCGGCCATTCGCTGCGAATTATCTAATCTAATACACTAATATGCGATCGTTAAGGCAATGAGTGATGTTTCAATATTTACGGACTAAAAACGAAACATCGCTCAATGCCTAAACGACCATATATTTGTTTACTTCAACACCGGTAGGTTCAAAATAGCGTCTAAATATGTCCGAGATTATTCGCAGCAAATGGCCGAGGAGTTCCGAATGTATCGTAACGGAACGTTTTGTAACGTTCGCGGTAACTGAACTCCCTACAAGGCAGGTTGTTTTAACACAGAAAATCACGAGGTTTACATCCGACTTACACAACGATTCGAGTGATAAGTTACAAATGTACATTGATTGGGCCATTCGGAACTGCCTCGGCGATTTTCCACGCAAATACACCTCGGATATCACGAGGAGCGAAAATAGTTCCATCATAGAATCTAGCCTCGTTCCCGACGTTTGGAACGCTGGCACACACCAAAAATGACGGACGATTATGGGCAGTTAAAGCTCTTCAATGCCTGTAACTGATATTTATTCAAATCAAAGTTGATCCTCAAACATTTTTGTTTACTCGATACTTTCTGCAAAATGAGCTGCCATGTTGATTGTTTACATCGGCACTACTTAACCTATGAGGTTAATCGCCTGACCTCATAACTTTGTTGTATTTCTACTACGATTGATATCCGAGGTGTATCTTCGTAGATGATCGCCGAGGTCGTTCCGAATGTGATTGGGCATGAACTACATTTTGATTTGAATGCATCTTCACGAGCGTATAGCGTATCTGAAACTATTAATTAACAGATAACAAGCGTAATTTGATCACTTGGTTTTAGGATTCGCGACGGTAAATAAGTATAGGATAGAGCATGAGTAGCAGTTTGATATGGGATTTATCAACGAGCGAAGCGAGTTGATAAATTTCATAATAAACTGCTACGAGTACTCTATCCGACTTAGACAACGGGTAGGAAATATATGTTTATAATGTCCATTTTCATTTTTTTGTCACGTATTTATACTATTGTCACCTTAAAGCCATATAAAACGCAGAGAAATATAGTTGGCCTTAATCTAAAGCGTACGATATTTGTGTCGTGAATTTCGTGCGAAAGCTAAAAAAACCAAGAACAACATTTAAATTGTGTTTTTCATGGATATAAATATTTGTGCCCATGTACATATCGGCAGTTAAACAATGAATAAAAATCATTTTTGATAAATAATCACAGGGGTGAGTCGTCTTGGGAATAATTCTTTATCGCAGAACTAAAAAATGTTTTGGCTAATGTCCCGTATAGTGAAGTACTTAGAACAACCACAGTTCAGTTTCTACGACTTTTATTGCAGTAAAATAAGTGTAACATTCAGTCTGCTGTCCACTACTGTACACTACTGTACACTACTGTACACACTCTCTCACATTTCCTAAGTCTTATATAGTATTGAGACTTATGTAAGTATTGAAATTGGTTTATATAACTGTCTAGACCAATTAATACCACTAATAAATATTACATGAAAAATTATGTATAATATTAACAACATTGAAGAACATATGAATAACATAAGTAATTAAGAACAGATGTTTATTGAAAGGTGCCCCAATATCTGACAAAATCGTCTATCAACTGTGACACATGAATGAATTGGTAGCTAATGACCAATGTAATATTATGTAAATAGTCTCATGAAATGTTTCAATCTTTGACAAATATTTGACACTACGCCACACTTCGTTCCTTCCTAATTAAAAGATTGAAAATTTCATAAATAGTAGTAAATGCAACTTAAACAAAAAGTAACTTTTCTAACGAATGGAAATAAATGTAACTTCTTTAATAAAATGTAAGATTTCTAATGAATGGTAATAAAATTGTAACTTCTCTAATGCAACAACGAATAATGATGCATTCTTGCTTTTTAACAAATTAAACCCTCTCTCTCTCTTTCATTCATTCTCTCTCATCTTTTGACAATTCACACATATTGAAAATATAATGATATAGAATAATAAAGAAAGAAAAACACATAGGAATACACAAATTTGTATAAGATTAAAACTATTGTCAATAATGTTTCTATATCATAACGTATATCATAATATATAATGTTTCGGTATATTGTTTCTTTGAAATAAGGTTCCCTGATAAATAAAAGTTTAAGTTTAAAGATACTTCTATGATGACAACACAATCGCGGTGATGATAATAATAAACATTGTTGTGGGTCCTGATGACAATAACACAATCGTGGATCTTGATGACAAAATAAAATTATGACAATAAACACAATCGAGGATCCTGATGAAAAATAAACACAATCATGGATCCTGATACAGATATGAATACTCTTGTGGATCCTGTTTATAAAATTAAACACAGTTGTGGATCCTGATGAAAATACAGTTGTGGATCTTGTTGACAAAATGAAATTATGACAATAAACACAATCGAGGATCCTGATGAAAAATAAACACAATCATGGATCCTGATACAGATATGAATACTCTTGTGGATCCTGTTTATAAAATTAAACACAGTTGTGGATCCTGATGAAAATACAGTTGTGGATCTTGTTGACAATATGAAATACTGCTGTGATTTTTGCATTTTGGAAGCATTCTTAAATCTTCTAATCTTCTGATGTGACATAAAAAGTTATTTGTAATAAATTAAACATTGTTGAGCAACAATGTTTCCATGAGATTTGGATACATCTCTCTGTTTCTTTGTATACCATTCACTGGCGCCGATGCCATTCTCGCTTCGGATGCTTTATTCGAGCACACAGTGTTGTCTGTCGCCAAGCGCTGATGTAAGATCGGCATGACTACATCCTCATTTTGCTTGTCCTCAGTGACCGCTGAATATCGAACTGTCTGATTTTTTGCTTGCTTTTTGTTCTTACAAAATTTACAGTATATGAAAATGGACAAGACCAAAGAAAGTAAAATGACCACTGAAGCAATCAGTATTGGCCAGAAGAAATTAATTGCATGGTCTTCAGGCAAACTATCATAATTGGTCATAGAATTTAACTTATTAATGAGCGAGTCCATCGGAATCATTTCTATACCCTTTAACTCTTTAGGCATTGTTAATTTAGAAATATTTTGAGTTGAAACATGAAAAGGTTTCCATATATTAGTTGAAAAATTTGGGAATTTGAAGTCATAATTTTGTTGTAACCTAAATTTTGATGAACTTGTATACCAGGCATTCAAAGTAAAATGTTCATTATAAGCTTGACATTGCATGTCTAACCTAATAGTACCTATTGGAGGTTTAACAATAATATCCAACTTATTGTTAGCAGCATTTTGACATACGGATACAAATTTTAATTCATTACTGGTTGCTATTACCCAGTTACCATTGTCTAAATATTCTGCCAAAGGAAGTTGAGAGTGTGTATATATTATTCGGGTACATAATTCGTCTACCTTGCTCGATTGTTTCATGAATAATGCCATTAAACAAGAATTTGACAATGATGTGCTGTAGAAGGCGCTTTGAATTTTACAAGTACGGTGATTCATGCAGGATTGCATTTCCATTTCTGATAGTATGGCATACTTGGTCCTGCCTTTATCTACCACAAATGCATTTCCTTCTATTAGATATTTTGCTGTCATTTGCGCGTAATCAGTATGATAATTTTTGGAGCTATTTTGCGGTATATACGGTATCTCAAAATTATATACCTTATACACATTAAATGAATTAACAATCTCTAAAAGAGGAATATCAACTGAAATAACGATCGTTTCTGTTAACAAAATGGTGTTGCAAGTTAGTGACTGATAATATTGCCATAATTCCGTACTAGGATCGGCAAACAATTCAAAATGACTTGGAAGCCTAGCGGAAATATCATGTAACATTTCTCTTAGATGTGATGGTGAAATGAGACTTGGAAATAGTCTCATAGCACTTAACAAGTCTAATTGATTTTTGAATTCATCTAAATGTAAGGCCGCGAACCATATTGCTTGTTTAATCTCATCAATTACTATTTTTAGATTATTATAATTAACTGAATAATCCTGTACCGCAGAAATTTGAAGTTCCATATTATGTTTAATGTTATTAATTCTGTCGTTTAATTGCGCCAAAGTAGAGATCAAGTTATTAATGGTATTTCTGTTTTCTGCTATTTGCTGTCTAGATACATTTAAGATTGACAAACTATTTTCTAAAACATGCACTACTGATTTTTGACTCTTTTGCAGTTGATTGACATGAACTTTTAAGTCATTGACATCCGAATCATCAGCAGTACCAAAAAGGAACTTAAACACACCACCTAACGGTAAAACTGAACGACTTTGTCTGGCATTTAATGTCTTAAAGTCTAAATAGGTGTCGACAATATTTTCTCTCTGATTTATCAATGCCTGAATTTCAATTTGGAGATTATTAAGAGAAGCATTGAAGACTTTAGTATTCATAACAGCGTCATCTTTCTCAAATGATGCAGTCATTTTCACACCCATTTGTTGTGTTTGCTCTAGTTTTAGTTCCAATTTTTGTAAGGACTGCTTAAAAATTGACGTATCGATTATAAAGGCTACTTTCCAATGAGATCTCGTTACAGAGACCTCATTGATTTGTTTGAAAAGCAGGCTATCAAACAATTCGACATTCTCAGCCAACAAAAATGTCTGTACGATCAATAGAAGTTGAATCATTGCTCTCATGCTGAAATGACACGAATTTAAGATAAAAAAAACTAAAGCTACAATTAAATTTAAAAAAACAACAAACCAAACACTGTCATTGATATGTGGTAAGCGTAAGCATGTAATCATAGCACAATCAATTAATGTGTATGTTATTGCACGTAATAACACAGTTCTTGTTGAGTTAATATGAATTATAATGTATCTATTAGAATTGACATACACTTTGTTAAGGCTGACTTAACTGATTTTTCATTGTTTTTGCTGCCCTTTTTCTTGTGTTTATTTTTTAAAACAGCATCAACAATCATTTCATCGTCTGAGGACACCATGTAGTCTGAATTTGGCTGTGAACTGTCTTGACTACTATCGGACTGATGCACAACTGGCTTTGAAGAACTATTTTTGACATGTTTTGGCTTATTTCTTAAGTGTAGTTGCAATTCGGCCAACGGAATGTCATCCTCGTCATCAGTATTGTTTCTAATTTTGCGTACATTTTTGACAATCGGGGGTAAAGGAGTATCATTGTGACCCTTCTCCGGATTTTGGTCATCTGACTCTGAGGAAGAAGTATCTGAATGGTAAGCTAAATTAGCTCGCCTTATTGCTTTACAGTTATCATTGGAAACTTCAGGCCATTCATCTATATTTGCAAGCCTTATTTGATCTGCATGGACCTTGACAGTATTATTGTCTAATTGATTTTTGATAACATAAGTTAAAGGAGATTTCTGCTCTATTATCCTGTAATAAGGTTTCCATTTTATATCTAATTTGTTTTGTCTTTGAAAGTTTTTATAATATACTGGGTCATTTATTTCAAAATTGGTACTTTTAGCCTTTCTATTGGCAACTTCAGCCCTTTTACGTTTTGATTTTTTAAGTTGACTCCTAACACTTAAAAAAGATTTGTGTGCTTCTGTTAACATGATCTTATGGTATTCTTCACCTAAGTACTTTCTCCTAGGTTTCAAAAGATTATCAATGGGCAGAACTGGGTCTCTATTAAACAATAGAAAGTAAGGTGATGTTTTGGACGTTTCTGATGTAGAAAACCTCATGGCAGCTAATGTCATGTTCAGGTATACGTCCCATTGTTGAACATTATTTTGAACTGTTTTAGACAAAATGTTATTGATTGTTGCGTGTGATCTTTCATTCATACCATTACTCTGTGGGTGATAAGTAGTTGTTTTAACATGATCAATATTCAACTCCTTAAGCGTCTCCACAAACGCCTTACTTGTGAATTCTGAGCCATTGTCAGTTATTACTCTAAGAGGACATGAGTAACGGCTATAAATTTCTGTCAAGAGCAAATGAATGATGCTATCTGAACTTTTGTCTGGGGAAGGGAAAGTTTCCAAATATCCCGAAAATACATCCATGAAACATATAATATAACGATTGCCTGATAGGGTACGCGTGTATGGACCACAGACATCAATCGACACCACTGAGAAAGGGTATGGTGGGACAGTCAATTCTGGAGAGGTAGGAGATTTTATGGCTGACAAATTCCTAGTTTGACAAATGACACACTTGTTAACAAATTGATATAACTCTTTAAACATGCCCGGCCAATAGTACTTTTGCTTAATTGTATGAAATAAGCGCTGACATCCTGGATGTCCATTGTCGTTGTGATATTTTTTCATTACTAATTGAGTCATATGGGAAGGGATATACAATCTAAGACATGGTTCTTCATCTGCATTTGACAAATAGTGTAAAACATTATCTATCTCAATAAACTTTTCTTGTTCAGTTTTTGTTGGCTGTCCGTGTTTTAGTCTCATTTTAAGCTCTGCAAGTTTTGAATCTCTGTTTTGTTCCTCAATCATGTTACATTCTTGCAATTCTTTGACTGGTTCAGAAAAGTCATTGTTAGACACAACATCATTATCGACTATCTGCTTTAGATTCAGATCAGTAGAATCTATTACATTAACAGACATTGCATCTTTTGTTTGAATGCTAACAGGAGTGTTGATTTTGTAACTGTTGTCATTGATTTCAATTTCATACTCATCGGAATCATCCGCGTTATTCTGTGTTTTGAATGGCCGACTAAAAAAATCTGCTAAAATGTTACTAGTTCCTTTAACATACTCAATTTTGCAATTGTACTGGTTTAATGTAAGAGCCCAATTTGCTATTTTCTTGTTTGTTAGTGGACCGTTAAACAGATATTGAAGCGGACGATGATCAGTTTTTATTACAAACTCTGCATTATGCAAGTAGTCATCTAATTTATTCAAACTATAAAATATTGCATAAGCTTCTTTTTCAATAACAGACCACCTGGTCTGTGTGTCACTTAACTTATGAGACAAGAAGTATATAGGCTTTTCATTGCGGTAATCACCCTCTTCTGTCGGATCACAGGGCTGAGTGAGGCATGCCCCTATATGCTTATTTGACGCATCAGTGTATAGTGTGTAGGGCTTCTTAGGATCTGGATAAGACAGATAGGGAATCTGTGTTAATGATTCTTTGAGCTTATTAAAACTTTGTTCACATTCATGGGTCCATTTAAATGGCACTTTCTTTCTAGTCAAATTTATTAATGGTTCTACTAATTCTGAATATGACTGTATGAATCTTCGATAAAAACCTGTAGCCCCTAACAGACTACGCACATGTTTAACACATTGTGGTCTTGATATATTTCTCATAGCTGCGACCTTCTTTGAGTCCGGTCGTATTCCATATTTATCAATAATAAACCCTAAATAACTTGTTTGTTCTTGCAAAAATTGACATTTTGATAGCTTAAGTTTTAGATTATGTTGTTTTAGCCTATTCAGTACCTTATCCACGTGCTCTAAGTGTTCCTCCAAAGACTCAGAGAAAATCAGAATGTCATCTAAATAAGCCACGGCAAATGACTGATACCCATCTAATACTGTGTTCGCTAGAGCTTGAAAGTAACCGGGCGCCGACGATAATCCAAATGGCATAACCTTGAACTCATACAGGCCTCTAAATCCAGTAGAAAATGCTGTTTTTTCTTGATCGCTTGTATTGATTGGAATTTGGTAATAGCCTGAGATTAAATCTAAGCTTGTAAAATATTTACTTTTCCCAAGACTTGCAAGAATATCATCAATATGAGGGAGCGGATAACTGGAATTATTCTTTAATACCTTGTTAAGAGCTCTAAAATCTACACATAATCTTTTTGAACCGTCTTTTTTTGGAACAATTAAAATTGGAAATGCCCAAGGACTACGAGACGGAGATATGATATTGGCATCAAGCATTTCATCTATGGCGCGATCAATGTGTTCTCTGTTATTCAATTGTGTCCAATATGGTCTTAATCTAATTGGTTTATGATCACCGGTGTCAATATCCATAGTAATTGTGGATGTTTGTGTTAACTCTAAATTTGATCTAGCAAATAAATGTCTGTGTTTAGCAAGTAATGAAAATATAACATCCTTATTTTGACCCGAGGCATTCAGACTGTTAATTATTTCATCATCTGTCAAACCTGGACTCACCTGACCATTTTTGACAGCATTTTCTAATGAACATATTCCGTTACAGTCAACAGAACTCAATTTCCCTATGGCACAACCTTTTCTCAAAAATATTGTTTTATGAGTATTATTGACAACCATTACTGGTATACAATTGTTTTTTCTTAACCTAACTACTGAATTTACTATGTCAAGGCCAGGCTCATTATCAAGAAAATTGTTATTTATACTACTAAAATCATACACTGAATTAACCTTGAATTTTCCATGTCTCTTTAGTCTCGCGCACAAGATGTGCATGCTTTGGGGTCTTAATTTTGCAGGTTTCTGCAACCTAGCAATTGAGGATATATGGACATCTTCCTCTAAGTTAACATAACAATTGTCTATTCTCATGCAACCTAAATCAAAATATAATCTAACACCATTTTCTTGTAAAAAGTCTCTACCCAAAATAACATTTCTATTGATATTTTGAACTACATAAAATTTATGCTCTTTCATCACTTGGCCAATTTTAAATTTTAGATATGTACATCCTTCTACATAAAGAGAGTTTCCATTTACTGACTTTAAATTAGCTATGTCATTTAATAATTTTGGCCTATTTCTTAACATGTTGTATGCTCTTGAGCTTATTAAACTAACCTCAGCTCCGGAATCAACTAAACTCCTAAAATTATAACCACCGGTTTTAATTAAACAAGAATTTGGATTGCCACATAATGCTATGTTGTATGTTTTATAGTTTAAAGTATTTTTACTCGTATTTTCGACCCCATTAAAATACGAGCTCCTTAGTTTTCCTGTCTTCTCTGTAAAGTTTGTCTCGGTTTAGCATACTGATTTGTCCTCTGTGCAAATTTGACCTGTGATTTGCACTCCCTGCTCACATGACCAAAATTACCGCAATTCCAACAGTCAATATTATCTCTCCTAAATCTACTCTCGTTAGACTGCCTATCATTAGGGTTATATGACCTAGACTGGGTATATGCATTTACTTCTTTAATTCTTTTTCTACACTCGCTAATCTCATGTCCTAACTTTTTACAGTACCGACAAGATTTAGATGGCCTAAAATGGTCAATTTCCATCGGTTCATGGCTTTCTAAAAATGAGCTTGACGAATATGTACCCGATTTTCTCAAATTAAATCTAGTTTTTAAATTTTGATGCCTAGCCGCTATATCAACAGCTGCTTGAAAAGTTGTTGGTTCTTTTTCCATAACTTTAAATCTTAATGAATCTTGATTTAATCCATCAATAAAATATTCTATTAATTGGTATTCAGTTATAACATTGCCTGGTTGTTGAGAAGAGGTTGCATCTTCAACTAACATTATTAACCTTTCTGCAAAAATCTGAACATTTTCATTTTCTCTTTGTTTTAAAGAACTTAGTAATTTGTAAGCTGTTTTAGAATCTTTGACTTCTGCAAATTTTAACTGTAATTGCTCCTTAAGAGTTTGCCATGCACAGTCAGGGTAAGCTTGAAGATATCTTTTAATATAATTGCTAACCGCACCTTTACTACTTTGAAATGCAACATTACATAGCTTTTTAGCTTCTAATTTATTCAAAATTTGATATTTCTCAATTGATTTAATCCAAGCGCTAAATTCTTTAGGATTCCCTTCAAACGTAGGTAACGTCTGTGCAATAGCTTGATTAGACAATACAGTACTGACATTTTTCAATTGTTCGCTTAAGTCTTTAAAACTTATACCTAAACTTTGATCCAAATCAGACACAGTTCGCAATTCAGATTCAGCCATGATTAAAACAAAACAATTCAGTAAACAAACCGACTTACTTGATTTTCCTGATAACTTCAATCCTGTTGTCACGTGCACCAAATCTCGACCGTGTCCCGTATAGTGAAGTACTTAGAACAACCACAGTTCAGTTTCTACGACTTTTATTGCAGTAAAATAAGTGTAACATTCAGTCTGCTGTCCACTACTGTACACTACTGTACACACTCTCTCACATTTCCTAAGTCTTATATAGTATTGAGACTTATGTAAGTATTGAAATTGGTTTATATAACTGTCTAGACCAATTAATACCACTAATAAATATTACATGAAAAATTATGTATAATATTAACAACATTGAAGAACATATGAATAACATAAGTAATTAAGAACAGATGTTTATTGAAAGGTGCCCCAATATCTGACAAAATCGTCTATCAACTGTGACACATGAATGAATTGGTAGCTAATGACCAATGTAATATTATGTAAATAGTCTCATGAAATGTTTCAATCTTTGACAAATATTTGACACTACGCCACACTAACCAAGAGTGTTATTAGGCTGTAAGTACATGTTATTGTTTTACGAATTTCATCATTTTCTGCATTGTTATACCTAATAAACATGCGAATATTCAATTTAGACAATATTTGACATATATAGTCGGTTAATAAGTAATCAAGGGAGTGGATAGATGTGAATTGCATTGTGTTACATAATACTGGTCGTTCTATTATATAGGAACAAGTGGGCCTTTGAATCAACCCCTACCAATACGCTATTATACATCTCACATAGACACAGTCATGAGCAGTTTTATTTTACATACTTATTCTCGGTTATATTTAGTTAAATAGTTATATCGTAAGTCAATAAGCCAGAATTTGAAGTATTTTATGTGGTTAACGTCGCTACTAAATCATTACATATATGAATACAACGTATTAATCATTTTCATTTCTTTTGAAGAAATCCAAAGGTCTGAAATGAGTTTAGTTTTGTAATAAACATTTCATGGAAATACAATAAGTTTTGAAGTAAAGACAATATTTCAAAATTAATCAGTCCGTGTTTATTTTAAATTCTTAATTGTCACGTAGACTGCGTTCCACTGAATAGACGAATTAAAATTTCACGAGGGCAGTTATTCTTTTAAAAGTAGCCGGGTTGATATCTAAATATCAACTCGCCCACGTGAAAAAGAACAACTCGCTCAGGTAAAATCTTTTGTTTTACAAAGTGATTCCGAAATATATTAACCAATGTTAAACAAAGGAAGCGGGGTGTGTAACTACTGCGAACTATTTTTTTCCAAAATGTATACGTCCGCGACAAATTTTGATAAGAAATGAAACATACCGCCTACTGAGACATAGGTTGCTAAGCAACCCATGTCAATTAATAAAATTTCCTTCAAAAGGGAAATTAGGGTACTTAGAAGTTAAATTCATAAGTATAAAATAGACAATTTTCATATATAATTACATGAAGAGTGTAGAATACTATTTTCATAAATAGGCCAAGGATTAAAGGCAAATATTAAAAGTCAGGAGTGTCGCTGTTCCGCACTGAAATTATTTTATCCACATTCGAAAAACTCGTATATGAACGCTAGCAAAAAAGTTCGTTTTGATAAACTCAAGAGCGCTCGAATAGAAAAAGTATATGATAAAATCAATCCGTTTGGTACTGATTTTTACGGAACATTTTTACGAATAAATGGGTTTATTCTTGGTATACATTTGTCATCCCAGCTTGCTTTAATATATGCCTACAAAAAGACAAAGTTTTAAAGCCATTTCCGCCGGAACATTTTGTTCAAATAAGAAAACTAAGAACATGCCATTTAACAAGAGCTGTCAGTAGAGACAGCATGCTCGACTAATCAGGGTGCTTGAGTATACAAAATTATAATAAGTTACAAACATTCATAAGTAACAAGGGGGAATAATTTTGTATCAAATGTGTGCTAGACTTATTAATCTTATCGTACATCATGTGGGTGATGATAAGGAAAATATATTTTAAGTTTGAAGTTGATACCTAAAGTATCAGGCCCGGATTTACCGGGGGGGCACAGGGGGCACGTGCCCCCCCACCTGGCCCCACAGATATTGACTCTCATACAAAGAAAAGGGCACAAAATCGGCACCATCAAAGCAATATCAACTCGACTTTTAGATTAATTTTAATATGCAATCATCCATCCGAGCTATTAAAAAAGATAATGATCTAAATTGATACATTCAAGCATCTCAGGGTACCCAGATCGGGCCTTATCAAGCGTTCAAATCATTGATCGTGCAAGTGTATGGTCCCTCTATACAGACACATAGATACCAATTGTTTATTGTCTATATTACACATACCTCAACAGTATATTTAAGACCGTCACCAGTGAAATTACCATGGTAACTAGCTTACGAAGCCTAAATTTGGTTATTGTGCACTCTCTAATCTTATTTACTAGTGGATATCATCGGCGTTTTCATGGCAGGTTAGACAGAGAAAAGACGAGGACAGCTAGTCAAGTGCATTTTATACGTCACTACTATGACACTCGAACTTAGTTTATTTCGAAACCTGCACGATCGTCTGATGATTTTTATGGTATTAAAATTCCGAATAACTTTTAAAAAGTGACCGAGCCTAAACATAAATTAAGTATTTATGGAGGACATCGGCGTTTTTCATATCAAGTAATAGACTGAGAAAAGCCGAGTATAGTCGGATGAATGTTTGTCATTAAAATGAGTTAATTAAAAGTTAGTTAAAATTGGAAAAAACGAGCGTTTTATGTTGTTGTTTTTTTAGAAAATGTAGGTAAATGAATTAAACTTTCAAGTAACTTTTTTTTTCAAGAGTGGCATACCCTAAAAACAAGTTTTCTAACAAAAAAAGAAGACAAAAATTAATCAGTGGTTAAACATTTTTTTCATTCAATCATACATTAATAGGCTTGAGTTTCGTTAATTTTTAAATCGTTGCTTTTATTTTATATCATTTTAAGTGTTTAAAATACTTGTATTCCTAATGATTTTTTCCAAAGGAATCGAAAAATGTGATTCTTTGAAGGATTTTTTACGTTTTGGATCGTCCCAACAACCATTCTTGTAAATCCACTGAAACGTCCGATAAACTCACAACAACGCTGAATTTCAACACAATAAACTAAGCCTCTTATTTAAAAAAAAACGTATCATAAACCGGCTTTTTGGGATGTTAAATCGGAGAATTTTCTCATTGCATTCGGTGATTTTAAACAAGTTACCAAGTGTATTCTTTATAAATTCTCGGCATTTACATGATGAAATTGCTGATTTTTTTGTAAATCAGGATTTTATCCATTCTCGTTCCTTGAAAACTTCGGGGTACGAGAATGGGATTTAATAAGCCAACAAATTAAATCTAAACGAACAAAACGTGCACATGCATGAAGGATACCTCAATTATAGCGCTCACTATTTCCTAGGTAGTGCCCAATAGTGCTTAAAATATAATGACAATTTACCAAATTTTAGCTTCATTTTATCCTTTAAAGTGTTCAAAAGTGCTCAGATTTACACCTTTGACATGCAAAAATTCAAAAATTTTCGGGAGGGGATACCCCTCCCGTACCCACCCCAACCTACTCCCCAATAACGACTCCTCTGTATCAGGCCCTGTGATCTAACTGACATGAATGCATTTTCTTTATTTATGAGTATTTATAAAAAGCTTATCAATCACATGAATCTGAAATGTTACGCATTGCATCACTTTTCTACAGAAAAAAAAAGATTATTAACCTAGTTTTAGCCTCATTCAATGTTTAAAAGAGCATTTTAAAGTGCTCAGATTTG
This sequence comes from Mactra quadrangularis, assembly GCA_025267735.1. Taxonomy (NCBI): domain Eukaryota; kingdom Metazoa; phylum Mollusca; class Bivalvia; order Venerida; family Mactridae; genus Mactra; species Mactra quadrangularis. Next base: position 20,181,151 of record CM046299.1, read on the forward strand.
CACCTTTGACATGTAAAAAACTCAAAAATTTCTATACCGTCGGAGGGAGTACTCCTCCCGAACCCGGGCACCCCCTGTGCCCCCCCACTCACGACCCTTCTAGATCCGGCCCTGAGTATAGACAACGAAGTCACACTATATTCTATATATATTTATATGAAGTGTGTAGAATACTTTTTTCCTTAATAGGCCAAGGACCTAAGGCACATATTAAAGTCGGTGGGAGTGTGGCCGGTCCGCAGTACGCACCAGTTGAAATTGTTTTACCTACTTTCGAAAAAATCGGATATGATCGCCAGCAAAAAAGTTCGTTTTGATAAACTCAAGAGCGCTCGAATAGAAAAAGTATCTGATAAAATCAATCCGTTCGGTACTGATTTTTACGGAATTGTTTGTTTTCGTACCAAGGAACTTTCGAACTAAAGTAGAGCCCATTAGTTTAAGCAACGGTTTTACGGGCATTTTAATATCGTTTGTATATGTGAAAATGTATAAGTGATATTTATATAACCTAGGTATCGACTTGTATATTGTATAGGCACTCTGTATATTGCATAACGAGTTTAATATAGTATATATAATTGAATACTCTTTAGAATTGTATATACATGTATTGTATATAGAGTTGTATTGTGGATATATAATTATATTTTTTTAAATATATATTTAATAGAACTGTATATTGAATAATTTTAGAATTGCATATTGTATAGAATTAAATAGAGTAAATTATTGTATTGTCTGTATGGAAATGCATTATGAAATCATTATATATATTTTTATAGAAATGTATATTACAAGTACTTTAAACTTCATATTGTTTAGAACTGCATATACATTTTGTATTCTATCGTTCCAGAATTGTACTTTCTATATATAAATGTTTCTTTTACGTAACAGTGTATATTTGATAGAGTTTATTGTACACTGTATGTTGAATTTAGTTTTTATATAAGATTTCTAATTGCATATATATTTTTGTATTTTACTAACGTTGAGACTTTTTTTATAGAGTAGTCATTTGTATGTAGAATTGTATATTAACTTAACACTGTATTGTTTATTGTTAATAGAATTGTATTTTGTTATAGGTTTCATAAATGAAGTATCATCGTTTATGTAGAATTTTATATTATACACGAAAGTGTATATTAAATAGAATTGAACATTATATGTAAAATTGCACTTCTTCATGAATTTTGTACATTGTATGCAGACTTTTGTTTTATAAAGAGATTTTTTATATATATTTAAAATACACTCTATTCAAAATTATACAATATGCAATTCTAAAATTATTCAATATACAGTTCTATTAAATTTTTTTTTATTTAAAATAAATTATTATATATCCACAATATACAACTTTAAAAAACAATATATACGATTCAATACAGTATTCAATTATATATACAATATAAAAGTCGTTATGTAATATACAAAGTGTCTATACAAAATACAAGTCGATACGTAGGCTGTATAATTATCACTTATATATTTTCACATAAACAAACGACTTGAAAATGCCCGTTAGACTGTTGCCTAAACTCACTGGCCTTACTAAGTTCCATGGTACGAAAACAAAAAAGTTCCGTAAAAATCAGTACCGAACGGATTGATTTTATCAGATACTTTTTCTATTCGAGCGCTCTTGAGTTTATCAAAACGAACTTTTTTGCTGGCGATCATATCCGAGTTTTTCGAATGTGGATAAAATAATTTCAGCGCGTACTGCGGACCGGCCACACTCCCACCGACTTTAAATATTTGCCTTCGGTCCTATGCATATTGAAAATAGTACTCTACACACTTTATATATAATTATATATGGAATATAGTCTATTCTTTACTTATAAAATCAATTAATTATAGAAAATTACAGCGCTTTTTATACTTAACGAATCTTTTAAGTACCCCAATTTCCATATTGTAGGAAACTTGTATTTTTTAAATATATATCCGTCTGCTTGCATGGCTTGTATGCTTCTTTATTGATGCAAACCCGGCTTTGACGAACATGCGTTAAAAGTGGAAATGGAAAGATTTCATATTGCTTTTAATTAACAGAAAACAATAGCTATTAGAAATCTTATCTCTGCAGGTGGCGCCATGCCTTGCAAAAGACATATGACAATGTGTCGTTCTTGTGGCTATATTTGAGTCATTTCTTGAATTTACGGTGTGCATATCAACACATTAATTATTTTCACCAAAACAGACCACATGGGATATTTGCACGAGAAACACTTGTCCATTTCCGTTTTTCAATACATGCATGACAAAACCGGGTTTGCATCAATAAATGAGCATGACAACCATGCAAACAAACGACAGTATGGTCCTATATAAATTTCCATTTACGATCGGACATAAAAGTTAAAAAATATAAATTTCCAACAATATTGAAATCGGGGTACTAAGGAGTTTCGTTCATTATTCTTTGTTTTCATTCATTTTTGTCAGTTTTCATTTTATTTTATTCACAAAATGCGTATTGTTATTTATCCTAGTGTTCTCTATCCCTTTAGGTAGGCTATTATTACAAAAAAAACTTCTGAAATAATCTAAATTTTATTGACAATAGAACAAATACAAGACATTTGATATGGTTAAAGTGACTGTAAAAACTTCATAAAGAAACAAATGTGTGTTATAACAAAAATCTTTAACACAATTGATATAAATGTCATTTTTTATTTCAAAATACAATGTACATCAACAAAACACAAAATATCATTGTCAATGTAATGTTATGTGCTATACCAGACATTTACATTCAGTGTACACGCATATACAGAGAAAAAGCATTCTATATATAGAAGGTATAGATAACACCTCTACACTAAGACGCACAACCATTCGCAGTATTCGGCGATTTGGTACGCAACAGAATATTGTGCGGCGTATGACGACAAAATTGACGTATTTTTTTCTGATTCAATACAATTATTATTAAATTGTAAAATAAATGATCACTTATAACTACAGGAATATCAATCCATAAATACAAGTACATTTAAAACCTCAAAAGGTACAGATGCATTGTCAAACCGTGTATTCTACTTTCGATTTCAAATATTTGTGTACAGAATGACAGGTGTAAACACGTTAGGATGAAGATTTAACAACAGGTTAAAGTTTAATTTAATTGAGCATAAATGGTTGGATTGTTAATTTTTATTGAGTAGACACAAAAACATACTCTATTTGTTCAGTAAAATTGAATAAAGAAAGTATTAGAATGTAAACATTGTAACGTGCTTTCAAATAAATAAACAGTTTTACCCATGATGCTGAGCGTCTCCGTAAAAAGGTCAGTTAGACCAATTGTGTACAAATGGAGGAAAATACAGCAAAAGACGTGATAACTAACAATGTAAAATGTACAAGTCAGTTTCACTAATCGTCAAAATTCAATTTCCTTTGATTGATATAATTCTGTAATCAGTTTGTTTTGGCAAATATTTGTAAGCTGGTCTATACATACTTCTCGCCGTTTTTAATCGATGAGCAACGTCCAAGTTTTTCTTCATTTCTTCCTTGTTCAACATCTTTAAAACCACGCCACAACCGTTGTGTAGGAACATAACAGGCCAAACAATGTAGTCAACTATAGGACCACTTTTCGTATATTCTCTGTAATGTTTCTTAACAAACTTTGCACCTTCATCAATCTTATCGAATCTTATCAAACATTATGTGGGTGATAATATGGAACAAATATTTGAAGTTTTAAGTACATACCTTACGAAATTAAGAAATTAAAGTAAAAAAATTATGTTTTAAAGAAAAAAAATTAATTCAAAGGGAGACAATTCTGGAAAAATGGAGATATGAACCTTTTAACATGAGATATGGTTGATAATAAGGAACATATATTTAAAGCTTGAAGTTGATACCTTAAGAAACACAGAAGTGAAAGTAAAAAAAATTGTTTAAAGAAAAAATTAATTCAAGGGGAGACAATTCTGGAAAAAAACTTTGAGTTAAGAACCTTGTCACATGAGATGTGGTTGATAAAAAGGAACATATATTTAAAGTTTGAAGTTGATACCTAAAGTAATAAAACAGATAAAGTAAAATAAACCAATTCTACATTTGAGGGGATATAATTTTGACAATACCTAAAGAAATAAAAATGTTATAGCAAAAGTATTTTACTGCTCAAAACTTTAATCAGAAATATGGACGCGGACGCCAACGCTAGGGCGAGTAGGAGAGCTCTTCATTTACTTCGCAAAGTCGAGTTAAAAATTATGATTGAAAATGTGTGTATTAATTGAATCATTATATATCAAAAAATGAGTACAATATTAGGATAAAGGTATCTTTGTTAGGGTTTCTGTTACGCCATTCAAAACTTTAGAAGATGTTGTTTTATACGAGTAGGTATGTGCAACTTAAACATATTTTACCTCAGAAATTCATAACTGTCATACTACCAAGTCGAGCACATTACTCAATATCAACTTTCTGTAGATGCAACACAAGACAATTAGGATATTAAGTATGCGCTATGGACAGTATAGACTACGAAGTCACACTATATTCCATATATAATTATATGAAGTGTGTAGAATACTATTTTCATAAATAGGCCTAGGATCAAAGGCAAATATTTAAAGTCGGTGGGAGTGTGGCCGGTCCGCAGTACGCACTGAAATTATTTTATCCACATTCGAAAAACCCGGATATGATCGCCAGCAAAAAAGTTCGTTTTGATAAACTCAAGAGCGCTCGAATAGAAAAAGTATCTGATAAAATCAATCCGTTCGGTACTGATTTTTACGGAACTTGTTTGTTTTCGTACCATGAAACTTTCAAACTAAAGTAGGGCCCATTAGTTTAAGCACCGATTACATGGACATTTTCATGTCGTTTTTATATGTGAAATATATAAGTTATAATTATACTACCTACGTATCGACTTGTATATAGTATAGACACTTTGTATATTGCAAAACGAGTTATATACTGTATATATAATTGAATACTGTTTAGAATTGTATATATTGTATTTAGAGTTGTATTGTGGAAATATAATTATGTTTTTTAATAAAAATATTCATTGCATATTTATCTGTAAATAGTAAAAAATGACGTGGAAGTGTGCCAATATTTTTTCAATGTGGGTAAAATATGCCAGTATTGGGCAAGTGTACGACGAAAGTGCCGACGAAAGTGTGACGATATCTACATAAGGCACACTTGCCCTGTTTCATAACCTTTTTATTGCATATGTTGACTCTTGCATGTAATGATGATTTTTCTAAAACAAAAATAGCTACATTTTTTCTCGACGTAACGCGCTATTTGCACGTTGACGTTAAGTCACATGTATAGTTTTGTTTTTTCAATGCCGAAACGTTGGAATCTAATGAACGCTTATTGTAAAACGTAAGTCTTGTTGATGATGATCTTATTTCACTTTAAAAAACACTCGTCGTAAAATTTGATAGCTCTTTGTTGCTAATTATCTAACGAATGAAGTGCGAAAAGTCTGCCGTTATTGAACTGCAGGTGCATAATGACCTGAAGTTGCCTCAATATCGATTTTGGCACACTAGGAAGTGAGGCAAATATCGATATTTGGGCAAACTTGCTCTGGGCCCTACTTTAGTTCGAAAGTTTCATGGTACGAAAACAAACAAGTTCCGTAAAAATCAGTACCGAACGGATTGATTTTATCAGATACTTTTTCTATTCGAGCGCTCTTGAGTTTATCAAAACGAACTTTTTTGCTGGCGATCATATCCGAGTTTTTCGAATGTGGATAAAATAATTTCAGTGCGTACTGCGGACCGGCCACACTCCCACCGACTTTATATATTTGCCTTCGGTCCTATACATATTGAAAATAGTACTCTACACACTTTATATAATAATATATGGAATATAGTCTATTCTATACTTATAAATTCAATTAATTATAGAAAATTGCAGCGCTTTTTTATACTTAACGAAGCTTTTAAGTACCCCAATTTCCATCTTGAAGGAAATTTTTATTTTCTAAATATCTATCCGTCTGCTTGCATGGCTTGAATGTTTCTTTATCGTTGCAAACCCAACTTCGACGAACATGCGTTAAAAGTGGAAATGGAAAGATTTCATATTGCTTTTAGTTAACAGAAAACAATAGCTATTAGAAATCTTATCTCTGCAGGTGGCGCAATGCTTTGCAAAAGACATATGACAATTTGTCTTTCTTGTGGCTATATTCGAGTCATTTCTTGATTTTGATTTTACAGTGTGCATATCAACTCAATAATGATTTTCACCGAAACAGACCATATGGGATATTTGCACGAGAACCACGCGCCAATTTCCGTTTTTCAACACATGCACAACAAAACCGGGTTTGCATCAATAAATGAGCATGACAACCATGCAAACAAACGACAGTATGGTCCTATATACATTTCCATTATCGATCGGACATAAATGTTACAAAATATAAATTTCCAACAATATTGAAATCGGGGTACTAAGGAGTTTCGTTAATTATATTTTGTTTTCATTCATTTTTGTCAGTTTTCATTTTATTTCATTTACAAAATGCGTATTTTATTTATCCTAGCGTTCTCTATCTTTTTAGGTAGATAATTACTACAAAAAAATCAGATATATAATCTGAATTTAATTGACAATTGAATAAATACAAGGCATTTGATATGGTTAATGTGACCTGAAGAGAACTTCATATAGAAACAAATGCGTTTTATAACAAAAATCTTAAACAAAATGTTGATATAAATATCATTTTTCATTTAGAAATACATCTTTAAAAAAAACACAGAATAGCATAGTCAATATGTTGCAATATAATTAACAGAATCGAATTAAATATACATAAACGATCATATAGTAATGTTATTATCTCTTCCATGAAAATTTAATGTCAATTTTCGAGCGTCAAGAGAGAAGTTATTTAATCCTTTGGAAGGTGAAAAATGTCCAGAACAGTACGTTCACTGCCACTGTAAAAAACTAATAAAACGGGTTAATACACGATGTAAAATCCAATTATGAAAATCTACCCACGGCTCATGTAATGATATATGCTATACCGGACATTTACACCCAGTGTATATGTAAAGAGGATATTACAGCAAAAGAAGTGATAACTAATATTGTTAAAATGTACAAGTCAGTTTCATTGTTCTTCAAAATTCAATTTCATTTGATTAGTATAATTCTGTGATTAGTTTATTTTGACAAATATTTGTAACCTGTTTATACATACTACGCATCTTTTTGAATCGGCGAACAACGTCCAAGTGCTTCATCACTTCTTCCTTGTGCAACACCTTTAGAAACCACGCCTCCACCTTTGTGTAGGAACATAACAGGCCAAACAATGTAGTCAACTATAGGACCACTTTTCGTGTATTCTCTGTAATGTTTCTTATCAAACTTAGCACCTCCATCAATCATTTCTAACACCATCGGTGGGGCCTGTACAACCATCATCCAAGATATAAACAGACACTTCCGAATAAATGACTTCATTTTTGGTATGCATTGATCATTCCAGTATGCTTCAAAGTATGCCTACAAAACAGACAAACTTTTAAGCTATTTCCAGGATACAATTCAAATTAGACGATGCAGATAATAATTTGACCTTGGTCTATAATAATTAAAGTCATTTCTGGTAGAATAGAGATAGTGTTTTATTTGAATAAGTATATCAAATACAATATACAATGTAGTCTACAAAACAAGAAATTTGTTAACATTTATACAAAAGTATCTTTGGTTAAGGCACCAGCAACATTTGTATATTATTATTTAGAACTTGTAGAACCATCTTTTTATCTGTAAATATATATAAACGTCATATAATTAAGTCCAGCAAAGTCTTAAGTATCAAACTCTATAAATACTAGACTTATGGGTGTTTATGTCGTGAAGACTATACATTTTTATATACTCCTCAAAAAAGTTAAGGACCATGATTTCAAACCCATGTTTTTAGTAAGTAAGTACATGTACATGCATTTGACCTATTTTAAATACTTTTGTGGTTGGGTGTATTTGGTAAATATTGAGCACAATCGTTAGACCGTAACTGCACGGGAAAATCGTGTATTTTGGTTTTTAAAGTAACACCCAGTACTTTGCTGTGTTACCAGCTATTCATTTGTACTGGAAGTTGTGTTCTGTGTTTTGTTCAGGATATTTTGTGCATAAATTTTGGAAGTTTTTTACTTTTAAAGTGTGTATACGCCCAATATGCCTCAAAGGAGACATTTACCCATTGCTTATATGGGACAGATAATTGGAATGTTGTTGGCAGGATTGACACAGCGTCACGTTGGACGTCACTTAAACGTTAGCCATACAGTGGTCGGTCGCGTGTGGCAGAGATACCTGGACACCGGCTCTGTTGCTGAACGTCCAAGAAATGGGCGTCCAAGGAAAACAACGGATATTGATGACCGTTATATTGTCAGCATTGCTAAACGTCGTCGGTTTGAATCAGCAAAATCGCTAAATGCTAACTTCCGGGACGCGTCAGGAGTTCGTATCTGTGAGCAAACTTTGAGGAACAGGCTTCATGCGGCCAATATTTGTGCTCGTAGGACAGCAGTCCGTCCACCACTGACCCCAGAGCACAAGAGGTCTAGGCTACAATTTTCATTGGAACACCAAAACATTCAGTTACCAAGGCTCCGTTCTGTTCTTTTTACTGACGAATCCAAATTTTGTCTTGATTTCAATGATGGCAGAAGACGTGTTTGGAGACAAAAAATGAGAGATTCCGGGACTGTTGTGTCAAGGAACACGATAGGTTTGGTGGCCCATCAGTGCTTGTTTGGGGTGGTGTCTCCTATGATGGCCGTACAGACTTGTACATAATTCAAAACGGAGCCATGACGGGTGTACGTTACGTAAATGAAATTTTACACGACTATGTACGACCCTACGCTGGTGCTGTTGGACCGGGTTTCATCCTTATGGATGATAACGCCCGGCCTCATTGAGCTTTAGTTGTTAGAGATTACTTAGAACGCGAGGGTAAAGAGCGTATGGACTGGCCTGCTCGATCCCCAGACATTAATCCAATAGAGCATGTATGGGACATTCTCCAGCGACGGATTAGTGATAGACCGGTGCAACCACAGACCAAGGAAGAGCTTACACGTGCGCTAATTGAAGAATGGGTACAAATTCCTCGTCCTGCAATCAGAAAGTTGATTCGCTGTTTCAACTCCCGGTGTAGAGCTGTTATCAACGCCCGTGGTTGTCAAACACGTTATTGAATTCATGTATTGTGTGACATTAACCTTTATTCGACGATATTTGTAAAAATCAATACCCCACCCACCGTTATGCAATTCATGATTTTTATTAGTGACATTGCCTGTTGATCTCAAACTTGCTTACTTTTGTTAAACACTTTTACGTAAGTTTAACTTTGTTTAAAATTGATATTGAGCATTTCATATCAACATTTGATTTGCTGTTAGCAATAAAATTAATGAAATTGTAGCTCTTTCATTTTGTGGTCCTTAACTTTTTTTGAGGAGTATATATATTTAAGCCCTACAAGAACGTGTATTAAATTGTATACTTACATAATATGTACCACAGTGCATTTAGATATAATGGTTTACATAATAAGAAACTTTTAATAAGAAATTTGAGTCTTACCTGTTGTACTAGCGGTACCATTGATACAGCAATGTCTCTACATAAATCTACTAATTTAGCTTCTGTGACAGCCTTCAGTTTTGCCTGTAATATAGTAATGCGTCAGGGAATAGTCATATGAACGTGTAAACATATATCATTAGTTGATAAATATACAATTCAATTTTTTTCTGTTGACAAAGCTCTCCGAAACATTCTGTCAAAACCAACTAAACACACTAATCCCCTCTTCTAGAATATTATTTTGACTACAATGCAAAACAAGTTACCGCAAAATGTGTTGAATAATTATTTTCCTGTTGGTAATAATGAACAGAAACTGATTTCATCTGTTATTACTGAACCATTTTCTATCAACATAGAATCTTATATAACCTTATGTTATGAATTCATGTAATTGAAATATAAACAAGGGTGAAACAACACCTGAGGTGCGTTCAACAATGCGAGCGCTCGTGGCGACATCGAGCGCCCGCGTTCTAAACGCAAGCGCTCGCGCGTGCGCTCGCGTGCGCTCGCGATACAGCTCGAGAGGTGTTTCGCTTATAAATTGTTATATAAATTCCGGTAAATACCGTTTCGTTTTGGTACCGGTACTCAAATCGGTACATTGAAAAAAATATAGCAGATTTAAAATAACCAAATACGAAATATCCAATGCTTTAATCTCAAGCCTTCTGTGTATATTTACCGTATTTCAAAGGGATTTACATCTAAACTTCGGTTTAGTATATCATACCATTTAATACCCTTTCTGTACACAAACGGTCTGACTGACCGATATCTTCACCTTCTTCTATTTATAGAATGAGCGCTCGCAGTCGTTCAATAACATAACAATTCGCGAGGCGGGCGCTCGAGCGAGCGCCCGCCTTGTTGAACACACCTCTGATTAAATTCTAGTGTAATGTTGGAAATTACGATTAATTGGATTATTGTACTCACAATTTCCTCTTGTTTTGCTTGTTTTGACATCACTGTTGTTTTCTCATACACTCTGGCTTCCCTTTGTTTCGTTTTTGGCATCCATCTAAACTGTAACAAAATATCTTCAAAGTTTTTACCAGCATGTTCATGTTATGTTTTGTTTTGTGATGACAATAATTTTAAAAGGTAATTTTGACCTTAATCGATTACTATAAGTATATTGAATGCTCATTGAAAACGAAAATTATATGCATTGGATATCATTTTTGAGAGGACAAAATAATATTGTTACGATTACAGGCCAAATTACAAATACTTTAAAAAGGATTTTACAATTACACTTGCAGTTCAAATTATCAAGAGTGCATTAGATATGTTTATTCCTGTCCCGAATAAAAAACTTAAAAATATACGGGTATCTTAGATACGCTTTACTTTAAAAGTAAAGTACATGTAGTAGAGTGAAGGCTAAGCATTATGTGCCAGATTATCTGTGTAACCAAAACACAGCAACTTCAGCTACTCAACTTGGTACATGCCTTACAAATATCAAAGCTTAAAAATTTAATTCAGATTGTTCCTCTGATTTTAATTAAAAATATTTTATTGGCATAAACTATGTTAAACGCCAAGAAAATCTTTATGTTTCGAACGTTATAAATTTTCGCTTTTTATTTCCTGAACTTGCTCATTTAGATGCTACAAACTGCATGCATAAAATGTCTTCAAACTTGCAGATAATGCTGAAGAAATAAAACATCTTAATGCTGTAACAGACCTTCATATTTGTGGACTCGGTGGTTGTTTCACATTCCTCAAACAATGAGTCGATGGCCCCAGAAGCACGATGTACCAACAAATCAGCTTTCTTTTCACAAAATGAAAACACGTTCTACAAAACACGAACATATTCAATTATGGCTAAACAATAGGAAACATGTTGAAGTCAAAATATGAGTCCAGATATCTGTAGTTTTTTAATGTAAAAACTGGATGAAATTTGAAGAGGACGAGGGGTGATTCAAATTAGGAATTATATAATCGCAAAAATGTTAGGTATGAAAACAAGGACTATATATAATACAATATATAAACTGGTATTTCCTTTGATAACAAAAAATCACTTTTAGGTTTAAACAAAATTGAAATACATTAAGGTATCAATTGATAGCATTACAGTTAATGAATTTATTATACAGGTTAAGTGATGCTTTTGAGAAAATCATGTTTTTTTATACAAGACTAAGCATGTTTAGGTTTTTACTCGTTTAAACGTGTTCATAGTTACCATTAATGTCAACTTTAACGTCTCAACAGCTTCCATCTCGCTATGTCCGACTTTAGTCAGTGCCTCAAAAGCATCTGTCCATTCATTATCGTAAAGCTCTCCATACATTTCCCCAAGTTTAGTTGGTCTGTTCTGGTCACTTAAATCTGCTAAATTTGATTCGTTCTTACATACTTGGTCACAATTTATGGCACTGAACCTGTTTTAGAAACCACAGTAATTGCAAGACTGTTACTTAAAGTTAAAGTTAAAGGGCGGTTTAAAGTCTGCTTCCATCTACATGTTCAGCCGACTTTACAATCTTGTACAATAACTCCTGGTCACTGAAATCACCCTCAGGCGGGCGATCCCTCACAGTACCCATTTACACCTGGGTCGAGTGGAACAATTGTAGGTTAATTTCTTGCTCAAGGAAATTAGCAGTGCCCCTAGTGGGGATCGAACCCGGGACCTCTCGATCCCTAAGCGCGTCCTACCACTGGACCACTGCTCCTACTTAAATCTAAAACATTATTCACAATTTTTGGGGTAAGATTTTACCGAATGATATTGGAATACATATTTCGAGAAAGACGAATCAATGAGTGAAAATGGTTTTTCTTGATTAACAAATGGAAATGAATAATTTATCATTTTGTGTATTACATATAGCTATAGTTAGCCGCCCGGCTAGCTCACACAAGTCTACTGATCGAGGAGTCGTGGTTCGATTCCCGGGCGGGGCATACTTTCGTGTAGCTTGGTCATGAAATTATTTCTACGGCCATCCTCCCTCCTACCAATGATTTTTGATTATGTAGGGCAGTTGTCAGTCACTGACGAAAGAATGCGCTTAGTAGTTGGTTAACAGCTAAATCCAGAGATTTAGCCTTTCCAGGAGGAGCGAGTAGGTTGACTGACCGCCGTTACATGACCTATAAAATGTGTTGCTACGGCGTTAAACCCAACAAAAACAAACAAACAAACAAACATATAGCTATAGTAATTATATACTGATTTTATATGTTTGATAGTCGTTATTACAGTTATGATAACCAAATACATTGTAAATAATATATTATGTAACGTGAGTCCATTTTCTTGAAAACTCACTGAGGTTTTATATCTGCATGTATAAACTAAATTACATCTTACAATAAAACAAAAGACGCTAATTAAATAAGCCGTATAAAGTATTGTGTGGATCAATTTAAGTCAAGGAATTCATATTGTCTCTATACCGCTTTTTGATTTCAAGTATACAGTAACCACCAAAAGTTTGAAGACATTTTCACTTCAAAGGCCTTCAGTGAATAGCTTTTATCTAAATTTGAATACTGTTTATTTTGAAACGCCTATTAGTTTTGCTTCATTTTATAAAAATAAAAAGCTATTCTATGGAAAATAATTAAAATAAACATGGTTTTGGAGGCTTAAGGGTGACAGATGCTGAATCTTATAGATGTGTTTCATTCATAAAATTTGTATTCAGTTCATTCATAAACCATACTTATATACATTTTAAAAAAATCTACAAAATTATCATCAAAATTCAAGAATTGTAGTATTTCGTCTCCAAACTTTTGGTGGGTACTATATAGTTTTAACTACAGTATGTACTCATTGATTAATCTAATACAAAACATACATCATACCTCAGTCGTCTATTTTCTTTTTCTAATTGTTCCATGTTTGTTTCGAGCTGCGTGATGTGTTCTCTAAGTGAAGCAATCTCTCTATCTTTCACATCTGTACCATGTACCTGTGACAGTGTTAACATTAAACTTTCGCAATTTTATTTTTAAACCAATTTGTTCAATGGCAACGAATATTCTTCAGGGTATTCATAAGACACATGTCACAATTTATTATTATCAATGGTGAGAAGACAATCAACAGGTAGACGCATACATCATGGTTCATTATTAAAGTCTCGCCTTGGCTTTTTTTTCAGACCCACGATTTGATATTGGAAAAGCTCTTAAGTAGTTCTATATAAATTGTATATTATGAGTTTATCTTAGCTTATAGATCTTTTAAAGTTTGTTCTGTTTTCAAATATGGAATGTATATCTATCAATGATGGATATATGTAAAATTACCTGTTTATTACTTCCTTGATCTCGTGCACTCCTGGAAATAGATATAAAATTAATATGAATTGTGATAAACGATATATAATTCATCAAGGTTAAGAACCAATATTAACACTATGGGCGGTTTTTCATAGACTTATAGCCCAGATAGTAGAGGACAGGAAAGGTTTTGACTGCAGTTAATGTTTACTTCTTACCTTTTAAAGCCGCACGGCTAGCTCAGTTGGTAGCATACAAGTCTACTGATCGAAGGGTCGTGGGTTCGATTCCCGGGCGGGGCATACTTTCGTGGAGCTTAGTCATGAAATAATTTCTACGGCCATTCTCGCTCCTACCAATGATTCTTAATTATGTAGGGCAGTTGTCAGTCACTGACGAAAGTATGCGCTTAGTAGTTGGTTAACAGCTAAACCCAGAGATTTATCCTTTCTAGGAGGAGTGAATAGGTTGACTGACCGCCGTTATATGACCTATACAATGTGTTGCTACGGCGTTAAACCTAACAAAAACAAACAAACAAACTCCTTAACTTAAAAAGCTCTTAATGACATAGTTATTTTAAGCAGTAAGATGAACCCGAAACACTGCGGGCATAAATTGTTTTGTGAACTTAAGTTAATTTGTTCGCAATTATTTCTACAACAATAATTTATTGCAAAAACATTTAGTTTTGTGAAATATCCAGAGCTTACCCACGGGTTTCATCGATTATTGAAAGTGGTGTAATTGCAGTAATTCTCGTGACGAACAAACTAGTAGTCATTAACAAGCTATTTTACATATGAAATGTATAAAGAACATAGAACATGTATAAAACACCATCAAAGATTCATTTCAAGGTAGAAAAGCTAAGCATGAATGGTGTATTTCAATTTTGTACCTTCTTTCTGATTCAAGTTGTTGTTTAAGGTCTTCCACTTGTCTTTGGAGTTGCTCTGCTTGGTGGGAGTGCACTCCTTGTACAGGTTTCTGTTGATCTTTTTGTGCATGCTGTTGGGGCGCTTTATAAAGCTGAAATGGGGAATGGAGAAATGCGAAGAAACTCAGAGCAAATATATAATAATGCGTATGACCTCAGTTGGCAGCTACCACGGCACGATAAGATAATGGTCCATGTCATATTGCTAGAGGATCTACAGTCATGCTTCGTGTGTAATTCCTTTCCCTCCAAGAGCGCGTTAGCTGCCAACGGTCTAATTGAATCAAGTGTAAAAATAATAATTTGTCTACTATCAGACTATACTTTGGGGTTTTAAGAACGGAAGAAAACGTTGACGTACATTAAAGCCACATTATAAAGAGTAACACTGTCTATGGAAAAAAGACAATTCTCTATTTCAAACACTTCAAGTGAACAAGAAATACTATGGCTTAAATGTGTTAATCTTAATCATTGCATTTCATAGGGAAGAAGACAGAAACCGAAAGTTGAATTTGGTTGTCAGTATGTATGAGATGTAGTCTTGTGATTAATAAAACTCACTTCAAATTATTTTATTAATTTCTATTAAGATCATACATATTAGTCAACGTTTAGAAATCATAAATAAAGTGCACTCATACAAAAGATCCCACATTTTGAGGGTACTCGCTTATTTTAGATCAAGTTACTTCATATCACGGGTCACGTTCAGCTGACCTTTGTTTTTAAAATATTCATGACGAAATCATTATGTTCAGTAACATGTTTACACTGTCTACGTTAAGCAATTTAAAAAGGAGCTGTCAAACCACAGCCTTTGAATAACACGACCGTAAAAATATAATTAACGAAATCAAGATGCTATTATTATGTTTCGTCTCGATGAAAGCTCTGCATTGATTCGTCGTTCCAAAGGTCATCTCGACGTGACCCCTAAGCGATGACAAGAGATTCTAAACAACAGCGATCGATAGGATATCTGTTTAAGGAGATTGGTTATGCCCCTAATGCATGTTATATTTTAATAATTTTACGTTTGTGAGACAGTTTTAATGCTGTTACTTAATATAAATTCATAGCCGAGACAGTACTACGACAAGCATCCTGACCAAGTTTGATGACAATTGAGTGAAAAATGTGAACACTCAAAGTTTTCCAAAGTTTGGCTGTGTGACCTGTTTTTTTACCCCAGATGACTTATAGTCAAAGTTCAGCCGCGACCGTGGCATAGTGATTAGCATGTCTGACTTCGAATCCGGAGATCGCGGATTCGAGTCCTGTCGCGGTAGGTCATACTCTATGCATGAGTTGTCGGCCTCGTGGTAGGGTAAGTTAGTACTGGTGATAGAAAAGTGTCCAGGAAACCTATAGAAGGTAGAGCTGGTCATCGTATATATGACCTAAATATGTGTTGAATACGACGTTAAACCCAATTTTTTAAAAAAGAAAAGAATATAACTCCTATAGTCGTTTTGTTTAGTATGTATATTACCGTTTGAAGAAGATTATCCCAGTGTTTCAGTGTTTCTTCCATTTCCATATGCATGTATCCTGGTATCTTAAAAGTATCTGGCTTCACGTTACCAAGTATTTCAGTCCATCTTTTATTTTCATATTTTATAAATCGTATTAAATTCTCCGTTGAAATATTCTTTAACCATTTGAAATTTGTATCTTGTACATTTTGTTGCATTGGATGGGCATTCTGTACTCGTAGGTCTTTTGGTAAATAGAGACTGGGATTAGCACCCATTGTATTGTATCTGACAATGAAATTTAAAAAATAACGTTTGAATTACTCATATAAAGGACACTTTGGTCTGTTCCCCATATAAAGGACACTTTAGTCTGTTCATAAAATACAGGAGGAGCTAGGTTTGATTTCTTTTAATTTCAGACACACTCTTTTCTATAACCATAGAATGAGATTATCTTCCCTGCATAAGCGGATCTAGCGGGGGGTTCGGGTGGGTTTGGACACTCCCTGAAATTTCCAAAATGTACCCGTCCATGAATGTATTTTTTTACTGTTAACAATTTTTAAGTAGTATGCAGCATTTTTTCAGGCTCGCTTCGCTCACCTTTCCGTTTAACATAGATCTAGTGGTTATGTAGTTTATATTATTGCTATGTTGCGTTATTCTGCAAATGGTGTATAATCTGGTTGTGGCTCGGAAGTTTGGACACCCTAGTAGTTAGGACCCCATGAGAAAGGTTGGAGTCCCCCCCCCAAGAAAACTCGTGGATCAACCCCTGTCCCTGGATACAGAACTGATCACTGTCTTATAACCTCACGCCTAGATTTGGAAAAAAGTGGTAGACAAAGAATCTTTATATTGAAAATAAATTACTCATTTTTAAAGACATAAACCACAGTGTCAAATTAATTGAGACACTTAATTGAAGCTTATCATAGTTATGTAGCGATAAGTGTTGTAGGTACATTCATTTCCAACATAAACGACAAAAACTTCAGCGTTTCTAGTATTTAATGACGTTAGCTCAACGACACTTAGTGACCATTAATGATTTATAACTTTATTCAAAGCTAAAACAATAAAAATGCATAAATACCCTACTTTCGTTTTCAATGGAAACATTGAAATGACAACTAAACTAACTTAAATTAGGAATTGTAGTCAGATAAGCAGGGACAGATCCAGGATTTTTGTCTAGGGGGTCCGAACTTTTCTAGGGGGGGGGGGGTCCCAACCTCTAAGCACTACCACATTATACACATTTGGCAGAAAAAATGCAACATATTGATAATAAAAACTACATCATCATTAAATCTATGTTAAGCACCGAGAAAAATTGCTTCAAATTAATTAAAAATGACTTACAAGCAAGAAATACACAAATGGACATGTACATTTTCCAAATTCTAGGGGGGTCCGGACCCCCTGACCCCCGCTGGATTCACCCGTGGATCAGTAAATGACGGCTACTTACGTAACTTTGATTATTTGTGACTTATAAACCGATAGTGACGATAAATATTGCCTTACATTGCTACTTTTGTTTCGACATGAACCATAGAATAAATACTAAACGATCTCAGAATAGATCGAGCTAGATTTGTAAAATCACGTCACGTTACAGACTTAGATTTCATGAATTCTATCAACCTTTGAGAATATTTTGGACTTTATGAATCATCCCAGGTTGGGTTTATAAAAAGACAAACGAACTGACTAAGCTATTAATGCAATATAAAAAGAAAACAACGCAAGTTTTAAAGTGTGTTCTATATTTAAAAACACAATAAATGAACATGTACACAAATGTATCTTCATTCTTTATACAAATGCGTATCTTTAAAAAAAATTACATTTATTTATGATAAAATTTACTTAATGTATAATAATTTTTATAAATTATAAGTAAACAAATGTTACCTACCTCTTCAAGACACCAGTTTGAAATATTCAATTTTCTAATCTTATCAGTAGGTAACTAACAAACAGATAATATACTTCCTGTTTATATAAAGTTAGTAGATCACAGATTTCATATTTTTCATATTTTAAAATACCTGTCAGTGTCTTTAAATGTGAAAACAAATTTTAATTTTTTTGACAAACTGACCTTTAGTTTTCCAGTTCTTGATTTCCACTTGAAAGATTCTATACAATTTTAAAAGTTTTCGAAAAGATTAAATTGTATGTTGGTCAATATGTGGTCAAGCTTCTTTAAATATTTTACCGCGTATTGATTTATCTACCTACATACACACCAATAAATCAGTATGCCATTGTTAAATGTTTTCAAATTCCGATTGTTTCGTACTTAAGAACAATCTATATTAAGTCAGTTTTGCAGAGTTTTGTAAATGGATTCGGGAAGTGAAAACATACGTTTTATCCCTAGTAAATGTGGATATCAAAGCCAAATCAGTCTCAAGTATTTAACAAATCGTGTGTAAGTTATCACACTAATGGACAAAAATGAAATTAAATCCGTAAAATGAATAGTTTATGGTGTATAGTGTATATTTGATAAAATAAGTCAAGTGCGAATATGGGTGATCTGGGTTCGAACAAAAGGTCACACATCCCAAATACAACCTTGTGAACATTCTAGTGTGGTCACATATTTCTCAATTTTCATCAAGCTTGGTCAGGTTGCTTGTGTAGGTAATTGCTCAAATGAGTTCAAACATGAGACAATTTTGAATGAAAACTAGGTCACAGGAGCTAAAGCTATAAAACAAATCTGGTTAGCACTCTTATCCAAATGTACTGGAAATTGGTTTGAAAGTTTGTTTTGATGATTTATATGTCAACTTTGACTTTTCTTTTCTTTTTTTTATCGTCGTATTCAATACATATTTAGGTCATATATACTTGTCCAGTTCTTCCTACTTTAGGTTTCCTGGACACTTTTCTATCACCAGTACTAACTTACCCTACCACGAGGCCGACATTCATGTATAGGGTATGATCTACCACGACCGGGCTCGAACCCGCAATCTCCGGATTCGAAGTCAGACATGCTAATCACTACGCCAGGGCCGCGGCTGAACTTTGACTATGGGAGTTATGTGAACACTTGAGTGTCTACAAGGGTTTTCCGAAGTTTGTCTGTGTGACCTGGTTTTTTTACACTAGATGACTTGTAGTCAAAGTTGACTATAGGTCATCTGGGGTATGAAAAAGAGGTCTCGCAGCCATTTTTCACTCAACTGTCATCAAACTTTGTCAGGATGCTTGTCGTGGTAACTGCTCGAACGATTTTGATGTGTCACCAATAAAGATTTCATTACTTGATTACCTGATTTATGTATACATCATGTGTGGTAATTAGATTACCGATGAAGTTTCACCATGGCCTTTTTTGTTTTATCCGCAAGGATGTTAGCCCAGAATTTCCTTTTTAAAATGAAAAAGTAGATTATTTTTGTTTCACTGACTTACATAACTAAATAACTAATATTGTATATACATGTATTACTGTTGGTAAATATATTTTGACTCTGAGTATATATAAATGTATAATTTTCTTTTGCAAAATTGTTTTTGCTGAAAATTGCCTTATGTCAGTTACGAGTATTATATATTAGTACTGATATTATTTTGGTATATGTCAATTACGAGTAATATATATTAGTACTGATATTATTTTGGTATATGTCAATTACGAGTATTATATATTAGTACTGGTATCATTTTGGTATATGTCAATTACGAGTAATATATATTAGTACTGATATCATTTTGGTATATGTCAATTACGAGTATTATATATTAGTACTGATATAATTTTGGTATATGTCAATCACGAGTATTATATATTAGTACTGTTATTATTTTTGGTATATGTCAATTACAAGTATCATATATAAGCACTGATATTATTTTGGTAAATGTCAATTACGAGTATTATATATTAGTACTGGTATTATTTTGTCTGTAAATATGTACAAATGTTTGATATCCCACAAGTAACTCGTTTCTGCTTATAACAGCGATACAAAACTAGTATAAGTCACCTTCTCCTGCCTATCTGTCTAAGATATTTTGATATAATTTATAATATATAATATATTACCTTTTTAACCCTTGTTAACTGTGATACTTGCTCAAGTTTGATTGAATTTTCATAAAAACCAATCCTTTATAGCATTATACAAAAGTGCTATACTGCATATATATATTTAAGTGTACATTGTTCTCGAATGTTCTCTCTTTTTCAACTGTGTGTTATTGATTATATGTAATGTCATTGTCACGTGATTGTATATTTTATGAAATTCATTGTATGTTCACGCGGGTCTATTGACCTATTGATCTGTAAATAAAATCTTCTTCTTCATAACTAGCTTTTGGGGCATTTTTTTCGGGCTTACTTACCATTCAACGTAAGAAAATATGGACATTATTGTATAATTTCAAGAAAGTTAGATGGTTTGTCACATTATGACATCAATCTCATGCCGCCATATAAGCATGTTTACTATTTCCATGTGATCACCAATCCAATAAATTTCAGAATAATAAATTCTTCAAATTTTATTCTCTTTTCAATGTAATCATTCATTTTCTGAGCTATTATCCAAAACTCTCAGAAACACATGCTCAGACAGCATGTTGATTTATAGAAAAACATGTAATTGCTGTAAGGAGAAGGGCATCTTTTTATTTTGTATAGTGTTACCAAAACGTTCTGCAAATAATTCCACACAACCAAAGCTGAAACGAGGATGTTTTGTTCTGTTCAGCTCTCGTGGTCTACTCAATTGGGGTCAAACTTTACAAGTTGACCTCGGTTCTGTGCTTCACTATTACACTATTTGTTTGAAAACTGATTGATTATTACCAACTACATTTATGTAACAGCAAGATTGAAGTGTCATACAAGTATTCATTTAATTTCATCTTTAGATGTTTATTTATAGTGGATGTTTTAGATGGAGCTTAGAAACCCATTTTAAAACAATTCTACATGTTAATACAATTATTGTTGATTGCCCAATAGGATTCATAGGCGGATCCTGCGGTGGTCAGGGGGTCCGGAGCCCCCCCCCCCCTAGAATTTGGAAAATGTACCTGTCCATTAGTGTATTTCTTGTTTGCTTATTTTCTGCAAAATGTGTATTATGTGGTTGTGGTTTGAGAAAAGTTCGGACCCCCCCCCCCCTAGTCTAGAAAAAAAATCCTGGATCCGCCCCTGTGATCTGTGTTGATACTCTCAAACTCACACTTCAAATGGTAAGATAATCTAACCTTTTTTCATTGCTAAATTCAACAACCACAACAACTTGTAAGCTTATACATCTGTTAAGCAGGTTTATCATTTACATTTGTATGTACTGAACTGGGTTTTTTTCAAGATGACTTTTATCAATAAAATTTAAAATCAGATACCGTAGTCGATATTAATATGCTGCAAATATTATTCCTTTATGTTATTAATGATAAATAGATTGCGCAACGAATAATACTATTAGTATCTATTTAAGATACCTGATGAATCAGTGAATACAGTTGAAGTAGATCTCTTCAAAGACGATCGGCTGAAGAAACAACGACCACTCCAATATAAACAGACAAGTGAACAAAAGATATGTTATTTTCTTTTTCTCTTATAATGATAAAAATCTTTTGCAAGAATAACTTGTTTGGGATTTGTTTGGGGCTATCTGCACCAACAAAACTATCTACCGTAGACTGTCATCCTCAGGTACGGAATCTGAAAAAAGTTCCGTCAGTATGTAAGTAGCAGTTCACACAGATCGTCGGGTATGAGGGGCGCAATAATCCTTACATTCTCCATTCATGAAAAAAACATCGCTTACAATCACAAACTAATAGAACTGGTGTAGTTGTAGTTTTCATGCAAAGCATTGAATCACTATTTTATAAGTATACTTAACGAAACTCCTAAGTACCCCCCGATTTCAATATTGTAAGAAATTTATATTTTTTTACATAAATGTCAGATCGATAATGGCCATGTACACACATTGTAGGATCATACTGCCGTTTGTTTCCATGGTTGTCATGCTTATTTATGTATGCAAACCCGGTTTTGTCGTGCATGTGTTGAAAAACACAAATGTGCACGTGTTTCTCGTGCAAATATCCCACGTGGTCTGTTTTGGTGAAAATCATAAATGTGTTGATACACACACCGAAAAATGAAGAAATGGCTCGAATGACGCGACAAGAACGAAAAATTGTCATATGTCTTTTGCAAGGCAGTGCGTCACCTGCAGATTTCTATAAGCTATTGTTTTCTGTTAATTCAAAGCAATAAGAATTCTCTCCATTTCCACTTTCTAACGCATGTACGTCAAACCCGGGTTTGCATCGATAAAGAAACATTCAAGCCATGCAAGCAGACGGCAGTATGGTCCTATACTGTACACATTTCAATAATCGATCGGACATAGATATTTGAAAATAAAAATTTCCTACAATATGGAAATTAGGGTACTTAAAAGCTTCGTTAAGTATAAAAAAGCGGTGTAATTTTCTATAATAAATTGAATTTTTTAGTATAAAATAGACTATATCCCATATATTATTATATAAAGTGTGTAGAATGCTATTTTCATAAATAGGCCAAGGACCCAAGGCAAATATTAAAAGTCGGTGGGAGTGTGGCCGGTCCGCAGTACGCACTAAAATTATTTTATCCACATTCGAAAAACTCGGATATGATCGCCAGCAAAAAAGTTCGTTTTGATAAAATCAAGAGCGCTCGAATAGAAAAAGTATCTGATAAAATCAATCCGTTCGGTACTGATTTTTACGGAACTTGTTAGTTTTCGTACTATGGAACTTTCGAACTAAAGAAGGGCCCATTAGTTTAAGCAACGGTCTTACGGGCATTTTCACGTCGTTTGTTTCTGCCTTGCAAAAAATGACAATTTGTCGTTTTTGTTGCTCCATTCGAGACATTTCTTGATTTTACGGTGTGCATATAACACATAAATGATTTTCACCAAAACAGACCACGTGGGATATTTGCACGAGAAACACGGGTCCATTTCCGTTTTTCAACACATGCACGACACAACCGGGTTTGCATCCATAAATGAGCATGACAATCATGCAAACAAACGACATTATGGTCCTATTTACATTTCCATTAATATAAATTTCCAACGATATTGAAATTAGGAGTATTGTTAATTATATTTTGTTTTTATCAATTTTTGTCAGTTTCCATTTTATTTGATTAACAAAATGCGTATTATTAGTTATTCTAGCGTTCTCTATACCTTAAGATAGACTATTATTAAAAAAATCTGAAATAATCTGAAATTAATTGACAATAGAATAAATACAAAACATTTCATATGGTTAAAGTGACTTGAAGAGAACTTCATATAGAAACAAATGCGTGTTAAAACAAAAATCTTTAACACAATATTGATATAAATATTATTTTTCATTTAGAAATACATCTAACAAAACACAGAATATCATAGTCAATATATTGTAATATAATTTACAGTATCAAATTCAATATACATAAACGAACAGATAGTAATATATAGGGGTGTAACGGTTAACCGATATATCGGTTAATATTGCAATACGACATCTGACGGTTTTTAACCGGCTCGTTTTTCTCTGAACCGGTTTTTCTAGTTATGTTCCATACTGATTGTTTTTATCAGAGTATGAAATTTAACTGTTTGAATAGACGTTTAAATGTGTTCGAAAACTTGAAATATTTTTCGTAAAGTAAGAAAATAATTATCTTAGAAATTCAATTAAAAACCTTTTTTCTAACTTATTCAAACATTAGCATATTACGTGTAAATCATTTGAAAATACAAATATCTATGTACAATGTTTATCAAATTAAGACAATGCACGTGCATTAATTCATGCTATGCATTTATGCACAAAGAACAATATGTATCGCAATATATTGCAATATATTGCAATATATTGCAATACGGGTTTCATGTATTGCAATATATTGCAATACGGTTTTTACCGTATTGTTACACTCCTAGTAATATTATTATCTCTTCCATGAAAATTTAATATTTAATGTCAATTTTCGAGCGTCAAGAGAGAAGTTATTTTATCATATTAGAAGGTGAAAAATGTCCAGAACAGTACGTTCACTGCCACTGTAAAAACTAATAAAACGGGTTGATAAACGATGTAAAATCCAATTATGAAAATCTACCTACGGCTCATGTAATGAATTATGCTGCACCAGATATTTACATTCATTGTACATGTATATACAAAGGAAAATACAGCAAATACGTGATAACTAACATTGTTAAAATGTACAAGTCAGTTTCATTGTTCTTCAAAATTTAATTTCCTTTGACATATATGATTCTTTAATAAGTTTGTTTTGACATTTGTAAGCTGTTCAAACTACTAGTCTTTTTGAACCGGTGAACAACGTCCAAGTGTTTCGTCACTTCTTCCTTGTGCAACTCCTTTAGAA
This sequence comes from Mactra quadrangularis, assembly GCA_025267735.1. NCBI lineage: Eukaryota > Metazoa > Mollusca > Bivalvia > Venerida > Mactridae > Mactra > Mactra quadrangularis. Next base: position 20,205,947 of record CM046299.1, read on the forward strand.
ACCACGCCTCCACCTTTGTGTAGGAACATAACAGGCCAAACAATGTAGTCAACTATAGGACCACTTTTCGTGTATTCTCTGTAATGTTTCTTATCAAACTTAGCACCTCCATCAATCATTTCTAACACCATCGGTGGGGCCTGTACAACCATCATCCAAGATATAAATAGACACTTCCGAATAAATGGCTTCATTTTTGGTATACAATTATCATCCCAACTTGCTTCAATATATGCCTAGAAAAAAAAGCAAACTTTTAAAGCCATTTCCACCGGAACAATTAGTTTAAATGAGATAACTAACTAAAAACGTGCTATTTAAACATTGACGTCACTATGAAATTTGAAAACACATGTACTGAATGAGTTGATTTATTAAAACAAGTATAAACTCAAAAAATTTGTGTAAGAAATATGTTCAGAAATATGTAACTGTCATACCACCAAGTCGAGCACATCACACAATATCAACTTTCTGCAGATGCAACACTAGACCATCAGGCGATTACATGTAAGTATGCGCCATGGACAGTATAGACAACGAAGTCACACTAGTACACGCCTTAGATAATATACATACCTCACGCCTTCATACATAATAGTTTACAAGAAATAAGAAAATTTGAGCCTGACCTGTTGTACTAGTGGTACCATTGACAAGGCAACTTCTTTACGTAAATCTACTAATTTAGCTTCAGCGACAGCTTTCAATTTTGCCTGGAATATAATTAAGTCATAGTATAATATTTAGCATGGTTAATATTTAAACTATAGTGCGTACAAAAAAAACGTGTTTTGGTAAACATTAAACATGAGACAATTCATTTCAGAGGTATGCAGTATTGACAATAAAATTTTTGTAATCCATTTTAACAAAATAAGCATGGTTGATAAACCACCACCATTTGGTAAATCATGCTTGTTATGGTAGAACGCTTTCCATTACACCAACAACTAAGACACATGTAAAACATAACACAATTGTTTATTTTAAAGTCATCCTGGGCATCCCTTGTTGTGGGTTAGTTCATTGTATTATTATTATAAACAGTGTTTTGTTTTGTTTTTTCGAACTGCAGATATAATTTATTGATACATTTTCATAATAATGTTGATAGTCAATGCACACCTATATGTTTATTTAAATATTTTATCGCATTCATCTTAAATAAATAAACTATATAAATAGATTCACCTCTAAAGAAAAGTTAACCACTATAAACAAATAATCAATGACTTCATAATTTATTGCTCTTACTATTTTTTTTATTGCGTAGAAACCAATTATATCATAATTAATTGGCAAAAACTGACAATTTTAAAAATAGATGAGTATGTACAGCGCAATATTGGAAATAACGCTGTAGTCATCATTAAACTTACAATTTGCTCTTTATTTGGCATGAGTATTGTTTTCTCATACGCGGTAGCTTTCCACTCTTTGTTTTTTGGCATCCATCTAAACTGTAGCAAAATATCTTCCAAGTTTTTGCCAGCGCCCTGAAACAAATGTTTATGATATGTCCTGATTTGCTATAACACGATAATTTTGCTGGGTGACTGATACCTCATCGATAAATCGTATGCATATTGTAATCGTTGTTAAAATTCATTGTAATTATTATTGAGAGAACATTATAAGTCTCAACTACGAAGAAATCCAAATACAGTCTTAATTTCCAAGATTTTGGAAATATCGAAATAGAAATATCAATTTCAGTACCAATATTCAAGATGTAATAGTCATATACAAGTAGCATTCTTTCAATTACTTTAAAAACTGAATAAATTCTAAGTCTGCCTTTTTTCATTATTTATGAATCCGAAAACAATATCTACATCTTCCAAATGGAAGTTTAATGTCAGGGTCAAAATCGTAAACTTACCCTTTTCACAACAGTTAGATGTTGAGGTGGTACCTGAAATAAAGAAAATATGTTTCAATAACTTTAAACAAAGTCATGAAATGTGTTAAGTGTTTCCATAAAGTATGATTACCATAAAACTATGTCAATAATTGACTATATACTATTTAAAAAATTTGACATTGTTGCTGTCAGTATTTTATATGTTCTAATGTATAACTTTGTTTGTGTAAAGCACTTTTGAGCGTATATGTATGATAAAAGTGCTATATAAATGTGGTAAAAATAATAATAGTAATAATAATTCTCAACGTGATAACCATTAGAGCTTTTATCATTACTCTGTTATTTGAGCCGCCCGGCTAGTTGGTAGCACACAAGTCTACTGATCGAAGGGTCGCGGGTTCGATTCCCGGGAGGGGCATACTTTCGTGGAGCTTGGTCATTCTCCCTTCTACCAATAATTCTTAATTATGTAGGGCAGTTGTCAGTCACCGACGAAAGTATGTGCTTAGTAGTTGATTAACAGCAAAATCCAGAAATTTAGCCATTCCAGGAACAGTGAGAAGGTTACCTGACTGCCGTTATATGATCTATTCAATATGTTGCTACTGTGTTTAACCCAACAAAACCAAACCTAACCTCTTCTTTGAATTTAGTCGAATTCATCATATCAAGTTGGTTACAATTTTCTTACTTAGAATTTTAGCGATAAAAACAAATTATGTTTCGGACGCCAAATTTGGTTTAGTTATTTAATACAATGATAAATCCAATTAAACCTGTTTCATTTCTGGTTAGTATTAAAATATATTTTTGTTGTATTCATCAGCTCAGATATGGAAAAGAAAAACGAGCCTCTATAAATATCCGACTGGCAACCACTTAATTTACCTGCATACTTAATAGCGATTTCAAACCCACTGATAGTACTAACTAAAAAACAAACCTTTACATTCGTAGACTCGGCGATTGATTTATATTCCTCAAATAGCAAATCAACGGCACCAAAAGCACGATGTACTAATAAACCAGCCTTCTTTTCACAGAATGAAAACACGTTCTGCAAAACACGAGCATTATCGATTATGTCTAAAACCAAAAATTATTAAAACCAAAACATGGATCAGATTACTATTATTTTGTTAAATGTTGGGCATGCTTCGAATTTAAAGTGACGAATGATGAAATTGCCAAATGTACAATTGATTACTAATCGATATGTCGATAATAAGCTTTATACAACATAGTTACGACCGTTTTCTTTGATAATATGCACCAACTTGAAATGGTAAAGTAATACTTGGTAACGACAAAATAATGTAAAATATCACTTTATATTGTAACATATATTAATTAAATATACAGAGTAATTAACTTTTTTAAGACAATCAAGTCCTCTTTATAGATAACGTAACATAATTGACTAAACACTTGTACAGGCGTGTCCATAGTTACCATTAATGTCAACTTCAACGTCTCAACAGCTTCCATTTCGCTATGTCCGGCTTTAGTCAGTGCCTCAAAAGCATCTGTCCATTCATTATCATAAAGCTCTCCATACATTTCCCCAAGTTTAGTTGGTCGGTTCTGGTCACTTAAATCTGCTACATTAGGATTGTTCTTACATATTTCGTCACCAATGAACTTGCTTAACCTGTGTTTAATAACATTGTAATTGCGTTTACTGTAACATTTGATAAACGAGGCATTGACTATTTTTGGTATAAAATGATTTTTATTTCACCGAGTAAGTTAGAATTACATATTTATAAGAATGGTAAATCCATATGTAAAATTGTTATTTTCTTGGTTCACTAAGGAAATGATAACCATCATTAAAACGTTAATTCATTTCATCTCCCTCTGCCAGTCAAATTTCGTCCTGAAGCTTAAGCCAATATGCCATGAAAAGTGGTCTTGTATCTCGTGCATGTATAAAACACGAGTCAAATGCTTTTGTAACTCGATTGAACAAAATAGCCAAAATTAATTAATAATACAAATCGCATATAAAATAAGAAACATATAGGCAGACCATCTTGAGTTCTGATTTTACAATATACAGTTATATTATTACGAACAAAATTGTTCCATACATACAGACAAAAAATTCTTGTCTGATAAATTAACAATTTAGCTGAATGAACTATACAATCCAATCATGCATTTAGAACACCCGAATGCATGTATTTATTGTTTTAACTACAACATACATATGCATGTACATGTATATACATGTTAATAAATTTGACAAAAATACCATACCTTAGTGTCAGTCGTCTATTTTCATTTTCTAATTGTTCTATGTTTGTTTCGAGCTGCTTAATGTGTTCTCTAAGTGAAGCAATCTCTCTATCTTTCACATCAGTACCATGTACCTGTGACAGTGTTAACATTAAACTTTCGCAATTTTATTTTTAAACCAATTTGTTTAATGGCAACGAATATTCTTCAGGGTATTTATAAGACACATGTCACAATTTATTATTATCAATGGTGAGAAGACAATCAAGAGGTAGACGCATACATCATGGTTCATTATTAAAGTCTCGCCTTGGCTTTTTTTTCAGACCCACGATTTGATATTGGAAAAGCTCTTAAGTAGTTCTATATAAATTGTATATTATGAGTTTATCTTAGCTTATAGATCTTTTAAAATTTGTTCTGTGTTCAAATATGGAATGTATATCTATCAATGATTGATATATGTAAAATTACCTGTTTATTACTTCCTTGATCTCGTGCACTCCTGGAAAGAGATATAAAATTATTATGAATTGTGATAAACAATCTATAATTCATAAAGGTTAAGAACCAATGTTAACACTATGGGCGGCTTTTCATAGACTTATAGCCCTGTAGTAGTGGGCAGGAAAGGTTTTGACTGCAGTCGTTGTTTACTTTTTAACTTTAAAAAAAATATTGATGACATATTTTGTTTTAGCAGTAAGATGAACTCGAAACACTGCGGACAAAGATTGTTTAGTGAACTTGAATTGTAACTTGTTCGTAATTATTTCCACATCAATAATTTATTGCAAAACTATTTAGTTTTGTGAAACATCCAGAGCTTATCCACGGGTTTCATTGATTATTGAAAGTAATGTTATTGTAGTAATTCGCGGGACGGTCAAACTTTAGTAGGCATTACCTATTTATTTTACATAAGAAATGTATAAAGAACATAAAACATGTATAAAAACATCATCAAAGATTCATTTCAAAGTAGAAAAGCTATATTTTTATAAGCTCGAATTGTGTATTTCAATTTTGTACCTTTTTTCTGATTCATGTTGTTGCCTAAAGTGTTCCACTTGTCTTTTGAGGTGCTCATTTTGCGCTTCGAGGGAGTGTCCTCCTTGTACATGTTTCTGTTGATATCTATGTTCACGCTGTTGGGGTGCTTTAGGTAGCTTAAATATAATTCACAACATTTTCAGTTGATGGTTATTATAACACTGACAACAATTTTACACTGCTATAATGGTGCGCTGAGATAGAAAGAGTCATTCGGAACTCCTCGACCATCGCTCCGAATAACATCGAACATCATTCGGAACAACCTCGACGATCATCTACGAAGATATATACCTCGAAAATCAGACGTACGTGGTAGGAATAGCACCAACAACTTGCCTGCTGTTCTACTTATTAGCTACAAAACAACTTTCGGAAGTCATAATCATAGCAAATAGTGTTTAAGTAAACGATTACACGATCGTTTAGGCGATGAGTGATGTTTCGTTTTTAGTCCGTAAATTTGAAATTACACAGTTCAGTGATATAGCTGAACAATATTTGGTTCAATATATAACATAGAAATATGTTTTGACAAAGATCTGTATGTATACTACAAGAACTATTTTGCATAACCGCTACGTGCTTTGCCTCGCGTAGGTAGTAAAATCCCAAGCTGCCAGGGTAGACCCCCCCCCGAATCCTTCCGAGATTATTCATTCATGAAAGGTCGAGGGTTCCGAATGAGGAAGAGTTTTAATAGAGAAGTTATGTAGTATAAAGTGAGAAAATATATAGAATCAAACCGGAAGCAACGGCAAGTGCATAAAATAGATATGAAAGAAAGAAATGTGGAAGAAATTGTATTAAGCAACTTTCAAATCATGGCAAAACCTGTGTAGATACAATGGTGGTTTGCGCTGACATAGCTCGAGCCGGTCATTTGAAAATATTTATTTCTTGACGAGACTCCTCATTTACAAAGTCTATTTTTGAGCACACTATTGGTGAATTATAAAGAGTGAACTCTTCGGCTAAATTTGGTAAGTTGCTCTATAGTGGTATGCATCTATTTTCACTACTATATGAAAAATGAGTATGATTAGATCAGTACTATATATAGGTTCTAATCTGGCCCAGTTGAGTTGATATCGGGAAGCATTGAAGAAATATGTTTGCCTTGATCACAGGTAAATAGTTTTGAGTATACAGAAATATGTGTAGCATATATACACGTTCAAATCATACTCACAACCTATGTATATGATTGAAGCAACAATAGCTTGAGAATCAATTGTATAGGTTAAGTGTTAAACAGCAACAGTTATCGTTGAAATCTTTAAGTTGTTGATGATCTAAATTTGAACAGTTGGAATCATTTCCTGTTTAACTACATGTGTGCTGGTTGCAGTTTACTCCACTTTCGTACCCCGAGGTTATCAAGATTCTCGATCTAGTATCGAGAATCCTATACTAGACTCGGGATACGAGTATGAGTTTACTCACAATCTAATCGGTTTTAGTTTGACCACGTGCCAAATGTAAAATTATATCTACCTTGGGATTTTTAAGTACGTGAAAGGTCAACGTACATTATGATTTTTAATTAGTATTTATATTACCGTTTGAAGAAGAGTATCCCAGTGTTTCAGTGTTTCTTCAATTTCACTTTTTAAGTAGACGTCTGGCAATTCAGATGTATTTCTTGATATGTTACCAAGTATTTCAGTCCATCTTTTATTTTCCTGTCCTATGAATTGTAGTAAATAATGGGGTGGCACATTCTGTAACCATGTCAACTTTGTTTCTCGTACATTGTGTTGCATTGAATAGTTTTGTGCATTCTCTGGCCATGCGACTTTTGGTGAAGGGACGCTGGTAAAACCACCCATGATATTCTATCTGACGATAAAAATTAAAATAAAAAACAAGTAATGTTTGTTAAGCTCTTATAAAGGCATTCTCGTTCCCCGAGTCTGGTAGGGTTTTCAATACTAGTATTGAGAATCCTACTAGACTCTGGGAACGAGAATGTTATAAAGGTCACCGTTAGAAGTCCGGAAGAAAATGAAATAGAATAATTTCCACGTAAGTCCATTGTAAAGTTTGATATCGTGTATAGTTGTGTGGCTAACGTATTCTGTGTTAACCCTTTTTGTATTCATTGTGTAAACAATGAATACACTGGTATGACAAGATTAATAGTAGTATTCCGATCAGAGTACAGTTTTAGATCGCCGATACCTAACAGCACCCAAGCCAGAATATTACGAGACAAAGTAGTTCATGATTTGCAACATCATACTGAAACTGGTACTTTATGTATTTCTGCGCGAGAAATTGACCAGACGCTCAGTATGATGTCACAGAATATACTTGAAGCGATTCACTTGTAACAGAGATAAGAAACATTATACTGTATACATTATTATAACTGCTGATTCCCGCGTATTGGGTTTGTTTTAAAGATTAGTATTTCCGGACTGTAACTGTTCGGGTCGTGTGCAATTAAACCTGAATTTTACGGCGCATTGGATGCAAGTCCTTTGGTGAAATAATTTAACAAGGATAAAATCATCAATATACATTTTGTCAATGAGTATCATAATGGATAAAATACTTGCAATAAAATCCGTCCATTACTATATCGGGTTTAAATACTTACAAGTCAGTAAATTTGGAAAATCCTCTGTTTTGAAGCGGTTTTTTTTGGGGGGGGGTCTTTTGAAAATCGAGTGCAATAAAATAATGTGAACTATCATTGGTAAAGTCACACTATTAGTGTTGACTATGATACATTAAGTAGCACCCTGACTTGGATACTGGAGTATCAAACCCTTTCAAGAAAATAAAAATTAATGTAGAGTTTTTCTCTGTGACGGTACAGTTTGAAGCACTGTGAGAGCTAAGGGATTATAAAGTCTATAAAATCTATTCAATAAAGAATAAAGGCTTATGATGGAAAAGTTTCATTTCACCAAAGTGTAATCTGACAAGAACTGAAGAGATTAAGGAAAAATTCCTGAATAAAAACTGTTAAGACAACATACTCATTTTAAAAAAAATACAATAACTGCATTTAACTTAAATATATAAATTATATAAATGATAATTATTATACTATCAATTAATGTTTTGAATATAGTATTTGTACTTGTTGAAGTCATCAACATAATTTATGTTTGGAACATTTATCACTTTTTCGTCAAAGTAACTAGTTTGTGTGTAATTATGAACTCCAGTATTTAGATAAATCTTAGTATAACACTTTGAATCTTAACATTTGATTATTTTCTTACAAGATATAGATAATTTGTGCATATAAAACACTTTCAACTATTTTCCAAAAAATAATCCCATTCACTTGACTACATTAACCTCTTTGTTAAATCAGGTAATCAAATGAAGAAAAAAAAGGAATATAATTTATCAAACAATTTATTCTTAATTATAACTGTAAATTTAACCTTCATCATTAAACACCATCAGTACAGGTAAAATTAATTTCTAAGACATTTATGATAAGCAGAAATGGGGTTTAAATACATTATTTTCTGTTCAGTTACTATATAAATCATAGATTAGCAGCAGGGTGTTTGTCCAACTTTACTCAAAAATGTGTACTACGTAGCACACATAACAGATAACAATGACGTAGTTTTAAATCTCATCTATATTAGAGTTTTTTGACACACATACTAATTAAACAATATGATAGTCATATTGTAACAGTTCATAGCTTTGACTAATTACAACAGTATTCATAGTAATTAGTAATTTCAATCGTTCAATATTTTAAATGACTCAAGCAGATTTTTATTGTGAAGAGTGTTTATTGTGAAAAAAACATGTAATCATCACCATTAATAATTTCTACGGCCATTCTGCCTCCTTCCACTGATTCTAAATCATGTAGGGCAGTAGTCAGTCACTGACGAAGTATGCACCTAGTAGTTTGTTAACAGCTAAATACAGAGATAAAGTCACTCCAGGAACAGTGAGTAGGTGGACTGACCGCTGTGATTTAACCTTTATAAGGAGTTGCTACAGCGTAAAACCCAACAAAAATTGAATAAATCTAAACACAATGAATACCCCAGTACTTTCAGTGCTTTGATTAATTCATAGTCAGGAATGACCGAACGGTTACGACGTTGAACTGGTAATCATTGGATAGTCAGCTGCGCGTTAGTTCGAAGCACATCCAAAACCTACCCCGTTGTTTCTCTGAGCAAGAAAATTTATCTTACTAGCTCGGTACTGGGAGACCATGAAGCGGACTCGAAAGTTATTAATCTTAGTTGTATGAACTTGTTCAACAATCGAGCTTAAATCAATTAGTATGAACTAAACTAATTCAAAATCTACTTGAACGATTTAAATGAAATTATTTTCAACACCACTTTTACATTCAAATTATAGGATTGTGAATTGTATCAACTTTTGTTAAAATGAAAGCATTAGATTAGCAAATGCTTTGTAATTCTCGTATCAATATATAGTGCATTGTGTTTGTCGTAAAATATCTGTGTTTTCGTTTTCGGTGCGTGTTTTTGTGAATATGTGCATAAGTTTGTCAAACTTGAGTCGACGCTCAACAAAATATAAAATTTGTCATGGCGTTAGCATATACCAACAAAATATCGACTGCGTATTCGAACTGTCCGTTCAAAAAGTTGTTCATTTCAATGAAGAATATTAAGCACTATAATAATTGACGTTACGTCACGTGTCTGACTAATTATGGCTTGTTACTCAATATATTCTGCTATATCTCTTTTTATAAAGTCATAAAACGGGAAAACTATTTAATGTACAATTATTTGTATGCATTGAACCAAGATATACATGGTACCTAATAATCGCTCGTGAAATTGAATATTGTCTCATGTACAGCGGTAATTTCGTTTTCAATGTAAACGATCAAATGAAATTTGATATGCGACAGAGCGTCTAGTTACTATGATAGTCCATTTAATTAATAAGACCTAGTACTTCATATAAAGCTATGGCCTTATAAATACATTACTTTCGTTTTCAACGAAAACAATAGAATAGAAACCAGAATAATTTAGGAAGAACTCCAAGTCATAATAAGTGACGGTTAATCATGTGACTCTGATTTGTTGACTTAAAACTAGAATAGTTTCACGACGCGTATTGCAAATGATATGCCTACTTTCGGTTTCGATGCGAATGACGAAATGCATACTAAGGAAATATTGAGTCAGATAAGGAATGTCACGTGACGTGACTGACACGTGACTGACATTTGATGTTACATATTCTGAATAAAACCTTCGAGAACATCAGGGGTTTTATGGATTATCCCTGATGTATTTTCAAAAAGACAAACAAATTGGCTTAAATAATGCATACATGTACAAAGCCACACCAGAAACAAAACTAGGTTTAAATACTTCACACTTTATTTAAAGACTTCGGCACAAAACGGTGCTTTTGGTCATCCTAAAATTATGTTTAACGTATTTACGGAAGTTAATAACCTCGACATACATGTTTAACTACGCAATTAATGTAATTTGAACGTTAACTTCCTTTTATACTAAACACCCATTCTAAATTCCTAAACAAGTGTTTAATTATGAAAATATTACTATTGCCTTCATATGTAATAGTTGTTGAAAGTTATTTATACAACAAACGTTAAAAATGTCTTACCTTCTCAATGTTCTAGTTTGAAATATTCTATTTATCATCTAAACACTAGGCAACTGTCTAACGATTAATTTACTTCCTTTTACAGAGAAATCATAGACGGGTTCAGGATTTCTAGTTAGGGGGGCGGAACATTCTAGTTAGCGAAAATGAACAAGTAGACTAGAAGTTCAGGGGCTGTAAGGGCTTCCGATTGGGCCTTGGCAAGGCTCTGATCAGGGGTCCAGGGGCGGTGGCCCCCGAAAGCTCCTCTGTTTTAGTATTTTTTAATAATCTCAGGCTTATTTCTAGAACCTCGAATACAATAATTAAACTGCATCTAGATAAATCAGATAATTTTATAACAGCCGTTGGTTCATGTTTTAATGCGAAAGAATTTATTATTGTACGTTATATCATTGTACTGTAGTGTACTCCCATTCTCGTAACTTATTGCGCGCGAATCGTGCGTAATTTTTTTAATCAATATATATTGTCCTATAAATAAAATGTATATTTTATGATAGAAACAAACAATGCTTGAGCAATTTTAGAGTGGGGCGTACACCGGGTCCCCCTCTTGGATCTGCCTATGGAACTCCTTAAATATTATTTATACAATGTACTTTGTTCACATGTCATCTGATATTGATCGCGCGTATACTTCAGTATAATAATATAATGATAATGGACAATCATAATATCCTATCGTCGCGTTGAATAATAACTTTAGATAAACCATTGAATATGATTAATAACTGTGGTAAAAGGCAATGACAGCTGTATGATCGAGTTTTCTTGTTTATATGAACTCTACATATTTATACATTGTATTTTTATTGGCGTCTTGGTTTGAAGCACAACCCAGAATTGTCCTTACTGCTTACTGAATATTGCTAGACATCGCAACGTAAAATAAACTTCGTTGTTAAGAAGATAATTTTACTTTGAACGCAATATTGTAAAAATTGAATACGTTCACTTTCCTTTTTTATTTCATTAAAATAACATAAAAAAGTATGTACTTTTCAAAAATCGCGATAAGAATTTGACCTCCGTTCTGCGTTAATTTGAAAGAAAAACGTTTAACTCGGCAATTTGTGAAACCTTTTAAACGTGAAAACCCTGAATTCAGTGATGAAATGTACAATTTTTACGACTGACGAGATATTAAGATAATCGGAACAACATAATTGTACCCAACAACATTTGAGAAACATTTTAGTATCATTAGGGACTTTAGTCGGTTATCTTTCCCTGATAAAATCAGAAGCAATCCAGTTGGTAAGTAGGTACTTACAGTTGAAATCCTCGAACTTTATCATTGAATTCCTATGTAAGGGTAACAAAATATTTCATCTTATATCTTTCTTGTTAATGAAGATATAAACAGAAGTGATAGAATTTAGATAGTTCTTTCACATAAAAAAATAATTAGCTTGAATTTCAAACAAATTAATCTATATTCAAAAAAAGTTATTTAAATTTGAATTTGGCAAATCAACATTGAAAAGTAAGGGTGAAATCCGAGTAAACAAACTAATTAGACCTACCTATTTTGAAGAGTATACAAGGGGAAATAACTGACTAAAGTCCTTTATTATCATTGGCCTCAGACATTCAATACTTTAAATATGTGTGTTTAATGTACTTGCATGCCTCTTTATAGCGCGAACCATTGTGACATCCATGAAGGGTACCAGAAAAACAAACAAGAAGCATGAAGGTATCTGCCGGCGAGCTTTTATCATTATCGGTGAACATAATATTTTTCTCCTTTTTTTCTCCCAGTAAAGTACCGACCCACCTTAAATTAGTACCTATCACCGCGTCAATTTTGATGTTTTAGTATTTTGCACTAATGGAATTAAAAATTGATCCAGTAATCCACTCTCTCATTTAATTTTCTTGACTTCAAACCTAAAAAGCTCGCTGTTTCACTTAAGGGTTTTCGGGAGTTTTTTCTGTTGCAACCGCGTGGTGTGAGGCGAAAACACAAAGCAGTTAATAGCCAATTAAAATGCATGTAACTTTATATTGTGTCATTCTCGTACCCCCAAGGTTATCAATACTATGGAAGCTAGTATCAAGAATTTACTAGATTCTGGGTACAAGAATATTTTGTGTATAGGATGTTGGTTAAACCTTTAATTGTTAATTCAGATTACGTTAATTTTGCATTCGATCAACGGAGGGAAGGTTTACGTACGGTACATAATGCATTTCACTTTTTGCCATTACATAATCCCGTCTGAATGTTTGAGTCAGTTTTGGAAATACGCTGCTACATATTGAATTATGGGCTGCGAGGTTAATGGTTGGATGGGTGACCACAGGGATTGTCGTTGGCTCGGTTTACGTTTCTCATACCTTTGACTAGCAAAATATTCGGTACACTTCGGTCATTCCCGTGCTAACACTGATCGTCATTTTACGGAATCATCCGAGAGGTAGCCACGAATGATTTTCTAATCTTTTGAGTCCATGCGCGTTTTGTCCCCCAGTTAAATTTATGAAACATTAATATACTAGCGGTACACTAGCGGTAAGCTTTCTGATTGGTTGAGAACCGTGAACGAAATTAATTCACGTGCGCTCTATTGATACCTAATACAATGGTGTAGACAATAGGTAAAATGTGTGAAATGTTTGTGTTGAAATTTCAAAGCTCGCACCTGTCAAGTCAGTGTTTGGATACTTTTATACAGGTAAGACATTTTGATTTTTTTTAAATTTATTTGGAATTTATTTTGTTTAAAATGATTATTTATTAAATCTGTGTCGGTATGATATTATATACATTGTACGTGTGTCTCTGATACCAAATTTTCATTTATTTATGAAATGAATCTTGATCAATGTTGATCAACTTGCTGCAATTAAGAATCTGGTATTCAATTACGAGTCTGCCAATTAGCAAGTTGTTGTTGTTAAGATATTATACTGACATTTATGTATTTTTTATGATGATTATGGTGCATTTGTTCAGAAAAGTTTCTCGTCTGACTTGGTCGGCATAAGACATTGTTTTCTAGTGATCATCTTCACGATTTTAGATTTAGATACACACGGGTTAGCTGAAGATCTTGTTAAGTAACATTGTGGTTTGTTCCCATAATGCAGAGAAAACTGAATGTTTAATAAATTCAAAATATGTTTTATTATATGCTTGTTATTGTACCCACATGTGTCTTTAATGTACGTTCATATATATTTTAACTCAATGTTTTGTCTTTTTCATGTATCATGTAGACTTCACTTTTCATCACCATATCATCTGATGTCTTATCAAACAACACAGATCTGATGGCTTTGTTATTGATACATACATGTACATGGTCTTATCAAACATAGAACTGAACATTGCATCTATCCTGCATTCTTTGGTAAGTAGAACTGTTTTTCAGTTTTTATTGTGTGACATTTTGGTGTTTGTTGGGTTTAACGCTGTAGCAACACCTTGTATAGGTCATATTAGGGTGGCCAGTCAACCTACTCACTGTTCCTGGAAAGGCTAAATCTCTTGATTAAGCTGTTAAGCAACTACTTGGCGCATACTATCGTCAGTGACTGACAATTGCCTTAAATGATTTAGAATCAATATTGGAAAAATTACCATTGAAAATATTCATGACCAAGCATCATGAAAGTATGCCCTGACCGAGAATCGAAACAACAACCCCTCGATCAATAGACTTGCGTGTTACCAACTGAGCTAGCTGGGTGTATATAGTATTTTTTTCTTCAAAATGTAACAACTATTAGAAGTAGCTGGAATATCATAATATATAGTGCCATCCATAATTACCTATACAGTTCTGTAAAAATGTGATTTGTCTATGATTTTTACCTGTACTTGAGAAATTTAAGAACAAATTTGTTTGTACATGTACATGCTCAACAACTACTATCAAGTATTGTATAATTCATCCTTCAATTGTTGAAATCTTGTGCATAAATGCAGCTTAAATTTGTTCTAACTGTTTTAATATAAAAAAACTTGTTTACTTGTGTAAGGCCACAACAAGTTGATCATATGTTCTACAGATTTTTCTGGGAAAAGAATGGGGCGAGCGAGCAAAGATTTTTTTTTAAAGTCTTTATACACTTGCTTTTTATAACGGATTGACCAAATTTTTATAAGCGAGCAAGGAAATAAAAATATTTTTTGTAAAAACTGTCAAAATTAAGGTGTGAGCAAATCCGTAGAACATATGATCAATTTGTTGTGGCCTAAATACAGCTGAAATATGTTATAACTGTTTTAATATAAAAAAAACTTGTTTACTAGTGTAATGATAATTTTTGATGGCACTGTGTTTAGATGTAGCATAAGGGAAGAATTTGTCGAATTCAGTTTTATGATGTATTGTTTTATAATACAAATAAATAATACATTTAATTTAACTTTTTATTCAACTGCCTATAACAAAGTTTTGTTGTTTTCTTTTTTAAAAAAAAAGGTAACATTATTTTCTTTTTCTTTGCGGCCTATCAATCTAAAAAAATTATGATAACAGTACAATTCATAATTCATTACATTTTGACTTAGTACCTTTTGGGTGGAATAAGTCAACAGTTCACTTGTTCTCGGACGTCATGTGGGAAAAGGTTAAATTGCCACATATTAAAATGAGTTCAAACTAATTTTGGTTTTGAAAGGTAAGTCTTAGAACCAATCAAGTTAATACATACACATTGTTATAATATTATCTATAATGTAATATTTCTTATGTTTGCAGGATGTTTACCATAAGATGTGGATGGAAGTAGTATGTTGTTTACTGTGCTGTTATATACCCATATGTATGAGCTCAACATATAGAATAACAAGAAATGGTGAAACGCTCTACACGAGGAACTTGGGAAAGTTGAAAGAATGAAGAGAAGAAAAAAGCTAAGTTTATTTTATTTCATGTATTTCATACCATTATGTGTTTGGCAGTATTGTCCATTTTCCTAATCTGATGGTTCCATATTCCTGTTTTGTAATGATCTTGTCCAGAAAGTATTTATGATTTGTTAATTATCATTAATTTGATTAATTCAAAGATGATTTTTATGATCCCGAACCATCAAAGATTCTATATATACATTGTGTCTTGTATGGTTTTGGACCATGCGGGTCACCTTTGATTCTGTTTTATTGTTGTGTCAATGATACCTTACATGATAATAAAGTGTATTTACTCAAATTCATCTCTGGGGATTTCAATACATTTATAGAAATTTTTACAAGGAAGGTTAGATGTAAAATTAATCTTTTTTCTTGGAATTTATCTTAAAAAGCCTATCTGCTTTAGTTCTACTTCTGTTAGAGTAAACTTTTATTCAGATGGTATACTTTGTTATATTGTATGGATATCATTGGCTTTTTTTCTCAACTGTCAAATATGAATAATTTCACTGCGACCTCTTGTGTTTAATGTTTGTTGTCTTGAATTGTTGGATTCATACTTGATGTTTTAGATGGGGTAGAATATTGTTAAAGCTTTTATGTTTTAATGCCTGCTTGCTGTGTCAATGTTTGCCTTCATATTTATAATAAGAAAACCTATTCAGTCATCGTGAAATTATTCAAATTTTACAGTTTAGAAAAACAAACTATACATGTACAAGTATGTATCCCCTGGTATCATTTTTGGAAATGTATCTTTTGTCTTTCATTTGTGGTTACATTCATTACTCTGTGGGTTTTGTATGTTTGTTGCATCACAACAGGAACATTATTCTAGAATATACTGAAACACAGGTTGTCGGCACAGTCTCAGATCAGAAACACTTAGTATATAATAGTATTTTTGATTTGGAACCATGCAGGTTGCCTGAGTTATGAAATATCTCTAATATTGTTACCCATGTTTATTGGTGTTAATGAAAGGGAGATAATCCATTTGTTTTCATCTTATACAGCCTATTTAACAATTTCAAAAAGCAACTTGACTTTTTTAAACATTTTTTAAACTTTTATTGTTATTCAGATTATGGTCAATATTTATTTTTGTAAGCAATTTCTTTATTCTACAGTTTGATAATGAATTGTCATTTTCATTTTTGTCTTGTGAAATCATTTTTGTTGTTTCTTAAAGCGTTGATCACATTCTTAGAAAAAGTAATAAACATTTGTACATAATTTTGTCTTTTTAATTTTTATTTTTAACAAACTGTACTTTCTAATATACCTACATATAAGTAAGTAAATATGATTTTTATTTTTCAATTCAAGAAATTGTTCATTTCATTTTTAATTAAATATTTTTTACAATTCTATTAGTGTGGCTAGGATATCTAAATCTATCTAATGAAATATTTATGTGTCAGTGCAAAACTAGTCTAACTTCATGTAAATAAATGAGAAAGTAGACTTGTTTTTTGCGCTGATCCATCAATATTTCGTGCATTTTATGCTGTTATCATTTATGTTTTCATTATAGTCTTTCTCCAGGTCTCAGGTGCTGTGTTTTTCCATGTTTTTTTAAAATACTTTTTTTGCAAGACACTTTTGCAATGAAATTTTGTAAAATGAAAACTTTTTTTGTACTTTTGGCAAAAAACTGTGAATGGTCTTTATGATAATACTTACATGGGAAAACATGGACATTTGATTTCTGGATATTGTCTATTGAAAATTCATTCTAGAATAATGTTCTTGTCGAGTTGTACAAGCATCAATTTTAAGTCTTGGATTATGGGATAGATTATGAGACTGCAAGGTTTGTGGAATCTGGATATACTGGAAGTTGGTTGTGAGCCCAAGCCCCGGACGTACCGTTGATGTCACTAAGCAAGGTTGGGTGGAGTGTCGTCTGATTAGAGGGGTCATACGTAATGTTCCTGTTATCTTGTATTGGCTGGTAAATTTTAATACCTTAGATCTGAACAGTGTTGGTGATGTTTGTAGGGATGGTAGGGAGTTGTGTGTATGGGGGATGGAAGGGTAGGTGTGTATGGGATGGTTGGGCTGATTCATGTTGTGGGTGGGGTGAGAAATGGTGTTATCTGAAAGTATCTGAGAAAGGCTGGTGGGTATTCCCTGATTTTGTGCTAACAGGAGTTTGTAATGTTGTACAGTGAGTTGAATACAAAGAGTGACTGTACAGGGGATGATCCAAAATTAGAACGAAGTTTCATAGTCAATGTGTTTATTTGAATACACAACTCAGTTCAGTTCTTAGTTTGTACAGAAACAAACACTTGTTTACAAAAACTCATTAACTACATCGGTTGGACATAGTACTGTAATGAATGGACTTTCAGTATCTACCAGGACTGTGTATCTCAAGTCAAGATGTGATGCCATTCAGATCATGATACAGTATTCCTGATACAATATGTTTCATGATATATGTAAACAATATTTAACTTGGTCTCAATAAACTTTCATATTGGTAATATGGGATAAACTTGCCAAACCAGTGAATCTTAGAATAAATCTTTTTGGTTTACAAAGTTGGCTGACAATTAGCATCCAATTGTAAACATTTAACAAATATGCATCAAGGGCAAGTTCAACCTTGTTTATTAATACATGCAAAAATCCAATGAAAATTTTATGATTAGAGTAGTGATAGGTTATTTATCAGAGTTCACAATGTAGATGTTCATGAGACAGTCTGTATTTATTTATCTGCTCCTATGAAATCATTACCCTTGTATTGTTTGTGAATATTAACCCCGAACTGATGACTACATTACACGGTAGTTGCACACGCTTTGTTTACTTACCACGTTTTACCGTGAAAGATATTTATCAGTTCGGGGTTAAATAAATCGCATAATAGTAAGAATAACTTTCAAATTATCAAATATTTAGGCATTTTGTTTATTTTTACGTTTATTTATTTTGGTGTTTCATATGAATTCTTCAAAATATTCTTGATTCCAAACAGAAAGTTTATTTCATTTTACTAATTGGTCATTTATATTGCAATTTAATGAGCCTTTTTGTTCTGTAATATGGTTTAGCAATACATCAATTTGACAATGCAGCCCTAGTATTATAGCAGTACTTTTCATTTGTTACTGAATTCAACTTGTGAATTAGATGAATTCATTGTTTTGATTATATAAACATGTTTTTCTTGAGACTTTACCTTCAGTCTGTCGGCATTATTGGAGCATTAATTTATTGTAGATATTGGTATGAATATTTGTAAGCATGCAGCATGCTACATTTACTTGAATAATTGGCTCTTAAATGCTATCAAAGTTTAGAAATTGAAGTTTTTGTGAAGAAAATGCATTAAGCTAAGAGTTTCTATGGTTGACTAGCCTCACTGTTGGATACGTTAAGGAGGAGCCATACAGTTTGTGTCTAGTCTGTTGCTTCCAATATTTGAAGAGACAACTCTTTGAACACCCCTTACCAAATCATTTCTGTCTAATGTTACTGCTATTCTCATATTGTCACTGTTGAGTCGAATCCTCTTAACTTTACCTTTTGGAATTGAAGTTACGAGGTTTTGACTCAAGAATGACAGTATGACTGTGTTCATGGTAAACTTATATGATATTGGTGTACATGCGATCCCCACTGTTTGCATGAAAAGATCGTACTCATGTATTATCTTTAATGCATTTTCTTCTTAGAGTCACATAGTTCTGATAATTTTGGATCATCCCTTGTACAGTATATCTATGAGGAGTGTTATGGTTTCATGACAAGCTGTTTATTGTCATTTATTGACAATTTGTTCTGATCCCTTGGTCAGTTACAATTGTAACTGTGTACTGCACAGGTGACAGATCCAAATATTCCTTATTTCAGTTTACAGAGATAATTCTCTATATATACTATAATAAGGAAAATTTGGGTTTGTCACTCACCTGTGATATACTGACTTGTATACTTCAAGTATCTAAGAGTATAAAGCTGTTTGTGTATGTATGTTGTGTAGGTATGTTGTGTATGTATGTAAAAACATATTTTTAGCAGTATGTTCATATGCTGCAATGTCATTTTGAAATTTATTTGGCATATTAAACCATGCACAGCAACAGCAACAAATACAGTCTTGCTTTTAGTAGTAATTTGACTTGTACCACAGGTACCAGGAACAATTTTTACCATATTTATGCATTATATAGAATGTAATGAATAAGTTGGGTAAACATAATACCTGGCACCTGTGAATGATTTTTTGATACTCTGAAATTTGCTTTTGAAATGCGGAATCAGACTTTTGTATTGATGTGAAATGTAGATTATAATATATCTCATCTAGATATATGACCTCTTAGGTCAGTCTAAGAAATTAGTATATGAAAGGGGTTGTCCGAACAGGTTGATTTAGCATCAAACACTTTCTCTTGTTAGTAAAATATTTGTTGCCAGAAATTTTGGTTGTCGGAATTAAAAAGGTGTTGTTCTGGGCAAGGACCCTTGTTCTAGGCAACTGGAAACCCACTTATTTCGTAGACTGTTTGGTACTGAATGTATTAAGAGATTATGATACTTATGGTACTAAGTGGGTATTGATGTAATGCTGGTGCATATTAACCTGAGACAGTCTTATACATGTGGGGCTTAGCTTTTTGTGTATAAATTAGTGACTGTTTTCCTTTTCATAGGCTCAATTAACTAAAGTTTATCTCAGAAGTTTTTGGTAATTAAAATTTCAAATTAATGAAATAGGGTAAACTTTCATTAATTATTGAAAATTTAAATATGAATTTGAAACCATCAAATTGAATTTGAATTGAATTTGAATTTAAATTTAATCAGATAAAATAAAATAAAATTTATTGGTATGTGGTCTAAGATGTTGAATCATGATCTTTTTATTATTTTCTGTTGTGAGTTTGATATTGCTTGAATCATAAATTGTTTATCTGTTAGGACTTACTTTAGTTTCATTTAAAAAATGCTTGACTTTCTTTTTTTTGCATACTAAACAAGAACAGTTTACCTCATTTGATATGTTGGAGTGTTGCCAGTGTTTCCTGGCTGGTATGTTAGAAGCATCAAACTCACAATTTAAAAGAACCATAAGATCATGATTCAGCAGTTTCAACCTCTTTATCAATGAAATCTTGTTAGTTATTGAGTGTATTAATACTAAAGAAATTTCAAATTAATAAGATATTATAAAATTTTCATATTCTGTAGGAATTTCAAAATAGCAATCATTATAAAACTCTTATAAATGTAAGATAATTGATAAAGCATAATTTCATGACTTACAGTATTTTTTAATTAATAAAATGTTATTAAAACTAAAGGAACCAACCTATGATGTTAGTAATTATAGGACATGCTATAATTTACTGTTGACAGTTTTTAGACTTTCCGTGATTTTGCTTACCGTAAGTTTCTACAAGTCGAAAACTATTGACAATTCAAATGCCTGACCAGTTTAACCTGAGGAGTGATACACGTGTCTCTGATTTACTACTCAGTTTTTTATTTTTAGGCTATAAAAGTGCATGTAGTTCTGTCATTCAACTCACATGTCTTTGTTTCAGTTTTACTGACAAGTATAAGCGTATGAATGGGCGGAGTCAAATCTCGTTAATACCCTTAGCAGTAGTATTTTGCCAGTTATACTGGATAGAATAAACACTTTGCAGATATTTTTTGCCCTGCTCAGTTCGTACTTGAATCTAATGTGTAAGTAATAATCATTAGAATGAATTTGTTAGGTTTCAATGTACAAGGAAGTCTTTCTATATTGCAATACTTAGAGTCTTCGAGTTCATTTCATCACATGTGATGTTAAGAATAGTTTGTGTATTGGGTTTGGAAAAAGAAAGTTGGATTGGGTGCTAGGTATCTAAGAAACTCTTCAATTGGGTTTGGAAGCCAATAAATGGGTGGGGTGCTTGATATCTTAAAAACTCTTCAATTGGGTTTGAAAGAGGAGAGATGGATGGGGTGCTAGGTATCTAAGAAACTCTTAAATTGGATTGGAACGAGGAGCGATGGGTTAGGTGCTAGGTATCTAAGAAACACCTAAAGTGGGCCTGGACTAGGAGAGATTGGTTGGATACTGTGTATCTAGGAAACACTGCAATCGGGCTCGAACGTGTTAGAATGAGAAGCGATGGGTTAGGTGCCAGGTATCTAAGAAACATATCAATTGGGCTTGGACGAGGGGAGATGGGTGGCATGTTAGGTATCTTAGAATCTCTTCAATTAGGTTTTGAGGAGGAAAGATGAATGGGGTGTTTTGATATCTACGAAACTGTTCAAAACTGCATCTTGACACAACTGTCTATTTTGCTTGTTTGTATAAATTTAGCTCATATTATACATGTATGTTGAAGTCTCAATCAATGATCTTACGGAATTTACAGAATTAAATTCTTGGAAAAAAGCCAATAGAATTTACCAAAATCAATTAAAAACTTACACTACTAGCTGTAAACATTCTGGGTGCATAGTAACTGTTGTCTAATGGTATAGCATATTTCATTGGCTTCTTCTAGAAATACTCAAATAATGAACTTAATTTAAGTTTATTTGTGTGGTACTGAATGCTTGTAGTTGGTTTAATGGTCTGACTTGACCAGGTCTCAAACTCTGTGCCGAGTTTGAGTATTTTCAATACACTCAGTTACTTTCAAGATTTCATTGGTCAAGTGGTCTAAGATACTGGATCATGATCTTTAGATCCTTCTCTGCTGTGTGTTTGATATAGACCGAATCATTTAGTTTTTTTGTAATAGGAATGTTTGCTTAGGTTTCAGTTTTTCTTCTAAAAATATACTTTATCAGCCTCCTTTTTTTGCATACTAAACAAGGTCAATTTACCTCATTTGATATGTTGGAGTGGTAATGTGGGCATTGATTGACCATAGACATTGGATTGTCTATGGTTTTGCCTCTTACTTTCTGATAGCTACCTATATATCTTTTGAGGGTTGCACAGTTTTTTTTGGTGTGTTATGTTAGATAAATAGCATTTACTTAAGGTTTTTTGCATTGTATTTTTTGTATTTTGTGGAATCAAATTATGGTCAAAATACCCCATTTGATATGTTGGAGTGGTAACGTGGGCATTGATTGCCCATAGACATTGGATTGTCTATGGTTTTGCCTCTTACTTTCTGATAGCTACCTGTATATCTTTTGGGAAGTGCACAGTTTTTTTTGCCAGGAAGATGCATTTAGTTAGGATATTTCATTTTGTAATATTAGGTAGAAGTCAAACTTTTAGATTCCACATATTTTCCGTTTGTCTTTTTTTTTGATATCATTTAGTTATATGTTTCATGGCTGGTATGTTAGAAGCATCAAACTCCCAGCAGAGAAGGACCAAAACGTCATGATTCAGCAGATTCAACCACTTGATCAATGAAATCTTGTTAGTTATCAAGTGTATCAAAAATACTTAAACTTGGCAAAGAGTTTGAGTCCTGGTCAAGAGTTCATGTGATAGTTCATAGTTGACATTTTATGCTAGAGACAACTTGATCAGATTTGTTAAAGTTCATATTGCATATTGAATTTCTAAAATTTGTTCTAAACAATACTATATTTACTAAATTTATCTGGAATCTTTAAACAGTCTCAAAGAGACAATCATTCTTCCGCAAATGGAGAAGCATAAAAAATTGTGCTGGAAAGTTCTAGCTTGTATTGGAATCGGTTGATGTAGCTTACTAAGTAAATTACTGTATCTTTTGTCAAATATATATCCTTCTATACTCTTTCTATAGAAAGAGATCCTGGAAAATATAGTGCAGAAACTGAAATCCTCGGTTAGGTTTCAAAATCAAACCACTTGTTAAATATTGATAAGACTTTTTGTTTCAATTATTTAATACCTTACAGTTTGTATGCTGTTGTTTGTTAAAATTATGCATCAGGATTTAATGCTCATTTTAGTGAAAGATTGCATTAGATGAATAAATATACCTGTCTTTATTGTTATTTACAAAATAGACTATTCATCAACTAAAATATGAGGTTTAAGTGTTTTGATAGATTAATGTAGCTTACTTTATGTTTTTTATAACATTTACAAGGGACATGTATAAAAGCCCAATTCTACTATTTTGACCCATTATATATAGAATTCTTAGCCATTCTATAGTCTTGATATACTGTTGGGTTTAAATTATTATCATCCATAGTAAGCATGGTTAATTGAATTCAGGTTATCTCCCTTGTATCAGGTAAAACGAATGTTATTATTTTTTGTTGATCATTCTCCCAGTAAGAAACTATAGTTTTAATTGTTAGAAATTATTTCAAAGTACTATATCAATTTTGATATGTACAAAACATGCAGGTTAAGTTGTACTCACTGTAAAAGTCAGACAGTTATACATTATGAATGTGAGTACTATTCTGAACTCTTCTGTAATAGTTGTAGTTCATTTACTATGGTGATTCCTTTGATAATGTTGGTAATTGACTTCTTCCATTGTTCTGTACACTTGGAAATTGTAGATGTTGGTGCAATATGTCGGCCCAGGTCTCTAGCTCCATGATATTCTAATTTATATATAATGTATGAATTAGAGTGTCATCGAGCTGGCGGCCTGTCCGTGTAAGTTCAAGCACTGGTATAGGGTGCAAATTATATAACTTACAAGAGCACTTCATGGATTTAAATAGTGTACAGTAGGTCTTATGCTTCCCAATGAGGTATATTTCTGGTCATCAATGGCTTGGAGTTCACAAATTACGGCGCAACATATTGTTGTACCGTAAGAGCGGGACTCTGTTTTGTCATTTACTTACAAAGTCATGGTATGATACTGTATTCACTCTAGTTATATATAAACCTGATACATTGTAGCCTAATAATGTTTGATAATACTCATTATTGTCATAATTGACTTAATGGCAATAGTGCCAGGAAATGCAACGACCACTGTTTTTATGCATACATTTGATCTTAAATGTGTTCCTTTAAAATTTGTAAATTTTAAAAATCAAAGCGCTGGCTAAATTATTATTTTAACTGCTTAAGTAGGAAAGTTTTTGTATCAAACTATTAACTTATTTTCTTTCTGTCTTTACAATTTACTTGATTTTTAATAAATTGAATACTCTGTACCACATGAAAAAATAGAGAACGGATTTATGTACTGAATGACCAGTCTTGTAAAGAAAACATTGAATAACTTGTTAGTAAAAACAAAGTGTGCCTCTAGGACTAAACCCATGAAAATCATGATTTACATTAAAAACTGATTAATAAATTACTACTGATTTAATGTTTTTATAAAAGAGTATTGTGATATTCTTTAAATACAGTAAGCACTCTATAGTATGACCCATACTTTTGTTGTTATTTTTGTAATTATTTTATCAATTAACATGTAACTAAGAAGTCATGCAATCAATGCCATCACTTGAGTTCCAATATTGTTTAACCTGTATTTACAATACAAAAATAGTTGACTGTGTGTGAATAAATGGTGTAGGTTTCTATAATTTCTTTTGGTCACTTCACTGAGTACACTTGTAAGTTGTACAGTGTACCAAATTTGTCATATTCTTTACTCTGAGTGCACTAAATGTGCATCCCCCCAGTGTACCAAACTTGTCATATTCTTTACTCTGAGTGCACTAAATGTGCATCCCCCCAGTGTACCAAATTTGTCATAGTCTTTACTTTGAGTGCACTAAATGTGCATCCCCCCAGTGTACCAAACTTGTCATATTCTTTACTCTGAGTGCACTAAATGTGCATCCCCCCAGTGTACCAAATTTGTCATATTCTTTACTTTGAGTGCACTAAATGTGCATCCCCCAGTGTACCAAATATGTTATATTCTTTACTCTGAGTGCACTAAATGTGCATCCCCCCAGTGTACCAAATTTGACATATTCTTTACTCTGAGTGCACTAAATGTGCATCCCCCCAGTGTACCAAATTTGTCATATTCTTTACTCTGAGTGCACTAAATGTGCATCCCCCAGTGTACCAAATTTGTCATATTCTTTACTCTGAGTGCACTAAATGTGCATCCCCCCAGTGTACCAAACTTGTCATATTCTTTACTCTGAGTGCACTAAATGTGCATCCCCCAGTGTCACAAACTTGTCATATTCTTTACTCTGAGTGCACTAAATGTGCATCCCCCAGTGTACCAAATTTGTCATATTCTATACTCTGAGTGCACTAAATGTGCATCCCCCCCAAACTTTGATGGCGATTGAAGTTTTATTGGCTATCAGATGATTATGCCTTCTTTGTCTGATTGAAGATTTATACTTTATATACCAAGTGATAGAAGTTACAGAAACAAATAAATGATGGTCATATACATACATTTAAATGTATCAAGCAACATAATTTTCGTATTATTGTCAGCCCAGTTTTTCTGTCTTTGGTTCTTTGGTTTATGATATTTGGGAAATTAGAAACTAAATAGTTTTTAAAAGATATTTATACATTATACATGTGAATAGCTCTAATCAGGTTTGATAATAATGCTCCAAAATAGATCATAATTATGGAATAGAAAAAAAATGTATAGATAAACAAAAATAATATATAGAAAAAAATACAAATGATCCAAGCAAATATAAGAAGAAAAAAAAGATGGATCATTAATAATATAAAATAATATATAGAAAAAATACAAATGATCCAAGCAAATATAAGAAGAAAAAAAAAGGTGGATCATTGATAATATATAATTAAAACTATAGATTAATATACCAGATAACCTGGTAAAAGATCTACAATCCGAGTAATCTAGTGAAGGACCCAGTAAATTCTGGGGGGATAACTAGATCGGAAGACGTCATTGTATCAAGTATTGTTATCCGAGTAATCTAGTGAAGGACCCAGGTAATTCTGGGGGGATAGCTAGATCGGAAGACGTCATTGTATCAAGTATTGTTATCCGAGTAATCTAGTGAAGGACCCAGTTAATTCTGGGGGGATAACTAGATCGGAAAATGTTATTGTATCAAGTATTGTTTAGATGTTAGTTACATGTATAGTGTTCATTTATAAATTCAAATGAAATCATATTAAATAAACTGTTTAAGTCAATTTGCTAGAAATATGTTAGCTTATGTACATTGTATTTGTAAATTAGAGTTGACTGAAATGTTTACAATGTATTATCATTGTAACAAATACTTAATTATGTTGCTTTATACATTAAAGTGTATGTATTGATAGATATATCATTTAAAAAGTTTCTTATTAATTGCAAGCTTTCATGTGTCACTGCAAGACACATCCTTCTATGAAATTTGTATATTAAGATTATTATTAGGTGAAGTTGTTGGTCTCTTGTTGAAGGTTAATCTATGTTAGTTGGTTAGGTGAACCACACACCACATGGTCCTTAATTTATGATAACAAGTATTCCCATGTAACTAAACTTAACCATAGTCACATGTTTGATTTGGTTTGTACTGTAGATTGAGGTTATGTTAGGGGAATTTGTTTGGTCAATCTTGTTGAAGGGTGATTCTTAGAGAGCTGGTTAGGTAACCCACCCTCCATAGGCCTGTATATGATTATAAGCATTCCCATGTGGCTAATCTTAACCATAAGCACATTGTTTACTAAGTTTTGTATTGTAGATAGAGATTTATATAGAAATGAACAGACAAGTGTATGGCTTTGATAATGATGACTTTGATGTATGCACAGATTATTGTTTTTATTAAATGATGATACTACTCTATAGACAAAATTATTTGAATAGATTTGAATTAGAAGTTTTGCTGTTCATATTTTTGTACATTTGAACATGGGTTTGATTATGGTAACTTTTTCTAGCCCTTATTTTAAATGATACTGTTATATAGTATTAAGAGAATGGATTTCAATTTAGAGTTTTCACTGTTTTTGTGCATTTTATGAAGACATAGTAAATATTGCAATGTTATGTTGTGCGATAAATTTACTTAAATATGTTCAATGTTTTCTCTACAGTTTTGGTCAGCTGTGTATAGAATTTCTCATTTTTAGCCGAATGGTGGGCGGGCGATGATTACTTCCCTTTGTAATTTTTGCGTAAAAGATTTTAGATATGGCTTAAATGTGGTTTCCACATTACATCTCTTGTTTAATTTTTAAGTCAGAGTATTTTTATTTTTAAGAAATGTGAGTTACTCTATTATAATACTGAGTTATATTAGTTGAGAAGTCAGTACAAAAATATATTGTGCCATCTAAGAATGACTCTTGTAATTTAAATTTTAAATGGTTGTATTACAGTTGTTAGATATACCTCATCATAGCTTAATGGTAGTTTGAATATTTGATAAATTTAAGATAAGTATGAAGTGTTTTTCCTGATTGCACTGGTTTAGAAATGATCAACAGTAACATTAACTGAGGTTATATGTTTATCATATTGGTTGATGCAAGTTTGTAGCAACTATCCTAGTTCTTATAACATGGTGATTTTATATTGATATGATTATTACTCTATTAAGAGACAATACATTTAATGTCTCAATAAACTTTTTGGAGATCTAGAAAATATAGATATCAACTATCCAGCTATCCCAAAGAACTAAATTATCTGAACCTGGTTACTTTACTATATTGTTTGTCTACATCAACCATGTCTGTTACAAGCTAGAACAACAGTGAACTTTGAGAGCTTGATTGACTTAACTGAAAATTGCAATATAGACTTAATGCTTGAGTGTGATGCTTCCAATTGACTTACATATATTTGACCATATTACTTTAACTGATTACTATTGAGTAAATGGCTTCCAAGTTCATGATAGTAAATAACTTTACTTCCAGATACTTGAATACTGCTTTAAATTAATTAATATAATATTTAATTTATTTCCATCTCTTGGCTGATCTGTATTGATCTATAAATTAAAGTTGAAATAATTAAATGCAATATATATGCCTCATTGATTTAGAATTCATGAAGTTTAGACTTTATAATTTTACAGCTAGAAATAATTTTAAAACATTGCTCAGTATTCTTCAGTTTCATACTTACATTTGGAATTTGTTAGGATCATTGCTTGAGACTTCAGTATATATAAGAATATGGCGTATTTCATCAAAGTATGGGTTTGGGAAGGGTTTCAAACAAATGTCAAGTCTGACTGCCTATAATTGAAATGTGTGTCATAAGATCTTGTATCAGTACGACTGAACTTCCATGATTGTTTCATGAGCAATGGGGCTCATTAGCTTTTATATTTATTCAGCATTGAAATAATTGAGACTTAAAATTGCTTTCTTTCTAACATATCAATTTAATTGATCATAAGGGTGACTTTGGCCAAGTTAATACATGTAATGTTTCCATGATATCATTTAATAGGTTAATATTTCATAATTCTCTGCTTATAATAAACTTTAAACTTTGAGTGTTGATAGAACTACATTAAAGATGTTTAGAGGGCTGTAACATGCAAGTTTATTGATAATACATAGAATCTAATTTCTATGATACTTTAGGCAGATAAAATTTAGTACAATAAAATGGTGAAATGTGATGTTGAAATCTTGTTCAATATAGTAAACAAATACTCACAAGATCTTAAATAATGATGTGAAGGAAATTTAACGAAACTTAATAAATTTAGATATACATGTATAATAGAGTGTATTTACACACATATTACTTTCAAATCTAAAAATGAAATCAAAATTAATGATGTCTTTTTTGACAAGGAAGATTTTTTCAGCATTTGACTAATACTGTTGGTCTCATTTTGATACACTTTGAATTATGTCTCAAAAGTGCTTGGTTTGAGGAATGCTCTTATAGAGCATGATTTTAGTGTATAATCTACATTTCACATCAATACATTCTGATTTAACTCTGTGTTTCAACACTGAGTAGGTCTGTTGTGAGTTCAGTTACCGCAAATGTTACAGAACGTTCCGTTACGATACATATGGAACTCATCGGCCATTTATTCCGTAAATTTTGAAACATCACTCATTGCCTTTCGATCGCATATTTGTGTATTAGATTAGATTATTCACAGCGAATGGCAGAGGAGTTCCTAATGTATCGTTATGTAACGTTCTGTAACGTTTTGTGTAATTGAAAACGCTACTGTTGCATCTAGACAATGGTCTCAGTTCATGGGCCTAGTACATTGAATAACAAATTCTGTTGTATAATGTACTGAGATTCAGGGACTGAAACCATTGACCCCACCCCCTGTCTATTGATGGTTGGTTTGGTTTTAACTCTTTGTTTCAACACACTGTACAACATTACAAACTTCTGGTAGTATAAAATCATGGAAATGCCACCACCTTTCTCAGAGAACTCAGTGAAGCATCATTTTGAACCCTCCCCCCTCATGAACACCCACCTCTCATGCATGCTCCCTTTCGCCTCTCGGACCACCCTCTCCTTATCAACCCCCTATGAACTTTGCTGGCGCTGTTTGGGTCACCCAGTCTGCAAGGTACTTGAACATTATGTATGCCAAAACCCCTCCAGGATTTTTCCAGTCAGGCTTTGGCATGTTCTCAGCCCATGTGATATCGGCACCACTGGAAGGGCCTGGCACATGGGTTCATGTATCTCAACCTAAGGTATTGAAGGGCAAAGCAAACTTTGTTGGTATCATGGTCTCTCTCAAGTTCCATGGCTAAGGAGTTAAGGGATTTCTCTCTGGGTACATGGCAAAGGAGTTGAGGGTTTTCTTTTATTTTTTTTTATTTTTCATTATTTTTTATGAGTTGTATGATATGTTGTATTTGAATGTTTTTTACTTATTTTACATGTAATTATTATCAAGAACTGTTGTTATGAAGTCAAAATGTTTCAAACTTTTGTTCTATTTTCTTTTTACAGGAAAACATTAGTTAGTATCAACACAAGAAGAACACATGAATTGATGGCAGAGTATGGTATGAAGAAAGAAGACATGGACTGTATGTGAGTTTTTTGTTTATAATTTCATATTGTGTTTTATATTATGCTTCTTATATTGATAACTGTGATATTTTTTATGATTTTCATATGAACATGTGTATTTGATGATAGATTTTAGAATGAAGTAAGTTTTTATATATTTGTGGTGTTTTTTTATCTTTTAATCTTGTTATATTATTTAGAATGTTTCTCATGTTTCTTATTTTATAACTCGGCTTTATTTATGACTTTTTATTTGTTTCATTTAGTTGTTCATTTATTTTATTTGATGCTTTTTTGTGTGAAAATAATATGTCTTTTTATTTGTAATTTTAGCATTTGGTGTTTATTTTTCTATTTTCTACTTTAATTTATTTATTCTTATGTATTTAAATTGTAATGTAAACAAAATAAACTTCTCTTGATATTTTTATCACTTATTAACGACATGCACTTTTGTTATGGTTTCCATTTTTTTTGTATTAACAACTAATACCTTTGTTATAAGTTTAGTATTTTCTTACATATACAATGAGTTTTTTTATTTAAGTTTTAAGGTATTTTCAGCAACTTGTATTACTTATTATGGTTTTAGGGTATTTTCTTATATTAGAAAACATGTATGTCTATACATGTATGTCTTGAGCGTATATTCTTATTTTAGCAACATGTACTTCTATTTCAGGTTATAGGGTACATTCTTATACTACCGAATTGTACTTCTACTTAAGGTTTTAGGGTATTTTCTTACATTAGCAATGAATTGTATTTATTATTTAGGTTTTAGGGTGTTTTCTTATACAAGCAACTTGTACTTGGTTTAGGGTATTTGCTTTTATTAAGAACATATACTTTTATTTAAGGTTTAATAGTATTTTATTAATTGACAACCTATATTCAAGGTTTTAGGGTATTTTCTTTTATAAGCAACATGAACTTCTATTTAGTGTTTTAGGGTATTTTCTAATATTATCAACATGAACTTCTATTTAGTGTTTAAGGGTATTTTTTACATTTTAGCAACATGAACTTCATTTTAAGTGTTTTAGGATATTTTCTTATATTATCAACATGAACTTCTATTTAGTGTTTTAGGGTATTTTCTTATTTTAGCAACATGTACTTCTATTTAGTGTTTTAGGATATTTTCTTATATTATCAACATGAACTTCTATTTAGTGTTTTAGGGTATTTTCTTATTTTAGCAACATGTACTTCTATTTAGTGTTTTAGGGTATTTTTTTATATTTTAGCAACATGTACTTCTATTTAGTGTTTTAGGATATTTTCTTATATTATCAACATGAACTTCTATTTAGTGTTTTAGGGTATTTTCTTATTTTAGCAACATGTACTTCTATTTAGTGTTTTAGGGTATTTTTATATTTTAGCAACATGTACTTCTATTTAGTGTTTAAGGGTATTTTTTATATTTTAGCAACATGCACTTCTATTTAGTGTTTTAGGGATTTTTTTTATATTATCCACATGAACTTCTATTTAGTGTTTTAGGGTATTTCTTATTTTAGCAACATGTACTTCTATTTAGTGTTTAAGGGTATTTTTTTATATTTTAGCAACATGTACTTCTATTTAGTGTTTTAGGGTATTTTCTTATTTTAGCAACATGTACTTCTATTTAGTGTTTTAGGGTATTTTCTTATTTTAGCAACATGTACTTCTATTTAAGGTTTTAGGGTATTTTCTTATTTTAGCAATATGTACTTCTATTTAGTGTTTTAGGGTATTTTCTTATTTTAGCAACATGTACTTCTATTTAGTGTTTAAGGGTATTTTTTACATTTTAGCAACATGTACTTCATTTTTAGTGTTTTAGGATATTTTCTTATTTTAGCAACATGTACTTCTATTTAAGGTTTTAGGGTATTTTCTCATCTAAGCATCATGTACATCATTTCTGGTTTTAGGGTGTTATTCATATAAGAAACATGTATTTCTACTTAAAGTTTAAGGATATTTTCTAACATTAGCAACATGTACATTTAAATACGGGTTAAGAGTATTTCTAATGGTAGCAAATGTACTTTTACAAAAGGTTTTAGGGTATTCTTTATATTAGCAACATGTTTTCATTTCAGGTTTTAGGGTGATTTTATATCAGGAAAATGTACTTCTATTAAAGGTTTTAGGGTATTTTCTTATATTAGCAACATGTACTTCTACGTAAGGTTTTATGGTATTTTCTTATATTAGCAACATGCAAATGTATTTAAGGTTTTAGGGTATTTTCTTATATTAGCGACATGTACTTCTACTAAAGGTTTTACAGTATTTTCTTATATTAGCAACATGCACATGTACTTAAGGTTTTAGGATATTTTCTTATATTAGCGACATGTACTTCTACTAAAGGTTTTACAGTATTTTCTTATATTAGCAACATGCACATGTACTTAAGGTTTTAGGATATTTTCTTATATTTGCAACGTGTACTTCTACTTAAGGTTTTAAGGTATTTTTATAATATTATATAAGCAACATGCACTTCTATTCAAGGTTTTATGGTATTTTCTTTTATTAGCAACACATACTTCTACATAAGGTTTTAGGGTATTTTTCTAATATGAGCGACATGTACTTCTACTTAAGGTTTTATGGTAATTTCTTATATTAGCAACATGCACATGTACTTAAGGTTTTAAGGTAATTCTTATATTAGCAACATGTACTTCTACTTAAGGTTTTACGGTAATTTCTTATATTAGCAACATGTATTTCTTCTTATGGTTTTAAGGTTATTTCTTATATAAGCAACATGCACTTCTACTTAAGGTTTTAAAGTAATTTCTTATATTAGCAACATGCACTTCTATTCAAGGTTTTAGGGTATTTTCTTTTATTACCAACATGTATTTCTACTTAAGGTTTAAGGTCTTATGTAAGCAACATGCACTTCTACTTAAGGATTAAGGGTACTTTCATTTTATTAGCAACATTTAATTCTACCTAAGGTTTTAGGGTATTTTCTTATATTAGCAAATTGTACACTTATTTAAGGGTTTCAATTATTTTCTTATGGTAGCAACACATACTTCTATTTAGTGTTTTAGGATATTTTCTTTTCTTAACAACATGCACTTCTATTTAAGGTTTTAGGGTATTTTCTTTTATTAACTACATGCACTTCTATTTAAGGTTTTAGGGTATTTTCTTTTATTAACTACATGTACTTCTATTTAGTGTTTTATGGTATTTTCTTATTTTAGCATCATGTACTTCTACTAAAGGTTTTAGGGTATTTTATTATATAAGCAACATTCACTTCTACTTAAGGTTTACAATAATGTCTTATATTAGCAACATGCACTTCTACTTAAGGTTTCTGGTAATTTCTTATATTAGCAACATGCACTTCTACTTAAGGTTTTAAGGTAATTTCTTTTATTAGCAGCTCACAATTCTACTTAAGATTTTAAGGTTATTTCTTTTATTAGCAACATGTACTTCTACTTAAGGTTTTAAGGTAATTTCTTATATTAGCAACATGCACTTCTATTCAAGGTTTTAGGGTATTTTCTTATATGAGCAACATGTATTTCTTCTTAAGGTTTTGAGGTAATGTCTTATGTTAGCAACTTGCACTTCTACTTAAGGTTTTAGGGTATTTTCTTATGGAAACAACTTGACTTCTATTCAGTGTTTTAGGGTAATTTCTTATTTTATCATCATGTACTTTTACTTAAGGTTTTAGGGTATTTTCTTTTAATAACAACATGTACTTCTATTTAAGGTTAGGAATTTTCTTATATAAGCACCATGCACTTCTACATAAAGTTTTAGGGTACTTTCTTATAGTAGCAACATGTATTCCTACTTAAGGTTTTAGGGTATTTTCTTGTAGTAGCAACATGTTCTTCTACTTAAGGTTTTATGGTATTTTCTTATATTAGCAACATGTACTTCTACTTAAGGGTATTTTCTTATTTAAGTAACATATACCTGTACTTGTGTTAAGAGTGTTAGGGTATTTTCTTAATAGAAACATGTACTTTCTTTTTTTACAATTTTAAATAATCCCCTGGTCACTGAATGCTTTATTTTTTTACATCTTTAGAACCACTGACTGACTTCTTCTTTATCGGTAATTTATGATCTTACTATGTTTGAGGTGATTTGGAATACCGGGAAAATACCTAGTTGAAAGAAGTAAGAAGACAAAAAATTCAGTGAATAAATAATGAAAATCTTTGGGTCCAGGGTATGACAGAAAACTGCTTCCAGCTGTGGCATCCCATAAATGGATGTGGGAAAGTGAGGCTGCCCTTCACCACAGTTGCCTCTAGGAGCATGTTGTTTATATATGAAAAAGCTGCTTTAACCAGTCTTAAGTCATGAACAGAATGTATGTTTTAACAAATAAATTTTGAATTCTTATAGTTTTTTTAAAGTTTCATTTATGTATTATAC
Organism: Mactra quadrangularis; assembly: GCA_025267735.1. NCBI lineage: Eukaryota > Metazoa > Mollusca > Bivalvia > Venerida > Mactridae > Mactra > Mactra quadrangularis. The sequence goes on from CM046299.1 coordinate 20,240,922, forward strand.
ATTGTATCAGAAGTTTATGTAACTACTGAATTTTATCCTTGCATGATTTTTGGTTTTAGGTTTAGGTTTTTCATGTCTTATGCCTTATTATCGAATTGTTATCTTTTTTATTAAAACCATCTATGATAATTATGGTACTATAGTTTTAGAGGATAATATTATAAATAACTAACTTTTTCTTGCTAAATGCTGAATTACTGTCTTGTATTTATTATTCAGTGAATAATTATGAAAATAAAACCAATAGAGAACATGCTTAAATTTATTAAAAATCAAAATTTGATTTTTTTAAGAGAATACTTGTGTAATATTTTCTCACTTTACACCCTCATAGTGAAAAATGTTACTTTAATGTAGCTTCTAAATGTATTTCTTGTCTTTTACTGTAACCATAAAAGTTCACTTAAGCTGTCAAGAATAGTTTTAGGTATTTAAAATTTTTAGTCGTGCAATGCATAAGTTGATCTAAGATAATGAAAGTAGGCCTATGGTGCATTAGTACATTATAATTAAATTCCCACATAGTTTTTTGACACTCATAGCTGCATTAGATAAGGTTTATAGTGATGGCTTGTTAGGACTTTGAATAATTAGTTTAACTCAATTGATGAAATTAATGAATATTTAGGTAATATATTTATACTAGACATTTAACAGGTTAAACAGGATACAGATATATGGTAAAATGTAATTTCTTTTTTCGACGTGACATCAGAAGGAAGAAAATAATTGAAAACTTCCATTTTGATTGACAGATTTTATACATTGAACATAGTTTGGAAGATAGCTACAGATGACCTCTCCTTCTAAGTGGAAGAGTCCGCGGGCCTCAGAGCTGGATGAACGCCGAGCTGAGGGGGTTGTAAGAGTTGCCTGGTCTTACAAAAATGGGTTCAATAGCATGTCAACTAAACCGTGAGCTCTATGACTCATAGTACAGTGTGTGGGGTTTGTGAACATAGTGGTTGTTAAAATTATATCATCATTTTGTTGTTACTAGCATTTAGAAAACATAGTTTTACTGTAACTGAACAATGTTTAACCTTTCTTCTTGCTATATAGGTTAATAGAAAAGTGAGATTGATTTAGGAACACTTTCCTCCTTTGGTGAATGATAAATAATTTGAATTCTTACCATAAAGCTATAAAAGAGATAAATACTTGATGGAATATTTTAAAACTACATTTTTAAACTACATTATTTAACTACATTGTTGAACTACATTTTTGTACTTCACTTTTGAAACTACATGTATGTTCAAATTTTAACATTTTTATGTATTGAGACTTTGTATGTAACATCTTTGATATCAATTAATGATTTAAGTTTAAATTTTGACTACTTCAATATCATTTATTTATGATATTGTGGTTTCATATTATCAAGGATTTAAGCATTTATTGATAATCAACATTAATTTGACTTGTAATTTTAATCTTAGGGTACTAAATATCTACAGCTTTAGCATTTGTCTATGAATTTAAGTGTACTATAATAATAAGTAGCTTTAAATTGAATTTATAAAGATGGACTTACAGGACTTAGATTAATATTTGTAAAATGTCACTGGTAGAATTAATTAAAGTAAGTAGATCTATTTGGGCTGTATAATAACACAGAGATTTTACACATTCAGAAGGAAAAGATAATCACAAGAATGTAATTTCTTAAGTTTGACCATACTTCAGATGGAAGAAATAATAGAAAACTACCATTTTGATTAACTGAATTTATACATTGAACATAGTTTGGAAGATAGCTACAGATGACCTCTCCTTCTAAGTGGAAGAGTCCGCGGGCCTCAGAGCTGGATGAACGCCGAGCTGAGGGGGTTGTAAGAGTTGCCTGGTCTTACAAAAATGGGTTCAATAGCATGTCAACCTAAACCGTGAGCTCTATGACTCACAGTACAATGTATGGGGTTTGTGAACATAGTGGTTGTTAAAATTATATCATCATTTTGTCAATGTTCAGAACTAGGAAATTCATTTACAGTAGGATTAACTTCTCTTAATTATTGTTTAGGATTAATGAACACAGTCATGTAGATTAAGAATATTGTCCTCAGTAAATAGATTATTAACATACTTCCATTTCTTCCTGTAAAGCACATTAAGCTCAGTAGATAGGTGAATACTTAAAGTTATGAACACTACTTTTACAAGTACTTAATTATTTATCTTTCTGTTTCTTATTTCAACATTAATTTTTGATAAGATTTAAGTGTTTCTAATATTGAACTTATTTTCAAGCTGTAAATTTATAGTCTTCAGTGTTTAATATAAGGTGGTTTTGGATATAGCTGTTTTGAAGTTTTGGAGGCAATACTTACTAACAACACTTGAGTTTATTTTTTACTATATTAAGTGCGGATAATTTATAGTCCTTAGTGTTAAGGCAGTAAGGGTATAGCTGTAAGGGGAGGTTTTAGAGGCCATACTTACTAATAACATTAACATTAGTTTATCTATTTTGTGTTTTGTAGGTTTAACTTTTCTTTAGTTTGTTTTTGTACTATTTCCTAAGGAAGCATATTTTATAGTTCTTAGTGTTAAGGTGGTAAGGGTATGGCTATAAGGGGAGGTTTTTGGAGGCCATACTTACTAACAACACTTATTTGTCAATCAAGTAAAAAATAAAGTACATGTTGCTAATATAAGAAACTCAATCATCTTTATACATGCAGCTTAACTGTTCTGTTCCTTTCTACTAAGATTAACATTTATTTATCATTTTGTTGATGCCCCAAATATACATTATGAATTTTTTATATTTTACGTCTATTAAGTAAAATGAAGTACAATGCTGCTAATATAAACCTTTTTATTATTTTTATGCTTGCAGCTATAATTGTTCTGATCTGTTCTGATCTGTTCTACTAACATTAACATTTATGTATTATTTTGTTGGTCAATATTGCTGGTTATATTTAAGGGCCAATTCAGTAAAAAATAAAGTACATGTTGCTAATATATGAAACCAAATTATTTTTTCATACATGTAGCTATAATTGTTCTGTTCTGTTCTGTTTTGTTCCATTAACATTAACATTAGTGTATTAATTATTAAGTTTAGCATAATTTATAGTTCTTAGTGTTAAGGTGGTAAGGGTATGGCTATAAGGGGAGGTTTTGGAGGCCATACTAACTAACAATACTAATATTAATTTACTGTTTTAAAAGTTTTTTGTATTTTTTCATCATTCACTTACATGTAAAAAATTTATTAATTAAGTAAAAATAAATTACATGTTGCTAATATAAGAAACTCAAATATCTTTATACATGCAGCTTAACTGTTCTGTTCTGATCTACTGACATTAACATTTATATATTATTTTGTTGGTGCCCCAAATATATGTTATGAACTTCTTATTTTTCATGTCAATTAAGTAAAAATGAAGTACAATGCTGCCAATATAAAAACCTTTTTATTATTTTTATGCATGTAACTATAGTTGTTCTGTTCTTTTATGATCTGTTCTACTAACATTAACAATTACATATTATTTGGTGGTCAATATTGCTGCTTATATTTCAAGGTCAATTAAATAAAAAGTTAATGTTGCTTACATAAGAACCCCAATTTTTTTATACATGTAGCTAAAATTGTTCTCCTCTGTACTGGTCTGTACTGTTTTATAAACTTTAATTCATGTGTAGTTGTAAAAGGAACACTGAACTGATAAATAAATGTACACGTTGTTGAAAAAGGACCACTGAACTGATAAATAAATATACGCGTTGTTGAAAAGGAACACTGAACTGATAAATAAATGTACACGTTGTTGAAAAAGGACCACTGAACTGATAAATAAATATACGCGTTGTTGAAAAGTGAACACTGAACTGATACATAAATGTATGCGTTGTTGAAAAAGGAACACTGAACTAATAAAAAATGTACACATTGTTGTCAAAAAACACTAAACTGAAAAATAATTGTATGCATTTTAGTAAAGGAACACTGAACTGATAAATAAATGTATGTGTTTTAATAAAAGGAACACTGAACTGATAAATAAATGTATGTGTTGTAGTTAAAGGAACACTGAATCAATAAATGAATGTATGCGTAGTTGTAATAAGAACACTGAACTGATAAATAAATGTTCACATTGTTGTAAAAAAACGCTAAACTTAAAAATAATTGTATGCATTTAAGTAAAAGGATAACTGAACTGATAAATAAATGAACGCATTGTTGAAAAAGGAACACTGAACTGATAAATAAATGTACACATTGTTGTAAAAAAACTGAAGTGAAAAATAATTGTATGCATTTTAGTAAAAGGAACACTGAACTGATAAATAAATGAACACATTATTGTAAAAAAAACACTAAATTGAAAAATAATTGTATGCATTGAAGTAAAAGGAACACTGAACTGATAAATAAATGTACGCATTGTTGAAAAAGGAACACTGAAAGAATAAATAAATGTACACATTGTTGTAAAAAAACACTAAATTGAAAAATAATTGTATGCATTTATGTAAAAGGAACACTGAACTAAATAAATGTACACATTGTTGAAAAAGGAACACTGAACGAATAAATAAATGTACATATTGTTAAAGAAAAAACTTGAGTGATAAATAATTGTATGCATTTTAGTAAAAGGAACACTGAACTAATAAATAAATGTACATATTGTTGTAAAAAAAAGCTGAAATTAAAAATAATTGTATGCATTTTAGTAAAAGGAACACTGAACTGATAAATAAATGTATGTGTTGCAGTAAAAGGAACACTGAATCAATAAATGAATGTATGTGTAGTTGTAATAAGAACACTGAACTGATAAATAAATGTACACATTGTAAAAAAACTAAAGTGAAAAAAAATTGTATGCATTTTAGTAAAGGGAAACACTGAACTGATAAATAAATGAACACATTATTGTAAAAAAACACTAAATTGAAAAATAATTGTATGCATTTAAGTAAAAGGAACACTGAACTGATATATTAATGTACGCATTGTTGAAAAAGGAACACTGAACGAATAAATATATGTTCACATTGTTAAAGAAAAAACTAAAGTGAAAAAAAATTGTATGCATTTTAGTTAAAGGATCACTGATCTGATAAATAAATGTACACATTGTTGTAAAAAAAACTAAAATGAAAAATAATTGTATGCATTTTAGTGAAAGGAACACTGAACTGATAAATAAATGTACACAAATTTGTAAAAAAAACTAAACTGAAAAATAAATGTACACATCATTGTAAAAAAAACTAAACTGAAAATAATTGTATGCATTTTAGTAAAAGGAACACTGAACTGATAAATAAATGTATGTGTTTTAATAAAAGGAACACTGAACTGATAAATAAATGTATGTGTTGTAGTTAAAGGAACACTGAATCAATAAATGAATGTATGCGTAGTGGTAATAAGAACACTGAACTGATAAATAAATGTATGTGTTTTAATAAAAGGAACACTGAACTGATAAATAAATGTACGCATTGTTGAAAAATGAACACTGAAAGAATAAATAAATGTACACATTGTTAAAAAAACTAAAGTGAAAAATAATTGTATGCATTTAGTTAAAGAAACCCTGATCTGATTAATTAATGTACACATTATTGTAAAAAACACTAAATTGAAAAATAATTGTATGCATTTAAGTAAAAGGAACACTGAACTGATAAATTAATGTACACATTGTTGAAAAAGGAACACTGAACGAATAAATAAATGTACATATTGTTTAAGAAAAAACTAAAGTGAAAAATAATTGTATGCATTTTAGTTAAAGGAATACTGATGTGATAAATAAATGTACACATTGTTGTAAAAAAAACTAAAATGAAAAATAATTGTATGCATTTTAGTTAAAGGAACACTGAACTGATAAATAAATGTACACAAATTTGTAAAAAAAACTAAACTGAAAAATAAATGTACACATCATTGTAAAAAAACACTAAACTGAAAAAAAAATGTATGCATTAAAGTAAAAGGATAACTGAACTGATAAAAAAATGAACGCATTGTTGAAAAAGGAAACTGAACAAATAAATTAATGTACACATTGAACTCATACTCATAAAACTCATAAAAACTGAACTGAAAAATAATTGTATGCATTTTTGTAAAAGGAACACTGAACTGATAAATAAATGTATGTGTAGTTGAAAAAGAAACACTGAACTGATAAATAAATGTACACATTGTTGTAAAAAAAAAACTAAACTGAAAAATAATTGTATGCATTTTAGTAAAAGGAACACTGAACTAATAAATAAATGTGTGTGTTGTTGAAAAAGGAACAATGAAATGAAAATAAATGTACTCGTAATTGAAAATGAACACTGAACTAATAAATAAATGTACACATTGTTGTAAAAAAAAACAACAAGAAATAAAAAATAATTGTATGCATTTTAGTAAAAGGAACATTGAACTGATAAATAAATGTATGTGTAGTTGTTATAAGAACACTGAACTGAAAATAAATGTGCGCATTGTTGAAAAAGGAACACTGAACTTATAAATAAATGTACCTTTTGTTGTAAAAGGAACACTGAACTGCTAAATAAATGTACGCTTTGTTGTAAAAGGAACACAGAACTGAGAAATAATTGTATGCATTTTAGTAAAAGGAACACTGAACTGATAAAAAATGTATGTGTTGTAGTAAAAGGAACACTGAAATGAAGATAAATGTACTCGTTGTTGAAAAGGAACACTGAACCAATAAATAAATGTACACATTGTTGTAAAAAAATAACTGAACTGAAAAATAATTGTATGCGTTTTAGTAAAAGGAACACTGAACTGATAAATAAATGTATGCGTTGTTGAAAAAGAAACACTAAACTGATAAATAAATGTACACATTGTTGTAAAAAAAAAACTAAACTGAAAAATAATTGTATGCATTTTAGTAAAAGGAACACTGAACTGATTAATAAATGTATGTGTTGTTGAAAAAGGAACACTGAAATGAAAATAAATGTTCTCGTTGTTGAAAAGGAACACTGAACTAATAAATAAATGTACACATTGTTGTAAAAAACAACTAAAAATGAAAAATAATTGTATGCATTTTAGTAAAAGGAACACTGAACTGATAAATAAATGTATGTGTAGTTGTTATAAGAACACTGAACTGAAAATAAATGTGCGCATTGTTGAAAAAGGAACACTGAACTGAAAATAAATGTGTGCATTGTTGAAAAAGGAACACTGAACTGAAAATAAATGTATGCCTTGTAATAAAAGGAACACTAACTGATAAATAAATGTTCACATTGTTGAAAAGGAACACTTAACTGAAATATAAGTGTTTGTGTTGTTGAAAAAGGAACACTGAACTGAAAATAAATGAATATGGTGTTGTAAAAGGAACACTGAACTGATTAATTAATGTTTACATTGTTGAAAAGGAACACTGCACTGAAATATAAATGTTTGCGTTGTTGTAAAAGGAACACTGCACTGAAATATTAATGTAAGCATTGATGTTAAAAGAACACTGAACTGATATTTAAATGAATGCATTGTTGTAATAAGAACACTGCACTGATAAATTAATGTACACTTTGTTGTAAAAGGAACACTGAACTGTTAAATAAATGAACACATTGTTGAAAAAGGAACACTGAACGGATAAATAAATGTATGCGTTGTTGTAAAAGAAACACTAAACTGAAAATAAATGCATGCTTTATAGAAATAGGAACACTGAACTGATCAATAAATCTATGCGTGTCGTAAATTGAATTCTGAAGTAATAAATAAATGTATACGGAGTTGTAATTAGAACACTGAACTGATAAATAAATGTACGCATTGTTGTAAAAGGAACACTGAACTGATAAATAAATGTACGCGTTGTTCAAAAAGGAACACTTAACTGAAAATAAATGTAAGCATTGTCGTAAAAGGAACACTGAACTGATAAATAAATGAACGCTTTGTTGTAAAAGGAACACTGAACTGATAAATAAATGTACACTTTGTTTTAAAAGGAACACTGAACTGATAAATAAATGTTTGCATTGTTGTAAATGGAACTCTGAATTGATAAATACATGTATGTGTTGTTGTAAAAGGAACACTGAACTGATAATTAAATGTATGCGTTGTTGAAAGGGAACACTGATCTGAAAATGAATGTTCACATTGTTGAAAAAGGAACATTGAACTGAAAATAAATGTACACATTGTTATAAATGGAACACTGAATGGATAAATAAATGTATGAGTTGTTGTAAAAGGAACACTTAACTGAAAATAAATGCATGCTTTATAGAAATAGGAACACTGAACTGATCAATAAATCTATGCGTGTCGTAAATTGATTTCTGAAGTAATAAATAAATGTATACGAAGTTGTTATTAGAACACTGAACTGATAAATAAATGTACGCATTGTTGTAAAAGGAACACTGAACTGATAAATAAATGTATGCGTTGTTCAAAAAGGAAAACTTAACTGAAAATAAGTGTAAGCATTATTGTAAAAGGAACACTGAACTGATAAATAAATGAACGCTTTGTTTTAAAAGGAACACTGAACTGATAAATAAATGTATGCGTTGTTGTAAAAGGAACACTGAACTGATAAATAAACGTATGCATTGTTGTAAAAGGAACTCTGAATTGATAAATAAATGTAGCGTTGTTGTAAAAGGAACACTGAACTGAAAATAAATGAATGCGTTGTTGAAAGGGAACACTGATCTGAAAATGAATGTTCACATTGTTGAAAAAGGAACACTGAACTGAAAATAAAAGTACACATTGTTAAAAAGGAACACTGAACTGAAAATAAAAGTAGGCGTTGTTGAAAACGGAACACTTAACTGAAAATAAATGTATAATAGTTGAAAAAGGAACACTGAACTGATAAATAAATGTACGCATTGTTGTAAAAGGAACACTGAACTGATAAATAAATGTACGCCTTGTTGTAAAAGGAACACTGAACTGATAATTAAATGTATGCGTTGTTGAAAGGGAACACTGATCTGAAAATGAATGTTCACATTGTTGAAAAAGGATCACTGAACTGAAAATAAATGTACACATTGTTGTAAAAGGAACACTGAACGGATAAATAAATGTTTGCGTTGTTGTAAAAGAAACACTAAACTGAAAATAAATGCATGCTTTATAGAAATAGGAACACTGAACTGATCAATAAATCTATGCGTGTCGTAAATTGATTTCTGAAGTAATAAATAAATGTATACGAAGTTGTAATTAGAATCTGAACTGATAAATAAATGTACGCATTGTTGTAAAAGGAACACTGAACTGATAAATAAATGTACGCGTTGTTCAAAAAGGAAAACTTAACTGAAAATAAATGTAAGCATTATTGTAAAACGAACACTGAACTGATAAATAAATGTACGCTTTGTTGTAAAAGGAACACTGAACTGATAAATAGATGTACGCATTGTTGTAAAAGGAACACTGAACTGATAAATAAACGTATGCATTGTTGTAAAAGGAACTCTGAATCGATAAATAAATGTAGCGTTGTTGTAAAAGGAACACTGAACTGAAAATAAATGAATGCGTTGTTGAAAGGGAACACTGATCTGAAAATGAATGTTCACATTGTTGAAAAAGGAACACTGAACTGAAAATAAATGTACACATTGTTGAAAAGGAACACTGAATTGAAAATAAAAGTAGGCGCTGTTGAAAAAGGAACACTTAACAGAAAATAAATGTAGGGGTTGTTGAAAAAGGTTCACTGAACTGAAAATAAATGTATGCCTTGTTGAAAAAGGAACTCTGAACTGAAAATAAATGTATGCGTTGTAGTAAAAGGAACATTGAACTTAAAAATAAATGTATGTGTTGTGCAATAAGAACATTTAACTGACAAACATATGAGGCGTTGTTGTAAAAAGAACACTGAACTGAAATATATGTGCGCATTATAGTTAATGGAACACAGAACTGAAAATAAATGTATAATAGTTGAAAAAGGAACACTGAACTGATAAATAAATGTACGCATTGTTGTAAAAGGAACACTGAACTGATAAGTAAATGTACGCGTTGTTGTAAAAGGAACACTGAACTGAAAATAAATGTATGTGTTGTTGAAAAAGGAACACTGAACTGAAAGAAAAGGTATGTGTTGTTGAAAAAGGAACACTGAACTTACAATAAATGTAGGCATTGTTGTCAGAGGAACACTGAACTGACAAATAAATGTACACATTTTTGTAAAAGGAACACTGAACTGATGAATGAATGTACACATTGTTGTAAAAGGAAAACTGAAGTGAAAAATAAATGCATGCGCTGTAGTAAAGGGAACACTGAACTGAAAAATAAATGTATCCGTTGATGTATTAAGAACATTGAACTGATAAATAAATGTACACCTCGCTGTAAAAGGAACACTTTAGTAATAAATTAATGTATGCGTTGTTGTAAAAGGAACACTGAACTGAAAATAATTGTATACCTTGTTGTGAATTGAACACTGAACTGATAAATAATTGTATGCGTTGTTGTAAAGGAACACTGAACTAATAGATAAATGTACGCCTGTTGTAAAATGAACACTGAACTAAAAAATAAATGTACACAATGTTGTTAAAGTAACACTTAATTTACTTATTTTAAAGTTTTTTTGTATTATTTCATCACTCACATACATGTATAAATTTATTTATAAAGGAAAAAATATATAGTACTCGTTGCTAATGTAAGAAACTCAATTATCTTTATACTTGTAGCTTAATTGTTCTGTTCTATTCTACTAACATTTACATTTATGTATCATTTTGTTGTTGCCCTAAAATATATGTTATGAAATTCTTAAATTTTACTTCAATTCAGTAAAAATGAAGTACAATGCTGCTTATATAAAATCCTTTTTTATTTTTATGCTTGTAACTATAGTTGTTCTATTCTGCTCTGTTCTGTTCTACTTACTTTAACATTTATGTATTATTTGGTGCTCAAAATTGTTGGTTATATTTTAAGGTTAATAAAGTAAAAAATAAATTACATGTTGTTAATGTAAGAGACCTAATAATTTTTTATACATGTAGCTATAATTGTTCTGTTTTGTTCTTCTATCATTAACATCATAATGTATCATTTTGTTGTTGCCCAAAATATGTGTTATGAAATTTTTATACATTTTACGTCAATTAAGTAAAGATAAAGTACAATGCTTTTTATATAAAAACATTTTATATATTTTCATGCATGTAGCTATAATTGCTCTGTTCTACTAGCATTAATATTTATGTATTATTTTGTTGGTCAATATTGTTGGTATATATTTAAGGTCATTTATGTAAGAAATAAAGTACATGTTGCTAATATAATAAAGTAAATTTTTTTTATACATATAGCTATAATTGTTTTGTTCTGTTCTGTTTTGTTTTGCTAACATTTCTAACACTAGTTTTTTTTATTTTTGAGTTTGTTGTATTAACAATTTTTAAGTTTGTTTTAAGTATATTTTAAGTAAGCGTAATTTATAGTTCTTAGTGTAAAGGTGGTAAGGGTATGGCTATAAGGGGAGGTTTTGGAGGCCATACTAACTAACAACACTAATATTAATTAACTCATTTTGAATCTTTTTTTTTGTATTTTTTCATCATTTACTTACATGTTTGAATTTTATTAATTAAGCAAAAAATACAGTACATGTTGCTAATATAAGAAACTTACTTATCTTTATATTTGGAGCTTCATTTTTTCTTTTCTGTTCTACTAACATTAACGTAAGAGATCCAATTTTTTATACATGTAGCTATATTTGTTTAGTTCTGTTCTTTTTTGTTCTGTTCTGTTATACTTACATTGAAATTAATGTAGCATTTTGTTGGTCTATTTTGTTTGTTACATTTCAAGGTCAATTAAGTAAAAAATAAAGTACATGTTGCTAATATAAGGAACCCAATTATTTTTTTATACATGATTGGTCTGTTCTGTTCAGTTTTGTTCTACTAACATTTACATTAGTGATTCCTTTCGTTTGTGTCCAAAATGTATGTAATGAAAATCTGAATGTATGAAGGTGAATTAAGTAAAAAATTAAGTACATGTTGCTAATATAAGAAACCCAATTATTTTTTATACATGAAGCTATGATTGTTCTGTTCTGTTCAGTTTTGTTCTACTAACATTTACATTAGTGAATCCTTTCGTTTGTGTCCAAAATGTATGTAATGAAAATCTGAATGTATGAAAATGAATGTAGTAAAAAATAAAGTACACGTTGCTAATATAAGAAACCCAATTATTTTTTATACATGAAGCTATGATTGTTTTGTTCTGTTCAGTTTTGTTCTACTAACATTTACATTAGTGAATCCTTTTGTTTGTGTCCATAATGTATGTTATGAAAATCAGAATGTATGAAAATGAATGTAGTAAAAAATAAAGTACACGTTGCTAATATAAGAAACCCAATTATTTTTTATACATGAAGCTATGATTGTTCTGTTCTGTTCAGTTTTGTTCTACTTACATTTACATTAGTGAATCATTTCGTTTGTGTCCATAATGTATGTTATGAAAATCGGAATGTATGACGGTGAGTTAAGTAAAAATAAAGTTGTACATTAAATTATCAAAACATATCAAATGTATTAAATACTCAATGTTTTTGGCATTATCCATGAATTCCAAACACATATGAAATTATCCATGACATTAATTATAAATACTCAACTCATGTGAAATTATCCATGAAAAACCAAACCTATATGTAACAATCCATGAAAACCAAACCCATGTGAAATTATCCATAAGTACCATACGCTTATGACATTAATCATAAATACTAAACTCGTGTGAAATTATCCATGAAGAACCAAAACCATATGTAACTATACATGAAAACCAAACCCATGTGAAATTATCCATAAGTACAATACGCTTTTGACATAAATTATAAATACTCAACTCATGTGAAATTATCCATGAAAAACCAAACCCATATGTAACTATACATGAAAACCAAACCCATGTGAAATTATCCATAAGTACAATACGCTTATGACATTAATCATAAATACTAAACTCATGTGAAATTATCCATGAAAACCAAACCCTCATGAAATTATTAATAAAAACATAGGGCACATGAAATTATCCATCAATTTCTAATGATTTTGAAATTATCCATGAATACCAAACGCACATGAAATTATAAACAATACTTAGGGCACATGAAATTATCCATCATTCTAATGATTTTGAAGTTATCCATGATAACCAAACACACATGAAATTATAAAAAATACTAAAGGCACATGAAATTATCCATCAATTCCTAATGTTTTTGAAATTATCCATGAATACCAAGCACTCATGAAATCATAAAAAATACTTAAGGCACATAAAATTATTCATCAATTTCTAATGCTTTTCAAATTATCCATGAATACCAAACAAAAATGAATTTATAAAAAAATACCAAATGCCCATGAATTTATCCTTAAATACCAACAGCACATTAATTTATTCATACATTTGTATATGCCTAACACATATGAAATTTTCCATGAATACAAAAGGCACATGAAATAATAAAAAAAATACCAAACACCCATGAATTTATCTCCATATATACCAAACGCACCTGAAATTATTCATATAACCAAACTCATATGAAACTATCAATGAATACCAAACATACATGAAGTCACACATGAATGTAAAATTTACATAAAATTGCCCATAAAACCAAATGCCCATGAAATAATCAATAAATAATGAACCAATATGAAAATGTCCATGAATACCTAACCCACATGAAACTATCCATAAATACCATAATGCTCATGACTTTTAATCATAAATACCAATCTCACATGAAATAATCCCTGAATACCAAACCCACATAAAATTATCCATAAATACCAAGCACACTCGAAAGTATCTATATAGACCAACCCTGACTAGCTGATCCATATACACCTAACCCAGATGAGATTATCCATATACATCCAACCCAGATGACATTTTCCATATATACCCAACCAAGATGAGATGAATTTTTTATATATACCCAACCCAGGCTAGCTGATCCATTTACACTCAACCCAGATAAGATTATCTATATACATCCAACCAAGACCAGCTGATCCATATACATCCAACCTAGATGAGATGTTCCATATATACCTAACCCAGATGAGATAATCCATATAACATTATCCATAAATACCAAGCACACTTTAAAGTATCTATAAATACCTACCCAGACCAGCTGATCCATATACATCCAAGCCAGATGTGATTATCCAAATACATCCAAGCCAGATGAGAGTATCCATATACATCCAACCCAGATAAGATTATCCATACACATCCAACCCAGATGAAATTATCCATATACATCCAACCCAGATGAGATTACCCATATACACCCAACCCAGATGAGATTATCCATATACATCCAACCCAGAAGAGATGATCCATGTAAAATTATCCATAAATACAAAGCACACATGAAATTATCCATAAAGACAAACCCAGACTAGCTGATCCATATACATTCAACCAAGATGAGATTATCCATTTACATTCAACCCAGATGACATTATCCATATATACCCAACCCAGATGAGATGATCCATATATACCCAACCAAGATGAGATTATCCATATACATCCAACCCAGATGAGATGATCCATATATACCCAACCAAGATGAGATGATCCATACATACCAAAACCAGATGAGATGAGATGAGATGAGATGATCCAATATATCCATGTCTCTTAGTTTTAGTTTGCATATGATAAAATGCATACAACTCCGTCCTGAGATAAGTCCACAGGTTACGGCAATGGACGCAGCGCTCTTGATGGAGGTCCTATCCCTAACGGGGTCCGTACCCAATGCATCCGTCGGGGTCAGTTGTGATTTGCCTTGGTTGCAAAGGATAGTATGCACGCGGAAACATTACTCATAGTGATGCGTACGTGCGTATGTCAAACCTGTGCAGCTTAAGAGTTAGAGTTAAGACAAGCCCCACCTCTACTCACCCACCCTGAGTTGCACTGACTATTGCTTTATGTGGGTAACTTGACCTTATATTGATGCATTAGTTCTTACATGATCTAACTGTATCATGTAAGCCAGTCACAAGTCTGGATAAACAAGGAGTGGCCACAAAAGTAATCAAGCGTAACAATTTATGAATATAATCTATTTTCTGATAATAATTGAACAAATCAAACACACCAATCTTCAAAATACATAAATAAATATCAGTCAAGCTCTGTTGGATAGAGTTTATGAACAAAATTCACTTTTCAACTGATAACTCTTCCAAAGTACAAGTTTATTAATGTGTGACATGCTGCTGCATATCACTTGGGACCAGCGACATGACACTCTTTTAAAATAGTTTAATGCAAAATACCTTGTGCTAGTGATCAGTCCCTTTGTCATGAGGAGTTCTGAGTTCAAGTCTCAGTGGGAGTTAATTGGCTGGGTCTCAGGTGATTTGTTGAAGTTGTGTTTGATTTATATTTAAAAAAAATTGTATAATGAAGAATGTTTAAGCATATTGGTCAGTAAACATCAGAAATATGTAAGCTCTTCATGCTAGGAAAGACAAAAACAAATGTTAATACATCATCCTCCAAATGTTTTAGTCAATGATTTGATAAAATTCGTCTTACAGTATATCTATGGGAGATAATCCAATCAAGATTTTCCATTCATATGTATTATTGAATTCTTAAATGTTGATATTTAAAGAAAATAAGCACCTAATTTTTATAACATTTCCCTCTTTATTACTGGAGATTACAACGTTTAGAACTCCTTGGCCATGTGTTATTAATTTATGATTTAAAAGGCCAAGGTGATCCAAATGAATATTACAGAACAGCTAATGTATTTAACTTGTATTTGGTAAAACCTGTGTAAGCAAATAATTACTGATGGATATCAAGCTTGTACTGTTAACTTTTCACTTCAGTAAAGATTTCAGGGGCGCAATTTAGTTTAATTAACGTTTTTTATTTCAATATTTACTGATGTGATTAGCAGGTCCATACTGTAGACAATTATGGCTACGTTTTGTAACAAAAATGACCAGGCATCTTCTAATATTAACCTTAAATGCAATTAATTACAAGAGCCATTTCTTCATTTATTTGCACAAAATTATGTGCCTAAACTTTCTCATCATAATAGAACTGATATACTTCAAATTATGACTAAGCATATAACATAAATCCTTGAGATACAAACATCCACAATATGCTTACGTTTGTTTAAGGGATGCATGATCAACAACTACCGGCGTCACAATTATGACGTCACACTTATGTTATGATATATTTCTTTGTTTTGATGTGTTCTGTATGACATGCAGCATGTAAGCATGGCATTATTTCAGCGCATTCTTATTTTGATCATCTTTATAAACATTGAACATATAAGATCTATGTTGCAGAATATAATTGAATGATGAAGAATTATGTGAGTGACAGACAAAAAAAGTATGAAATTAAGGATGATGGACAAAATTTAGTATGAATATAGAAATATAGGATTGATGAACAATTATATAATGAATATTGAAATAATGAAAAAAAATATAGAATGAATAGAGACATAAAGGAATGATAAACAAAAAATAGCATGAAAATAGAAATGATGAACAAAATATAGCATGATTATAAAAATAAAGAAATGATAAACAAAATATGGTATAAGTTTAGAAATATAGAAATGTTGAATAAAATATAGCATGAATATAGAAATGATGAAAAAATATATATCATGAATATAGAAGTATAGAAATGATAAAAAATATAAGAGATGTTTAGAAATATAGAAATGATAAACAAAATATAGCATAACTATAGAAATATAGAAATGATAAACAAAATATAGCATAACTATAGAAATATAAAAATGATAAACAAAATATAGCGTAACTATAGAAATATAAAAATGATAAACAAAATATAGCATAAATATAGAAATGTGAACAAAATATAGCATGAATATAGAAGTATAAAAATAATGAACAATTTATAGCATGAATGTAGAAATGATCATCAAAATATGGCATCAATATAGAAATGATGAACAAAGATAGCATTAATATAAAAGTAAAGAAAAATAGAAGAAAATATGGCATGAAAATAGAAATGATGAAAAAAATACAGCATAAGTTTAGAAATATAGAAATGATGAACAAAATATTGCATGAATATAGAAATGATAATAAAATATAGCATGAATATAGAAGTATAGACATGATGATCAAAATATAGCATGAATATAGAAATATAAAAATGATAGACAAAATATAGACTAAGTTTAGAAATAAAGATAAACAAAAATATATCACAAATATAGAAATGATAAACAAAATGTAGAATTGAAAAAAAAATGTTGAACAAAATATAGCACGGATATAGAAATAATAAACAAAATATAGCATGAATATAAAAGTATACAAATGATGAACATAATATAGCATAAAAAAAGAAATGATGGACAAAATATAGCATAAATATGAAATATGGAAATGATGAACAAAATATAGCATGAATAGAAATTTGGTAAAGATGAACAAAGTATAGCATGAATAAAAAATTTGGATATTATGAACAAAATATACGTGATTAAAATATAAAGAAATAATCAACAAAATATAGCATGAAAATAGAAATGATATACATGTACAAATAAAGCATGAATATAGAAGTGTTGAACAAAAATTGAATGAATATAGAAATATAGAACTGATGAACAAAATAGCATGAATTAAGAACCATAGAAATGATGAACGAAATATAGCCTGAATATAGAAATATAGAAATGTTAAACAAAATATAGCATGAATATGGTAATGATGAACATAATATAGCATTTATATAGAAATAATGGAATAAACATAGAATGAATACAGAAGTATAGAAATGATGAACAAAATTAAGCACAAATATGGAAATGATCAACAAAATGTATTAGAATATAGTAATATAGAAATAATGAACAAAATATAGCATATATAGAAATATAAAAATGATGAACAAAATGTAGCACGAATACAGAAATTTAGACATGATGAACAAAATATAGAAAGGATATGGAAATGAACAGCAAAATGAAGCATGAATATAGAAATACAGAAATGATGAAAAATATAGCATAGATATAGAAATAATAAACAAAATATAGTTTGAAAATAGAAATGATAAACAAAATTTAGCATTTATATAGAAATGATAAACAAAGTATAGCATGAAATATAAATACCGAAATGATGAACAAAATATAACATGAATATAGAAATGATGAACAAAATATAGCATTTATATAGAAATGATGAACAAAGTATAACATGAAAATAGAAATGATGAACAAAATATAGCATGAATATAGAAGTATAGATATGATGAACAAAATTTAGCATAAATATGGAAATGATCAACAAAATGTATTAGAATATAGTTATATAGAAATAATGAACAAAATATAGCATTATATAGAATATAAAAATGATGATCAAAATGTACCATAAATACAAAAATTCAGACATGATGAACAAAATATAGCATGAACATAGAAATGATGAACAAAATATAGCATGAATATAGAAATTCAGAAATGATGAAAATATAGTATAGATATAGAAATATAGAAATGATAAACAAAATATAGCATTAATACAGAAATGATAAACAAAATATAGCATGAATATAAAAATGCTGAACAAAATATAGCATGGATATAGAATATAGAAATGATGAACAAAATAAAGCATAAATATAAAATATGGAAATAATGAGCAAAATATAGCATGAATATAAATGTTGAAATGATGAACAAAATATAGTATGAATATAGAATATGGAAAAAAATGAACAAAATATTGTTTGAATAAAAATATGGAAATGATGAACAAAATATTGAATAAATATTAAATATGAAAATGATGATCAAAATATAGCATGAATAAAAAATATAGAAATGAAAGACAAAATATAGCATGAAAATAGAAATGATATACAAATATTAAATGAATATAGAAATGATGATCAAAATAGCATGAATAAAGAAACATAGAAATGATGAACAAAGTACAGCTTGAATATAGAAATGATGAACGCAATATAGCCTGAATATAGAAATATAGAAATGTTAAGCAAAATGTAGTATGAAAATGAAAATGATCAACAAAATATAGCATGAATATAGAAATGATGAAAAAGCATAGCATGACTATAGATTTATAAAAATGATTAACAAAATTTAGCACAAATATGAAAATGATCAACAAAATGTATTAGAATATAGAAATATAGAAATAATAATCAAAATAAAGCATGAATATAGAAATATAAAAATGATTAACAAAATGTAGCAAGAATACAGAAATTAAGGCACGATGAACTAAATATAGAATAAATATAGAAATGATAAACAAAATAAAGCATGAAAATAGAAATGACGACCAAAGTATAGCATGATTATATAGATATAGAAATGATGAACAAAATATAACATGAATATAAAATTATAGAAATGATAAACAAAATAAAGCATGAAAATAGAAATGATGAATAAAATGTAGTATGAATATAGAAATACAGAAATGATAAACAAAACATAGCATTAAAATAGAAATGATAAACAAAATATAGCATAGAAATAGAAAAGATTGACCAAAAATAGCATGAATATAGAAATGATGCACAAAGAATAGCATAAATATATATAAACATAGAAATGATGAACAAAATATAGCATGAATATAGAAGTATAGATATGATGAAAAAAATTTAGCATAAATATGGAAATGATCAACAAAATGTATTAGAATATAGTTATATAGAAATAATGAACAAAATATAGCATGATATAGAATATAAAAATGATGATCAAAATGTACCATAAATACAAAAATTCAGACATGATGAACAAAATATAGCATGAACATAGAAATGATGATCGAAATGTAACATGAATATAGAAATTCAGAAATGATGAAAATATAGTATAGATATAGAAATATAGAAATGATAAACAAAATATAGCATTAATACAGAAATGATAAACAAAATATATCATGAATATAGAAATGATAAACAAAATATAGCATGAATATAAAAATGCTGAACAAAATATAGCATGGATATAGAATATAGAAATGATGAACAAAAAAAAGCATAAATATAAAATATGGAAATAATGAGCAAAATATAGCATGAATATAAATGTTGAAATGATGAACAAAATATAGTATGAATATAGAATATCGAAAAAATGAACAAAATATTGTTTGAATAAAAATATGGAAATGATGAACAAAATATTGAATAAATATTAAATATGAAAATGATGAACAAAATATAGCATGAATAAAAAATATAGAAATAATAGACAAAATATAGCATGACAATAGAAATGATATACAAATATTAAATAAATATAGAAATGATTAACAAAATATAAAATGAATATAGAAATATAGAAATGATGATCAAAATAGCATGAATAGAGAAACATTGAAATGATGAACAAAGTACAGCTTGAATATAGAAATGATGAACGCAATATAGCCTGGATATAGAAGTATAGAAATGTTAAGCAAAATGTAGCATGAATATGGTAATGATGAACATAATATAGCATTTATATAGAAATAATGGAAAAAAACATAGAATGAATACAGAAGTATAAAAATGATGAACAAAATTTAGCACAAATATGAAAATGATCAATAAAATGTATTTGAATATAGAAATATAGAAATAATAATCAAAATAAAGCATGAATATAGAAATACAAAAATGATTGACAAAATGTAGCAAGAATACAGAAATTAAGACATGATGAACTAAATATAGAATGAATATAGAAATGATAAACAAAATAAAGCATGAAAATAGATATGATGACCAAAGTATAGCATGATTATTTAGATATAGAAATGATGAACAAAATATAACATGAATATAAAAATATAGAAATGATAAAGAAAATAAAGCATGAAAATAGAAATGATGAACAAAATGTAGTATGAATATAGAAATACAGAAATGATAAACAAAACATAGCATTAAAATAGAAATGATAAACAAAATATAGCATAGAAATAGAAAAGTTGAACAAAAAATAGCATGAATATAGAAATGAGGCATAAGAAAATAGCATAAATATATATAAACATAGAAATGATGAACAAAATATGACATGAATATAGAAATATAGAAATGATAAACAAAAAAAGCAAAAATATGAAAATATAGGAATGATAAAAAATTATAGTTTGAATATAGAAGTATATATCAATTGATGAACAAAATATGGTATGAAATAAGAAATGATGGACAAAATACAGTAAAAATAGAAATAGTAGAAACATAGGATGCATGAACTAAATATAGCATGAATATGTGAATGATGAATAAAATATAGTATGAATGTAGAAATATAGGTATGATAAACAAAATATCGCATGAATATAGTAATGATGAACAAAATATCGCATGAATATAGTAATGATGAACAAAATATAGTATGATTATAGAAAATATAGGAATGATTAACAATATATAGTATGAACATAGAAATATGGGCATGATGAACAAAAAAAGTATGAATATAAAGATATTGTAATGATGAACAAAATAAAATTTGAATATAGAAATATAGGAATGAAGGACAAAATATATAGTAAGAATATAAGAATAATATATAATAAAATATAGTATAAATATAGAAATATGGGAATAATTTACAAAATATCACATGAATATAATGAATGTATGAATGATGAACAAAATATAGTATGAATATAGAAATATAGGAATGATACACAAAATATAGCATGAATATATGAATAATGAATAAAGTATAGTGTGAATATAAATTATGAATGTGAATAAACTTAAGAATGAATACATACATGATGAACAAAATATAGCATGAATATATGAATGATGAATAAAATATATCATGAATATATGTATGATAAACAAAAATAGCATGAATATATGAATGATGAATAAGATATAGTATGAATATAGAAATATGGGAATGATTAAAAAAATATCCCATGAATATATGAATGATGAACAAAATATAGTATGATAATAAAAATATAGGAATGATAAGCAAAATATAGTATGAATATAGAAATTTATAAATGATTATCCAAAAATAAGCATGAATGTAGAAATGATTGACAAATAAAGTAAAAATATAGAAGTGTAGGAATGATGGACAAAACAATTATGGTATGAATATAGAAATATAGGAATGATAAACACAATTTCGTATTAATATATGAATGATGAACAAAATATAGTATAAATTTAGAAATATAGGAATGATGAACAAAACATAGCATGAATATATGAATAATGAATAAAATATTGTATGAATATATCAATGATAAATAAAATTTAGCCTGAATATATACGTAATGAACAAAAAAATAGCTTGAATATATGAATGATGAATAAAATATAACATGAATATTGAAATATGGGACTGATAAACAAAATATCTCATGAATAAAGCAATACAGGAATTATGAACAAAATATGGTATGAATATAGAAATATAGGAATGATTTACAAAAAATAGTATGAATATTGAAATAAAGGAATGATGAACAAAATATTGCAAGAATATATGAATGATGAACAAAATATAGTATGAATATAGAAATAAAGGAATGCTGAACAAAATATAGCATGGCTATAGAAATTTTGGAATGATGGTTAAATATAGAATAAATGTAGAAATAAAGGAATGATAAACAAAATACAGTATGACTCTAAAAATATAGGAATAATTTACAAAATTTAGTATGAATATAGAAATATAGAAATGATTAACCAAAATACCGCATGAATAAAGAAATGATGGACAAAATATAGAATGAATATGGAAATAAGGGAATGGTGAAAAATATATAGTATAAATTTAGAAATAAAGGAATGCTGATTAAATATAGTATAAATATAGAAATACAGGAATGATGAACAAAAAAATAGCATGAATATAGAAATGATGGACAAATATAGTAAAAATTTAGAAATATAGGAATGATAGACTAAATATGGTTTGAATATAGATATATAAGAATGAAGGACAAAATATATAGTAGGAATATATGAATGATGAGCAAAATATAGTATGAACACAGAAATATAGGAATGATGAACAAATCATAGAAAGTAAATAGAAATGATGAACAAAATATAGCATGAATATAGGAATATAGAAATGATTAACAAAATATAGCATAAGTTTAGAAATAAAGACATGATAAACAAATATAACATGAATATAGAAATGATGAAAAAATAAAGCATGAATAAAGAAGTATTGAAATGATGACAAAATATATCATGAATATAAAAATATAGAAATGTTTAAAAAATATAGCAGAAGTTTAGACATTTAGATAAATACAGAAATGATAAACAAAATATAGCATAACTATAGAAATATAGAAATGATAAACAAAATATAGCATGAATATAGAAAAGTGAACTAAATATAGCATGAATGTAGAAGTATAGAAATGATGAACAAAATATAGCATGAATTTAGAAATGATGAACAAAATATAGCATCAATATAGAAATGATGAATTAAGATAGCATAAATATAGAAGTAAAGATATATAGAACAAAATATGGCATGAAAATAGAAATGATGAATAAAATATAGCATAAGTTTAGAATTTTAGAAATGAAGTATAAAATATAGCATGAATATATGAATATCATTTATATGAATATAAATGATGGAAAATGTAGCATAAATATAAAAGTATAGAAATGATGAACAAAATATTGCATGAATATAGAAATATGGAAATAAAAAACAAAAAAAGCATTGACAAAGAAATGATGAACAAAATATAGCATGTATATGGAAATGCTGAGCAATTTATAGTCTGGATATAGAATATAAAAATGATGAACAAAATATAGCATGGAAAAAGAAACGATGAACAAAATGTAACATAAATATAAAATATAGAAATGATGAACAAAATATAGCATGAATATAAAAATAGAAATGATGAACAAAATATAGCATGAATATAAAATATCAAATTGATGATCAAAATATAGCATGAATACAAAATATAGAAATAATAGACAAAATATAGCATGAAAATAGAAATGATATACAAATATAGCATAAATATAGAAATGATGAACAAAACATAAAATGAATATAGAAATAAAAAAATGATATACAAAATAGCATGCATAAAGATACATAGAAATGAGGAACAACGTACCGCATGAATATAGAAATAATTAACGAAATATAGAAATGTAAAGCAATATGTGGCATTAATGTGGTAATGATGAACAAAATATAGCATTTATATAGAAATAATGAATAAAACATAGCATGAATATAGAAGTATAGAAATGATGAACAAAATTTAGCACAAATATGGAAATGATCAACAAAATGTATTAGAATATAGTAATAAAGAAATATTGAACAAAAAACAGCATGTTTATAGAAAAATAAAAATGATAAACAAAATGTAGCACGAATACAGAAATAGAGACATGATGAACAAAATATAGAATGGATATAGAAATGATCAGCAAAATGCAGCATGAATATAGAAATACAGAAATGATGAAAAATTTAGCATAAGTATAGAAATGATATATAAAATATAGCATGAAAAAAGAAATGATGAACAAGATATAGCATTTAACTAGAAATGATGAACAAAGTATAGCATGATTATATAGATATAGAAATTAAACACAAAATATAACATGAATATAGAAATATAGAAATGATAAACAAAATAAAGCATGAATATAAAAATATATAAATGATGAACAAAATTAAGCATAAATATAGAAATATAGAAATGATGAACAAAATATAGCATGACTACTGAAATCATGAACAAAATATTGAATAAAAATAGAAGTTCATGTAATCAAATGATAAACAAAATATAGCATGAATTAAGGAATTATGAACAAAATATAGCATGAATATAAAAATATAAAAATGATAAACAAAATATAGCATGAATATAGAAATGATGATCAAAATGTAGTATTAATATAAAAATAAATAAATGAGGAACAAAATATTGCATAAATGTAGAAATATAGACATGATGAACAAATGATACCATGAATATTGAAATAATGAAAAAAATATTGGATGAAAATAGAGATATAGAAATGAAAAACAAAATATAGCATAAATATAGAAATATAGAAATGATGAACAAATATCGCGGGAATATAGAAATGATTAATAAAATATAGCATGAATATAGAAATATAGGAATGATGAACAAAATTAAGCATAAATAAAGAAATATAGGAATGATGAACAAAATATAGTAAGAATGTACAAATATACGAATTATGAACCAAAATATTATAGTATAAATATAGAAATAAAAGGAATGATTTACAAAATATCGCATAATTATATAAATGACGAACAAAAAATAGCATGAATAAAGAAATATAGGAATAATGAAAAAAATATAGTATGAATATAGTAATATAGGAATGATACACAAAATATAGCATGAATATATGAATGATGAATATAATTTAGCATGAATATATGAATGATGAATAAAATATAGCATGAATATATGTATAATAAACAAAAAATAGCAAGAATGTATGAAAAAATATAGAAGTATAGGATTGATGGAAAAATAATTATGGTATGAATATAGATATATAAGAATGATAAACAAAATATCTGATGAATATAGGAATGATGAACAAAATATAGTATGAATATTAAAATATAGAAATGATGAACAAAATATAGAATGAATGTAGAAATATAGGAATGACGAAGAAAAATATAGTATGAATATTGAAATATAGAAATGATGAACAAAATATAGCATGAATATATGAATAATGAATGTAATATAGTATGAATATATGAATGATGAATAAAATTTAGCCTGATTATATACATGATGAACAAAATATAGCATGAATATATGAACGATGAATAAAATAAAGCATGCATATATATACTTGATAAACAAAAATAGTATGAATATATTAATGATGAATGAAATAAAGTATAGATATAGAAATATGGGAATGATAAACAAAATATAGCACTAATATAGATAGGATGGACAAAATACAGTAAAATTAAAAAATAGTAGAAACATATGATATATGAACTAAATATAGCACGAATATATGAACAATGAATAAAATATAGTATGAATATAAAAATATAGGAATGATAAGCAAATATTGCATGAATATATGAATGATGAACAATATATCACATGAATATAGAAATATAGGAATGATGAACAAAATATAGAATGAATATAGAAACATAGGAATGATGAACAAAATATACCATGAATATAGAAATATAGAAATGATAAACAAAATATCGCGAGAATATATGAATGATGAACAAAATATAGTATGATTATAAAAATAAAAGAATAATAAACAAAATATAGTATGAATATAGAAATATAGTAATGCTGAACAAAATATAGCATGGCAATAGAAATATAGGAATGATGGTTGAATATAGAATAAAAAATTGAAATATAGGAATGATAAACAAAATTTAGTATGAATATAGAAATATAGAAATGATGAACCAAGATAAAGAATGAATATGGAAATGATGGACAAAATATAGCATGAATATGGAAATGATGAACAAAATTAAGCATGAATATGTGAATATGGAAATATGGGAATGACGAACAATATATAGAATGAATTTTGAAAGAAAGGAATGCTGGCGAAATATAGTATAAATACAGAAATACAGGAATGATGAACAAAAAATAGCATGAATATAGAAATGATGGACAAAAATAGTAAAAAATATAGAATTATACGAATGATGGACTAAATCTAGTATGAATATAAAATATGGATCTCATGGACAAAATATAGTATGATATAGAAATAAAGGAATGATGAACAAAATATAGTATGAATATAGAAATATAGGAATGATGAACAAAATATAGAATGCATATAGAAATATAGGAATGATGAACAAAATAAAGTATGATATAGAAATATAGGAAGGTTGAACAAAATATAGTATGAATATAGAGATATAGAAATGATGGACAAAATATAGTATGAATATAGAAAAATAGTAATGATGGACAAAAAATAGTATGAATATAGAAATATAGGAATGATGTACAAAATAGTATGAATATAGAAATATAGGAATGATAAACAAAATAAAGTATGATATAGAAATATAGGAATGATGTACAAAATATAGTATGATATAGAAATATAGGATTGATGATTAAAATATAGTTTGAATATAGAAATATAGGAGTTGTGTATAAAATATATTGTCAATACAGGATTAATGAATGAAATAAAGTGAAAAATAAGGAATAAAGGAATGATGATCAAAATAATGCATAAATATAGGAAAATAGACTGCATGAACACATTTAGTGTAAACATATGAATATTTGAATTATTGACAAAATAGAGCGTTTCTTTGGAATACATGAATAATGATCAAAATATAATGGAAATATATAAACGTATGAAAAATAATCAAAATATAGAATAAAAATATGAATATATGAATAATGATCAGAATATAGTGTAAATTTAAAAGTACATGTATATGAATAATGTTAAAAATATAATGTAAATAAATGAATCTATGAAAAATGATCAAAATTTGTGTGAATATAAAATATATATGAATAATGATAAAAAATATAGGTTAAATATATGAAAAAATGAATGAGTGACTAAATATAAGGTTTATGTAGGGATATATGAATAATGGCAAAATATATAATTTACATACAGGGATATATGAATAATAATCGAAATAAAGTGTAAAAATATGAATATATGAATAATGGTCACAATATACATGTATTGTAAATATATGAATGTATGAAAAATGATCACAATAAAATGTAAACATATGAATACATAAATAATGGTCGAAATATTGTTTGATATAGAAATACATGTATATGAATAATGATCAAAATAAAGTGTAAATATTTAAGGTATGAAAATGGTCAGAATATAGTGTAAACATGAATACATTTTTGTATATGAATAATAATTCAATTTGTGTTAATATAGAATGTATGAATATTGATCAAAATATAGGTTTAATGTATGAATATATGAAAAAATGATCAAAATAAAGTAAAGACACATGAATATATGAATTATGGTCAAAATATTGTTTTACAAAGGAATATATGAATAATGATCAAAATAAAGTGTAAATATAGGAATATATGAATAATTGACAAAATATAGTGTAAACATTTTTTATATAAATGTTTTTTTAAATAGTGTGTAAATATATAAATATATGAATAATGATCAAAATATAATGTAATTCTGGGAATGATGGACAAATAAAGTGACTATATGGGTGATGGAAAAATATAGTATAAATACATGTATAGGAATCTGGGAATGATACAAATATAGTGTAATTATAGGAATGATCCAAATTTGTCCATTCAGGAATGCTGGACAAATATAGTGTAAATATAATAATAATGATTAAAATATAGTTTAAATAAATGAATAATGATACGAAAAGTGTAAAAACAGTTCAAAATGATAGATGATGATCAAAATACATGTATTATGTGTAAAATATCCATACAGCGAATGATGGACAAGTAAAGTGTAAATATAGGAATATGGGAATGACGGACAATGTAGTGCTATTATATAATTACATGAACAATGATCAAAATATAGTGAAAAACGATCAAAAAGTTTTGTTAATTTAGGAATATATGAATAATAATCAAAATATGATGTAAATGTATGAATGTATTAATAATGATAAAAAAGAGTGAAAATATTTGAATGTAAGAAAATAGATCAAAATAAAGTGTTGATATATATGACTGTATGAAAAATGATCAAAATATAGTGTAAATAAATGGATGTATGAAAAATGATCAAAATATAGTTTAAATAAATGAATGCATGAAAAATGATCAAAATATAGTGTAAATAAATGGATGTATAAAAATGATCAAAATATAGTTTAAATAAATGGATGCATGAAAAATGATCAAAATATAGTTTAAATAAATGAATGCATGAAAAATGGTCAAAATATAGTGTAAATAAATGAATGCATGAAAAATGATCAAAATATAGTGTAAATAAATGAATGCATGAAAAATGATCAAAATATAGTTTAAATAAATGAATGCATGAAAAATGGTCAAAATATAGTTGAAATAAATGAATGCATGAAAAATGATCAAAATATAGTGTAAATAAATGGATGTATGAAAAATGATCAAAATATAGTTTAAATAAATGAATGCATGAAAACTGGTCAAAATATAGTGTAAATAAATGAATGCATGAAAAATGATCAAAATATAATTTAAATAAATGAATGCATGAAAAATGGTCAAAATATAGTGTAAATAAATGGATGCATGAAAAATGATCAAAATATAGTGTAAATAAATGAATGTATGAAAAATGATCAAAATATAGTGTAAATAAATGAATGCATGAAAAATGATCAAAATATAGTGTAAATAAATGGATGTATGAAAAATGATCAAAATATAGTGTAAATAAATGAATGCATGAAAAATGATCAAAATATAGTGTAAATAAATGAATGTATGAAAAATGATCAAAATATAGTTTGAATAAATGAATGCATGAAAAATGATCAAAATATAGTGTAAATAAATGGATGCATGAAAAATGATCAAAATATAGTGTAAATAAATGAATGCATGAAAAATGATCAAAATATAGTGTAAATAAATGAATGCATGAAAAATGATCAAAATATAGTGTAAATAAATGAATGCATGAAAAATGATCAAAATATAGTGTAAATAAATGAATGCATGAAAAATGATCAAAATATAGTGTAAATATAGGAAAATTTGAATTATGATCAAAATATAGTGTTGATACATGTATATGAATATTTTATTAATGATCAAAATAAAGTGTAAACATATGGATAAATATAAATAATGATTAAATATAGTGAAAATAAATAAATCTATGAAAAATAATCAAAATAAAGTGTATGCCTGCAACGCGCGCTCTTTTATCACATCAGGGGGAATCACTGCGTACAAATTATCAATTGATACTTAATTGTCTCCCTTGAAAATGCGTAATCTAAAATTAGCCAACCGGATATTTTCGTAGTTGCTGGGATTCGATAGCACGTGATCATAAAATGGCGGACGTAGGACGCTTAATTGCTTAACTATTGAGTATCGGTGTTATATTTTGGATTAATAGATCATGACATCTAAAATTGTTTATTTTTCTTTGCTTCTTGTTTATTTTTCTCTTGCCTTGTCAAATGGAAAATATGTTGAAGGAGAAATAAACACTCTTGAGGTATAAAACATTGTTTATTTTATCTAATTAGAGTTTTAGACTAATTGGTAATACTAATAGGGTCTACGTTATATAACGTGGTGTCAACATTGTTTACATGTAATCGATGTCATAAATAAGTGTTGCAAAATCTTAGTATTATTGCCTACTTTGCAGGATTGAACGAAAAGTTGTAGACATACATTAACTATTTAACAACTTGTCTATTCATACAAACATGTACATGTATGTAAAAGGAATGTACTCATTAAAATATTTTAATTGAAATTTTTTATCAGTCTTAATTGTTCTGATGCATCCAGTAGTCAAAAGTTATTTTAAATCAGTTTTTATTTCTTGGCATTTATAAATAGATAATTAATTTTCATGAGAAAACTACTTGTATGCAAATTGCTTTCCATATAGTATACCATTAAGTGCCATATCATTTTACTTTAAAGTATGCATCCACATGTTAGTGTTCTTAATGTCTTCACTGGGAATTAGATATGATGTTACATAATATAAATATGGCACAACTTTTGAGGTCATTTATGACGTTATGCGTCTATGTCATTAAGACCCAAAATTGCAAGTAGCAGCTCATATTATGTCTCTGGTCTTGTTATAAGTCATACCCTGGACGTAAACTTTTTTAAATTATTTTTTTTGGTACATACCCCGGTAGTATCATTATTAATTATTGTTAGTGTGTGCTTTGAATATTGTAATACCATTCAGAACTCATTGGCCATTTAGTAGGCTCCATTTTGGAACTACCTTTGGATTACTTGCTAAAACAAAATACTTCATCCAGTTTTAAAGTAAACAAATACACAATCATTAAGGCAGTGATAAATATCTTGTTTTTAGTCCATAAATTTGAAATGCATGATTAAATGATATTCACTGAGCAATATATAGTCACAGTAATAGTCATAGTAAAATAAATGTATTTACAAGGCCTTATTTGTTTACAGCACGAACTATTTTGCATAACTGTTACATTCTTTTCTTTGGGTATGTAGTCAAAACCCTGAGTAATTAATGCACTGCTCCAAGAATTCTTTCGAGATTATTCATTCAATGAATGGTCAAGGGGTTTTGAATGATTGTAATTTATCAAGGTGTAACTCTGGCTTCAGAATTATTTCAGCTTAATTATGACACCACTTGTTCTCCGAATCTTGATTTCCTAGAATGTATTTATACTCCAAGGAATTTCATCATTACATCATGATTATCTTAATGCAGAATAGTTGTATGCAGTGCCTCCCCCTTTTCCTCTCCTTTCTGCCCTTTTAGCTCTTTCTTATTTAGTTATAGTTACCTAGAAACATCGACCCTCTGAAGTGCCCTATCTGCCTCCCTGTCCTTTTCTGAGATCAAAAATATTCACTCACTCACATGATGCATGGCTTTGGCTTCTTCTTATTGTGAATAAAAAATTTGATACTTGTGTAACTATGATTTTTTCGAGGGTTGCCTACAAGACTGTAGTAAGTGTATTGCGTAAAAGAGCAAGTTACTACAGTCTTCAGACAACCCTCAATATTATTATGGAAAGTTACAATGTATAACCTGCTGAAATTTGAATTGTGAAATCTGTTGAATTGTCCACTAGGTCATAGTAAGAGGTTTAACCGTGTTTTATGTACATAATGAGTTGAGTCTATTTTAAGTTTTTTCCCCACCTACCAGTCCCTGCCTCTACCTGTTAGTCTAGGTAAAACTTAACATGATTTGAGTCAATATTGAAATTGCATGATTATTATAATCAAAATTATTTACATCAAGCTATTATAGATAGTACAGCCACATCAATATATAAAATTTTGTTTATAATATAATTTTATATTTACAATTTAGAAAAGAAATCTTTGTTTTTGTATTTGTATGGCATTTTAAAATATTAAAATACCCTAACAATCAATCAAAAACTATGTTTGAGTTATTCCTAATACTAACAAGATTAACCCTGTCTATATGTATTCTCATGTTAATGTTTGGCAATACATACCCCCAGTAATAAATTTTGTTTAATTGCTTTTATGTTTTTCTTTTTTTCCAGGACTGGGAGTTCATAACAAGATTTTGTTTTCTGTCAGCGAAAGGAACTCTAAAGTTTACATTTGAATATCCTGTGGTAAGCATTCATTTAGTTTTGATGTCTGATGAACACAGCTGGTTGATGATATGCAATGTATATAAATGATATAGTGATTGGCCACCAGTTTGAAATCAATGTCTACTATTCATCTATTTATGCAGTCGAGAAATATAACCGAGTCATATATTTATTCTATTTCATCAGATATCTAGAGCAAACTTTAACCTATATCTATATACTAACTTAGTATTATTTGGCATGTGATAAACCATAGAAAAAGATATGTTATCTATGCCCCTGGATAAACCAGCTGCATTTCAATCGTAATTAATTATATGCCCATCACTAAACATATAATGCATGCATGTTAAATATAATAGTTAAGGTATTTTGCTAAATTGTGTGTTTTCGGCACTACAATGTTATAATTCTTATTCATAGAATTAAGTTGTCATGCTAATCCAGGATGTAGATCTACATGTACTCAGAATTCAACCCTAACCGTGTCCCGGGACTCCGAGGATCCTAAAAACTTGGTATGAATCCCTGTGATTCTAAGCTAGAGATTCCATTAGGATTCCTGAAAATTGCCATTGATATGTATATTACAATTAGTGACTGCATTAATTTCTGTATCCAAATGTTTGTGTTTTATTGGATGAATCAGTAATGTTAAGGAGGAATTCCATAGTAACTGACTCTAGGGGGATTCCTTTAAGATCCCTGGTAAAACAGTGACAAACCTTGCATGATGTACTTGGTGATCAGAGAACTGTGTAGTATTTGATTTATTCATCTGAACAAACTGGATTACTTCATAATTTTCAAATTTTAGTGTTAAAATCAATAGAACACTACAGTTTATTTATCCATGCCTATATATAATAAGTATTAAACTCATAACACTAAAATGTTGTATACAATGTACATAAATAGAAGAAAAAGATAAACAATGTGATAAACCCAGGTTATATCTTGCCTGTAAAATCTCTGTAAATAATATAAAAAATACATCCTCTTATCTTTAAGTACATGTATCATTAGTATATTGGTATAAACTAAGATTTATTTGATATGCATAGTCTTGTTGAAACCACTTGAAAATCTGGCATTGTTGAAAC
The DNA here is from genome assembly GCA_025267735.1 of Mactra quadrangularis. Classification (NCBI taxonomy): domain Eukaryota; kingdom Metazoa; phylum Mollusca; class Bivalvia; order Venerida; family Mactridae; genus Mactra; species Mactra quadrangularis. The sequence continues at coordinate 20,274,529 of CM046299.1, forward strand.
ATTTAAATGGATCAGCACAAAAATAGTATAGATTGTTCTTTAATTTCTTTTAGTTAAATTACTTTTGCCCTTACTTAAGAAATTGTTTGATAGCAGGTATTTATGTAACATACATAATTATATAATGAAATACTGTAATTTAATGTGTATAAAGCGTACTTGTATATAAAATGCATTTATAATTTATTAAAAAATCCAGCAAAATCTGAAGAAAAAAGTTACAGCTGATTTTTTCGGGGAAATCTAAAGTTGATAGGAGCATATATATATTACACAATTTATCATATATATAATACATGTATATAAGTTAAAGAAATAAAATTATTAAGTAACTTATAAACATATATATGATAAATTGTGCTAGTGTTGGAGGAAAATTAAAGGACTCTAGGTTTGACTCTTGACTACTTTACTAAGGATCCCAAAGGGAACCTTTAACCAGTAATTCAGAGATTCCTGCATAGATAAGGATGACCCTCAATAAAACAAAAATATGGATACAGGATTGCAGTTGCAAATGATGATAAACATGTCATGGAATTTTAAAGTCAAACTCATATAAGCACATTGCAATTTTTCAGGGATCCTGACGTATACCCTAGCTAAAATCACAGGGGTTCTTTCCAAGTTTTGGGATCCTCGGAATCCCGGGACACTGTTTGTGGCAAACCATGATTGACTTGAGATGATCAATTATATGAGTCAAAGTATTTTTGGTCTGTATTTGAAGTATAGCGAACAATCTGATTAAAACCAGATCTAAAATTTTCCGCTGGCCTACTCGCTAATTTAGATCTGACCTTTTCAAAAAGAAGTTCACGTTCAAGTGACCTTTTCTCATCATAATATTCATGACGAAATTGGTATGATTCGTAACTCGTCTACGTCACGCAATTTGAAATGAGCCGTCCAATCGCAGACTGTGAATGATACCACCTTGGTATGAAAATAGAAATTACGAAATCAAAATGTAATTGATAAGGTTTCGTCTAGATGAAAGCTACGCATTGATTGGTCAACACAAAGTTCATCTCAACGTGACCTTCCAGGTAGACAGTAGAGATCCTGTACGACAATTCTCTACAGGATATCTGTTTACGGAGATTGCTAATAACAGTATGATAAATGCTTAGATTGACCTCATTAGCTGGTTTGATGATTATAAACCATCACAATGACATTTAAACAACCATAAAATAGCAGGATAAGAAACTTGATGAAAATGTTTATGTGTATTCGATAGCTGTACCAATATTTACTAAATATTTTATTGTCCTAAATTCTGCTTTAATTCCTATTAAAAGTTCAAAGTTTTCAGATCATTATTGCCCGAATTAACAATTAAAGCTTGGAGGATTTTCAGATTAGCTTAGTTTGTATTTGAATAAAAATGTGTTGGCTTATTGTCCGGCCATTGTTACTTAATTCTGTACATAAATAAGTCTGACTGTTATTTGCAGGAAGTCTTTGTAGGTTTTGACAATGCTGTGTTTTGATTGGCTGATAACTTTACATCATATAACATAATGTTTACAGTATTCATTTTTTTATTATTGTATGTTCAAAGGTTTTCTTGTTTTCATTATCTGTTTGTGACATCCTTTTCATAACAAAATAAGGTTTAAAATTCTAAAACATCTCCCTCATTGGTTTTTAGTGAAAGGTCTGTGTTTCTGACTATCTCTTTTCCTGATGTTTGCACACTCTGATTTTCATTGATTTTGTTATCAGCTGTAATAAATTCTCTTACAAAATATAAATACATGTATGTGAATTTAGTTTCAGTTAATCAGGGCTCTAATTTTAGCTCACATATTCGCAAAATGCGAGTGGATTTTGAAAATTGCGAGTAACATTAATATTAACTCGCTAATTTTTGTGAGTTGAAATCGCCGCAAAAAAATATTTCTGTCCAAACTGATGAGGCTCAAATCAGCATTGAAACAGCCAGATAGATTGAAGTATTAATTCATTGAGAATTCACAGTAGAAACATGTTCTATATTCTTTGTCTATCCCACAATAACACCCTTGTTCTATTTATAGTGAAATAAAATCAACTTGCAAAAATTTGCTAGTCCAATTTTTTGTTAAATCGAGCCATGCAGTTAATTGTAAATTTTAACCCAATGTCATTACATGGTTAATCATTATAATGCAGCTCCATTATAACAGTACTTGTATGGTCTCGTATTGATGTTCTAATTAAATAGACACATTTTTATATGGGCATGACAATTTTTCCAAAACCTCATAAACAAGAAATTGCTCTCTTATATATATATTTATATATACATCAACCCTGTTGATTTTGATATTCAAATTTTGGTCAAATAGTCCCCCTTAATAAATCCAAATATCTATTTTTATTTATTTTGAGTACAGAAGTTCTGTTACGAGTATTTAAATAAGTGGGTTTAAGTTGGCAATCTGATTAAAACCCGATCTAAAATTTCTCTCTCGCATACTTGCTAATTTAGATCTGGCCTTTTTCAAACGAAGGTCACGTTCAGGCGACCTTTTCTCATCATTATATTCATGACGAAATTGTTATGATACGTAACTTGTTTACATCGTCTACGTTGCACAATTTGAAATGAGCCGCCCAATCGCAGACTGTGAATAATACCACTGTTAAATTAGCATGCAAAACTTGGTCTTAAAATAGAAATTACGAAATCAAAATGTGATTAATAGTGTTTTTGTCTGGATGAAAGCTACGCATTGATTGGTCGAAACAAAGTTCATCTCGACGTGAACTTCCACGGAGAAAGTAGAGATCCTGTACGACAACGCTTTACAGGATATCTGTTTACGGAGATTGCACTGGCAGATGATTAAAACTTCAACGATACTATGGCTAACTTGTTTAAACCCTGAATGCTGGGTTATAATGAAGTTGGAAATATTGTTAAAGTTTTTAAAGAATTAAAGTCAACCAGATAGTATTACAGACATTGTTGTGATATTCAACCATAAGTCAAATTGAGTACAATTTAGAGACACTGTCAGCACGGGGGCTCAAATATCAAACACTAAAACAAACAAATGTATCAAACAATTATCACACACTTTGGGCTGGCAAGAGCTATAAATTCCCTAAACAGACACGGCCACTGCAAGACGCAGCCCTCTGTGACAGCTACCTGCATACATCTTATTCAAGGACCATTAAAGTTTAGTACACTAAGTAAAATTTCAATATTCTCAATCATCTGTCATTTATATATATATGTTTATATTTAGATATAAAGAATTAAAAGTTTAAATAGGGATATGTCAGATTTTGAAGCTATATTATATGCCAACCCAGCTGTAAATCTAGGTTAAACTATTGTATAATAAACGTCTAATCTTGTGATTCTGGGTTGGGTATAAGTTTAATACCAGGATCATTACAGATATTTGGAATGTTTAAAGTCCGGTACCAAAGATTATGTACACTTAGTTTATAAGCCTAATTTTCACCCATGGATTATTTCTAACACCCTATATTATTAATTTTGGCACAGATTCTGTTGACCTTATTAGTCGAATTATTAACGACAATTACCGGTAAACTGGTATAACATGATAATAATAATATCAGTACATGTGTATAAAATTGTTAAATAATTGAATAATTTTATTAAATAATACTATAAACTAGAAAATCAAGTATGAATATTTGGCACTTCCGAAATTGTCAGATTGTGATCTATTTTTTCAAAATATGAAAGAAGCTTTTCAGCTAAATTACCACCAGAAATGAGCTGTGCTGCATATAAAAAACATTAATTACTTTGTGCATGGCTATTATTTAAAAAATCACCCACATTTTCGGCACATGCCAAAGTCCTTGTCTGAATCTCTTAGTCTTAGTCTTACATGACTTTTCATGTATAAAAGCTTCTGTAGTTCTTCTCTTATTTTTGTTATATTTATGTGTATATTTATATATACCGGGTATGTGTGCTGTATACATGTACATGTATTATATGAATTCATGTATGCTTTTTCATTAACTAGTGATTCGTGGTTGGATTCGTGAATCGTTACGGATCGGATCACCACTTGCTAAACTTGTCTATCCCCTTCGTTTTTTACATGTTGTTTAGACTAGTTCTTTGCTGACTCGTCAATGTGCTATTTAAAATGTAAACAAGTTTAAATTGATTCATTAACATGCATGTTGTAGGTCTTTAAAATACCTTGAGACAAAACTCAACAATATTCTAAATGAACAAATGTCTCATGTTATCCTAAATTTTTAAACTAAGTTACTACCGGTAAGCCTTCATGAAAACCACTAGGAGGGGAGCATCTCCATTGATGTTAGAGCTGGAAACATACAAATAACCAATCTCTATAGATCTCACTGTTACAATGTAAAAGGTCTAAAGAATCTGTAATAAAAGCCATGAGGACCCTATATAAACCATTCTCGTTCTCATAGATTGTCCCAGAATTATTATTATAAAAGCCATTAGGACTTTATATAAACCATCCTAGTTCTCATAGATTGTCCCAGAATTATTATTATAAAAGCCATTAGGACTTTATATAAGCCATTCTCGTTCCCATAGATTGTCCCAGAATTATTATTATAAAAGCCATTCTGTGGCTTAGAATGACTTTTCTCCATCCCTCCATTGAATCAAGAAGAACAATTGTCAACCATTGGCAAAGATACCGGTATGTGTTTTGCACTGTTTAAATGCTTAAGTCTAAAGAATCTACCTTGGCAATGTGCGACAGTGAATACTGGTATGTCGACTCACCTGTGATATGACTGAAAAATTGTTGAAATAGCAATATAAATCACCAGAAAACCAAACAGATGAGAGCTCTGTAACACATGGCTCATAATAATTATATAGATGATTTACATTCATCTTTTGATTTATATGTATTTGACCAATAGACTTCCTTATAAAACTATACTTGGACAGTATAAATGACCATTAATACTTGAATACTTGACCTCAAGTGTTTTACAGACCTTAAAAGTAAAGAATGTCTTACGATTATGAATTTATGATACATAGTACATAGTATATTGTCTTGTTGAACCTTATGATTTATTAATCATAATACATTATTAATATAATATTAAAGATTTATGTTCGATAGAAAGAATTTTTTGTCCTATAGTGTTTAGTAATTATATCTATGTTATTAAATCTGCAACTGGGTAGGGTCTTGTAGTTTGTACACTTGGTTTCAAATCTGATGAAAGTTTGGGTTTGATTTCCTAGTGGCAGTCTTGTGTTGAGTCTTGGAAAAATGAGTCAATGGAAGCGGGCTTAGATTCCTGGTGGCAGAGGATATCCTTGAAAAATGTCTAACTTAGCTGTTAGGTTAATCTGCCTCTCACAAGGTAGCCTGGATTCCAGGCGATGAAGTATTTTATTTTTATTAATTCTCAAACTCATAATCTTGAGCCAGTCTACACCCCTATCTGAACTTCATCGATAATTCAGACATCTCTCTCAATGCAGTATGATAGAAAATAGACTGGCTACAATATAAGTCTATTATGATGTATGAAATATAAATAAATAGACAAAACAAACTAATTATCAGACTAGTAGCTAGTCTACTCACAAGGTAAATAACTGGGGAAAAACATTGATTAAAAAGATTGATTAAACTGTGTAAAATCAAAATAAATATTTATAAATATACTTTTGTGGCATGGATTTGTTCCATAATGTGTCTCCCAAATCCTTTCATCTCAATATATAATTGCTATTTTAACTCGTGCATTTTGCTCAAAATACAACATGTTATTATCAAAATTGCCGGTTTAGTGCAAAACAATTGTAACTCAATCTTTTCTTATATTGAGTTACGACCCTTTTGCACTAAACCCACGAAATGTTTCTAAATTTGATAGTCATAAATATCAAGAACCTGCTTTACTGTTGCTGAGATACATTGAAAACATTTTATTTCTGATTACTTAGTATTGAGGGACAAGGAAGCCATGGCTATTATAAGTTTAAGAAAATTTATATAACAATTGTTTGAAAATTTCAAAATAAATTGGTTTTCTTTGTAATATGATTTATCGTGACGTGGTTGGTCAGGGTCAATATAAATGACACTTGTCTTTTATGTGGACATGTCAATGTCCAGTCACCTTATGTATGATATGAATTCATTTTAACTTTTAAACCTTTATATCTTTTAAATATACATTGAGATCTCAATAGAAAACTGTTTTAACTCCAATTTCCACATTTTTCCAGAAGCCAAAAAAATGTCATTTTCTCCTCTGTATAACATTGTATGTTACTATACACATACTTTTGTTCTAAGAAAATCTATATGCACTATTTTATAATATTTGGGTATTTTTTAGTACATTGTATTTAGTATATCTAAAGCCAAATATAAGAAAGTCATTTTCTAAAGAATAGTGAGTTACAACATTTTTCCATCAAACCCATGATTTAAAGTTAAAATTTATTTAAGCAATTGAATGTCAGCTGTAAACATTTATTTAAATAAAGAAATGCTTTGTTAAAATCATGACGCATGATTTATTGTCTATTATTACATTACATTTACATGTACCGTAACATGTTATATAAAGATTCATTAAACAATTTAGTACAGGACTGGTATTTACGAAAAAAGATTTCCATTCAAAATTATCTGATCTATTTTGATAAATGTATTCAGTAAATTTGTATTCCGTGTTGGCAGTCTGTTTACAATTCATATTGTGAAACATGCATATACATTGTACATACATGTTTGGACGGGTCAGATCAAAACTGGTCTTGTTTGTTTGTTTGTTTGTTTGTTTGGGTTTTACGGCGCACCAACACAGAATGGTCATATCGCGCCGAAAGCAATAAATGATACTATTAATTCAAACGAAATTAATGATGTAAAGCTCTATATCTTATTATAAACATTTATTTCTTTCAAAAAGTTAAGTATAGCACATGATGGTACAGATTCAAAAAGTTCTTTAAGTGAGTTTACTTTAAAATGTTTGTCACAAATGTATTTAAGATCCTGACTGTCAAGGAGAACGTGTTTTACATTGAAATGCTCGTCACATGGTATACATTTAGGTGCTTCCTTTCTTTTGAGAAGGTCAAAACTGGTCTACATCCTACTATAATTACATGTTACGTAAGACTAGTTTTGCACTGACCCCTTGGTATTGTCAATTTACAAATTGAAGTCAAATATTTATGTGATTTATGTATGATTGAATTACATATTTTCTATACCTTGGGAAAGTCTCGGAAGTCAAACTCTGACAGGGGACATAACTGTGATAAAAGATCATTTGCAGATTTTTATTATGGTTGCCATTTTATTCTGTTTAGTTTCTCAAGAGTTTCCAGGGCCCAGTTTTAAATGGAAGAAGAAATTTTATCAAACAAATTTCTTGTACCATCTTATGCTTGAGATCATAGTTCAAGTTGACCATGATTAACCTAAGTGTCTGTCTTTACCTAAAACATAGATGTTAATTAGTAACATACCTTGTGATGAACGGAATTAGAAAGTAACTGCAACTCTACCTGACTTTATTATGGATCATTTCCCTTTTGTGTTAAAGTTTCTTTTGTAACAACATAAACTTGAACTTAATTTTTCCCCATCTGTGGAAAAATCTGGCTTTAAGTGGTTTACACATTATATTTCTTGTTTTACAATAATGTAGGAGAGTTCAATATATCTTCATAGATAAGGAATACAAGTCAATTTCTGTGGTAATAAAAAAATTATTTTGAGCTCAATTCTCAGTGAAACAAGGTGTTACAACTTATATTAGTCACTGACTGACACAATCTCCGTAAACAGAGATCCTGTTCTACTGGCTTTGCCGTACTGGATCTCTACTAAGTCAATGCAAGGTCACGTCGAAATGAACTTTGTGTCAACCAATCAATGCGTAGCTTTTATCTAGACGAAAGCACTATTAATCACATTTTGATTTCGTAATTTCTATTTTTAGACCAAGGTTTGCATGCAAATTTAACAGCGGTATTATTCACAGTCTGCGATTGGGTGGCTCATTTCAAATTGCATGACGTAGACGATGTAAACAAGTTACGTATCATAACAATTTCGTCATGAATATTATGATGAGAAAAGGTCACCTGAATGTGACCTTCGTTTGGAAAAGGCCAGATCTAAATTAGCGAGTATGCGAGCGGTAAAATTTTAGATCGGGTTTTAATCAGATTGTGACTGACACTACTTTTAGAAGTTTGTTTATAATTCAAGACACCCAGTATACATCATGTTCATCAGAACAAGTTAATTTCTACTGGACACATCACAAAACTAACTTTAAAGATGCCCGGCTAGCTCAGTTGGTAGCACGCAAGTCTACTGATTGAGGGGTTGTGGGTTCGATTCCCGAGCGGGGCATACTTTCGTGGAATTTGGTCATAAAATTATTTCTACTGCCATTCTCCCTCCTACCAATGATTTTTAATTATGTAGGGCAGGTGTCAGTCACTGACGAAAGTATTGTGCTTAGTAGTTGGTTAACAGCTAAATCCAGAGATTTAGCCTTTCCAGGAGGAGTGAGTAGGTTGACTGACCGCCGTTATATGACCTATAAAATGTGTTGCTACCGCGTTAAACCCAACAAAACAAACAAACAAACAAAACTTTTTACATAATTTAGACAAAATTAAAACTTCATACAAATTTAACTTCTCAGTCCATGATTATAGGAAGAATAATAAAAGCTTTACTATACAATATGTTGCTTTACAACCCTTTATCAAAATAATTAGGTCTCAATTTCAAGTCCTCATTATGTCAAAGAAATTTGGGTCTTTCTCTTTGTTGAAAAAATACCATCATATCATGTTACTGTACAATTTTACTTTAGGTTTCAAGTTAGCAGTTATAGTCATGTTAACTCATGTTTAAATCGGATCAATCAAAATTGGATATAATGCAATGAATAAATTGAAGGACCTGCCCGCTAGACTGTAGTAAGTGCATTGCGTTTCTACAGTCTTCCGGCAACCCTCGAAATTTAAAGCTTTGTTTCTATACAGTTGTAAGGTCTATATTGCTTGCTTGGCACAAAAAGATCATATAACTCAATTTGAAAATGAGTGAGTATCTCCGTTTTGCGCTAAGCCTGCAATATGGCTTTTCTACACCTACAACCTTATTAAACTGTGGTGCTTTTCACAAAAATTCTTACGAAAAAAATCTTCGTAAGTCAGTTTCATATAATTTGCACTTCAAAGTCAGACGGATAATAAGCATAACTATGATATGATATTCAAAAGGTATATACTATTCTACACAATTCTATAATATTTAAACTTGATAAGCAAAAAAATGAGCGTATTATTAAGGTTTCTTGCTTTTGACTTACGAAAGATTTTTTTCGTAAGAATTTCATGAAAAGCACTACTGGTACTTAATAATAATGCTAATAAATTAAAATAAGTGCAGTCATAAAAATTTGGATAAAAATTATTAATTAACTAGTAATTAATTATTATAATGATTTTAATAACTTATATAATTTACTAGCCAAAAAGTATTTTTACAAGCCCTCAACATATGTCAGTTTTGATTTTATAACACTTTGCAAACAATGATATGGTAGCCTGAGGATGCCACTATTATCTATGCAGTATGCAATCTGATTAAAACTCGATCTACTTCGCATTCTCGCTAATTTAGATCTGGCCTTTCCCAAACGAAGGTCACGTTCAGGTGACCTTTTCTCATCATAATATTCATGACGAAATTGTTATGATACGTAACTTGTTTACATCGTCTATGTCCCGCAATTTGAAATGAGCCACCCAATCGCAGATTGTGAATAATACCGCTGTTAAATTTGCATGCAAACCTTGGTCTAAAAATAGAAATTACGAAATCAAAAAGTGATTAATAGTGTTTTCGTCTAGATGAAAGCTACACATTGATTGGTCGACACAAAGTTAATCTCGACGTGACCTTGCATTGACTAAGTAGAGATCCAGTACGACAACGCGAGTAGAACAGGATCTCTGTTTACAGAGATTGTGCAGTATGCAAACTAGACTGTGGACTAATTGCACATTAAGCATGCTCAAAAAGCCAAATGACATAAGCAGCCTGCTCAACTCACAGAGATGCACTTTTTTGTAACCAAAACAGTAAAGAAAGTTTTTAGCAATTTTGATGTGCTCAAGCATGTTGGGCTTGTAAAAATAGATTTCTACAAGCCCCACTGAAAAGTTACTTGTTTTTTGCAGTTTGGCTAGTGCAAATTTCCACCACTGAATGTGTATAAATTGTACAGCCATGTATTGTAAATTCAAGATGAATGTATAGCTAGGAATAAGAAATTTCAGATATAAAACTGTATCAGCTGTGTAAATTATAAGTAGATAAAACTTCAAAAATCACTATTTCACAGTCACAAATGGCTTACAGTGTATGTATGTCCATAATGCTCTCACTGGGCCGTTGGACCAGGAAGTGGAATCTAGATATAAACATTAAGGCCACTATATGAAGATAAATTTTAATATCTACTCTAGGCTTAAAAACTAATTCACATCCATGAAATTTTTAAAATATAACATGTATCAGAGTAGGGCTGCATATCTTGGCTAAGGTTGCGATACGATACGTATCACGATATATGCCTCGCGATTACGATATTAATCGCGATACGATGTAAATTGTAAATTTGGTATGAATGCATTGACAAATTTTGATATTTTTATCAAACAATCATAAAATTACCAATGTTATTAATTACCCTTACTTGGCACAAAATAATGTTTAATGACTATTGAGAATCAGAAATAAATAAAGATTGCAGTTGCAAGTTAAATGCTATAGATATATAGTATATTTTGTCTTTAACTGATTTCTTATAAAGGGCCTTCTGAATCGCGATTTTTAGGACGCGATTCGATACACCCGTATCGGACAGTCGCGAATACGATCTCATGATGCATCGGTGAATTGTTACAGCCCTATATCAGAGACACATTTAACTGTTCAAATCACTCTGCTTTCTGAATTTAAGTTTTAATTCATTATTCAATTTTGGTCAAATTTCATTAATAATTTTCTTTATGACTGATCTTTAGGTAACCAGGGTCAATAGCGCTGTTGGTAGTGCACTGGGATTTAGAATCTTGTGTCCTGAAGTGGGTAAGGGTTTGAATTCCACCCGGGGTCAGATTATACCCTTCCATGAAAATTCCACAATTTGTACCGTTTATTCAAAAAAATCCATGTGTTTGAATTTCTATGTTTTTCTTCAATTTCAGAGTTATGGACCACAACATATATTGTTATATTTTGACACACCAGATCAATGGGACTCTGTGTATAAGTCAGGCAAGGTATGTTAAAATTGTTTATATATTCTTAATTTAAGTTATCTAGCCATATTAATTAAACTTTAATTAAATGACATATTGGGTTACATTGACCTTTTATGATAGGTCACTATTGTACTACATTGTTACTTTTGTATAATGAAATGCATTATAAACCATGGGACAGTGCAAGACTAATCTAACTACATGTTGATAAAGAAGGATGTAGACTAGTTTTGCATTGACCTATGGATGTATGTACCCTTGTTAAAATGTTGAATGCTTAATGTGTCAATGATCTATGAAAACTGTACTTTCTTAAGGTTTTAAGGTATAACTATAAAACCAAACTGAAGCCTTATAAAAGTGGTAGATACATTATAGGAATGACTGTAGCCTGTTCAATTACCCTAAACGTTCCAAAACGTTCCGTAACGATACATTCAGAACTCCTCGACCATTTGCTGCGAATAATCTCGGACATATTTAGACGCTATTTTGAAACTACCGGTGTTGAAGTAAACAAATATACAATTGTTTAGGCAATGGGTGATGTTCCGTTTTAAGTCCATAAATTTTGAAACATCACTCATTGCCTTAAAGATTGTATAATTGTTTATTAGATCAGATTTTTTTGCAGTGAATGGCCGAGGAGTTCTGAATGTATGGTTACGGAATGTTTTGGAACATTTAGGGTAATTGAACAGGCTACTGCTTTTTATGACTATATATTAGGAATGAGAAAATGAGAAAATATTCAATTTTCTGTATTGTTCTTTATTTATAAAGTATTGATTCTTTTATACACATACTATTAAATATGTTAGTGAATATTTCGAAAAAAACAATATAATAATCTTAAAAAGTATGCGCCGACTACAAATTTAAATAATGAAATACAATCCAAAAAAAGTGAATATATTGGTTTATGTGGCTACTTGATATACTGGTATACTGTTTTTAACAGGATCAAACTTATGGGCTAAAATTAGATATGTTTATAAAGTTTATACATGGTGTCATTGTTTGTTCTCAATAGAGAATGATATTTAAAACCTATCAATTTATTTACTGCGTTTATGTACAGAGGTACTTTAAGTACTCTTATATAATTGCTACTTATTTATAGATAAAATATAGTCACGATTTTATGTGGATTTTTAAATAGATCGGAAGATTTGATCACATGTTTTTACAAATGTCGTTACTTACATTGTATACCATGCTTCATGTTAGTTCATTGAATATAGGGCTGTTATTGACTTGATTTATTATTGATTTGTCTTTTTTTCCAATGTTTAGCATAACTATTGGGTTAGTTGTGACTGGGCTTCTAGTTCAACACCAATGGATTTTGCCAACAAAATATCGTTTCTTTAGGCTACAATATAACTATTAAACATTTTCATAGGGCTGTCAATGTCCTGATTTTCAGTTGTAGTTAAATTAAAAATCAATTTCAATGAATATAGATCTGTATAATAGTGAAATGAATATACATTGTAGGTCTATTTACGATCTAATTTCCTATAAGCGTAGCATAAATATTTAATTTTATTTCAAATTCTTTTTGCTGCATGGTAGGTCTATATCTGCCTTGGGCTTCTAGCTTTAAACATTGACTGAGCCCATTTCAAGCCCATGAAAATTTGTCTTATTATATTAGGCCAGTTTTCTAAGAAAATCACTACCGAGTGCTCTTTCTTCAGGTACCTTCTTATACTTGTAAAGTAATAAGTTTGTGATATCAAAAAGGGTACCAGCTTGGATTTGGGCTAACTAGCAATTCTCCGCATCTTATAGATTTTTTTACCATTTTTGATTTTGTTGTACAGAGTTGCCATGAGAAGTTAGCCGTCCTGGATGTCAGTAATAATCAAATTATAAATTTGACAACAGCATATGGCATGTCAGGTTGTGTGATCAGATCTGACGGCTTTTATGAATGTGTAGGGGGTCGCATTTTTCGTTCATTCCGTGAACGATGGTGGTTTATTGCTGTCAGTCGTTGTGATCGAGATCCTACCGACGTAAGATGTAAATCCCTTCCCATAATGCTGTGGAAATTATAATCATAATGAAAACATTTTAGAATTACAAATTAATCAAAAGCTGTTCATACTGTACAATCTTCCAATAAATCTAATGAAAATAATTGTTTTTATTTCAAGTTATATGTAAGAAAATTAAGTCTTTTGCTTCCCGCAGTTGACTGATTAAAAATTAAACACATCTTTGTCTGAGAGAAATCCAGTAAATGTTGACAGAAATGTCTCAGTATTTAATTAGATTTTAATTGATTATCTAATCACTTGATCATTCTGCATTCTTTCTTAAGTGAGCATTCAAGGATCACCATGGCTCTCTTTCATTCACTAAGTGAGGTTACATTTGATTTGATTTTAAATTTGTGTGAAAAGACCTCATTTGGTTCATGTTTTGGAGGGTTACATAATAACCAATAATGGTCTTTTAAGTGTAAAGAATGTTTAAATAAAGACAAAATATCAAAGCTCACATTTCTACTACATTTTGTTACTACAACCTCAACTATATGGTATCTTGGTACATTTGATTATAATGTAGCACATATTAAAGAATAATGTTCTTGAAATTAATCGAGCTGCTTTGACTTGCTGAACTGTAGTAGTTTTATGATTATATGTTATATCTAGAATGTTTTCATGTCTTTAAGAAATTTGATAATTTACACAGATTGTTTTTATTGATTCACAATATAATGACATAATGAATTGAAATTTTAATATATATGTTTGTCTTTGTGATGCTAAATATATTTGTTTTATTTTTTTTTCAACAATTTTGTTAATTAATGATGCCATTTCTGCTTTTCTATCATGTTATAGCTTGTGTCTATTACTTTGAGACAAAATACTCATGATCAGTTCATGAAATAGGATATTAAAGTGGTTGTCCGAACTGGTCATTTAAGTAGCAAGCGCTATATATAGTGTATAGATTTTTGGTTGCTCAACAGAAATTATTGGTTGCCGGAATAGAAAAAGGGGCTGTCCCGGGTAACTTGACACCCACTAATTTGGTAGACTGTTCTTAATGTAACATTTTCAATCATTTGACCATAGTTCACTGAATTCATGATTGCAGTCGTATTCTATGTCTGTGGTCAATATGAACAAGCTATACTTTTCCAACTGACTTGTTATTGTAATTCTTTGATATAATATCTTTAGCATCAACCACAGTGTCGTCTACTTGATGTTGATAATGATTTACTTTGATTAATACTTTAATTATTTCACATTTTGCAGTTTGCAGTGTTTTACTTCACTTCTTTCTAGAGTTCCAATCAACAAGTTACCAAAAGAAGTACAAACAGCCAGAACTTTATTTTTTTTTTAAAGAAATATCATGTGTGGTGGAATACAAAATCGTCATAAATCATTATTACTCTTTAATTGTATATTTGTTGTAAATAAGTATTATCATTTGTCATATGTTTCATTTTTTTACCTTGTTTGTTGTATATACAGTAAATTTCCGCTATTAAGACCAGCGAAATCGATGGTCTTAATAGCAAAATGGTCTTATTATAGAGACCCTTTTCTTCACAAATTAGGCATTTGGGTCTTAATCATTGTCAAAAATAAATAAGTGGTCTTAATGTCGGAACTTTACTGTATTATGTAAATACTGTTGTTAAAAGGCTCACAGGGAAGATTGGGCTTTGTATTATAACAAGACTATATCAGATATATCCAGTACAAATGTGTCAAAACAGTGATTTTTACCTTTCTGGAAAAAGCATAAACTTGAATTCCAGAATCAGGGTTTTACACTGACTGTGTTTCCGGGATTCCCTGGGTCCAAAAAATTTAGGAGGAACCGCAGTGATGCTTAGCTAGGGGTTCCTTCTGGATCCCTTAAAAATGCCCTGCTCTTACATAAATTTGAGCTCCTATGAATTGTATACCATAAATTGTGACTTAAATTTGTATCTTATTTTTTGTCTTTTATTGAAGGAATCCCTTACATGGAGGAGGAATCTATAAATAACTGACTAGGGATTCCTTCTGGATCCCTGGTAACACAGTAAGAGTCGAACCCTGAGAATTAGTCATTTGTAATTGATATGGTAACCATGGTTATTATTTTTTTAGACAGTAATGGCAAGCGTTAGGATAGATAATATTGATAAATTTCATTCAACTGTCAGTTTCATCAAGTTGCTGATTTAAATACTTAATACTAGGGCTGTCACGATATACCGGTATACTGGTATATTGCAATACGCAGCTGCAGCAATACGTACCGGTGTGCGATTTTAATGTACTGGTATTTGGTGATATTTTTTTATTTCATTAGAAAAATTCTTCCCTTTGCAAAAGAAAAGTAGCAGACGTCAGTTTTTCCATTGTTCATTCCATCTAACCTTAAGTTACAAGAATTTAACCGACTGGGGCGCGTCTCAGTCCTAAATTACCGTAAATACTTAAAGAGGCTAGATTCTATCAGTAGCTACATATACATACGATTTGCAATGTTTCTGTTAAATACAGCGGAGGCACAACAAATCTAAAAGTCCACAATATATCGTGGTACATATCGCGATACGATGACAGCTTATTGCAGTATATTGCGGTACACTTGTGGCGTATCGTGACAGCCCTACTTAATACAGTACTTATGTTAACTCACAACTGATAAAAATAGTAGAAATATGTGCCACTGACTTTTAAATAAAATTTAACAATGCTGAACCCAGAATTCCTGGTTTATTTATTATTTGTATACTTTAGAAATGTTGTAATAAAATTAATAATACTTATTGTTTTTATCAGACTTGTGAGGAAAAGTTGGTGCCTTTGTCGACCAGCCAAAATCTTGAAATGACCACATCTTATGCTGGGTCAGGTTGCACTACGCAAAATAGAACAGGCACGCTTTATTACGTCTGCAATGGTGGGCGGTATTTTAAAGCAGCTCGGGAAAGATGGTGGTATGTGGCCGTTAGTGGGTGCGAGAAATATCCCGGTGATGTAAGTGCATGTTGATCAGTTTCAGGGAGCAGGGGAAATCTTTATTACCTCCCCTTAAAATAGATCTGTTTTCAGGGTGCAGGGATATCGTAATTAGCTCCCCTAGAACTACCTTACTCACACAACTTAACTAACAGTGTTAAATTCTAACATATTGATAATTAGTTTATTTTCACTTATATTTATATGATTATGCTATTTCTATATTTTGAGGGTTTAGTGCAAAACAGACAACTCAATATAAGAAAATAGTGAGTTACGATTGTTTTGCGTTAAACCCGCACATGATATGATTCTGTATTTATTACCTCCCTTTGGTGTCCCTTGTTTGAATGGTAAATAAACACAATCTGTACTTGGGTACTTACAAAATTACTTAACCAATATACATTTAATTTAAGTAAGAAGCTTTTAATTAATTCAATAATCTATTGTACTTATATGGGTTAAACTAAATACAGTAAGTAATGTTTATCAACCAATATCGGCAGTTTTAAGTTAATTTCTTGGCAGTGTTGCTGTCTATTTAACCTGGCCAATCTTTCTTTGGGGGGAAAAGGCACGGTGTTGCAGTCTATTTTTCCCCAGGCCAATCTTTCTCTTGGGGAAAAAGATGCAGTGTCACAGTCTATATTTTCCACTGGCCAACATTTCTCCTATATTCATTCCTTGAGATTGGTCATAACATATTTTCTTGTGCTATATTCCTGCCTTCTTTCATATAAAGTAGGGCAGTTGTCTACCTGCTTAGTACTGGAATGAAAGCTTTGGTCTAGTGATCTAAGCATGTCCAGGGATGGTGTCAGTAGCCCCGCCGCTACCACAATATGACAGGGATATGAACAACGAAAGAATGTTACTTTGGCATCACTCAATGAAGTTCCAATTAAATCAACAAGTGCAATAGAACTACATCATTTTTAATCATGACATATTTTTAATATCAATACTAAATAACATACACTTAAAGAGTTAAAACATGGAGAAAGTTTTTGTACTTGGCAATTTTATTTTCGTAACAAGATTTTATTTTTTATCTTATTTTGGTTTCTTTATTTTTATTTGCATGAACTATTGCTTTTTTATATGCATGTAAATATCACTTTGCTTGTTGGTTTTTTTATTTCTCACTTTTTTTATTAGAAAACTGTACTTAGATATTTGGCACAATATTAAAAGTATGTTTTTGTTTTTCTATAAAGTTCCTTGTAATATGAATCATGTTATGCTATGTTCTATTTTACTCACAGTTCTGTTCTGTTCCATTCTACAATCATTAACTTAATTGTTTTCAAGCTCTTGCCCAACACATTGTATAGGAAAGTTCAAAATTATTGACTACCTAACTAAATAATGTAAGAATAAATCACATTAACTTAAATCAATTTTTACAAGCCCCCAGCTTCAGGCTGGTGTTTAAGGGGATGACTGCTTTATCATAAATTATTGCTGTAGATAATCTGCCATTATGCTTATTCATTATTCTAACATAGGCACATGCGTTTTCACTCTTTATTTAATGTGACGTCATCTATGCTTTATTATTCAACAAAGTATAGCTTGTGATGGCTGTTGAAATTTTACTCCCCACGTTAAATGTGCAAAGCTGAAAATGGCGCCCGAGTTTATACGGGTTGACTTTTACAATTTGGTTTCTATTCTATAATTAAGATTTTAATATTTTTTGTTCGGAATAATAAACACCTATCTGTGAGAATTGTGTAAATAAATGCTATTTTCGGCCTTTGCACAGGGGTGGATTTCAACATCATGACGTTTCTGACAGTTAAAAATAGTTCTATAAATATATCTTTTCTACGGATGTATTTTACGATGTTAGAATCGAAATAACTTACAGTTGTCTATATTTTGTTGTCTAATAAAATATAGGCACTCGTTTGATGCGCTTATTAAATCACTCGTGCTAAAGCACCCGTGATTTAATCATACGCGCATCACAACTCGTGCCTATATTTTATTAGACAACAAAATATAGAAAACTGTAAGTTATTTCTTAAACAATACAAATATATACACTATATAGATTAGTTCAGTACACTTAAAGAGCTTACATTTAACTCAAAGCCTGTACTTTAAGTACCCAAGTATTTTAGGGTGTTTGTTTCTCATTTTAACACAATTGACACATAGAACTTTCACTGTTAGCTCTCTGACAGGGTTCTTGGATTATCAAAGTTTTGATTTCAGCTCTAATCTCAGCTCAACTACATTCAAACTCATTTCAGTCTACAAAATTAGTGGGAGTCCGGTTGCCTGAGACAACCAATTTCTAGTTCCAGCTACCAAAATTTTCTTTTGGGCAACCAAATTTCTACAAACAAGATATAGTGCTAGCTGTGGAAATTAGCTGTTTGGGCAACCACTTTCATATCCTAATTTTGTAGACTTTGTTAGACTTTAGCTTTAGTTAAAATTCTGAAATAAATATCGTAATTAATTTGCCTTATTGTTTTCTAAAACCTTGGTATATGAAACATGAAATTTCCCAGGTTTAGTGCAAAACAGTCGTAACTCAATATAAGATTAGAGTGAGTTACAACCGTTTTGCACTAAACCCACAAAATGCTGAGCTTGGAGTGTAGATTTGTTAAAACTTTTATAATTTAAGGATCTGTGGTCTCACGTTGGAAACATAAAGAATATATTGTCATTATCTGAAATAACATAGAATTTCTTTACAACTCTAAGGAAGTTTGAATTCAGTCACTTAATCTATTGGTTAATTTTGGTTCTCTTGAATTTGCTCTTGTCTTCTGATACTATTTAAAACGAAAGATTGCCTTTAACACAAACTTGTTTGATTTTACTGACATTATTTGCCATTAAATATTGTTGTCAGGCAGTTCAGTTGCCATAGTTACCAACTTGGGACCTCTTATAGTTAAATGAATTAACAATATTTCTTGTTTTCTATACAGGTTAAGATGACTACCTGCTTTACTGATAATGATTTTTCTACATTATACTTTTTCTTATCTATTTGAACTCATAATTATATTGAATATAGAGGGCTTGGCATGAAATATTGAATATTTTAATGGTGTGTGGCCTGATTTGCAAAATATAGATGTAAGTTAAGTCAACAATATCTCAAAAATGCAGTACAGTGCACAAGAACCTACAGCTCATGAGTGTGTCATACTATGATTGCACGGATAGTTTGAAGTGTCTGCCACGGCTGTGATTTGTCTGTGATTTCGTTTGCAGTAAAATTTGTACAACCAAAAGATCGAATGGCTGATGTGAAACAGGCTTAACTAGTGGAGTATTTGTTATATTTGATGCTACAATATTTTCAAGCTGAGCCCTCAATATTTATGTGTGTATTTATATATATATCTCTAGAAATGGTGAAAGTATGGCATATACTTGGCATATATATTAAAACTTATAGTATATTATATCATATTATATATATACATATAACCAACTATAATTCTAGTCTTTATGTATTTCCACCATTTAACAGACTTGTGCACAGAAGGTATCGGTACTAAACCCCGATAACAACCAAATAATCTACCTAACATCAGACTATTCATTGTCCGGTTGTATCATACAAACAATAAATGATGTAGATTACTATAACTGTAGCGGGTTACGACGGTTTCGTTCCGCTAGGGAGAGATGGTGGTATATAGCGGCAAGTCGATGCGACCCTGTAAACAACCCTGTAAGTTTTAACTGTTGTTGGTTATAGTAAATTTGTTCTTTTGTTGCAGTATGTAGTACTTAAGTAGGGTTTAGTGCAAAACAGTCATAACTCACTCTTTCTTATAAATAATTTACGACGGTTTTGCGCTAAACCCGCAATATAAACTTTAGTTTAATCTTTTGTTTCGACTTTTATTAATATTTTTTGTTCACTGTTTGCACCAATAACAGAACTGCACAGAAAGGGAGGCCGTATTGAGACCTGAAAACAATCAAAAACTTGTGCTGCTACCAAATACAGACAACACGGGCTGTATACAAACTACTGTTAATGGAGAAGATATGTATTATTGTTCTAAAACTAGAACATTTAGATCGGCCCGTGAACGCTGGTGGTACATAGCTGTATCACATTGTCAACCTAAGACTGTAAGTTTTGTTTAGATCACCCTGCCTTGGAAACTAGAGATAATCAGGGATAGCCAGAATATATACAGTGCCCTCCAAAAGTTCCTTCACACATTCACAGTTTACATTGTACTACATGGAGTTTCAAAAGTTATAAAAGCAGTTTATTGTAAAATGCTTTTTAATTTTGCTTTTTGAAATCAGTACATTTTTCTTTTGGATATGAAATTACAGTAGAGTCTCACCTAACAACCGGTCCGATAATAAGACCAACTACATAATACGGGCAGTTTTTGAAAGACCGGAATTATTTTCTATATATTTCAATAGTCGTGAGGTCCGATAATAAGACCGTTCCGCTATTCCGTAATACGACCGCTTTTTTAGACCCAACCAGTCTAATTGCACTAATTTGGGGTCCAATATTATGACCAGTCTACAGCAGTCGTTGACACGTTGTGTAACAACTTTTTATCGAGTACTCTACAACTTACATTGATTTTTGACATGTATACAATTACATAATAGGTATGACAAGATACTCATAGTAACCACAAAATAAGTGATAAAAACATCGTTAACATTGATCAATAACAAAAGAATTGTTTGTAAAATGTAATTGTCAATGATTGCAAATGTTTGGTGAAGTGAAACGGCGATTAGTCCCTCAAATCAACTAAACTTCGTCGCGAATTAATTTTTTTATAATTTAAGATTAATTAAAAAGAAAGTTAAACAGACAGACTGCGATAATTTATATTTTTGTTTGATATATCAAACTTAAATTAGTTAAGAATGCGTTTCGTCTGCTTACGTAAGCGTTCTTACAGAGCGTTCTAAACAAAGAAAACGAAAGTAGCATTTCCTTTACAACTATGTGAAAAAGTCGTCTGTCTCATTAATTTGCATACGGTTTTTAGCAAATATGTTCCAGTTATCTGATTATTTTGCGTACAAATCTAATTTTAATTTGTTAAAATTAAAATTACTGCCAAAATTAAAATTAAACATAGCATCGTGTCGGACAGGTATAAACTCCAGTATACGGAACAGCACGATGGGTATAAAGTCTTGGGACGGTACGGACTTGGTGAATTTTGCGGTGACGAAATTAAATTGTCAGTCAGTTTCTTGGTTAGATTATTAATTCACAAAATATCATTAAAAGCATAGGCAGATCTAGCGGGGGGGGGGGAGTCAGGGGGGTCTGGATCATCCCCTAGAATTTCCTAAATGGACTTGTCCATAAGTATTTATTGACTTTAAGTCATGAAGCAGTTTTTCTCAATGCTTAAAATAGATTTAATGGTTGTGTAGTTTTTATTATTGATATGCTGCATTATTCTGCTGAAAGTGTATAGTGTGGCTGTGGTTTGAAAGTTTGGACCCCCCTAGAAAAAGTTAAGAACCTCCCCCCTTAGAAAAAATTCTGGATCTGCCCCTGAAAGGACTGTGATTTAAACAGTGTCTGAAATTAATAAGTTAAATGCAGATGTTTGGAAAAAATAGCATGAGTATTCTTACTTTCTATTTGTACATTGTAACTATTAACAAGTCATTTTAACTATATGAATAGTCACTGGCAACGTTAATAATTTTTGATACCTTACTGTTATACTCAATATATAAATAGGTGGGTTCGCTATTAAAACCGACTCGCTATTAAGACCACTTTCTGTAAGACCGCCAGGTGGTCTTATTGGCGGA
Source organism: Mactra quadrangularis (assembly GCA_025267735.1). Lineage (NCBI taxonomy): Eukaryota > Metazoa > Mollusca > Bivalvia > Venerida > Mactridae > Mactra > Mactra quadrangularis. Next base: position 20,296,651 of record CM046299.1, read on the forward strand.
ACTTTACTGTACAAAAATATCTCAAACTTAATTCTGGTTCATAGAAATACATTGACCATAACGCCGTTTAGTGCAAAATAGTTGTAACTCAATATAAGAAAAGAGTGAGTTACGAACTTTTTGCGCTAAACCCGCAATAGTAATGGAAGCTGATGGATAACTTTTGCTGTAACTCAAAAAATGAAATGTACCGGTTGAAATTTAGTTTCCATGCTTGATTAATGAATAAAATAAACATTGATATAATAATTTTTCAAACTTGAACTTGGCATTTGTAGCAATTCAATAAATTGTAAGCAATTGTGAAGCAATTTTTGGGGGGCAATGAAGAGCATTGACTGGTAGAGCTAAAAATATTTGGGTATTTTGTGTTTTGTTCAGTCTTCGACATGACTTTTGACCCTGCTTATAATGTATACAATTATATGTACCCAGAAACTATATTTGTGTACTCATGAATATGGCTTGCAGTTTGAAATTGGTGCTAGATACTTTTTGCATGTTTTTGTGTTGTGTTTATTAAGTTTTGAATGTTGCTGTTGTACAAATGAGTGCAAACTTGCATAAAGCTTGGGATTTTCAACCATTATATAAATATCACATCCTACAGAGGGTGATAGAACAGAATGTTCCCCTGAGACATGTAATGTCAACTAAGGCTTAAAAAATAGTCCAGGTTGACATTACTTGTCAAGAGTGGACATTACGTTCTATCACCCTCTGTAGGATGTGATATTTATCTTATGATACCAAACAACAAAAATCAGAAATTGTTAACAATTTAATGGGCACAAGCTGTTAAATTTCATCTGTTTTATTTGCTTCTGAACTTTAAGACATTTTCACAGGGATTAAGTTTGTTGTTTGGTAAAACGCAAGAGTCTGCACAAGGGAGGTAATTCAAATTGAATGGCTTAAACTCCGGTGCTGGTGTTCACTCCAATGCAGTGGTCTCCCATTGCTTTAAGCGGCCAATAGGTGATGATAAAAGGGGCCAATAGGTAATGTTAAGAGGGTGCCACATTAGACTATATATTAAACTAATCATGCTAGGTATAGAAATATATAGCATAGTTTTCTAGTGACTTTCTTTCTCTGTAACTTGTATATGTATATCATGCAAAATTACATTTATATTATTGATTTAAATACTCACTACAATACTCCTGTACTTACTATCTATAAAAATATCCTAGTATTTAAATAAGTGGGGTAAATGTATGCACCAATTACAGTAAGATAAAGTAAACCAATGTAATACTAAAGTGTACAAGACCAAATTACAGGTTTTTGCTACTTCATGTACTACATGCATTTAACTGATTCATTTTAGTTTATACTATAATTTATTTTAGCTCTATTGTGAAACAAGTTCTTTCAACTTAGATTAATCACTTTCAAGTCCACTTCCTGGTCCCACAGTACTTGGCTAGTAGGATAAAGTTTCTTGCTCAAGGAAACAACAGGGTAGGTTTTGAATAGGATTCAAACAAACTCGGAGCTGGCTATCCAATGATTACCAGTCCAATGTCGCAACCGCTCGGCCACACTCCCTTTTCGTTTTCTATAAGCATCAAGTTCAGCATTTTCATTTTTATTTTCTTGTGATTCTGGGCTTTATATGTTTAGGTTTCGTTTGCTTTTTAAGTGTTTGCAATATGTTGTGCATTTTTGTGTGTTATATATGAAACTGGAAATTTCCATCATTAATAATTAGATATTTTATCACATAGACATATTTTACAAAATGTCTAAATGGTATGTGAGACCATTAAAGATTTATACATTTTGAAATTTATAGGGCATACTCAATCTGTTACAGATTTATGCCTATCAATGAAATTTGTTTCTTGTGCATCTGTTATAGTGCATACAAAAAAAACAAAATATGTTTGGGTAAACATTAAAAATGAAGTAATCCATTTCAGAGGTTGGCAGTATTGAATATAAAAGTTATATAATTCATTTAACAAATCATGCTTGTAACGGTATAATGCCTTACCAATGCACCAACAAGACACTCATAAAATATATTAAAATAATATATTCTATCGTCATCCTGAGCTTCCCCCGTCATGGATCTGTTCATTCTATTGTTTTTATAAACAGTGTTTTGTTTTTTTGTATGAACTTATTATCGATGAAATTTGTTTCCTGTGCATCAGGGGACGCTATAGTCTTGTTTTATTAACTTGTCACAACTTGGATAAATACAAGATCACTGAATGTGCTATTATTTAACTTCTTTTTAACCATTGAGCCACTGAGGCTGACTTTATATGTGGCAATTTTGAATTTCGGGGTAATAACATGTTTCAAAGGTGTAAAAAATAACAAATTCAGTGACCATGTAATTTTTTAAGTTGTGACAGGTTAATAAAACAGAACTATACTCTGTAATCATGTATTTGATATATCTATGAGAAGAAAAGCTTTCCCAAATACTGAAAAAAAAGCCCTGGTATTAAGTGTGGCGTCTAAGATGGAAACTTGGGGTCTATGTGTGCAAGTTTAGAACTAACAAAATCTTATTCTATTCTACTTGTATTTCAGGCATTGTAGTGCTAGATTATATTAATATACGCATGTATTCTCTTTTCTTCTTTCATAGAACGGAACAGAACAGAACTTTGTCATCTTTATTTAAGATCTAAAACATTGGAACTTCACATGATTTTTTTTAGTTTAAACACTTCCTTATAAACTACTAACTCTTAACATATATACTTTAAATCTTTTTATTTTTCAATTATGAAGTCTATATAAGTAACATGCCTTAAAAACCTGCAGGGCTTTTCACAAAAAGTCATGCAATAAAGATCTTCGTTAGTCAAAAACAAGAAACGTTAATAATTCTGTCATTTTTTGGCCCATTAATTCCAGATATCATTGAATTATGTAAAATATCATGTACCTTTTGAAAATCATATCATTTTAAGTTATGTTTATTATCATTCTGACTTTGAACTGCAATATAACAGTTTTGACTTTCAATAACTTTTTTGGATGATTTTTTTTGTGAAAAGGTGCAGTGTTTTGTGAGAAAAACACAATTGTAATAATTATAAAAAAAACTGGTTAGATTATAACTAATGACTTCGTCTAAGGACAGTTTTTCATGTGAATTGTTAAATTCTGATATAAGATCATTGAAAGCTTGTTGATCTAATATAAGTCATTAAATTTCAAAAAATCAAGTATGAACTACCGTATATTATTGATCAATCTTGGCTTGCCTGCAATCTCTTTCATATTCTATTATAATCTGTTTTTTAAATTATAGTTGTATTACGACTCTCAGGCTTAGTGCAATATGGTCCCAACTCAAGTTTTTTTAAAAAGTGAGTTATGACCATTTTCCATTGAGCCTACGAACTATGTAACGCCATGTCATGTTTGATTAAATTTTAGGACAGTATTTAAATTATTTCTTTTCTGTACATATTATGTAATTAATTATGCATGAATTATATACATTAAAAGTTTATTTATTATAAATTGTCAATTAAAAAGGTAATTGTAAATACTGCAAGACTAATACATTCATTTATAAAATACATTTTACTTAATAATATTTTGTTAACATTATTTTATCAGTTTTGATACTTTTATTATGTCTTGCTTGAAACGTTATATTTTTATGATTTAGTCCAACAGAAGTTGACTTGACTTTTATACTGAGCAAAAGTAACTCTGATTACCCATTTAAATGGATAACGGGGTCTAGTTAGCTTAGCAACAAACCAACTCACAAGGATTAGGGACAATTGCAGTTTACCGGTACGTAAAATAATCCGCGAATTTGTAGTGTTTATTAGTAACTAAGCCTGGCATATCATTAAAGGTAACAATCAATGAAAATGCAGGATTTCATGTTATATCTGGGGCTATCGCCCCCGAACCCCCACTTTTTATGTTTTAAACGAGAAAAAAGAAACGGAAGTGCATGGTTAGGCATGCGCAGAAGTGGTAAACAAACTCGTACCGGTAAACTGCAATCTAGCCAAGGATTATAATATTATTATACTGCCTACCTGGCTAGCTCAGTCTGTAACACACAAGTCTACTGATGGAGGGTTGTAGGTTCAATTTCCAGGCAGGGTATACTTTTGTGGAGTTTGATCATAAAACAAATTCTCTGATCATTCTCCCTCCTACCACTGTTTCTTAATCATGTAGAGCAGTTGTCTGTCACTAACGAAATGATGCCCCTAATAACTGGTTAGCTTAGCTAAATCCAGAGATCTAGCATTTCCAAGAACCGAGAGTCGGTTTATTGACTGCAGTTATATAACCTATGGCATTAAACCCTGAACCTATGAAATGAAAAAGAGAACTTTCAACTTGCAAATAGACATATAAGCACACAATTATAGTGGCTTTAACTCTAATTGTACATCAGAAGAGGGTTACATCAGCCATTGCCTTAATGTTTCTCAAGCTTTTGTCCTATTATTTATGCTTTATGGTATTGGGTAAAATTATCAACTAGCCTCATTATCTAAAATGAGTTATTTCTTTAGCCCAAATAAATTTTTACAATTCTACAACTTTAAGGGCTTGTGGGCTTAAGGCTTATAGGTTAGGGCTTTGGGCTTGTGGGTTTAGGCAATGACTGTCATTAGTCGAAGGGCATTTGTTTTTATGTTCAACTACATGATAATTGTTCTAAAAAATAAGATTCTGTCCTTAGCAAGCTGTTATGTTAGGAAACCAAAGCGAAATGACCATGATTATAATAATAATAACTTTAAATTGAGGGGATTATTTATTTGAAGTGAAATTAAAAAAATAAACGGTCAACCCAAAGTTGAATTCTGTAAGACTATATCATAATTATTATTAATAAACAATATTGATTTTACCCTTGTTAACTTTTATATCGGAAAAACTTGCCAACAATCTTAGTATTTATTTTTATTCGGTTTAAATAATTGTACTTGGTATATGAAGTAATCTGAATGTATAGCATACAATTTTACACCAATATGCATCAAGGGCAATTTCAACCTTATTTTTTATTATTAATAACATAGTTTGATAGTTTATTGTATGTATATATTATATGATGATATTTTCTACAATTACAGCCTGTAGGTATAAATTTAAAGTATCAAATACATATGACAAATGGACAAATAGATGATTATCTACACAGGGAATATTCTGCAGATGAGTTCTGTAAGTATAGTTACGTCTTGAGAATAGTGCATGCTGGGATTTAGGTTACTGAGAATTAAAGTGCGGTTTAAAGTTAAAGTGTAGTTTAAAGTCTGCTTCCATATACAAGTTCAGCCGACTAAACAATCTTGTATGATAACTCCGGACTATTTAATTTACCATCAGACAGGTGATCCCTCACAGTACCCGTTTATGCCTGGGTGGAGTTGAATAATTGTTGGTTAATTTTTGCTTAAGGAAATTAGCAGTGCCCCTAGTGGGGATTGAACCTAGGACCTCTTGATTCCTTAGCGTGCATCCTACCACTGGACCACTGGTCCTACATTAGAAACGATGTATTAATCAACTGAAAAAAATGTATGTGGTTTGACATGCCTGATTTATTTATAGTTATCATGTGATCTGTCATTCTTGTACCCTGAGTGTATCAAGATTATTGGTTCTAACTTGTGGCCCCACAATAGGCCAATTTCAGAAATAAAATGTCATAATTTCAGCCTATGTCTACCAATAAAAATTCCTTCCTGAAAATCTTTTATGACAAATGCCACCTGGCAATTCATTCTCTGCTGCATAGCCAGCCAATCAAATGTGCTCTTTCTTAAGAAATTGTGCATGTCTTTGGAAATGATTTTATCACACTACTTTTATATAATTAGGTAACACATTTGAAGGGATGTTGGAATTTTTAATGAAGGTTTATAAAGGTTTTGTTATAATCATGTGTATTTTAATTGAACATTAATCTGTAGCAATATTTGATAATTTTCCTGTTTATTTTATTTTCAGACATATTACCAATAGATATAGCCTTCCTTATAGCCTATGTGATACTATGTGTACTATCTGTCATATGTGCAGGTAAGTTAAGTTCAATTATTTGCCTGTCACAGGTAGTGTACATGTAAGCACCTGTTATTGCTTACTGACTTATTGGATGTGCAGGGGTTTGTGATTTCAGCCTTCCAAATCAAACACTATTAATGCATATTCTTTAATTCACAAAAATGTGGTCTAAATGTTTAAACTTCTTCATTTGATTTTAATTAATGCCTATTTCTTTATTACATATTCAATGGCATTCTAAGCCCCCTGGCTAGCTCAGTTGGTAGCACGCAAATCTACTGATCGAGGGGTCATGGGTTTGATTCCCGGGTGGAGCATACTTACATAAAGCTTGGTTATGAAATTATTTCTACAGCCATTCTCCCTCCTACTAATAATTCTTAATTATGTAGGGCAGTTGTCAGTCACTGACTATATGTGCTTAGTAGTTGGTAAACAGCTAAATCCTGAGATTTAGCGTTCCAGGAACAATGAGTAGGTTGACTGACCGCCATTATATGATCTATACAATATGTTGCTACAGCGCTAAACCCAACAAATTAATTATGACAATAATAAATGGGTAAACCCTCCACCATAGATATATACAATTAAACATAAACAAAATAAAAATTCAAGACACATGATGTTATATATTGCCACCTGAGGACTAACAGCACTGCCTGAAAGTCCTTTTATGAAGTTATTAATGTGTGATTGTGTATTTTGGGTTTTTTTTGTATTGTTTTTTATTGAATTTTTATATTTCAAGTTTATTAGACCAACATTATTCACAGCTCATAATTCGACTTAATTTTTACATTTGTATTTATTTATGTGATAATGAAAGTTGGTGTCCTGAACAGTATAAAATGATGCTACTGTTCAGACTTAAGCAAAGATTTATTTAAAAGCCAAACAAAAAACTCCTGATATACTAGAGTTATGATCATTTAATTTTATTTTTTTTGTTATGTTTAACGCCATCGCAACACATTGTGTAGGTCATATAGCGGTGGTCAGTCAACCTACTCACTCCTGCTGGAAAGGCTAAATCTCTGGATTAAGCTGTTAACCAACTACTAAGGGCATACTTTCATCAGTGACTGACAACTGCCCTACATAATTAAAAATCATTAGTAGGAGGGAGAATGGCCATAGAAAAAATTCCATGACCGAGCTCCACGAAAGTATGCTCCACCGGGAATCAAACCCACAACACCTTGATCAGTAGACCGAGTAGCATGCTACCAACTGAGCTAGCCGGGCAGCTTCATTTAATAATAGCGCTACATGTACTGCGTATAATAATAAGTGGCATTTTTAAAACCTTGACATTATTTAGATAGAGACATATACATATGATGATATAAAATTTGGCAAAATATATATTCATATACAGATAAAAATCATTTTAAAATGTCAAAAATAATTGAGGGTTGTCTGCAAGATTGTAGTAACTCGCTCTTTAACACAATGCACTTACTACAGTTTTGTGGGCAACCCTTGAACTACAATTTAATACACTCATTGTACTCAAAAGTGCTTTTGAACATATATTCAATATGAAAAGAGCGCTATACAAATGCGGTATATAATAATAATAATAATACTGAACATTTGTACACAAACATTTTATTATATATATTATATAATATTTAATATCATTCTGTTTACCTAACTTTCTGTTAGTCAACATTTTATTATTTATAGTCCAACAGAATTAACCTGAGCTTGACCTTTATGCAAGAATATATTAAACTCAGTATTTACAGTCTATTTTTGTCTTCGTTTGTAAATCGCGCTATATCGGAAGTTGTCGGCAAAGTATACATTTTGAAATATAAATGTTGTTTTCATAAGAATAAATACTTTGAGACTGTGCCATAATACTGCTGACTTACTTGTTTACCCAAAAAGTAATGTGTACAAAATTAAAAGTTCAATAACATGCCACTTTTAATAAATTGGTTTATACTCACATCGGTTGTTATAAACACGTGTTTACCCGTAAACACACATACGGAAACCCACGATTTTATGTAAGTGAAGTGTGTAATTATTATAATTAGGTAGTTCAAGCTCAGGTTAATTCTGTTGGACTATACCATGTCTTTAAAATCATTGAGACTAGGGCTGTCACGATATACCGGTATACTGGTATATTGCAATATATAGGCAGCTGCGGCAATTCGTACTGTGGTATGAATTTAACTTAACATTATCTGGCAATATGTTTATTTAATTGGAAAATTCTTCCATTCGCCAAATGAAAGTAGCCAAACATCAGTTTTTCCATGGTTCATTTGATTAAAACTTAAGAACCAAGAATTTAACCAATCAGGTGTGTTCAATTGGTTGTATGGAACTTATGCAAAACATGTTCTTGAATCGAATACTTTGGGACAGATTGGTGCCCAGGAGCTTGATTGCTAGGAAGTTTAGCATCTAAGGGATTGATTGTTTCTTCAAACCCAAGCATCTTTTTCATATGCAAAACATGTATCACAGTCCTCAATGACAGTATAGACATAGAGAGGCTAGATTCTAGCAGTAGCTACATGTAAGATTTGCAATGTTTCTGTTAGATACAGTGGAGGCGCAACAAATCTAAAGCTCACAATATATCGTGCTAGGTATCACGATACTGTGCTAGCGAATTGCAATATATCCTAATATGCTTCTGGTGTATCGTGACAGCCTTAATGGAGACCCATTTTTACAAACTTTCTTAATGCTTTGGAAATGACATGTAGAATGTTAGACCAATAAAGTTTATAACTTGAGAAAATAAAGTACATAATCTATCAGTTTAGATTTATACCCTTTAGAATATGGCAGAGGCAAAAATAGCTAGAAGATTCTATAAACTGTATTTTATATTGTAAACTAGTTTAAAATTACATAATAAGAAGCATTTAGGAACATTCTATTGACAGTGTTTTACATATTGATCTACCCTAAAATATAAGCACACATTTATATACAGTGCCCTCAAAAAACACTTTGACAAAATCCTGTTTTTTTTAGGATTTGCCAATTCACTTTTCTCCTTTAATTCATTTTATCTAGATTGTGAAACAAATTCTTACAACTTAGATTTATCACTTTCTAGAAAATTTGAAAATATAATCATTAAAACTGTTTATTATCTTTTTATAAAAGTCAATATTTTACAAAAAACAGTAGCCTGTTCAATTACCCTAAACGTTCAAAAACATTCCGTAACGATACATTTGGAACTCCTCGGCCATTCACTGCGAATAATCTCGGACATATTTAGACGCTATTTTGAAACTACCAGTGTTGAAGTAAACAAATATACGGTCGTTTAGGCAATGAGTGATGTTTCGTTTTTAGTCCATAAATTTTGAAACATCACTCATTGCCTTAACGATCGTATATTTGTTAATAAGATTAGATTATTCGCAGCAAATGGGCCTAGGAGTTCCGAATTATTTATATGCTTATCACATCAAAGTATAAACACTTAACAAAGAAGACTTCCCTGTATTTCGAATATATTATCTGAAATGATATATACCGGTACTATTTTAACATAAAGTGTGCCAAAAACATTCATGTACTATTGAATCATTAGTTTAATTCTGATTTATTCCTTGTTTTTTTTTCATGCTTGTTTACAAATACAACTTTAACAGACTTGTAGTGCATTGTTTAGGAATGTTCTTTATACAAGTTTTATTCCATATTTTCTCATAGGTGTCCAATGCTCAGGTGACCAGTAAGACTGCAACAATTCACTTGAATTACCGCTTTGATCTATCTTATCATGCATATAGCATCTTTCTACATATTTCAGTGAAACTATTCACTCTGTGTCAAAACTAACCCTGCTATAAGGCTAATCATAAGTAAATGGAGAAAATTAGGGAACTTCATAGATCTTATTTTTTCTGGCAACCTCAAGACCCAGGCAGTGTATTACAAAAAATCTTCCAATAATTTAACAATGCAATATAGTGTGATTTACAACATATAACTGTCGTAAGACCTTTGATAATACAAACCAGAAGTTTTCAAATGAGCAATCAAGGATTCTATGGATGTACTGCTTATTAGTTGTTGTTTTTTTTATCGACATGCCTTATTTTAATATTTTATTTATTTTTAAATATTTCAGTAATATTACGGAATCGTCAATTATGGCATACAACCTACAAGATGTACATGGTATCAGTTGGTCTATGGACTATGTATTTATTTCTAATGAGTATAGGATACGGTATCTATGGTAACGATGGTTTAGAGTATAAATTAAGATCTACTAAATATGCTGGTAAGATTTGCTGTATTTATTGTACATTAGCTAGAATTTTGCTTATGTTTTATTAACCAGACGTAGCAGCCTATTTTTTGCCCTGGCAAATCTTTCTTCCTGATCTGTAGTGCTGCTGCTAGCTCCCCGGAATTTTTAATCTAGTGTCCTTACTGGGGTACAAGTTTGAATCCCACAGGGGAAGGTTATACCCTTCCTATAAAATTTGACCATAATGTCAATTTTCCTCCATTAATAATGGAGAAGTTGCTGGCCATGTGAAAGGGTAAGTTAGTACTGGTTATAGACAAGGGTCCAGGAAAGTTATGTTAGGTACTCTGGTCGCCTTAATATACAAAATGTAACTTTAATTTGTAACACGAGCTTAAACCCAGTATGTAAATATTAAAATAAAATGTTATATTTTGTCACAAGGGAAGTAATTGCATGTGACATTATTAGTTTAGATATGTAAGAGTTATCTCTCTTAGATCATTTGTGATAATCTAAGGTGTAAAAATTCACTGAGATATGGGTTCAAATTTTATTCTGACAGTTTTTAATCAGTTCTCTGTTCAAACAGGGTTTTGTAGTTGTGTGCCATACTGATTATTTTATCAGAATTTGAAATTTCAGGGTTTGATTATTTGTTAAAATGTGTTGAAACATTGACATGGGCTTAGGGATCAAGATCGAGGTCCTGGGTTTGATTCAACTAGGGGTACTGCTTATTTCCTTGTGCAAGTAATTAACCTACAATTGTTTCCCTCCACCCAGATGTAAATGGGTACTTTGAGGAATTGCCTGCCTGAGGGTGATTCCAATGATCAGGAGTTATCATACCAGATTGTAAAGTCGGTTGAACATGTACATGGAATCACACTTAAAACCGGACTTAAATTTTTTTAACCTAAACAAGTGGAGAACATTCTAATATTTCACACATCTGTGTGATGTCATACAAATAGTTGTTGATCACATGACTACTATTTTTAAACTGTGGCGGCCCTAGATTTGACACATGGTGTTAGAGTAATTTATTGTAAAATTGGTACATTTCAGCCCGTACCTTTGATGAAGTGTAACGATTAATATATATTATTTTTAGCTCGTACCTTTGATGAAGTGTTAAGATTTATATATATTATTTCAGTTCATACCTTTGATGAAGTGTAACAACTAATATATATTATTTCAGCTCGTACCTTTGATGAAGTGTAACAATTGATATATATTATTTCAGCTCATACCTTTGATGAAGTGTAACAATTAATATATATTATTTCAGCTCGTACCTTTGATGAAATGTAACAATTAATATATATTATTTCAGCTCGTACCTATGATGAAGCGTAACAATTAATATATATTATTTCAGCTCGTACCTGTGAATCAATCAGTATTATGGTTTTCTTACTGATGTTAATATTAATTGGTAAAGGTTATACGATAACAAGAGGAAAATTAAGCATGTCTTCAACGATCAAGATTTCAGTGTTTATGACTTTATATGTTATAACTTATATTGTCATCTTTATTTGGGAAGCTATCGTAAGTAAACTTTGATTTTATTATATCGAGGGGTAACCCATAAGGGTAGAATAGGGGGTAGTGCGCCTGGATTTTAATCTAGTGTCCCGAAGGAGGTACTGGTTTGAATCCCACCCGATGAGTTTATATCCTGCTATGAAAATTTGTCAATTGTCCACCATTAATAAGGTATATGGAGAAGTTTAAATTTCTGGCCTTGAGGAAGGGTAGGTGAGTACTGGTTATAGACAAAACGTCCTGGAAATCTAGGTTATGTGCACTGGATGCCGTTATATGACCTATACAATGTGTTGCTACAGCTATAAACCCAACAAATAATAACAAATATATCGAGGTTTGAAGGCAACACTATTGTAACTCCCTTATTTTCAAATGGAGTTACAAAAAAGTTTCGTTCAGACCTTGAATTATAGTAAACTTGTAGTTTTATTTGAATATCATTGGTGGGATTTAGAAAATGAAGTTTTAAAGAACAGAAATTATGATTATTGAATGCAGGAATGAATAATATGACTGTGCCATCCCTGGTATTGTGCATGACTTGTGGTATTTTACATACTGTGATATTCACAATTTGTTAAATTACAAGTACTCTGAAAACCAGTTGTGCTTTTCACAAAAATCTTACGATAAAAATCATCGTTAATCAAAAGCAAGAAACATTTTATAATACTGTCATGTTTTGGCTAATCAATTCCAAATGTTATTGAATTATGTAGAATTTTGTATACTATTTGAATATCATTTCATAGTTATGTTTATTATCCTTCTGAGTTAGAACTGCAAAAATTCTGAATTTGACTTATGATAATTTTTATGTAAGAACTTTTGTGAAAAGATGCACTGACCTTGTCTGGACAGAGCAAAAGTCTTGTATTCAGAGGAATCCTGTTTTCAGAGGTCTCATAATTCATAGCCATTGATTTAATGTAAAAATGGGTTTGTGTAGAGACCTTTCTTCAAGATTAAGAAAGTGGCTCAGTAATTCACCTAAGGTTGACACATGGTATCGGGGTTTCAGAGGACATTTTATGCTTATTAATCAATAGTAGCCATTACAAACTGTCCAGTATCTTAAATTTGGAGGTTCCAATTTTTTCCCTACAGAACAAACAACATTTACTGTTGTCGTGTAAAACATGTTACATGTAACAATGACTGAAATGATTAATTTTAATGTTGCGTGTTTCAGCAAAAATATGTAAAATTTGCTTTGTACTGCATCATTGCAGGTGGAAACACCCATTATCTTTATTTCTACATAACTAATTATGAAACAAGTGTGACTAAATGTGGTCAATTTACTTCGATTTAGTCTGGTGTAGTTATGATAGATAGTAATATTGATACCAAACACTGACCTCGGAATATACAACAAGGCTGTTCCAGTCAAACTGTGATATAACTGGATTATTCCAGATTCTTAGAATTGTTTCAAAATATCAAGATTTCATGAAGAATGATAGTGTCAGTGGTAGTAGTAGTTATCTCCCTTTGTCCAATATTGCTTTCTGATAAATGTTGTAGTTACCTCCCTTTGTCCAATAATATCACTTTCTGATAAAATTGAAATAAGAGATTAGGGGGATGGTTGTCTTACTTGAAGTAAGGTGCCATTTTGGAAAATCATATCGTATGATTTCAATCTGCTGTTTTTGTAACGCTTTATTGTTAGAATTATCACTACATGCATGACTCATGTGCGTCTGTCTGTGATGCAGTTGTTAAATTTAAACATGATCTCATGAATTTTAACGATCAAGAAGATCAGCAATGTTTAAATCTGACTGACTACTCTGTAACGTTGTGAAATCTAGGTACATGTGTGGCTAGAGTAAGAGTTTAATTGAGTGTACAATATGAGTCGTATGTTACAATGTAATGAGAATACTTGGGGTTTAACTATCAGTTCTTTTGAATCATTTAAGATTGTATTCATATTCAGAAGCTGAGAACAAACCATAAAACAAAGAACAATCACTAGAATATTTGCACTAACCAATTGTTAGATACAAGCACAACATTGAGCAAAAGAAAACCATTTTGAAGTTTTTTTCCATTTTGCCTGTTTTTGCCATTTTTTCCAGTTCTGTCTCTCCAGGAAAGGAAAAACTCATTTGCCGGCAAAAACCCAACCCTGGTTACTGATTTTACAAAATTATCTTTGAGAATGAAGTACATGTATAAATTTTATGCATTCAAAAAAGAAAGTAATTTTTTTACATCCTTTTCAGTAGTTTAACAATGTACAATGCATGTATTGGCTAAGAAACAAACTGTTCCTAATAGCTATTTTGTATAATATACTATTACATGAATGCAATTTGTTATTATTCAACTTATACCTATTTGGCATATATGCTTAAATTGTATGCTTGTGAATATGGGCTAGAGGTCATATATTGTTTATTATATGAAATCAACAGTAAACTGGTTCCTTAACTGGAGTGACTATAGTAAAGTTTCAAACATTACAAAATGTTACTTTTAAAATTGTAAAGAATTTCCTTTGAGGGACATAGCATTTAAATATATGAAGAATTTTCTTGTAAGAAATATATTTTGATTCAATGTAATAACCGCCGGGTTAACAAGTACAAAATGATATTAGCAAATTAATTTAGAAAATTAATGGTAATTTGTACCATACTGTATTGTATGTGTATATTATGCAATTGTTTACTGCATACACTTTTAAATCAGTATAGAGATACTAGCACTGATCTACTAAGTCTACTGATCAAGGGGTCGTGGGTTCGATTCCTGGACGGGGCATACTTTAGTGGAGCTTGGTCATGAACTTATTTCTACGGTCATAATCTCCTTCCTACCATTGATTTTTAATTATGTAGGGCAGTTGTCAGTCACTGACAAAAGTATGCGCTTAGTAGTTGGTTAACAGCTAAATCCAGACATTTAGCCTTTCCAGGAGGAGTGAGTAGGGTGACTGACCGCTGTTATATGACCTATACAATGTGTTGCTACTGCATTAAACCCAACAAACAAACAAACATAGAGTGAGTGTCCTCTGAAATAACAGTGGATACTTTAACACTTGTACATATTTTGAATATTTATTGTTAGGGGACCAGGAAGTGGATTTGAGACTGATTGATATAGGGTGTAACAATTTGTTTGATGATAAAGCAAATATAATGCACCATTAAAATACATAAAATAGTTGGGAGTTATTATTAGCGTGCAATAAAATTGCCCATAGTTAAACACCTGTCACCAAATGGGTAAAAAATTTCAAATGATAAACTGCCAGCCATAATGACATGCTTTGAAGTTTTATCAGTCTATCAGTGCAACAAAATGTTTGCACTGCACTGATTAATCAAACCTAGTGTGCCAACATACAAGAATAAAACATTTGAATCAACGCCACGTGCACAACTTCAGTTTCTATCTTAACAGATTTCTTTGAAAATAAGGCACAATATTTAATACACCTTAAACTTAACATTAAAAAAAATGTAGTAGGATTTATAGCCTAAGTTACATGAATTTACAGCTAGTATCTAATGCAGTTTGTTTTTTGTTGGGTTTAACACCCATGTAAGCACATTGTATAGATCATATCATGGTCGTCGACCAACCTACTCAATGTTCCTGGAACGACTAACTTTCTGGATCTAACATGTTAAACTGATAATATCATTGAATCAGAGACATAGATAACATCTAATTCCCTGCATTGAATAGCCAAACAAAAACCTTCAGAAACTTTATACTTAAGGCTCAAGTTTCACGAAAAAAATTACTTTTTACTCAAACTCAATTTTTTATTTTGATTATGAATTTTGCTAATTTAGTCAATGTTACAACAAATATAAGACCAATATAAACACCAAAAGTTGGTTAAAAGTCATTTTATACAAAATGAAGCTGACATACATGTTGGTATAATGTTTAATTCAAGAGTATTGACTTGAGTGTGTTAATGAACTTTTTAAGTTTAGTCTAAAGTGAAATCTGAGTTTGTGGCTTTAAGTTTATTATAAAACCCATGATATTTTTTATGTTGAAACATTTTATATATTTTCATCATTAAAATCATCTAATAACAGCCATAAAATCAACTGCATTCACACACTATTTAGGGACAAAAATTTTACTTGAGTCTGTTATTGAGTTTGTACTTAAGTTTGTTAGTGAAACTGGGGGGGGGGGCAGACTCGAGAGTGAATAAAATTAAAGTTTATAAGAACTAAACAATAAAGCTGAAACAAATTAGTACGATCTCAACTACAATAATACATTGCCCTCCAAAAATTGCTTCATAGTACATTTTATTGAATTGCTAAAAATGTCAAGTTCAAGTTTGAAGAATTATTATTTCATTGTATTATTGTTTATTCTATTCATTAATCAATCATGGAAACCAAATTTCAATTGGTATATTTCATTTTTTGAGTTGCACAAAAGTTATCTATCAGCCTCCATAACTATAGTCAATGTATCTCAATTAACCAGAATTAAGTTTGAGATATTTTTGTAATTTCATATTTTCATATATAATAAAATGTACTGATTTCAAAAAGCAAAATTGAAAATCATTTTACATTAAACTATACTTTTACAACTTTTGTAACTCCATGTAGTACATGTACAATGTAAATTGTGAATGTGTGAAGGAACTTTTGGAGGGCAGTGTTACAGTTAGCTGGACATAAATATGGAAACAGACTAAAAATGCTCTTTAATTCTTTCAAGTATATATTATGTTTTCTATATTTCAGATTTTTGATCCTGGTCTGGTATTATATTTATATGAAAGTCCACCAGGTTATGCCTTGATAGCAATGAGAATTATTGGTTATATGTGGTTTTGTTACGCTATATTCTTTACATTGAAACATTATCCAGAGAAAGGAAAGTTCTACTATCCTTTATTTGTATTTTATACTTTATGGTAAGTTACAGATTATTTATCTTTATTTTTAGTCAACATTGAAATTGTGTTGGTCCATAGAATATCTGCATAATGTCTTATACAAATCAAGGGTTGCCCGCAATACTGTAGTAAGTGCATTTTTAAAACAGCATAGTTACAACAGTCTTGTGGGTGACCCTCGAAGAAATGGTCCTGTCATTTTAGTCAACATTATAATAATTTATTATTTATGTTGGTATATATCTAAATGGAATCTCCAAAAAAATGGTCCTGGTTTTATTTTTGAAGTAAGTATCAGGGCTTAGCGCAAAACGATTGTAACTCCTTTTTTTTTTAAATTGAGTTACAACTGTTTTGCGCAAAGCCCATGATATGTATTATGTTAATCTTTGTTATAAGATGATGAATGAAATAACTAATTCCCTGACCTGAATTATAAAAATTAGCAAGAATTTGTTTTTTTGAAGTTTTAAAGAAAAATTCAACTCCAACGAAACCAAATGAATTAAAAGCCTGATCCTTCTACAAATGCAGTTAAATGATGCTCTGTCAGCTCTTTCTGCAAAAAATAGTTATAATGATAGATTAAATAGGCTATTTTATTTTGGTTTATTCTGTTTTATGTTACTTTAAAGAGATCTATATTGATTCTCAATATTAATATAATTATATAGTCCATTTTTTCTCAACTGTCAAAGTTTGAATAATTTCTCATTATCACGAGTGATAGACAATGAGCACGAAGTCACAGTGAAATTATTCATGTTTTGACAGTTGAGAAAAAACAAACTGTACAAAGAAATAACATATTTTACATTCGTTGTTCTTCCTTCTTTATTGTTTGAATTAAAAAAAATAATTCCACCTATCATTGTTAAAAAAAAATATGATGATTGCAGCAGCCAATCAAAAAATGCTAAATATGTGGAGAACCAATCAAAATTGTCGTAGCAACAGTAGAGAGTAGTTGAATTCTAAACCTTTTTTTGTTGATATCATTGTACTAACTATTGCTTCATTGTTGATCTAAGGTCATTTGAAGGTTAGAAAGGATGTGATGGTGAGATTTTCAATGCCTTGAAATTGAATCTTCTCTTAGCCACGCCTTTAACATTTTGTTAGCTTTTATGTGATAAAAAAACTATAGAAATTGTCCCTTGCCAGCCCCTTATGGTAATTTCGAAACTATTTGTATTTTAGATTTTGTTAAATGTATTAAATTAAAATGAGTACAGGTGACTGGCTGAAATGTTTTGAATATGTATGTAAGGGCGGTTATAGATTATGCAAAATTATTTTTATAAAAAACTTCAGTTCAGTAAAGGTCAATTTCGTCCCTGTCATAGTTCAAATAATATGCCTTTTAAATCCCTAAAAATGTCTTAACTCAAAAAAAAAACATTGACTGAAACTTAAAATTAAATTGAAAATATCATGATAAATATTAGAATTCATTTTGCTCTGTGTCTGTGTTATTACTTAATACAGAAAATTATCATTTGAACTTGAGTGTCTTGTCAGAATGAAAATGTAAGAAAAACCTTCTTACCAGGGGTTAGACTAATGGAAAATAAGTTATATAGAAGACCATTTATCATATGTTGTTTATATATAACTTAGGCCAGACTTTTATATTTTTCGTCTTACAAAAACTCTGACCCTAATTTTTCAGAAATTGAAAAAAATAAAATCTTGATTATTGATTTTTTTTACTACCCACCATACTTATTTTTGCTCCAAAAAAAGAAAAACCAACCCATCACAGTACGAATAAGCTCAATGTGTCAATTATCACACAGTTTGAGAAAATGTCAATGAATCTCTAGGATAAATATCAATTTCAATTAGAACTTGTACAAAATGGGTTTGAAAGTCAATTGTAATTGACATCTTGCATTTTTTTTAATTATTTTTATTTTGACCTACCATACTCATTTTTTCAAGAAAATTCTCGTAAGTCTAAAAATATAAAAAGTGTGGCCTTATTGGTAATATCTCTGCATTATAATTTGCATTTACTTTAATGTGGAAATACTACTCAAATATCATTTATAGTTTGATCACTTTAATTTTAACTTCGGACAACAATTTAAATGTCATATGTATTTTGTTCACATTAACCCAATCTGATTAAAACCCGATCTAAAATTTTACCGCTAACATACTCGCTAATTTAGATCTGGCCTTTTCTAAACGAAGGTCACGTTCAGGTGACCTTTTCTCATCATAATATTCATGACAAAATTGTTATGATACGTAACTTGTTTACATCGTCTATGTCACGCAATTTGAAATGAGCCACCCAATCGCAGACTGTGAATTATACCGCTGTTAAATTTGCATGCAAACCTTGGTCTAAAAATAGAAATTACGAAATCAAAATGTGATTAATAGTGTTTTCGTCTGGATGAAAGCTACGCATTGATTGGTCGACACAAAGTTCATCTTGACGTGACCTTGCATTGACTAAGTAGAGATCCAGTACGACAACGCGAGTAGAACAGGATTTCTGTTTACGGATATTGACATTAACCTGAGATGAAGTATAAAATTATACCCCCCCCCCCCAAAAAAAAAAGTAATGCTTTTTCTTGTCCACTCAATTTCTTAGCGCCTATTTTATGGATTTGATTCAAACTTAAGACAACATTCACCAGTGCTCAGGCAGACTATGAGCATATCCCATTTTGGTTACATTCCATTGACTTTTTGCTGAATCACGTCCATTTGATAAAAATTTTGTCTGCTCATTTTCTCAGCACCCAGTTTCTCCAGGAGCACCCATTGGGGGTATTTTATCACATGCCGTGATAGGCCTAGTTTAAATATCATAAATTTTTGTTTAGTTGATTGGAAGAATGGAATAGCCAGGATAAAATGACCATAATTTGTGTTGACATGGTGTTACACCATAAAAAAAGGAGCTAAGAAGGATAGAATACATTTACATTAACAATTTATTTATTAAATCAGTTTGGCCAGTGTGTAATTACCGACATGCATAGTGTATTATTCTGTCTTGCATCTTTGTGAACAAGCTAGATTTGACATAATTGTTGTATTATATATTATTAATATAACCATAATATTGCAGACATTATACTAATGTCTTTAGTTTGCAGGAAATTGAGCTCGCACTAAATGTACGTCTGCTGTGAACGTCTGCGACATAAATTTTCTGGTTGTCTACATAAAAGCCCGGCTGTGTAAAGTGATTTCAGATGCTTTTATGTTTTAACTTTGATTTCTCGAATTGCATTTACAAATGTTAATCCATTTTAAATTTTGAATAAATCTTTTATCAAAGTTTTACCTATATGTTGCCCAAATATGGTATGAAGTAAGTCCTAATGCCGACAGCCCATAAAATCACACAGTATGACATTCCTGGGATATTGTCTCGCATCTTATTATTGAAAGATTTTGTACGCCAGTAGAGTAATACATATCAAGGATATTTGCAGACGTATCCTGGAATACTGGCTACATCTGAATGTCTCTCGTATCTACTTGAATTGCTGCATTTACGTCTGCATACATTAAGTACATTTCGCATAATTTCTTACTTTTTTATTGAAATGCATTTTTTTCATCAATGTTATCAATTTAACTTTAGAAATTTTCATTAAAACTTGTGCACATATTAATAATTTAACGTTAGAAACGTGATTAGGTTTATGAAAAATGATTTCTTTAGTCTTTGGTAATGTTAGAGTTACTTCCCTTCAACCATGAAGAAATTTAAAATTCATATGTTTGCATGAAAAATAATTTGTCTGCAACATAAACCCCATATTTTCAGGTTTTGGGCTGGTCCCATTGTCATAGTTATAGCTATGTTCGCTGTTGCATTATGGTCTAGAGAAAAATCCGTAGTCGGAGTAGAAAATTTTGTAGCCCTATGTGGCCATGTATTTTTTATGGTGAGTCAGAAAGGACCAGGGTAAAAAAGAACGTCGGAACAATTTTTATACTTCTCTTTTCTTCTCTGCATTCTTATTTTATTGTCCCCTAATTTAGACAATGGATGCTACCAGACAGATTGTCTGGGTCATTTAACTATTAGGGGATTTTACAAGTTCCCTGGAATGTAATAGGGATCTCATGAAAAGTTATTACGGGAGTTTTCTAGACAATGATTAGGGGCTTCACGAAGATTATCTCATAAAACGGAAATAATTTCTTTTAAACCCCTAAAAGAAAAGGTACTTCATTTGTAAGTTACTATTTTTTCTTGTTTTTTTTAATAAAATGATTTTTTTAAACTAATAAGAATGCAGAAAATATTAAAAGAATAGTTTTAAAATTGTTCCATAGACTTGATGTTATATGATATAGTAGAGCTAGATTATGTGTTGTTTATTATATAACATATTCCTGCATGTATGATTGTATTTATATAGTTATTATGTTGCATGCATTGTTTTGTTTGTTGTGGCTAAAATGCTTGTTTTCATTTATTTTCTTGAAAACTGACTGGTCCCCTTGTAACAGACATTTAATTACTGACTGGTACATTCATATTTTAGAACTGCATATATATTTTAATTTCATATTCGTACAGATTTTATTAATTGTACCATTATGTGTTACCTATTGCCGAAATATATACATCTATTTATCTATCTAACTTATTGTTATCGTATGAATCATTTGATCTTTAAAATATTTAAAATGAATTAAATTTTTAGTATATTTTGATGAAATGTCCTTTTTTGTCCTTAGTAACCAGCATTTTCATCTTACAAAATTTACATGGAATGTATAATAATAAACTTGTTTTGTTTTAAATCAATTAGTATTCAATTAATTAATACATGAAATCAGAAAAGTTACCAATAGTTAACATGGTTAATTGATAAAAAATTGATATTGTGTATCACAATAAATATATTCGTACATAAGTTCTTGTATCGCAAACTTTGATTTCAACATCTTTTTAATGTTATACAATCTTCACAACAAACTTTCACCAGCATTAGACAGTTGGTCCTGCAAAATGGAATTATTTACTGGACCAAATGAAGGTTTACTAGATCAACAAATCTTAGAGATATGTTAAAATATGCTGTTCATTTTAACAGTTTAAAGTAGGATAATCTTGCTTGTAAAATGTTAGTGGACCATAAGACCACTCACTTTCTATAAGCCACTGGACCAAGGGCGATTTCGATGGTCCACAGTCCACTTGCTTAGAAAAATTCCAAGACTGGTTATATGAATTAAACAGGTATCTTCATGTATTTTTGACATTTACAATGGCAATGATATTTTACTGTTGTTAGAGAAAGAACAAAATTTACTTTTTTGTTGTCAATTTCATTGTTGTTTTAATAGATAATTTTACTGCTTTAGTGCCCAAATTTTCAAAATAAAATACAATATGCAGTTCATGTGCGTATGTTAATATTAGACTTAAATTCCTTGATCAAACCCTTTACGTATTAACATTTGTGATATCACAGAAAAAATGAAATGCGACAACTATTCATTAATAATAATGATAATAATAATGATAATAATAATGATAATGATAGTAATAATGATAATAATAATGATAATAATAATGATAATAATAATGATAATGATAGTAATAATGATAATAATAATGATAATAATAATGATAATAATGATGACATTGATAATAATAATTCCTAGTGTTTCTTGGAAAAATCTAAGTTAGTTGATTCTTGTTTGATATTTATATACAGCTAAAAATACTTAAAACTTTCAATCTTTTTAAATACTTCTTGAAAATAAATTTATTTTTAGATGTAAAACTGTACTGTGTTTTTTTAGAATCTTCCACAAATCAATTCAAATTTACCCATGAAGAAAAGGTACAAAGAATCATATGAGCAACCCAGATCATCATTAAATAAGTCAATCAACATATTTAATTGTTTAATAGTTATAATTTTCAGCTAAAGGATAATGGATAATTAGTTTTTCTCCAAGTTTCATAATGTCCATGAAATTTTGGAGGACACTGCATGTACAATGTATATCACACTATTTTAATAAATATTTAAATTTCTGAAGTAAGGATACTTGTCTATCTTATAATATGCCGTGAAGTTTACACAAATAAATATTGTTCATTAAGATTCAGTGCACCTTTTCACAAATCACTTTTCAAAATCTTACGAAAAATGTAATCGTTAGTCAAAACAGGGTCTTTGAAAGACCAAGGTCAAAATCATTTTTGCTGTCAGAAGGATAATTGGCATAACTATGATATAATATTCAAATGGTATACGATATTCTACTTAATTCAACAATATTTAGAATTGATTGGCCAATAAATGACGGTATAATGAATATTTCTTGCTTTTGACTTACGATAACTTTTATCGTAAGAGTTTTTATGAAAAGCACCTGCACTGGTCATTTAGAATAAATCCAAACTATCCATTATTACAATATTATAAGGCCATAGCTCAAATTTTCTGCTTGAATTATTAACATTTTCTCTTTAAAATAAGTATTTCTACTTGATAAATAGATAAAAATTATTTAATAAAAATCATTAATGATTATAAATCTTAGTATAAATTTACTTGACTGCATGCTGGATCAGCGCAAAACTTCTATAACTGCATTTAAATAAAGAAGGAAGTAGACTAGTTTTAAGCTGACCGATAAATGTGGCTTCATGCATAAGTTCAAATTATATCTTCATAAATAATTATTAAGCTTAGAAGATTCTAGATACAAAAATGTTTTTCTAAAGTGCTCATTTTCACATTTAAGAGTAAGATGGCATGGCCCTTAATTTCAGCAAGAAATGGCTACAAAAATGATATTGAGGGGAAATTTTTCCTTCATTTTCAAAACTTCAAATAACATCTCCAAACTAAGTAACATTTTAAAAGAGAAATTTTCTTATTTCAAATTTCTTCTATTGAAGCTATATATTCGTCAGATTTCTCAATAATATTTAAAAAAATTAGCGAAAATGAAATAAATAGTTCAAAACTTTAGGACAAGGGAAATTAAAGCTATTTAGGCGACTAAGTTGCCAAATAAGTCAGTTACTTACTTAATAGCATAAAATTCAGTATAAAATAAAATCTAATAATAATTATCATACTTCATGGGTTTTATTCGTTAAAAAATGATATAGTTCATAAATTATGATACAAACTCTATAATATGATAAAAAATTGAATGATTATAGAAATACTGCTATATACTTCTGGTATACCTAAAACATTCTTTTATATGTTCTTAAGCCCTCAATGAATACAAAAACAGATCAGAACATATTTTTGATAAATAAGGACTTAAAACATTTTACTATTTATCATCAATACTTAATTATAATATAAGTATTTGCAATTTTTACCATGACAACTCTAACTAATGATGAATTAAAAGCAAAATTTGATGATTTTTGAAGTTTTGAATTTATGATTCTAATGATTTGGAAAAAATATAATTATTGTTTGTTGAATGTTTCCTGTGAGATATCTGATGAACAGTTCAGTACAGTTCATGTATGTAACTGTTAGCGATTGATATAAGTATTAACAAGTTTTACAAGTTTATTTAACTTGAAACCAGACGGTCATAGACCCTTTGTTAGTACAAAATAACTTTATAATAGATATTAGTCATATATTATAATACGCATGATATTATGTTATAATCGTATTGATCATGCATTAAATGAATGTATTTGTCTGCATTACCTTTTATACATTACTGATAACCTAATTGTCCATGTCAAATTTTTTATTCAAAGTTCGTACTCATGTAGGAATTCTATAATGTATATATGCAGGGCTCAACAATAATTTCTAAAGTTGGTTGCCTTGTTGGACAACCAGCTATATATTTAAATTGCCCGAAGCAAATATTTTCTAGCAATAGCAAGTTGCCAGAACCCAAAATAATAATCGAGAGTTGCCTGCAAAACTGTAGTTAGTGCATTGCGTTAAAGAGCCAGTTACTACAGTCTCGTGGGCAACCATCAAAATATAGGTTGTCGCACGCATATTAGGACTACTTATTATGTCCAGCTCTTTATATTATATTATTTACAAGGGTTGATCCAGAAGTAATAAGACAATGTCTATAACTTTCAAAGTTGGTGTAATAAAGTTATGAAATTATCATTATGAGTCACAATATAATCGTATCATGCTTTAAATATTATATTTTCCTATAATTTTACTTTATATAAGTAACTAATTACAAGTTCATGGGTCAGTACAAAACTCTGGTGCTTTTCACAAAAAGTCTTACGAAAAAAATCTTCGTAAGTCATTTTCATATACTTAGCACTTTAAAGTCAGACGGATAATAAGCATAACTATGATATGATATTCAAAAGGTATTCACAATTCTACGCAATTTGTATTATATTTAGAATTGATAACCCAAAAAATGAGCATATTATTAATGTTTCTTGCTTTTAACTTACGAAGATTTCTTTCGTAAGAATTTTTGTGAAAAAGCACCCTTGTCTGGTCTCACTACATGTCAATAAAGAAAGCTGTTGATTCTACCAGTTTTGTACTGAGTCATTCAAATTGTCCTTGTCACGAAGTGTTTTAAAATTTTGTCTTGTGTTGTCGGATTATAATTTATGTATATTAGTTTTGAGGTTTTTAAGAATGTCATTTTCTAGTAACTTTATTTTCTCTGTATAAATTGACACTTAAATTAGAAAGTAATCTGTCACATATTACAGAGAAAGCAAATGTTTTGCATACATACATGTATATTAGTTTTAACACAAATCATATTGTTAAATATACAAATATTAATGTAAGATAATATAACATAATTGCACGTTTCTATGTTGCTTGAACATGCCAGTACCATTTCAATAAAATGTAGCTTAGCCATTATTTGACAGTATGGACACAACCCCTAGAACTGCTTGTGTTAGTTTGGATACAGCTGACGCCTTGGTTTAAATAGAGACAAACCTTAATTTTTGTACATGCAAGAACTAAGACATCAATGTACAAGAACTTGATTTTGAATCTTTATAGCCGCCCAGCTAGCTCAGTTGGTAGCACACAAGTCTACTGATCGAGGGGTCGTGGATTCGATTCCCGGGCGGGGCATACTTTTGTGGAGCTTGGTCATGAAATTATTTCTACGGCCATTCTCCCTCCTACCAATGATTTTTAATTATGTAAGGCAGTTGTCAGTCACTGACGAAAGTATGCACTTAGTAGTTGGTTAACAGCCTTTCCAGGAGGAGTGAGTAGGTTGACTGACCGCCGTTATATGACCTATTGAATGTGTTGCAACGGCGTTAAACCAAAACAAACAAACAAATTGAATCATTATCTCCAAGACTTTACAAAGTCTGTCAAAGCTATGCAGTAAAGATTAAAATCTGCAGTTGAGTTCTTGATTCAAAACCCATGTTTTTTGAAGACTGCATCTGTATACATGTACACCTATATGTTCAGCCATCTTTTAAAATGATATACATTGGTCTGAATCAACCATTGAAATTACCTTCAAGCAGTTGTCTCTTTTACTCCTGGTTTTCCCCTGGAAAGAGTTTTAAAATGTCTAAGCAAACGTAACTTATCTGGAACAGCAACAGTCAAAAAACACAGACTGGGAACCCTGAACTACTAAATTTTTAAGCCTGTGTCCCACCAGTGGACCACTTCCTCAAATGCTAAACTCAAGCTCCAAAAACCTAAAGCCTAAAGCACCTATGTAACCTTTTTCTTTATTCATGCATGATTAAGTTCATCATAATTTCTACCTAATATTTAACATCTTAAATTATTACTACTAAAACAGAAATTGTACTTTAACATAAATATGAAGTTTTAAACCCAAAATACACTGATCAACTTATATATCACTATAATCTGACTGGCTGTCACTCAGTGCAGATTACTGAGCGATAATGTTTTCAAACTTGAGACAGACACGTTGATATACAAAATGCATGTATCATTTTTTTACATGTCTATCAAATTGTTTGTATTATATATTTATACTTCTGTATTGTGAACTAGATATTTGCCGCCAGACGGACAAAATTGATATCCTATATGCTTTACCATGTGATATTTATGTATGTATAATATTATATACGCTGCATATCGTATGCATTTACTCGTACATTAAGTATATAGTCTACAATGCATTTCATACTGTGCATTAAGTATGTCGGTACAAGTCGTTTTTTGTTCCTCAATCTTCAAGTGTCAATCAGTTTTTGCTAGTCTTCTAAATTCAAGGATTGTCTAACCTTTTGATAATGTACGACTGACTCTTTTGTCTATACAGAAATTTTAGCGCTAAGGATTTAGACTGAATGAAGATTACATGAATTGTACACGTATGATTTCAAGGTCTTACTGGTTTATATATATGTGTCCTAGTTTAACTGGAATGATACGTCACCATTCAATTATGCAGATCTATGTCCTTGAATATCAATTTACAATGTAAGCACTTGTTAGATGGGACAGAATTTTCTCGATTTGTCAGACTGTTTTCGCAATCAAATTTCGCTCAATGTAATTATTAAATCAGTGCATTTGAAATGGACCATTATGACAAATGTTTTAATTTTTCGCTTAACTATTTAATCAATGTTAAAAAATATTGTTCGTTTACATACATGTGATTATAAACTTTGTTTAATCTGGTTGAAACTAGACTTGCTAGAAATTTAAATTTAGTCAATACAGAGTGGTCTCCCTTGCACTATAACTTGTCGTGTGTCTCAACTACAAAGTTTGAATTAGGGTTGGACAGTTGGAAATTAATGATAACATTTACTGTACTAT
This sequence comes from Mactra quadrangularis, assembly GCA_025267735.1. Taxonomy (NCBI): domain Eukaryota; kingdom Metazoa; phylum Mollusca; class Bivalvia; order Venerida; family Mactridae; genus Mactra; species Mactra quadrangularis. The sequence goes on from CM046299.1 coordinate 20,324,168, forward strand.
GCATGTAATTATCATTAAAATAATGTCACCGTTTATTTGTTTATATAATTGCCAACCAATTGCAATGCATTATGGGACAGTTGGTGCATTTATTGTATGAAAATATCGTAGCACGAAACATTAGAAATTTACGTAACTCGAGACTCGCGCCATCTTGGTTTATCATATCATTTGTTGATTTTTGCGATTACTTATATTGCGTATAAGGCTTATTGTATTATAAGATTTGTCGTAATACGGTTTAGATCTGTACAACCCCTTTTATTGGAATCCTGAAAGTGAATTGTCTTAAGTCAAAGAATTAAGAAATAAAGCTTTGGTAAAAGACCTGACATTACAAACGGCCATATTTACAACTTCAGATGTCAAGCATTTCCATACAATATATATAGACCTAGGCCAGTTCAGAGTATGTCATCACATAGTGTGCCCAGTTCTTTATCTGCAGGGCACAAACACTTATGAACGCTTATAACCAACTAAAGGAATGACTTTAGTGAGGGGCATAATTTTTAGCTCATGTACATGATCATTTGTTCCTCCTTGGGGAAAAAAGTGAAACATTTGAAATCAAATGTATGATCATAGTTTTGATAATACTTATTGTTTCTACAGCATTGCCATTGTTCTATTCTAAAAGTCAATTAAAATCAAAGCATACAACATAAATTAGATTTCCTTCTATAAAGTAGTCACAACTAATGCATTTTGACAAAATTAGGTAGACATTTTCATGATGGCGGCGGCCATCTTTGTCTGACTTCATATTTCTGTCCAAGAATTTAGTTTGCACAATATTATTTTGTGTGTGTAAGACAAATTTGTGAAAGTTTTGTTGGATTATTCAATAATCATAAATAATCAGTAAGAATGTATGACTGTACACAAGTAGTAAATGTCAGTTACCAAATTATCTCAATGTTATCATGCCAGTCAGTTTTAGAGGAAATGTTTCCTTGCTTCAATTTTCAGCCATTAATTAACCAAGCAGACAGTTGTTCCAGACGGTTTCTGCTCCCAGGAAACTTCCTGCTGCAAGCTGCATTCTAAATATGGAAGAAAATTTGTTGAAATGTTAAACATACCACATGACTTTGTTGTTGATTTTTGCAGGTTTTGGGCTGGCCCCATTGTTATTGTAGTCGCTATGACTACGATAGCACTTTGGACTCGTGAAAAAACTGTAAATGGCGTTGAAAATTTTGTTTCTTTTTGTGGCCATGTGTTTTTTTTGGTAAGACATAGTAAATAGGTTTTGCTTTATTCAATATGTATCTATCTCCGAATTTAGTGAATTATTTACTTTTTGACAACCTTTTGGTGTCTTTTGGTAGTTTTTCTTCTGTTTTCTGCAATGTTTGATTATATAGGTGTTAATATAGAGTACTAACTAACATTACTAATCAAAGTAGCTGTATTTATTTCTTTTAATGTCTTTATTTAAATGGTAGATGTTTGTATGTGGAAATGGGTGGACAAATATTAATGCTGCCATAGTAGAATTGTATTCCGAAGCCTGTTTCAGAAGAAAGTCACTTCATAGCAATTTTTTTAAATGCCCTTTTTTGTAGGGTACAAGTTCTAATTGGAATGATTTTACTTCAAGCTTGCAATTCCAAGATGGCAACTTGCACAAACAAAAGTTTGAGTCGTTACAAATAAAAAAAAGCTAATCAATCATCACCATGCTTATTTACTTTACTTGCTTTGACACAATCTATGCATTAAATGATGATATAAATCATGCGGGGCAGTCAGAGTCTGAAAAGCAGAGGTGTTCTGAATATTTTTGGTTAGCAAGAAGAAAGCTTGCAATTAAGTATCCATAATGTAAGATGGCCATACAAATATTGTAAAGCATGTTATACTTTCTCAACATTCTTCTTGTAAAATTTTAACTTGATTCAAAAACCTGTGTCTTCAATTCAAATGTTACTTCATAAAAACATGTCTTTTACCATTAGAAACTCTAGGTGTTTCATTTTGATGTGTTTAATTTAGGCTTGTGTGACTTTTAATCATTTACAAGACTTTTAGCGTATAATTTTCTGAACTTGATTTATGTTGTTTTACAGTTCATTTTTCAAGATATTAGGCCATTGGCCTATGAGTCAACTTACATAAATACATATAGATACATGAACAAATAATGGAGAAAATTACAAAATAATTTATTTGTAAAATTAGTAAAATTTGAATGCCTAGGGTGTGAATGTATATCTATAAACATATTAATTCAATACTTCCGGTGAGTAAGACTTAAGTAGTACATAAATGTACATATCATTAGGGCTGTCACGATATACCGGTATATTGCAATACGCGGCTGCAGCAATACGTACCATGGTATGATTTTAATGTATCAGTATTTGGTGATATTTTTTATTTCATTATAAAATTCTTTCCTTTGCAAAAACAGTAGTGAAATGTCAGTTTTTCCATTGTTCATTCCATCTAACCTTAAGTTGCAAGAATTTAACTGATTGGGGCGCGTCTCAGTCATAAATGACCGTAAATACTTAAAGAGGCTAGATTCTATCAGTAATTGCATATAAAATTTGCAATGTTTACATTAGAGGAACTTGGAATCTAAAAGCCCACAATATATCGTGGTACGTATCGAGATAGGATGACAGGGTATTGCAATATATCGCGGTACGGGTCTGGCGTATCGTGACAGCCCTACATATCATAAATTATTTGTTCTACAATATTAGAGTCCTCACTTGAGATCTACATTGGAAATCTTTTTAGATGTCCACATGTATAGCCTTGTTAATTAAAGTATTTATTAATACTTTATCATTATTGTAACAACTTGAAAGAATCCGCCTGACTAGCTCAGTTGGTAGCACACAAGTCTACTAATCGAGGGGTCTGGGGATTTTAAATCATGTAGGGCAGCAGTAAGTCGCTGACAAAAGTATGTGCCTAGTAGTTGGTTAACAGCTAAATCCTGAGATTTAGCCTTTCCAGGTACAGGGAGTAAGTTGACTCACCACCCTGATATAAACTATAATACAATGTGTTGCTACAGCTTTTAACCCAACTACCCCCCCCCCCCAAAAAAAAAAAACAACATGAAAGTAAAGTAAAAATTTTCAGCTGCGCAAACTTTAACATATAAGAGAACGCTATGGCGTTGTCACAATCATGATTCTCATTGTAATTAGGTGACTCATTTTAATTTGTAATAATATTTTGTTAATTTATTTATAAATGTTTACACTATCATTACTTTATTTTGGTTTGCTAATCATTTATATGTCAAAATATGTCTGGAAATAAAAAACCTGTGTTTCACTTATAAATTGTAATTAAATGATCTTCTCTGTCTAGTTGTTGGACTCCTTAACAAAGACTTGATACCTTCTAGAATAGCAGATTACTCCCACAAAGTACTTCATGTGCATTGCATATTACTAAATCTTTCATAAAATCTAGCAGGCACTCTTTGCACTCTTTCAGTTAGCACAAATTTAATCAGAGCAACTTTGTACAACAACCCCTGATCTTTGAAATCTCCTTCTGACAGGTGATCCTTCGCTGTACCAATTTTCACCTAGATGGAATAAAACAACTGTTAGTAAATTTCTAGCTCAAGAAAATAAGCTGTGCTCTTAGTTGAGTTCGAACCTGGACCTCTCTTTCTCTAAGTGCTCATAATATTCTTTCAACTGGACCAAATTGCTTCTACCCAAAGACCATGCTTTCAACATGTATGGTTTTTTTTGAAAATAAAGCTTTATTAAGACTTACCAAATTATAATAATAAATGTGATAATGTCACTGGACACTACTGGAGGATATTCTAAAAACATCATAAGCATACTACCTTAAATTGTCCCTATTCTGTACTTGTCAAGGTTATACATACAATGACTTATTATGGCCATACTACCTTAAATAATAATGTATCGTGTGCATACTACGGTGTGATACTACCTTAAACTGTCTACTATGTACTTGTCAAGGTTATAAATACAATGACTTATGGCCATACTACCTTAAATAATAATGTATTATGTGCATGCTACGATGATACTACCTTAAATTGTCTACTATGTACTTGTCAAGGTTATATCTACAATGAGTCATTTAACCTGTAGTTGGTTGACAATTATGGTATATGTATATTATGTCACCAGGTGTATTTGTAATATCAAAATAAAAATATTTTAACCCAGAAATTCTGACAGATTATAATTAAAGTTTCAGTTTAGTACAATTTGATAATGTTTAAATATTGGCGTCATTATCAGAGATGTTACTGTACATGAATATCCTTGTTTAATATGTTACAAGCCACTCAAACCTGGGTTGGTAGTGCAGTTGATAGCGCCCCTGGATTTGAAATTAGTGTACCGAAGGGGGTACGGGTTCAAATCCCAGGATGGGAAGGTTATACCCTAATCCATGAAAATTTGACAATAATGTCAATTTTCCTCCATTAATATGGTACATATATGGAGAAGTTTCTGACCTACAAGGCACTTAGCTAGCTCTGTTGGTAACTCAAAAGTCTATTTATCAAGAAGTCTTGGGTTTGATTCCTGGGCGGTGCATTCTTTAATGAAGTTGAGTCATGAAATAATTTCTTTAGCCATTCTCCCTCCTACCACTGATTCCAAATCATGTTGGGCAGTTGTCACACACTGACAGAAGTAACTGGACCATGAACAAGGAGAGAGTGCTGTATAGACTTGTTTCACAATTTATATCGCATGAATTTGCCCCAAAAATGTCGTAATTGACTCTTTTCTTATATTGAGTTACAACCAATTTGGGCTAAACCTGCCATATGTAGCTAAATTATGAACAATAATGTATTGAATCAATACACTTTAAATATCATTATGAATATATTATGAATTTGTTTGCAGAAGCAAATCTATATTATACAAAATATGTCCATTATTGTGTTCCTAAATTGAATCAATTACAAGCTCTAGCAGCAAAGTCACTAAGTTATCCAAGATCGCTAGACCAAAAAATGCATAGTATGTAAATTGGTTGTTGTTGAGGATAAATATTTTGCAGAAAGTCTAGCTAAAACATTTAAAAGTTCATTTTTTGTTCTTATTCAGACAGTTACGTAATTTTTTATTCATACTCCACAACAACCTAACGGTGAAGTAAATGCTAAAAGAAAATCCACTATAAAACCATTTAGATTATGAATTATTCAATATGCATGATTATTTAGTCATTTAGTGTAGAAAACGCAGACACAGTTCTCATCTAATATTATATATCGTCGTGATATTCATTAAACTATAGTGTGTGTTTTGTCACATGGGTTCTCTATACGTCTGTCTCGAGTTTACGAAAAGTCATAACCTCAAGTTATAAAACTTGCAGCCAGATAATGCATTTTGCAATATTGATTCTATAAGCTTAGGAGCATGTTATATATTATTTTGTTAGACAGTAAAACTGATTGTGTGCATGCATGAAGTTTGTTACATTAGTTTTCTAGAGAAAGTTACCGTTCGTTCTTATCTTGGCAGTCTATCTTTTACCCTGACAATGTTTTCGTGCATTTTGATGCGTTTTTTTAATTTTGATTAGTCCAGGATATACTGCTGAGTTATTTAATGATTCTACGCATTAGAGAAATATTTTCATGCCATGATTTTTGGTTATTTTATGCTTGCTGCATTTAATAGGTGCTATTTATTTTGTGCATTTTGTTTGCAAACATGATTACCGGTACATTAATTATTTTGGGGCTTCAAGTAATCATATGTGAATTTGGAACAGTCAAACTGTTGTCCCTTGGTGTTTGGGATAGTGTTTTGAACTGTTGCCCTCAGCTTACGATCTCGTAAAACAGTTCAAAACACTATCCCCCACCTCAGGCCAACAGTTTGACTCTACAGTTCCCAAATCACATATGTATAACTGTATAATATTATCTTTTAACTTAACAACAAACCTTGGAAATGGTTATTAATTCTTAGTCTATTGTAGTACTAACACCTACTTACTGATTATGTAGTGACATTTCTATCCCCTTTTACTTTTATCAAAATCACTTGGCTTTTTTAATGAGACGATGTTCATTTTAGTATATATTGTATTTATTTTCTACTTGAGGTTTTGGGCTGGTCCAATAACTATACTTATAGCAACATTAGCTGTACCTGAGTATAAGAGAGAGAAAATTGTACATGGACTAGAAGTTGGCATTGCTGTTGTTGGACATTTCTTTTTCTTGGTAGCTAGATGGTGCCGAGTGAACTAATACTTTCACTGATTGTACAACAGACTTTTTGAATGATTTTGTTTCACTGTTTATCATTGGATTTGATGTGTGTTTATTGTCCCACATTGATTTTCATTTTTGTCAAAATCAGCATTTTTGAAAGGTGACCCTATAAGGGTACCCAACAGAGTTAACAAACAGTATTTTCAGCTGAAACTGCATTGGCTCTTATTGTATATAATATCTGTTCTGGAAAAATGACCAAATTTTATATTCTCAAATTATCATAATATATGTATTGTACAATTTTTCTACATTTTTGGAAGGAATCCTATAAAGATACTGGACAGAGTTAACAATGAGTAGTTTCAGCAATTGGCATAGAATCTTATTGTATATAGTATCTGTTTTGGAAAATTTTATATTTATCAAATTATCATTAAAAAAATACTATTTATTTACCTTGAAAAAGGCATCCAACAGCCGAAACGTTGGATAAATAGATATGATATGTTTGTACATCTTATTGTTGTGTATTATTATTCTATAATCAAATTTTCAAACATTTATGACATATATTTTACAATCTTTTTACGTTTTTGGAAGGTGATCCTATAAAGATACTGGGCAGAGTTAACAATGAGTAGTTTTAGCAATTTGCATTGGTTCTTATTGTATATACAGTGTAACCTCTGCAGAGCGACTTTCGGCAGAGTTTGAAAAAATGGCCGCCCTGCAGAGGTGTCGCTCTGCAGAGGTAGTCTTTTTCTACCGATCACGAAAACGGTCGTTTTCGGTTCGGAAAACTGGCCGTTATCCGTTCCGTAATGTAAATACAGTTTCCAGCGAGCGCTGATCGACAAAAGTAAAAAGTTTTAATAAGATTGCGAAGCTTTTTAAGTAAATGATTATAACGGTTAAAAAATCCTAGCATGAAGGTTAGTTTTATGCAAAAGAAAGCATTACACTAGAGAAATCGCTTCTGTTACTGTCAAAATGTTTTTATACTTGTCTAACGGCGAATACTGTTTAGCATGAATAATCGTCGTCTTTTCGGGAGTAAATATCTGATATTATCTTAAACCTCAAATAATCTCAAAACAAAATTCATTTCCTCGAAGCTTTTAAAATAAGTACAATAACAAATAAGTTTCATTTATTATCTTCAACTAGCTGGACGTATGTACATCTGATACTTGACGTCAGCCTACCAAACAAAGCGCTCCTCATCTCAGGTCCGTTCGTTGGTGTCATGGAAACCATATGTTGCTTAATATTAACCCCTGTTAGTCAAATGACTTAACAAAATGACACTTGAGGGTAGTATTATACGATTAAGGGTATCGCTTATTGTTTAAATTATCCGTCATAGATAATTATCGATTATTGATATTAACCTTGCTAGACTTAGTGTCGCTGTATACAATTAAAGATTAGCTTTGGGAATTTATTTGAACGGCCGTTTACCGCTCTACGGAGGTGTCGTTCATTAGAGGTAAATCATAGAGTAAAATCGTCAGGGGGGATTCTAATATGCCGCTCGTAGGAGGTTGCCGCTCGTTAGAGGTGCCGTTAGCAGAGGTTATACTGTAGTATATATTTTGGTAAGATGACCACATTTTATATTCCATTATAATTATTATATTATGCTATCATTTATTCAGTATGAAATTGGTAAACTATTCCTGAAATTTCAATATGTGACTTATTATATATGCTGATTTTGACTAGGAGAAAATGTGAGGGACATTATCTAGATTTGATTAAAACAATGTACACACTCTTTCACTTATCAATTGTTAGGACTATTCACCATATATTTTCTGCTTATGATGTCTTTGAATATTATGTTGTATATGATAACCATTGTTTTGTAAACCTCCCTCCCCTTCCTCCCATTTCATGTATGATTTAACTACAAATTTATAAATAAATCACAGATTTTCTGTAATTGTTTTGAGTTTTACATGTCCATTCTAATTCTCTGTGTGTTTCATAAAATTAAGATTATCTTTCCTTTCCTTTTTAAACTAGAAATATTTTGTGTTTAATCTATAATTTGACCTTACCAACTATTCTTCTGTCCTCTGATAGGTTCTTGTATAATTTTATTTTTACCACATACCCATATTATAGAAAGAGTCTCTGTTTATACTAAAACATTTTTTTTTAATTTTACCTTATGAATTTTCTGTTAAATAGAATTTTCATCATGTAATTTTATGTTACTAATTTTAAATCTTGTTTATGAAAATTAAATATTGTAATTAAAGGATATAAATATCAAATGTTTATGTTTTTATTTAAGTTGATTTTAATAAATTTTAGTCTTAAACTTAGATTAATATCCACAAATATATTATTCAAACCTTTAAATATTTTGTCAAATTTCCCATTGTAATTACATTGTAAATAATACTGATTATTCATGTTAAATATCATCATATTTTAAGGTTTTATGTTAATTTAAAGATTGATAATTCCTTTAATTGCTAATATTGTTATGTTCAAATCTATTATTTCAGATTTTGACCCGTCCGTCTGCTGCCAACAAAAACTTTCCATATCATGTTAGAACAACACAAGTGAGTATTGTATAAAAATATGATTGTTTTTAGATATATTTACCATTATCTAACTCTCTGATTTAATAAACACATTTGGAACACCTCAACCATTCATTAAATTAATAGTCTCGGAAGAATTCTTGGGGGGGGGGGTCTACCAAAAGTACTGGGTTTTTGCTACATAAGCGAAGTGAAGTACTGGCGAAGCATGTAACCGTTATGCAAAAAAGTTCTTGTCATTAACACATAAGGATTTGTAAATACATTTTTTACTGTATATGTGACTATATATTATTTTATAATCATGCATTTTAAATTATGAACTAAAAAACAAGACATATATCACTGCCAGCTCCAACTTTTTGGTGGGCACTGTGTATATCTGTAGGAACAGTGCAGGTACAGTGGTAGCTAGGACGTGACACTGTGCTTGGGGATCTAAAGGTCCCTGGTTCCAATCCCATCAGGCGCATTACTAATTTCCTTGAGCAAAAATTTACATCCAGGTGTAAGTACCTGCAAAGGTGGTATAATTCTGTTGCAGCAATTTGTTGGCTGAACAAAAACAAAGTAAAGATCTCCCCATGGAAATTAATAGAAAGAAACCAGTAGCCCGATGACCAGGGGTGATAGCTGTAAAGTCTGTTAATATGCAATAGCATGAAACGTAGACTTTAAACTGCAATTACTTTTACATTACTTTACTGTAAAACTAGTTCATTTCCTGGTCCCCATAAGTACAGAACTAGAAAGATAATGTGTTTTGCTGAAGGAAACAATGGGAAGGTTTTGGATGGGATTTGAACCAACCAAGAGCTGGCAAGTCCAAAGTCATAACCACTTTGCCTTGATATAGATAAAAACTATTGAATTAATTAATTGTCTTTAACTATAGTCCGACAATATTAACCTGAGCTTGACCTTTATGCTAGAATATATTAAACTCAGTATTTACAGTCTATTTTTGTCTTCGTTTGTAGATCACGCTTTATCGTAAGCTTTCGGCAAAATACACGCATTGAACTATTAATTTAATTTTCATTAGTATAAAAACTTTGAAACTGTGCCACAATATTGCGGACTTTGGTGTTTTCTCTAAAACTTATGTGTCCAAAATAAAAGTACAATAACATGCCATGTTGTAAAATTGATTTACAGTCACATAGGTTGTTATTAACATGTGTATAACTGTATATACCCATACCGATACTCACGATTCAATGTAATTGAAGTGTGTAATTATTAAAATTAGGTAGTTCAAGCTCAGGTTAATTTTGTCCCACTATACAAAATTTGTTGGGCTCTGTAAATTCTATTTTTTCTTCTATGTTTATTACAGATTGGTATATTAGAGAATGCACCACATCATACTGGTGATGGTATGGACGGAGATATCGGTGGTCAAGCGTATGCGGTCAGTGGTCCGATGCAAGGTAGTAGTAGTGGACCAGATTTAACAAGTTTATTTGTTACATCACAAACCAAATCAAATGAGAAACAGAGAGAAGCTGAGACATCCATGGTGGGTAATGGCGTCAGTAACGGAATGAGTAATGGTACATCTACCCCACCACCTCAATATAACTCCGTAAGTTGTCTACATTGATTTATAGACGATATTCATCAACTTTGGCAGAAGATTCATTTTTATTTCATCTAGTGCACTCGGAAAACCATTGAGAATACATTTTTTCACAAGTACTACTGTACTAATTTGTTATAGCTCGATTGTGATACAACTTTGATTTATCACTTTCGAGACTGCTTCCTGGTTGCCAAGTACTGAGCTAGCAGGATAAAGTTTCATGCTTAAGAAAACAACAGGTTAGGTTTTTGCTTGGGGTTCAAATCAACTCCAGACTGGCAATCCAATGATTACTAATCCAATGTTGTACCCACTCAACCATGTTTGCTCACTAGTGGTGTAACCATTAGTGAAGATGTTGTTTTCTGAACTCATGAGTTGAAATAAAAAAGATCTTTCTCCAAAATTGATGAACATTCTGTTTAAATTTATGCTTAGTATTTTGTTTTGGTATAGATATTTAACACGAATATTTCTACTCTAAGATGACATTACTTTTATTCTATTATATCATCATTTTAACCATGAACATACAAGATGGCTTGTCTGGTCACTGACATTGAGTCGTACTTTGACATATAAAAGTACATCAGGTAAAGCAGTATAGTGGTGGCACCCAATGTATTAGGTTTTGGATAATTATGTTTTTAAATGAACATTTCTCACTACATAAAAAAACAAATATGTTTAAATCAAAGAAACTTAGTACAAGAATTACAGTGGCTTGTAACCTTATTTCCAGTTGTTTGGTTACATTAATGCTAAATAAAGTATTCAAAATACTAACGAGAAATAGTCAATGTCCAACATGTCTCTACTTTGTATACATGGTTTTTGGTTAATCGATCGCTAAATTTTAGTGCACAAAAAATGCGACTTCAAAAGACATAATATATGGCACCGAACTCCTACCAAATTGACCATCGTCAGAAAATATTTACCGTATGTAAAATAAAGAAAAAATAAAAGAAGAATTTGTACCTGAAGATGCCATGTGCAGTGCCACCATTATTGCACTTTGCAATTATGCAATTGACCCATTAACAATTGTGGTAAGGAGCAGGTAATCCAGACTTGCAAGATGTCATAATTTTGGCCATGAAAGATTTTACATTTTCATTGTATATTTTTTAAGGAACACCACATTTCACTGTGAAGCATGAAAAAAATATAGAAAAATCAAACTTTACCATAACAATTCCTTTTTCAAGGATTATGTATTAGGTTTTAGTTTTTGTGAAATATGAGAATAGATTCCATGTTAAAAACTCAGTTTAGTTTGTTAAGGATTTCTTTGATAAGAAGGGATAAACAAATACTGGTAAAGAAAGGACCCCAAGCCCAGGACATGTAAAAATTAATATATATGTACTAATGAAAATTACCTATTTCATGATAATTGTACGTACAAATGAAAACTGTGCATATAGGGAGCTCATGGGAAAACTAGGACTTATGTCCAACAGACCTCTTATGGGTGGTGTTACAGTTATAAATAAACTTAATTATCCTTATTTAGACATAATAGATGGTCATCAAACATACGTTCATTAAAAAATAAATTTGCTTATTGTGGAAAAAGCACAGCTTGAAATTTTACACACTTTTATGGTCTTGCATGTTAATATTTATTTTATAGACAAGAGCAGCCTCAACAGTCAATTGAAAGGTCTGTGCATGAACTGCTTTCGTTTAATAATTTCATATACATTTAATGTTGTTTGATTTTCTGTTTGATTGCTTATTAACTCCTTTGAAGTGCTATTTGTCAACCAGTGAGCATTCAACCCTCACTGGTTTGGATTTAGCCACTTATTCTTTATTTAAATATTGTATGCAAATGTATTTTTTTTCTTCTGGAAAAATGCACTTAACAACATTCTGGTGCAAAATTATTAATCAAAACTTCATGAAAATGATTTATTATCTCCCTTTGATATGAAAATAGTGTAATATGTATGCTTGGGTTTTTTATGTTGTTTAATTTTATTCAAATCTCAGTGGTGCATACATTGACTCTACTGATTTAAATACTCAATCTTTGTTTGATAATTTTCAAAATAGCTATACCTATTGATAGTAAGTACAGAAGTACTGTAGTGAGTATTTAAATCAGTGGGGTTAATGTATGCACAACTGACAGTTGAATAGAATTTAACATTAATTATAACAGGTATCCCTCTTTATAATATATCTTTATATTGTGTCCCAAAGGGACATTATTAGTTACACAGTCAGTTACTGACCGGATACGGTGTGATACCGGGTCAGTAAATTAATATTGGGTGAGAGTGTAGCTCGAGCCCAATATTTATTCACTGACCCGGTATCACACTGTATCCGGTCAGTAACTGACTGTGTAACGAATTTATCTTACCGAGTACCCCCATCTGAGTAGAAAAATAAGGTTTCGTCAGCGCTATCATTTATAAATTTTGTTACTGACTGGATATTAGAATCTACTGACCTAATATGGGATAATACATGGTCAGCACATGACCGCTCTCGGCCAATGAAAAACGAGTATTCTGTACGAGGTAAGATAAAGGTTCGAATCCCACCTTCCATGACAATTTTCCTCCATGAATAAGGTATATGGAATTTCTGGCCTTGTGGAAGGGTAGGTGAGTACTGGTTATAGACAATCAATAAATATCTATATATTATTATTATTTATAATGGTATCTGCATCTCTTAGTTTATAATTATAACAATACATTGAGTCCATACTTTATATAAAGTATTTTATGTTTTATAAACTTTACTTCTAGGATACATGGAGTACAATAAATGTTGTAGGTTTATTTTTACCTTGTCTAAATATTCTTCATAATTATAACAAAACAATCAAATTTCCTTGTTAATTCAACATGTAGTACATCAATCCCTCTATTATCAGCTCTACTTCAGTAGTCACATGTCCTTTACCCTTTCATATTGTGTTTAAAACTTTGATTTACAAAAAATGACATTGAAACAAAGTGTTTTTCTTTAGATTTCAAATGAAAGTTTGTTAATTGACTAATATCCGGAATTCAAATATTTGGGTTTTCCCCTCCGGTACAAACAAACTTTCACATATGTCTGTAGTAAATATTTAAATCAGTGGGGTTAATGTATGTACCATTGACAGTTGAGTAAAATTTTACATTTGTAATATTTTATTGTACTTTAAGGTTTAATAATTTTCTAAACGCTGGTTGCTGCATTTCCTTCCTTGAAAATTTAATAAAAGGAATACAACCTTTTGATGTTAATGTGCATTTGAACCCAAAGAAACTAATGTAAAATTCAATGCATAGTCAGTATTTTGATGGGTGAGTGCGAAACTAGTACATTTACTTTTATTACATGTAGTTAGACTAGTTTTGCCCTGACCCATCAAATTGCTTCAAGTATTTAGGGTGACACTCTTATCTAGCTAATTTGCCCAAATATTAAGTTGGTGCTGGCTGGAATATAGTCAAGTGAAACTTAATGTAATGTTTAGATAATTGACCTAGTTGATAAATTGTTCATTATAGCATTTAAGGTACTCATTCACAGATTTCAACATAAATATCAACTTTTTTTCTAAACTAGTAAAAATTGTATGGAAATATTTTTTGGAAGCAGGAAAGAAGTGTTCTGATAATTTTTAGTGCAAATTGACATACAATTGCAAATGATGGTGTTTCATGTAGTAAATATCTACCCTGTATGTCACAGTTTAGACACTTTTGGTGCATTTTTCTAATTTTTAATGTATATTTCTTGCAACATATAGGTTAGTTTGTCTTAAAACAATAAGAAATAATTTGAATATATATTGAAATTATAGAAAAATCAAACCAAATCTGTGAACTAAGTACCTTAAATAAACATTAGAAAAAAATATACAAAATACTAAAAAATATAATTCTTGATAATGCATTATGATCAATAATGACTTCTAATTACAAATACTAAATATCATTTAATACTATCAAAAGAAAAGCAATTTTAATTTGAGTTCCATTACTTCATGATTTTTATGGCTTAGATTACGTGAGACTGTTTGTTTGGATATATTGAATTTTATTGAAAATACATAAAATGTCTGATGTTAACATCTCCTGGTTTTTACGTCTGCTTACTGCATATAGCTGGAAGTAGTTTTATGGAGAAAACTTACATTTTGCAGTTTTAGCGCAAAACGGTCATAACTCAATATAAGAAATGAAAGAGTTACAACCGTTTTGCGCTAAACCCACAATTTTGCAGTAGTTGTAAATTTAATGTAAATTAAGATATAACATTTTCTCTAGCATGCATTCACTAGAGTTTCCCGGCGTACACGTCAGTATCACGCCGCTGTACATTGTTGGTAGTTTCTTGTATTATTGATTATCTTTCAAGTTTAAAATGATTTTACAGACAGACATTGTACGACTGTGTTATATATCCCTAGTCTGATACAATTTAATCTTTTATTTTACGTCTAGTTTAAACAGCCTCGTGTGGTTCAATCTATTGGACGAAATAGAATGAATAGCTCCGCCCACCTCATTGGAAATGCGGAGGAAGATTACGAGATAGATGAAGTAAGGGTCTTGACCCATTTTTCTCTGATATCCCTTTTACTGGAGTTTTTTCACCCAAATAATCATCACTCGAGGCTTTTCTTTTTTAACCCAAAGTCACATTATTTCATGTGTGTGTCTAACATTTTTTCTTTTTCATTTTAAAAAATGTAATGAAAGCTTGATTTCTGTGGTTAATTTTATCAGTCAATATTCTATGATTTGTTAAGGGCTGTTTATGTTTACAAAAAAGAAATAAAATCTGTTGTCTGTCTGTCTGATTGTTAGATTATTGACCATGTTTCCATTTTATATTAGTATAGAATGAATATATATCTTCTGGGAGCTTGTTTATACAAGTAATTTATATCTGTCTGCAAGCCTCGGTTTCTATTGACTTTTTCTTGGAATTCTACGGATTCTTTGTACAGTAGATCTAATTATCATTTTTGATTCATTATAACATAAAACCTGGATTGGTAGCGCAGTTGGTAGCACACCTGGATTTTGAATCTAGTGTCCCAAAGGGGGAACGGGTTCAAATCCCACCCTAGGAGGTTATACCCTTCCACGAAAATTTGACAATAATGTCAACTCTCCTCCATTAATAAGGTATATGGAGGAGTTTCCAGCCTTGTGGAAGGGTAGGTGAGTACTGGTTATAATAGACAAGGCTCCAGGAAAGCTAGGTTATGTGCGCTGGACGCCCTCATATAACCTATATAATGTGTTGCCATGGCATTAAACAGAAAAAATATCACACATTATGTTATATATTATAATTATGGTATAAATGATTGTATTGAAGTTTTAATATAGTAACATGGTTACATGGACTTGCTTTTTAATAAAGTCAGTTTATTATTTGATATATTTTATTTCAAAAAAGCATTTTTTATATAAAAAAAACACATTTGTTTTTTTTCCTTTTTGTATATTTCCTTACTTACAGACTTAACTATTCAATAAATTAATATTATGCTGAATGTATATTATCCCTTATACAGGGTTCGTACAGACCTGGAAAAGTCATGGAAAATCGTTTTTTTTTGAAGAAATCATGGAAAACTCAGGGAATTCTGAAATTTGGTAATTTATCAGGGAATTATCATGGAATTTCACAAAAGAATCATGGAATTTCTAATAAATATCCTTGAATTATTTAATTTGCAGAGTATTATTCGCTTAAAGTAAAAATGTACTATTTAACTATAATGCATCTACGTTATACAACAATGGCGTTTGAAATGGGGATTTAGTTGTGTTACACCTAGCTATATTTTTCTCACGGGTACAATTGTTGTGACACCAGTTGGATTACTTCCATTTTTGCGACCTTGGCTTAGTTTCGTGTTCAAATCATTTTTATGTGTTTTTTCTTTACCATATTGAGGACTGGTGTTGTTAAACAGATGAAATTTGATATCATGGAAAATTGAAATTTATCATAGAAAAGTCATGGAAAAATCATGGAATTTTAGGTCAGCAAGTCTGTACGAACCCTGCTTATATCCATAGACAAAATACATGTACCAATATAAGTATAGTATAGTAAACTGAGTTCTTAATATGAAAATATTTCTGGAGAACCAATCATGTTGAGTATATATTTGAATAAACACTTAGAAGATTTTTTGTGGACTAATCAAGTCTCGTTTTATTTTTAAATCTAGGGTTAAGTATGTATGCAGTCCTCTGCCCATTTGTAACTTCATGTACTATGGCTTGTAGCAAAGGATCATCTATTACTACCTTGCAAAACTAAAAAGGGACTAAATCTGATTTAAATAAGTTTGTCTTGGAAGTTCCTCAAATGGTACCTTAAAGTTGAAAGCACGAAATGCTTATTACTAATGCCAAGATTACCTGACATAGTGTACACACTTTATTAATATCTACCAAAATGCACCATTAATCTTTAAATGGTTAAGACATTTAAATGCAGTCTCAGTTGCTATGCTGGGGCAGAGCAAACATTAGTGGTGGCAATTTTGAAAGAGGAGGGGTTCAGACATGTTGAAACATTTATTTGACCATTAAAGGGTTAAAGCTAGATGACATGACATGGCGTAATATTGTACATTATTTATTAAGCAGGGCTTGACAAATCCTCTCGTCCGCTCGTAATTACGAGTAGAAATTGACTTAGGACAAGTTGATCTTCTCGCAGAACTCGTCCTGCAGGACGAGTGAAATTTTAAACTGAAAAATTTCAAATGTTAAGTTTTTAAACTCATATAAAATAGAACTGTCACTGTCAGGCAATGATTTATCACATGAAATGCTAAAATAAGAATTTGATAATAAGAATAAAGATAATAAATACAGAATCGCTGTAATAAAAATTTCATGTTTGTTACTGATTCATTCAAGTTAACAATTTCCTTTTGTGATGCACAGGACGAGTACATATTGCAGCAGGACTAGTGAAAATTCTAAGTTGCTTGGCAGGACAAGTTGCTTTCAGAAAATTTGTCGAGCCATGGTTTAAGAGAAGATTAGATGACTTGTATTCCCTTGTGACTCACATGACATTTTCTACAGAGTACAGAATTTCTGTTCCTAATGGAAAATCAAGTTTTTGTATTGTTGTCCTTGAATGATTTTTATTTGTTAATATTTTACCTGTTGATAAATACCATTATTTATGATAAGATAAAATGACCTTGGGAATACTTAATGTTGTCTATAAAAAGCTTAAAACAGTACATCAAAACATTTTTTTTTGTATAGAGGTTTTGTTGTTGTTTATGTACAGATTATTGTTGTTAAAGATTTTGACAGATTTACGATGAAAAGTTCATATTATAATGTATACTGCACATTATATCAGACTTTATAATGCTTCATCCAGACAGTCTTGTCCATAATGCTTATAGAAATGAGAAATGTCCCATTGTGCTGAACCTGTCTATATCTGCTAGCAATGGGTTGTTAACACTAATGGATGGACCCAGTCTAGATTGCTAGCAATGGGTTGTTATCACTTAAATAGATTTACCTGGTCTAGATCTACAAGCTATGGTTTCTATATCTCAGCAATTTTGGAGAGGCAGTTTCCGAGTGTTGTCTAGCTTTCATGGTCACAGACAGTTAATGTTTCTTTGATACACAAACTATTGTATTTTCTGATGTTTGGTGAAATAAGTTGGACAATATGACATTTACTCTTGATAGTGACATTGTGATGTTACATTGAAAGCCATCATGAGTAATATAATTATAAAATTTATTGTGTAAACTTCCACTGATCATATATTCAGACTTAGCTTAATTTATTATATTTATACAATAAAAATTGGCAGGTTTAACTCAAAACAGTCGTAACTCACTCTTTTCTTTTATTGAGTTACAACCTTTTTTCTGCTCAACCTGCGAAATGTTGCTGGGAAAACAAAAGTTATTGCCTTTTTTATTGAAGACAATGAGTTGTAGTTTAAGATAAATCATATTTTTGATACAATTATAACTAATTGTTAGTAGTGTACTAACTTACAAAATCAAATTTGAATTCCTGACACACACAAGTCCTACTAACATGTCTTTTAGTCTTTTTAATTGTAATTTATCTTGGTGAATAGTTTTGTTGTTCGTAATCTATTTTGATATAGCTGTCAATAATCAATCTGGATCTAGAATAGATTTCTTCTACTTACAGTTATTTCCAATTGTATTTAAAATTGACCTCAATCAATAGTCTGATACAGGTATTTGAAGGTATAACTTCAATTGTACACATTGATGATACCACCATTTCTAATAAGTTAAAGTAGTTTTTTTTTAAACTGATATTTGACATTATAGTCATTCTATTTGGTAAGTTATTCAATATTAACAATTGTAGCCACACCTACAAGTACCTGTATGAGACTGGTGATCATTGTCAGTATTAACAATTGTAGCCACACCTACAAGTACCTGTTTGAGACTTATGGTCATTGTCAATATTAACAAATGTAGCCACACTTACAAGTACCTGTATGAGACTTATGGTCATTGTCAATATTAACAATTGTAGCCACACCTACAAGTACCTGTTTGAGACTTATGGTCATTGTCAATATTAACAAATGTAGCCACACTTACAAGTACCTGTATGAGACTTATGGTCATTGTCAATATTAACAAATGTAGCCACACTTACAAGTACCTGTATGAGACTTATGGTCATTGTCAATATTAACAAATGTAGCCACACTTACAAGTACCTGTATGAGACTTGTGATCATTGTCAATATTTACAATTGTAGCCACACCTACAAGTACCTGTATGAGACTAGATGTCATTGTCAGTATTAACAATTGTAGCCACACCTACAAGTACCTGTATGAGACTGGTGATCATTGTCAATATTTATAATTTTAGCCACACTTACAAGTACCTGTATGAGACTTGTGGTCATTGTCAATATTAACAACTGTAGCCACACCAGCAAATACCTGTATTAGACTGGTGATCATTGTCAATGTTAACAATGGTATCCTTGCCTACAAGTACCTGTATGGATTGATGACATAGTCACTTCTACTATAGCTGTAGTATAAATTGTCATTCCAAGAATGCAATGTTTCAATTTTTTATACTATATTTAAAGTTAAAGACATTTATTTTATCAGGTTACAATGAATGACCCACCACCTTACCTGAATCATGTATATGGAAGTCTACAAGATTCAACTGTTAGTTGTATTAAGTTATAATAGACATGTCATATATAGTCTAGATACTGTTCACATTGTTTGCAAACTCATTTCAATGTTTTTAGAATATGGAGCTTTTATGTAGCTTGCTTAATTTGCACCAAATGTTGCTAGACAGTACTACATAAAAACACACAAAATCAACATTTGTACCTTTATTTGATTGATGAGTCTTAGTTTAACATAAACTTCTTTTATTGTATCAAGTTTTCAAAACCAGGAACATAGTATATGTTAGTAGGACATCTGACTACCAGTCAAGGGCCATAGGTTTGAAACCTAGACCAGACATTTATACCTTTCTGGTAATGAAAAATTTACTACAGCCAGTGTCCTGCCTACCCTTATATCAAATATACCATGAACAATTGTCAACATTTGTCATGGGTATGTGCTTAAAAGCTTGGGTCCAGAATGTAGGCCTTGTGCAAGGACTGTAAAGCTACAGTCCCATAAACATAAAAATAGCTGTAAGGGCACAGTACGGGGGCTATGCGATCAAACTCAGCAAGGACCCGTACGAACTCTTGCGTAACCATACAAACTGTTATGTTTTTTTTGCCAGAGTCCGTGAGATGAGCCCAGGATACACGTATCGTGACCAAGTATGAATTAAACTTGCATATCTTCTAGCTATGTCTCTATACGGGTGTGTTGTTTTGTGCCATGTGCATACCTTAATATGCAAGGCTTCCCACGATCTACGGCTGTCTGCACATACGGGTCCGCAACATGCCATGATTTTATGGGAGTGAGGCATAAGGAGGATGGCAAGCCACCCTAATATGCTTGAAAATATGTTAATGTACACCTTAAAGCACCTAATTATATAATTATATAAATATAATGAATTGCTAGTTTTTGAGCTGAGTATTATATTCCTTATTGAACAAAAGTCTTGCTTTATGTTGCTTAAATGTAAATGTAAGCCAGTGTTTCATTGTAAATGTCTGAAATGGCTTATATATATATAGCTTATATGTGCTGCATTAAGCATACTTGTTGTGTCTGTGGCTTGACTATATATAGTTGATACTGGGCAACATATTATCAAAGATGTTACGATTATTTATCTATACAATATAGATAGATTTAAGCCTAAAATCAGTGGTTACAAGACTGTTGATAATTTGAGCCCCTGGTATCCACATGTGTTAATGTGGGCAGGTTTAAGCCATATAAATTGTCAATGATTTAACTTTGATGGAAATGATCCCTTCACTAAAATATGCATGGTGACCTTAAGTAGCATGATGCAACTATTCAAATGTGGTGTGTTTGAATTGTTGCCTCCCATTTGGTGTAATTGTTGATATGGTACTGGAACTATTGTGTAAGAAAACTGTTTGGGAAGCCTGGTTTTAGAAGAGTATAAAGAATATCATACAAAACAAATGCTGATAAACTTTAAAAATTAATGTTTAAAATAGAACATAATGAAAACTATGTCTATAAAATTCATAATCTTTTAAAAATGAAAGCAAATCATTCCCTGTTGAATAAAAACCAAGTCTGGTAACTTCAACTCAATCAGATTCAGATTCTGTCAAATGGCTTACAAAATTAATTTCTCACATTTCTGTATTGTGTTAAAATGTCTTTTGATTTTATAAATATATTCCCTATAGAATTTAATATAGTTATCTGTTCTACCATTAAACAGCTGTAACTGCATTTTGCAGACTTAGTGCAAAAGTGTCGTAACTCACACTTTCTTTAAATTAAGTTACGACCATTTTACACTTAGTCCGCAATTTGTATACCGGTAAAACTTGACCATATGATATTGTATAACTTTCTTCACAAATTCTCTGGTACTAATATCCCCTCCAGTCTAGTTTGTCTACAACTATACATCCTTATATAACATGTACTGTAGTCTCTTATATCTAGGTATTTCTTTCTGATTTCTCCATACATGGTCATTAAGATCATTATGTCCACTTTCTAGGTCAGTCTGGTACTAATGACCCAGTTTACTAGACTGGACTAGACTAGAACTATGTCATTCTTATAACCCTTTCAGCTGTATCATACTGTAGAATGTTGATACTAATTGTATGTAGAAAAAATTTAGTTTAGTTACTTGGTTCAATGCAGTAGCGGTCCAGTGGTATGACACACACTTAGGGGCCAAGAGGTCTTGGGTTCAAACCCCACTCAGGGCACTGCTAATTTCCTTGAGAAAATAATTTTCCTACAATTGTTCCATTTCACTCAGATGTAAATGGGTATTGTGAGGGATCACCTGCTCGAAGGAGATTTCAGTGATCAGGCAATATCATCAAGTCGGCTGAATATGTACATCGTCGACGTACCTAAGTTCGCGACCAACCTTGATTCGCGGCAATTTTTGTTTATGTTCATACTCTCGCGAGATTTCGAAATCGAGGCTATAACCTGACGTCACGTTTACTACTTGGTTTACGCTACCGTATCGATCTATTAACTTAAACAGAATGCGTTTTAAATAGTTTTTTTTGGCAAAATTCGTTTGAGATTACACAATTACACACTTTTTCTTATTCCAAAATATGTTGACTTTGATATTAACAATTTATTTACCGAAAACATAAAAAATACTTAACTAGAACGTTTGTCTGCAATGTTTTTCGTAAAATCTGGGATACGAGACACAAAAAATAATTTTCATTGGCCTTATTTCAATGACGTCACAGCTCGCGAATCTAAAGTACCTTTTTCAAGATGGCTGCCGTTATGCAGTTGTAGTTTGTTTTTATGTGTTTCAACCGTTTTTTTTGCACTTCGGACAGGATTATTGATTGATATTGGTGCAAAATAAAATGATAGTGTCAATAAAGCAGGTTAACAACGACATTAAATGTTTTAAGTGACATTTTATTGTTTTTAACGCTTAACACCGCGAATCACGGTTAGTCCTGGACATATATAGAAGCATACCACACTTTTAAGTAATTAATTCTTATAAAGCTTTGAGCTAGATTTAGTATGATTTGGTGCTGTAGAATTAATAATCTAATCAAAATATTGTTCATTGTTAAAGTATTCTATATTCAACTGACACATTATTAAAATTTTAAAGGTTTTGTATAAAATAGCTAGTTGTAGTTGATAACATTATAATAATAAATATTACATTATAAAATTTACATGACATTTTTGTATGTATAAAGTATTGAAAAGTTATCATATTTGCACATATTTTTACTAAATTTGACCTTATTCTATTCTTATTTATGTAGATCTACATTAGGCCTGTACTAAGAAAGATGTATTGTTCGTTTTTTTCTCAACTGTCAAAAACATGAATAATTTCACGGTGAATACCGTCTTAATACATCCATGAGTTTCCGAAAGTGTGTATTATGATCGAGTAAAGCTGTTTATGCCGTATGATATGTTTTAATCAAGATATTTTTAATAACAATTAGTCCACCAGTACAAAATCAATGCATTCAGTCACCGTGGAATTATTCAAGCTTTGACAGTTGAGAAAAAACGGACTATATAAGCAGGGCTTGACATTAAAATTTAAACTAGGTTGCCCAGTTAGACAACCATCTTTATGTTTTGCTTGCCCAAACCAAGTGTTTACTTGCAGTAACAAGTTGCCCAAAACCTAATTATAGGTCATCAATGGCAATAGGGCAACCTTGTACATGTATGTCAAGCTGTGTTTAAGTTTTAAATATTAAGTTAATTTAGTGAGCGATACAGTCATGTATACATAAATATTTCAGCGGCTAAATTGTTTTATTAGTGAGAATTTTCACCCATTTTCAATTATATGATAAAAAAATATATAATATGTATATAATATATTTCAAGAACTATATGTGTTCTTGTTGTTTCATAGTCATTTTATTTCAATTATATGATATAAAGCCTTTAAGAAGGTGCTCATAAAGAAGCGATATGTTTTTTATACTATATAACTTAATATTATATTTCTATATTTCAGTTCCCTATGCCAACAGCAACTGTCCCCTCAGCTCCACCAAGATATGAAACTATGTTTCAAGCACGTAAAAGTATTGCAGAAGAACCATAAATACGACGATGGTCAATATACTTTATTATTGAATGACTTTAAACTTTGTTGACTGGTTTATGAAGTTATAAAGTGTGTTGTGTGCTGAAACAATTCTACATACATTTACGTACTATCACTACAAAAGTGTACATTCTCTGAAATAAGTGGATGTCTGGTTGTCTGGGACAACTTCTTGATAGCTCAAGCAACCAACAGTTTCTTTTTGGCAACCAAAATCTACGAACAAGACATAGTGCTTGCTGCTACAATGAGCTTTTTCGGACTACCAATTTCATATTTTATTATTGTAGACTGGATGTATCTACTTTTTTGCCAAATAGGTAAATTTTTATGTACAGTAAAGTTCTGCTATAAAGACTACCTTGGTTATTGCATTAGTTGGACAATTTTTGACAACATTTAGTCTGAAATGCTTAATTTTGAAAATGGGGATCTTATATTAATTAAAAACCTTTCCATTATAATAAACAGGGATTTTGTTACAAAAGGGGACCTTATATTAATTAAAGACTTTTCGATTATAATAAACAGGGATTTTGTGAAAAAAGGGAACCTTATATTACCGGTAATTGAAGACCTTTCTATTAGTAACTGGGATTTTGTTAAAAAAGGGGACCTTATATCAATTAAAGACTTTTCTGTTATTATTAATGAGGATTTTGATGGTCCTGATAGCAGAACTTTACTGTATTTTAATTTCATATTCAAAACTATGTCTATTTCCAAATTTGGGAAAAACTATGACAAACATAATAATTAGCTATGTGAGTGTTATCTTTGAAATGTAAGAATATGAATGTTTATTTTAATAAGTCTTAATGCGGAAGGTGAACAAATACATTTTCTGTAATGTTTTACGGTGAATTTTGGTGTTAATTTCTATGGAAATAATACTTGTGACAGTGAAAATGTGAAAATGCCAAAAGGACATCATCTCAGAGGAAATTATATATTATGTATTATGTGTATATTATCAGAGCCTGCTTCAAAATGTTGAGAACTCTGTATGTTACAGAATATTTGTCTATTTTTGGTGTACAGATCTTTCTTAAATCAAATCTTGTCTGTCCAGAAAATGACATTTTCACTAATGACTTTGTGACTCTTGAGAATTAGTCTGCTTCATTCTGAAATGAAAACCTAATGTTGCATCCAAGTTTTCAAATATTCTGATTAGCTAGAAACAGTGGCTTTTTTAAAAAAGAGAATGTTATAAGAATGTCTAATTATTGTAATTTAAAAATTTACGTTTTTGCTATTGTTTATTTTAAATTTACTCAGAGTTATTTATTAAAGTTTGAAAATATTTTACATATTGTTGAGCAGGATCTTTATGTATTATACCAGTGTGAAGAAAAGATGGGTTTTGTTAAATTTTTTATGGAATGTAAACAGAGTTGATAATACACAATGTATGTTTTTCAAAGTAAACTACATTGTACATAAAGATTTTGAATGCGTAGATTTTGTAATAAAAACAACAGTATAGATTTCAAAATGTAGACTTTTAAAAAACACATAGATTTTGAAATATTGACTTTTTATTTAAAAAAAAAACATTATGGGTTTTGAATATATACATTTTTTAACAAAAACAATTTACATTGTGAAAATACATGGTATAGATTTTTTTCATAAAACAAAAAAGAATTGTACAAAAATTACATAGTTTTTGTAAAACATACAGAAATGTATCGAATTTCTGCATAATACATTAAAATAATTATATCATAATGGTTGTATCTCTGTTATGATGATTTATGTTCACTTTTGGTGTTTTATGTTTCACATAATAAATGAGTTGTGAAAATTATTATAATCATTCCAATATAGTTTGTGCAAAATAACAAAACATGTTTGTGTAAACATTAAAAATGAACAATTCCATTCCAGAAAATAAAAGTTGTATAGTTCATTTTAACAAAATTAGTGTGACGAATAAACAACAGCTCTCTTAGTCAATCATGCTTGTAATGGTAGAAGGCATAACCATTACTCCAACAAGACATTCATAAAACATATTAAAATAATATATTTTATTGTCATCCTGAGCATCCCCTGTCGTGGATTAGTTCATTGTATTGTTGATATAAACAGTATTTTGGGGTTTTTTGTACGAAATTTAAATATTGTTATGTATAATATTTATATATAATTTTGTATTTACCATTTTTGTCTTCATAGATTTTTATTGTTATTTATAATATTATCATTTAGCATTGTTGTTATTGTTTTGTTCAGTTTATTATATTTTAAGTATTATGCATCTTTTTATCATGAGTTTTTAATCACAGCAACTTTTAATTATGGATATATAACTTTTAACCTGATTAGAATCTAGACCCTTTAGGGAGTACATGAAGTAAGTCACAATCCATGGGTAGAATTGTTAACACTTATTTTAGTATGAGGTTGGTCAAATTCAATAAGTAAATTTTATTCAAATGTCAATGGCACATACATTAACCCCTCTGATTTAATTACTCTATATTTGTTCTATAGTCCCCATAAATTGATCCAGATTTAAACTATT
Organism: Mactra quadrangularis; assembly: GCA_025267735.1. Taxonomy (NCBI): domain Eukaryota; kingdom Metazoa; phylum Mollusca; class Bivalvia; order Venerida; family Mactridae; genus Mactra; species Mactra quadrangularis. The sequence continues at coordinate 20,350,339 of CM046299.1, forward strand.
GTTACAGATACAATCTCCGTAAACAGAGATCCTGTTCTACTCGCATTGTCGAACTGAATCTCTACTTAGTCAATGCAAGGTCACGTCGAGATGAACTTTGTGTCGACCAATCAATGCGTAGCTTTCATCTAGACGAAAACACTATTAATCACATTTTGATTTCGTAATTTCTATTTTTAGACCAAGGTTTGCATGCAAATTTAACAGCGGTATTATTCACAGTCTGCGATTGGGTGGCTTATTTCAAATTGCGTGACGTAGACGATGTAAACAAGTTACGTATCATAACAATTTCGTCATGAATATTATGACGAGAAAAGGTCACCTGAACGTGACCTTCGTTTGGAAAAGGCCAGATCTAAATTAGCTTGTTTGCGAGCGGTAAAATTTTAGATCGGGTTTTAATCAGATTGTTACAGATAGTGAGTAGAGAAGTACTGTAATAAGTAACTAAATCAATGGGGTAAATGTATGTACCACTGTCAATTGAAAAAAATTTACATATACATTTACAATTGAATTACTTGTTCCTACTCTGAGATCATTATTAAAAAAGATAGATTTTTATTGCCTTACTGGCATAAGAGGTGAGATCATGGTTTTATTTACAAACACATTAAGTTTTTAGTATTTAAACTATTTTTTCAAGTTTTATTGAAAGTTTTATCTCTTATCCTTTTTATAACAAAAATTTAAAATCTAAAACATCGCCTCTTTTGCATTTGCCATATGCTAGGTTTGTGTGTTTTTATTGTTGTTCTTCCTGATATTTTTTCAAAATCTCTATTAAAGTCATTATGCTTTAAACAATTAATCATTGAATAAATTCTACAATTTTGTTAATAATTTGGGTCTCAAATACAAGTCTGTTTTAAATATTTATTTGTTACACTTGCTTTTTTCTTTTACATTGATATTATTTGAGTGGCTATTATATATAGCATTTATAGTTTTGTTACTGAGTAATTAATGTGCTGCAAGTTGCTGAAATAACAAGGTTTATGAAAAATATATTAAAAATATATATAATTATTGTAGATTTTTTAAAGTATGTACATGATATCTACATTGAATATTGTTACATTGTATTATTGTATACATGTATTATGTCAGTTATACTTATACATCATAGAAACCCTTAAACTATGTTGTTACTTGTATTAGGGGCCATCTTTTTTTGTTTCTCTGTCTATAGAATGGAGGTTTTACTTTTAAAAAATGTCCAAATGGTCATCTGGAACTGTAATGGTTTATTATTGATAAAGCAGGTTCTGACATTATCAAGAGCTACATTTTTTGTTATCAATTTTTATAGTTATATCAGGGTGACATTTTATAATCATGATGTTTTGTCCAATTTTTATCAAACATTCCATCCAGACAAATTTTATAATACATTTTTGTATTATTGTTTTACAATTATTTATTTTTTATTCATATATACTATAAACTAAGCCTTATTTATAAATCATTTTATACTTACATGTATGAAACAATCCATTTTCATGATGGCTAGCTTACATTCCGTCCAAAGGTAGTATTTTTATTGAAACCGTCCAAAGGTAGAATTTTTTTTATTGAAACCGTCCAAAGGTAGAATTTTTTTTATTGAAACCGTCCAAAGGTAGAATTTTTTTTATTGAAACCGTCCAAAGGTAGAATTTTTATTGAAACCGTTCAATGGTAGAATTTTTTTATTGAAACCGTCCAAAAGTAGAACTTTTATTGAAACCATCCAATGGTAGAATTTTTTATTGTAACTGTCCATATATTGTTACAGGGATTTTAGTAGAATAAAGTGTTGTTTATATAGATGTATATTGTTGTGCTACTTCAATGATATAATATACTTATATTTAGTATTAAAGGGGAAATTCATTAGATAAAAAACAATTTGAGATTAACTGTGAGATAGTTTGAAGACATGAATTACCCCTTTAGGCTTAAATGGTCAAAATTATAATCATGGCATATAATTTTTAAAAACAACATGGATCTTCAAAAAACATGGATCTTCAATACCTAGCCAGGGGTGTGGAATTCCTATGCCGGACTTGTCCAACTTGTACATTTATGTGTGCTGACAAGTTAGTAGAGCTGCCAAGCTAGCTCAGTTGGTAGCATGCAAGTCTACTGATCGAGGAGTTGTGGGTTCGATTCCTGGTCGGGGCATACTTTCGTGGAGCTTGGTCATGAAATTATTTCTATGGCCATTCTCCCACCTACCAATAATTTTCAATTATGTAGGGCAGTTGTCAGTCACTGACTGCATAAGGCAGCATAGGGAAGTAGAGTACCATGGGATAACGGACCATAATCAAACACTTGTTCATGGACAATTAAAAAAAACTAGGAATTACACATGCCTGCTAGCATATTTGAAGAAATGTTCAATGGTTGGCATATTTTAATATATATTATCTTAAATTGTATATATCACTATGCAAGTAAAAATGTAAACATGTAATGTTGCTGAATAAATATTAGTATCAATTAAAATTTATTATACATATATTTTGTAATCATAAAATGTACATGTATCAATATATAATGGTTTATTTTATGTTTTAACATAATTGTTGTCAATCTTGCAGGGTGATACAACTAGCATAATGTATTTTTGACATTTTTACTATTTTGACGATTTTATACAAACTGCGACATAATAATGTTTATATGCTGTATACAAGATGCAAAGAATTACAAAAAACATTATTGTAAGACTTATTAGTATCACAGGCTGTTCGCTGGAAAGAGCCCCCCCCTCTCTTCAAAAATATATATATAATAGGGATGAGACAATATGGTCATATATTGATATGTCAATCCACGATACATATTGTGGCCTAGCACAATATATTGCGATACGATTCTGACATTCATAATCAGTGGAAGTCACTGTATTTTCAGTATTCGACAGGGTTGCCATATTTGTTCCAGAAATATAATCTCTGTGGCTGTTTATAAAATGGGTCCGGTACAACTAAACCTGTGGACAACTCAACCCATGGAAGTTTCAACCCGAAATTTGGACAACTCAATCTGCATTTAGAGACAACTCAACCCTTGGACAACCTGTGATTGTAAATAAAAGAATGTGCATGTTGTAATTTTACAATAACTTCCCATATCATATCGTATCGTAAATAATCATTTTGTTTCCTTTTGTATCTATACATATGGTATCGTGTGATGACTGTATAGTCTCATTCCTAATATGTAATATGTGTATATAATTAAAACTTTATATTTTGATAATGTTAAGTGACTTTTTCATGCCAACAGCCTGTGATTAGCCTATATACACCTTTATTGTATTACTCTAGTGCTTAAGTTATGGTGTTGTCTGTAAGTCTGTAAATATTGTTTTATAGCAAGGACTTATTAATTTTTTACTCCAACATTTATCAAATTTCAAAGTTAGTTTTATCCAAGAAAGAAATGATCACGTTTCAGGAAATATGTTGATTTACCTTATCATGTGATATTTGTTGTGATTTGGCTACAATAGGAAATGTTACTGCTAGGTTGATACAGATTTAATTATACCTTACATTCTTTATGCTCAGACTATAGAGCTAGTCTCCTAAATGGTTACACTATTGGACTGGTTATTATTTGATAGTTAGCACTACATTGGTTTGAGTTAAACATAAAGTTAATTTACATATTTTGGATATGCCTTCAAGTATTATCAAATTTCATTTAACTGTCAGTGGTGCATGCATGAGCCCTGCTGGTATAAATACTCACTACAGTACTTTTGTATTCACACTTGATAAAAATAGAAAAATAAATAGAAAGACTGAGTATTTAATTCAGCAGTGTTTATGTTTAACAGTTTTACAGAAAGCGAAATACTAGAATACTGATAAGTCCTGATCATAAAATATTTATTTTATTGATTGTAAGTACATAAGTACTGTAGTGAGTATTCAAATCAGCAGGGTTAATGTATGTAGCACTGACAGTTTATAAAAGATTAAAAAAAACATTGTATATATATTAATTGTTATATAAATGTTAGGTTTTGAGCCTTCAAGTAGAATCTCAGTTTGAATTAATTCTGTAGCTTTTATTAATGTTGTTAAATATAGAAAATTTCAGTGACACTATAGTTTCAGTAGTTCAAGTTACGTTGTTGCTATTGTTAAATCATATTCAACTGTCAGTGTCATTTACCCCACTGATTTAGATACCCACTATAATACTGCTGTACTTGCTATCAATAAAAAAAGTTATCCATTTTTATGTACAACAAATATCTATATTGTCGGTGTCAAGTCAAATCCTTGTAATTTCACTTTATGAAATTGAAGTTACGAGGTTTTGACTCCACAACAATGATATACTTAGTATTTAAATCAGCCGGTTAACGTATATGCCCACTGACATTTGAATAAATTTAACAATATATAAAATAGTTTATTTCAGAGTCTGAAAGCAAAGATATTTTGTCAACTTGATTTATAACAGAGTTACAATATAATTGTATAAAGTCCATCTTTATATAATATATAATGTATTATATGTACATAATCAAACTCATAAATGCAGTATTTTGCTATAGAATATTTATTTGTGTCTTTGTCCATTCACCATTTTACTGTATAATGTATCAGGAAGCATGTTGCGAATTGAGCGCAAAACAGTTGTAACTCTCTCTTTTCTTATATTGAGTTACAACCATTTTGCACTAAATCTGCCATGTCTGTTTTGTTGTTTTATGGAGTACAGATGTAAAATTTTATGCATTTTATATTCATTAAAAATCTTCCATTCATTTATTTGTGTTTTTTTGTTGCTTTTTATTCTATTTGACGCCATCATTTACTAGTCGGGTTTTTGTCGGCTTAATTGACAATCATCAGACAGTCACATGACCTGAGAACAATAACGTCTGCTTTCAACGATCTATTTGCATTCGATTTACAATATCATGTCTGGATCGTGAATTGAGTAAAGAAACAATACAATTTTAGCCAGAGGCAAAATGGTTTAAGAATTTATATTGATTGTACAGGACATAATGTTTTATTGAATTAACTCAGTATAATAGCTGTTATATAATGACTGGTAGTGTCTAGACGTGGAATTATTGTTCATATTATTGAATACAGCCTTGCTCAAGTACTAGGAACTTTATCTGGCTACATTTGTTGATAATTTTGTAAGGTTTTGTGGTGATCACAGAAAATGTTTTTAAGAGACATTGAAAATTACATTAGCGCTAACCATTACTATGTTAGATGGCATTTAGTTATGTTGATTCCTAGTCGAAGGTTTATACTGTGAAGATAAGGTATTCTATACCTAGAGATCAGATAGTAAATGAATTTAAACATTGGTTAGATAACTGTTATGTCACATTGTGATCTTATAAAATGTCCACACCTTGACATTTTCTAATAGGAAAGAACTATCTTCAAGCTTTAAAAGATATGGATGTAAGGCTGTAATCAGTTGTTTGTTTGGGTTAACTAGCAGACGGAACCAAAACAGGTCATATCTTGTCAAACACTGTAAGTTATTGCAATGGTCAGTCACAAAAAGATTACAACAAATGAGGTGAATTGTAACTGTTGAATTATACCGATTAATATATAAAAGCTTGAATACAACTTTGATTTTAATTTCACCCTTCCCCCTACAGATTATCAAACTGTGAACTAATCATCAGGTATGCTCTCGTTGGCCCATACTGTAACCAGCTATCAATGATATTGATGCAGGAGTATGTATTGTCACCATCCTACTGATTTTAAATTATGTAGTGCAGTACTGACGGAAGTATGCTCCTAATAGCTAAATCCAGAGGTGTACTCTGATACGAAATGAAATTACTTCTACATATGAAATAAAATTGCCATCATCAGCATTGAAATTCAAGTTAAAGAAAAGCCTGATTTTCTGAAATTAATATTATCTTGCTTTGCTTATAGTCTTTCAAGAAGTTGCATAAAATATTGGACTTCATCATCTCCAACACGTTTCTTATGTACTTATAAAGTACAAGTAATAACTTTATGTTGCTTTATATTGTACAGGTGTTAAATAGTTTTTGCGGCATTATGACATCATTATCATAATTATTTTGATGTCATCATTATTCTGTAAATTTATGAGTGTGAAATCTGAGATGTAAACGATACGCTTCTCCTGTCTGGAGAAATAAAATGAGTTTTTAATAATAAAATCTTTTCCCAGATAATTTGTGACATTAAAATTGCATGTTTTGTTAACATGATATACAGATACATTTAATAGACACAACAAAATACGTATATCTGAAGACTTATTTTACTACCCCATGTATGAAGTCAATAACAAGCTCAAATGGGGTTTTTTTTCTCTAAATAGTATGACAGTACAGCTTTGGATTGGCTGTTTTTAGATCATCATAATAATGAAAATACATATTATGTATCAGCATAAAATATCATGGGTTTGATTATAAACTTAAAGCCACAAACTCAGACTTCGCTCGAGACTAAATTCAACAGTTCATTAACGGACTCAATACAAAAGAATTTAATCTTATACAAGCAAGTTTGTCAGTTTCATATCGTATAACATGAATTTAAAACAACTATTTTAGTTTCCAATTATACTATAATAATTATGTATTGCAACATTAATTAAATTAACAAAATTAATTATCATAATAAAAAATTGAGTTTGAGAAATATAGTCTTTTGTGAAAGTGTATGTAACATAAAGCAAAGATATAAAACCAACCCAAAATCAACACACTTAGAAGTTTCCGATTTATTTTGTAATATGTTGCATAGCATATTATTTTACAAAATGAATTTTTTTCTGCCATTGTAATTGTAATAGAAAATAAAAATCTTTATTTTATTTTGTGTAGTAGTCCAATTTTTGTTATAAAATTCAAGTTTCAATATTCACATATAAATATTTTTAATTAAACAATAGAATATATACAATTCCTCATACGTTATATAGTTATATTCTCATATAAACATTATTTTACGTTTTGCTTTACTATCGTCTGCTTTTAAAAATGTTAATATTAAAACCAGAAAATGTGGAATTTGTAAAATTTGTTAACTTTGTTACAATTCTGTGTTCTTTCTTGGTCCTGATGACTCACTGATCGTATAAAACACAAGATGAAACATGAGATAAAATATTGAAATATTCTGCACACAAACTTTAACACAATCCATTAAATCAGACAACAATCATCATCGTCCCTATAACATTATTCCAAGTGGTCTCAGAAGGTCTATTTTCTTGATCTCAATCACGTGATTTTGTCTCCAAATGACCACATTAACAACGCAGCTAATTTCCAAAACTGTAAGATAGACAAGAATATACGGTATTACTCATTACATCTTTTACAACATACTCTTACGACTAAAATTATCGTAAGACAAAAGTTGAAATATTCTTTAACGATTAAATGGGGTTTTAAAAGTTCCAAATAAACATTCACAACACAATACAAGCTAGAATATGAAATATACAATTGTATAATTCATAGGGAGAAGATGGTCTCCATAGAAATTAAGAAGTTCTGTTTTATTGAAGAAAACAAATTTTAAAATAATCGTAATATCAGACTTTAGAGTTTCTAATGAATGATGGAATAAAACATCTCACGTCAAAATATACACTACGTCCATTCAGTGCGCCAACAATCTTAAACAACATAAATCTTCGTCCACCATGAACTATAGATATCCAGCATCGCGTTTAATGGTACTGTATGGTAATTAATGGGTCCATATTACGCATATGAATTATAACGGTCCACCAACATGAATCCTCATGAACATACCGCGTATATATAACCTCGACGCTCGTGCAAGACTAGCTGCTGCTCATGAAATTAATTAGAGGGAATCCTGTGGCTCTGTCTTCAGGTCCATAGGTCATGTGATGTGCCGTGTACGGCATTGACGAATTTGGTAAGCTGTATTAGAGTCGTAACCGTGGCCCGATGGTTAGCACGCGTGATGTAGAATTCGGGGGTATCAGCCTTCGTTTTTCACTGGATGTTTGTCATTTTCTTTAGGAAAGAAGGCCATTAATAATCATCACGTTAACAAAACAAATGAACTAGAAACATTGAATTTTCTGCATTGCAAAATATTTACGAAAAAAAACTTTATTGTTCCAACAATAATAATTATAACAACAACATATGATCAGTAGCGCTTGATTCAACTTCTAAATAAATAAATGTAGAACTTAACATTCAAAATATTAATATTGTAAAAAACTCACCGAAATTGTAAAGCTCATTATACCATAACCAAATGAACAAAATCATACACAAACAACAAAAAGCATGCAATTGTTGTAATAAGAAATCCTATTTAAGACAAATAAATATATGTTAACAAAACTGTGCTTGATAAAGGAGTTCACGCAATTCCAAGTAAAGTCAGAAAATTCACGGAAATCCTGGTCATTTTAGGGATTTATATTAGATCTTATTATGTCATTCTTTACACAGACATTTGAAAACGAAAGTAGAATACACGATGTTCTTATGCATCTATACCCATTGAGGTTTGAAAGTACAAGTACAAAGTTTTGTAACTATGGACTTATATTCCTGAAGTTATTAGCCATCAATTATTTTATAATTTAATCATGATTATATTAAAATCAGAAAAAGTACAACAATTTTGTCTTTATACGCCGCACTATACTTAATTTGTTACATGTAAGAAAATGAGCGTTTTCTGTCACTATGCTTGAAATGGAAAACATAATTCTAAATTTAATTTCAGGTAGGAATCTACATGTTTGTTCTGAATTCTATAAGTATACACATATTAAAAAACTTTAGTTATCCAGCAACGTTCTGTGAATTGGTACATATATTCATCTGCTCATAAATAATTGCATGTCTAAACATAAAGTCTATGAATCATTACGGTCCTTCTTCATGAACCCAAGATGCCATAGCGCTCTCGTAGGAAAGCACATAATTTCATACACAAAACGCAGCTCTCCACGTGCAAGTCGCAGTGATCAGTTCTGAGACCGATCGTAGCTCGTGAGAGCCGAGGCAAAACCACTTAATTTCCGTAATATATCGGAAATAAAGTGTTCGGACTAATGTCCGAAATCGGCCCACAAGCCGTAAAATAAAATCATTTCCGTAAAAACAGAAACAGAAGCGTTGTAATGACTGACTGATTTAGGTTTTTGTAAGGGTCCGTCCGCTGTATAAACATGCATTATGTGCAGACCCCGGAGTGTGACCCGTCACCCCTTAAATATAGTGTTTGGTATCGAAATTAGGTCAAATTTTGTTGAATAGGTCCCAATATAATTCATATTGGGTTTGTTTTACTTAGTTCGCCAAAGATGTGGTAATTTGGTGAGCCAAAGATAGGTTCTCCCCTTATTTTGCTAATTCAGCACCTAAAGTATGGGGATTTTCCTTGTATGGATATATTGTTACTCTAGGCATTTGTTTGATTAATTGTTTTGCCTGAGTATGTTTGATTGTTGGTTGGTGTATTGTGGTTTTGTATTATGGATGTTGGTGATTGCTAGTCTGTGTTATTTATGTGTGTTTGAATTGGGTCATGACCTAATTTTGTTTATTTTTAGGTATTGACCTAGTGACCTACATTACTTATACCAGGGTAGTGTTGACATGCAAGTATTGTGATTGTGGCCCATTATCCAAACTGGGCTTTGTGTTTGTTGCAATCATGCCTGTCAAAGCAGCGCCACCAGGAGGAAACAAAGAAAACACACCCCAAAGACCTCGGTCGCCAGTTCATACGGACAGTCCGAAGAGAAGAAGGCCCCCCTCTTGGTTTCGCGTGGCTATTCTCATTATTTCTTAGCCTTGTTAGTATTAATGATTTTGAAATGATAATCTCGGTTATCTCATATTAATTGCCAAATATATAATATTAATGTTGTGTTGAAACCAAGAGAAGACACCCGCCCCTATCCCGGGAAAGCTACTCATCTACATTACAAGTCGTTTTATTTGGGAATTCAATACATAGGTACATAACAGATAAATATACATAGTTACATATTCATATATGATATATATGATTTTTAAGCGGTACCTAACAAAAACTAGGGTAAAATGAGTTATGATTACATATATAGCTTTAGTTAATACATAATTGTATTGTAGGAAGCAGTAAAGAGAGATAACGAGAGACATGAGGTGACAAAACATTAGAATACTGATATATAAATTACATATGGTTAGTGATTTTTTTTTTTTTTTTTTTTTTTTTTTTTTTGGAGAGGGATCTCCGTGTTAGTATTTTTATAGTTTTTTAACCCTTCACCTGCATAAAATAAGGACATACATTAAATGGTAACAATAAGGTTTCATAATGAGTGATATTTTATTTGTAATGACAAGATAGGGTAGTAAGATAAAGGAGTACACAAATCAGCGGGAGCACATATCATATTACTAGCACATTTATCCTAGCACTATATTATCCATGAGAATGAGGAATAACACATATTTTTAGAGCACATTTTATTGAAACACTATGGTATATATATTATGGAAATTAATGGCACTGATTTCATGATCTTCCCTCGGTGTTGTTAAGTCTGATTTTAGCACTATAGTGTCTGTAAAATATGACACCGAGGTAGGTGTGTTGAGCACTCCTTAACTAATACAATTGTTCATTACGTTAGTGGCACTACTAAAAGTGTTCTTTTTTGATATAATATCACTATTGGCACCCAATTTATCACTTTCGTAGTGTTGAGCACTGTGGTTTGTGTCTCTATTTGGGTGTATACACTATTATTCTTGTAGACTGTTTTCTTGGATCTGGAATTAAGTAAGCCATGTTATTAGTATGAGATAAGATTAGTTGGGTAACTGGTTACAGCTTATTATCTAGCGACATATAATTTCACTTTTTCATATTGCCTCTGAATTAAGTATTTTTTAGCTTCGTAGGATTGATGATATTGAATTTTCAGTGATGACATGTTATCTGGCTACTTGTGATCCCTGGTTATTAACCTAACTGAAGTATTAGGTTTAAAGAGAGACATTAGGTAGTTAGCTGTTATATTTATATTCATCTATTATAGTTTGCTTCTCGTATTTAGACGAAAGGTTAATGGGTCGAAATATATTATACTGGGAAGCAGTTTTTTAGAAACATAAATATATAATGGTTGAAGTGTTTTACCATGTCTGTATTGAGTCGGCTGGGTCTGTTTCTTCTTTAAAAGTCACGAACGGCAACTCTGTTGATCAAAAGTAAAATTCACGCCGTGTTGTTTTTTCGTATCATCATTTCCGGTATAATGTTGTAATGGTGAATCCAAGGATATTTATACAAAATATTAATTACTTACGATTGACTTTAGTCAGCGTTTACAATGATTCTCAATATTTAAGTATGTCAATTAAATTCAGTATAGCAATGTTTGAATTAAGACTTCATAATAAGAATAATTATTTATTATACCAACTATATTTTTGATTTTCATACACTGAAGCAGTTAAATAAGCACTTAATTAGAATAAAACTCACTAAACCGAGGGTTTGTCGACATAAGTTATTCTCTCGGAAGTGACGTAATAGTTACTCAATTTCACAATATTTAACTGTTATTACATGCTATATTCTTTAGGACCCAAATAGCGCAGTAGGGTAAGTGGAAGGGTTAGAAAGAAACAGTTGAAATAGCAAACTGAAGGCTCGCTGGTTCAAAACCTAGCTAAGGCAAACTTTTTATTTTTATTTTAAATATTTATTTTTATATTATATACACATACATATACGTACATACTTATACTATTGGAGCATATTATATAAACTTAAATTAAATATTGTTCATTAAACTTATGTCATAAAAAGTGCGTTGGTATAGAGTAATGTTGTTTTACATGTAATTTGGTAATTTAGATTATTTATTAGATTATTTTTATAGTTAATTGAACTTATATAATAAATGAATTTAAAAAGAACATTGGTATAGAGTAGTGTTATTTTACATATATTTTGGTCATTAAGTTAATTAGAATAATAAAATCAGGTACTTAGGCATTTTATGAAAATATAAGTATCGTCTTGGCAGCTGATAAAATTGATTAAAAGGACTCCTGTGGCCCTATCTTCTGGACTTTTATTTCGAGCAATGTGTCCTCTATTACATTGATAACTATTGTTGAGTTGTATATAAGTCCTTACCGTTGCCCAGTAGTTAGTATGCGTAATGTACAATTTAGAGGTCTCAGGTTTGATTTTCAGTTCAGGTTGATCATTTTCGCCCGTAAAGGAGAACATCAATAATTATCAAGTAGACAAAACAAAGAAACTGATCAATTAATTTATTATGAGCATGAAAGTTTTTACAGGAAAGACATCTTTTTGTTTTAACAATAGTCATTGTAATTATAATAACATATAGAGTGCTGAACTAAACACTATTGTAATTCCATTTCAAAACAAGGGGAGTTACAATAGTGTTTCGTTCAGCCCTCGATATGAAAAAGAGTACATGCACAGCTTTTCACTACTTCATGAATAAATGTAGTTCCATTTAAAATATTAATTTGGTATATATAGTAAACAAAAGTTGTACAGGTCATTATAAAATATTAATACACACATACATAACAAAAATATGCAACTTAAATAATCAAAAATAATATTTTAGACAAATACATATATGTTAACAAAACTGTGTTTGATAAAGGAATTCACGCAATTCCAAGTAAAGTCAGGGAATTCACGGAAACCTGGTCATTTTAGGGAGTTATATTAGATCTTATTATGTCATTCTCTACACAGACATTTGAAAACGAAAGTTGAATACACGGGTTCTTATGCATCTATACCCATTGAGGTTTAAAAGTACAAGTACAAAGTTTTGTATCTATGGACTTATATTCCTAAAGTTATTAGCCATCACTTATTTTATAATTTAATCATGATTATATTAAAACAGAAAAAAGTACAACGATTTTTGTCTTTATACGCCGCACTATACTTAATTTGTTACATGTAAGAAAATGAGCGTTTTCTGTCACTATGCTTGAAATGGAAAACATAATTCTATATCTAATTTCAGGTAGGAGTCTAAATGTTTGTTCTGAATTCTATAAGTATACACATATGAAAACACTTTAGGTATCCAGCACCGTTCTGTGAATTGGTACATATATTCGTCTGCTCATAAATAATTGCATGTCTAAACAGAAAGTCTATGAATCATTACGGTCCTTCTACATGGACCCTAGATACATTAGCGCTCTCGTAGGAAAGCACATAATTTCAAACACAAAACGCAGCTCTTTACGTGCAAGTCGCAGTGATCAGTCCTGAGACCGATCGTAGCTCGTGAGAGCGGAGACAAAACCACTTAATTTCCGTAATATATCGGAAATAAAGTGTTCGGGCTAATGTCCGAATCGGCTCATAAGCCGTAAAATACAATCATTTCCGTAAAAACAGAAACAGAAGCGTTGTTTCGGGAAGGTGAATCCAAGGATATTTATACAAAATATTAATTACTTACGATTGACTTTAGTCAGCGTATACAATGATACGCAATATTTAAGTATGTCAATTAAATTCAATATAGCAATGTTTGAATTAAGACTTCATAATAAGAATAATTATTTATTTTACCAACTATATTTTTGATTTTCATACATTGAAGCAGTAAAATAAGCACTTAATTAGAATAAAACTCACTAAACCAAGGATTTGTCGACACAAGTTATTTTCTCGGAAGTGACGTAATAGTTACTCAATTTCACAATATTTAACTGTTATTACATGCTATATTCTTTAGGACCCAAATAGCGCAGTAGGGTAAGTGGAAGGGTTAGAAAGAAACAGTTGAAAAAGCAAACTCAAGGCTCGCTGGTTCAAAACCTAGCTAAGCCAAACTTTTTATTTTTATTTTAAATATTTATTTTTATATTATATACACATACATATACATACTTATACTATTGGAGCATATTATATAAACTTAAATTAAATATTGTTCATTAAACTTATGTCATAAAAAGTGCGTTGGAATAGAGTAGTGTTGTTTTACATGTAATTTGGTAATTTAGATTATTTATTAGATTATTTTTATAGTTAATTGAACTTATATAATTAAATGAATTTAAAAAGAACATTGGTATAGAGAAGTGTTATTTTACATATATTTTGGTCATTAAGTTAATTAGAATTATAAAATCAGGTACTTAGTTAGGCATTTTATGAAAATATAAGTATCGTCTTGGCAGCTGATAAAATTGATTAAAAGGACTCCTGTGGCCCTATCTTCAGGATTTTTATTTCGAGCAATGTGTCCTCTATTCCATTGATAACTATTGTTGAGTTGTATATAAGTCCTTACCGTTGCCCAGTAGTTAGTATGCGTAATGTACAATTTAGAGGTCTCAGGTTCGATTTTCAGTTCAGGTTGATCATTTTCGCTCGTAAAGGAGAACATCAATAATTATCAAGTAGACAAAACAAAGAAACTGATCAATTAATTTATTATGAGCATGAAAGTTTTTACAGGAAAGACATCTTTTTTTTGAACAATAATCATTGTAATTATAATAGCATATAGAGTGCTGAACTAAACACTATTGTAATTCCATTTCAAAACAAGGGGAGTTACAATAGTGTTTCGTTCAGCCCTAGATATGAAAAGGAGTACATGCACAGCTTTTCACTACTTTATGAATAAATGTAGTTCCATTTAATATATTAATTTGGTATATGGTTAACAAAAGTTGTGCAGGTCATTATAAAATATTAATACACACATACATAACAAAAATATGCAACTTAAATAATCAAAAATAACATTTTAGACAAATACATATATGTTAAAAAAACTGTGTTTGATAAAGGAATTCACGCAATTCCAAGTAAAGTCAGAGAATTCACGTAAATCCTGGTCATTTTAGGGAATTATATTAGATCTTATTATGTCATTCTCTACACAGACATTTGAAAACGAAAGTTGAATACACGATGTTCTTATGCATCTATACCCATTGAGGTTTGAAAGTACAAGTACAAAGTTTTGTATCTATGGACTTATATTCCTAAAGTTATTAGCCATCAATTATTTTATAATTTATCATGATTATATTAAAATCAGAAAAAAGTACAACAATTTTGTCTTTATACGCCGCACTATACTTAATTTGTTACATGTAAGAAAATGAGCGTTTTCTGTCACAGTGCTTGAAATGGAAAACATAATTCTATATCTAATTTCAGGTAGGAGTCTAAATGTTTGTTCTGAATTCTATAAGTATACACATATGAAAACACTTTAGTTATCCAGCAACGTTCTGTGAATTGGTACATACATACGACTGCTCATAAATAATTGCATGTCTAAACAGAAAGTCTATGAATCATTACGGTCCTTCTACATGAACCATAGATACAATAGCGCTCTCGAAGGAAAGCACATAATTTCAAACACAAAACGCAGCTCCACGTGCAAGTGGCAGTGATCAGTCCTGAGGCCGATCGTAGCTCGTGAGAGCGGAGACAATACCACTTAATTTCCGTAATATATCGGAAATAAAGTGTTCGGACTAATGTCCAAATCGGCTCACAAGCCGTAAAATACAATCATTTCCGTAAAAACAGAAACAGAAGCGTTGTTTCAGAATGGTGAATCCAAGGATATTTATACAAAATATAAATTACTTACGATTGACTTTAGTCAGCGTTTACAATGATTCTCAATATTTAAGTATGTCAATTAAATTCAGTATAGCAATGTTTGAATTAAGACTTCATAATAAGAATAATTATTTATTTTACCAACTATATTTTTGATTTTCATACATTGAATCAGTAAAAAAAGCACTTAATTAGAATAAAACTCACTAAACCAAGGGTTTGTCGACATAAGTTATTCTCTCGGAAGTGACGTAATAGTTACTCAATTTCACAATATTTAACTGTTATTACATGCTATATTCTTTAGGACCCAAATAGCGCAGTAGGGTTAGTGGAAGGGTTAATAAGAAACAGTTGAAAAGACAACCTCATGGCTAGCTGGTTCAATCCCTAGCTAAGCCAAACTTTTTATTTTCATATAAATATTTATTTTTATATTATATACACATACATATACATACTTATACCATTGGAGTATATTAAATAAACTGAAATTAAATATTGTTCATTAAACTTATATCATAAAAGGTGCTTTGGTATAGAGATGTGTTGCTTTAGAGTAGTGTTATTTTACATGTAATTTGGTAATTAAAAATTTTAGTTAGATTTTTTTATAGTTTAAAATGAATTTAAAAAGTATATTGGTATAGAGTATTGTTGATTTACATATATTTTGGTTATTAAGATTATTAGAATTATTAAATTCAGTTTCTTAAAAAGACATTCTTAATGGAGAAATAAGTATTATCAAAGTTGTAATTTTTCCCATAAAATTGATCAAAAAGACTCACGTTGCTCTATATTTATTCATATGTGATGTGCCGTCTATAGGATTGACAGCGTTTGATGAGAAGTATCAGAGTCTTAACCTTAGTCCAGTGAAAACTCAGTGAATTTACTCTTTTTATTGTTAATATTTCGCCTAAAAGGCTTTGTCAAAGTATTTAAAACACTTTTACTACATTTTTTCACATTGAAATTTGAAATGACGTCAACAAAGGTTTGTTGGGTTTTATTTGAGGTCCCTTTAAGGACTAGTACAGTGAACTTAGTCCAGTGGTTTGTATGATGTATGTTGAAGGTGAAGATCTCAGGTTCGTTTGCTGGATGTTGGAGGTGAAGATCTCAGGTTCGTTTTTTGCTGGAAGTTTGTCATTTTCTTCGAAAAGAAGGTCATAAATAATTATCACGTTGACAAAACAAATCAACTGTAAACATTGAATTTTCGGCATTGCAAAGTATTTACAAAAAAGCCATCTCATTGTTTGATTAATAATTATAACATTTGAACAGTAATGTGTTATTCTACTACTAAATTAATGTAGTTCCATTTAAACTATTAAATTTCTATATGGTTCACAAAGTTGTAAAGCTCATTTTGCAATAAGCAAACAAGCAAGATCATACAACACACACAACAAACAAACATGCAATTGTAATAATCAAAAATAGCATTTCAGACAAATAAGTATATTTTAACAAAACTGTGTTTAATAAAAGAGTTTGCGCAATTCCAACTCTAGTCAGCAAATTCACGTAATCCTTAGTCATTTTAGGGAATTACATGAAACCTTTTCATGTTTATGTTTAATCCCTGATGAAACTCATTCTTCCCTGTAACATGAGTATGCATGAGAAAAAAACCACAGACATAAAATCAACACAAATTACAAACGCTAAAAATGTCGGGAAGTATTTTGTAAAGTGTAAGAAAGTGAGCGTTTTCTGCCACTGTGCTTGAAATGGAAAATACAATTCTATATTTAAATTTCGGATAGGAGTCTAAATGTTTGTTCTGAATTCTATAAGTATACACACTTTAATACAGTCTTTAGTTATCCAACATCGTTCTATGTTTTAGAATAATTATTCGACTGCCCATAAATAAATGCATGTCTAAAGAGAAAGTTTATGAATCATTACGGTCCTTCTACATGGACCCTAGATGTCATCGCGCTCTCGTAGGAAAGCTCATAATTTCGTACACAAAACACATCTCTCCTCGTTCAAGTCGCAGCGATCAGCCCTGAGACCGGTCTAACCTCGTGTGAGCTAAGGCAAAACCACTTAATTTCCGTAATACATTGGAAATAAAGTGGTCGGACTTGTGTCCGAAATTGGCTCACAAGCCGTAAAATTAAATTATTTCCGTAAAAAACAGAAACAGAAGCGTTGTTTCATTTTGATGAATCCAAGGATATTTATACAAAATATTAATTACTTACGATTGACTTTAGTAAACAGCGCATACAATAAAACTCAATATCTAAGTATCTGAATTAAATTCAATCTAGCACTGTTTCAATTACAACTTCATAATAAGAATAATTATGTATTTAATCAACACTTTTTTTTCATTTCTAACATTAAAACAGTAAAATAAGCTCGTTATTAAAATAAAATTCACTTAAACAAGGCTTGGTCGACATAAGTTATTCTCCCGGAAGTGACGTAATAGTTACTCAATTTTACAATATTTAAGTGTCATTATATGCTATATTCTTTAGGACCCAAATAGCGCAGTAGGGTAAGTGGAAGGGTTGAAAAGAATCAGTTGGAAAGACAAACTGAAGGTTCACTGGTTCAAAACCTAGCTAAGGCAAACTTTTTTTTTTAATATTTATTTTTACATTATATACACATACATATACATACTTGTACTTTTGGAGTATATTATATAAACTTGAACAAGATATTGTTCATTGAACTTATATAAAAAAAGTGCGTTGGAATAAGGTAATGTTGTTTTACATGTGTTTTGGTAATTAAAATTATTATTTAGATTTTATATCGCTATTGAAATCAAAAAATGAATTTAAAAAGTACATTGGCATAGAGTAGTGTTGTTTTACATGTATTTTGGTGATTTAGATTACTAAAAATGAATTTAAAAAGTATATTGGCATAGAGTAGTGTTGGTTTACATGTACTTTGGTAATTTAGATTACTAAAAATGAATTTAAAAAGTATATTGGCATAGAGTAGTGTTGTTTTACATGTATTTTGGTAATTTAGATTACTAAAAATGAATTTAAAAAGTATATTGGCATAGAGTAGTGTTGGTTTACATGTACTTTGGTAATTTAGATTACTAAAAATGAATTTAAAAAGTATATTGGCATAGAGTAGTGTTGTTTTACATGTACTTAGGTAATAAAAATCAGTTGCTTTATATGGCAATCTTTATGAGAGTATAAGTCTCATCTTGGCTGCTGATAAAATTGATAAGAAGGCCTCCTGTGGCTCTATCTTTAGATCTTTTGTTGCGAGGAATGTGTCGTCCATAGCACCGACAACAATGAATCAGCTGTACCAGAGTTTTAACGTGACCAAGTGGTTACTATACGTAATGTCGAGTCCGTAGGTCTTGGGTTCAAGTTTCAGTTTAGGTTGATTATTTCGCCTGTAAAGGAGACCATCAATAATTATCAAGTAGACAAAACAAACAATTAACTTCAAATACATTTATTTTGAGCATGTCAAAGTATTTACATGTAAATAGTGTGCCTTACTCAACCACTTAATAAATAAACGAAGTTCCAGTCAAAATATTAATTTTGTAAATGGTTCACAAAAATTGTTAAGCTATTTATAAAATTAACAAATGAGCAAAACCGTACATACACAACAAAAACATGCAATTGAAATATTTTTGTAACCAGAAATACAATTAAGAAAACCAAAACTGTGTTTAATAAAGGATTTTGCGTTATTCAGGGAATCAAGTTCATTGTAAACCCTGGTCATTTTAGGAAATAACACGAAATCTGATAACATGTATGTTAAATCCAGGATGATGTTATAATCCCTATAACAGTTATATGCATGTAAAATAAAGCATGACCTTAAGCCAACCAGGCTTTTTCAAATAGAAAGATCCTGAGTCAACACAAAGTAAATATTCTGAGATGTGTTCGGTTTATTTTGTAATACATTGTATATATATTTTTTACAAAATGAACCTTCCTTTTGTCACTGTATATACATATACTTGTAATAGAAAATTTCATTCTTTACTTAAATAAGACGTCTATTCATTAATTTTGAATTCAACTTTCAGTATTCATCTATTAATAAAATCACTAGCTATCTGGCATCGTCCTGTGTATTGTTATAATTAATGTCTGCTAATAAAGCTACGCATGATAAAACAGGATACATATGAGTCATGACGGTGCTTCTACGTGGACTCTTAAGGTCATAGCTCTTTTAAAGTAATAATAATGGCCGAGCGGTTACGTCGTTGAACTGGTAATCATTGGATAGCTAGCTCCGCGTTGGTTCGAATCCCATTCAAAACCTACCCCGTTGTTTCCTTGAGCAAGAAACTTTATCCTACTATCTCAGTACTGGGAGACCAGGAAGTGGACTCAAAAGTGGTAACTCTAAGTTGTAAGAACTTGTTCCACAATCGAGATAAAATAAATTGGTATACCGTAAATAATAATAATAATAATAATAATACATGTAATAATAATGATAAAAATAATCATAATAATATTAATACTTTTATTCCTTCAAAATACAGGAGAACAAATAATTATTACAAGATACAAGTATCAAACATTAAACAAATAATCACATAGTACAAATACAAATTACAAGTATAAATAAAATAAATGCTAGCATTATCATACAACATTTACATAATTCAACTAGCAATATGACCAACATAAATTTAACAAACACTGTTTGCAAGTTTTAGATACTTAAGTCTACCTGTGACTTGGCATTGTTTTGTTGCTGCAAGAGACAACACAGATTTACAGCTACGTATAGAATCACAAAACATAGAGTACATATAGTTTGTATACCTATGATATCAATAAATTTGTAAATAACTTCACACAAAAACTCGCTTCACCTCGTAGCTATCGAAGGGGTCGGATCTAGAGTCCGAACTTACGTGAGAGCAGAAAACCACAAATTTCCGTAAAATAACAGAATTGAAGTGTTCGGACTTGTGTCCGATATCGGCTCTCGCAAGCAGTAAAATGTATATTATTTCCGTAGAATACGGAAACAAAGTTTTCCTATCACCTTCGTACATCTTTGAATCCATATACAAAATATAAATTACTAACGTTTGGCTTTGGTATTTAATGGTACTCAATATTTAAGTATGTCAAATAAATACAATATAAAATTGGCTAAATTAAAACTTCATTATAAGAATTACTATATATTTTACCAAAACTATTTTTGATTTTAACATGTTTAAGCAGTAAAATAAGCACTAAAATCAAATAAAACTCACTAAAACAATGATTTGTCTACATAAGTTATCTTCCCGGAAATGACGTAATAGTTTACTCAATTTTACAATACTTAAGTGTTATTACATGTTATGTCCTTTGGGACCCAAATAGCGCAGTAGGGTAAGTGGAGGGGCAGAAAAGAAATAGTTAAATTTACGAACTCAAAGATCTCTGGTTCAAAACCTCGCAGAGGCAAACTTTTTATTTTTATTTTGAATATTTATTTTTTATTTATACATACATATTATATAGAATATTTTAAGAGTTATAAACTAGATTTATAAACATACATATTTATATAGTTGTAGTTGTAGTTATATACTTATGTACTAGAACAGTATATTATATCATATAATGAATGTTAAAAGTGCATTGGCATATAGTAATATTGTTTTACATATATTCTTTTAATTTTGATTATTACAATTATTAAACATGTTTTTGATAATTAAGATTATTAGAATAATTAAAATTAGTTACTTAATAAGGTAGTCTTTATTAATACATAAGTCTTATCATTGCTGTTGACAAAATTGATTAGAAAAGTTCCTGTTTATCTTTCGTCAATTCTATATTTTTCATGCAATTTGCTGTCTATAGAACCGACAATGTTGAGTAAGTTGTATTAGAGCTGTGACCATGGCCCAGTGGTTAGTATGCGTGATGTCGAACCCAGGTTAGTTTTCAGTGAAAGCTGGTCTTTTTCCCCTGTAAAAGAGGCGTTAAATGGTTTATACAGCGCTGGAACATTGGTCAAGAAAATGCTAGTAAGCAGAGCTGACCGCTGCTATATAGCATATATACTTGTTTATATTATTGACAGACTTAAAATCAATTAAAATATCACAGCGATGATAACATTTTGCTATTTTTTGTACAATGTATGTTTCAGTGCTGAGGTTGAACACATTGCTTGATCTTGGAGGACGTCACATTGTCCTACAACGAGCCATAGAAATACAGGTAGTGGCTGAGAAACATAATACTAACGTTCCGAGAATATTCGCGTAGGTGACATCCAGTCAAACACCTGAACTTTTGTGTCAACGACTTATTTTAAATGACCACTAAATAGTAAATTTCATGTTGCGTCTTATAGGTACTAGTTCACAGATTTAGTTAATATTTTGTCAATATTTTCAAAATACCATTCAGTGTCTGTAATTGTGTCAAAAAATTAAGTCTTAATATTTTAGGACAAACTGACCTATAGATTGCAAGAAATATACAATAAAAGTCACAAATATCCACTAAAATTGTCTATACCGTGACATACGGGGTAGATTTTTTCTAATTAAAACACTATCAATTGTACTTGTACGTCACTTTGCACTAAAATTGTCATTATCAAATCACTAATTTTCTGCTTAAAAATGTTTCCAAACAATTTTGATAGTTCCGGAAAAAGGTGATGTTTAAGTTGACTTCTGTGTATGAGTACCTTTAAAGTACTAGAAAGAGAACATCAGACCCACAAACATCTTGCTCAGTGATTCTTCCAAGAACGTGTACATAATTGTCGTATATCATGATAAACTTGCACTCTTTGGTTTTAAAAATAAACACTGAGGTTTTTGTACGATAAAAACATGAATAAGATTTTATAAATATATACATATTAGATCCGTCTATGGACTTAAAGTGCACTTATCATACAAGTACATGTACTTTTGTGGTCGGAAGACGTGAAATTTTCATTACAGACATCTTAATATCAACAGTGAGTGCTCTCCCCTTAACTATAAATAGTTGAACATTACCAAGAATGTCTAGGGATTGATACAGAGAAGTTCAAATTCCTTGTATACTTAGACAAGTTGTACTTTTAAGTGAAATGAATATCTGTAGTATGTAAAACTATTGTTAAAATATACTTTACTATGTGTATGCTTACATTAAATTTTGTGATTTAGTGAAATATTATGTATATTTTAAGTGCTAGTTAAAGCCAAACATTTACAGCAGACATGCATGAAAACTGTCTTACAACAGTAAGGTTATTAAATAGTAAATACATAAAGCATGCATTTGAGACACAATGGCAAACATTTAAAACCATTTTGCTTTGAAATTCCAAGTTCAAGTTTGACAAAGTGCCCGTTTCCTAAAAGGGGGGTTCTTTTTAAGAGAACACTACATGTTGGATGTAAAATAACACTGAATTTAGCCTATATGATACAATTGTTTTGTTTAATGTATACATTTGTAATATATTTGCATTACTTTGTAAAATTACTTTGTAAATATGTTATTATCTCCATAATGGAGGATTCAATAAATATATATACATTGTATTCATTTCTTCCCTAAACTCAACGTTAGTCTACAAGGTATTTCATTTTTCATTCCGCCTGACACTCATGGTTTTCGAAGTTTTGATACTAACAGTGGTTTTCTTCCATATTTGGAGATGTTGTCGGCACCTTGCGGAATGGTTGCTAGTTTTAGTAATATAGTAATATAGAAAGTCTATGCTGTTGGTTAGTTAAGCCTTCTTCTACTCCGGTTTGATGTTCAGTTTTTACCGGGATCCGTCCACTCCCATAGATGTATTATTGACCAAAAACATTACTACAAACTTTAAGTGTCTAGAATAGAAATACACGTTGGAAAAATTTCTCCCTCTGCTAGTCTTCGCTAAGTTTCAAGTCAGTATTGCCCTTACCAATTCACAACCAGGCTTGGGACCAGATACGGCTTGTTTTGTTTAGTTGAGTCGATTGTCGCATATAATAACAGAAAACATGTTTTATAGCTACGTAAAAAACAAATAAAAAACTTGAATTAAAACATTTCAAAATAATGGTATTAAGTGTTATTTCTATTTAAAACAATAGTAGTCAAAGGTCTTATTATACAACTTGGATGATTAAAAATAATGAAGACATATACATGTATATATATATATAAGTGAGCTTATAAGTTTTAAAACCTTTAATCTGGCTTTAATTAGATATATATATATATATATCTAATTAAAGCCAGATTAAAGGTTTTAAAACTTATAAGCTCACGATGGCAATACTACGTTTTATACTTTTTGCTTACACCCTTGAAAACGAATAGTTTTCCACAGTGTTACCAAAATGTATAACCCTGGAGTTTGAGATGTGATGCGAGCAAATAGTATACACTTGTCTGCTAAGCCTCGCGTTGGTTTCATGGAAATCTGACAAAAATTAAAAGACTTACAGCTCTTCAATACTATAATGCGGTTTTTAGTGTCTCTTTCTTCAAACCGTAGCATAGTCATAGTCATAGTCACGTGGTATTGCCACCAGTGAAGCTGCCCTGTGTTTATAAAGAAATAATATTTTATATACAAATATCCGTAAGTCGAACAATGACAGTTTGCTGACAACAAATTTGGTGATTTTTGCAACAATTTTTGTTTATAATGATAGATTACCTAAATAACACCTACCAGGGCGGGTATACCCTTCGATGAAAATTTGACATTAATAATATCATTTTCCTTCATTGATAATGTATATGGAGAAGTTGCCGCTCTGAAGAAGTGTATGCGATTACTTATTATATACAAGGGTCCAGGAAAGCTATGTTGTACTGGTGTACTGGCCGTCGTAAAATAGTCTTAATTGTATTGAAACGACATTAAACCCAGTATAAAAACCTTTCTAGACGAAGTGACAGTATACTGAATTTGTTGCCCTCAGTTTTAACCATTTCCAGGCACATTAAAACTTACAACAAAATGCCATACACACATATATAAACATGTTCTATCCGTCATAAATCAGAATGTCTGGGTTTATTCACAGACTTAACATTCTGTGAAGCAAGTTTCCTGTCACGTTCTTCCCTCGTGGGAGAAACATTGACTTTGCAACAGGAATTTGATTTTTTCTATCCATTCCGAGGTAAGAGACGAATTATTTATAATCAACATTGGTTTACCATCATAGCTGATTGGGAGGACGCTGTATTTCATCTAATAGAACTAATCATGAGGATCATTCTTTGTCTGCAAAGTTTGATAATTGTCGTCTGCTAGCCTCTATCGAAACAACATCGTTCATGACTGCTACACTGATTTATTGATGTACTTGAGACAAAATATGTCCTGTTAACAATATCTCATTTCTGCTAGACATGTCCTCGACAACTTATCATGAAGGACCAGTCTGACTTAGAGAGTTATTTTGCTATCACGAAGAACTAACAATATGTCTAATATAGTTATAGTGGTCATTGACGAAAAAACTATCTCGCTAAGTTTTTTGTGATAACAAATATCTCATTTAGCCAGACTGGGCATTGATAATGGTAAGATATCTGATTCAACCAGATAGCTCCATTACGCTAAGACATCACTTTTAGCCAGAATTACACTTGACGATAATAAGAAAGGAAAAATATGTCTTATTTAGCCATACTTTTCTTTTGCGATAGTAAGATGTTTAAAATTAGCTATGCTATCTCTTCAATCCTCAATTTTTTC
Source organism: Mactra quadrangularis (assembly GCA_025267735.1). Classification (NCBI taxonomy): domain Eukaryota; kingdom Metazoa; phylum Mollusca; class Bivalvia; order Venerida; family Mactridae; genus Mactra; species Mactra quadrangularis. Next base: position 20,375,721 of record CM046299.1, read on the forward strand.
ATGTTCATACTATTGTATATGTACTTATTTGATAAATAAATATTGTTAAAACTAAGATATCTTTATTAGCCAGACTATGTACATTACGATAACAAAATATCTCATTTAGCCAGAATGGTCATTGTCAATAATATAATATCTAATTTAGCTAGACTGGTCCATGATGATAACAAAATATCACATTTAGCAAGACTGGTCCATGATGATAACAAAATATCACATTTAGCAAGACTGGTCCATGATGATAACAAAATATCACATTTAGCCAGACTGGTCCATGATGATAACAAAATATCTAATTTAGCCAGACTGGTCCATAATGATAACAAAATATCACATTTAGCCAGACTGGTCCATAATGATAACAAAATATCTAATTTAGCAAGACTGGTCCATGATGATAACAAAATATCACATTAAGCCAGACTGGTCCTTTACGATAACAAAACATCACATTTAGCCAGACTGGTCTATAATGATAACAAAATATCACATTGAGCCAGGCTGGTCCATAATGATAACAAAATATCTAATTTAGCCAGACTGGTTCTTTACGATAAAAAAATATCACATTTAGTCAGACTGGTCCATAATGATAACAAAATATATAATTTAGCCAGACTGGTTCTTTACGATAACAAAATATCACATTTAGTCAGACTGGTCCATAATGATAACAAAATATCACATTTAGCCAGACTGGTCCTTTACGATAACAAAATATCACATTTAGCCAGACTGGTTCTTTACGATAACAAAATATCACATTTAGTCAGACTGGTCCATAATGATAACACAATATCTCATTTAGCCAGACTGGTTCTTTACGATAACAAAATATCACATTTAGCCAGACTGGTTCTTTACGATAACAAAATATCACATTTAGCCAGACTGGTTCTTTACGATAACAAAATATCACATTTAGTCAGACTGGTCCATAATGATAACACAATATCTCATTTAGCCAGACTGGTTCTTTACGATAACAAAATATCACATTTAGCCAGACTGGTTCTTTACGATAACAAAATATCACATTTAGCAAGACTGGTCCATAATAATAACAAAATATCTCATTTAGCAAGACTGGTCCATAATGATAACACAATATCACATTTAGCAAGACTGTTCCATAATGATATCAAAATATCTCATTTAGCAAGACTGGTCCATAATGATAACAAAATATCACATTTAGCAAGACTGGTCCATAATGATAACAAAATATCTCATTTAGCAAGACTGATCCTATACGATAACAAAAAATCTCATCCAGTCGGACTGGTCCTTTTCATCATAACATTTACACAATCAAAATTGGTGACTTGTGAAGCAAAATAACAAAATGTTTTCCCTTCATATACATCATTTAATACTTTAACAACCTAAATGAAATATGACATTATTATGTATACAATAATATAATTTAGGGGGAGAGGATCTCAAAATACTTTTGGTAAAACAAATAGTGAAGAAGGTGAGGTATGCTTTACTGAAGAAATATATCTAAAAAGTCCTTATGACACCCTTTTAAATTAATAATGAGCTTTTCAATAATTATTGAATAACACTGACGTCCAAATTTTCAAGAAAAACGCCCAACTACAAACATGCAGTGTATCAACAATTTTATCATCTCCGAGCATGCGTTTGTCTCCCATGGGCTTTATCATGCTGTGTTATAATACAATTATACTATACTTTAGATTTGTTTATTAATGATACACAGAACGGCAATTCTTTATATCAGTTAGGGCCTTCCCCACCGTCACGTACTCAGAAAGCAATAGCCCTTTCATAAGAAAGCTTTTTAATACAAACGTCGTACACGACGAGGGGCTCGGAATTGTATCCGATCTTAGCTCGTAAGAGAAGTAAAGTACACTACGTTTCTGTGAAACACAGAGTCATAGCGTTGATACTAGCGTCCTACTTCATTTATAAGAAATATAAATTACTAGCGATAAGGTTTAACATACTATGGTAACATGGCCATCAATAAATAAGCATGTCAAATAAATTGAATTGAGCATTGGTTAAATTAAAAATTCAAAATTAGAATATGAATGTTTTATAAATAAAACTCAATGAAGCAGTATTGGTCAGCTTAAATTATCTTTCCCTGATCAACACCAATTTTGCAATATTTAACTGTTATAACCTGCCATGTCCTTTAGGCCCAAAATAGCACAGTAGGGTAGGCGGAGGAAATGAAGAGAAACTGAAGAGAAACAGTAGAAAAGGCAAACTAAAGGTTCGCAGGTTCAATGTCTAGCATTGTCTTAATTATCATTTTTGTAATTTTTATTTTTATTTATAATATATATATATTATATACTTTTATATATTTGTATAATAAATAAAGTCTAGTTTTATACATACATTGAGTTATTATCCGTTTTTTCTCAACTGTCAAAGATTGAATAATTTCACGGTGACTAAATGCATTGGTTTTGTACTGGCGGCCTAATTGTTACTAAAAATATCTTGTATTAAACATATCATACGGCATAAGCAGCCTTACTCAATCATAATACACTCTTTCGGAAACTCATGGGTGTACAACAATAATTTTAACAAACGCATTCACCGTGAAATTATTCATGTTTTGACAGTTGAGAAAAAACGAACAATAATATAACATAAGTTATATGTTTATAAAACGTGAATATACATTGGATACTGTTGTTTTACATATTTTTTTTAGAAATTAAGTTTATTAAAATGAGTACAAAATGTTCGCTGGTTCAAAACCTGATCCTTTAAATATTTTTGAAATATGGTGTTTTATATATACTAGTGATATATATATATTTATTGATATTTCATGACATTGACATGGTACATGTATGGTGAGCAAAATGATGGTACAATATAAAGATAAATAAAGATTTATGCATAAAATATTACTTAATATATATAAAACAGTCTATAAAATTGCATGTACAGTAAGATGAGAATGGTTAAAACAGGTATTTATTGTTGATAGGCAAATTTTAATTCAGAAATATAAGAAGTATCATTGCACTTGATTGCATTAAGACCATATCGAATACATTGAAATATAGGGATGGCACAAAAAAGGAATTTAATCCTTATTTCCATTGTGGTCCCTCTTATTAATAAAGTTGATGAATACACCAGAATTCACCAGCATTAATATTGCATTATATGTATATATATATCACAGATAAATATGATACAATCACAGTAGGTACACAAAAAGACAAATTTCATGATAATAATAATTAGATAAAGAACTAAGAGCTTAATACATACATGTAATTTATATACATTAGTTATCTCAGATCTCTGACATAATTTATACAGTATAAACATGTATATATGAATTAATATTGAAAACTTTAGTAATTTTTACATATTATTTAAATACATGTATAATGAATATTATGAAAATAAAAATTAAATTGACTTGTAGAAGTGTTATTCTATACATACACGTATGTTGGTACTTAAGATTTTCAGCTGAAAGATGGAAAAATTATTTAGATCAGTGTTTTTGTCATATGTAGTATACTGGATTTGTTGAAATGAAATTTTGTTTTTGATATCAGATAAAATCGAACGTTTCTTTATATAAAATATTTGAATAATTATAAATTAATATTAAAATGACTTTCCTGAACTAGTTTGAAATACCTCCCTTTATTTAACTATTGTAGATTTCTTTCTTTGAAGAAAATTTACAGAAAATACAAGTAAACATCAAGTAAACAAATAATAAATATAATGATTAGTTAGCAACAAAAACAAATACATTCCTCAACAACAATCATGATTTCAATGTGTATCTTGTTTCAAAATATTTTAAGCACATGGAATCATGGATGCGTTCAGAGCATCATATCATAATCAGTCATATCAACATTCGAACAGTTAACGGCGAATTTATAAAAAATGACTCAGTAATACGATATATATTTTCGTAAAAAACTTTTTGTGAAAAATGGCCACTTATAAAAGTAAACTTCATTTCCTCCTATGACAATACGAAGCTCAGTCTATAGTATAATTATATAGAGAAGTTCTGGTCTAGACGTTTTGTAATATTCTGTATAATGGTTTTCTTGGAAAGCTAAGGTGACTTATAGCTACTATGTTCCCAGACAATTGAAACTCTATAAGACAAGATTTGGTTCCCTTCAACTTAGGTACTACAATTATGTACGTACATTTAATTAAATAGAATGTTACAGACTTTTTTGACAAACATTCCACTTGGATTCACAAGTCAATAAATTTAGATTTTAAACACGTCTTATTTCTTCTCAACATTTTGTCTGGTAATCATATTTAACTGAACAAATTTTGCGACATCTTACGACAAAAGGTGCCAGGCTTCCGCATTTACGACAGTAATTTCACACGTTTTCATATCCTCGAATAGAACAACCATATTTCATGAAAACTGATTGATTTTTTACATTAAAATGTATGCAAGGAGTATACTTCATGAGAGTTTGTTTCTATGTATTTACATTGTATTTATAAATGAACTCATCATGCTATGATAAAACTATCACATTGTAGAGAAAGGTTGCATGAAAGAAACAATAAAATAAAACAAATATAATTGAAAAAAGGAAACGGAAATCTAAAAAACATCAGGAACAGCAACCGTCAAAAAGCACATAACTTCCACACAACAAAAAAGCAAATGTTTCAAAGCTATAAAACGACACAACAAAACAAAAACCGAAAACAGTAATCTAATGTAATGCTCATGAACATTGATTCAGAATTTCTTTGATTCCGTGGCAAGCTTTATTTCATACATAAGGTAAATGCTTACAGCAAAAGGAGTCTCAAAACATATCAGTAAAAACATGATATTGCACACAGCCAAAAAGCAAAGAGGGGGGCCTTTAAATGTTTAGACTTATGCTTTTAAAAGGACCCCGCAAACAAATAACGAAAATAAGAACCTAAGGGGTTTCCGCCTTGGAACGGACAGTGGCAAAATAAATGCCACTTGGGATTTTTTTGTTTTTGTTTTTTTACTAGATTTAACGCTGTGTCAACAGAGTTTAGGTTATTTTACGACGTCCAGTGCACCTAACATAGCTTAACTGGACTATTGTCTATAACCAGTACTCACCTACCGTTCCAAAAGGCCGGAAACTTCTCCAAATTATCTAATCAATGGAGGAAAATTGACATTATTGTCAATTTTTTATGGAATGGTATAACCTCCCCGGGTGGGATTCGAACCCGCACCCCGTCGGGCACGAGATTATAAATCCTGGCACGCTACCAACTGCGCTATCGACCCGGGTTTTGGGGGGTTTAAACCATGTGTAAAGGTACGCCAACCTCACACTTGTCCACAACGGACTCATGTAAGAACAGTCAATAACAAATAGTCTTCAGCTCACTTTTCACTCAACAATGTTGCATGCAAAAATATGCAAACATACGAAAACTAAGAGTTAATAGCATTGCAATGGAAAAAAGGCAAGTACCTAATGTCTTTACAAAGACCAGAGCTCCTAAAGTTAAACCAACAAGAACACGACGGCAGCAGCGAAAGAGTTATGTATGTTTTCCCCCATTACAGATTTATAACTAAATATTAAACAGTAAGACAAGCAAACAATGCACCTATAAAAGAAAACAATGTTAAAAACATGGTAAGACATCTTTGGTTAGAGACAACCGAACAAACGACAAAAAGACAAATCCTCTAGCGTAAGCATTTTAGGAGCCATGCATGTGTGAACGCTCTTTCAGACAACAAAATATTTAACCGTAGAAATGCAAGCTAAGCAGCTTACTTTGAACATATTTGCACATCAAATGTTCTGAGTCTAGATTATGTGTCTAGACTCCAAACTAATTAAATAAAAGACTCCAAGAGTGCAACATTGTATTTGTAATTAACTTTTAGTGTCAGGAGATTTCTTTCAAAGACAAAGTAGAAGACAAGAGTTTACAACAAAGACATCTTGTCCAAGACGATCAGTTGAAAAGACAGGATTAGATAATCATCAATCATCAATTATATTTCTATAAACTGCATCATGTTGTCGCAACGTCGCACTAATGGAGTGAGTCATTTGTAACTGACTTGTCCATGAGAATGTCGTTACAACACTTAATTACAGTCAAAATCTCTCATACATAGGCAAGAGCTAATATCTTATATTGTTTAAGATTAAACACTAAAGTCACAAACTTTATTAGTGGCATAAGCCTAAAATAAATAAAGCTCTTAAAAATAAATGACTCAATTTTATTATTTGAAATTTATAAACTTCATGACAGACACGAATGTCGAAAAGTTCAACAACAACCCTCTCAATCAATGTGACAAAGTGTGCTTTGTTTCCTTTCTCTGTAAGCATCAGTCAGATAGCCATAGATATAACAATTATCAGTCTACGAAATTAGGATATAAAAACGGTTGCTCGAACAGGTCACTTAGCAGCAAGCACTATCTCTTGTTTGTAGGCTAAGAAAGTTTTGGTTGCTCGAACTAACTGCTGGTTGTCCCGGGCAACAAGACACCGTCTAACTTCGTAGACTGACAATAATAACATATTAATGCAAGTGTCTAACAAGCAAACGTCTTCATCATTGAAGCATAATAATTTTTGCCACATTTCAAATCCTACTTAAACAGGGATCTTGGAAATATTCACTGCTTATTGTGAACAGATAAGACTTCGATGGCTATGTTTAGAAAGTATTGTGCGTAAATATTGACCCGACCTGACCTTTATGCAACAATATTCATTACATTGAATACGAATGTAGTATTATTGCTCGATTACACATTGACCGTGAGAATTATGAGTTAAAACTTAACAAACGAACACACTTCTATAATTTTACGATCGCTGCCGAAGTGTAGAATAGGCGTAGTACTGACTTTCGTCGGGATATGTGTAGATAATTGTAAGATGTAAATGTGAAAGGTCAGGTCGGGGTCAATATTTACGTACTATGTTAATATCTTACATACATACATTTTGTGTTTTCCTTAGTTTGCTACAACCGGTTCAATGACAGCATCGACCTGTTGTTCACTGGATGGTTATATGGACGTCAAACAACCTACGTATGCATAGTATATAGTAAAAATGGAAAACTTAAAACAAGATACAGAAAGTATTGCAGGCAATACCGGAGTGCCCTACCTACTATTATTCTATTTTAGTAGCAAGGCTTGACCTCGACTTTAGAAACAAATAACAGAAGCAAGTCACTTTTTAAGGTTCAAGTAAAGTCTTTGTTTGCATTAAAAATGATAAAATAAAAATTGCTCTAAGTCTATAATACTTCCACCAAGAGCAGTGTTTTATACGTCAATGTTCCTTAAAAAACATACAATGAGATGTTGGTAATTTAAACAAGCAAATTCGTTGAATTTATATCCCCCGCCGAGTACTTGTTTTTACTAACACAACAACTGGAGACATAAGGCTTTATTAATAAATATAAAAATCCACAAAACCATAACAGGGACCATACATAACTCCATGTTAAATAAAATTATCAGGACATGCCAATGAGATGCAAATTTCTTATCTGTATTGATGGTTTCCATAAAATCTTGTTGAAATCAATTCAGCTGTTGCAAAGAAATAGCAATATTTTTCTATATGAACACTGCACAATTAATCAAGGGCAATAACTCTGTGCTGAAAGGTCTGACCGAAACAAGGCGACGATATGCGCGTCTCCTCTAGATATTGATGATTCCGATAAAGTTTCGTTGAATTCCAGCCATTAGTTGCAGAGAAGTAGCGCGGAAACAATTTTTCCTCTATATGCATACTGCATAACTAATCAAGGACCATAACTCTGAGTTAAAGTGTCTGACCGGAACAAGGCAACGATATGCGCATCTCCTCTTGATATTGATGATTCCCATAAAGTTTCGTTGAATTCCAGCCAGTAGTTGCAGAGAACTACTCCGGAAACGGACGGACGGATGGACGGACGGACGGACGGACAACGCCAAAACTATATCCCCCTCCCGATTCCATCGGCGGGGGATAATTAATTCAAGTGAAAACTTTTAACGAAAGATGCTTTTGCAAAATTGATGCTGTAAAAATGAAAATACTAGAAGACATTAAAAAAAATTTAAAAACTAAATTAAGATTAAATCATTCATTTACAGAACATTACAGTTCATATTTCAATGAAGTTAATACATTTTGACAGATACAAGTGTAATGGGTTTTCACGACCCTGTTTCTACTTTCACTTTAATTTTTCATTAGACTTAGTTTTGTTTTAACATTTATTGATGTTATAAATATTGTAGTACCTTTATTGGAATATGTACTATAAGGTTCTGTAAAGGATTTAATGTTAAATTTTGTTGTAAGGAAATTTAATGTAATTTAGTATTTTTATTTAAGCAACATCAATTTTGCAAATATATTTTCTTTGTTAAATATTTTTGTCGTAATTAATGACCAGCATCGCTTTGTATGTTTCATAAGAAACATTTTGATATACAAAACAATACTGTTGGTGGAAATACAATCTGCGTAAACACATATCCAGTAGACCACGGTCGTACTGGATCTGTACTTTTTCCCTTTGAGGTCACGTCGAGATGAACTTTGTGACGACCAATCAATGCGTAGCTTTCATCTAGACGAAAACACTATTAATCACATTTTGATTTCGTAATTTCTATTTTTAGACCAAGTTTTGCTTGCTTATTTAACCGCGGTAATATTCACAGGCTGCGATTGGGCGGCTCATTTCAAATTTCGTGACGTAGACGATGTAAACAAGTTACGTATCATAACAATTTCGTCATGAATATTATGATGAGAAAAGGTCACCTGAACGTGACCTTCGTTTGGAAAAGGCCAGATCTACATTAGCGAGTATGCGAGCGGTAAAATTGTAGATCGGGTTTTAATCAGATTGGTGGAAATACGACATAACTTTAGCTATTTCTTTATTTACTATTATTTTGCAAACCAAGACTTTACATGAACCGTAACCAGATCTAATAATACCAGTAACTCTGATCCCAAACTTCACAGAAGTACCAAAACCTAACCCCTAATACCATGGTAATTTGCACCATTTTGACAAACGTAAAAATCACACTATTTACTAATTGCGTCTTGTCCAGAATTCTTGACATTTTTTAAAGACTAGCCCCAACTGTTTATGCGTTATCACAAGTTCCAAAAGTTTGAATCACGTTTTTAATAATTCTATTGACATTGCAACAACACTTTTCAAACAAGGAATCAAGGAAAATGACAGGTTTAAACTTCACATTGCTGACTATTCAGATATCTACTTTCATCAACCTGGCTTGAACAGATTTTAAGATACACCTGGATATCAGTGCTAAGCAAAATTTTGACTATTTTCAGTATATATAGCACCATAAGTTTGCCATAAAAAAGAATGAAAAAATGATAAGCGTAATGTACACATTCTAACATATTCACAAACCAAGTTTCATCAATATAGCTTGGATACTTATTTAGAAATCGTGGAATTTAAGATTGGAGTGGACAGACAGACAGACAGACAGGTGAACGGACAGACAGAGACATAATCTATAGTCCCCTCTGATGTAAACAACGATAGAGGACAAAATATAATTCAGCGATTGTTATGTTGTGCATTTTATAAAATGAGAATATTGACATTAACTAGGCACAACCTGTCACTTCATAAGTTGGCATTGTAATGTATCTGATATGGTAAGTGTTGCGTTATCAGACCAGGCGACAGGAGATGTTATAAAACAATGATTGTAGCATTTGAGAGATTAAAATCGTATTTGTTTTCATTAGTAGACCATGGAAATGTGATACGAAACAATATTTATTCAGTTGGTGCTTTCATGTTTATTTTGTGGTTTGTTTTATCATTTGAATCATATGCAACATGTTTGAAATGAAGTAAACTGCACTTGTTTATTGATAACATGGCATGCAATGGTAATTGCATCTTTAGGTCATAATTAATGGCAATAACGCCATCTATCATTTTAGACTGGCACGCGAACAAATGTATGCCTCCATACAACAAAATGCGATGGTGTATATAGTATTATTGTTATAATGGTTTTTTTTCTTTTCTGTTTGCTCATAAAGTGTACATTACAGAGGACTGGACTTGGTAATATATTCAGTAACGCATAAAATAACCATAGGTTTTGAAATATAGAAATTAATTAGCCCTGATTTCCACATGAATAAGACTATAAAACTGCCAGATGTGGTCATAATGGTCATCTTATTTAGTCTTAAACTAAAACTTTAAAGAACAGAACAGAACAATTCTTTTATTTTCACAGTTTACATATAGTAAATACATGTTGTTAAATAATACAAGATCATATAAGACGGTTATCGTGGTGTTATGGGGGCAGTGGGTAACATTAAAATGATATAAAGAAATTGAACAAGAGCTGTCAGAGGAGACAGCATGCTCGACTTAGTAGGTGTTTGTCACAGGAGATGTGGTTGATGATAAGGAACATACATATTTTAAAATTTGTAAATATAACCATAAAAAAATTCAAAGAAAAAAAGAGAAAAAAATTTAAAGAAAAAAATAGAAAAAAATAGAAAACTATAAGTTCAAGGAGGATAACTCTGAAAAAATATATAAGGAGTTATGAATCTTGCATGAGATGTGGTTGATAATAAGGAACATATATCTGAAGTTTGAAGTCAATACCTGAAGAAATACAACAGTTGCAGTAAAAACAAACATTTTTTAAAGAAAAACTCTAATTTCAAGGGGAGATAATTCTGAAAAAATATATAAGGAGTTATGAATCTTGTCACATGAGATGTGGTTGATAATAAGGAACATATATCTGAAGTTTGAAGTCAATACCTGAAGAAATACAACAGTTGCAGTAAAACAAACATTTTTTAAAGAAAAACTCTAATTTCAAGGGGAGATAATTCTGAAAAAATATATATGAAGTTATGAACCTTGTCACATGAGATGTGGTTGATAATAAGGAACATATATTTAAAGTTTGAAATCAAAACCTAAAGAAATAAAACAGTTGCAGTAAAAACAAACATTTTTTAAAGAAAAACTCTAATTTCAAGGGGAGATAATTCTGAAAAAATATATATGGAGTTATGAACCTTGTCACATGAGATGTGGTTGATAATAAGGAACATATATTTAAAGTTTGAAATCAATACCTAAAGAAATAAAACAGTTGCAGTAAAAACAAACATTTATTAAAGAAAACTCTAAGTTCAAGGGGAGATAATTCTAGAAAAAATGCATTAGGAGTTATGGACCATGTCACATGAGATGTGGTTGATAATAAGGAACATATATTTAAAGTTTGAAGTTAATCTCTTAAGAAATAACAAAGATACAGAAGAAAGTATTTTACTGCACAAAAACTTTAATCTGTGCACAAAAACTTCAATCAGGTCAAGGGGAGATAATTCTTTAAAAAAGTGTTTGGAGTTATGGACCTTATCATATGAGATGTGGTTGATAGTAAGGAACATATATTTAAAGTTTGAAGTTAATATCTTAAGAAATAACAAAGATATAGAAGAAAGTATTTTACTGCACAAAAACTTTAATCAGAAGTGTGGACGCGGACGCAGACGCCGACGCCGGGGCGAGTAGGAGAGCTCTACATTACTTCGTAAAGTCGAGCTAAAAATAACAATTGAATAATGTAGGCAAAGAAGTGTTCCACAAAGGCCAGGGTTCAGGGATTTTACTTGGCATTAAACACTACATTAAAAAAGTGATTGACAAATATGATTCAAATAAAACAAAACTGTGAAATATATACAGGATGAAAAAAATGGCAACGATTGAGGAGTCATATGATTTTAATGCGCGTAAAATATATTATTATTCCTTATTGGCCTGACATTGACTGTATCGTTAAGAACGGTTAACAAATGTAATCTGGAAGGGTTTGAACAACCACATTATAAGATGACAACTTTGAACTCTTTTAAGACAAAATATACTATCAGTTAAAGACAAAAATTTAGCCATAGTTCGTATAATCTAAACGGTTTTTGGCTTTTGCTTAACTTTGTTACTTCCTTGTTCAAAATATTGAAGATATTGAAGACAAACAAGAAAGTAAGAAAACTGAAGAAACATTAAAACATGTTCCCAATATTTCATTAAAAGCAAAAAGAAGAGATCAAATCAAAAGTATGTTTAGAAACACTAAGCTTTCTAATGCATCTTTAATACTTTGAACATTGTAATGATTGCACAGCAGAAGTTATAAATGGTATTCAGCATTCTCTATACAAAGTATGAACTGGTTAAGAAAATTATATATACAAATTGTGTAGACCAAAAATGTCAGCATTCTATTTCAGATGTGTCATATATTTCGACAGCATTTAATTAAAGCCTATCAGGAACTTTGGTTCAATTGAAGGAGTTTTCGAACAAAGTTACAAATATATCCAATGTTAGTATATCAAATGATAAGGTTGTCAAATAAACGTATAATGACATAATATTCATGTTCTGGTCATTGATAATCTAGACGATGTACTTACATGTACTTAGTCAGTTGCACCTTGCAGAAGATACAGAAAAAGATGACAATTTCAATAACATGAGCTGTCAGAGGAGACAGCATGCTCGACTTAGTAAGTATTTGTCACAGGAGATGTAATTGATGATAAGAAACATACATTTTAAAATTTGAAAATATAACCTCAACAAATTTAAGGTAAATAAATAAATTTAAAAAAAAATAAAGAAAAATTTAACTTCATAGAGGACAATTAAAAAAAAATGTATTTGGAGTTATGATTCTTGTCACATGAGATGTGGTTGATAATAAGGAAGATATATTTAAAGTTTGAAGTCAATACCTAAAGAAATAAAACAGTTGCAGTAAAAACAAATATCATTTAAAATAAATGTCTAAGTTCAAGGGGGGGGGGGAGAAAATATTGAAAAAAATGTATTTGGAGTTATGAACCTTGTCACATGAAATGTGGTTGATAATAAGTAACATACATTTAAAGTTTGAAGTCAATACCTAAAGAAATAAAACAGTTGCAGTAAAAACAAACATTTTTTAAAGAAAACTCTAAGTTCAAGGGGAGATAAATCTGAAAAATATATTTGGAGTTATGAACCTTGTCACATGAGATGTGGTTGATAATAAGGAACATATATTTAAAATTTGAAGTCAAAACCTAAAGAAATAACAAAGATATAGAAGAAAGTATTTTACTGCACAAAAACTTTAATCTGTGCACAAAAACTTTAATCAGTTCAAGGGGAGATAATTCTAAAAAAATGTGTTTGGAGTTATGAACATTGTCACATGAGATGTGGTTGATAATAAGGAACATATATTTAAAGTTTAAAGTTAATATCTTAAGAAATAACAAAGACATAGAAGAAAGTATTTTACTGCACAAAAACTATAATATGCACAAAAACTTTAATCAGAAATGTGGACGCGGACGCGAGTAAGAGAGCTCTACATTGCTACGTAAAGTCGAGCTAAAAATGAACGTTTTTAACATGGTTATTCAAACCTGAAAAAAACACGTAATCCTATGATAATTTAATGTTTTACTCACTTTCAATTATTATATGTACATGTATTGTTTAATTCTCATGATCGTGTTTAACATTCAATTTATCGAGATCATTAAAGATACACAAGTAAATGACCTGACGTCTTAAGCATGTTCACTGTCTCTATTTCTGAGTCTTGAAAAGACATAAGTTGTCTCAATAGTCATCAGAAAAGAAACCGAAAACGTCGAAGTCTTCAAGTTGTACCAATTATATTTCAAACAAGAATCGACAAGTATAAGTAGTTTAGCAATTTGGTTATTATCGTTGCTAAACGCTACAGGTACAAAAACAAAGATTTCACTTAGATTGGATATTTTACTGTTTACAGATAATGACAAAGGACATTCCATCATAATTTTTTCTGTTTGTATTTTATGAATTGATTGAATCAAATCAATTTCCTTCACGTGTAATGACGCTTATCAAATGGTTTCCACGCAATGGATGACATTGCTGTTACAGGATTTAAGTTATATGAATCTATCAGACTGTTTGTCTGTCATTGATGCTTGCCTGTTGCTTTATTTGGAACAATGGCATTTGGAGCATTGTCGTATTAAATGTAACATAGTAGCGTACAGATTTATTCTTTATCACTCTGACATTCATTAATTGTTGAACAAACTGTTTTCAATGGAGTTGAGTAGGCAGTTGTTTTTTCTGAATATCGGAGTCTATTTCTGATTTCTTCTGAAAATAAACATGGTAAGGTGAAGAGATTGGCTCATATGGTTGAATGTGGGATATAACTATTTCTATGTTTTAGATTTTTTTAAAACTCAATCAATCATAGTTTTACTACAAATGTTCTCGGCTTGAATTAATACTAACGTTTTTAGTATTTGTATTAAGTGTAGCATTCAAGTATGTATCTGTGGTTTCTAAGAAGATGGTACCATCTCACTATTGAAACATCTAGTGATTCTTAGAATATTGTACTTAGCCAGTCTACGAACAAAGTGGATGTCCAGTCCCCCGGGAAAACCAATTTCTATTCTGGACTACCAAAATTTCTTATGGGCAACCAAATTTCTGCAAACAAGATACTAGCTATACTAGCTGCTAAAATGACCTGTTCGGGCTACCACTATCGTATCCTAATTTCGTAGCCTAACACACAATGTAACAAAGTCATTCTCATCTTGCTTATTGAGTTCCACTTTCTTGCCATCAATTAAAATTGCCAACAATACGATAGAAGTAATTGGTTGGTTACATCCGGTCACCTTTAATTCTTCTATCCAAGGATAGAATGAGGATAAAAAGAACTCATCTTTATTCACCGTCACTGATTTGTCCATTTCTTAGTGATTTGTCATTGTTACCATTGTTAAGATGTCAATCCAGTTTAACTGACGAGTAACAAAGTCAGTAAAACAGAATAGTTCTATAGATAATTATTTTTATATATTTTAGGTCTGTTTGGTAAAATACTGACCTCGTTTTTTGTATCAATTTATTAAAATAATTAAATCAAAGTGTCTATTTATTTAAGCTAGGTTTAACGCCGTGTCAACACATGTTTTAGGTTATTTGACTACGTCCAGGGCACCTAACCTAGCTTTCCTAAGCCCTTGTCTATAACCAGTACTCACCTTCTCTTCCACAAGACCGGAAACTTCGCCGTAATACCTTATTAATAGAGGAAATTTGACATTATTTTCAATTTTCATGTAAGGGTATAACCTCCTCGAGTGTTTTTCGAAAATATGTCCAGATTTTTCTAGGGAACAGGATAGTTGAACAAAGGTTTGATATTAACTTATAAAGTCTGATATGATGGTGTGTTTTCTTTCTTTTCACAATTTTGGTGTTTTTTTTTTAAATTGAAAACTCCTTTATCAACCAGATGATCTTTTTCTGATTAAACTAAGGCTTATCAGTGTTATTTTCATTTTCTGCTCTCTTTCATTTGAATGGCTTTTACAATAACTTATACATTGTAACATTTTTAACTTTTTAAAAGAAAATAACTCCTATAAATAAATTTACAAACCTTTAATAATTTTCCATAATGCCTTTGTTAAACAATATCCACATATTCTATAAAACAATCTATCCAATAAACTCGAGTTGACAATTTAAAACAAAAAACGGAGTTAACACATTATTTGAAGTTTACATGCAGGTGAAACAAGAGTAATATTTACTGGCCTTTGTATACTTTACTTTCCCGCCAACACGTGAACTACGAGAATTTCGTGTATCACTTAAATTTAAACTTTTAAACCTGTACACAATGAATATACACATCATGTTAGGACTAAGTTGTTTTAAATACAATTAACAAAATAACTATCTTAATTGGCTGTAAATGTCTTTGTCGAGTTAGATTTAACTTAAATGTTTGCTCCATAGTTTATAATCAGGCGTAGCTTTCAGTCCTTGCGTTGCTGCAATGTTTTCAGATGATTTCTTAGTCATATCCTATTGTAGACCTTCAACCAAATTATCACGACCTTCACATTTTGTGCTTTTTAATGCACGCCCGTATGTACGAAACTTTTTAGTTATAGTATCTTAGCCCACGTGTATAAACGTTCTGACGAATGACGAATAACTTGAATATCATTAAACAAGTAGAATTTTCAAAAGTCCAAGCCTAACATGTATTTTAGCTCGACTTAGCACAAAATACTAAAGATGAGCTATTGTGGGAGTCTATCCAGGGTCTGTTCTCGCGTTCGTCGTCAACCATCTCTTAAAAGTCTTCTTGTCAAAACCGTAAAACCTACAGTACCCAATTTGATATGTAGCATCAACTCATAGTCCTTTACAAAGATTGTTCTAATTGTGCCCCTGTGTCAATATTATCCCTGCCCTAGATGTCAAAAGATTTCAATATTAAAAGGAAATGTTATAGACTCTTTTCTAAGACTGCAAGGCCTAGAGCCTTCATACTTGACATGTATCATCACCTAATGGTACTCTGCAAAGTTTGCTTAAGTTATATAACTGAGGTAGCAATTGGCCCTGTTCAAGGGGTAATGGTTCTCAAATAGTTAAATATGTGTGTTTAAAGGTATTGTGTCAACTGTCTAAGAACATAGTTTTTAGGTGATCTAATCCAGAGTCCTCTGAACTCTCTTGTTAAATGTAGAATCTAAGACAAAACATGTCAGTATGAAAAAAGACAATGAAGTATGACTTATATTAGCTAGACTAATGAAAATTAAATAACAAACAACATGTAGAGGAGTATGTCATGGCCTTGACTTTCACCTATCATCTGGTCACACAAATGAAAAACTTGTCAGTCCAAGGGAAGATTTGTTTGTAAATACTGCTTGACTGGAGAAGTGTGTTTGAGTACATGGGTGAAATAAACAGGCAAAGATGAAAGTCTCTTTATCATAATTAATCTTAAGTCAAGAAAGTGCTGTCAGTGAATGACTTAGCTTGCTGACAGAAACAAATCTAACTTACAATCATGACATTCATTGTCAAACAAGTTTATATTTTTTATAATCTGTAAATAACAATACTAGTAAGGTACTTTAAGCAGGCTTTCAAAACGATTTTTACAAAAGTTAAATTTTAAGAAAAAAAAGTCCTTTATAGTCAGTTTTGAAAAAAGTAAAGATTATTCATTTGTTTTACTTAGAATTTAGATTTTATATTTCATCGAAATGGTAGTGGTTGTATTTAGCTTTCAAAATATTTGGTCAGGTGAATAACAAAATTTTCATACTAAAAGTCAGATAAAAGAAGGCACTGTTACCATGACATTGTCGCTAAGATTTCAATTCAGAAGAAATAAATACAATACAATGCAATGTACACCCATCAAAACTTTTATTAGCAATCTCAAACTCATTGGTAGATAAGTAATACAATGTCTATTATAATTTTATTTAAATTCTTGATTAGAAAAGGCAATTATACAAGAGTTGCAGTTCATGGAAAGTGACGTCTTCATACAGGGTTGTAATGACATCCATCCTCATGAAAAACATAGACTTTATAAAATAACAAATATTATAGTATTATACAAAAACCAAACCTTGTAAATTTATATTTACCAAGATACAAGTCCACTGATGGCAATTTAATAGAACTTATTTTGAGCATTGTTTTTTTTCCTTATTACATAACATTTTACAGTCCATTTTTTTTCATTCCAGTATAATTAATCAGTCCATCCATGTTAATAGTTCTTACCATTGCATACTGAAGCTCAATTTTTCATTCATTCATTCATTCATTCATTCATTCATTCATCCATCCATCTCCAAAATCCTATTTTCCCATTTTTCCTAAAATTCTCAGTTTTCATCTACATCCTTTCATCCTTATATCCATAGTTTCCTTAATTTTATCCTCCATTCCTCAGATTCGCTTTTTCCAGAAAGTCCTCCTCAGATTGCTAGCCGCCATACTTAAGTTTTCCATTTCATAGTTTCTGTGGTTCCATCTTTAAAACATCCTGAAAATCTGTTTCAATGCTCAGTATTCATCCCCAGATCCTAAGTCTCCACAATGTTGCCCTGGAATTTGAAGTTTTTTGTTTTTTAAGCCAGCATACTTAAGTCTTTCATTAATATTTCCTGTGGTTTAATCTGTGCAAGGTCACGAAAATCTGTAACAAAATTCCTTACTTTCCTTTATAACATTCTAACAAACAAAATCCACCATTTTCTACCATTACATCAATATATTCCATCCATCCATTCATCCATTTATCATCACCAATCCCAAGTTTCCAAGTCTCAAGTCATAAAATGTCAAGTTCCCATAATGTCCTCCTTAAATCCAATGTTTTCCTAGTTTTAATCTGAAGTTTGATGTAGTTTTATGTCCCCAATGATTACCATCCAGACATACTTTGTAGATATATTCCTCCACTTTGCACCTGAACTACAACTTGGGACACATATACACATAAACGGTCCTCAAGTTATGGTCTCAGGGATAATGTAGAGGTTTTGTTAGCAGTATGTTATTATGATAATAAATTCTCTCATATCCAGTGGTAGGTAAAAATCCATAGTTCATCAGTTCATCTTTGTTCCTTAAAATCATTCCTTAACAGCTCCAAGACTTTTCTGAGTTTCATTGTTGTTCCTTCATATCATTTCCATAGCAGTTCCAACAAATGCATCTTATTCTGGTTTTGTATCAAGTTATTACAACTTATTATACAATTTTTGATTCTGCT
Source organism: Mactra quadrangularis (assembly GCA_025267735.1). Classification (NCBI taxonomy): domain Eukaryota; kingdom Metazoa; phylum Mollusca; class Bivalvia; order Venerida; family Mactridae; genus Mactra; species Mactra quadrangularis. The sequence continues at coordinate 20,394,463 of CM046299.1, forward strand.
TCATAGTTTTTCCATAGACATACATAAACATGGGTATCAATGTCTGTTCTTAGTTTCATTGTTTTCCTTGTAATCATCTCCGTAGCAATTCCAACAAATGCAGCTTATTCTGGTTGTGTAACAAGTTATTACAACTTATTTTACCATTTTTGACTGATTCATAATTTCTCCATATAATGTCTGTTCTTAGTTTCATCTTTGTTCCTCGTAATCATTACCATAGCAGTTCCAACAAATGCAGCTTATTTTGGTTGTGAAACAAGTTATTACAATTTAAGTCCATTGTAACCATTTGTATCCACTTTGTCCTTTGTTTGTTAACCTCATATTACATGTATATGAACTGAGTGTATCAAATAAATTTGTTAATTTTAAACTTGTTTGGTCATAGCCTTTCCACCAAACACTTTTCTATAATTCTTCCTGTTATCGCAAGCTTAAAATGTCTAAATCTAAACTTTTAGGCTTAAAGTATTCTTCACCAGGTTCAATAGTCTGAAAAATTGTTCTGAAGAATAAAAAGAAAAAGGAAATCAAATAAGTAACATACTAAGTAGGCAAACATGTTTGGTTGAAAGTCCTGCATATCTTCACACAAGTCATTGTAACAAATTATTTCTGGTCTGCTAGTACTGAAAGAAAAATCACAGAAAAAAATTTTTAGTATAAAAAATAATAAAAACCTGTCATCACTTCATTTTTTTCATTTCACTAATACAGTAAAGTTGAACTATAAAGACCACATAAACTGAACTAAACTATGTGATTTTAAAAAGTTTTTAAGATCCAAATGCTTTATTTGAGAATGAAAAGGGGCCCTATATTAAGACTATTCAATTATTAAGGCAATCAATTTCTATGATAAAAAGTGAAACTTTACTGTAAAGTTTTAGTTGTGATGCAAGATTTAACAATAATGTTCACAAACAAGATTAATTCAAACGTATAGTAAAAAAAACCCATAAAAGTTCTCATATTAAACAGTTGTTAGAATAAGTTAAAACACAAAAAAATATTCATGAAAGATTTTTTTAAATATTAGAGTTATTTCCCTTTGACCATGAAACTTGGTAATTCTAATGAATATAACGAGGCTGTGACTCTCTGAGTTGCTTCTATAAAAAGTCTTTATAGTTTTTTATAACTTATGGTGTAATTCACCAAATGCTTTTCCTAACAACAACTAGGATTAAAATTCTAGTTTTGGATAAGATTTTATCTTGAAAATGATGCAAATTTTGCAATCACAGACCCTCCTAATATAGTATAGTACTATATATATCAAGTTGATTAGGAGAATTCTTTTGTTTTTTGTTGGGTTTAACGGCGTAGCAACACATTGTATAGGTCATGTAACACCTTTTGGCACACCTAATCTAGCTTTCTCGGACCCTAGTCTATAACCAGTACTCACCTACCCTTCCACAAGGGTAATTTCTCCATATACCTTATTAATGGAGTAAAATTAACTGTTTGTTTGTTTGGGTTTTACAGCGCACCAACACAGAAAGGTCATATCGCGCCGAAGTAAAAATTAACATGATTGTCAAATTTTCATGGAAGGGTATAACTTCCCCAGGTGGGATTCGACCCCTACCCACTTTGGGACAAGAGATTCCAAATCCCGGCACGCTACCATAGGAGAATTCTAACTTAAACAAGACAATCTAGGTAGCTCTATTGTAAAGGAAATGAAAATTTATACCATTAATTTGAACTTTTGCCTAACTTTCTAAGACCATTAAAATTCTAAATTATTCGTCCATTCATTATACAATACGCTCAAGTATAATAATGAAATATAAGAATTATACTTAATGTAATAATAATATAGTAAGACCTGCAGCAATAATTAATCCACATATTCAGACTCAACAAATTACAATAAAAAACCTCTCACTTTATATCAAATATTCCAAGCTTGACAATTAATTGAAGAGGATAATTGCTTCAAGCCAAAGTTAGGCTGACTATCTGACATTTCCTGGATAATTTTCCTGCTCAAGATAAAAGCGTATAGTCTGGATAGCTGGAGAATATAACCATTATAATTATACAACCTTATAAACCAGCAAGCAAGCTGGATAGTCTGAATATTAGAAATGGTAGAATGTCTAGACAATATCAAAATTACTCAACAAAAATATCCATAAAAGATGATAATTATGTAATGTTGTAGACAATATGGCAGAACTATGTCCATTAGAGATATTGATAATGACAATCCTTGCTTTTATATTCTCCATGTGTCACAGTAAGAGAGCCAGACATCACATGGTTTGTCAACATAAATGGTTTTAACATTTTTTGTCATCAAATACAGCAAAACCTTAAATTATTTTACCACTGGGACAATACTAATGTGAACCTTTCAACAAATATCACCAGTGGGACTATACCTTGGTGAACCTTTTTACAAAGGTTGGGACCATAATTCAGAAAATAAAACATTTACGTAAGTCACAATGGGACCATAATTCAGTGAACATCAAAATATAAAGAGGTCACCAATTGTACCATATTTCAGTAAACCTCTTTACAAAGATCAGGGTTAGGGACCATAGAAGATTTAATATCACAAAGGTCTAAATTTTCTGGAGAATGATATCTGTAGACAGAATATAATGGAGAAAGGAAAAAATGTAAAATTGGGTGACCACCATTGAGAAGTGATAGTTGTTTGGGGGTGACTGTTGTTGAGACTTTGGACTGGAAATCTTTTGATAGCCAGTTCTGTGTTGGCTAGATAACCCAGATTGTTTCCTTCAACAAGCTAGAAAGTGCTCACAAAGCTGAAGGCTTAACTTTTTCTAAAGTTATTTGTGATATATAATGAACCATTTAAATTATTATTATTCTATCATTACCATTTAAAACTGCTTGTTCAATGAATGCAATTTAATTACAGACTTTTCTAAAAACCTTGGAATTATATTAAAGAAATATTTTGAAGCAGTTAACTCATGACAATTTTATAGCAAAACTGACATAAAACTAGTCCATGCATTTCCCTTTACCTACCCTGGTAGTGGTGGCATAAATAATTTTAGTGTAATTCTGTGACTTATATAGTTCTCACATGCTATAGGTTTGCCTTTAATATTAAGAATTTATTTTTAAGACAATAATAGACACTGACAGCTAATTTCATAGTATCATCATTTTGTGGGTTGGGTTTAACGCTGTAGCAACACATTGTATAGGTCATATAACGTCGGTTAGTCAACCTACTCACTGTTCCTGGAAAGGCTAAATCTCTGGATTAAGCTGTTAACCAACTACTAGGCACATACTTTCATAAGTGACTGACTACTGCCCTTCATGATTTAGAATCAGTGGTAGGAAGGGGAATAGCTGTAGATAGTATCAAACAAAAAGCAACTGTGAGCGAGTAGCCTTTCATGAGTTTCCAAGATAAATTCCAAGATTTTTTCTATAAAAAAACGCCCTCATTTTTCATGATTTTTCAAGATCTGTATGAACCCTATTTATACCTACTTAGTTTGTTTCTATGATAAATTCATCTTATTGTAAAACATGAATAAAATCTACGACTTAAATAAGTGACCTTGAACTTTTAAATCACAATCTATAAAATAGCGCTTCAATTGAAGCAGAAAATCTAGTCAACGCCATTTAAGTGTTAAACAAATTTAAAAAAAAATAATGGTATAAAAACACAGTAACATAACTCTCCGACAACTTTACCACCAATACAGATGTCTTGAATGGTTTACTAGCAATATAAATGTCAAGTGAAAAAAAAACCTTGTCAGAGATATAGTTAATATTATCATTTTATCAAGGTATCCATGGTAATTGTATACGTTCAATCATTTCATTGTTTTATACATGGTTATCTCCAGTATGTTATAAAATAGTAACAATTATAATAATGCTGTTTCCATATTTGGTGTTATTTTTAATTTCAGGAGAATTTTTATCCCTTCCCTCATGTTAAGAATATTGTTTCATATTCAATAAAATGAAATATTCACAATCGTCTGTTTTTTGTTGGATTTTAAGGCTATTGTTCAACACTATATGATAAGTTTAATATACCATGAAGAACGCTAATTACCTATACTTTACTTAGAATATCTGTGACCTTGATTCCCAGTAATAGTATCAATGTATATCAAATATGGTAATGTTTCTATATATATTTCACTATGATCAGAATGACATGCCTATTTCCTGGAAAGCTTTTTTTTTAGTATTAGTGACATTATGTTATCTCATATTCAGTACAAAGGTATCTATATTGTATTTGTTATATCAACAACTGATATTGTAATCTAATGCATATCCTTCATAAAACCACTTCATATAATGGATTTTTAAAATTATTACTTGTCTACTATATATAATGCTAAATGATATAGGAGCAGGCAGGGCCAAGCAGTTAAGATGTTGGACTGTTAACCATTAGATAGTCAACACCACATAGGTTTGAATCCAATCCAAAACCTACCCTTAGTTTCCTTGAGCAAGAAACTTTATCATACTAGCTCAGTACTGGGAACCAGTAAGCAGACTCAAAAATGATAAATCTAAGTTGTAAAGACTTGTATCACAACCAAGCTCAACAATAAATTAGTATGAACTTAACTTAATATACTGAAAAGTTCCGTAATAAATAACACCTCGGTTATTGTAACATCATGGGAATTTTGAGGATTTTTAAATCCCAAATGCTTTAATTGAGAATAAAAAGGTCTCTATATTAAGACCACCCCAGAATTAGGACCACCTTTGGACCAGAATTAGGACCATCTTTGGACCAGAATTAGGACCATCTTTGGACCAGAATTAGGACCATCTTTGGACCAGAATTAGGACCATCTTTGGACCAGAATTAGGACAATCCATTTTGATGGTCAAAAAATGGAACTTACTACAGAAACAAGATATGAGAGATTTTTCAGCAGTGATCACAGTCAGGTGACTAATTATTTTTGTGTCCTGACTTGTGATAATTGATAACAAGAAATGTAATGAGGACACAACATTAAAGCCAGATTTTCATCAAGACCTGACCATAAATGACATATATCCAACACATCAAAACATATTAAAAACTTACAAAGGGAAACAATTCATAATAAAGCCAGGTAGAGTTGTGGTTACTTTCTAATTCCGACAATAAATGGCAGAAATATATGGTAAAAAACAACTTTGGCCCGATTGTTAACGCCACCGCTGCCAGACTGGGTTTCGCCAAACAATAGGCCAAATTTTTTCTTTGAAAATCTGGCTAATAATCAAACTTTTGAATGAACATATGCAAGATCTAGATACATGTATATATAAAACATACATGTATTTACTTACAGACTATTTCAGAAAACATTTGAATCAGATAAAATACATTTGGTTTTGATTAACAAGTGTATTACTGATAATTGTACAGGGCACAGTTGGACACTTTTATAATTCTACAGGTGTGGAAGTGGTATGTTAACTGATTGACTGACCTAAAATAGCTGATTATCATACCAATGTATCAATCAAGGTATGCTGAAAATCATTAAGAATTTAAAACGTAAAAAAATGTAATGGTATTTTATAGTCTAAATTTCACGCTAATGCAGGTTCATCGATTTTACAGCTATTACCTCTGGTCATCGGGCCACTGGTATTTATCTATCAATCTCTATGAGGAGTCTTTTACTATGCTCATCAAGTGCAGCCGACAAATTGGTGCAACAGAATTATACCACCCTTGCGGGTACCCATTGACACCTGGGTGGGGTGAAGCAATCACAGATAAATTTCTTGCTCAAGGAAATTAGCAGTGCCCCTAGGGGGATTCAAACCCAGAACCACTCGATCCCTAAGCGAGTGTCCTACCTCTGGACTACTGCTCCTACTCATATTACAGGGCTAGACAATAATTTATGTATTAAGTGGCCCAGTTGGACAACCAGCTATATATTTCATTTTCCAAACCAAATGTCTACTAGCAGTAACAAGTTGCTGGAACCTATAAATATAGGTTGTCAAGGGTAAACCATCAACCTTTAATGTTGAGCTCTGCATTATGATATTACATCATAAATAAAACAACCATACCTTAAACATTGAACAATTCCATCAGTTTATAATTCCTGCTACTTGTACAGAAAACCAACTACGAGTTGACAATTTTTCATGCTAATGAAACACAGAGCCAATATGGTTAACTGATGAAAAGTGTTAATATTGATAACAAATCCAAGAAAAAAACCATTTTTGCTGTTTTGTTTCTAAGCATGTGACAGAAAACTGTGAAGTTTATTGTATACCTTACTTTGGATTAAAACATGGAAGTAAAACAATATCTTCAAGTCTACAATGGCACCAAGCATGACTTATGCACAAAAATGGTAAATGTATACAAAACTTTCAATTGACCCTGAAAAGTCTATAGTAAGGTTGGCAACATAAAAGATATAAGGCGTTTCATAATATTCATTTTTATATAATAATGTCCAAATGTTCAAAGCATTTGACTGGGTTTGGTCATTTCCAGTAGGTGTTACGTATAAACAAACTTTATACTTTTTTCAAAACTCCTTTGCACCCTCAACAGCTTAATATGAGCAAGACACAAGTTTGATACAATTGAAAAATAAGAAAACAACAGTTAGAGCCATAGCCATAAGAAAATTTGAGAAATGTTGAGAGGCAGTATCAAGAGTAAGATCTTTTCAAGAAATGTTATACATTTAGGTAAATGCAGAAGTTTAAGCCAGGGTCTGTACACAGTGCATCCTTAGTAGTGGACAGACCTTGGTGAACAAGTAAATCCCTTACACAACAAAAGCTCCTGAATTTTTTCCAAGCTTCTGGCATCAATATTATTACAAACTGTGATGAAATATCTTTCAATCAAGAGTATATTAACCCAGAAGGTTCAATATTTAATAGAACTGGCACAATATATTTCAAAACATAAATAATTTCACAACAACTTCATGAGTTAAATTTACAATTGTCTCACATTTATGATTTTCTGTTTATTAGTTACTGGGTAGAACAATATAACTGCCAGAGTTGTGCAAGTTTCTATTTGTTCATTAGAAAGACACATACTTAAGGGCCAGATATTGTACCAGCCTGCTTAAGGCAGAATTCCCATAATAGCTGCTGTCAAACTTCGGGCGATGTCGGGTCATGTCGACAAATTACGTAAGAGGTTTTCGTCGGTATCGTTATCAATCGATAAAGATCGGATATAGTTTTTTATTCTGCAAATGCCTCATTTTTCAAATATTATTAATATTTATTGTATATTACCTCAAAAGATTATCACTTCTCCCAATTATTTGAGAAAATAGATAGAATTCGTGTAAAAAGTTTAAACCGGAAGTTTAAAAATCCAATTCAAACTATGGACGAAAAGATTCGTCCCCTAACAGATTCGTCCCCTTACAAATTCGTAATCAATAAGTTGTTGATGATCAATGCAATTAGGACGTAAAAAAACATTATTTTATCTTAAAATGGTCAATAATGGAGTTTAAAAGTAAAATATATACTGTAAAGAAGTGTTTACTTCACATTATAATGGTCACTAGAATTTTGACATTTTTTCAAAAGGGGGGTCGATGTATTAAAATGACAATTTGTTTAGTTATCCGTGGTGAAAGTTTTTTTTCTTTGTTTTATTCATTGCCATATGGTATAAGGTAAATTATTAAATGTGTAACTTGGAGTGCAGAAACTGTTTTCATAGTAAAAAAATAGGGATACGGACTTGTAGTTTTTAAAGCCGGTGAAAATCGTCGCATTTTCTGTTGGGTCTCCCTATGATTAACTTGGTACATGTATAAAAATACCAAGGTAAAGTTATTAAAGTTGATGTATTTGCATTCATGAAAGTATTGTGAATTTTATTAAACAAAATTTATGAAAATAATTTGATTATTTAATTCCTTTTTACATTTTAAAGACATATACCCCTTCAAATTCATAGCTTGATTCTTACTCATAACTCAATTTTCAAAAAAATGTTATAAAAAATTTATTTGACGGTAAAAAGTTAAAATATTTTGCCAGGGAATCTAGGTTGTGATCCTTATTATATATAAAGTAGCAAAAAGCTTATTCCTTGATATGTGTATTATGGGTATTCTACCTTAAGAGTCAATCTCCAACTTGTCTAGATTTGAAACATTCACCCTGACAGACAAATTATTCAAGCTTTGACAGTTGAGAAAAGAATCGACTTTAGTGCTGTATTATATCTTTGCTACATACCAGTTCATCAATTCAGAAAATAAAAATATTGCCACTTACCAATCAAAGCACTGGAAGGTTTAATCCTACGTTAATGAGGTTTATTATAAAGTCCATGCAAAAACACATATATGCCACATTAATTTTAAACCTGATGTACTACCCATGACATGATGCTCTGTCTTAATAATACCTGAAATTATAAACAATGTATCTTATAATTAAACTGTAGTAGCAACATTAATAAGAAAAAGGATTGTTTTTGGTTAGGTTTAATGCCATAGAAACAAGTAGTATTAGGTCATATCACAGCAGTCAGTCAACATACTTATTGTTTCTAGAAAAGCTAAATCTCTGGATATAGCTGTTGATCAGTCACTCAGCACAAACTCTCACCAGTGACTGACAACTGCCCTACATGACTTAGAATCAGTGGTAGGAGGGAGAATGTCTGTAGAAGTACCTTAGAAGTATGCTCTGCTGGGGAATCAAACCCAGGACCCCTTGGTCAGTACACTAGTGTGCTACCAAATGAGCTAGCCAGGTAGGCTATAAATGATTATTATAATGTGACATCAATTCTTTAATTTCAACTTAGGGAAATTAACTCTATATTTGTCACCCTATATTTCTATAGAATATCAGCACAACTTACTATATAACATGAAAGAAATGTCAATAAGTTGATGAAATCTAAGTATAAGTCCAAGATATAAGTACGAGGTACTATTATCATAAGATCTAATGTTACGGCAACCATGATCATTTTATGATAGGATTTTCCTTCATGCTATATCATTCACATCATAGTTCTTATTTTTCATTAAATACTTATAGTAGTGAAGCTGATTATTCATCGAGAGTTGCCTACAAGACTGTAGTAAGTTCATTGCATTAAAATATTGTTGATGAATATTTAACTGGCACACAATCATTTTCCATTTAAAATTATAACAAGTTTGTTTGTACCTAACACCTACAGGAAACGACCAAAACCAGTCAAATGCTTTGCCAGGAGATGGCAAACACTTGACTGAATGTACATTGTATGACATATGAAATGACCAAGACATTAGTCTTAAACATTCACAATTGAAGGAGTTTTGAAAAAGTATGAAGATTGAAAAGCAGAAAAAATAGGAAAAGTAAGGCATGTTTGACAGCATGTTATTAGTACAGAATGCCTAGATAATGAAAACTTGTAAGAAAGTTTTTATAAAACTGACAGGCATAAAGTCAACTACATGTAGAAATCACACTACAAACTATTAAATGAAATTAAGAAAGTCAATCAATTCAAATCAATAAAGTTTTGAGAAAAATAATCAACAGTTCAATTAGATCAATACAAAGTAATCGTTCAACTATAGTTTGATGTATACATTGAAAATACTTCAAAAAGTTTAGAACACAGCAGACAAGAAAGTAATTTACAGAAAATCAAAACAAGTAAAAAACCACTAGTTCAAAAACCCGACATATCCTGAAAGATGATAAAATCTTCAAAATTTCAAATGAAAATGTTTAAAACCTGATATATCCACCATGATCAACAAATCCTCAAAACTTTGTATGGAAACCCCCTCAACTTTATACCACATTACCTTGTGTTACAAGATATACAAGTTATAAATGAATTGACAATACTTCAGTTATACAACAACCATAATGTGACCACAGTTTATACTCTCACGAATAAATTAACAATAGTTCATAAATATTTATTATTTTCCATCAGCCCTTGGCTTCGTAAGAATATACTACAGTATTTACAGTCTGAACTCAAATAATGCCCCTTATTCTTCACTAAAACATTGAGAAGGGGCTATTTTTAATGTCACACTGGTTAACTCCCACATGAGACTTATGATTGTGGTCAACAACAGGTAAATAACAGACCTACAATATGAATATCATTAACAAAACAAAGCCGAAACTGTACTGTAGTTTAAAAAGCAGCTATTAAGACATGAATTTTACAACATACAATGAAAACTAGCTATAATATAAATTTTTTATCCAGCATACTATGTATGTAACACATATATTTACAAAGCTCCTGCATGAGACTTATGAATGGATTTTTTTGTTGGGTTTAACGCCATAGAAACACAATGTATAGGTTATATCACGAAGGTCAGTCCACCTACTCACTGTTCCTGGAAAAGGCTAAATCTTTAGATTTAGCTGTTAACCAACTAACAGACGCATACTTCAGTCAGTTACTGACTACTGCCCTACTTGATTTAGATTCAGTGGTAGGTTAAAGAATGGTGTAGAAAATTATTTCATGACCAAGCTCCACAAAAGTATGTCCCACCTGAAAATTGAACCTATGACCCCTTGATCAGTAGACTTGTGCGTTACCAACTGAGCTAGCCGGGCGGCAGACTAATGAATAACAGATTTATAACATGATATCATCAACGAACACAGCCTATACTGTATTGTTTTGAAACAGCTATTAAAGACAAACATACAATGTATATAACACATTAATTTATATTACAAAAGCCTGTCTGGACTACCAAGTAGACTTAATATAACATATAGTACTGGATGTATATACTATACAGGGGAGAATCCAGAATTTTTCTCTAAGGGGGGAGGGTGTTCCAAACTTTCAAACCAAAATTACAATATACAATGTTTACAGAAAAAATGCAACAAATTTATACTAATTCTACATAACTATTAGATCTATATTACGCACTAAAGTGAGTGAAACGAGCCCAAGAAAAATTGCTTCATGCTTCTTAAAAATGGCTTACAGTTAAAAAAATACACTCATGGACAGGTACATTTTGAAAATTTTAGGGGAAGTCCAGACCCCCCCCCCCCCCCTGCTAGATCTGCCTATGCTATAAACAATATATATGTGGTAAGATTATATAGAGAAAAAAAACATATACAGTATATATAAACTACAGTATGTACAGTGTAGTGAGGTCAGACAAGGTGAAGTGTATATAACATACATACCAGTGTGACCTGACCTTACCTATATTATCATTATAAACTGTCTGGTTTAAAACTATACAGTCTGATGATTTCTCTCATACAACAACATTTTATGTTCACACATATAAACAGTTTACATCTCTGGCTCTCTCCCCTCACAATTTGTATGCTGTATACATACATCATGAGTTTCATTGCTATGTATTTTGTACTTTAATACATTCATGTACTATAAAATATATATTATGTATATATTTTCTGTATGTGTATGTCTGTATGACTGACTCTAATCTATTTTTACACAAACTTTTTTTAGTTTTCCATCAGGTATGAAAGTATTGATCAAGTCAATAGCTCATGTACTGGTGGGTTAAAAAAAAAAACATGAGTGAGCTTGGAAATACATGTTTAGCCAACTTCCCAACTAGGTAGGATAACCCCTAAATTTCTTTGAAATTATGCAGGGTCTCCAAAAACTATGAGTTTTCCGTGAATTTTCCTTTCTTTTATCAACGAAATTCCCAGAATATTGAAAAAGCTACAAAATAGTAATCATTTATTGTTACTCCTTGATTTGTACTATCATTTATTAATTTATACTGGGTTTAACGCCATGACAACAATTTTTTTTAGGTTATTTTACGACGTCCAGTGCACCCTACATAGCTTAACTGGACCCTTGTCTATAACCAGTACTCACCTACCATTCCACAAGGCTGGAAACTAATCCATATACCTTATTAATGGTGAGAAATTGACATTATCATCAAATTTTCATGGAAGGATATAACCTCCCCAGGTGGGATTCTAACCAGTAACCCCTTCGAGACATTAGATATGAAATCCAGGCGCACTACCAATAGTGCTACCGACCCCGGTCATATACAATCATTGATTTAAATATTCAATGTCCACAAACCTTAAAACCAAATGGTTTCACAGACCAATGATACAACCAAGGTGACATTATAATTATATAAAACTGTTTAAAGTACATTAAGCTAAATGTTGTACACTATAAAAAAGGTTGAACAGTGTCTGGTCTGGAAGTTGCTGTTGTTGTTTTTTCTTGATAAAATAAACATTCTTAGTAATCAATCAAATCTGTCAGATCACACCACCATTGTCTAGACTATTTAGTGTTAACAAATTATAAACTATATTACAATATGACTCATTGATACTGACTGCTTGGTTACATCAGTCTGTGTTCATAATGTCGATGTGTGGACTTATCTAATAAAACTCTACAAACGTTCATCATTCATCCATTGTATAGACTTTAATTAAAAGACACTATTCATTTTTTTACTTTTAATATTTGAGCCAGACAAATAATTAATGAAAGTAATAACAGAAGAAAAGTTGTATGAACACAGTTTCTATTTTAAAACAATTAATTTTTACAGTTCTATACAGACAATATACATCTGTGTATAATAAATAATGAAACATTTTAATTACAGCAGAAAACATCAATTACTTGTATAATAGTTGTAGAGTTCTATATTAGATTTGGGTTATTATAGTAAAATTATTTCTTTCAATTCTAGTAAACCAAAGCTTGGGTTCTTGTAAACCAAAGCTTGGGTTCTTGTAAACCAATGGTTGGATTCTGGTAAACCAATGCTTGGATTCAGGTAAATCAAAGCTTCTATTCTGGTAAACCAATGTTTCCATTCTAGTAAATCGATGCTTCCATTCAAGTTTCATGAACGATAAATAAGGGGGTAAATTATAATAGCCATGAATTTGTTCAGTATTAAAATATAGATGACATTGCATTAAAAATAGGTTGACAACATACGCATTTATTTTAAAAAATTTCATTAACAGCAATCCTTTACTTTGTAAAATCTGACCTTATAGCAAATTTTGTCTTGGCATAAAAGCAACATTATAGACAGCAGTCTTCTTCATAGGTGACATTTTAGCTATATCGAGAACAAAAACATATAAAAGGAAACCAAGACCGATTCTTAGAAAAACCACAAAGGGAAATATCCTACATTGATGCGAAAAATATTCCCATGTTTGTAATAGTTCTGAGAAAAACAAATGTTCTACATGGTTGATGTCAACCTTTAAGATGTTAATTTTACAACAGTAGACAATCACCTGTATATATAAAAGTCATAAACAGTCTCTATAGACATGATATGTTATAATATTCCACCTGAACTCTGTTTTATTACATTTTATACTATTTATATAGTGCCCTTCAAAAGTCCTTGGAACAAAAAAACCTGTTTTAGGGATGAAGCCATTCACATTTACCCATGAAAAAACAAACAATCATAAAGCCAATTCCATAACATAACAAGAAATGTAAAGTGGAAACCACATTAAAGTTGGATTTTCATCAAGATCTGACCATAAATGACAGAAATATCCACCATATTAAAAACTTTAACGCAAAAATTACAAAGGGAAATAATCCATAATAAAGCCAGGTAGAGTCGTGGTTACTTTCTAATTCTGTTCATGGCATGGTATGTTATCATTGAATGAAGTTTCATAAAGATCTGACAATAAATGGCAGAAATATATGGTAAAGAAAATACTTTAACGCAATTGTTAACGACACTGAACGCCCGCCCTTGTTTTGCCGAACAATAAACCACATTTTTTCGTTGAAAATCCGGCTAAATATCAGCATTGATTAGTTTATCATCATATGATTCAAACAACATTACATATTCTATAAAAGCTTTAATTATAGTAATGTTTTTGTAGCATGCATGATTCAGTCTTTCTCAAAATTCCATTTGTCAAAGAACGTTTGAAGGACACTATTCATCAGAAACCGAAACAATAAATCATCTGAACTGTGAACATTAACAAGTTCATTCTTCTACTCACATTTTATTTCTGGATAAATCAAAACCCACGTCAACAATTGACTAAAACTGAATTTAACATTTACAGCAAGCAAAACACCAAGTTTTAGTCTATGATGTCCCAAGGGTAAAAGAATGAAGAATGATATTAGATTATATACATTTTGGAGATAACCACCTTGTCATTGATAATATAATCATACATTTTTATGTCTTAGAATACTTGTTAAAAGATTCTAGGAAAATCATCCTTGGTTTATGTATTGAGACAGATAGAGACAAGTATGAGGAAGTATTTCCGAGAAAATCAGAATCTTCTATAACCTCATTTGTCAAACATATCAGCGTCATGTTGACACGTCTCATATATGTACACATTGGTCATGCTGCCATGTTGTTCAAATTTTATCATGTTGACATGTTATACACATCAAGGTCATGTTGACAAGAAGCTCGAAACAGTACCAAACTATCATGTCACATGAAACCTGGTCATGTTGACATGACACACAAACCCTGGTCATGTTGACATGTCACACAAACCCTGGTCATGTTGACATGTCACACAAACCCTGGTCATGTTGACATGTCATCCATACTATGTGTCAAGTCACACAAACCCTGGTCATGTTGAGATGTCACCCATACAATGTTGCCAAGTCACACACAACTAGGACATGATGATATGACACACACTAGAACAATACTATAATGTCACACACACTAGGTCATGTGGTCATGTCACACTCTAGGACAATACTATAATGTCACACACACTAGGTTATGTGGTCATGTCACACAAAACAGAGCTGTTCTATCATATCACACATACTAGGTTATGTGGTCATGTCACACAAAACAGAGCTGTTCCATCATATCACACACACACACGGTTATGTGGTCATGTCACACAAAACAGAGCTGTTCTATCATATCACACACACTAGATTATGCAGTCATGTCACACCAAGATCATAATACTATGTCACAACTACCTGGGTCATGTTGTAATTTTCAAAAATGGGTTATACTATTATGTCACACCCAGGTGATGTTGCTACGTATCACACACACCATATTGTCTCTTCACATACACCCAGGTCATGTTGTCATGTCTGGCACACACAAGTCATGTTCTGCCCACACAGGTAATGTTGTCATGTCATGTTGTCATATCTGGCAACACAAAGGTCATGTTATCATGTCTGGCATACCCAAGTCATGCTGTCTCCCAACAGAAACACAGAGGTTATATTGTCATGTCCAGCACATGCAGGTCATGTTGTCAAGTCACACACACCAATCATGTCATACACACCAGGTCATGCTGACTTGTTATCCATTCTAAGTAAAAAAAGTTAAGTAAACTCTGGTGAGTCTATTATTGTAATAGACAAAACAAGAATCACTAGAAGTAGTCAATATAATTAATTTTCAAATAAATAACTTGATGTTTATCATTACAAGGAAATAAATGAAGAACCAGAAGATAAATGTACTTATGGATTTAATTATTTCTCTGTTTTTGTGTTATTTTAAAGAAAGAACAAGTCAATCTGAATTTTGTTTAAGTTTTACCTCTTGGCTGTGATGAGCATTGAGAAACATAGTCATGATTCAACACAGTCAACAGACATTCAGCTGTTAGTGTCACATACATTAATCCCACTGATTTAAATACTAGATATTTGTTTGACAATCACTGTACACAATTATAGGTAACTTCTTTTATCAATAGTGAGTACAGAAGTACTGCATTGAGTATTTAAATCAGCCAGATTAATATATGCGCCACTGACAGTTGTATGAAATTTTACCATGACAGGACTATATAAGAACACTAATACCAAAACATTGGTGGAAAAGCAAAGTGAGAGTTTCAAAACAGTGAGACTTTAAAACAAAGAGGTACATCATGTTAGACTCCCAGTTGGTGTACAGAGTCAAAGAATAGTATCTGAAAGGCAAAGAGGTACACCATTTGGACTCCCAGGAGATGATTGAGTATTGTTTGTTGGTTTGGTTTAAGGCCATAGCAACACATTGTATAGGTCATATAATGGGGGTCAGTCAACCTACTCACTCCTCCTGGAAAGGCTAAACCTTTGGATTAAGCTGTTATAACCAACTGCAAAGCACATACTTTTGTCAGTGACTGACAACCACCCTACATAGTTAAGAATCATTGGTAGGAGGGAGAATGGCCGTAGAAATAATTTCATGACCAAGCTTCACAAAAGTATGCCCGTCAGGGAAAAGAACCCATGACCCCTTGATCAGTAGACTTGCGTGATACCAACTGAGCTAGCTGAGCGGCTATGATTTAGAAACATGCTACAAAGATGTATAACTAACAATCAGCTATAGTTTTGATGTTTTTATCTTCAATCAATCAGTTCCTGGTTTTATTGGTAAAAAGCAATTAAAATTTTCAACATCAAACAGTGAAGAAAAAAATCTGAACAAAGTTAACATGCTTATCTTTCATTGAGTAAGCGAAAAATTATTTCGTCAGGTCAGGCCTTAAATAAACCAGTCTTGTCCTAAATAAAAACTACACTAGACTTGAAATATTTGTGTCTACTTTACAGACTGCTATAACTGCCCTAGTGATCTAGTTACACACAACTTATATCAGTAAACTTAAACATAACAAAAAAATGTTGAAAATGTCAATTTGTACCTTTTTTCTCTCCCTCATGATAAAAGATAAACTAAACTAAACTGAAGTGAACTTTCGTCTAGACGTTGTACATGTATGTTAAACACTTAATGCAATGATTGATGCCAAATATAAAATTGGTTGTACAAATTGATTTTAGTTTTTTTTGTGGCAAGGAGGGGGGGTCGAATAGGAGCTTTGAAGTACGAATTCAAAATATACTATATCTCTCAACAACAATATAATAAATGGGTTTTATATTAATATATGAGCAGTAATGTTTACAGAGGTGTTAGATTCTCATGAAATTTATTAAATGTATTACAGTATAACCTCTGCAGAGTGGCCCTCTACATAAATCCTTTGTGAAACAGCTTTTAATATTCTCCATAGGCATCAAAATTGAATTTAATCTCTGTAGAGCAACAACCTCTACACAGCAACTCATTTAGTCCCTCCTAGAGGGTGTTAGTCAAGGGGGTTGTACTGTAGACAAGTCCACTAGTTAACCATTTATTCAGAAATGCTTTTTAATTTTGCTTTAATTTTTGTTATGATTCTATTCATAGTTCTACAGTTGAGACTATAGTTCGAAAAAAACCACCAAAAACAGTTTATAAACAATATAATGAACTAATCCAAGACTGGGGATGCTCAGGATGACAATAAATTATAAAATTTTAATATGTTTTATGAGTGTCTTGTTGGTGTAATGGTAAAGTGGTCTACCATTACAAGCATGATTGACTTAAGGGTGGTGGTTTATTCCCCACACTAATTTTGTTAAAATAAACTATACAATTATCATTTTCAATACTGTCTATCTCTGGAATGGATGGTTCTTTTTTGTGTTTGCACAAACATGTTATAATATTTTGTTCAAACTAAACAAAAAATATTATTTTCTTCAAACTGTACAAAAACTATGTTATGGAAATGAATTAAGTTGATCATGGTTTTGGAGGCTTTGAGATGCAAGATGCTGAGTCTTATAAATGTGATGCATTTATAGAATCATATTTTAAATACAGAAAAAAAATGGTTCCACAAAAAATCATTAGAAATTAATTATTTCAATTACTTTCCTTTGTCAACAAAGTTTGATTGCCACTATACTAAAAATTGATTGAACTTGTTTTTGATGGGCCAAATAGTGGAACTTTACTTTAAGGTAAAGAAGTCTACATTTACATAATGAAATATAACATACAGGGACAACTTTTATATTATCATAGTGACTTGATAGAACAGAGTTTAGATTTCAGGAAAAGTTTCTCTCAAGTGTTCTACATTACAATCTAATAATATTAAAAGACATTTTCACAATCTGTCTTGAAATACTGCAGACTTGAGATAAGCATAAATTGTTAAAAATCAATGAAATCTTGCAAGCGTAACTTTTGATGTAGCGCAACATAGAATGATAACACCTAATGTTGTTATGCAAATACGATATCAAATTTAAGACTTTATGTCAACACTAATGCAGTGCTATGTACAATAATGAAAGTTCAAAATTCTCAAAATCCTGATATTTCCAATTTTTTTTTTAAAACAGATTTTATACAGAAAAAGTTTCCTTTTACTGGTCTCAAAATTCCTGAACTTCAGAGCCAATCCTGAAAACTGTCAGCCATGCATGAACATGAGTTTCCTTATTATGACATTTAACATGAAGAAGAAATCTTAAGGAATCAGTCTTGAAATGCACCTTAAACATAAGTAAGTTTTACCCCCAGGAAAAAGTTGGTGGCAAGTTTGTTTCTGCAGCTA
This sequence comes from Mactra quadrangularis, assembly GCA_025267735.1. NCBI lineage: Eukaryota > Metazoa > Mollusca > Bivalvia > Venerida > Mactridae > Mactra > Mactra quadrangularis. The sequence continues at coordinate 20,412,922 of CM046299.1, forward strand.
GCCAATCTCAGAGACAAATGTACCAAAAGTTGACATTAGCATTATAAGAATGATAACCCTAGGGCTTGTTTATTGTTACAACAGTAACTTTACTTAAAGTTGGTGTCTAATTGAACCAAGGGGAACAGCTTATGAAAAAGATTAATTTAAAATATCTAGATACAGTGAAGTTCCATTAATCATAAAAACTATGTGCAACACACGTTTTTTATAACAAAATCCTGCAAAGATCGACCATTTTAAAGACTAAAAGTTTAATTAGACAAGAAAAACATCCTTATATTAAGACCATTTCACTATAAGTCCATCAATTTTTATAGTCCTAACAAAAGAACCAGGGATGTGGAATTCCAAACTTTCCACTTATCCACAGACAAGTAAAATCTAAAAATCAACTTGACCAGAATCAAAATGCACTTAAATGAATTCAACACTCTTAGTAGAATATACATTGTACTTACACTAACCCTTACTTTTCATTTTTGACAGCCTAAATATATGATGAGCAACTGTTGGAATATAACTGAAGGCTAGAAACTAAATGAACAAAAACCTCTCACATACATTGCAATACCAGAATTTTCAAACTGTTCTGAATTAATGTTGAGACATCACACATTGAAAAATTAGCAAAAATAAAGACACAGTTAAAATAAAATTGAAAACTAAGTAATATGAATAGAAAAGGAAAGTAATTGATAAAAGTAAACACACTACAAAATAAAGAAACAACATAAAAACAAAGAGATAAAATAAAATACCTGTATCCAGTTACCAGTACATCCAACAACAGCAATATCAAGTTCACAAAACAACTAAAACACTGATCCACAGAACAAGACTATAAAAGTATCTCCAAAGTCTGACAATATCAAAGTACAAGAATAAAATACTGCTGAGCAATCATACTTTTTCAGAACGGACCACTATAAGTCTAGAAAAAAAAGCAAGAGCTATAGGGAGATATCATATTGGACAATTTCCATTTTTTATCCGAGTGTCCTAGACACAATGAATAAATAACTCCAGTGTGTAATAAATAATGGTCTAGACTCATCTTAGAGAATTGAAAAAAAGAGATATTCCGAGCCCTATTCCATGAAATGTCATTATGTCTTAAAACACTCATACAGTGTACAGTCATACTCTTCCTTTTTTCTCTACGATTTGATTTTCATCCATGGAATATGGAAAAAGCACTCCATTAGATAAAACCTTTTGGTCTATTACATTAACCATAATTTTTCTTTGGTTATTAACCTTCTGTTACTGGTCTTAAGTAACAATGAACACTATTATATATTTTTCCAGACAAATTAAAGCCAAGCTTAGTGAACTATACAATAGTCTGACCTATTTCTGTTTACTAACAGAAATTAAGTTCCCCCTTACAGTGAATGCTCTTGTAAAAGTGCTTAAACTTTACATAAGGTTTTCCAATAAGGAAAATTTCTTCAATAGGCATTTACTAGTCTAAGAAGGGATTAATATTACATATTCAAACTTTTCTTCTGTTTATTTTTTAAATGATTCACAATTCAGCTTCCCGAGTCTAAGGTAATTTTAAATAAGGAATTGAAAGTACCTTCTGATATCTATGTATGCTTCTATATCAGATTAGAAAAAAGGGATTGTACTTTTGCCTTACAGCTAAGATTTTCTTCAACTAAATGGCACATTTATAGAAGTTCAGGAAAAATTGAGACCAAAAAGGGGCAATACCGTAAATGATTATCAATAATGTACTATCAAAAAAGACTTATGAAACAACCAAATGTATTGAATATTTCATAGGAGACCAATAAGAAAGGTTATTAAAGTGGGAGAGGGAAGCCATGGTTCATACAGAAATTTCATCTAAAAATTCAAGGACTTTCAAGGACCTGTGCAAACCCTGGGTACCAATAACTGAAGTCGGAGAAAACCAAGGGGTACAATTGCAGAATAGATTTTAGATAATTATAAAGAAAGTAAGGTAAATATGTAAGAAAAAATCTTTTTCCTCAAGAAATAACAATAATTACAAATCATATATAAATTTATGTATGGTAAGCTTCAAAAAGTCAGCTAGTTTGTAAGAATGAAATACTTATGACCAAAGACAAGAGTATCCTATCATCACTTATCCATAAGATATTTCCACAAAGATAGCTTGTTAATGAATTAATGATACTGTAACATAACCTTCCTTTTGTAAATATAAAGTACTTAACTATTGAATGAATAATTCTATTGTCTTTTCAATCACTCCAAGAAATTTCCATTAACATATGTAATGCCAAGTTATTTTGTTTTGATATTCCTTACAAGCTAGTTTTTGACATCAGAATTTTCACAAGGTATTCCGTACAAGCTAGTTTCAGCCTCCAGAAATTACACAGACATTCTGTATAAGCTAGTTTCTGCTATACGAAGTTTCACCACATGACATGTGAAAGTAGAGTCATGTGTCTGCGAGAGCTTGTAGTCAACTGTCTACAGATAAAAATCACAAGTAAAGAAATTAATACTTTTAGACTAAAGTGGGGACACTTTTTTGCTTCTGAGAGTAGATAGAAATACAACATTTTAGATTTCTAACATTTTTACATCAATTCACTAGGAATTCAAAACATGACAAGCAGACTAATAAATGACTAGATAGAATATAATCATAACTGAACAACAACACACGATTATGTGAACCAGATTTTGGACATACTGCGAAACACGTAACTCAGGCAATTGGTTAGGTAAAGAACAAACAAATAAACTGTAGAGGAATTATCAATGGTTAACAATTCTCTTTGAAAATGTGGCCACTCGGATACCAAAAAAAATGTAAAAAAGCACTTTATCATTTTTTTCCTTAGAGATGATGCATAGGAATGAGCTTACACAGACATTGTTGAGGGAAAAAATCGTAACAAAGCATTTAAGATCGGAATTGACATTTACTATTTACTTGAATTTCAGAGGTATGAAAATATTTCCTTGCCTAGGAATGCTTTTTCTATTCAAAAAAGCCTAAAATAGATTTAAAAAAAGCCTAAACCCTGGCACAGGCAAGAATAAATTTAAAAAAAGTAAAATCAGAAAATTCTCCAAAAATCATGAAAAATCTACACTTATAGAAATAAGACATATTCATTTACTTACTGCCAGCTACCCATACCTTTACAATCTGACATATTATGACACAAAAGTGTTGAGAAAATATGATTTTTTTCTGACAGAACAAAACCTAGATAACAATGAATTCTACAGCTGGCAGAATAAATCTGTATAAATAATCAGATGGAACTAAGTCTGGGGAAAATATAGGAAACTCCAAGCTCTTACATAGAATTAACAAAAAAATGAAGATATTCGAAGCAACAACAGAAAATACTCTAAACTGAATCTAATTCCAAAAGAATCAAGAATTTCCCTTCACTTTTTTACTAAACAAAATTCTAAATTACTAATTATATAATTTACACAATAATATTTGATTTCATTTCTCACTAATAAATTGTTAACAAAAAATGTTAAAAAATATATAAAAAAAAGTTTTTCTTATAGTAATAAGGTAGGGAAGCACTCTACTACAGGTAGAAAAAACCCCAAAAAGCTAAAGAATAAATACCTGAGAGTAAATTGTAGTAGTGTGTATTCATTCCAATGTATGTATTCCTGAATCCAAGTGACATGCAGTATGAGTATAACTCCTGAAAAATAAACCAATTCCAGCTGTTACAAACAACATATTAGATAATCCATTATACAGTCAATAATTCTACTAAAACTATCCACAGACAAAATACAAGTAAAAATTTTCTCGCAAGTAAAAAAAATGTCCATGTTCTTCACAGTATATTGAAAACCATAACTGAAAAAAAATCTACACCATACTGTTAGCAGTTTCAGCAAAGTACCAAGTCCAAAACTGTGAAAGTAAAACAACCAAAGACTGAAAATAATAAAAAATATTATTTCCATAAAATATAAGTTGATGTTTCCATGGTTCTTCTTCCAGTCATAAACTGAGAGAGAGAGAGAATTCTTATCCAAGTCTCTCGTAAGAACTGTAAAGCCTTGTGATAAAATATTCCCTGATGGAATGGATATGTCTAGACGCCATTGGTATTCTCTCTCACAAAATATTATGGAGGTGAAAACTATTCTAGCTATTCCGATATTCTGCCAATTCCTGGCATTGGACTTACGTCTGTATATAATTACTACGAAGAATGTGATAATAGCTTAAGAAGACGTATGTTTTGCGTTCTTTTGAAAAAATATACACTGAAAACGTCTGCTGTAAGTAGCAGTGTTCCTCTAACATCTGATAAATCCAAAATTTCTAAACTTTTCAGAGAGAAAATAATGAGAAACTATTGACAGAAAATGAATTTTAAAGCACAAGATTCACTGTAATGTCTTCTGTAATAATATCCATACATTTAAAGTTACTCCGAGACTCTCAGCCTACAGCTAGACAGACGCACACCGTAACTATCTATGCAGTATTCCGTTATTCCGATACTAAGTCGCCAAAATCTATCAAAAGCTAAAACTTGCTGAATCAGCTGTTTTTTTTGTTGACAATGTATGGCTTCATGAATATTCAAAAGAGACAATTTTCATCTTGAAACAAGAATGGGAGGCAAGCCAAAATTTTGGAATAAAATTATGTCTACCATGAAACTTATTGACGACCATTGCTCAACGAATGATAGCAGTTAAGCGTTTTGTGTCTGCCAGTTTGCCCTAAACAGTTGGAACATTACCAGTATTGGTATTACACGTTTTTCCAGACAAGTTTTGTAGAAAACTCTTCAAATATAAGCCATAACACACCCTTTCTTTAACATCAAGCTAGTATAACTTATTGAATTATCATTTTCTCATTTACTGTGTCTCTCTAAAAATTGTTTTCATGAACCATATAAAAGAGAATGAGTGAGCCAGAGAGAGAGAGGAAAGAGAGAGAGAGAGAGAGAGAGGAGAGAGAAAAGGGGGAAGAAGTCAGAGCAGTTTGACAGACAGTAGCAACATCATACAGTAAATATTTTACAACAAAACAGGATCTATCTAATACCATAGTGATAATAGCCTGGGTATTATTATTATAGGGAGAAATATCTACTACAACGCCTACATTCATACAGTAACACATGAAGTCCAGAGAGAAAAAGAAAGACAAGGTTTTTCTAGGTCAAACTAAGTTTTTCTGATCAATAATAGTTTGTCAATCTGAGGTCAAACAACTGAGAAGGCAACATTGTATATAATAATAGATATTTATATGTGTACATTATAGTACACTATAAAAGAGAGAGAGTGGAAAGAGGGAGGGTAGAGGAAGAGGTTGGAGGAGGGAGAGGGTGACAGAGCAAGATAGAGGGGGAGGGGAAGGGGGTGAGAAAGAGGCTGGAGAGGAGGGAATGGATGACAGAGCAAGATAGAGGGGAGGGAAGGGGGATGAGAAAGAGGCTGGAGAGGAGGGAGAGGGTGACAGAGCAAGAGAGGGGAAGAGGGGGAGGTAGAGTGGAGAGAGTGAGAATAAAAGAGAGACATAGGGGGGAGTGGAGAGGGGAGGAAAAAGAAGTTGGAGAGAGGGCCGAGACAAGAAAGATAGGGTAAAAGAGGTGGAGGTAGAAAGAGTGTGGAGTGAGTGAGAGAGAATGAGAGAGACAGAGGGGTAGAGAGAGAGGGAGATAGACAATGACTAGTCTATATCCTTTTTCCCCATTCTAAATAGTAAGACTAGTTTTGCACTAACTCATAGATTAAGCTAGATGTGTCCATTTCTGATCCTTTAAGCACATTAATGTGTGATGTCACCACATGCATCCTTAAATTTATACAGTACTGTTTAGTCAAGGAGAGGCAAATTTATGTGAATCTTAAACTCAAATCTTCTATTGCAATTGTTCAAACAACAGGAAATATAAATTACAATGAATTCCCAGGAACTAAGACTTGTTTTTTTATCTTGAAAACAAGAATATTTATATAAAGAAAACTAAATTGATTAATTAAATTCAACAATGTCTTCAAGCAATTATTTCAAGAAACAACATAAAGTTGAGGTAGACATTCCTCAATATCATGACAACTACTAAGTGCTAAAAAATAGGCTTAATATTACAAAAAAAGCACACTAATTATCAACTCTTTATAAATAACATTCAACATATTTAAATTATCTTTCCTTTTAACTTTGCCTCATCATGGTAGCACGTCATCATTCTGAACACTTCCACCATTCCTTGAATTTATGCAATGATACTGTTTAATCAAGGAAGGACAAATTCATGTAGGCCTTAAACACAAATATTCAAAATTCATGCAATTGTTAAAACAAAAAGAAACATGGACTACATTGCATTCCCAGGAACTAAGAGTGTCTAAGACTTGTTTTTTATCTTGAAAACAAGAATATTTATAAGAAAATTTTGATTATATTCAACTAAGTCTTCAAGCAGTTATTTCAAGAAACAACATAATGTTGAGGCAGACACTCCCCAATACCATGACAACTATTGGTTCATAGAGACATTCATGTATGAAAACAATTACTACTAATTATCAACACTTTATAAATAATATTCAACATAAATTCTTTCCTTTTAACTTTGCCTAGTCATGGTAGCACGTCATCATTCTTTGAATGAATCTCTGAAAAACTTGTGTGTGTGTGGGGGGGGGGTCCACAAATAATTTTGGGTTTTAATTGACTGCAAAGGAGAAGAACCAAACGGTTATGCAAAATAGTTCTAGTCATAAACACGTAAAGTTTTGTAAATACACTGCCTATGCTGTAAATGTGACTGTATATTGTTCAATGGGTATCATTGAATTATGCATTTTATATTTATGGACAAAAAACAAGACATTAATTACCACCTTAACCATCGTGGCTTTGTTTACTTCAACACTGGTTGAAGTAATTTGTTTGGGCATGTGACGCAAAGTGAATAACAAAAATGTTGTCTTAATATGTCTGAGGTTATTCTTGGCGAATAGCTGAGGAGTTCCTAATGGGTAGCACGTATCACATACAATCATAAAAACATGTTTATTTTTTCTTATTCCATGCTGAGGATAGCCTCACATTGGAAGAGGTGATGACCAAACATTAATATATCGCAATATTGACTATTAAGTTGAAAATTAGCAAGTGTAGTCCATAGGTAAACTCTCTTTTTGAGTCACAGAACGTAACTATAGTAACCAAATGTAACAAAAAGGAGTGAAAAAGAAAACATATCGAGAATAGCAACAGTAAAAAAACCACCCAAGATCTTCCACACATTTAAAAGCAAACAGGAGAAAGTTTTTAGATTTTTAAACTTTTGTTGCGAGAAGGAGGCCACAAATAAATAACAAAAGCAAGAACCTTTTTCTGCCTTGGAAGGGACAATGGTGAAATGTAGCAGTAAGTAAGTGCTTAATTTGACAATCATTCTCAAAACCCTAAACTATCTGACAGGAAAGTTCATTAATAAACACAATAGACATACCAAGCTAAAGCAAGGTTTTTGAAGTCTACTATTAGTATAACTTATAAAATAGCCAACTCTCAACATTAACTTCCCTCCATCATCAAGTCACTCACCAACTGTTAAGCACTTTTCAAGGACAAAAGTGCCAAGTTCAAGCACTGTAATCTTTTAACAGCTGACTTGCAAATGCTTGCGATTTTTGTTTTGAGCCTGAAGGTAAGAATTTGCATTTTCCACCCAGTGGTACTAATGGAAGACCAAGATGTTTGAAAGGCATGTTTAATTGACTGCAAGTCATATGTAAATGTCAACAAGAATTTAAAACAAATATCTGGCACATAAACTGCAATATTTTTTTCTAATAACATTGAAAATTGGAATATAATCTGAGTATCATTCAAGCATTCTTTGACTAAAAATAAGCACTTTTCAAGGTTGCAAATGAATATATGCATTTTCAAGCATTCAAAACCAGTTTTAAGCATTTTCAAGGTAGATCTTACAATTCAAGCACTTTTCAAGGTCTGTACAAACCCTGGTCAAGTAAGGGTTACCTGCCTCACTTCGAAAATTCAAGGTCAGACAGATCAGCCAGAAAATAAAAGTATGTATTCTTAGATTAAAAGTTTAAGAAGACTAGTAGAGGCTTAAATATATGCCTTGTTAAAATGATTGAAATGTTATAATAGTAGTTTAAGGTTTGACTGGGTCATTGAATAACTAAAGATTAAAAAAAGCAATTATACTTTATAATTTCAAAGAAATAATAAAAAGCTCGTACTTAATAATTTCAAAGAAATAATAACAATTTCTATATATTATATAACCACAGTCTTTGTACTTTATTTTCTAAATAGAAAGTTAAGCCAACATTTTAATTAAACTTTTTTTAATCAAGTTTTTTAACAATGTCTAGATGAAAAGAGCACAGCACAAAATAAAACCCTAGTACAAAATTTTATTATAAAGGTATAAAGTCTATTTTACCAGGAGAAATAAACAAGATATAAATATAACTTCCAGAAAACCTTATTAAACAAGAACGAGACTTTAATTTAATGATAAAATTGCTTTCACATTATTATAAAATAATAAAAATAAAATAAAAAGTCATATATTTAGTATGAATCATTTCTTTAAACAAAAATTGATACATTGTATTTCTATTTCGTTTACCGATAATTAAAATCTTTGAGAAAATCAAGGGCTTACCAATGAAAATGAATTTTAGTTAATGGTAATAATATAAAATAGCCATATTTGAATAAATCTTCTTATAAATAAATTAAAATAGACTCAAGCTCCTAAACAGAGATGGATGTGAAATAATGAAATAAATATTGTCCACAAAATTAATATAAGTAAACAAGTGTTTTTTTTTAAAAGAACTTTTGGAATTCCCTAGACAGTCAATTAAAATAATGATAGGTCTAAGGTTGTAGTTAATTATAAAGTCCAAGTTTAATTTGTCTAGAGGATTTTGTTTATGGATTAAAACTGACATACCATTATTACATTAATTTACTAATTGTCCATTAATTTGTCTAGGAAATAGTTTATAAGTGTAGCCAGAAACTTTAAAGTTTAGGATAAACTCATTAAACTTGATTGTGAAACAAGTTCTTACAATTTATATATAAATAACTTTAGGGTACACTTCCTGGTCCCCCTCACCCCAGTACTGAGCTAGTAGGATAAGTTTCTTATTCAAGGAAACAGGGTAGAAACTTAGATCAAAACGAACCTTGTATTGTTATTGACTTAATTGACATTTTTTTCATGGGCTAAAGTCTCAAGAATAAGAAAATCTGTCCACATAAGCTATCAAATTTAAGTTAGCTTTCTTAATTGGAGTATTCACTACAGGCTCTCATTTGATTTTCACTGATGAAAAGTGCATAATGTCTACAAATTTGTGGGTGTCCAGTTGCCCAGGACAATCACTTTTCAGTTTGGGCAACCAACAATTTCTTTTGGGCAACCAAAATTCTGCAAATGAGGTATAGTGCTTGCTCTTAAAATGGTCTGTTTGGCTAACCACTTTCAAGTCCTAATTTCGTAGACTACTAATTTAAATTTTAAATCAATAACAAAATATAACCATTCTCTCATACTTGAAATATTGTAAACCAATAATACAAGACAAGACAAATTTTATTCAAGATAATTGAATCAGGTAGATGGGTGAAACCCAATAAAATTCCTTTACATAATAGAAAATGTTTTAATTGTGATATTTTAGAAGACGAATGCCATTTTGTCTTGGAATGTTCTATATATAAGAATTTAAGAAAACAATATATACCTAAATTTTACTGGTTAAGACCAAGCATGTATAAATTTGTTGATCTTATCAATTCAGATAACAAAAAAATTATTAGAAATCTTGGCATTTTTATTAGTAAAGCTTTTGAGGAACGTGATAGGATTTTGTTTAGAAACTAGGATATTTTTCATCAAACGTTTGTTCAAATATTGTCATGGATATATTACACTGTATTTTTGTTCTATGCAATTGTATCTAACTTTATATGTGTCATTGTGACCTTCTCCTATCCTATCCTTCTCTTTCTTTCTTTCATTCTTTCTTTCTGTCCTTATTATTATAGACATAGTTATATATATTCCTGTTAGTATTTGGTTACATCTCATTTGATTTGTGTAAACTATTTATGTTCATTATGCGCATAACATGCTATGTATTGTCCTCATGCATTTTATATGTATTGGAAATAAACTATACCTCATCTATTATTTTTTTCTCACGCATTCCTGGTGTGACATTCCTGGCACTCTAATAAGTGTACTTACTGAACTATAATGGCAAACAAAACCAGATTCAGTACAAAATTATTAGCTCACCTTTAATTAATAATATCAATTATCCCCTAAAAGATAACAAAAGCTTTTATGTAACATACCTCCAGGTTATGGAAAACAAGACCTTGATACCATGTAATTAGAAAATAATTTGATAATAAACCAGGAAGTGAAATATTATTTTACAACAAGAATAATTATCTTTATGTCATTATAACTGGAACATTTCTGTTACATCTTTAATAATAAAGCTTGATGCAGATAATTTAAGTTAAAGCTACTCGCTCAGATTTGGTTAAAAAATCCATTTTTTTAATTATTTGTCCATGTTTTTAATTATATTAAGAAAAATGAATTCTTAATGTTTTAAGACAATCTGACTTTTAGACAGTGAGAAATATCAAAATTAATAAAAGTCACGAAAGCACTAAAAGCATCTATACTGTTAGTAACGAGATAGATTTTTATACATACATGTAAAATCATTATCTATTACAGTGGTATGTTAATTTGGGCTAAATTGTCATTATCCGAACACTGTTCTACTACTTCCAAACTGTTTCTTTATAATTTTTTAGTGTTTCAGAAAAGTTGACATTTAAGTTGAAATCTGTGAATGAATAACTTTAAGACTGAGAAAAAAATGTGATTATGTAAACTTAAGGACAGCAGCTGTTTCTAGCAAAATGTAACCCACAAAGCATGACATGATATATTAATCATAACATCTTTAAACAAGGCTACTGACTTAGAAACATAAAATTGGATGATATAAGTCTGAAAAAAAATATTGTAAATCTGGACTATTTTTTTATTTTTACTAAATAAATAGCCCTATATATTCCAGATTTCACAAACCTCAGGTTATATAATTGCAAAGACTGATTACATCGTATCAACATTAAAGTCTATCAGTTAATGAACAGTGGAGGCTAAAATCTGCTGAAGTCAGCATAATTCTCTAAGAATTGGTAGCAGAGTTTTTTTTATCACAAGAGACTCACAGTACCTACAGTGTTCATGAAGACTTTATGAGTAATTTGTTCCATCTTTTATGTAATATACAAAGAGAAAGAAGAAACAATAAAATATAACTCAAAAAATGTTACATTTCCTTCGGAGTAGATCATATAAAATTGTATACAGATTTTTGACATCTCCCCAAGCAGACAGATTTGTTTGGCACAGAATAACCAAAACACATAAACAAAGAAAATAAGCCTAGTGCTTCAAGCATCCGTCCAAACACAAACTTGAAAATCACTTACCATTTCAAAATTTGTGGTAGGTCGGAGGCACACGTCATCGTACAACCATGTGTTTTCTAGAGAGATAATTATGTAACTGAGATGTAGACAATGTGAGTAACATCATTCTTGATGATTGCTTTGTTACAACTGAAGGCAGGAAGGAAGGAAGAATCTAAGACAAAAGGTAAGTTTGGGACTTCAACTAGATAACACTCAGGGAAAGTCTTGCCTTTTAATTTTCTTGAGCATTGGCCCTTTATTCAAAATATTATTAACTAGCCAATCATTAATCAATCAATCAATCCAACCTGGTGTTTTATTTTTCAACTGCTGCAGCATCCAACAGGCTATATGAAATTTAGAGATCAGATAATAAATTTAGAGTGCTCTGTTTATGACCCTTTTAATAGCTCATAGCAATATATCTGACATGATTTTTTCTTCTTGATCCTTGGAATCCCAGTTAGTGGCGAACCACGTATTTCAGGTCATTTTGTACAAGTGATAGTTATGGCAATCAGAAATCTACAGATATCTCCAATATAAATTAAATCTAATTGTCATTTTAACCTTAAAAAGGACATAACAGTTAATTCTAAGTATATAGTTAAAGTACAACTTCTGAGTATTTTCACGATTCCTTAAGGACAAAAACCTCAAAATCACAGTCCAGAAAAAAAAGATAATTCAACCATTGTACTGCTGACAATCTACATGAGACATCATCTAGGAAAATAACCAAGTACTTTAGTAAGTTATAATGTCCCATTGTAGAAGTAGGTGGGAAACTTTGGCAGGAAAATTAACCACTCAATATTAATTGAGTAATAAAAGAACCAGTCATTGCCTGAGTCAGATAGACCAAATGTTTCATCATAGCTTAGATTACTAATACAATCTAAAGATGATCCGAGGGATGAACAAAACACTATAGAAACTCACTTTATTTTCAAATGGAGTTTGTAACAATAATGTTTAGTTCAGCCCTCGATACACTTAGAACACTCCATAAGTTTAAAAACCTAAGATTATATTTTTATAATTTTTTCCAGATTGTGAGTATTTCTACTACATAATTATATTAATCACTCTTTTCCTCCCCTCTGTACTAGTCATGGCATTAACCCACTGCACTAGTCCTAAGTCCAGGACTCCAGATAGTTCAAGTTTTACAACCTAAATCAACCACTCTAGGGTCCACTTCTAGCCCCACCTCCCTTCCTGTCATGGTATTAACCCATTAGCCCAAATCCCAGGTCTAGCGAAAATTTATTTGGGCTGGTGTTAAATACTTGTTTCATCAAGTAAGGCTAGTTGATAGTTTTGTTCGTTACAATAATAATAAATCAGGTTAGTGGTTGAGAAAATTCAAGGGGATGGCTGCCCCGCACCCCATCCCCACTTTTCTCCTAGTACTTATCTAAAGTTCAAAGAAACAATGGGAAATGGTCTATAGTTTAATTCAATGACTCAACCGTGTCAGCTTAAAGACTTAACTTAAGACAGTTGAACAGAATATATTAAATATTAAGACACATCATTAGAGTCTAGTATCCTTTCATACATCAGTTAATAATTAATTAATTAATAATTTAGTTCATAATTTAGCCCATTACTTTAAAATTAAATAAATCAAGCTAGTGCATGTGAATATTTAAGGCAATGACTGTGAACACTAGATGAAGATTGTTAAATTATTGAGACCCAACATAACTATTGGTAACCTTCTCCCCACACATATTTCACTAAACCATACTTCATGAAAAACACTTTAAGTTACCTCATTAGCATATTCAAATTTGCCAATTTTATATGATACCTAAGCGTATAATTTAATTTTATGTGAACGTAACCCAAGTATCCAGCTTTTATAAGGATATTTTATAATACATGACTCCATAGATGAGGCAAAGTAATTTATTCAACATAATTTTTTATAAAGGAGATTTTATTGATACCTTAAGACTTAGAAAATAAAACATTCATTAGATTTCAATAGAAAAAATATAACAAGACAAAGTTGCCATTAAATGGGGGGCAAGGAAACCATTAAAAAATTGTTAGGTTTTCCTCCATTAATAACTATGAGAAGTAGTGTTTTAGCTACATTAAATGATGTTATAAACGATATGAATCAAAACTGTTTTTCGTGTTTTTACAATGTGAAACAAGCTAGATTGAATTAAAGTGTCCAATATTTAGGTTGTCCCGACAATTTCCTCAAAATGAAAAAATTATCACCCTGTGCGTGAATGTTATATCTATATATCCTAGGCAGACTTAAAGTTGACAAGGACACTGACTGTTACATCTAATGAAGGTGGGAGTGTGTGTGTGCAACATGCACCTTTCAAAATATTCTGTGAAATAATAATATTGATTATTATCTGTTATTGTACTTTAGTGTCTCATGTCCTTGGAGTTGCATTATTCAAGGTTTCCCATGCTGTAGGCAAAACATCAAAGTATTTACCGTGAGCTTAGAGACAAGCCAGTCTGATCACTCCCTGCTGTCTGGCCTGGCTCTCCACTGGTGGTTGACAGCTCAACTTTGCAATTTAAATCAAGACATTGCTTTAAAATTCTATGGATAGCTTCAAATATTTAGACAAGATGAGTCAATTTTAGGATTGAATTAGCAATGGATTGCCTATCAGTCAGACTTGGGTAAAGTTAACCTTAAGCATGTTAGACAAGATTTCCTGTGCAACATTAAATTTTGGACCAAGTAATTGGTTTTTCTTGCTTTGTCAAATTATAAAAAATCGTGTATTTCACACCCTATTTGAACAGTCAGATTTCTATAAAGCTAACAGTTTACCTTACCATCTTTGTGGTGGTGGGGGGAGGGGAGAACAATATTAGACTACAATCCTCAGTAAGCAGATGACTGCTTTCTAACATAAAGAGCTATGGTCTGAGGTTGTACTAAAACCTGAGTTAAAAGTCACAAAGATTTGAAGTTAGCAACCTTTCAACCATGCAGCCTGATAGTGACCGGTCTATAACAGTCATCGGCTAAACTTTTCTCGAGGCGCATTTAAGCCTGATTTATTGTGTTATACAGTGAAGAACAAAATTAGCAACTAGCTCAACTATATAAAATAAGGAATGTCACTAGCCCAAATCAATTTTCACTAGTCCCCTGGCTTCAGGCTTGTGGGTTAAGGCAATGATTGCTATAATATTTGCTTTAGGGTTCAGTTTTTTTCACCAACATAAGGTAACCTAGTTTGTTTACAAGCTAAGCAGTAGCTATCAAGGCTCAAAGACATCAGGTAGGTAGAAAAAAAATATAATTAATAAGAATATCGTAGACACCTATAATCCTCCCCTTATATCAAATATCTTATTTTTTGTTCTCCTAAAGACAAAATGTCAGAGACAAAAATAGAGAATGACGCAAATGTCTGGCGTTGCTGACCAATCCATCCAAGAATATCATTTACATAATAATAGGCTTAGAGGATAGATCCAGCCAGACTAATCTTTGTTTATAGTCAAATTAAATAGTTTCAAATATCTTTCTGTCAGAAGGAATGATTATTTTGATTTCTGGTTTCAAGATTTATTACATAGCTAGCCAAGTTATTTAATGAGATTTTTTTTATAGTTTTAATTTGAAAACGTAGAATGAACCTGCCTAGACATTGAATCGAGACTTTTTCATTTTTTTTTGTTTGCTTGTTTTCTGTTCATGAATGAGATTAGGTCCTGGCAAGAATATATTTTCATTAAGGATGGTAGAAAACTCAGACTTTATTATTGATTAAATAACAGATTTCAACATGATCTTCAAACCAAGAGAATCCAAATTTAACCAAGTACCAAAATACTCCAACTAGCAAAAAATAAAATAAAAAGCTTTTTTCCTTTCTCAAACATAAATTTAGAGAGCCTCAGAAATTTTAATTCACAAAATTTCACAACAGAGGTCAGTCACCCCTAAACCAACCGGAGCAATGCTAGAAACACCAAAATATACAATACTCGCAGTAAAATGAAAATTTCAATATTTTTTAGAATTGTACAGAAATGAGACACTGTGAATACGAACAATGCTGACACAGTATAGATGTCATCCAGAGATAGAACTTAATGATGCGACTTATTTATTCTCTACAGAAATTTCCAGAAACATCCATTTGCATTTTCACAGACAGACTAGCTAATGCGAGCTTCATTTTTTGTCTTTGAAAATCTATCCTGAAAGTACTCCAAGGAATATGTATGATGGCTTCAAGAACCATGTTAGAAAATTTGATAATAAAATAGTTATATCCAATATGTGCATATCGACCGCGACACAAGAAGCAATCAAATAATCTGCAATGTCTACTGAAGTGAGTTTTCTGCATACTGCGTTACATTGTTACATTTCAGTGTCTGCTTTTAAAGCTTTGAGTTTCATAACTCAAAAAATATATTTAAAAAAATTCTTGTTTTACTTATATCAGTTTTTACGAAACAAATAAAATACGAAAAAACATCAAAAATGATTTTACCTTATATCCTATTTGTAGAAATTCCTGATTTTTTTCCTCGCTTATTTTTCCTTCAGCATCCAGACAAAATATAAAACTAACGTAATACTAACTATTGAGTTAAACAAAAATATACAGCACAGATATATATATATATAAAAGCATTCCAGCTATCATTCCATGCGTTCAGTTATCCCGTTAAACCATAAATGCATTTCCAAACCACGAAATTTAAAATCGATGTAATAATATTCCAAAATTCCTGCTGCGTAGTAATCTTGCAACTGCAGCATCTAATGCATGCACTGCTAGTCCAGACTTCTATCTAATCATATGCCAGCCTATATCGCTTTTAGCCAGTCAGCCAAATATTGCGCAATCCCACTGTCTGTGCTTCACTATTTACTGTACAATAGCCAAACTTTCAAATAATAGTACGTTCCTGAATTTTGTATTGATGAACAAACCAATCTAGACTTTTATACACAAAACTTTTTTGTACGTTTTTTAAACCCAGCTGTGTTGGATCTGCCGAAATCGTCTGGCTGTCAAGACAGAGAGAAATAAACGTGTAGATTAGAGAAAATACATCCACGAAATGGACAAACCTCAACATTTACCTCTTATCCAAAATACCAGCGAACAATTCAGTGAATTTTTTTCTCAGGTGTATTTCTAATTGGTATTTGTTGTGTTTTATTATATTCACATGCAGTATTTAGTGCAGTATTATAAATGCCACAATGAACTAATCTATCACTGTTGTGGAAAGAATGTAAGGAATTTACCTAAGCTTATTTGATCAACTTACACTACTGACAGCTAAGATGCAACATGTAATGCAACTTATGACTAATTCTAACTTTAAATGAAAGTTTTCTGGCAAAACTACAAAATGCTTGATATGTCAAATAAACGTAATTTAATTTAAATATTGGGCATATTTCAAATCAGTGATATGATAGAACCATTTTCACACTGTAAGAAAGTGACATAAACCTTGGTGCATACAAAGATATATATTTAAAGGAGATTTATGGATATACTGATACAAAAAAAACCTTTGGAATGTTCTCATGGATGAATTTCAAGATTCAGGTTGTCCGCTGAAACAACATAAAACTAGGAAGCAGGGACATGGTATGGTGCTAAGGAGTTTGATTTAGGCTACCAAATTTTTGGTTTTTGAAACAGATTGATAACAGCCAGATGATGTTTTAAGGGTCAGACCTTCTAAATCAGAATGAAATTTTAGGGTTTTTTTTTATTACAGTGAAACCCCTTTCAAGGTAACCCTCTAATCTGGAATTCTCTGCAAACCTGATTTTTTCAGGTCCTGAATATTTTTCATCCTTATTTATATAAACAAAACACCCTGTATTCCATAACCCCTCTATTCCGGAAACGAGATGAGATTAAAATGCTGGAAGCATGTCCAACAAAGTTTGCTTCGGTCAGACAGATTTTCAAGTGCATCAGCTCAAACTGTTCCCAACAGTCTAGGGGTTAATAATAAGGCTGAGGTTTAATAGTGAAATAGAGGCATTTCAGTTAGTGTTTTGTTTGTTTGCTTTTGTTGGGTCTTTTTAACGGTGGTCAGTCAACCTACACTCATCCTGGAAAGGCTAAATTTCTGGATTAAGCTGTTAACCAACTACTAAGCACATACTTTTGTCAGTGACTAACAACTGCCTAGCATAATTAATAAGTGAATCTGTGAGCTAATGCTCACTAGTGATACCCCCGCCAAAATCTAAAAATATGCGACAAACAGGAAGTAGATGAGCGAGGAGCATGAAATCGCTTTACACCACATGGGGCTATAGGATGAAGCAATATGCAAAGTTTCAGGCTGCTGCATGGTATAGTTGCTGAGAAAACTGTGACGGAAATTTTGTAACGGACGGACGGACGGACGCACACACGCACGCACGCACGGACAAGGGTAAAACAGTATACCCCCCTCTTCTTCGAAGCGGGGGTATAAAAATCATTTGTAGGAAGGAGATTGGCTGTAGAAATAATTTCATTACCACCCTCTAAGAAAGTATGCCCCGCCCAAAAATCGAACCCATGACCCCTCAATAAGTAGACTTGCGTGAGCTAGCCAGGCGGCTTATTTCAGTTAGTGTTGGTAAAAAAAAAATCACATAAATATTGTTTCTAGTTGTTTGATATAGGTAGGTTAGTAGCTGACAGGAAATTACTGACTGACTCTAGAACAGGAAGTAAGACAGGTTTATCATTATGTTGGCAGATGATTGGGTAATAACTATAGAAAATAGATATTTTACTATGCTAGAATATTGGAGTAGGACCAAACATATAAAATACAGAGGAAAAACGAACAGTTAATGATTTTATGCTATAATGGTTGGAATGGTTGAAAAAAACTGAAGACTTTATTATAAGGCCAAAGTTATTACCATTTATTAATACCATATTGCGGGTTTAGCACAAAACCCTTGTAACTCTTTATCCCAAAAGAGCAAGTTATGTTTGTTTTGCACAAAACATGCAATATGACATTGTGTTTTCATTATTTTTACCATATTTTTATCACAGGCTCTGAGGTAAGACTGGGGTTGCCCACATGAATTGCCTCATAAATAATATATATATTATTATGCAATTTACATCCCATTACTAGAGCCTACATCTTTAAACAGCGAACATTTGAGCAAGTCTGACACGCCAACATTTGAATAAGACTTCCATGAAATATAGATCATCTATATTGTGAAATTTCATTCAATTGTCAGTGGTGCATATGCATTTACCCTTCTGATTTAATTACTCAATATTTGTTCCATAATCCTTGTACATACTTGTAGATACTGATAACTATTCATATTGATAGTGTTACAGAACTACTGTAGAGAGTATTTAAATCAAAGGGGTTAATGTAGACAACACTCACAGTAAAATAAACTTTAATATCATATACCATGAAGTAAGAAAAAAGTTCCAAAATTTCATTTTTGGTCACTTGACCAAATTGAAAAAAGTCTATTTAATATAAAAAAACATCCAAGATGTAACAAGAATTAGGTACTGGCTGCCCTGATGTTCTAAACAAAGGTTTTCTATAAATTGTGCAGACACCAAAATGCACTGATCATTGGAGTAGACTATCACTGACAACAATGAAACATCTGTAAAATCTCTGATGAATGCTCAATTCTTAAATCACATGTAAGCAATGTTCCACTTAACAGAAGAAAAACATCAAATCTAAAAATCAAAAATAGCAGAAACCAAAAAAACTAGGCCACCAAAAACCCATATAGATGTTGCAGCATGCTGCGTTTTACCATGCACAAATAACACAGTCTGTCAAATGATATATTAGTTAAGATAATACAATATTTAGACAAGGCTTCCAGTATAGTCTGCGAGTCAAGTTTTTGCAAACTGCATGAGGTCTAAAGCTTCCTAGACAAATCTTGAAAATAATGCAGCATTTGTTTGCTAATCATGTTAAATTCTTATGAAGTTCATTAAGCCAGATATGTTACTATGGTAATTGTCTTCTTGGACTACATAAATTGTTCTTATACATATTTTATAGGACTTGTAATATGTGTGGGGACAGGCAGACAATCTGTGACAAGGAAAGAAAAGTAATCAAGTCTTACAAAGGCAAAAAAATAAGGAAGAAAATTTTGAGCCTTGAGTTACAACTGGATGTGTTTTCCTAGAAAAAGTAGGATCAAAACCCAATCTGATTAAAACCCAATCTAAAATTATCTGCCGACATACTTGCTTATTTTGGACATAGTTATTTCATCCTAGGGATCACTTTCAGCTGACTTACTTTAATAATTATTCATGACACAAGCATCGTGTTCAGTAACTTGTTGGCATCATCTATATCATGCAATTTGCAACAAATCATCTAATTACAGGCTGTGAATAACACTGCTGTCAAATTGGCTCACACACCTTGGTTTTACAAATAAAAATTATGCAATCGAGCTGCAATTAATAGTGTTTCATCTAGATGAAAGTTAGAAATTCATTGGTCAACACAAAGGTCATCTAGTCATGACCTATTGTACAATGTCAAAAGAACCTACACAACAATGGTATGCAGGATATCTGTTTTATGGAGATTGGATCAAAATCAAGCTAAATGTGCATGCTTGAAAATTGCTTTATGCAACAAACCTTGGATGCTTAGAGCATGTATGCATCTCATACTAGTCACAGAAGAAGGATAGCAATAGAAAGACAAGACAATCATTCCCATCACTTAAAGCAGTTAGAGAAATAATCAACTGCCAACAAACATAACAGAAAAATTTTTAATACATCTATATTCATTTGATTTAAGCAACTTTTAGCAAACCATCAATGACTGAAGATAAATGTAGCAAATAAAAATAATCATTATAAAAAAGAAACAAAAATAACTGTGCTTAGAATCATAAAATAAGACAATGTGTGGTAACACTAGATAATGAAAACCTTATAAAAGTAGGTCAGAAAAAATGAAGAGTTAATATCATTACAGAGAGTATAATCGTCCATTGAATTCACAAAGGAATAACACAAAATTATCCTAAGGACATAAAGACAACATTCAATACCATAAAAACTTGAATTATAAAAAGATCTCTGCTAATCATATGAGACTTAAGGACTCCACTTCAATTCATGTAAGACATAAAGACACCACTCAACACCATGTAAGACAAACAGGCATTACTTCATATCTGATTAGACTTAAAGATAGCATTCTATATGATATAAGTCATACAGACATCATTCTTTATCATGCAAGACCTAAAGACACCACTCAACACTATAAAAACTTTAATTATAAAAAATACCCCACTGCTAATCATATAAGACTTAAAGACACCACTTCAAATCATGTAAAACTGAAAGACACCACTCAACATCATGTAAGACTAGCAGGCATCACTCCACACATTATTCAAAACTAAGGACATCAATCCATATTGCAAAAGACTAAGACAGCTCCTTATCATATAAGACCTAAAACATCCCATATCATATTAGACTTGAAGACACCACTCCACATAATATAAGACTTAAAGACATTACTTCACATAATATAAGACTTAAAGACATTACTCCACATAATATAAGACTTAAAGACATCACTCCATTTCATATAGGACTAAAGATACCACTCCAAATAATATAAGACTTAAAGACACCACTCCACATAATATAAGTCTTAAAGACATTACTCCACATTATATAAGACTTAAAGACATCACTCCACATAATATAAGACTTAAAGACATCACTCCACATAATATAAGACTTAAAGACATCACTCCACATAATATAAGACTTAAAGACATCACTCCACATAATATAAGACTTAAAGACATCACTCCATTTCATATAGGACTAAAGATACCACTCCAAATAATATAAGACTTAAAGACACCACTCCACATAATATAAGTCTTAAAGACATTACTCCACATTATATAAGACTTAAAGACACCACTCCACATAATATAAGACTTAAAGACATCACTCCACATAATATAAGACTTAAAGACATCACTCCACATAATATAAGACTTAAAGACATCACTCCACATAATATAAGACTTAAAGACATCACTCCATTTCATATAGGACTAAAAGATACCACACTATATCATATAAGACATAAAGACATTCTTCATATCATATAAGACTTAAAGGTATTACTTCAAATCATGTGATACTTAAAGACACTACTCCACATGATAAATCTTAGACATTTCTTCTCATTATATAAGACTTAAGGACATCACTTTACAACAGATCAAATTTAAAGACTATTCCACCCTTATAATGACCAATGAAAAGTTCAATATTTGCAAGTAAATATAAGCAAAGTTATCTAGTCAGATAAAGTTCAGCTTTTTTAAAATTGAATTAAAAAAGCTTAATTTGTTTCATACACAAGATAATTTTGAAAACTGATTCTCACTTATCATACCTTTCCGTTCATGTATTGCTTCAAGTTTTTACTGAATGAATATTAGTCAATTTTTAGTCAGTGGCGCACCAGTAATTACAGAAAGATGTTCTCATGAGTGACAGTTGAAATGTCTTGAAAGAAAATTATATATTCTTATGTTTCCTCATACCAAGTCATCAACCATTTTGTGTGAAAATAAACGCCTTCAATGAAACCTCATGGGCAATGAGTATAATCAGCACTTTGATAATATGTATACCCTGATGTATTGTCTTCAAGGAACGACACTGCTTGTAAAACCTTGGAGGTTAACGATTATTTATAATTTCACATAAAATCTAGGACAACAGTAAGAGATCTTTTCTATAATATGTTTTATAGAACCTAACTCATATTCATGAATACAGTAAAGTTTTGTCATGAAGACCACCTTGGTTATTGCAAAATTTTGCAGGTCTCGACATTAAAGGTCAACCGATTGCACCTGACATCCTATATTTGAGTTCGGGCAACTTGTTACTGCTTGTATCATTTTGGTTTGGGCAAGTAAATTATATTCCTGCTTGTCCAAAGGTGCAAATTATCTTAGAAATTAATGTAGAGCCCTGTTATGCATTTTATTTTACCATTTTTTAGTTCAAAAATGCTTATTTCAAAAATAAAAGGGTCCTTTTATCAAGATCATTTTGCATTAAGGACCATCAATATCATAAATTATGATGGTTCTACTAGTGCACCATTACTGTATCATTGATCTGTGGTCTACAAGAAAGATGATAAATCAGGTCAAACCTCTTTGTCATGGTAACAGGTTCATTGGATATATGAAAGACATCACCCTAAAACAGTTAATCATGATTCTATAAATATGATGTCATCAATTAACTATCCCAGAAATTGGCTTCACTTGATTGTTTTCAGAAATCTAAATCAATGAATTTCATGCAGGCATTTTATCAATGGAAAATACTTTAGTGACAAATTATAATGAAAAGTTACAGAGAGGTTGCAAAGACAGGCTGTTTGGACAATGTTCTAAATTGGCCTAAAACTTTAGTCACCAACAATGTAGATGATCCACAGGTTATTCTACATGCCAAATTTAGTAGTTCTGGGCCTAATGGTTTCATAGAAGAAGATTTTTAAAGATTTCCTTGTATAAATCTGTAGACCCCTATGAGGTTCAAGTCTGATCCCAGGTGCATAATTTTAACAACCTTTGTAGTAGTGGACATTCAGGTTATGCTATTGCCAAATTTAGTTTTTGTAAGCTTTATGGTTTTTGACAAGAAGGTGATTTGTTAAGAAATTATTGAAGACAAGCACACACACACACAGACGTCAGATGACTTCTACAATAGCACAATAGGTGAGCTAAAAGCAGTACAACATTATAACAAAGACTACTCAAAATACTATAAGTACAGAAAAGTTCAATGACATATTAGCGATAAAAGTGCTTTGAAATAAAAGAACTTTTTTCTCTAGAAAAGACAAGACATGAACAAAGCAAAAAAACATGAAACATGAAATACTAGCAATACTCCCAATAGAACTATAGTACAGACAGACTAAGTGTCGACTACAGGTTCCCTAGATATTACCAAGGGAGAAAGGAAATGGTATTAACTATAACCCCTTATCACTTGTTGTATCAAGAAATTAGATCTAACAGACTTCAAACAATAGATGACAATGAAATATATAAACAAGTTGACCTTGGCAGAGAATCCACAAATCAAAAGCAATAACTCAGTATATATTTTACATTCTTTGATTTTTTTTGTCAATTTTTATCAATCTATATCAATTCATAGAGAATTTTCAGACTAAGGAAAAATGTAAAATAATCTAAAACTTCACAATATAAAAAAAAATCCTAGGTACAAATCTCTTAAAACTTAGTACAGAAAACAATGAAATATCTAAGATTGAATACAGATTGACTCTCTCCTGTCTAGAGTGTACCGTAATCTAATTTCCTGTAGGGAACACAGGCTAGAATGTTAAAAAGTTTGTAGCAGACATGAAGGCTATTTGACTCCCTAAGGATGTTATAAAACATGATTATAGCGTAGAAATAACGAAGATATAGACAATAATAACTGCATCTATAGATTCGACAAAGATGCAAATTTGTCATTTATGTTTGGCGATGCCCGACGATAAGTCATCAAATATCCGACTAGGATCTACTTCTTATAAATATAAAAACTTGCTAATACAAGGTTCTCAGAATACAAATCAGATTTTCGACTGATTGGATATTGGATAACCTGTGATTTACCAAACAACTAAAATTTCTAGATTAATCCAAGTCTTAAAGAAGCTTTACTAACACACCAGTCTAAATATGACAGAAAATAGAAAATTCAAGCTTCTAGAAGATAATGATTATTATAGAGGAAATTTAAACAACAAAGTAATTACAACCAGTCGTGGTCATGCATTGTAATCTAGTCTAATATAAAAACGTCATTGTCTTAATGTAAAGACAAAATCCTTTAATCAACTTTCTAGATTGACTTTTTTCCTTCACAAGATATTAGTTTCTATTATGTTAACATTATTAAACCAAATAGTACAGTAATATGAGAGTTTAATGACCTTTGTGGTATAGTTGATGTACATAGTATTTTTTTAATTAAATTGTAGTCATGAAGTCAGTTTGCCCTAAAGTCCGAGTAGTGAATTCAGCTTGGATTTGACTTGTTCTTGCCTTTGAATGTAGACTGCTTTCCGTTGCTCAACTGGGTGACTGCAGCTCGCCAATGTCCCAAATCACAAACCAAGTCTGCTTTAGCCCTACAGAATGAATATGGCTTGGACTCACACCAAAGCATGAATCAAGCTTAACTTTGCCAACAGTATAAATTAATCTTGCTTTTGTCTACAAAATGAATCTAGCTTGCTCATTAATGTAAAATACATATACCCCAGTACTGCAGCTTATCTATTCCCTAAAGCAAGAATCAAATTAGCTTTTGTCAATAGCATCAATCACGTTTGCTTTTGTTTACAGCATTAATCTAACTAGCATTTATATACAGCACTCTTCAAGCTTGCTTTTGATAACAGCATGAATTAATCTTGCTTTTTTTCTACAGCATAATTCAAGCTTGCTAAACAATGTTAAAAGAGCAAGTCAACCTTCAACTTATATCAAATGAAAAATCTAATAAATTATCATAAAAGAAAAGTTTTGTTTGATCTATAATTGCTATGATTTTGTCATAACTTTATAAAGCTCTTACCAAACCATCACAATAAGTAGAGCTTATACATGGTATATTGACTATGATGTTACAAATACAACAAAATTATAGTACATAATGAAATGATGACTGGGGTCATAAACTATATACAAGAATATTATATTGCTCACAGAAAATCATAATAATCAAAATATGAAACAAAACAAACATGGGTACATGATAATTTAAGGGTTATCAATATATTCTGGCTGCCTATATAGAAGACTTGTAGCCGGGGGCCTGTATTATCAAAATTCTTACGACTGACTTCTGTCGTAAACCGCACTTTCTTGCATTGCTATATCATAAATTTTTGATTATATGCTGCCTTGAACTCTTATTGAAGTCGTCACTGGCAACTGTATGATTCTAATGTCTAAGCCCTGTAATGTTATTCTAATGTCAATGTTACAGTGTGACATATATTGGACATATAAAATAATAAAAACATGCATCACATAAAACATGCATCATTATACACAATATACAATCTCAGGGCATTTTTTCAATATGTGGGGAAGGGGTCTGAGGCCTTATTTTATATAAAATAAAGGAAAATTTCATCGCAATTTCATTGATAAGGGAATGAAAAATCAAAGGTTACCTCCAAATTTGAAAAAAATGCATGATTTTAAAGATCTTTTAAAAGGGGAAGGCACCTGTAAATGGCTCCTGTTACATAAGGAAAAAAAGCCTTGAAATCTACATTATCTCTAGATCCCTGTATCAATTAAATCTATTAATAACTAATATCATATTAAATATAAAACATTATAAAATACATCATTAAAACAATATGTAGGCAGATGAAAAGTTGAAAACCAGCAGTATATCTATATAATCATATGTTTGATCTTCCCTATTAACAATGACAATTAATAATATAAACCCACATTTAACAAAATGCAATTATGCAAACATATAGGGTGTAACATGACTGACACAATCTCTCTTCTGTAGATGTATTATTAATTGAACAAAATAGAATTGTAGATCATTAACTGTTTACATTTAGAATTTATGGTAACAGCTTGCCATATTGAATGCAGCAAAAAAATACATGTATACCATAAATATATTTATATAGCAATAGAAAACTATTTCTGCAAGCTGTCTATTATTTCAATATTATATATTTTATGAACCTTTTCAATGATATCTAGTTATATTCAGCAATATATTATAAGCTTATCAGTGGTGTACATTTACAATTGTCTACAATACACACCCAAGCTTTGGTAGACGAGGACCTTATCTAGGGTAGATTGCAGTTTACTGGTATGTTTGTTTACCCATTCTGCGCACGCCTAATCAGACAGAGCAGGTATGCTTCTGTTGCTATGCTAGAATAAACAATAAAAGCAAATCTCTGCCATTTTTTCCTTGCTCAAAACATAAAAAAACGGGGGTTTGGGGGTGGTAGCCTCTAATATAACATAAAATAGGAACACAAAATGAAAGAAAAAATTTGATTTTACCAATTGTCCTGAAATTCCCAACTGATGACGATAACCCACATGATCAGTCATATGCATTTTCATTGGTTGTTAGTGTTGATGATTGGCCAGGCTTAGCAACTCAAAAACACTACAGTTTTTTATGTACCGGTAAACTGCAATCATCCCCTTATCTAATAAAATTTATTTATTGGATTTAACACCATATCAACACATTTTAGGTCATTTCACGGCGTCCAGCGCACCTAACCTAGCTTTCCTGGACCTTTGTCTATAACCAGTACTCACCTACCCTTCCACAAGGCCGGAAACTTCTCCATATTATCTAATTAATGGAGGAAAATTGACATTATTGTCTAATTTTCATGGAAGGGTATAACCCCCCTGGGTGGGATTCGAACCCGTACCCCCCTCGGGACACGAGATTCCAAGTCCCAGCGCGCTACCAATTGTGCTAATGACCCGGGTTCTAAATCTAATAAAGCAAATTGATGTCTAAAATGCTGCACAGAACTATATGCAACATCAAATGTATTAATAATTGAATGACTTTGCCTAGTGCAATTATGTAATTCAGCAATGACAACATTTCTTGTATGATATACCACAGTGTAATAGGTTGATGGAAAACCATAATTCGATGGTTGCCCGCAAGACTGTAGTAACAGGCTCTTTTATGCAATGCACTTACTACAGTCTTGCGGGCAACCACCGATTTGCTTGTGTGCTTTTATGTATAATTTACATTGTTTTAAAATATAGCAACCTGCTCTCTTAGCCAGCTTTGTTAATCAACGTAACTTAACCAACATACTTAAATGTTCTAAAATATAATGATACTGAGATTAACTGTGAATGCTGACAAGCTGATTAAATGATTCTAGTTGAAATTGAGTGAGTACCATTTGTAAAGCAAACTCCAAATTTAGAAATAAGATTGACTTATAAATTGTTGAGTGTTTCCATCTTCCACAAACCATGGTGGTATATCTTACAGCCAGATTTTGTATCTAACAAGCTTTACTTATAAAAAACCATGACACTTACCAGAGTACACTTCTCACAGTGGTAGAATGAACTGAAAATATAATAGACATATTATATAAGAATTTAATGACGTGGCTGCCAAATGGCAAGAATTGGAGCTGTGACAATAAACTGGTAGCATATTTCTAATTAAAACTTAATTAGCTGTATGTGAACTTAGTGCAAAGTGTGGATTGGCTATAAAATATCAGTTTTCAAGATGAGACACAGTCTCAAGGCTTCTAAATCTATGAGTCAACCTGTAGCACTTATCACAAAAAATCTTATGGAAAAAATCATCGTAAGTCGAAAGCAAGAAACATTAATAATATGGTCATTTCTTTGGCCAACCAATTCCAAATATTCTTGGATTATGTAGAATATTGTATACGTTTTGCACATCATATCATAGTTATGTTTATTATCCTTCTGACTTTGAACTGTGAAATTTTTTACATTGACTTACGATAACTTTTTTTGTAACAATTTTTGTGAAAAGGTGCACAGGCTGGTAGAGACAAATAGGCAATGTGTCCTTGGTAAAAGTAAAGTTTGTTAAACTTGCAAATTTTATTGGCAAAGATTGGCCGACCAACATCTTTGACATAGGCTGGAAACATATCATGGTGGACATGAATTTTATTGTTCTCCACCTTGAAAACACAAAGACCCAGGGAGGAGACATGAATTACCACTGTGATATTAGGGACAAAAATGTCCCATACTTATACCATTCTCTCTCATTCTTTCAGCCTGAACTGCATGGTTTCCTACTTATAAACCATCATTCTCCCCATCTCTTTAAGGCAGATAATTCAGATCGAGTCTGAATATCATAAGCATTAGTTTTCTAGTTTATTCTGCAACCAAAGGCAAAGAACCATATCTCCTTTGGCTATGTACTCTTATGAAAATATTATTACAAAGCAACAGACATCATAATATTTGTATAAAATTGCCATAACATCGCCTGACATGTATACAAATAGTAACCCTAACAGTCTATATGATTTTCCCTTCAAATAAAACATTAAGAAAGAATATATGAGTGACAAGAATTTCTCATTTTATAGCTACCAGAAGATTGGATAGTTTTACTGAAGCTAGACATTATTATTGATGTATGTGTCTAGGTAGAGTAGTGAAGAAGTATGGTAATCACACGGTGACCAAGACTTCCAGAGAAATTCCAAGATCTATCAATAATGCTGACCCGAAGCTTTAACGTTTATTATTACTTCAGTGTCCAGACATTTGATTACTTTCCTCTTCCTTTTTTAACCATATCCATCTAATTGTATTCATTCTTAATGTCAGTGCTATTATCAAAGGACAAAATATTCTGTCTGTCTCATTTCCATGGCAACCGGACATTCAAAAATATTTACAACCAATTGAATAATCAATCTTTATACAAAGGATGCTATTATATAAAATGTCTGGCTATCATTATAATTTGGTAAGGGTTGATTGAGGTACACAGTACAAGACTACCAGGTAATTAACTACAGTTAAAACAGTCAATAAAATTTAACCAAATGTTATCAAAATATCAAATACTATATATACTATGATGTAAAAATCGTAAAATTCAATTAACATGGTACAACTTTTTTTCTAAATTCTTATGTCAAAATTGACAAGACAAATTTCAGTAATTCCATCCATATTATATTATATCAAGTTTTCTTAAATGTTATAAAGCTCTGGAAGAAGTCTTTATCATGTTGTTTCTACCTATTGTGAGATATTTCATATTGCCTCAATGAAATATAGAGATTCTAGAGATAATTCATGTATTCTAGAGATATTTCATGTTGTCTTCTGTTTTATAGAGATATCTCATGTTGTCTTCTGTTTTATAGATATCTCATGTTGTCTTCTGTTTTATAGAGATATTTCATGTTGTCTCTTGTTTTATAGAGATATTTCATGTTGTCTCCTGTTTTATAGAGATATCTCATGTTGTCTCCTGTTTTATAGATATATCTCATGCTGTCTCCTGTTTTATAGGGATAGTTTGTGTTGTCTCCTGTTTTATAGAGATATCTCATGTTGTCTCCTGTTTTATAGACATATCTCATGTTGTCTTCTGTTTTATAGAGATATATCATGCTGTCTCCTGTTTTATAGAGAAATCTCATGTTGTCTCCTGTTTTATAGACATATCTCATGTTGTCTCCTGTTTTATAGACATATCTCATGTTGTCTTCTGTTTTATAGAGATATCTCATGCTGTCTCCTGTTTTATAGAGATATCTCATGCTGTCTCCTGTTTTATAGAGATATCTCATGCTGTCTCCTGTTTTATAGATATAATTCATGTTGTCTCATG
Organism: Mactra quadrangularis; assembly: GCA_025267735.1. NCBI lineage: Eukaryota > Metazoa > Mollusca > Bivalvia > Venerida > Mactridae > Mactra > Mactra quadrangularis. The sequence continues at coordinate 20,442,976 of CM046299.1, forward strand.
TTTTATAGAGATATCTCATGTGGTCTCCTGTTTTATAAAGATATCTCATGTTGTCTCCTGTTTTATAGAGATATCTCATGTTGTCTCCTGTTTTATAGTAATGTCTCATGTTGCATCATAAATTCTAGGGATATTTAATGTTGTCTCCTGTTTTATAGAGATATCTCATGTTGTCTCCTGTTTTATAGTAATGTCTCATGTTGCATCATAAATTCTAGGGATATTTAATGTTGTCTCCTGTTTTATAGAGATATATCATGTTGTCTCCTGTTTTATAGAGATATCTCATGTTGTCTCCTGTTTTATAGAGATATCTCATGTTGTCTCCTGTTTTATAGAGATATCTCATGTTGTCTCCTATTTTATAGAGATATCTCATGTTGTCTCCTGTTTTATAGACATATCTCATGTTGTCTTCTGTTTTATAGAGATATCTCATGTTGTCTCCTGTTTTATAGAGATATATCATGTTGTCTCCTGTTTTATAGACATATCTCATGTTGTCTCCTATTTTATAGAGATATTTCATGTTGTCTCCTGTTTTATAGAGATATTTCATGATGACTTCTATTTTAAAGAGATATATCATGCTGTGTCCTGTTTTATAGAGATATCTCATGTTGCCCCTGTTTTATAGAGATATAATGGTGTTGTTTTTTCCCTTTTTTCTCATTTTACTGTTACGTATCATCCAGTGACATTGTATGCAATCCAGTTAAATCTAGATGTCTTTTGTTGTCATCTTGTTATATTGAGATATCCTATGTTACAATGATCTGTTGATGCTGTGACCTCATATCAAAGATGATAGTAACCAGCCATACCAATATTTCATAAAATCAAGATTACCAATTCTGCTTTAATTTGACTTCAGAATGTACAGGAAATAATACTTTAGAGCAAGACTTTTGTGTCGATTGTTGCATTCAAATAGTGTTGATAATTATGGTACTGGGAAAGCTAGAAGGTTGAATAGTTCATCTGTAATAAATGTAGTTCTTACTATACAACCTACTACCTCAACTAGTAAACCATTTATATAATCTAAAAGTCTTAATACATTCTATACATAGTGTCACACATCACTTCTCTTGACTATTTGACTATATGGAATCATTCTGCATGGCAACATCAATCCATCCCCAAACACATGGCTACATCATTCCACCCCCTTGGCAATAACAGCTCATTCTCAATGCAACATTGGTCCATTCCAAAACACATGTCACATCAATTCATTCTCATGGCAACATAAGTCCATCACAAACAAGCATGACTGTAATTATCCATCCCAATGGTAATATGAATATATCCCTATGCACATGGCAACATCAATCCATCCTCATCAGACTGCATCACTCCTTCCCTAAGGGCAACATCAATCCATCCAGATGGCTGCGTCAATCCTTTCCCCATTGAAAGTTGAAGCATCAATACTTCCCCAAGCACATTGGGACATTAATTTATCCTGATACACATGGTTGCATCAATCCATCCCTATGGCAACATCAAATCTATCCCTATGGTAACTCTTCAGATTGAAACATCAATCCTCCTCCCTAGGGCAACATCAATACATCCCCATACACATTGTGACAATAATCTATCCCATTACACAAGGTGGCATCAATCCATCCCTATGGCAACATCAAATCCATTCCCATGGAAACATTAATCCATCCTCCATCCTCATTGAAACTCAAATCCATCCATATACTAACAACTTCTATTCATCTAGCCATTCAGAGGTAAACTAGTACACATGTATCTTCTTACGCAAGCCATAATTTATCCATCCAGCTATTCTAGTAGAATCAGCCAATCTCCAAACATATGATGTTACATATCTATACATATACCATCCTTCTCCATAATGTAAATCACCAATTTCCATCCATACACATGATGTCACATTCTAACACATGACATTATATCCATACACATGGCACACAACCCACCCATACAGCTGGCATCACAGATATTCACATCTATGGCATCAAATAAAGACATCTCTAAATCTGGTATAAAATTCTCAATCTGTCTGATGTTGGATTTTATTCAATCTCTTATATACAACAATGATACATACCACATCAGGGAATTCTCACAATGAAGTCCAGAGATTCTTCTAGTTATGATAGTATTCTTCTATACTGTAATCTATTAAAGCCAATCATTTCATCCAGTCCATAAATCAATGCCCTACTCTGATTGTATATGACAACTCTACATGTATCATAGGGTATTACTATCCTCCTGATTATTTACAAAATCTGATGTGATTCCATCTATTTCTCCAAGAAATATTTTCCCATCCTCTTTTTAGAACAGTGCATAACAACAGCGAAACAGACCTGTAGGTACGAGCTTGCGTATCATAAAACAACCACAAGTTCGGATCTACGGGTTTATCTAACTGTCCAAGTTCCTGTGACTAAGTCCTTTAAGACTGTTGTTGTTGACAATGTCATCTTGAAGTCCATGCTCCTAAATGGTAACCCATCTCAACATAAAAGTCATACAGCTAAATGATCCTCCTGGATTTCTTTCAGCTTGATTAAAAAGAAACATTTTCAAGAGAAATGGTATCAATTAAGGATTAGAAGGGCTATAAAAAGAGCCAACTCACCTTTTCAAAATATGTTCTGAATTAACCAAACTTTCTCTGTCCTTGAGTCATCTGAGGCACCTGTAATGGACAAAAAAACAACTGATGAACTTTTTTGTACTAAAAAAAAACCACATGAAAGCAATAGGCAAGTTCCAGGTAGAGTATTATAAATCAAAGTTGGTTAAATTATAAATATCAGGGCAAAGGAATGATTAATTTTAATGATGATAAAATTTCCAGCACAAGTGTATATTTAAGTTCAATTGACATTTAAAAAACATGTTCTTGATTTTAACTAGAAAATGTCAGCTTGCTATTCTAGAACAAGAGCTCCGCTGGGCGGGGCATTATACGCCCGTGTGCAGTCCATGCTGTGTTCTATCTCATATAAAATCCCTGTGACCTTGACCAATGACCCCAGGATCTCAGAATAGGTCCCATTCTTAACAGGAGGGCTATCCAAAGCAAAGATTTTGAGAACCTAGGTACAGCCATGGTTGATTTATCACCGACACAAAGTTTTCCCATACAAACTTCCAGTGACTTTGACCCTGGGGCCTCAGAACCAAAAGTTCTCGCCCTTGACCCAAAGAGTATTGATACATAAAATTTGGTGATCTTAGGTAAAGTTGGTTGTTGGACAAGGTTTTTCCTCATGATTTTTCTTTTGACTTTAACCTTTAACACAGGGACCTAAAATCAAAGGGGCATATGCTAGACATTAAGGCTACCCTTAAATAAGATTTGGAAAACCTACAATGTAGGTACAATTATTATTGAGTTACTGTCCGGAAAATGTTTCAATATGAATTAAGTCCCTGTGACCTTGACTTTTGTCCCTGGGGTTTCCAAATCAAAAGAGAACATCAAATACCAAAGAGCTATCAACACATTACATCTTGACAAATGGGCTGATCCACATAAAATTTGGTTAACCTAGGTACAATCATTGTTTAGTTATTGTCCGAACAAGGATTGTCCATATGATGCCCCTGTGACCTAGATCTTTGACCCAGTTTTGACCCAAAACCAATTGGGAACATCCTTAACACATGGGCTACCCTCACATAAAATTTGGTGAACTAAATTCATTTTACTTATTAAATATAGCATTATTTCCATGGTCTGCCATTTTGACTTTGTTAACATATTGATTGAACATTTGAAGTCTCTGCTTGGTAATTTGATATCTTCTGGATGATGGTTTAAACTTGACCCAGGGGCCCCAAAATCAATAGGGAACATCCTTGACACATGGGCTACTCTCACATGAAATTTGGTGAACTTAAGTGCAGTCATTGTTGATTTACAACACATACAATGTTTTTCAATATGATGCCCCTGTGACCTTGACCTTTGACCCAGGGGCCCTAAAACCAATAGGACATAACCATGACACATGGGCTACTCTCCTAAAAAAATTTAGTGAACCTAGGTACATTGGTTGTTCAGTTATTGTCTGGACAAGGTCTTTCCATATGATGCCTCTGTGACCTTGACCTTTGGGTCTGGGGCCCCAAAACCTATTGGGAACATCCTTAACACAAGGGCTACATTCACATAAAATTTTATGAACCTAGGTACAGCCCTTGTTGAGTTATTGTCCAAACAAGGTTTTTCAATATGATGCCTCTGTGACCTTGACCTTTGACCCAGGAGCCCCAAAACCAAAAGGGCATATCCTTGACACAAGGGCTACCCTAACATAGACTTTAATGAACCTAGGTAAATTGGTGGTTCAGTTATTGCCTGGACAAAAGTTTCATTGTTTGCCATTTTGACTTTATAAACATATTGATAGAACATATGAAGTCACTGCTTGGTAATTTGATATCTTCTGGTTGAAGGTTTATACTTGACCCTGTTTCTCCAAAACTGATAAGGCACATCCTTGACACATGGTCTACTGTCACATGAAATTAGGTGAACTTAGGTACAGTCATTGTTGAGTAATTACCCAGACAATGTTTTTCAATGTGATGCCCCTGTGACCTTGACCTTTGACAAAGGCGCCCCAAAACCAATAGGGCATAACCTTGACACATGGGCTACTTTCATATAAAATTAAGTGAACCTAGGTACATTGGTTGTTCAGTTATTGTCTGGACAAGGTTTTTCCATATGATGCCTCCGTGACCTTGACCTTTGGGTCTGGGGCCCAAAAACCTATTGAGAACATCCTTGACAAAAGGGCTACCTTCACATAAAATTTTGTGAATCTAGGTACAGTAGTTGATGAGTTATTGCCCAAACAAGGATTTTCAATATGATGCCCCTGTGACCTTGACCTTTGACCCAGGAGCCCCAAAACCAATAGGGCATAACCTTTACCCAAGGGCTACCCTCACATAAAATTTGGAAAACCAAGGTACATTGGTGGTTCAGTTTTTGTCTGGACAAGTGTTTCATTGTTTGCCGTTTTGACTTTATAAACATATTGATAGAACATTTGAAGTCACAGCTTGGTAATTTGATATCTTCTGGTTTAAGATTTAAACTTAACCCTGTTTTCCCAAAACTGATAAGGTACATCCTTGACACATGGGCTACTCTCACATGAAATTTGGTGAACTTTGGTACAATCATTGTTGAGTAATTATCCAGACAATGTTTTTCAATATGATGCCCCTGTGACCTTGACCTTTGACCAAGGTGCCCCAAAACCAATAGGGCATAACCTTGACACATGGGCTACTTTCACGCCAAATTTAGTGAACCTAGGTACATTGGTTGTTCAGTTATTGTCTGGACAAGGTTTTTCCATATGATCCCTCTGTGACCTTGACCTTTGGGTCTGGGGCCCAAAAACCTATTGGGAACATCCTTGACACAAGGGCTACCTTCACATAAAATTTTGTGAACCTAGGTACAGTGGTTGATGAGTTATTGTCCAAACAAGGATTTTCAATATGATGCCTCTGTGACCTTGACCTTTGACCCAGGAACCCCAAAACCAATAGGGCATAACCTTTACCCAAGGGCTACCCTCACATAAAATTTGGAGAACCTAGGTACATTGGTGGTTCAGTTATTGTCTGGACAAGTGTTTCATTGTTTGCCGTTTTGACTTTATAAACATATTGATAGAACATTTGAAGTCACAGCTTGGTAATTTGATATCTTCTGGTTTAAGATTTAAACTTAACCCTGTTTTCCCAAAACTGATAAGGTACATCCTTGACACATGGGCTACTCTCACATGAAATTTGGTGAACCTAGGTACAGTCATTGTTGAGTTATTACCCGGACAATGTTTTTCAATTTGATGCCACTGTGACCTTGACCTTTGACCCAGGGGCCCCAAAATCAATAGTGCATATCCTTGACACATGAGCTACTCTCACATGAAATTTGGTGAACCTAGGTACATTGGTGTTTCATTTATTGTCCGGACAAAGTTTTTCCATATAATGCCCCTGTGACCTTGACCTTTGAACCTGGGGCCCCATAAACCTATAGGGCGCATCTTTGACACATGGGCTACTCTTACATAAAATTTGGTGAACCTAGGTACAGGCGTTGTTGAGTTATGGTCCGGACAAGGTTTTTCAATTTGATGTCCCTGTGACCTTGACCTTTGACCCAGGGGCCCCAAAACCGATTGGGAACATCCTTGACACATGGGCTTCTCTCACATAAAATTTGGTGATCCTAGGTAGATTGGTTCTTAAGTTATTGTCAGGACAAGTTTTTTTCCCATATGATGCCACTGTGACCTTGACCTTTGACGCAGGGGCCCCAAAACCGATAGGGAACATCTTTGACACATGGGCTACTCTTACATTAAATTTGGTGAACTTAGGTACATTGGTGGTTCAGATATTGTCCAGACAAGTTTTACCTATTTTAAGTCCCAGTGACCTTGACCTTTAACCCTGGGGTCTCAAAATCAATAGGGAACTTCCTCCACCCAAGGGCTATCAACACATAAAATTTGAGGAACCTAGGTTCATCCTTTCTTGAGTTATCATCCGGACAAGCAATTGTCCACGGACGGACAGACGGACAGACGGACAGACGGACAGACAGACAGACGGACAGACGGACAGACGGACAGACGGACAGACGGACAGACGGACAACAGCATAACATAATACGACCGTTTTTTCAAAACGGGCGTATAAAAAGGTTACAGTGCTCAAGTGACCATAATGAAAGCATATCAAGTTTTTTATGGATTATTTAGCTAAGTTCAACATATTTGCAAATCAGGTCAGTCTGCAAGTCACATTTTCATACGCAAGGCAAAGTCCTTTAACAGCCTGAAAATGCCTTTTTTACAAATACAAAAAGACAAAAACTGACTCAAAGCTTAAAATTCTGATCTGAAATATGGGATGCCTTTAAATGAAAGATAAAATATTTTTGTAAGTACATGAATATTCATACTTCATGAAAGGCAAACAATGTGAAATATTTTATTTTGTTTAGTTTTTGATAGTATTTTCTAGCAAATTTCTCTGTTTTTGGTGATAATGTAGTATAGATAAACACTAGTCTAGTGGAAACAGAGGCACATACGGACACTTGAACCAGGCACAAAGCAGCACTTTGTGTGGGCACACTAAGCCATTTTTGTGGAGGCACAATGCAATTATGTAACAACTACATGAGATAAAATAGTGATGAAAACAGTAATACAAGATTCTTCTTCAGACAATCATTACTTGTACAGACATAATGTCATTTACTGAGTTACCATGGAGATAAAGTCAATGTAGTTTTCTTTCTTGATAAAAGAAGTATATAGAAAAGTAGTTTTCTACTTTGAATTCTATTGGTGGATTTCAGCAGGATGTCTAGACTTATAATTTATCCAATCAGCTAGCGTTAAATGAACAGACTTGGATACTCATAACTGAATAATAACCAACTTCTAACTTTAAAGGCCATCTGCATGAATCACTATAGTCAGGGGTTTGGACAGCTGACCTAGACATTTCATATCCTTTTTCATCATTATTTATGAATATCTTGTCATTTCCTGATCCAAGTAAAATGTGAAAGTATTAATTGCATTGAAAATTGAGAAACCCAGACAATAATGTAGTATCGCCATCTAAATAATGAACAATAAGAAATTTAAAGCTTTACATTGAAACATGTCATTAATAATAATGGTGTATATCAAAACATATATATAGAGAAAATCTGAGAAGGCAAGATATAAAGAATACTGTTTTCCACTAAATTGCAATAGATGAACTCACATACAATCAGACAGAGAAACTAATTAAACATAATGACAATAATATCTTCTATTTCTGAAGCAAGAGAAGTCAATGTAACCATGTCTTATAGTAATTAGAATATCTTGTAATAATGAAACCAATAAAAGGATCCAACCTCATAACGAAGGTTTTAATAATGTATATGACTAGACAATCTTAAACAATTTTAGGACAAAGTTTATCCACAATCAACAAGTTGAAGAACTTGGTACCATCTTAAATAACTTGCCTTCATTTCCAAGCAAAACAGAAACAAACAAGTAAATCTGTGAGCTAATGCTCACTAGTGATACCCCCGCCAAAATCTAAAAATATGCGACAAACAGGAAGTAGATGAGCAAGGAGCATGAAATCGCTTTACACCACATGGGACTATAGGATGAAGCAATATGCAAAGTTTCAGGCTGCTGCATGGTATAGTTGCTGAGAAAACTGTGACGGAAATTTTGTAACGGACGGACGGACGGACGGACGCACACACGCACGCACGCACGGACAAGGGTAAAACAGTATACCCCCCTCTTCTTCGAAGCGGGGGTATAATAAAAGCAACAAAACCATCATGTCTACGAATATCTAAGACCATGTCACATACCTTGCCAGCTTTCCCAAGCAAAAACAGAAGAAAAGTCAAACCAACATTTTGACACTTGTTAAATAGAAACCTTGGTACCTTGGAACTTGGTACCATATTAAATATCTTACCTGCTTTCCAAAAGCAATGCAGAAAAAAGACAGCTAAACAAATAGACAGTCTCCCATTCAAAGCAGAAAAAGTCAAATCAACAAATTGGCAGTTTTGTTAAAAAGAAAACTAGTCAAATCAACAATAAGTATGGTACCACGTCTAGGTAACAATTGAAGGTTCCTTCTTTCTTTAGAAGAAGCGAAGAAGCTTGTGCCTGACAATCTAAGGCAAGACACTTGTCTAGACAACAAAATTGAACTGATTATCTGACAAGTCTGTCATCATTGCTAACATCCATGGAATGTTTGATAGAACCAAACCAAAAAAATCATCACCAATATTAAACAACCCAAAAGTTTTTTTACATAACAGAACATAATAGAGGTTTATATAATAAAATAATGAAATTAGAGATCTTAGCAACAAACCTTATGTTTCTTCATCGTCAGTGATCAGATCCTTAGTATCAATCACTCAAACTGATCAATGACAGACTGTTCACAGATATAATATCACCATCAGTCTAACATGGTATACAAGAATATATATTAATGTCTGATGAACCAAAGCTTATTTCAAATTCACTGTAAACCCTTAAATATTGGCAAAACTGCATTTTCGTTGAGACTGCATTTTCAACCTGAGTTGTCTCCCATTGACGTAAGGTAAAACTCATCAATACATGAGAAGCGTGTCGATGAAGTCAGCAACCTATAAAAATGCTTATCACTTATTGATTATATAAAACTTACATCCTCACGGATTTGATTGGTTTGATGGTAAAATGCTCACTTAAAAGGCTTTGATAAAAGCACCACTACAATCAGTCAGTATTGATCAGGTGTAACCAGGCAGTCTGTCTGGTATTGACAAATCCAATTATCAAGTTATGCAATCTTTACATATCTGTCTGTATATTAAATAAAAACACAACTTAATACTTTGTCAAAACTAGAACAATTCTAGAACAACAGCTTGATATTTTCTACTTTTGCATCAAAAGTCACATTTACTGTTAGTTGCCAAGAGGAACATAACTAGAATTTGGTCCAAGAAACTAGTGAAGGTGTTTGAAATGCATTAATAGAGCATATCCTTGATACAGACTTACAGTCTTAATATTCTAACTAGACTAGTAACAGTGAATCATGCATACTTGCAAGAGTTCTGGCTGAAATCTTAGAAAAACTCTATTCATTTCCTAAAACTGGCAGACATTAGTATCAAAGAAAATTCAGATGGATTTATTTTCTTTTCAGAATTTTAACCAATCAGCCAAATTTTTTGCAGGAAGAAACGTTTACCAGTCATACAAAGTAAGTAAACTTAGAACAATAAATTGTTCTATAGTTTCTGCTTAACATAGACAGAAAAAAATCAAAATTTTAAGACAGGTTTGCATGACAAATTATGATCTCAAAGCAAGGTGAACCAAATAGCAACATTTTCTTGGAAAACCATGAAACATTATTGATCTTTGATATAAAACTGTCTGACCAGGAAATAACAGATAATAGAGGATAATATTATAGACCAAACATAAAATGAAATAACCAAGAGAATGTTATGCCAAAATTACTAGTTGAAAGCCTTAATGTGGCAACACAGGAATTGAATTAAAAAGGTAAACCATGATTTGTTGGTTTGCTTTTGTGATTATATGCTCATTTTCAACATCCTTGAGTCATAATTGTGAGGCAGACAGTTTGTCTAACACTCAGTTCTTTAAATTAACTGGTTCTAGTCTTCTATCCTTTACAGTCTACGAAATAAGGATATGAAAGTGGTTTTCTGAGCAGGTCATTTTTGTAGCAAGCACTATATCTTGTTCATAGTATTTTGGTTGCCCAACCAAAATTATTGGTTGCATTAACGAAATAGTGGTAGTCCGAGGCAACCCACTAAATTTGTAGACTGTTTTTGCAAGTTTTTGCTAATATTCTCAAATGAATTGCCATGGAGGTAGTTGGGTTCAGACTGTATGGGTTCAGACCATACAGAGACATTACTCCTCTACAAAGGAGGATGGATGATTGTAAAGAAAAATATACATTAAATTAATGTAGTTTGACACTGATGAAAAGGTCTTATAACAATTAAAAGTACACAGACCTCTTGGCACTCAGCTTTAAATTTTAATATATACAAAAGTTACCTAATATTACTTTTGAAGATCAACTATCATATTAAATGAGAAAATTCTGACTTTCTAACTCTTTTGTATGATAGATAATGATTCACAATAAATTAGACGCCTGACTCTAATATATCTATATAAAGACATGACAAAGAAGACACGAAGGCTTAGCAATAACAAAATGAAATTAAACAGCCCAGCCAGTAAACGTGTTGAATTTCAATTAAAGATATAGACGGTACTAAATCATCTCTGTAGGAAAGAATATCAACTAAATAAACATCTGAGGTCCATTCTATATGCAGACTAGACTTCATATTTATTAGAAATAATGGCTAATGGCACACAATAATGCCATCATACTGTCTACATAATTCTAGGAGATATGGCTGGCAGGTAGAAACCATACAGTCACTATGAGCCAACATGAAATATTATTAGAACTTAATGACACACGTTATTATCGGCTTTCAAAGCAAACTTCATTTTAAAACAATACCCTAGAGCCATACTGAATGTTTTAATGGTATTTATACTGTCTACCAGTACTGTGAGAATGATATATAAATACATTAAAAGTGTTTTAGACATGACCAGGTCATCGTCTCAGCAACAACTTCCCATGTTAATGCTTCAAATGCTGTGGTTGCAAAGGAGTTTGGCGAAGAATGATGCGTGGTTATCTGGGAAGTAGGACATGGGAGTGATATTTAAGGAAATCTTGAAAATGTTGCTACCATTCCAGAATATTGTCTCTGTCACAAAGTGTTCTTTATGGCTGAAGATCTGGGAAATGTATAAATGTAGGACATGGCAGTGAAGACATTTAAGTAAATCTAGAATATGATGAATCCTTTCAGAATGTTGTCTCTGTCACAAAGTGTTCTTTATTATTAGATTTTGACATAGTAATACATCAAATATTAAAGTATATCTATACTTGGAAAACAAACAGGAAAAATCTGGTTGCAACTTTAAATTATTACGTTTATAATAAAAGAAAAGGTTGACAAAAGCTAGAAATGCACCATTTCAAAGTTAGCAAAATCTTTAAAGAACTTAAATAATGAGGTTTGATTTTTGCAGCAGAAAAAAGCCCAAACAACAAGGATAGCAAAAAAATCTTATACCTTTTAAATTTCAATCATCGGCTTATCCCAAAAACCCGAAACCCTTGGTATGTGATTCTGAAAATAGCTTCTGGATAGTGGACATTATTTATCTTATGCATAGTCAGGCTAGTTGATATGTTCACCTTTTACTACATAACAAAACATTTGGACTGGCACCAACAAAAATTTAAGACAATGACCGAATTCCATGTAGGGTTGAGAGCAAAATGTAAAATAATAAAAGTCTACAAAATCTTGTCTCAAAATATGCTTACATTTCATGGCTATATTCAGCTAAGATAAAATTTATAATAAGATGTATAAAACCATATAGCTAGACATAGAGAAAACTTCAACAAATGAACTGATACATAAATTCCATCAAGAAATGTCAATAAATCAGGACTCACTCGGTATTATAATCAAACCTAGTGTGAAAGCTTTCCGTCTAGACACAGTAATCATTCATCTGTAAAATGACATGACGTAATTAATGGAGAACCGGTAACGCTATGATCAATATGTCGACACCAGCGTTAACAATACCGTGAATAAACATTATGGTAAGTAAAGATAGTCTGTCACATTGATCTGCCATCGTGATACTGGTCATTACATTCTGTAAAAAGTTTTTTTTGTCAATTATTGAAACAGTTGATTGCTTGTCTAGCCATTTATCCATTTACGGTTGTTGATGAAAACTTGGATAATGGCAGTTTATAAATAATTATTTATCTGTCTGGAAATTTAAATATCAGATATTATTACTGGTGTATTGTATGAACTATACAGGTAAAGTATGAGTTTTATGACACAAGTCTACTTGATTACTTTCAATCTCTCTCACTATTAGATTTGTCTGAATTGAAAATTAAGAGGAGAATGTAAAACTGATGAATATAGTTTCAAATATCATACTACAATTGAGCAAAAAACCTAACCAATGGACATCAACAAATTAACTAAGTGAACATTAAGTTAAAGGATTCAAATTTCCATTATCAGCAGTGGGTTGAAAATGAAATGTCAAACCAATTGAAGTCAATTTTTGCTGACATTAGCACATAACAGTTGATTATAAATTTTAAGTGAAATCAATAATTATGATTTATATTTTATTCATACATAATTCATGTTATGTGAGAACACATGAGGTAAACCAGAGCCCTAGTTATGAGAATAGACCTGGAAACTCGAGAACATTGAATTAATCAAAAATGGAGAGAATAGACTGGATGGAGACTTAAACGAATAGTCATTCCGATGGGTCATTGCAAAACTAATCTAACTACATGAAAATAAAGACAGATATAGACTAGTTTTGTGCTGACCAATCCATTTAGATTGGTTCTAATTAACCATTACAACACCCAGCACTCCATCCACTACTCCTAGTGTTGTTTTAATCATAGAGATAATGGTAAACCACTAATCTAGGTTTTTTTGTATAAAGTTCAAACTGATAATAAAATCAGAAAATCAATTTGTGGAATTGGAAAGAAGATCTAAAAACACTTAATTTGATTAAAACACAATAGATGAACAATTGGTGACTGTAAGGTATACATTTCTGTCTTGTTTTCTCTGTCTGGGAGAGGGAGGGAAAAATTTCCAACTTGTATTAAAGTCTAAGAGGTTTCATATGGTGACACAGTCATTGGAAATTTCAAGACCTCTTTGCTTTGCTGCAGCTCTAGAACAGTGATGGGACAGTATACAAGACTTTGCATCCAGACTTTAATTCCAGTTTGCAGGAAGCCATGCTCTTTCATGGATATCTTGTCAATATATAATTTTCTCTTAATAGGGAGAAATTGACTGCTCCTTGTTGAGGGGTTAGTGAGTTCTGGTAAAAGAAAGGAGCTCAGGGAAGCAGGTTAGGTAAGCCTGTCAGGGAGTCTGGATGATGCATAATTCATTTCTTTTTGACAGGAAGTGCAGTAAGCTTCTGCAGAAAAACAAATTGGGAATGAACTGTCCCGCCTTCTTCAAACTCCACACAGTTCTATTTGAAAGCATCCTTCACACCTGAATCAACTATTTGCCTGCTGTCTTTACTATTTTATAAGAAACAACTCTCATATTTAGAGGAGCTTTAGAGTTGTAGCAAAATTTCTTCTCAGATCTGCATGACTCTCGGGTTCCAATAAAAAAACAACAGAAGTCCTCAGAAAATCTGAATGGTCTTGTGCTTAATGTTCCAACATAAAGTCTAAAGTGATCACAAGAAGAACTAAAGTACTTAGAAATTATAGTGAACTTTTTCTAACCACATAGCTGTTTACTACGAACATGTTAAATGGAATAAGCTCTTCTATATAAAGGAAAAAAAGACAAAATACTAGTTTAGACTAGCAATCTAAAAATAAATAGGAAAAAACTCCCATGTTTAAGATTATTTTCTCCTTTTCCCCCTTAGAGAAAAGTCTATTGATAAATGAGACAGGCTGATACCTGACCATACCATTACTGAGTTTGATATCTCATCAATAATTCATCAACTATTTTAGCTTTCTAATTGACCAATAGTCTAGAGACACGCAGACAATATAAGATGAACAAAAACATAAACTATTACAGTAACATCACTCTTCTTACTTAGGGATACTTTTACAACAACAACAATTTTAAGTCTTAATCTTTAGTTAGGGATTTTGGTTGAGTTTAAAGCCAAAGTAACACCTTGTAGGTCATATAATAGACCTGTCCCCATCATTCAGGGCTTGACAAAACTTTTCGAACAAGATATGCCATTTGGACAACCAGTTCTATGTTTTACTTACCAGAAACAAATGTTTACTAGCAAAAACAAGTTGCCTGAACCCAAATATAGGTCATCAATAGGGGACAATAGGACAACCTTTAATGTTAAGCTCTGATATTAACCCATCAGCCTTTCATTGTGTTATTAGGTTTAAATGAGAGCAATATTTGACCAAGTGAACCTTTATCTATAATCTGACACTCGGTCCATCATAACAAACTTGACCTATAAGTAAAACTTATCAAAGTTGACATAGTGACCAAGTTAAATTTCAGATTAGATTTATCAAAAAGTGCCAACTCAGCAAAATGCAAACCATACAATAACATTCTTTGATAGCTAAATTGAGTCTATGAAATTAAAAGGTGTCTGGTTGCCAAGAACAACCAACTTCAAGTTCAGGCAACCAAAAATTTCTTTTGGGCAACCAAATTTCTACAAACAAGATATAGTGCTAGCTGCTAAAATAACATTTCCAGACAACCACTTTGGTATCCTAATTTTGTAGACTGTAAATTATAAGATAACTCATTTTCCACTTCAAGCATTTTAACCAGTTGTCATGGGTTTTCATGCCTTGTCTAGTATTCATTAAATACATTAAATCCAGACTTATCAATACTAACAAACTTTTCTTCAGGAGCATGCAATTTTCCAACAACAGACTAAAGGAGAGATAAGGGCATTGAATCAAGAATTTGCCAACTTGCAAAGCACAGTTTCAGTGTCATATCGACTTATATTACACTTAATCAGCAAAATGACAAGGATACCCAGTCACGTTTATCAAGAATTAAACATGGCGTTAATGACACAAGACTTGTATTAGCATTGTAAAGTTTCCATTTAGTTGAATCAATTCCATATACTTGAAGCAACTAAACTAAACATGGCGTTAATGACGTTAGACTTGTAAGCATTAAGAGTTTCCATATAGTTGAATCAACCAAACCAAAACCACCCAATCTCTCTTAATTGTTGAACATCATACTGAGAAAAATATGATATAACATATCAAATATGAATGAGCTCTGTTGAACAATAATATGATTGAATAGCAACAGTAATACAGTCAATATATTATATACTGTCTAGACAGTGATTTAATTTCAGGTTTTAATATTAAAACTGTTGAAACAGCTTCCATCAAACATCATCTGGCTCTCAACTAGATATTGGTATTTAATATAATGATATAATATATCAAAATTTAGATGACAGAAACTTATCAATTCTGAAGTCATAAAATTTTATATTCAATTTAATACAATCATTTTTATACGATATTGGTGTTTTTTTTTATAGAAATTCTTCATTTCATGAATGACAGCTATGTTGTACGATTATTTTAAATGGACGAGAGAAGACTCAAGAAGAGATGTGAGAGTTCCTTGACAACATTTCCTTATAGAGAGCACTGACTTTCTGGTTGATTACACAACATTTCTGTGATCTTATTGAAACCATTGACAAGATTTCTGAAAGGTCAAATCTTTTTATCGATTAATCAAGTCCAGTAAAAGGAACATCAGACATTAGACATAAGACGTATTCATTCTACCACAAGCTATATTTTTTCTTACGACTGGCTATCTAGCAATCTAGTTACATCACACTCTGACCCATAGCATTACCACTTGACAAAAAGAAATCACATTATATTCATTGTACGTAATATTATTTGCAAGTCAATTCTAACATCGCCTTCAGACGGTGGCCACATATAGCCACTATTCTATCTATCTATCACAAATAATGGACAGCGTGTAGTCCAAACATGATGACCTAAGAAATATTTACGTCAGATTCAATATTGGAGACTAAGCCGACAGCGTTCAATCAATACACAGAATAGGACATTCTCTGGTCCGTAATTACTGAAGTTGGGAGAAATTACCATTTTTCACCTCTTCAGTCTAGACTGAACTAATCCCCTTCATCAAAGCCAGGAAAGCTTCTGGTCATCAATCACACGCAAAGCCGGATACCAGCAGTCTTAACAATTTACATATAATAGTTTGTCTGCAATGAATATAGTCTCTTGGTTGGGAAATAGCTAGCCATATTATCATTATAGAAGTTATTTAGGGAATACTTATAATATGAATTCATCACTTTGATTTTTTGTTTCTTTCAAATATAAGCTTAATTAAGTTGAATGATATGCGTAATATAATCAAGTTTTAACACTGATTTATTAATGCCAAGTTTGGTTCAATTTTGGTTTGGGGGAAGGTTATACCTTTTTTAGTTGTTTACAGCAACCAGGTTAATTGTCACTTAACAATTCACAGTGACCATTCTTTATAGAACTAATGAATACAAATATACAGAAAAAAATAGAATTATTTGTTCACCGACAGAAGTATGGGCACAGTTACATGTAACAGCTAAATCCAGAGTTTTAGCCTGAACAGCGAGCATGTTGACTGACTGCCGCGCTATGACTAATACAATGTATTGCTAGGGCATTAAACCCAACAAATAAAAAAAAGAATTATTTGTTGAATTTTCATAAAAGAGACTGACAAAAAATAACACGTATTCAAACCAAGAGTGCAAGCTTTCAAAGTAAAAGTGTACCAACTTCAAGACCACATTCCGAAATACTGACCGTTTTCAACAAACATTTAGTGCACATGTGCTAGATACAAGTGTCGTTGTTACTTTATAACATTTAGAATGCCTGTACTCTAAACAAACTGAGTTGTGACCAAAAAGACCTTTTATAAAATAAAATCTGTATGATTGAAGCCAGTAATAAACATCAAATATCGATTGTAATACAAGTTGCCAACCTACAGAAATAAGAAAATGAAGACTTGGTTTTATCTTGCCTCAACTGGTTGTTATGGTAAACTATGTTGTCATGTCTAACATTTTTAATATTACTCAAATTACAGACCATAAAAAATGAAGAGATCTATGCCTTCTAAGACAGAGTGTTTTATAATATTTGATCAGTCTGCTTGACAAGTAAGGCAAGTAATATTTTATAGCAATAAAGTCTATTGATAGATTTAAATATTTACACCAAATAACCTTCGATTGAAGGAGAATCAAGTTATAACAAATTACATGTATCACTCATACATTCTCTGTCTAGTTGCCCTGAACCCAATTAGGATAAAAAAAATTCATACCAAGTTTAGCTCTTTTAGGAATTTACGTCATTCAGCGCACCTAACCTAACTTTCCAGGTTTATTGTCTATAACCAGAACTCACCTACCCTTTCACAAGGCCTGAAACTTCTCCATATACCTTATTAATGGAGGAAAATTGACATTCTTGTCAAATTTTCATGGAAGGGTATAAACTCCCTGGGTGGGATTCAAACCTGTACCCCCTTCAGAACACAAGATTAAAACAAGAATCACAGTGTCCGTGGAAAGCTCAGAAAGAAGGCTTTAGTGATCATGTCAATGTCCTAACAATCATTTCTATATAATTATCAACATAACTTATTAATTTAATGAAGCATTTGTCAACCATCATACCTGTAAAACTATACATGGTATACAAAGTAGGTAAAAATGAACTCGATGAACCAAAAAAAACGTATCTTCAACAAAAAACCTTTTTTCTCTCATAAAAATTTCCTTAAAAAAACTTACAGGAAAGAGTAAAAACTTCGACATGAAGAAAACATCTGGTAATGAACTGGAAGAATGTTGGAGGAATGGAAATGTCAATCTAGAAAGTAAGGTCATGATACACGTTGCTTTTGAGTCAGATTTCCCAGACACACGTTCCAATAGAATCAATTAAGGTTAACAATGCAATCATACAAAGTTATAAAGCTTTCATATCAAAACTGGAAACATAATAGAATGTTAAAGTAATGTCTATATAACGATAATAGACATTTTTGATATTACAATATTGGAATGCTTCATTTAGACATAATAAAAAACACTTCACTATAAAGCAAACTATTATAACATTTTTGTTAAGATTTTTTCATGTCTTTTTCATAGACTTTTTCATGTCTAGACTAAACAACAAAACAGATATATCTTATGGAAGATAATAGAAACCATTCTAGAATTCTAAACTTGTAATGTGAAGATGAGTGCAACACAGTGTACAATAACTGAATAAGCTGGTAAAAAATTATGAGATATAGCATGAAAGTGGAGTCAGGTCTGTCGTGGACTTTCAAACAGGGCGGTGTATTATCAAATATAATAATACTACAATACAAGAAAGAAGGATTTACCACTAAAACAGGACCAAAGACTGTTGATAATATGGACCTCAAAGATTATTTTCTATACAAAAACAAAGTACTAAGACCAGCTGTATAGACTGTGTAATTTTTCTATAAAAAAACCAACCATCATTCAAAGTAACATAAGACCAATAATTACAATATAAGAAAAAAAGCTCATTATGCACCTGCCAAGGAAAAACCAAGTCAATTTTCAATGAAAATACATGGAAAAACCACGACAAAAAACTGTACATGTATTATCTAAGACTGTATAAAGAGTTCCAAGAAAAAAAAACTCAGTAGACATCATATATTGATATCTCTCATGATGGACACCATTATAAATTGTTTCCCTATACTTTTCCTAGGGAAAAAATGGCTCCCTAGTGTCCAAGCAAGCATCTACTGCGGGCTTCGTGCAAAACGGTCATAACTCAATTTTGATAAAAGGGTGGGTTATGATCATTTTGCGCTAAGCCCCACGATATATAAGAGAAATAGTCTATAAACTATTTGATCTTCTCTGGTTACAACATTGATTGGTTATCAAGCGGATAACATAGATCAATGATTGGACATTGCCTCATAGACCTAAACATGTATACCAGTTGTTGTTTTTTTTTATAATCACTAGACGGGAGTATTGATTGTTACTAACCAGAAGTCTAGCTAGCTAGCCACTGACATAAATAAAGTACAAAAAAATATTGATATCACTTTATACACAGTATTCAAAGCTTTCATGAAGTAATTCATTCTCTTCATCAAATTATGTTTTATTACCTTTTCGTAATGTGCTTACATGGGTGGATACAGAGTTTGGTTTGAAGGGGGTGGAGGAAAAGGGAGTTTGGTTTGAAGGGGGTGGAGGAAAAGAGAGTTTGGTTTGAAGGGGGTGGAGGAAAAGGGAGTTTGGTTTGAAGGGGGTGGAGGAAAAGGGAGTTTGGTTTGAAGGGGGTGGAGGAAAAGGGAGTTTGGTTTGAAGGGGGTGGAGGAAAAGGGAGTTTGGTTTGAAGGGGGTGGAGGAAAAGGGAGTTTGGTTTGAAGGGGGTGGAGGAAAAGGGAAAGTCTGGGCTCTGAAATATCCTTTTTGGATTTTTTTTCAACATTTTTGAGTATCATGAAATTTGAGACGATGTCTGGGTTTTGAGAGTGGGGTCGGATTTTGTATTCTGTGAGTGCTTACAAGTATTACCACTGAAAAATATTTAAGTGTAAGCCAATCTGTCAAGACTTAGTATTACAACAAACAATTGAGCCCATGTTTTCTAAAGAATTAATACTACATAGCAATGATATAGAACTATGTATGACATTTATTTAGCCCACAGTCTCAAGGGTAGGATTTTGATATTTGGACCAAAAAGGTGATCATTTTAAACCAATCATGACAAATATTTCTTTCTCAACATCACAAAAAAATTACTAACAATATTGCTTACAGTCTAGTACAGAAAGGAGGGAATACACGAAGCATGTTAAATTGTTTGCTTGATTTAGTCCTTTTATTAAATGCTTCTTACTATCAAATGGATAAATATATAGTCAAAGAATATAAACATAAGATACCGCTTAAGTCAATGCCTTAATTCTTCTAATGTCATACAGTAGAGGGCAAAATTATCAATTAGCCAGAGTATGTAAAAAAAATTCCACAAGCCCAAATAAGTTCCAGGCTTCTGACTAGAGGGTTTAGCTTATATAGGTCATATAACAGTGGTCAGTCAATCTACTCACTCAAACTGACAACTGGCGCGATATGACCTTTTTGTGTTGGTGCGCCGTAAAACCCAAACAAACTGACAACTGCCCTACATAATTAAAAATCATTGGTAGGAGGGAGAATGGCCGTAGAAATAATTTCATGACCAAGCTCCACAAAAGTATGTCCCACCCGGGAATCAAACCCACGACCCCTGGATCAGTAGACTTGCGTGCCATGAACTGAGCTAGTCAGGCGGCATAAAATACAAGTGATGGATGAAATCAGAATAGTCCTACAATGTGAGATGTGTCATATTATTTGTATATAAAAAATTAACATCAGACCAGAGTTGCCAACAGTTGTTACTAACCCTGTCTAGAAATCAGATGATTGCCACACAAGGTAATCAATAAACGATAAAATAAAATCCAGAGATTAACAAGAAAATTCCATTTTTCTGTCAAATTAAAACAACATCTAATAAAAGTTTTATGATTTGAAATAAATTCAAACTGAGTGGATATATCCATTACCTCATCAATAAAACTAAATTAGAATTAAGAATACACAGTGCATGTTGCTTACAGGGAAACAGTATATGATTAATGTTTACAGAACTGCAAAAATTATTTTACAATGAGCTTGCTGCAGTTATCTCCCTTCCAGCACCAAACTTCACTCTCATTCACTGAATCATGCATTCACTACAGAAAGTGCAAATTAAGAAGTTTAGAAACCTTAATGCCAAGCAGACCACTAATATCATGAATGAAATTATATAAGATCAAAATGTAGCATCTTTGCTGAAATAAAAATCTGGAGATTTCAGACCCAAGCTTTTTTTTACAAATAGGAAACGAGTGTATTAGTCTGGATTGCGAGTGAAGTCACCCAGCATACAAAATATAAGCAGCAATGAGAAGCATTTTATAAATAAACATAAACTATTTGTGGACATTATTCAAATAAACAACAAAATTTCATTTATCTTTAAAACTTCATAGTTTGAAATTTTAAAATTAAATGTTTTTCATAGTTTGTGACATGTTTTAAAAAGACCAAAAAAATGTTAAAGCGCCTTCATGCGATTTAATCGAGACTTAAAGTGAAGGATATACGTATATTTTCACTTCATAATGTGACAAAACATCTATCCATCACTGTCAACTTCTCAAGTACAAATAAGACTTTTTACCGGCTACAAAACCGTTACATTTAAATTTTCAACAATGAAACTATTGAATGCCATTGTCTGGAGGCTTGACGTAATTTAACTTGAAATAGAATGTCAAAACACTTTCATTCATACAATGGTGAAAAGTTGAATGGCGAGCGCCAAATATGGACTAATAAATTATGTAAAATAGGAACTAGATTGTCACTACGAACTCGTTCTCAAGACAGTAAAAATATGTAAAATAATAAAAGACCTTGCCTACACTACAATAACAACTTATATCTCAGGGTCACATTAAATAATCACATGAGCACATGACTGTTATATTCACAAACCATTCAAGAAAAAATTGAATTGGGTTCTACAGCTAGACATAAAATTTAGTGCTGTTAGAATGGCTGACCTAATGTGACTATCAATATGGGTCCCATCAGGGCACTAGACAACTTTTGGGAACAGGTACCCATACCTTCAGAAAGGGGAACTTTGTGTCATTTCAAGACAATATGGGGAATTTTCAGTCAACTCATAAATGTGTACAGTTGTTACTCTAAACACTTCTACCATTGATTTGAATAGCTAGAATAGATTGTAAAAGTAGAATGACAAATAAAACAAATGACCTGAAGCTGTTCCTGAACTATCTTTATTCTCCGTACTCTTTTTTCTTTAATTTTGAGGTGAATTTTTATCTGAGATAGGGAAAAAAAACATGATTCTGAGAGGGGAATGGGGTCCATATTCAGCCCCAAAATATGCAAAATGAGTACCCTGCCCATTGACACAACAACCACTGGGTTTGAAGTCAGACATGCTATTGACTGATAAAAATAGATTTCTGACAGGTAGGAAAAAACATTGGGTAATCTATTCTATAATTGGGTTTTATTTCTCAAGAGTAAGATGTGCATTCAAATTTATGATAAAAAAGCTTTGACCATTTTAGCCTACCCCAGCATTACCCTGGAAATCTGGAGATGGACTCAAGTAGCTATATCTCAAAGCAAATAACATAGGAAACAACCTGGACAAGTTGCTGCATATCTGACAAAAAAGTGACAAAATAAGAGTATTCTAAAAGTGTCCCATTACATTAATGCAGCATAAGGGTCAATGCTTTTAGCCAAGTCAAATTGGTAATGGAGCGGCAGACAATGCCATAAATTATGGAACATATTGTAAACACCATAAAATATCTATGATTATTGATACCAGGTGAATTTGTATACTATATATCAATTAAGAGGATAGAGTTGTTCCCCTTATGCTATAATCAAATGTAATTAAGTTTTCTAATTATCAAGACTTAAAAATGTATGAATATCAAACAATTGGTGTAAGTGACAGATTGCAGTAAACTGTACTTAAGTTTCCTTCACAGATGTTAGATGAAAACTAGACCACACAAACTGCCCAACAGGCAAATACAATATTAAAATATTAAGTCAAGACGTCCTCTTCAAAATTGTTAAAAGTTCTGAACAAGTTTCAATATTACTAATACAAAACGTGCATGACAAAAAACGCTTTTTCACAGCCTCAATTTTTTAATAATCTGACAACAATGGATTGAATTTTTTACTCCTATCAAATATAAAGAAGCCTAGTTTTCAACACTCAACACTAAGCAGCATGCATGAAGTCATTTGATACCTTGGGCTGACTTTAAAATGACAATCAATAAAGCAACAATGAATTTTAAGTAGTGACAATAAAGGGTTTTTTAGGGGTTTTTAGTAGGCACGAGGAGTATCTTAGTACTTAATGTTTAAATGAATACTATAATTATACTGTGTTCAAATTTCTGCCCATCTTTGATCAGATCTAGAAAGGAAAAAATGAGAGACCAGGCTGTCATAAAGTCATTTTGAAGCAAACCATTCCAGATTTAGTACCAGAATATCAGAGAAGAGTTGATGTACTAGAAGAACATAAATTTTATAGAACAATAACTCAAGAACTTGTTTGTGCATTCAGCAGAATCTGTGGTGCAGGATGTTGAATCTCGATGGTCTGGGTTTGATTCCCAGCTGAGGCAGGTAATACCCTTCAATGAAAAATTGATATTGAATACTCATTTTTCTGCAAAGAAGTATAAAATGTCAGTGCCTTTATAAAGAGTAACGAGAACGCGCTGGTAAAGAAACATGCCAATGAAAACTAGTTAGGGGAGTCGGCAAGTGTACAAAACAAGCACCCAAAAAAGTTCCAAAAATCTAATAAGAAACCGTCTCATGCAAAGGGGTCACCTAAAACAGATACAAGTCAGTAGAAGTTGGAGCTAGACCATGTCCTGATTCATTGGAAGGGGTCACCTAACACAGATTCAAGTCAGTAGGTCAAGAAGCAGCTAGATCTTGCAATCATTTAAGTCTGAACAGGAAACCATCCATTAACTTAAGTCTGTTCAATGCATAATGTATATCTACGATCCAGCTAAGTAATGTCTGGACGTGAAAATATAACTTATCCATATAATACATATGCAAAAAAACCACATGGTGTGAAACACTCTCGATATACTACCATCATGTCATCATCCATGCATACAAAATTAAGGAAATCACCCCTTACTTTATACATTGTAATATAAATCTATAATGCTCAGACAGTCTATAGGGAGAGTGAGTTCTTGAAAAAAATACAGTAAACCAGTCAGACCAATCTAGGTATTGTTATATTTGATATACAAGTTTGATAAAATTATAAATCACATGAAAATACTTTGAATTATGGAGAACCTGAGGAGCACTAGGGATTAATTTTAGCCCTTAATTATAGATCATATGTCAGAATGGTTCACTATTATATCAAGTTCTCATCTAGTTAATGACATAATATACAGTCAAACACCTCTGCAACACAGTCACTGATGAACTTAACATTAGACAGGTTGCTGAAAAGTGGCGACCCTTGTTTGGAGGACAATTTTCCATTAGAATTTGTACATGAGAGATTAACTATAGCAGTAACTGTTGTTATAGAGAGTAGGCTGCTGCAAGGAAGTTGCTTCTAAGGATGGTTTTATAGTAAATATAAAAATATATGTATAAATTTTAGTCCACAGTCTAGCAATATAATACTAGTTTAATAAAACATTAAAATTCAAAACATGTGGTAACTGCTCGATGATCTAGATTTTTTCATCAGATAAATACACAAATTGTTTATTACGCTCCTGTGCAACAGTCAGAACTATATATAGTGGACAGTTCACCTAACCATAGTTCCTACTATGCTGCACATACTTAAGTATCCCATTTAATGTAACCATTGGTCAACTTTCTAACAAAGATCAAAGAAGCAGCTTCATCATCCAGACAAACTGTAAACTGATAGAAAACAATATCAAAATTGATCAGACAGTACCTAAAATTAAAAGTATGAACATTGTCCAGAGTTTTCATACAATCGCAGATCAATTAAAACTAACAATTTTTCAAGGATCCTAAAAAGAACATCAGACAGTTCAGAGATTTAATATTTCATGTTTACTTGAACAGGACATTGACATTTTAGTACACAACTAGTAACATAAGCAGCTTTACCTATCCCCTTCATGTAGATAGTACTTGAGTTTTCATCATTTAAAAAACTGACAAAAAAATGTAAGCGAGACATAAAAAAAAGGTTTTACATGTGTCACAGCTGTCTAGGTTATTTGATCATGTCTGGTATGTATAATGATGAATCATATTAAATCATGTATATATGTAATACAGATCAAACTGTTATGAAAGTCATCCCCTTTTCCAGCCACCTCTCAATAACAGCCACAATGACCAAAAAGTCGTCAATGTCATGCTTTTTCTTATACAAATGAACATACTCCTCAATAACACCAATCATTCAGTGCTCTATAATAAATAAATAAATCAGACTTTTATTTTGTAACTGCTTCAGAATCACTTTAACTGGGGCAGGCAGGCAGGCATGAGGCTAGATTGGCTTTTTTTAACGCCATGAACCCAAACATAGGTTGTAAAGGGCAGTAGGGCAACCTTTATCGTCGAGTCCTGGAGACAATAATGTACTGGCTCTTGTAGTAAGGTTGTAAAGTATATCTAATACACAAGGATTCAGTTAAACCACATATTTTATGTATTATATATAACATTCTAGACAAATACATCATAATCTATCATATTTAATTATACACATCAGATTTTTATAACAGACAAAAACCTTTGCAACCATTTAACATCAAATGAACTTTCAAGGTTGAGCGTTATAGTGCACAAAAACACAATATTTCTGGAAATGACACAATAATCAGTTTTTAAAACCGAATAGACATAGAGACCAAGCTATTTGGTTGCATTGTAGCCATGGAGACCAAGCTATGTGGGTTCATTGTAGCCATGGAGACCAAGCTATGTGGGTTTATTGTAGCCATGGAGACCAAGCTATGTGGGTATAATGTAGCCATGGAGACCAAGCTATGTGGGTTCATTGTAGCCATGGAGACCAAGCTATGTGGGTTCATTGTAGCCATGGAGACCAAGCTATGGGGGTATAATGTAGCCATGGAGACCAAGCCAGGAGGGTATATTGTAGCCATGGAGACCAAGCCAAGTGGGTTCACTGTAGCCATGGAGACCAAGCCATGAGGGTATATTGTAGCAATGGAGACCAAGCCATGTGGGTTCATTGTAGCCATGGAGACCAAGCCATGTGGGTTCATTGTAGCCATGGAGACCAAGCCATGTGGGTTCTGAACAATGAACCATTCATTGTAGCCATGGAGACCAAGTTTACCAGTTTATCATCACTCCTACCATACCTTACACCCTAAGTCTATTCCTAACACAGTCTTACTCTTGTCACTAAATTTCGTAATTTATAGATGTATCTATGTTGTAGAAGGTTGCACCATAGGTGTTGTTTTTTTGGTTGTAAAAAAAAATGTTTCTATAAACAGATGGCTGACCTAATAAAAATGTCACCAAGACTAAATATACATAACTTACAATATATACACATATATAGCAACAATTTAACTATTTCTTATAAATAGTAACACTGAGTAGACGTTTAGTCAACAATACTGTATGTATATGAGTTGTATGTCAGTTTAACCTTTGTATAAAAATGGCGGGAAAGGGAAGACACAAAATGGCTGAATATGACAAGACAATAATGGCGATTCTTTTGGCTGTACTTCAATCAGACACAACATTGCACAAAGCAATACCAAAATAGCAGGTTGGAGAAATTACTAATAATGGTGGTACTTAGACTGTATGCATCATGGCTGTACTTCAATCAGATATAAAATTGCAAGAGACAAGATAAAAAAAGCGTGCCTTAGACATGACACATCATAGGAGTACGTTGACTAAACACAACATATAATTCCAGTATTCTGACAAGATGCAAAATGGCAGAAATAAAATGCAACATGGTTGGATTTAAACAAGAAGAAATAATTAAACAAAATATTAAATGGTAGCACTAGAGACAAGTTTCAAAATTGTGGGACTAACATGAAATAAAAATTGGTGGGGAGCCATCTGAAAATTTAAATGTTTTAAAGGGGGCTTAAATAGCAGGACTCAGGAAAGCCGTCAAAGACGCAAGACCAAGCTAAGCCAAGCTAGCCATGTTTTTTACATGTAATATGCAAGATTGTCAGTATACAATTAAAAATCTAATGCATTATGTTATAATATCAGCATCTTTCATAATAAATTTATATTTACATTCTAAGATGACAACTGTAAGCTATATATAGTAGAGTTTTACATATATTTATAAATGATTAGAGGAAACCATCTAGACAAGGATTGGTATATATGACATCTTTTCTTTATTTCTTATATTACTTTTACAGTCTTCAGGTCAATTATATAAGACTTGATGTTATAATACAGGACAATAAAGATATAGATCAAGGAAATAATCAACTAGTAGAGGAACTTTCTACTTATCTGTACTAGCTAACTTAAGGATAAACTTAATATTTTTTAGGTTTTTTTATATATACGATTTATGCATTGTCTTACTAAGCTCCAAGATGAAATCCCTGTTCTTAGGATAAACTAATAAACATTTACAAGACAGGAAGATGAAAGTTTTAAAAATACTGACATAGAAAGATTTCATGTGAATTACAAAGAGTGCATTATGAATTATTATCAAATACTGAAATCAACTTTCACCCAAGCATTTATCAATGAAAAAAAGAAACTATAAAGACTCATTTATCACTTATTTATCACACTTATTTATGTTTATCAACATAGAATTCAAATATTTTACACACAACAAGTAAATCTGTGAGCTAATGCTCACTAGTGATACCCCCGCAAAAATCTAAAAATATGCGACAAACAGGAAGTAGATGAGCAAGGAGCATGAAATCGCTTTACACCACATGGGACTATGGGATGAAGCAATATGCAAAGTATTAGGCTGCTACATGTTATAGTTGCTGAGAAAACTGCGACGGAAATTTTGTAACGGACGGACGCACACACACATGGACAAGGGTAAAACAGTATACCCCCCTCTTCTTCGAAGCGGGGGTATAAAAACTTTGATTATTCATAAGAATACTTGTGGTATGCATAAATCAGATTTTCTCGAAATTCAATATCAAAGAACTTTTGGAGTGCATTTAATATTACTAATATTATAAACTTGATGCTGGAATCAAAAAAAGAACAGCTCTCTTCAGAAAGCAGTGAAATCCAATCAGAGTTGAAGAATAAAGAAAGTGCAAGCAGTATAAGCAATGTAAGGAAATGTCATTTTCAGACAACAAGTAAAATCAGCAGAAAACCTAGTTAAAATATAAGCTTTTTAACAGACAATAAATATAGATATTTTTTAACAGATTTTTCAAAATTTGATGATGTTATGTACATACGAAACATTTTTACTGAGAGAGATAATTTCTAGCGAGAACAATGGTATTCACAACCGCTTTAATATGAAACAATAAAATCATTCAAACAAATCTACAAAATTGATTGCCCAGACAAGGACAAAGACTTCTTAAGATATTCCGAGAGAGAAAAAATACAGACTAAGTCAATTTGCTGTCCCAACGGTATACCACATAGACAACTAAATTCATTTTAGCGAACTGTAAATGAGATATAGCCTCATTAATTGGTCTGTACCATTTCTTACGGATGGAAATTTACTGTACTTTATTAGTCTGTGTAGGACATTGGAAGTTTCTTTTCCGTCTTTATTTAGTTAACCTTATTGATTATATGGTGTTATACATTAAACATAGGGTTTTTCATAGCTCCATTTTAAGGCTTTTGTACCATGTATGAATACAAGGAAATTTATCTCTGTTGCAGGATATGTATTCATCAGGTTTTTCTCTTCATTGGAAAAAGACTTAGCCTGTTGATTTTGGGAAGAAATATCAATTTACTTATTTGGGAAATAAAATGGTACAGTATTTCAGGAGATCTGTGAGATTTCAGAAATCTTTTAATCAGGGAAGGCACCTTTGAAGCAAAGCATCAATGCTTCATAATGCTTTTTATTAATCAATCCATTTATTCATTAACACTGTGTCAATTAATGTACAAAACGATATATTCTATTCGACAAGTGGTCACTATACATGTATATGTCAATGAAGATAACTTATATTTTTCAGCAGTTATAATGTGCAGGTTTATCACAAAACGGTGGTAGCTCAATACAAGAAGAGTTCCGTTTGTTTTGTGCTAAACCAACGTAATGTGATAATGTGAAGAGTATCCCCATGGAAACTAGTCATCATCTCAACTATATAAATATAACATGTCCTGAATCTAGGGCAATAAGCCAGCAATCTATCTCCCACATAAAAGCCTCTTTCTGATGTTGAAAAACCATTTTTCTCGCTAATTCAATAATACTATCAAAGGATTAATTTTATTATACAATAAAAAAGATAGTAACAGGGAAAATGTATAACCTATGTTGTCGATATCACGCTAGAGCCGTTCTTACACAACACTATATACTAACAAAATACAAAAACTAAATGAGGGACTAATGGTGGTTCACGATTCAGACAAGTTTTAAGGACAGGAGACACCAAAACAAGATTAAGAAATTGATAAAAAAACTTGGGAGGCTGTAAGCTAAAATCTATGATTGTTCTATAAAATTTAATGCCAGACAAGATGGGGTTGAATATTTGTCTGCCATGTTAACTGCATGTGAGGCACACTGATTGCGCATGTGAGGGTACTATCTCATTTTAGCCCGACAAGGGTGTTTGGACGAAATAGAATCAATAAAGTCTGTAAAATTTAATGCAAGAAGTGATGATTTTCAAGCAACATCAAAGTCATCCAACTTTACTAATTCTCTAATTAAAAGCTTAATTAATTAATTATAAATGAACATCATATACAATAATACCTCTCTACAGCAGCCAATATGCTAAAAATGACCGTTTTAAAATATCAACTTATGTATAAATGTTTATTCTTTGTAAAATACATTAAAGGGACAGTACAGCCACGCTTATTGTTGAGAGATGTCCAATATCAGGGGGTAGTTTATATAGGGAGATTATTTAGGAAGGTGTGTCTGTATAAGCTTATCCCAATCGTGTGACTACAAAAATCAGTTAAGTATCATACTTCATTTTAAACACTTTGTATAGAACTTCAACTACAATAACACAGAAATTTAATATTCATAAAGCCAGACAGTTATGTGTGATCCTAGGTACATTTGTTATATGATATATACCAATACATACCCTGTACAGTAAAAAATATGTTTTTAGAAGCATGATTTTATCACGCTAATGTATAAAGACTGCACATTTATTATACAAGTCACCAGACTATGAAATTATTAACCACATTATACATTATGTATAGCACTAGTTTTATAGTTAAGGTTGTCTGGGGGAGTTGTAAAAGTTTGAATACATGAATAGAATAGCGCTATAAGTAAACAGGTAACTAGGAGCAAAACTAATAGAGAATATTATCATAACCAAGTTTAGTCAATAAAAATGTACATGTATGGTATGAATAAATATAGTATGAAGCAGGGCGGGAGTGTGTGTATGTATGTATAAGTGTTATGACGGTTTCTATATGATAAAAGCTCTTCTATACTACTTGAATGTAGATTTATACCATAAGGACAGACTGTCTGACCTACTTAATAGTTAGCTTGACAAAACAGTTACATGATCTTATCTATACTTTGACAATACTTACAAAATCTATAACTAGCAAATATTGAACTAAAAAAAACTTCCATTGGATTCAATAGACAAGACGAATGAGGAAAAATGATTGAGATTCTAACGTCTTCAATAGATAAGGTTTTTTTTAAATAGCTAAATAAACTTGTAGATTGATTGGTAAGAGAAAAAATATGTCTAGTTTTGTATAAATAGTTAAATAGTTTACTTAAATAAACGTACCGGTTTTCAGACGTAATTTAAAAGTTTAAAGTAATTTCAAGCTTGAAAAGGTTTTAATGTCATAATGTATTTTATAATTAAACTGTGAACATAGTTACAATATAAATACGGCTACCTATCATGATGGTATGAAATTAAGATTAAAATAAATGAACTAGGCTGACTCACTTGGTAGCACACCAGTCTACTGCTCGAGGGGTAGTAGGTTTGATTCCTGGACATCTACATTTTCTATACAATGTGTTGCTATGGTGTAAAACCTAACCAAAAAAGCTTAAATTTTGTATGGCTAAAACATTGATATAGATTCACATCTCTTACATGGCTAAAAAATAACCTCACATAAACTAATTCACCACATTAATTACATGACACAATTTGTAGTGTTAAGTATACATGAATCACACCGGGAAATGCCTCGCAGTAGTGTATTGTAAATGTAGGTTCACATGGAAGATTGGATTTATCCAAATTTGTAGCCTCATTAAATAAAGTCTTTATTATTATTATAATTTTAATTTATTGTCTTTAATGTACCAAACAAACTTAGTTTATACAGACTTAGATTTTAGCCGAGTCCACTGAAATCTGTTTGTCCAGTAACTTATAGAATGTGAGTGGTCCAACGGTCCACCAAGTTTTTACAGCCATCATTTTCAATGTTTGATAAAAGCCATTATTTGTTGTTATATTGTTTATTTAATTTTAAGATATACTTTGCTATATCATTTAACTGAGACTTCAAGAAAGTATATCAAACATTTTCAAACAATAGAATGGCAAATCCTTGAATTTATGGGTAAAAACTAGGGCCAAAAGTAAGTTCCTAATAAAACAAGAGTGAGGGCCAAAAGTAAGCTCAGAATTAAGTTCAAATTAAAAGAAGAATGAGGACCAAAGTAAGCTCAGAATTAAGTTCAATCAGAATTAAGTTCCGAATAAGACAAGAATGAGGATAAAAGTAAGCTCAGAATTAAGTTCTGAAAGAAAACAAAGAATGAGTACAACATGTACTATGTTTAATCACAAAATCAAAACTTGGTTAATCTTTAGATAAAACATTAATGTAGGATCGTTAAAAAACAATAGTTCTAAAGTATAGAAGAAAGAGATCAGTATATAAAAGTGGAGCAAGGCAATCAACAGTAGGTTCATTACCTTGCATGTATGATAGTGAAATAAATAAAAGTAATAAAACAGTCTGAGAATGTAAGCTTGATCATCAGTTATATAATCTTATAGCCTCTAGACATTATACTTTATATTATACCAGCATCAAGTTGGGTGTAAGAATTTTAATGTAGCTTAATACTTGATTATTAGAACGTAGTGTGTTCATGCAGACTTGAAAATTGAAAGCTTATATTTTGAATAGGAAAAAGTTGTGTAGTCATGTAGACTTGAACATTGAATTGTGTCACTCAGACTTGAATACTAAACTGTGATATTTAGACTTGAAATTTAAGTATAGACACTAATGGCAGCAATTTCTGACCTTGAAAATACTGACGTATTTATACAGCTTTTGAATGACTGAATTATAATGACTTCCAACAAATGCGAGTTTAAAAGGGATTTCCATCATCAGAAACTTTCCATGATATGTATATTCCATTACCATAGTAATAAGACCAAGTCTGCCTCGGTGGCTAGTTTGTTAACTTTAGTCATTACCTGCAATAGCCAACTGTGATAACTTAAGACTGATTCATAGCCTAGCAACCATTGTGACAGCGACATTGGGGACAAACAGTGCAATAACCATCTCAAGACACAATGCCTGCAGAACCAGTAAGCCAATCAAAACATATATACATTTTCATTCTTACTCTTGAATCGAAACTACTAGAACTTAAAGATGGTCTACGTCCATTATCAAGGACTGAAGACAAAGGTATAACAATCCCTCATAGAAACAAATGATGTAACCAACCAAGAATCTTCAGTTTTTACTCCCCGGGAAGCTTGGAAAAATAGTAATAAATGAATATTACATAAATCTTACCTTTTAATTTACTTCTTCAAACAAAGACATGTTGCCTCAGAGACAGACCACATTTAATATTTGCCGTTTTCATCTCTGAAAATAACAAAGGAAAATAATTTTATCAATTTCAAATCAAACATATACAAAATAACTATTAAAATAATACTATTGTTTTATGTGTATCACCGTCAGACAATCTAAAAACATCAAATAAAAGGTCAGAGACAACATAATAGTGGCTGTTTATTCTAGAATAGGTCAACATATGTACTGATATTAAATACAGATATTTCTACTCTTTTTCTTATCAAGTATAAAATGGCTTCAATGCTCTAAGGTAGAGTTTCAAAACCCAGGTCTATAGCGCAATTGTTAGCGCGCCGGGATTCGGAATCTCGTGTCCCGAGGGGGGTATGGGTTCGAATCCCACCCGGGGAGGTTATACCCTTCCATGAAAATTAGACAATAATGTCAATTTTCCTCCATTGATTAGATAATATGGAGAAGTTTCCGGCCTTGTGGAAGGGTAGGCGAGTACTGGTTATAAACAATGGTCCAGGAAAGTCAGGTTAGGTGTGCTGGATGCAGTAAAATGACCTAAATTGTGTTGACACGGCGTTAAATCCAGTAAAACAAACAAACAATCAAATCTAATGAGGTTAGTAAGGACAGCTAGTCCATGGGGAATTCTATATTGAGAGCAGGTAGATTAAGCTTGTGTTTTCCCAAAGAGATGTAGGTTAGTTTTGTTTGTTTGTTTGTTGGGTTTAACGCCATAGCAACACATTGTATAGGTCATATAATGGCAGTAGATGTAGGTTAAAGTCACAGAAATGAGTTAAAAGATGGAACTTTTGAAAGCAATAGTGAAATATCACAGAGTTTTGAGAAATAAACTTGTCTGAGAGAAAATGAGATCTACAATTAATAATGTTCATGCTTTCACTGCCTTTTACCATGTCATTTTAGTCCACTAAGCTAGCTCAGTTGGTAGTATTTAAGTCCACTGATTGAGGAGTTTTGGGTTCATTCCCAGGCAGAACATACTTTCATGAAATAATTTGTACAGCCATTCTTCCTCCTACCATTGATTCTAAACCATGTAGGACAGTTGTCAGTCACTGAAGGAAGGATGCGCCTAGTAACTTATTAACAATTAAATCCAGAGAATTTGCCATTCCAGGAATGATGAGTAGGTTGACCGCCTGCCATGATATAACCTATAAAAAGTGTTGCCATGGCGTTAAACCCAACAACAGATAAAGTCATCTATGATATTAAACGGAAAAATTGCTGGCTTTGTGACCATAGTGGTTTCTTATGGATGCTAATTAGACCAGCCGGGTCTTCTTCGAATACCAATAGACCAAGCAACCTACAGTCTAAGAAATTAGTGGGTGTCTGGTTGCCCTGAACAACCAACTTCTAGTTCCAGCAACCAAACATTTTTTTTGGGCAACCAAATTTCTACAAACAAGATATAGTGCTAGCTGCTAAAATGAATTGTTCAGGCAACTACTTTCATATCCTAATTTCTAAACTGAACCTACCAAACAAATTTTTATCCATGATTTTAACCACAAATGACCCTTACAGTTGAAACTAATAGTACTTTTCTACCAGACAAGTTCAATGCCATAGTTGGACTGAGACATGTATTAAGCTGCAGGGTCATGACAATAGATTGACCAAGTCTTACAAATAATACTGGTATGTAAAAAACCTTATACCCCAAAATTGAACTCAGGTTGAGCATTTAAGCCTAAATCCTGCGACAATAGACCTAAGATCTTACTGCAGGGTGGATAAGAGTTTAAGAGGTGAATATTAATAGTCTCTACATGTAGAATATACCTTGTAGTTGTATAAGGTTAAATAATGTTTCATTATAAATACAAAATATTATATCCATGGCTCTAGTAATGAAAGTATCGAAATTCAGGTGTCCAAAATCACCATATTATGATGTCACATTATGAACCTTACACATTTTATATAAAATCCAGTCCTTTGGTATACATACAACTTTTAACTTTAAATTCAACGAATGAAATTCAAGTTTAACGATATTACATTAAACTCCTCATAACTTTGTTATATTATATGATACACTTTTATAAATCAGAAAATTAAATCCAACAAAAATTTTTTTTATGAATTTCGACATCAGAATTAGAATCATAAGCACAAGTCACATAATACGATATTTTATGAGATATAATAATAACAACCACGTAAACTTATTTCATACTTAGACAAAACGTTAGTACACATACATACATACAGTGCGACCTACATGTATTCAACATTTAACCTAGACATAAATATACCACTCATGTATATAACCCAGACCTTATGAAATGCTAACTCAAGTATTTATAAAACACACTCATATCTTGGAGCTCTGTTACTGGGTTTAAACAGTACAGATTGTTAACACCCCCCCCCCCTCAATCAAATCGGACATACTTCAACCTTGGCTCAGAGTTAGTCAGCGAATTCAAACTTTACATGAATGATAAGAAAAAGAAATAAAAAGCATGTATAAAAAAGCTAGACTATTTGTACAGCTTAAGTAAATAGTTTCACAGCCCGATGTTGAGGTAATCAAATAAAGAAGGTCAAACGGGGTCAGATAGCATCTAGCGGCTAGACATGAGGTATGTCCATCAGACCTTTACCTAAGATGACCTGAAATGGGGTCAACAAGGTATTACAGTGGATTTAGACTGACCAGATAGAGGGAAATGAGAGAGAGGGAGATTGGAGGGCGGGGATATATTTGTCATAAAACCAATAAAATATTCATATAATATAGTCTGGTAACCACACTATAAAACAAGTATTAAATCAATAATCAGACCTTGTCAATAACATAGTCATAATATAATATATTATATAGAGAGTCATATAGCCTCCACAGGTATGTAATAGAACATCAAAGACTAGTAACTCCAGACTTTTATTGAACTTGTAAGGACATTGTTCAGTTAAAAAAATAGGCCAGGATTGAATAATTATAATCTTATTATGTTTTATATAAAAAGTGTATCATAAAATAGGCCAGGATTGAATAATTATAATTTTATAATGTTTTATATAAAGTGTATAAGAAAAAAAGGTCAGGTTTGAATTATTATAATTTTATAATGTTTTATATAAAATGTGTATCATAAAAAATTGGCCAGGGTTGAATAATTATAATTTTATAATGTTTTATATAAAATAGTGTATCATAAAAAATAGGCCAGGTTTGAATTATTATAATTTATCATGTTTTATATAAGAAGAGTATCAGAAAAAAGGCCAGGTTTGAATTATCATAACTTTATTATGTTTTATATAAAAAGTGTATAAGAAAAAAAGGCCAGGTTTGAATTATCAAATTTTATTATGTTTCATATAAAAAATATTATATACAAATTTATGTTTGAATCAATAATTGTTCAAGTTTAAAATTTCAAGCCAATGGGATGAGCTCAGAAACTTGAGAAAGCAATGAAATAGTTGTATGATCATAATAGTGAATGACAAATAAAAGCTGGCCAACTTAGCAACAGTAATCATGATTTCTTTACCTTGAAGTATCTAAGATAGAAGGGAGACAACTAGATCTCAGAAGTGTTTTAATCAAAGACATTAAGAATCTTGATGAATTCAATTTTTTAACATATATCTGTGAGCATGTCCCGACTGGTTCCATGGATCTTTTATTTATTTTTTTACTAGATTTAACCCCGTGTCAACACAATTGAGGTCATTTTACGGAGTCCAGCTCACCAACCTAGCTTTCCTGTCCATTGATCTATTTAGTAAATATTTTGTTTTTGTTTTCGAGGGGTTGAGCGGTAGTTGAACACGTACATTGTATAGGTCATATCATTGCAGTCAATCAAACTAACTGTTCCTGGAAAGGCTAAACCTCTGGATTTAGCTGCTAACCAGTTACTAGGTGCATATTTTCATCAGTGACTGACAACTGCCCTACATGATTAAAGATAAGTGGTAGGAGGAAGAATGACCAAGCTCTAGGAATGTATGCTCCGCCCAAAAATTAAACCTACTACTCCCTGGATCAGGAGAAACATGAGCTACCAACTGAGCTAGCCTGGTGGTTTCTGTAAAAATGTTAAGACTGATTCCAGGGATGGTGAAAAAGTGTAATTTTACCACCAAACTTTGAGGGTTACCCAAAGCTCCAAAACAAGCAATTGACCATTTATATTGCCATAAAAGAACAAACATGGTTTCATTCAGACGGCTTAAGCATTTTGTGCCACAACTTTTTTAATCTAAATTTCACCACAGTTTAGATCATGCCCCCAAACATAAAGCAGTAAACTCTTAAAAATTAAAAATCATATTAACCACAAAACACAATTCTCAGATTACTATTTAATGATTTCATGTGTAAGATGACACAATACATTAAGAGATGAGACCATAAACATCACAAGGAACATACTGGTACCATAATGAAGTAAAAAAAAACTATGAAGCCAGCAAACAGACTTCACTTAGTATCACTATCCATTTTGAACAGTCAAGTCTCAAAAACCTGTTATCACATTGCTATGCAAAGCCTCAGCGAGATTGAACTGGTCCCAGAGGGTTTGTCTCTCAACCCCCTCCAAATAATACCAGTAATAAATTCTCTGCACAAAAGTTTTCATATAACCCCGGGGCTGTTTATGAAAAATCTGAAATAATCCTCCCTGAAAAACTGAGACCGGCTGTACTAACACAGAACTCGCTGACATTGGTATAACGTGACATGACATTAGAGATTATTATAACTAAACAAGGCTTTATAATTAGAGAAGAAAAAGAGGAGAGATATATAATATTTATACTCTGTCATAAAATATAACTACTTTAATATCACAGACAATGTTAACTAATAATTTGAATTAAAAATATGAAAATGACGCGAAATAGTCTCAAGGGGAAAATGTATCTATGTCTAGCCTCCATACATCAAAAAAAAAATTTTCTTTTTTTTCTTTGCTCATCTGACTGATGTTGTATTAATTCACCACACATTAACGCACAGTATTATTTGAGGATTTGTGGGTTAATGTGAATTTAAAATAGCATTCAAGAACAAAACTTTTATAATTTGAAATAAAATTTTACTCACTAAATTTGTAAAACTTTTAGTGTTAATTCTATAAAGCATTTTAATGACAAAACTTTTTTTTAATTTCAAATAAAATTTTACTCATTTTACACACTAAAAAATCCTTACTATTGCTTTCCTAATTAGGTTTTCTTTTAATAATTGAGTGAAAGAATTTACTATACTCGGAGAAGAAAAGTTTGTCTCAAATTCCACAGTCTGTCCAGACTCTAGCAGTCAGTTCCAACATTCTAGTACTAATTAATTGATTAAAATGGTGTGATGAAACAGTTCTAACTAGGCATGTTAAACAATGGTGATAATTTCATGATGTCACCAAGCAATCATTATGAACAAAGGACTTTAAAAGCTACTAGTCAGTTAAAGGTTTTTTCTTCATCTGAAGGTATGACAAAACCGTGGGAAAGTTGTAAGAATTCAATTGTCATTTGAGCGTAAAATCGGTTATTTGATTTTAAAGCTGGCTGCTTCATAAAAATCTAACAAGCACTTAACAAGTAATTTTTTTCAGATATTTATTTTTCCAGAGGGTAAGAGATGGAAAGGCTGGTAAGCATAGACATCATGACATTTGATAGCAACAAATTTGCACAAAGTAATAGTTTAGTTACTGCAGGCGATGAGGGAATTGAAAACATTGACTTTTCTGTTCATAGAGCTTAGCGTTTCTATGACTACAGTTTATGTCTTATTATCTTATAAAAGAGATTTTTCTCACATAAAACTATATTTGTCACTTAATTATACGGATGATGTTATAGATGCTGAACTCTGTGACAGCGAACTAATATCATGAATGACATGAATGGACATTAGTATTTACATCGAAAGCCGTTTTTTAACATTGAATGCCTATTTTCATTAAGTTTTTAAATTTGCATTAACTTTTTTTCAACAAATTTTTGCACAGAATTTTCAATTATTTTTTATCTCAGTAACTTGCATAAATATTTAAAGTGACAGCAACAGTCAGGTCCATGCACTGGCTTTTCATGTTGATTGGGATGAATGAAGAAGCATCATTAGACCTTCATTAAGTCAGCATGACAATTTTACATCCAAAAAAGTTTCAATCTAAAAAGAGATTTATATTCAAACCAGAAAGGGGCTGTGAAGTTATAACTTCATACATATAAGGTTTAACACAATTTCAATGATAGAGAAAAGAAAATTCCAAAGTAAACTCCAACTTTGCTGAAAAACTATGACTTAGAAGAAATTTCAGGAGAAGGGGCCAGTAAAAAGGCCCATGTATTTTAAGAGGAAAGCCCCAGTAATTTAAGAGGAAATTTCAAGATAAGGGGCCTGTAAAAGCCCCTGTAAGGGCTGTAATCTAAGAGGAAAACCCCTGTAGCTTAACTATTTTAAATCTGAATTACGGAGACTGTATCAGAATGATTAATCAAGTAAGTTAGTTGTCTCAATTTTTGATCCCATAGTCACCCGAGAGTAATAAATTCTGAGAAAATTCTTCGCTAGGAAATTTAATAATCCAGAATAACGTTTCATGGTCTAGAGAATATGTTTTATGATAAACTACATCCCAGACATTGTCATTGTAAAACAGCAAGAGTATAACCATATACGTAATAACAGACAAGGTTTAATCTTTAAATATAACTTCATAATGTATTCATTTAAAGATAATTTGAGGTTTTTCAATGAAGTTTTAAATGACTAAAATATGCAGAAAAAATAAACAATAATTTAGAGCAAGCTGTTAGACATTTGCATACATTATATGAAGAAGAGTAAGATTTCAGTTCAAAGAGAAATAACTCTGTAATGAGTATGACAGAATCTGTACAAATACTGTTTTACGCATCAATATGCATTTTTTTGGTGTATATTTGTTATATTTTCATTTTTTTGTTTACAATGCAGTAAAATCAAAGCTATTGCATGAAGCTGTTCTGTAGGCACATCATTGCTGAATATACTACCTTGTTTCTTGTTTTTGATGGATGCATTAAGCTCATGGGTTATCATAAAGCAAATGCTGAGGGACATATATTGAATGGATAGCACGTCCATGTCACACAGCTTGTCTGACATTGGTTTGAAACTTGGTCACAAAATTATACATAAATGGCTACATATTGGTTGGCTTTAACGCAGTAGCAACACATTGTATAGATCACATTACAGCAGTTAACCTTCTCACCATTCCTGGAAAGGCTAAATCTCTGGATTTAGCTGTTTACCAGTTACTATACACATACTTTTGTCATTGATTGACAACTATTCTACATGATATAGAATTAGTGGTAGGAGAGAGAATGGTTGTAGAAATTACATCATGACCAAACTCTACAAAAGTATGCCCTGTCTGGGAATTGAACCCACGACCATTCAATCAGTAGACTTGTATGCTAAAGACTGAGCTGGCAGGGTGGCTTTATGATTAATAATGAAAACTTGACTTACCGTGGACCAAGGATTGTCTAATGTCAGAGATTTCTCAATTGTGACATGGTACTCTATCAACAAGTAGTGACAGCAAGATCTTCTTATTACATGTACAACACATCATACTTCTGTCAGTCTGAAATGATAAAAGTATATGTTGGTCTTCAATTATAAGACAGAAAGACAAAAAATGGCTGGCCATTTCCTGATTTTTTTTCCAGTCTAAAAATGTCCTTCTAGTAAAACGAAATGGCCAAAAACAGAGCCTTTTCATTTTAACCCACTAGCCTGTGGTCCAGGGGCCCTATTATCAAGCATCTTACGATCGATTTTAGTCGTAAATCCTTCTATATTGTTTCGTTAAATTATCATAAGATTTTATAATATGCTGCCCAGGACTAGAGACATTTTATTTGAGCAAGTGAAAATGAGTCATCTTATATAGTTGGGCTAGTAAATATGTTTGCCCTTAACTATATAGCATTATAAATCTAGCCAAGTTTTGAGAACATTTAAGTTTACCAAGTAGTAACAGTGATAATAGATGCTGTCACCATTCTAAGACTTAGTCATCTTATAAAGTCTAAGTTCAGCCTATATGCTAATATGTACAGCATGTTCTTATCTTAAAGCTAAGTGTTCCCAATACAAGACAAACTGTTCAATTTGCAGACTGAATCTCAAGCGCAATGAATAAAATCACAAGAGAT
Organism: Mactra quadrangularis; assembly: GCA_025267735.1. Lineage (NCBI taxonomy): Eukaryota > Metazoa > Mollusca > Bivalvia > Venerida > Mactridae > Mactra > Mactra quadrangularis. The sequence goes on from CM046299.1 coordinate 20,484,267, forward strand.
ACAGTTTTATATATCTAGACAGACTGTGTTTTATATAATAATAAAGTATTAGTTGATTATTAAGAGAAAAGTCCGTCTAGGATTAAAGCTGAAATCTTTGTTTGTGCTGCTTCCATAAATGTTGCAAACAAAATAAGCAAAGTATTCCTCAGATGCAATTAGAAAAGTCGGCAGGAAATGTCTAATAGCTAGCTTGAAGAATCCTTGCTGAAAATGTTGTTACGTAAGTCTAGACTGAAAAAATGTTATGTTAAAGATAACAATCTCTCCTTCTCAAATGTCATTACTTAAGACATGGCTTAAGCCTGACAGATTATTGCAAAGTTATAAATACTGTCTGACAGTCAAAGAATTCTAGATGTCTCGACCATAATCAAACTACCATTGGCACTTAGCGAAAAACAGCCATGTTCCTACAAATCTTTATGTTAGAATAAAATGATAAGATTAATTGGAAGAATAAATTGTAAGATTTGATTGCATCAAAGTAAAAAGACAAGATAATAAAATGTGGAGTTAGTGGAAGATAAAAGTTTCTGTATAATAAATGACAACATACTAGACTTAGTGGAGATACAACTTTGCATGCAATCACAATGTACTGTGTAATGTAAGTATAGCGTTAGTGTAACAGAGCTTGCTATCACTCTCCCTGTCTCCTCTGTCCCATACAAATTATTTTAGCTAAATTGTGAAACCACCTTACTGTCTGCTTCCTGGTCCCACAGTACTGAGCTAGAAGGATAAAGTTTCTGACTCAAGGAAACGGCAGGGTAGGTTTTGTATCAGATTTGAACAAACACAGAGCGGCTATCCAATGATTGTCAGCCCATTTTTGTAACCACTTGGCCAGGTTTTTTCTCCACTCTCTCATGAATTTTTACATAACAGAAGTAATTTTGGGAAAAATTTTTTATAGACTTTTTACTTCCTTGAATAATGGAAAAAAGAACTTTTAAATTAACACAAAAAGGTAATAATCCTTGAGAAAACAACACAAATATCACAAAATACAAGCAAAGTTTCACACAAACAATTCCACAAACAATAAAAATTACAAAAGACTAACAACATTGCTTAAGTTCTATCAAAACTTTTTTGTATTATTTTTGCAGAACATTTGATACTTATCTACTAAATGGTTAAAGTAGTTTGTCTTGGTACAAGGAGAGCTCAATACTAGTTATCGAAGTGATCTGAAAGACTGACTGGTTTTCTAGATAAACCATAATAATGTTCTTAACAAGTTGTACAAACATAAGTAGCCATGGCATTAACTTTTCTCAAGCACAAGCCATTATAAATTATTATTTATAATAAATGGCAAAACCCGGGTCGATAGCGCAGTTGGTAGAGCGCCCAGATTTGAAAATCTTGTGTCCCAAAGGAGGTACGGGTTTGAATCCCATCTAAAGAGGTTATACCCTTCCATGAAAATTTGACAACTATGCCAATTTTCCTTCATTAATGAAGTATATGAAGAAGTTTCCGGCCTTGTGGAAGGGTACGTGAGTACTGGTTATAGACAAGGGTCCAGGAAAGCTAGGTTAGGTGCAGTGAACGCTGTTAAATGACCAAAAAGTGTTGACATGGCGTTAAACCCAATATATATATACTATAAACTTGGTTCAACTTCAAGAAATAAGTAATTTCCACTAGACTAAGTCTGAATTAAAATTTCACAAGTCCTGGGTTTCCAGCTATTTGGTTCAAGGCGATGACTGCTTTATTAATTGTGATACCACAATTACTATAGATTGTCACAGGAACTTGTATGTAATATTGAGTACCTGGGTTGAAGTATTCAATACATTGTCTGAAATCTAGGCTCTTCATTGAATACAGGCTCCAGGAAGCATATACAGGCTTCAATAAGCAGAGCTTAACATTGAAAGGCAACGCTGTGCAAACTCAAAGGCATAAACGTCTTACAAACTATCCATACATTTTGATATTTTTTCAGAATTCAAGATAGATACATTAAAATTAATGATTTAACCTATACTATAGGATCAATCATTTATGTACTATAGTGATAAAGTTACATTAACTGAGGTAAGAAACTGATTTTTCTTAATAATTCTTATCCAGACTCCGTTAAAAAAAAAATTGATGAGGGAAGAGAGAAAAAATGTTGAAATTTGCATATTCAATAAAATGTAACTTAAGAGTTGTCATTGTGCCACTCAGTGAGACATCTGGAGCTTCTCCAAAAACTCATTCCATGTTTTATTCAATTGAGTAAACACCAATTAAAATTTCATTTTTTATTTAACATGGTGAAGTTTTTAATATGAGAGTATTGACTTGACAGTTATTTTCAGTATCCAAGTATTAACCATTAATAGAAGTTCACAATGAAATCAAATTTTACATAGAATACCTCCACTGCCCCTCTCCCTAGAAACAAAAAAATACAATAGTATTTATAGAACAGTAGCTAACAGTACATAGGAGTTATAAAAATTGTTTTTTTTTCTAGCCACAAGATAAGTACCAACCTAGAAGGCGTGGTTTAAAACATTGATTATGATTTACTAAGAGAATAATGAAAATAAATGATTTCTTAACTTTCAATTGTGTTTCGTTCATTCTGTAATTTAAAGAATTTACACTGTGAGCAATTAAAAAAATAAACATTTTAAATAGTCAAGAATCATTGTTTAGTGTTTAAAACCATAGCAACACCTTGTACAAGTCATATCATGGTGGACAGTACAACTACTCACCATTCCTGGAAAGGCCAAATCTCTGGATTTAATTGTTCACTGATTGTTAACTGCCCTAAATGATTAAGAATAAGAAGTAGGAGGGAGAATGGCTGCAGAAATCTTTTCAGACTATAAAATACTTGAAGCAGGGGTATGCATTTAACATAGATCTTTAAAATCAAAGTACTGAAAGTATCAAATGATATGAATTAGTTCTAAAATGTGTGTAACAAATTTTTTTTAGCAGTCAAGCAAAATACTGAGTCACAACCAATACAGGTACAACTTTAATAAATCTACACAGCGATAAAAACCTTTTTACCTCAAGACCCGAATAATTATGACACAATATACTTTACTGAACTCAATCTTGGATACCATAATGCACTGTAACTAGAATAGCATGCGCTATAGCAATTTAATGAAGCACAAGAAATCTAACTTTTTCATGGGAGACAGGGGAAAAAAGCACCACAAAAATCCATAATATGATATCTGCAATATGAATAAACCAGACTTTTACACTCATTAATCAGGCTAAAAATCATATTAATGAAATGGACTTGAATACTGCGAAATAAAATATTCATTCCAGGAAAAACTAGTAAAAACTGGGGCAAAAAGATTACATCTCCGAACTAGGGTATCATCATTAATATACAATCATGTATATATGGTCCTATAAATACAGATGTGGATCTAGACATTTTTCTGAAAATGCCATCAATACATTTTTCAGAGGGGAGGGGGGGTAAGGGGGGAGGAGGACTTATTTCATTTCATTGAAATTAACATCAACATTTACAAGTGTTTACAAGGTCTTTCTTTATAACCAGTTTTCATGGACACTTACCAGCACTCACCCTTCATTAAAGCACAACTAGTCCATAACTTCTCACAAAGCTTAAATTGACATCATTTTCAAATTCTGAGGGAAGGGTTTGAGCTATGGTGGCAAGGAAACAAACCCAGACATCCCAAATTCAATGTCTAGCCAGCTAATCACTCTTGAACAGTATTTGCAAGTACTACTTCCAATGCTTTTGCATGTACTTTTAAAAATTCAAGGCTCCAGACCCCTACCCCTCTGCACACAGACCATTAAATCTGCTATTGAAATGTCTCAAAGGTTCCAGACCCCCCTCTTCCCTGCACACAGACCATTAAATCTGCCATTGAAATGTCTCAGACATCTTACTCCAATCCCTTCCTTATATACCAGAATTGTTACTTGTATAAATGGAAGAAGAATAGACAGAGTAATTGACGTCAGTTCAATTAATACAGTTGAGTAGACAGTGGAAGAAGAGAGAAAGAGATCTACCTTGATGTATCGACTGTACCCAAAGTCACAGGATAACCTATTTTAGTACAAAAAATCAGCTTACAGAATAAGCTATACAGACAATACAATATCAGACTTTGTAATACTGATTGAATGACTTGGTGTCAACAAAATTTCAGACAATGTCCATCAAACTAACTGTAGACGAAGAACAAAAGTTAAAACCATTATTTCAATCATTCCACTGACCTTTTTATTGATACAAACACTCACATGACAATAATCTGACTGAACTTTTCTACCAAATTTGGACCAAAGTTGTGTCATCAAGAAAAGAGTAGACATTCAAGTTCAAAAGTAAGTGTAAGGCCACAACAAGTTGATCATATGTTCTATGGATTAGCTTGCACCTTAATTTTGACGGTTTTTACATAAAAAAATGTTTAATTTCCTCACTCGCTCATAAAAATTTGGTCAAACCACTACATAAAGCAACTGAATCAAGGTATTTTTTCTTAGCTCTCTAGCCCCATTTTTTTCCAGAAAATCCGTAGAACACATCATCAACTTGTTGTGGCCTAAAGGCTACAAAATTCTGGGTGGGGTTCAAACCTGTATCCCCTTCAAGAAACTAGATTCAATTTTATGGCATACTACTAACTGCTCTACAGACTCAGGTTTACAAAACTCTTATCTTTTATCACATTGTCATTTCATTAAAATATTCCTGTCAATAGAACTCTAAATCCAGTAATCATTACCAAAGTTCAAACCCATTCTTATAACATAATACCATATAAGTTGAATTTTTGTGTGAGTCCTTGGTCTGTGGAGATTTTTCCATGATAAAAGAGAACAAATCTAAGGTCAAATTTCTTCAGTCTGAGAAATGTTAATCATAATGACAAAATAACTGATATTTCTGCAAAATAATTTTCTGCAGCTTGACTGATGGTCACAAAACTTCTATTTATATGGTCCTGGCTGTTTAGCTTAGTAAGGTTGTCTATTACCCAAAATTTTAGTATTAAGATCTTTTCACCTAACATGAACATATGAAAAAAAGAATTTTTAGCAATGTGGGGTAACTTGTTTCATTTCAAACCCAAGGTCCATTAAATTTGAGGATATTACAAATTACTACAAAGATCAATTTTCATATTAGGCCAGTTTTTTACAGAAATATATATATTTTTATTTCCTCCTCGCTCATAAAAATTTGGTCAAACCACTATATAAAGCAACTAAATTAAGATTTTTTATATTTTTTTTACTTGGCTCGCCACGTTTTTTCAGAAAAATCTGTAGAACACATCATCAGCCGCTTGTTGTGGCCTAAGAACAGAAAACATAAGTATAAACCAAGACCATCATATGTTTCAAAACATTTTTTACCCAATCAATCCACCATAAAATTCAATAAATAAATAAAAAATGTCTAATGAAAATGGGAAAAATTCCGATACTCCTACTCAATGACATTCATGGAGACAATAAATTTTGACCAAAATGTGAAGAGACTATCACCTCATAAAGACCAGTAAAATGTTACCATGCCAAGACATAGCTCACAGGTTATAATTCATCATTCAGTCCAATCATTTTAGTAACAAGACAATAATGTGCCAAGTTTACTTGTAACAAGTGTGTGAAGTCACATTTTCTTCTCCCTGGGGTAAAAACTTGATTTAATTAGTCTAGTGAACAGTCCGATAATTATGTCTATACATACTTATATGAAGAAAAAACTAATTTTACACAAAATAATGATCTGACAGGAGAAAAAAAACACACACACATCTCAATTGCTATAAGTTACAGGGTGAAACATTTCAGACACCATATCAAAATAGAATTGGTTAAAACCTTATCAATTAGATGATTAAATTTATCAAGTTTTAACTTTCTTTTTTTCTTATAAATAATCTACCAGTACAAAAACTGAGAATGACCTTCTATTCAATCAGACACAAGGTTTTTTTATAGTCTCAATGATTCTATATTCTATCAGATTTCAAAGTTTCTGGGAAACCATTATTGAAATTACTGACTGGCTACAAAAATCTCTCACAAATATCACTATTACAACAATAATCATTGAGGTCCATAACAACAACATACAGCAATGAAAACAGGCAGTAATAAGGTGATGGCAGCTCACTGTGTAACATTGTCGACAATTTTCACCAATGATACAAAAAAGTATCAAAGACGCAGGAGTATATCAAATAACAAAACAAGAAATGTAATGTGGAAACCACCTTAAAGCTGGATTTAAAAACTTTAACGCAAATATTACAAATGGAAATAATCCATAATAAAGGCAGGTAGAGTGGTGGTTACTTTCTTATTCTGTACATCACATGGTACATTTTCATTGTATGAAGTTTCATAAAGATCTGGCGATAAATGGCAGAAATATTTGGTATATTAAAAACTTTAACGCAATTGTCAACGACACCGGATGCCCGCCAGCCAGGGTTTCGCCAAACTATTAGCCGAACTTTTTCGTTGAAAAATCGGGCTTAAATTACAATTCCATACAACATAAATCAAAAGTAAGTTTTTCTTACCTTAACTCTGACCTCATATTCATTGAAGCAAAAACAATGGGTCAAGTTTTGGTTCCAACATAAAACAAAAAACTCCAGAAATTCATTCTTTCTTTCAAGATGGTGACAATATGTGTAAGACCTCAAAGCGTGTACTGAGTTCACGTTTCATCTTATATTATACTAGGGTTAATTTCCCATGTCTGGACATCAGTTAGCCGACGATAATAACATGCTTGTCTCATCCAATACCTGAATTATAGATCAATAAATGGATGCCAAATACAAGTCAAACCACAATATTCAGTTAACATTATTTACCATATATGTATATATCTCTACATATGAAAAAAACTAATTTTAAAATATAACCTTATACCCAACAATATTTATAGTAAAAATTACTTGCTAGCGCTAATTAGAACCAGAAAACCTTCCATCATCCTACTAAAAGGTCTGGAACCGGCTGTAAGTTACAGAATACGTGCCAACATTGACAAGTCTTGAAGTGTCACTATCACACATGATATGTTAACCATTCTGTCAGTATTAGTGTCTCTTGTCAAGTGACATGACATATATACTGTATAGATCAGCTGCTGATCAGCTGATATGTTCTATGATCAATACATTTAATTGATTTCTCTTAACGAACTCGGTACTAATAGAGTTATATCACAGTATGAATGATTCATCGGTAAAGTTTAATCTAGGTCAAACTATGGCGGAGACGAATCAGAGACATTGCCGCCATATCAATGTCTAAGCGAGGTAAGGTCAACCAAGTGCAACACTTAGTTAATGGATACTGCCGATCTGTTTTCAGGTATGTAAGGAAGGAAATTACATTTATACTACATAAGGATTATCAATTAACTCTCTGCCACAGTAAGGTGTTTTAACAGATCTTGCTATAATGGACCAAACTGAACAGTTGTATCAAAACAAATAGCAAGAATCAAATCTGATCTATATGGAAAAGGCATACAACTTTCAATACATGAACACTAGACCTTCTCTTTGGGACATTCCACTTTCTATCCACTACAATCCATTGTAAAAATATACAGACTTTCAACTCAAAGACAACTTATTGTAAAATATAGATAGAACAAATATATAAGGGGCACAACCTGCACATGTAAGCAATGTAGAGACCAACATTATTATATTTTCAGTCTGTAATAGAAAATTGGAAGATTGAAGTACCAGCAAGGCAATGCTATAACTTTAAATCAAACTTAGACTTGTAAGCTGTTGTGAATATGAACTGCAGTCTTTGAAAACCACCTTTGTGCAAGTTTGAAGCAACCAAGAAATCACAATTCTTTTTTCCTTTAGTAAGAAACTAAATCATGAGAGCAAAGTTCTTGGTGACCAAGAAGCCAACTACAGTGAGTTAACAGTTACATGACGCCGATTCCTTATAAAGGTATAGATACTTCTATTAAATAGGGGGTTGTGAATGCTACAGTAAAGTTTCCCTATTATGACCATCAAAAGTGATGGTCTTTATGGCAGAAGGGTCTTAATTTAGGGACTTTTTTCTTAAATTAAACTTTCAGGACTTGGGGTGACAGTGGAGTGTCTGGTAGGTAAAGTTTGGTGCTCTTGTATTACAAGTTTTCTGCCATATTCATATGGTAAAAAAATGACATGATTTTTAAAGAAGCAAGGTGGTCAGTATAGCAGAACTTTACTGTACTTAACAGCCACTATTCTTAAGACCTTGTTGAACTGGAACATTAGAGTAAATGCAAATTTGATTCAAAAACAAACTGTTCGTGGTATAACAGCCTTACATATACAAGAATGAAAAGTAGACCTTAGGGCAAAGTGAACTCTAGACTAGATTTGAACTACATAGTTGAGTCAGACATGTAGTTCAAGTAGGACTATATCACATGATATTTATTATACTAGTTTGTATCGAGGGCTTAACGGAAGACTATAGTAACTCACTTTTTTTGCAAAAGTGATTTTTTTGCCTTTTTCACTTCATTTTATACTTCCCCATATCCTCACAAAATATCAAATCCATAACTTTACTATAACATTTAAAAATCATAAGTTGTTAAAGTATTGTATCTCAAAAAGGCCTTTTAGGTAAATGGAAAACTATTGTAACTTGAGATACAATAGTATTCCACTGGAATTGTGTGAAAATCTATATTATGTTTAATGATAAACTATTGTAACTTACAAAAATCACTGTTATAAATTGATTAAAAGTCAACTAATAGTTTTCATTTCAACAAATATGATGAGATGGATATCCATAGCAACATAGTATGAATATATTGAAATAAATTATGAGATACAATACTTTTTGAGTGAACAATATATTGAAATTGAATGTTAAAGTTAATGGAAAACTATTGTAACTAGCAGATACAATAGTTTTTCATTCAATTTTCAGGTGTTTTTTTCCTTATTTCAGTGTAACACTATTGTAAGTTAATTAATCTTCAATATTCAAGAATAATAAATACTTATTCTTATTCTTTCAAATAACATAGATTTAAGATATCCAAATGTACTATTTTATAACCAAAAACCTTAATTTTAAAGTGAACTGAAAGTTTGAGACAGTTTTTTTGCTCTCCTGAAAAGTTTTGAAAAACAGAGTTACAATAGTCTTCCGTTAAGCCCTCGGTATGATCTAACCTGTATAAACTTTCTTCAATGTTTGAAACTCAATGAGAGGATCATACATGTACCTTATAAAGATCATAAAGGAAGAAATAACAAGTAAATCTGTGAGCTAATGCTCACTAGTGATACCCCCGCAAAAATCTAAAAATATGCGACAAACAGGAAGTAGATGAGCAAGGAGCATGAAATCGCTTTACACCACATGGGGCTATGGGATGAAGCAATATGCCAAGTATTAGGCTGCTGCATGTTATAGTTGCTGAGAAAACTGCGACGGAAATTTTGTAACGGACGGACGGATGGACGCACGGACAAGGGTAAAACAGTATACCCCCCTCTTCTTCGAAGCGGGGGTATAATGAAGCAGAACTTATTTCAGTATGAGCAATAAGCCCTCAGCGAGTAGGCTATAAAACGTGACATTTCAATTCAACTCAAATAGGTTTTGTCCATTTTTTTTTTCATAGAGCCAGTCTGATTTTTTCCAAAGATATGTTATAGCCTTTGTATTTCAAAATGAAATGATCAGTTGACAACTTACCTATATCTTTGTAGAAAAAAAACCAGACAGCTTTTACTCATTTATTACACTCAGCCAATCATCATGCTTTCAAACACCAACTTATTCTTTAAACACACATCCTGAAATCAGAAAAAAGACACATTGTAATTTAATTGACTTCAATCTCTCCTTTGGAACTATAAGACATTTAATAAAATAAAAATATACAATGGACCAGTGCAAAACTAGTAAAGCTACATATAAATGCTGATCACAGCCCAACATAAGCCTCTAAACTAAAAATTTTGCCATTCACTTTTCAGTTTGGACAACTATTACTAACTTGGGCAACCAAAACTCTGACAAAGGGGTTTTTCTAAAGGGGGGGGGTCCAAACTTTCAATACCAGTCACATTATACACATTTTGCAGAATAATGCACCATATTAATAATAAAAACGACATAACCATCAAATCTACGTTAAGCACCAAGAAAAAATGCTTCATGCTACTTAATAATCACTCTAGTAAAGAAAAACACTAATGGACAGGTACATTTTGGAAATTCTGGGGGGGGGTCCGGAAACCCCCTTACCCCCCACCCCGCTAGATCTGCCTATGATAAATCAAACATATACACAATATATGTTTCATAAAATGTATTATACAATGTTGAAAAGATTCAATAAAGTGTATCAGTTGAATATTATAAAAGTTTCAGCAATTTTTGGAGAGTACACATAATTATACTATAAATATGTTAATGTAAATATAAAATATGATACATGAATATCAAATATCAAGTAATATGATACAGCACAGGTGGTTTACTTAGTTTTGGCATTAAATATATAATAGAAGATGGCCAATTTTTAAAGATTTAGTCAAGTAAAATGTATCAAATTATTTAAAATTTCCAGCCAAGTGAACATGGCTTTCTTTAGACTGTTTGGTTAGCAGTTTCCATGACCTTAATAATGTAAGTTTATCAAAAAACAAGGCATAAACTTATAGCAACCTCAAGCAACAAATAAAGAATAAAATTAATAAGCATAACCAGTAAGATTTGCATTATTAATATAAAAAAAAGGCCTATCTTAACCTATACTAGTATTCTGAAGGTTGAATCAGATGTTTTTCATATTTCATTATTAGAATAAAAGACAAGAACATGAACTGCCAGGGATGGAAATCAAACCCACATCATTGGCTTGGAAGCTGAGCAATAGCTAAGCCCTGCACCAGTGTGCATAAAATTCCTATGTTCAAAACTTAAAACAAATTTGCTCCAATGACTTGCCAACATTAAAATTGTATATGAACAAGACATACACCAATACAAGAAGTTCATGTCAGTGTTTATTTTCACTCTTAGGGGAAAGGTGGTGAGGCCCTTTTTGAGGGGAGAATAGTGACAAAAATGAAATTAGGAGGGGAGGGGGAATTCAATACTTGAGATAGCATGGATCCTCTAAGAGAGTAATATTTCTGTCTACCTATATAAAATTTCAACTGTTGAACCCATATATTCATCTGTGATTTCTCTGTAATGCTTGAGGAATGGGCAAAAATGCTATAAAAAGTACAAATGTTTTAGGACACTCTGACAGGGGAATTTTTTACCTGGGAATGGGAAATATATATACTTTTTGGAGAGGGGAATGGGGCCCAATTTCGGCCCCAAAATGGCCTGAAAAAAAACACTGCATGTATACTATATAATGTTAACAATGTAATAATAATGTACAAAATGAACAATCTTATTATGATCGGTATTTTCTAATTAAATCAATTTCCCTGCAGCAATTCAATCCAGACAGTTTATGGCTTGAAAAAGCCAAGTATAAAACAGTAATATCTATCATTAAAATCTCTCGTTAGTAGTTAAACATGTCTTTTATCTTCCCATTTTATATAGTTCCATTTAACAGCATCAAAGAATTTTATAAGTCTGGCCTTAATTATTTCCCCTTTTTATCCAAATCAATCTATATGGTAGATCAATAACCACCCAGACATGATTATCGATTAAAATCACCTGAACAGTATGTCTACATATATAACCTTAGTAAAGCCTGAGCCAGCGGTAAGAAAATATTCAATGTATATAACAATTTATGGCTAGTCAGTAGTTGGTATAAAAAAGACCTGATAGGGTCAGACTTATTGATTAACGAACAGTATAACCCAACAGGTCACAATGGTAGTAGTAAGCCGATGTTAATAGGCAAACCACATTATGGAATCAATGAGATATTTTTCTAGCTTTTTTTCCAATAATGGACATGTCTGATATCTGACTAGTAAAGGGAGAAAAAGACCGGGAGTCAATAAAGTAAAGCCACGATATTCACACATAGTTATAATTAAGTCACAATGACTCTGAGACAGAGATTGTGAAGGGGTGCGAGAGGGTGAGAGAGGGTGAGAGAACAGAGAGAGATAGAATTGACTTTTATATGGAGATATTAAAGAAACAATTTACAAGACTTGTACTCAAATGGAAGGAATTCTAGGGTGGAAAACATGAAGGAAAACTACTTTATATCGAATCATATATTTAATAGCAGAAATAGGTTGCTTGAACCAAAATATAGGTCGTCAGGGGCAACAGGGCGACCTTTAATGATGAGCCCTGATTAAAGGAGATATAAGGTCCTTCATACAGCTGTTTAAAAACAAAATTTCAACATTCTGTCAACAAAATTTCAACATTCTGTCAACACTAGCATGTCACTCTGTATTAAACCACTCAATCCTCAACATAACCCATTCAACTTTAAGTCTACCAGGAATTTATAGAGAGAAAAAAACTCCATATACACTAAGAGAAAAAAAAATCACATAAACTACAGGAATCAACAAGTTTGAGCAATGAGACAGACTTAAAAAGACATTAAATTTCCTATAAAAAGTAGCTATCAATATCATTATATAAGAAAAATGTGATAAATTTCTACGTTTCTAGACAAGCACATAGCTCATTGTGGGATATCAATTCTGAAACAATTCAAATGTAAGAGAACATGTTTTTTATCACTGAAAAAAAAGCAACAATTTTATTACGGTGAAGCCGTCGTAGAATATATGTGACAAGTGAGACAAGTTTGATTTTAATTCACAGGAGTTTCTTACTAACTTTAGATGGTACTGGGATGTATGACTTGAACAAATGTGTCTCCAATGTGACATAATAAGAATTTTTTTACCGTACAAAGATGAATACAAAGTTGGAATTGTCTGCCAATTAAAATGAATTAACGCCTATCATGATTACAGTGTGAGTTATTACAATATTGTAGCATGTCTGCTATAGACTCTGTTGACTGTTTTTGTCTGTAAAAGACACAAATAACACATAAATCTAAATCAAACTTGATAAATAACAACTTTTTACGACTCGATGATCCGATTTGCATTAAATCCCGAGCAAAGGTAGACAAATCTATCTTTTATTTTGTATATTGTAATGAATCAAAACATCGTCTGTATATGAATGAAGAATAATATTATTTTCCAGTCTGTATATGAAGAGAGAAAATTGTTACTTTCCTTATGTTTTAACACAAGATCTCAACATTCGACAACAGACAGAAAAAATAGCAAGTATGATAACAGTAGACGATTTCCCTTTCATAAAAGTACACCTTAAGTAAAGAATTATCAAAAATGGCTACACATGATGTGCAGCCATCTGAGTTTTATATTATTTTAAGGCTCTTAAGCTGAAAAATTTCATGGAAGAGTTTAATACTATAAATATAAGTCAAAAAATAGTTTGATATGTGGTACCCATACAGTTATCACAGTAAAATGTCTGTATACCAGGACATTATACATGAGTAGACAGGCGGATGGTGAAACATACCATTACGTCTGAAGGCCAAAATAAACTAGGTCATCATGACACAAGATATATATAATATATAACAATCAGCAAGAAAAACATAACTTTACCGGTAGGCGGAACGTAATATTGTTATATCCTGTATAAAGAATGAAGAATGATAAAAAAACCATCATAATACATTAAACTTTTAAACATGGAACGAAAAGACATTATTATTGCAGCATATTTTAAAACATAAAAACCCTTGAAGTATTAACAACTGTTTGAACAATGAAATAACCAATCGTACATTAGTATTCACATTTAGATCTACTATTGATATAACAGCTACAGACTAATACAATCTTGTGGTTAACTTGTCTCAAATGACTGGTTTTACACACTCAAAACATTGAATCATGTCACAGGCCAGACATTATAAGTCCTCGTCATACTATCGACATAAATCATGTAAACACATAACTTGTAACATGTACTTGTACTGTAGGTGGCGGGAAATCAATGTCTCATCGGTCCATCCCTACCATGCAGTAACCTTGAAAACGTTCAAAAAGTATGCGGAGATATGTCTACTCCAACTAAGTAGTTGTACTGTACTAAGAATGTAATGTTTACCGCAAACCAGCTTTCAGACATGTTGCGTTTTAGCGAAAAATGGTCCTAACTCACTCATTGTCTTATATTGAGTTACAACGGTTTTGCTAGCATTGATGTAGGAATAAAGTCATCAACTTGATAGCTAATAAACAAAACTGTTTCAATCATTCCCCACCCACAATATAATTTGAATATTTTATCCAGGCATGATTCTTCACACAGACATTCTAGTTTTACATTACAATGTCTGAGACACTAGCCACCAGTTCAACAATTATGATTATCAATGACACATTTTATATAAATATAATTTTACCCAACCCATTGTTTTTTCCTGTCTTACCCCACCCACCAATGCTTTAAACCATAGATTGTAACAAAACAGGAACTAAATTGATTGAACATTGTATACCTAATGAAATAGCATAGTACAAGAGCAGGGTTAACTTGAAACTTGTGGAAGTTGTTTTTATAAATGAATGTAATGTACATACCCCACCCACTACTTTTTGTACAGGATTCAATGTCTTGTCAACGCAAAATTAGATCATTTTACAGTGACTAGTGCACCTAACCCAGTTCAACTGAACCTTTGTCCAAAACCAGTACCCTCTATATTTTATTAATGAAGGAATTTAGGAAAATCAATGTTATTGTCAACTTTGTATGAAATCTTCGGTATAACCACCCTGGAAAGTATTCACAGTCGTACCCCCTCTTCAGGAAACTTGGAATGGAAATCTCGGCTCACTTCCAACTGCGCTACAGACCCACCCACTCCTTATCAAGCAATTAAACAAAGCTCACCCCACCATGGGAATCATAAAATGTTAAGGATAATTATACTCCAGACATATTTGTTAACAAAAATGTTGACCAAAGCAACAAACAAAAAATGAAAAAAACTCTTGTTCTAGGATATAACATCAATAACTCCGTCAAGGAAAATCCTTCGAGAAATATAAAAAATTTCCCAGACTGTCTCGATCATACAGAAGGTAATATCAGTGATAACTTAGAGTGTCAATAATATAAAGGACATTCTCCCCCTAGGTATGTTCACCAGACTAGAATTTGTAATGAAAACTGTGACCTGAGAAACAAGCTGCCAAATTCCATTTTCATCATGTCATAAGGGAAAATTTCTGATACTTAATTTCTCTACAAGTAATGTATCTTCAATCCCAAGGGATAAGAAATTTAAAAATTCTGTCTCGACAGAAAAGGGTTAATACATCTAGATATATGCCACTAGATATTTTACATTCATCTATTAAACTGATAGATCTATTACATGATTTTTATTACCATTTTAACAGTTACTATATCTGCAACCAGAAAAAACTGAAAATTTGTTTTATTTATCAAGATTATTTGTAGGAAAAAATGTAAGCACTGCTCTAGGCTTACCTAAGCACTAATTCTACATTTTTCGGGCTATCGTTTTGTAAGCAAACCAAAGAATCATAATTATGTTGTTTTTATCTAAAATTGATAATTCTTAGTCAGTCACCAAGGGATGTTTGTGCCTAGTAACTAGGTAACACCTAAATCCAGAATTTAGCCTTGCAAGGAAAGGTGAGTAGATTAACTGACCACCATGATATGAGATGCTAAGGGGTTAAACCAAACTAAAAGTAAAAAAACAAAGAAAAAGATGTTCCATCAACAGTACTTTGCCTAAAGCTACTATATATATAAAGACTTCATTATTATCAAAGGGACATAACTTGTTATCCACCAATTAATCCTTATGTAGATGTAGAGCAAACTTCTAAGTAAAATGGATGAATGTTAAAAAGTTGAGAAAAAAACAAGAGCTTCAAAGGATGTCAACAAAAAAGCTTAACCTTTGGATACAAAGATAAATCAATACAACTAAGTAAATGTTCTATTACCATGTCTTTAAGGATAGACTCAATTTTTAACCTTATGCTACAGTCCAATAAACATAAAAAAAGCTGGGAGGGCACCATACGGGTGCTGTGCGATCAAGCTCTGCAAGGACTCGTACAAACTCTTGCGTACCCGTAGGGACTGTAACGTTTTTACCAGGGTCCTTGAGATAAGCCATGGATACATGTATCAGTTTCAAAGTCATTATCATGAACACAATCATGGCCGAGTATGGATAAAACTTGCACATCTTCCAGCTACCACTCTGTACAGGTGCGTTGTTTTTTGCCATGTGCGTACCATCACCTTAATACGCAAGGCTTCCCACAGCCAACAGCTGTCTGCACGTATAGGTCCGCAACATACTATATCTCAAGTCCTATTGCAGTCTTCTGCTGACCTAAGTTCCAAGGCAACCACACCACATCAAACTTTAATCAGAATCAGGCCAGTTTGAAGGCCAAAATAAGGTCTCATTCCCCTCTTCCACAAGTATGTTACTTTACCTCCATCAAAGTTCCACTGTCCTTAAAATATTGTACAGTAGATTTTATTTTTGCAGATTTCCTCATATCATGGAGAAATCTCAGTGGAAATGATTGCTTTTATAATTTCTTATAACTAGGAGACAAAAATATTCCTTTAAAAATATTACTCTGTCTCTGTGTGGGAATGTAATCTGAAAAACTTGAAAATGATGTTTTCTCCTCCTTATTTCATTTTTGTCCTCATTTTTCCTAAAAGAATTGCCCAGTCTCCTTTTCCCCTATAAGTGAAAATATGATAATTGGATAAAGTGCAGGTACAATTCCCACCTTGAACAGACCATCAGATGAATGCATGTCTTCTCCACTCATGAGAGTAAACACTTAAAGGGAGAGAAGTCAAATGTAACCATTTACAGACATTGCATGTATCTTACTTTATCTTTAATGTAGCACAGTCTAACAATCTGTATCTAAGAAACAAAGATCTTTGGAACTTGTCCTTTCAATTAAGCTAACAAGTTAAAATATTTATATTTCCTAATTAACACCAATATTAACTAATAAATAATAGCAAACATTCCTAGACAATCAACTTTAACCAGTACTTGTTTAACCTCACACAAGGCATGAGTTCTCTCTACATGAAACAAAATCCACAGTATCATTAGTTTTCCTTGAACAGAAACACTTGCAATGACCTGAAATTGAGCCTCAATCACTATTTTCCAAGGGGAGAGTGCTATCAACTATTGCCATAACTCAGACATAGCCTAGAAAGTGCTTTGAAGCAGCAAAACTTGCAATGACCTGCAATCTTGCTCAATTCACTATATTCTTAATGGATAGTTCTTGTAACTACGGCCACAGCTCAAGTATGACCTTGAAAGTTTTATCACTAGATATTAAGCTGTCAGTGCTATCCAAGGCACCAATAGTGCAGCATTAACATGGCATAAAACAATATCCAGACACATCCAGACATTTTTCCCCTTATATAATAGGGGCCATTTACAGGTGCCTTCCCTTCCTGAAATTTCAAGCTGTTGTCCCAAAATTTGTAGTTTACTTAGGATTTTTTGTTCCCCTATCTATGAAATTGCGATAAAATTTCCCCAAATGCTCTACATAAAGAAAGGCCCCAGGCCATTTCCCCAAATACTGAAAAAAAGCCTGGATATCAGCCATTGAATAAGTAATACAACCTTTTATATACATATAATTAATATATTTTCAAATGAAATTCCATATTCCATTACTTTAACATCTATGGTGTTAAAATTTTAAATTGGAAGCAAAAAACATAAGCAAATAATTGAGTGAAAGGCCACAAAAGTAATGTTAATAGACATAAATAATTTCTGTCAGTTGATTGTTTGATGACACACCCAAATTGTACTGTACTTGACATCTGTCAGACTATGTAAAGAGAGAGTATTTAATGCCACATTTCTGGAGACCTAACTTGTGAAAGACAAAAAATCATTATATTCACATTGATTCAGCTACCTTATACACAATTAACAATGAATGTTGCCTTCAATTAATTTTTGTCTGCACTAGACACATAATTTGCCTCAAGAAACAAGTGAATGGAATTTTTATTGTTCCGTCTACAAATTATAAGACCTGAGAGATGTCAGAATGTACTAATGTCACAGCATGTATGTCTAGGACTGTAGAAAACTTGTACAGTTTTTCTTATATCTCAACCAGACATCTCCCTATCTCAACTATATATTTACAAAGGTATATTTGTAGCTATATGAATAATACAGACTCGGGACTACAAGTAGTTGTAAAACTAAAATATCATAAAAATATCTTAGAACACATACAGAATACATAGTGATCTGGTATCAATTCATTTATCAGTATACAAACATTCCACGCAATATTAAACATCTTAAATCTGTTGAGTCTTAAAAACAGGTGGATTTCATGCTTCAACAATGTAACAGTCTCCATGTTGCTAACTGCTATACAAAGAGCTTTGGATAAGCATAACCATTTTCATTGTCATATTGAAGCCTTTCATAGACTATTGCTAACTGCTATAATGAGAACTTTTGGATAATCATACCATTTTCATACTGTCTATACCATTGTCACATTGAAGCCTTCCCTAGGCAAGACAACCAAGGTATTTCTGCAACATCAGCAGAAAACATTCTGCCTAGATTAGACCACTAGACAATGTCTGGAATAAACAGATGAATCATCAAACCTCTAGTCTATGAGTCAAACACTTAATCAATAACTACCAATAGTTAAATACTAAACTGACCAAACATTCAATCTGGAAGACAATGCTCTGTATCATACTGTATGTAACATTATCAAAGCAGTGGCAAATATGCAAACAACATCAAAGGCAGAGGTGCAAACACCAAGAAAGGCAAGGCTGCAAATACAAACAAAGGCAAAGACTCAAATACAAACAAAGACAATGACTCAAATACTAACAAAGGCAAGTACTAACAAAAGCAGAGGTGCAATAACCAACTAGGGCAAGAATGCACCCAAGATATCAACAAAACATGCATCAAAGACCAATCATACAATTTCTCTTGACTCACATACAAATGGTGAACACTATCAGTAACATCAACTAAGGCACATCATTTCTAAAGGACAAATCATAGGAACATGCTTTGAAAGGCATCTAATGAAAGCACAATGTAACTGCGGCACTATCCAAAGGCTCATAATGTCCTAAAAGCATAAAGCAATATGGGTATAAAAATCAAAAGCACTTGATTGTTAAAGCAGTAACCAAAGACAAGACATGCTGAGGAACAAACCAGAGGAATGTCATCACAGGGCACAAACCAAAGTCATTTCATGTCTGGGAACCAACCAAAAGCATGTCATGTCAAAGGGCACCAACCAGGCTTGTCATATCTGGGGAACCTGGGCACCAACCAAAGGCATGTCATGTCAGAAGCACCAACTAAAGGCATTTCTGGGTGAGGCACTGGTAGACAGCGGTGAATAAACTTTGTGCTAATGTAAATCATGATGATGCAAATAGGATATCTCATTACCTGTCGGAGGACAATAAACTGTATCATTCTATACTTTTAACAGACTTATTATTGAGTTATTAAATAACATATGACCGAGTCAATGACCATTTAAACGTTGTAATTTCCTTAAGTACAAGACTGCAAAACAGTCAACAGTCAGCATTTGTCTATTACAGAGACCATGTCCTCGGAGTTGACCTATACAGACTTATAATTAAGTTTTTAGTATTAAATCATAGCAAGAGAAATGCTTTAAGTCGGCGGCATCATCTTTAGTTAAAGTATGAAATTATCTCTCAGATTAAGTTTAAAAAAACTCCTTTCTTGTAGCATGGGTGAATTTTTTCAGTATTAAAGGTACTCATTCACAAATTTCAACTTAAATATCAAATTTTCTAAAACTATCAAAATTGTATGGAAATATTTTTGAAAGCAGGAAAGTAGTGTTCTGATAATGGCAATTTTAGTGCAAATTGACATACAACTACAAATGATGGTGTTTCATGTAGTAAATATCTACCCTGTATGTCACTGTATAGACACTTGTAGTACATTTTTGTGACTTTTATTATATATTTCTTGCAGTATATAGGTCAGTTTGTCTTAAA
The DNA here is from genome assembly GCA_025267735.1 of Mactra quadrangularis. NCBI lineage: Eukaryota > Metazoa > Mollusca > Bivalvia > Venerida > Mactridae > Mactra > Mactra quadrangularis. The sequence goes on from CM046299.1 coordinate 20,504,436, forward strand.
ATATTAAGAATTAATTTTTTGACACAATTACAGACACTGAACAGTATTTTGAAATTATAGAAAAAATAAATCAAATCTGTGAACCTTTAAGTCATTACCTTAGTAAATGTCAAAGTTTATCATATTTATTAAGAGGATAAATTAAAAATATAATAAACTATTAAATGATGAAAAATACAAACAAACCACAAATTATATGATGTCTGGACATAAAGGTCAAATGTGAGCAAGAAATAAACATCATTATCAATAATATTTTGAACAAAAAGTTGCACTAGAAAATTTACTTGGAAAATATTTAATTCAGAATTATAAAAACAAACAGAGTGCAGTTTTATACATGGATACCAAAGTAGACTTCAATTTTCCAGACAGAAAAAAGAACATTATCTCATAGATCGGTATTTCTATGCCCTACAGAACATTTAATATCTATGATTAATAACTCCGGGCTATTCAAAATTACTTGAAAACCGCATAAGTGTAATTTTTCATCACATAAATTTGCAGGAACTGATAAATTTACTGTCAAATTTGAATTGAAATAGCAAGTAAAAAAAGAATAATTTACATGTTATCATCAAAGTTTTAGACATTAATAATTATTTGGTCAGTCAATAAGCCTGGGAAAGCTTTCAGACCAATATAAAACTTCTATCAAGCACACTGGAAACTATGATACCGTATGATGAAATACAAGGACATTTGAACTTTACTCAGGGACATTTGAACTTAACCAAATACATCAAAACTTATAAAGTTTGCATTTTAAAATGACTATTTTACTCATCTAACTAGTTTTCTTAGGCAATTTTCTACCACTATTTCTTGCCAATCATTCTGCCATCAATACAGAGGAAAATGAACATAATAGTTAAATTGGATGGGTATGACCATCTGCAGCCAAGAACTAAATCCTGATTGGAGCATTGAAATTCTGACAGAACTGGACCTTAGTTAAGTGTGGTAACCTAGGCTCAATGACCCCAAGCTCTGTATCATTATAATAAAGATAAACTAGAGTTTCATGTCCAGCAAGGTGACATTGTTCATGTATTGTACACAATGATAAAGATTTGTCCAGACATAGGTATTTAACAATGATAATTTTATAAAGACAATATTTCAACCAATAAACAGACAGCAATAATCAAACTCTAACTGCTACTTTCACTCTATTTCTAATAAACCCAAGAAAGATATAAACAATTATTACATAAAGCATGTTTTATCAAGAGAAATATCTAGAAGCAAAGCAAATTAAGCCTCCTGTAAAAATCTCCACAATTTTGTGCAATATTAACTCTTGCTCACAGTTTTTCCCAGACATAGTTAATCAACAAAGCGAGCTATTGTCTGTATTTTGTCAAACATGCATCTTTTATAAATGAGTTAATTAAATCAATACTGAGTTTTCCCCTCTCTACACACATGCCAAGTGCATGAGTAGCGTGGAGACTTTTATTAAAGGTTTTCTATACTCTATGTAAAAGGGGAGGTAACTCACTAAATTCTAGCATTTCAGAAAGATGATAAATTAAACAGATTTGTCTCCCTTTTTCCAGTCTCTATACAAGATAGCAATCCGTTTTGTAGGAAGATTTTTTTCTACCATGTCAAGCTAACATATTACACAGATGAAACGATGAGCAATTTGAAATATTTTTCTTAAGAAAATATCGTGCCCGATTTAACAATAATTCACAGTGACTGAAGTTATAGAAAAGGTTGCAGTAAATAAACAGAAATAAATTCATTTTCCAAGCCATAGATACTACAGGGAGCATATTTTCTGCTTTAATGGTCCAGTGATAAAGAATGACATGTTTCTCAATGAAGACATACCAGAAAAAGAAAAGATAAATTTAACATGCCGACGTCGTCACAAAATAGACACAAAATATGGAAGACAAAATTAAGTTAGCCAAGTTTTGCTGCTTTTCATTAATAAAGGATACATCTCGATAGAGTAAGCTCCACGAGATTAATGTACGCATAAAGTAAGATTGTGAACTCCGCAGACTATATAATGATTCGCAACGGACACATTATTCTATCAACAAGTTTCTTTCTTCATGAGCACAGACTGTAGCAAAGGCCAAGAATTATTCTCCACAGTATTACATCAAAACAATGTGCTGGTAGAATAAGTACAATAGAATTATATTACCCTAACATAAAAGTACTTTGAAGTATTATATAATAAAACCATTGATAGATTAATTGTGATGGATATACAGACATTTTGGAATGATTTCATAGGACCAGGGTTAGATGATACAATCAGACTCTCTAAGGGACTTCAAATAAGGACACTTATAGACTGGGTTTGAATGCTGGTTGTTAGTAATAGATCAGCAATATTGCAGTATTATTATTGTATAAATATAACAGTTACACAATTTTTGAGAAGTAAATGGGTTTTTTTCTAATATCAAAGGATAAAAAAGGATAATGACTAACTACTTATAAGATAATGACTCAGATTTGCCAAGAATTTTAAACATTAAAGCAAGCTATCAGTATGTGAAATGAGTATCGGTCCAATTGCCCAGGACAAACAGTCTAAGTCTGAGATGACTCACATCTGCCAAGTACTTCATATATAAAGCAAACTATCAATATATAAAGTGAGGATTTGTCTGATTGCCCAGAACAAACCAATCTGATTAAAACCTGATCTAAAATTCTCCGCTCACCAACTCGCTAACACAAGATCTGGCTATGGAGGGCCACATTCAGGTGACCTTTTCTAATTATAATATCCATGACGCAATTGTTATGTTTAGTAATTTGTTTACATCGTCTATGTCACACAATTTGAAAAGTGTGGTCCAATCACTGCTTGTGAATAACACCATTGTCAAATTAGCTTAATAATGGTGTTTGTCTAGTTGAAAGCTAAACACTGCTTGGCAATACAAAGGTCATCTCAACGTGACCCTCTGAGCGACTGTACAAGATCCTATACAACAGTTGTCTACATGATATCAGATTACAAAGATTGAGAACAAATAGTCTTCAGTTTGAGAAAAACAACATTTATCATTGTAATCATGGTGCAGGTTTCTTGCTGGGCAGTCTCAGACATCCATTTTACAAATCTTATTCTAAGTCAGTAAAAATCATCCACGAAAAAATGCAAAAGAAATTCTCACATTTACAAATATTTCTAGTAAGACCTTAGCAGGGGAGTAAGCAGAAAAATGAACAATTGTTAATAAAGAATGATAATGATAATAAAAGATAATTAATTTTCAAAATCAACAAAAACCCTAACTAAATCCAAGTGTCAAAATCATACAATAAAACAATAGAGGCACACCACCAAAATGCTGAGAGGCAACCCATCTAGTTAAAATCCTACATTCCTGTTTATCAACATATCTGGCAAGGATACTGAGCTTCTCAGTGTGAAAATGTCATCCTACAGTTTTATGCAAGGTATGCATAAGCCAAGTTCTGTCTAGAAGGAAACAAAAAAATCACCTCAGGCCATAACAGGTTTCTGGCATAGCAGTTTCTTTACATCAACAATATTTGATTAAATTCATACAATCTTTTATATCTAGTTCTAGGGTGAAAATATAAATGATTTATAAATCATATACAAGGTATTACTGTATTCTGTACTTGCCAGTACAGGTTTGGCTTTTGTTTTATGCTCCTTTTCCAATTGTCTGTCATCATGAGAAGAAGATTTACCCAACCATTGTTCCTTGGATGTACAAGTATTTGTCTTAAATACTATGCAAGAAAAAGTCTACACCCCAACACAAGGTGAACAAAGAAAAAAATTCACAACTCCATAAATGGTGACAACTTCCATCAGCAGTCAATAGAGACCTTTGATAGGTAGTTTGACTGAAGCCAACAAACCAATGCAATCTCTAGAATTAACAAGTGTCCCATTGCTCAGGACAACCACTTTTTGATCGGGCAACCAGCAATTTCTTTTGGGCAACCAAAATTCTGCGAATGAGATATAGTGCTTGCATGCTCTTACAATGATTTGTTCGGACAACCACTTTCATATCCCTATTTAGACTGCCAATTTAAGACCACAATGATTTAAAATAAAAAGCTTTAAAAAATAAAAAAATACCCCGGTAAATAAACCATGAAGGATATAAATGAAATAGTATGTACTTGTAAGTCTCATTCCTTCACTAACTTACAATGAGAAGAAAAAACACTTAGGGACCACTTGTTTGAAGACCATAAATTTACTGCCTCACCAACAAGCCAAAAGCCTGGGAAAACTGAGCTAGTGAAAATTACTTATTTCACAAACTCAAGCTAGTTGATTCTGCCTCGTTACTATTCAACATAATGAATAAAGCAAGTGCACAAAAAATTTAAGGTGAAGACTGCCATATATTCTTTCCCATCAATGAATTATAGAGAAAATTCATACAAGTCAAATGTTAATTGATTTTTCAGCACTAATTACCAAAACATAATTTAATTAAATTTTGTCAGCCAATCAGGTCACTAGTATCAGCGTATAGATATATAAATTAGATATCTGTTTTGTGTATCATTGCAGTATTAGTTTGTTCTATCATGACAGAAGCTCATTACCATTCTCAATCTCCCTCTACATTAATAAAACATAAGTTGTCTGCCCTTGATTGTTATCAGAGAACATCCTTACCAGTACAATAAGGTAATGTTACTCATATATGACCTATATTATGTTCACATTATGCAACAAGAGCTTTGCTAGTTAGTTGTGTTGCTTGACAAAGGGAGATAATTCCAAAAATGCACAGAATATGAGTTGTTGTTATTGCTCAGTATTTGCTTAGACTCATTGCAATTAACATGCATATCAAATTTTTAAGTCATTTAAAGTAAAAGTGTCCAAGACAGGCAAAAGTCAATACAAGTAATGCCTATATGATAGTCTATAGAAAAGTAGTGTCCTTAAATTTAGCAACTGCCCAGTTGTCCGGTATACAACCAATCTTGCATTCATGCAACAATAAATTCTTCTAAACAGGGCTCAACATTAAATTTCAAACTAGGTAGCCCGGTTGGACAACCAATCATACGATTGCCTAAACCAAATATTTACTATCAGTAACAGGTTGCAAGAACCCAAATATAGGTTGTCAGGGTCAATCAGACTACATTTAATGTCAAGCCCTGCTTAAGCAACCTAATTTTGAGAATTTATCATAGCGAAAAGATTTTTTTTAAAAATAATGGGCAAACCATACTTCAAACAAAGAAATTGCAAATTCTAGAATAGCTGTCACTAATAATACTATAAATCAAAGTCATGCCAATGTACAGTGGACAAAGTCTATTGATATAAGATTAAAAAAACCTATGTTCAAACAAAGAATATCAAAGACAATTCCATAATGCCTTGTAGTAGTCTGGTTCCCCATGTTCTTCTGAAAGTCTCAAAGAATTTCTTTATTGCCCACCAAAATCAAAGCAAACCATCCAAACTCTATATCTGAAGGAATGCTAATTTCACAGACTGATAAATAGGTATCTACCTGTGAAAATATTACATTATATAATCAATTTTTCTTTGGACTAACAACATAGAAAATATTGCAAGCTAGACTTTACTTTGTCTATAACACCCCACCAACATGTGCACAGACAAGAGTAATATTACCGGAAGAATGTTAATCGTATAATATGAGTTGGAACAATAAATTGATGTTTCCATTCATTTACCACCATTTACATACCTTTTCTACATTATAATTAAAGATCAGAGCACCTTTTCACAAATATTCTTGTGAAAAAAGTTATCGTAAGTCAATTTCATTTATAATTTTGCAGTTCTCAGAACAACTAAGCACTAGTAAAACTCAATGCATAGGCAAAACATGATGTAATTTTTAATGAATGTTGAACATTTTTGAAAATAAATGATATAGTAATTGATATTTATCATGCAAGGGGGGGGGGGCAGTGGTGCCTGATTCCTGGTCTCCTGGCATTTAGAGGTATTTAGGAATGTAGTTTCTTATTCTTAGAAACAACAGGATAAAATAGTTTATCAGGCTTACTCTGCAACCAGTTTCATTCTTTATAAAAATTATTTATAATTTTCGCTGTTAATCAACATTGTTTACTTAGTTATTTAAAAGTGTCTGAAAAAAATTTGAGGAACAGCAACAGTTATGTAACACAGACCTTCCACACAGTCAAAAAGTAAAGAGGAAGATGTTTCAGATTTTTTAAACTATGTTATAAAACCTGAAGCCACAAAAAAAATAATGAAAACTTGGACCAAATGGGTTTCTGCCTTACTTACAGACAGTGCCAAAATAGACTACATCACCTAACTTTCTCAGCATTTTTCCTTCTACCAGTACAACAATTCTTCTTACAGTGCTAATTCTTCCACAAGGGAGTCAACAAACATTGGTTAAAATTTTCATGAAAAAAAAATGTGACCCTGCAAAGCATGGGAATCAAAGCGCAGATTGGACTGATTGGAAATGAACTTTTCAGAGATCAAAGTATTTTTCTACATATAATTATCACTACAACTGTAATTTATAATACATGCATGCATAGATTAAAGATTTGTATGATAATGAACGTAACTTAGGGTGTGAAGAAACATCTGGTTATATTTATGAGGTTGTCTCTAATTAATGAGATAGAAAATGATTTACAAACTGAAGACTTATCAATTATACAAAAAAAAATACGGTTTGTTCAGTCTATGAAATTAGGATATATAAAAGTGGTTGCCGAACAGGTGATTTTAGTAGCAAACACTATATCTCATTTGTAAATTTTTTGTTGCCCAAAAGAAATTTTTAGTTGCCTGAACTAAAAAGTAGTTGTCCCAGGCAACAGGACACCCACTCATTTCGTACTGTTTGTTTCTTATGCTCCTCCCCTTCAGTCAAGACCGAAGAATTGCGATTGACTATTCACCTTAACATCATTCCTGGGATAAATCAGAACTAGATTCCAGTCATCCAAAAACAATAACCTACTTTCTTACATAAAGAGCCATCATAGGTAACTCAGGGCTTGCACCTACAACAGTAATATTGTGGACCATATTGAAAATTTGTTTTAGCCAAATATGTTATCCACATTAAATAAAGTTGTTATTATTATATTTATATTATTACCATAATACAAAAGTTAACTCAGGGCTTGAACCCACGACAGTAATACAAAAATTAAATCAGGGCTTGAACCCACAACAGCAATACAGAAGTTGACTATATTACAGTGATGTTTTAAAACTAAGTTTTTAAAGTAAAATATTACAATACCATCATGGTAAAGGGTCTTATATTATCAAGGCAACCACAATGGAAAAGAGGTTTTTTTAGTCATCCTGATTATTAATGTACATTACCCATGGCTTTAACATACAGTGATATTCATCATTTGTATGCCACTTATCATGTCATTGTTACCAAAATAAATTATTATTATTATAAATAAACATACATCTATGTATAAACAGTCTATATGCATATACCATAGGTATTGATATATTCTCAATATAATAATTATATTAAACTTTTTTTGCATTTACCAGCAACATAAATTACCTCATCACATGGAATAAAAGTAGGTCAAATCAACAAAGCTATTAATGTATTTTCCTTACAAATGACTTTAAGATTAAAGTTTAATTAGTGACTGTGACCTTTTGAAAACACCTGCAATCGTGACTCCTTTAAGCTGCTAAAAAGAACAGCATGGCAATTACTCAAAATGGTTCATAATAAGTATGATTATTTAAGTTTAGATGACATTTTATATCATTTTTACATGCACTGTTTGTTTAAATTAACAAACACTTGATTATTTTCATAGATTCATCATGTTTTTATTCTGACAAAAAATGGATTAAGCAGCCATACGTAATCAAAGGACTGTTAAGCAGGTAACTCAAAAATAAATTGGTCAAAATACTCACTCCTCACATTTTAATTCATAGACCCTATGAATCAATGCCATGCAGAGTAGTTCCTATTGAAGAAAACAAAACCATCGGACAGACAAATGTAGTAAAAGTAGTATATATATTCAATTTTTATTGAAATATCCACTCAAAAGTCTATAGCATGAAAAATGTGTCATCTTTTATGGATATGAATTCTAACAACTTAAATATGATATGTGCTGTCTGGAGGGCACTTAAAAATACAAAAAATGTTTTAAAGAAAATCAGTGTTTTATAAAACTTTCAGATATTTATGACCATTAACAGCCGTGAGATCAGAGACTTAAAGACGTAATATAGTAACTTCCTACATAAAGATAACAAAACTATCCATAAAAACTAATGTTTTAGGCACCAGAATAGATATAGTTGATCATACAATAGCCATATCATAAAAAACGACATTTTTTCTACTTAAAATAGGGATATATTTTCTATAAAGATATCAATAATGCTTATGTAGCCAAAGATACTAAAAACTGAGGAAATTTGGTGAGGGAATAAATTTCACAACACAATAAGATTGAAGTGGTTATTTTAAGTAATGGTGACACAGTTATCCCTGGACATGCTTAAGGGTTGCCGATGACAACATATCCAAAATATGAATCTATGAATTAACAGTCCAGCTTAATACAATAGGCAATTTTTATTAACCTATTCAAACAATTATATTGAATAAATAAATAAATAAAAAAACAATAACAATACTAACTTTAAATTTAGCACTTTACACAAAACTTTTGACCAAGTATGGTTAAATTTTATTCAAGTTTCGGAGGCACATACATTAACCCTGCTGATTTAAATAGATCATGAGCACTGAAGAACTGTAGAGAGTATTTAAACCAGTGGGGGTCAAAGTATGTGCCAGTAACATTAAAATAAAATTTAACAATCTATTCATGCATAATCTCTTCGTTTAAAAAAACTTAATGACAATCACCCATAATGCAATATTGCCATGGCAACAAAACAACTAGAACCTTTTTGAAATCTGACTTCTAATAATTAACTATACTCATATTTTTTTATATAAAATATTGGATAATTTCTAAGAATTATGACAATACTCAGTTTACAATTAATAATTCAATCAATAATCACTACAACAGAACTTTATTGAACTTCATAGTAAACTTGATAGTAAAATTGACATTTTTATAGTTTGTCTTTTTTAATGAGCTGTCAAAAAATGGTTTGTTTATAACCAATGGGACCTCGTTGTCAAGTCTATGGGGATAGATGTCTTTATGACAATGAATTAGAAAAACAAGAAGTGAAACAGCACAGCATGTGAAACAAACATATGTCTGGGACAACTGATTTTTAGCCAAAAACTGAACCTGAGTAACCATAAAACAGGTAAGTCAAAATAGCTCTTTAAACAGTCTGACAAAGACTAAAAAGTCCTTTGAACAGTCTGAAAAAGTAAGAAAGCCCTTTAAACATTCTGAAAAAAAGACTAAAAAACCACTTTAAACATTCTGACAGACTAAAATAGCCCTTTAAACATTCTGAAAAAGACTAAAATAGCCCTTTAAACATTCTGACAGACTAAAAAAGCCCTTTTAAACATTCTGACAGACTAAAAAAGCCCTTTAAACATTCTGACAGACTAAAATAGCCCTTTAAACATTCTGACAGACTAAAAAAGCCCTTTAAACATTCTGACAAAGACTAACACAGCCTTTTAAACAGTCTAAAAAAACATCAAGAATATAGTTCTAAATATGAGTGATATTGCCATCTTATTTAGCATTACCAATAAGTTACATAAACTCCACTTAATTTCCAGCTTAATGGAACTCTAAACAAGCCCTACAGAAATTATACCATTAACATAATACAACATAAAATCTTATTATTGCAGCAACTTATGCACATAAAAAGAATGCTTTCTTAGCGTCCTTGAAATTCCGAGTTGAGGACCAGCTCTCAAAATTTCCATCAATGCACAAGTAAATTATGTAATGAAAGAAGAAATTCTTACCTTATTCAGTGATTTAAACCATAAGCTGCAATAGTCCATGTCTTCAGATATTTGTACTTGAAACCCCAGAGTTCCTGAAAATATATAACACAAAAACATTAAAATATGAACCAACTTAACAATTAAGACAATTCATTGGTCAGTAACCTGATGTCTGTCCCTGTTGGTTCACCATATGTGGAGAGCAAAAAAAAACAAATAAATATTAATTTCAAACTCTGTCACCAAGCAGATCACCAAGAACTCTATTCTAGCAAAAAAATGTTCTGCTTTGATATTTAAAGTTCTTCTTATAATTATACATTTACATTGTCCTGAAAAAAATATCAGAAAAAGGCATCTGAAAATTTCATATACCCCTCACACAGGAGCATGACTGTACATATCTGAAAAAAATCTGAAAAATATACAGTACCCACCAATAGTTTGGAGACAAAATAAATCTACTAAAATGTTTGAATTTTGATGATTACTTTTGTTGAATCATTATTTTTAAATTTATTTAAGTATGGTTTGTGATAAAATGAAAACATATTTCATAAACACAACACATTAATATGATTAAGCATCTGACATCCAAAAGCCTCCCTAACTATGTTTACTGTCATCCTTTTCCTTGATATAGATTTTGTGCTATTTTGCAGTCTCAGTTATACTTATAATGATACACAAAAAATAAAGCCAAACTAAAAATGCATTTCAAAATAAACAGTTATCAAGTTTTAGATTAAAGCCATGCTGTAGGCTGACAAAGTGAAAATGTCTCCAAACTTTTGGTGGGTACTGTATACATATCCCTAATACAGAGGCATGACTGTACATGGAGTCAGCCTATTAATAATAATCCTGTCAGTAATTTCCAGATAAACCAAACCAGGAACACTTTCTGGCTGTCAATCATTGTTCCTATATAACAAGTTGGTGAGCACACAACTCTTCATTGCATGGGTGGAAAATTGCAAGTTTTGAAAATTCTGAAAACCTAATAACAAAATACTGAAAGAGACATTTTTGGACAAGGTTTTTTATAACCTGTTTGGAGTTTAACCTCTGGAGTTTTATACTTTTTATCAGAAATTTTGTTTTTATAAATCATGGTGGCCAGATCACCTAACTATGACCTTCATTGTGACAATGTTTCTATTTATTTGAGTTTTTACACAATTAATGAGTTGTTTTTTTTTTGTTATTTGTGGTGGCCAGCTAACCTTACCATTGCATATCTTTTACCAGCGTCAGCTTATCCTTTTACAAGGAGCATTAAAATATCAGAACTTATATTTTATGAATTGTGGTGGCAAGTTCACCTAACCAATGTTGGCATATCTTTTTTACAAAGGAACAGAAAATCTTTCCATAAATGAAGGAATTTCGACATAACTGCATATTTTTTATATTATTCATGGAATAGGTATGGCCAGAAATTTTACTTTGATAAATAACTTCGAGCCAAGCATTTTAACTACAACACCACAGCCACAGTTAAACCTTCTAAACAAATAATGATTATTAATGATGGGCATGGAGAATATAACAATCAGTAATTTACCACTATAAGGCACACTAGCATTGTTTAGAAATTTAGACATAATACCCATTTTATCATATTTTTGTAAATAATCCTATGCTGCACATTAAACTTGGCTGAAATAAGGAGTATGATCAGTTCTGTTCTGTTCTGTTTATACTATAGAACATCATTTAAGGATAGAAAACTGCCTGATTTTCTAATGTAAAAATAGCAGGATAAGATAGAGTACACACACATACATGTACATGTATGTATAAGTCCCTCCATCAACAGTTTATACAAATGTCAAATAAGGAAGATAATGCTTCATATTCAGATCAATGTATTTCTTCCTCATTAACATAAATAGCAGATAAATTGGGTCAGGAAGGAAGGATATTTGTTAACAAGGAAAACTTTCAATTCATCAAATAAATAAAATTACAACTTTTAAAATTATCATTCATTCATTAAATAAAAGGCTTAGCATTATTTAAAAATCACCAATACTTAATGTATTCTGGTTTAAATGAACATTCCAATTGGTCATATTTCTCTGACCCAGAAAATGCCCTTTTTGAACAATAAAATGTCCCCATTCAAACCATCAAATATCCCCATTTAAACCATAAAACTTATGTTTTCTAGACCATGAAGAAGACAAAAATTATGTGTGGATTAAGCACAGGCCTGAACAATTTCAAGCCAGATTATATTATTAACTATAAAAAATAACATTATTATTATTTACAAAAAAATATATAATTTAATAACAATTATTCAACACTATTCATGATATTGATTGAGTCAATTTAATTGGTCAATTATTCTTCAGAAGTCATAGATTCCAACTAATGTTAAAATATGATAACTTTATAAAACTTTAACAAAATCTGTCAAATATTTATAAATACTATTAAACATTCATCATAATATGAAATATTCAGCATATATACACAGTACATTACTTGCATAATTTTAATCATTTTCCCCATTTTAGGACAGTAATTTTTCCACATTTTCTTTTAGTGGGCCCTATTGCAGAGAAAAAATGCACTATAGAAGGAAATATAGGGGCTGAATCAATGAGCAATGTATCAGAAAACATTTTTTCTCAGATTTCACAGATTTTTTCCGATAGCTAAGACTCGTCTCCAGATGCTAGGGGAAGGATATATTATACTCTTAGGCTGGGAGAAATTGGTTAAATTTCAGCCCCAAATCAGCCATAAAAAACAATGACTATGTATCGTTAAAATAAAGCCTCATGATAGAGGCTAATTAATTCAATAGGGTCAAAGTAAATGAGCTTTAAGAGAGACTAATCCCATGATATACACAGTATAAAGTTACAACATATTTAAATTAGCTATAAAAAATACATGTTTATTCATGAAATATGAGTGCAAAATTTTATATCATTAAAATTTGTTAATTTTTAATTCACAATTATTGTAGTCTTTATACATGCTTATTAAATAAGACTTGTACTTTGAATTTAATTATGTCTTAATTATAATGTGTATTTTTACATAGATCTAATGGACATGGTCATGGTTTAATATCTTCATAATAAGGCATTTGATTACATGTTATTTTTTGTGTTATCATTGGTATTTGATTTTCACATAATGTACATGTATTATTATGTTATTTGTATAATTATATGTAACCTAATCTAGAAAATACTGTAGTTTATTTTTACTATATAACTATAACTCTGCAACAAATTATCTAAGCAAATATCAGAAATTATGAAGTAATATCCTTCCTTCAAATACATTTTTTTCAATTGATTAATTGATATAATAGTTAAACATTGCAGAGATTTATGATAAAAACTCTGTAATTTATTTAACCCTTAACATATTCATTTGGTCAAATTTGGAAAATTAACTTATAATTCACAAAAATCGTAAACAAATGTCTTTCAGTGCTCTTAATCACAACAAAATCAGCATTATGATAATTATTATAGATAGAGAGATAGTTTTTTCCACTTTTTCCATAACATTTATAAATGTTTGAGGACAATAAAACTGTATTATAATAGATGGCAAAACAATGTATATAATCATTAAACATTATAGACATAAAACTAAATAATAAATTTTAAATTGATACCAACATAATGAAAATTTTTGTATTAATAATTAACATTCATTTTCTATCCCATGGTTTCACATTTTTATTTGTTTCTAATCAGATTAACCTAATTTGAGAGTAGCATGGTAAAAAGTCATGATATTGAACTAATTATGATGAAATTTGGTACATTTAATTTCAATGTAATGATATTAGAAAGAATAGTTAGTATAAAGTTTATTATAATAATTAAGAAAAAATGCTTCCATAAATAAGTCTACATTAATTTTTTTACTAGAAAAAAAATACATATTAAAAATACATTTTCATACAGGTTTTATCCAGTTCAGTTTTTTTAAGTCTCTGTAAACTTTCTCAAATAAAGAGCAAGGAGTGGTCATTTTATGTCTGAAATAAGATACAAATAACAGTGCCATGAATGATCCACAATTGATCCTTAAACCCCATACGGTCAATTTATTGGTCTGGTTAATAGAGTAACACTCTAAAACACTCAATATTGATTCCAAAAAGACACATTGCCATTTCAAACTATAACACAAAAATGATATCAAAAATAAATTTGATATGTTTAAAAACAGTGCAAATTTTGTGGGTTCATTATGAAAATACAAGTTTTTTTTTTTTAATTTTTAAGTTTTCTGGGGGTGGGTGGAGGTTATGGTTTTAAAGGGTTTTTTTCAAAATCACAATAAAAGGTTTAGAGGATTCTCTAGAATTCCATGTGGTTCCTTCTCTACCTCCCTAATCTTGTATTAATCTCATGATGGTGGCATGATTGTTTTCAACTAAAAATCAACATAATTTTATAAGTATAAATATCAAAGTCTAAGATTTTTGAAACTATTCTTACTTATGGTCAACATTTATTTGTAAAATTCAACTTGTCTAATTAAAGTGGTTGGCCCTAATGGTTCCTATTTATATTGAAAATTTGAAATCAAGTTAAAATGAACATTTGTTTACCTGTTTGTTTATTATATAATATACAATTACAAGGCAAAAAACTAAAAACAAAAAATCCTAGTGTACATAGTTTAAAATGGTAAAAAATACCTTTAAAAATGAAAATGTAAGTCAAATAACAAGGTCAACCCATACTCATAACACAATGGAAGCACCTACATAAAAAAACAAGAACTTCCATTCCAATGTTTTCAATACAGTTTCAAAAACTTCAACAAACAAAAAATAACAACTGAGCTACAACAAAGATGTCATTGTTACCATATTCTTCTATAAAATGCAGCAGTAAAAATTCAATGTCACCTTAAAATAACTCTTTTTTTATAACTCTAAACTTCTTATTTCTCTAACAGTGAAAATATCAATTTAGTGTAATAGATACAACAAAGAAAGGGAAACTATGAACATTATTTTTGTCTCAATTTGCTAATAATATCAAGCCATCCCCATGGTTTTTGTAATAATGCAGAAAATGTTCACCTGAGAGTATTCTTCCACTTTTATGGTTTCATGTTATGAAGATTTTTTCATTAAGTTTCATGTTGTTTTAGTAAAAGAATAAATCAAACATTTCTGATCATTAAATGCACATGATTTTTATCAGAATAAAATGTGAAAGAAGGGGGAGTCAATATTGGGTGAATGATTAATAGTAAAAAGTTTGGTTTATTATTCCTACACATAGAAATAGAGTAAAAATATGTTATACCACAAAAATGATAAATATTTTTAGGAGTTCATTTCAGACACCAAAAAAAAACAACAGAAACCAGAAATTACAATGATCCCAGTGCCTCTAACTGGACTAATGCAATAATTCAGATTGGTTTAATATGCTATTTTAAACTTGGCCAAATGCTAGGGCAGACAGCAGGCAGTCAGAGTGGCTAAATATTGTAACTTTAAGAGAGAGAAAACTGTTCAGTCAATGAAAAATGATGATATTTAGCAGTCTGTGCCACTAAATCTAATATTTTATATTTCCCACTGGACATCAAATCAAAGGACCAATCAGCATTTCATGCTGAATATTGATTAAAATAACAGCAACCCAAGTTTTCATAGAAAACATCAAAATATCCAGCCAAAATTATATTACATATATATAAACAAAAAACAACAAAATATTATTTAATATATACAATCTTGAATATTTTGGGGTCAATCTTATCTAGCTATATTTTAAAAAGCATTTTAACAACAGATTTTTGAACCCCCCCTCCCAAAAAAAAAAAAATTCAATTCTCTACTTAAAATTTTTACAGCTGCACAATAAACAAAGGTACACAACTCTTGTGTAAAATATTTCCCCCCAGTAACAGTGCATTAATTATTGCATTCTTTAATACACAGTTCAACAATAAAGAGACCAATTTGAACCCACATTATAGTCATTATTTTTGTACTAAAAGAAATAAAAAAACCTTCTGTACTTCAATATTCAAAAAGAAAAGGTTAAATGTATCAGTTTTCTACAAGATTAAAGATTAAATTCTGTTTTTTATTTTTAAATTGTGGCCATGGAGAGATTAAATAAATGATAATCAGATTATACCAACATCCTCTTTTCCACTTTTTGTAATGAATATCTCACGACAATTCTGTGTCATCTAGACATAGACATGCACATCTAAAGTTAAAATTATTCAGTTCATCTTTTGTAAAAGAGACTTTTTATAAGGAAGTGTAGCCATGCTGGATTTAATTTGTCCTGCTTAACATATGATAATTAATTGTTGAAATGAGTATTTACAAAACAAGTTCATCACTACAACATAGGTGCAAGCTGGAAGTTTAAAAAATACTAAAAACCTACTTCAAAATACAAAAAAAAACTTCATATAAATTACATAGAGTAATGTTTACTCTGAAAATAGTGAAATCAGTATTAATACTGAAAAATTTTCACCCATGCTATAAGAAAAGGTCTTTCTTACATAATCTAATAGACAATTTCATGCCAATCACATTGATACATAATAATGAAACTAGGATTTATAAAAAAACCCAATCAAAATAAAGAGACCCAGACTTGCATGAGTGAAAGTTCAAACATTGAGGATTAGAACTTCAAAAATCTCCTGCAGGAAATCAAACTAGTGCAATTAACAATAGCAACTTTTAACACACTTTTGGCCAAGTAAAAACACTGAATTTTGTACCAAAAATTACATGCACATAAAAATCATAAAAGCAACTTTTGGCCATGTAAAAATTATGAGCCAGAAAATCATAATAGCAACTTTTGGCCAAGTCAAATTCTATATGATCAAATATACACACATGAAAGACAAAATAGCAACTTTTGGCCAAAGAAAAGTTTTGTACCATAAAATATATGCACAGGAAAGTAAAAAAAAACTTGTGGCCAAGTAAAAATTATGTACTAGAAAATATATACTAGTAAAAATCATATCAGCAACTTTTGGCCTTTAATTATAGTCAAGAAAAATATAAGCACATAAAAAATATGATAGCAACTTTTGGCCAGCAAGTAAAAATTTGACCAAGTGAAAATTATGAAACAGAACATGTATTCACATGAAAATCTTTATAGCAACTTTTGGCCAAATTAAAACACAAAAATCTAGAGAGCCCAGTTTAATAATTGTTGTAGCACTCATTACACACCTTGAAAATACAGTTTTCAAACAACAGAAAATTACTACATTTTAAAGTTTCAAAAATCTTATTATTTTAACATTTTATCCTATCCAAATTAACTGGTTAAGAAACAAACATACTGAGCATATAAAAAACTGCCTAACCTGACTCAACTTCTTGCGAGGTCATTAAAACAAAGAAAAGGCAAAACAAATTGGGGAAAAGCATTACTCATTTTATAAGATGCAGTTTTAAACTCAAATCTTGTTTTTGTTATCTATGCACATTTTAAATTATGTACAGTACAGCGAGTGAGATAGAGAGATGGAGAGAGAAAGAGTGGGAGATTTAAATGTGAACATTAAGGATGCATGTATACTACGTTGACCTAGTTAAACTACCATCACTCTACTTAATGCAACCACAATGTCATCTGTTCATATGCTGATGTAGCTTTTGATTTGTAAGCAGAAAATGAACTCGCCCCATACATTTTATGCAGCATAGACTGAAGTTAGTGGTTTAAATTTTAAATGCAGGTGGTTAGCCTTCAAAAACAAACTCTTATTTTGTTTACATGGAATTTAAATTCAGTGCATAAATCATAAAGAAAGTTAAAATAAAAAACATCTACAAAGATCAATCTTTTTTTAGATTTATTTCAAGGTTTTCAAAATGCAAACCTGGCTTCATTGTTCAATTTTCAAAGAACAGAACAGAACAATACTCTGTTTATTTTTTACACAGTTTACATATAGTGAAACATGTGAGAGAATACAATAATAGTAAGAAAACATTGAACAAAATCTTAAAAGTGCAGTGATATTTCTATAGTAAGAAACCCTATATTTAGATATTACAATTTTGAAGTTAAAGTTGTTCAAGGGCAGACATAAAAAGTTCACATGAATTTATTTATTGTAATGAAAAATAAAGATAGTTGGTTTACTATTATTGTTTCATAATCTTCACACAGAGGTTGGGAGAGAGTCTGATATGTAGTTGAAAGTAATGTTCCTTCTATGTCAACAAGATCTAATCATAAATACATCAATAATTTCTATTAATGTATGTAATAGAACTGAATAGAACTGAACATAATTTGATTTATAATTCAATAAACTAATGTTATTTGAAATAAACACAAACCAAAATTACAATAATTTCTAGAATAGAGCCTAACATCCAGTAAAACTGTGAATTAAAAGACCACAATACTTGTTTTGATAAAAAAAATTTAAAAAAATATTAATTTATAAGTAGATTTAGGTTTTCACTACTTTTTCTAATAGATAAAAGTTTAAAAAAACAGAGAAATTTTACTATTTTATAGTCAGTCAATATTAGACCTTAAACTAAACTAAACAATGCAATGTGAAATCATTATTTTTTCTCTGTAAAATATGAATAACACAAGATATTTAAACAATTTTTATTCTATGATTTCTGGGATAATAAGTTAATGAAAATTAATGACACCTAATAAAAATAACCAATTTTACAACAAGGAATCATCTATTTTTCCTGTCTGATCAGTGAGGGAATTTTTTAATATCACGCAGAGTCAAGGATACACAAAATAATTTATTGCACTGAGCATCATAAAACAAGAATTTTCATGGCTTAAATATATAATTTCTTAATGCATGGGTGAAAGTTTGATAATTTTTAAAAACCTGCAAATTTATAGAATTCCCATAAAGTTAGATATTATAGGATATTATTGGAAATACCTGAATTTCTCACATAATCATGATTCTTTTACAAATAATGATAATGATGATAATGTTTGTAGCACAAGGGGCCCTGAGTGGGGGCTACACTTTGCATGTATTGATTTTTATTAGGAAAAGGGGATTTATAATGATAAAGCAGTAATATATTGGGAGGTGTTCAGCAGAATGCTTCATTGGCAGAGAACACAATGACATCATTGAAGCAATCTTTTTTACAGAATAATATAGGATTAAAAAACTCAAATTCTGTGATAAAATATAAGTTCATTAAAATGTTGGTAATTTTTATTAAGCTATAATACAACAACAACAACAACAACAACAAAATGGCTGTTGCTATGTTTCTAGACCATTTGGTACAATTAATTTGTACATTGCAAACTCAAATGTTGGATAGTCATCAGCATCCATTTTTGGAAAATTAAATTGACCAGTACCCAGAACTCAACTCAACATTAGTTCTGACAGAACCTCTGGATTTACTAGTTGACTCTGTTTCTATAAAATAAACAAGTACAAAACAGATGTCAGTATATAGCTTTGAGTGTAAATTTACAAACAGGTTTGAGCCAAAGCCATCCTCCTCCAAGAGGGGGTGTCATCTTTAAGTCATTTGAGTGCCTTTCTAAGGTTTGGCTGGCCCTTCAGTGAGCAGGGAGGGGCTGAATCAAGGAGCAGATAAAAATCAGGGGCCCAATATGTTAAGCCATACAGTGAGGTTTAAGTGGGGCTGGAAACTGTAATGCTGATCCCAGCAAGAGGGCCAAAGCAGGACAGTAAGCAGGAGGGCAACATAATGATGAAACTCCTTACTATGATATGTTAACCTTGTAGATGAGATAATGTTTAAAGCAGAGGGTAAGACACTCAGAGACTGATTGACCTGATATCTTTAAAAAAGCATACAGACATTATACTCCAAAAATAAGATAAGGGGTCCAGACCAAAATTCATGGGGGGGGGGGTTACTGATGCACTGAGCTAATCTAATGTACTCCAAATTATTTGAGCATAATCATAATATCTTTAAAGTATAAGTAGAAATATTTGATAATTGATAAAATTGCCTCACATAGTTTGTAAAGTGTTTGAAATGTTTAATTTAATATTGATTGAGTAAATTAAGATTGATTATTCATGAAATAAAGTAATTTATCATAATAAACCTGTAAGATTGTTCATGGACCAACCTGGTAGACGAAATATTTCATACCTTAACCCAGACATACAATCTATAGTTTAAATCAGGTTTTGTATAAACCCCCTTAAGGTGGATAAGTGCGCCAAATTTTAAGTACACTGATATGCTATATGCCAGACAGTGGGGCGGAGCCTAAACGTACAGTAGCTATTCAACCATAAGGGTTTTATATAGGCAACATGAATAACAAAGAAAACACTGTTTTTTCAATGTATATTGAAATATTGAGACAGTAATTCAAGGTATTTTCAATAAGATATATAAAAAATGACGCAAAAAACACTAGCCTGGATTAAATATGTTTTAAAACTCACAAATTATGCTTTAAGAGAAAGATAGGGTGAGGGAAGAGAGAGGGGAGAGAGAGAGGGGGGGAGAAACAGAGAGAGAAAGAGGGAGAGGAGAGAAAGAAACAGAGAGAGAGGGGGAGAGGAGAGGAGAGGAAAGAAAGACAGGGAGAGGGTGGAGAAACAGAGAAAGAGGGAGAGACAGTAGAGAGAAAGAGAAAAGATCCATAGCAAGCCAGCCATTTTAAAGCAATACAGACATGATGTTAAAAACAAAAATTCATAAAACATTACCAGTGTTTTCTATGTAGCTTACTTATACAGTATAACAGAAACATATTTATTTCCAAATTACATAAACCCAACAGAGACTCTTAGCAGGAAAAAAAACTATTTATTTTGTCTGTGATTATAATTTGTAGACAATAATATAAGTTATATGAGCATAATATTCTAGTGGTATATTATAGAATAGTTACTATGAATAAACTAGGGACAATCCTTGTTCAGAGATCATACAAGGAAACAAATACTAACTAATGATAACTTGTAATAATTGGTTTTCCCTTACATTTCATCACATTTTATGAATAATATTCATTTCTTACTTTTATATATTCATTTCATACTTTCATATAAATACTTTTTGCTTACATATATTCATTTTTTTCTTTCACATATTCATTTTTTACTTTCATATATTTATTTTTTACTTTCATATATTTATTTTTGCTTACATACATTCATTTTTTGCTTACATATATTCATATTTATTTTTTTCAATTTTATTCAGTTAATCTATCTATCTATATATTTGTTAGTTTTCTATTCGTAATTTCACCTACACCTTCAAATTTTGTTAGCAAGATAAATTAGAATTTAATAATTTACTGGACAGTGAATGCTCAGTTCACAAATTTAGTAATAAATTAGCAGCAACTTTGAGTCATAAAACCTAATAGAATCACCACCCTTCATGAGCTATTTTATCAATTTTGTACAGTAAAAATTGACAAGAAGTTTAGAAAAGGGCCTTAGACTAACAAAAATGAATATTTCACACAAAGCATATAGTAATTTTGTTATAAAACCTAAAAAGCACATCCAAAAACTCTGACAAAAAATCTCTAGAATCTATCCAACCCATGACTTATTTCTCAGCACAGTTCAGAGACAGTTATGAAAGCTAAATTATCAAGCCAATATGTTATGATTATGATAAATCTCCAGCTCTCAGACCAGACATGAGAAAATCTTGATATTCCTGAAATACAAAATGATCTCTCTATACTAAAAGAAATCCTGAAAAATTGCATTAATAGAAGTAAAAATATTTCCTATGAGGGAAATATGCATACAGACAATGAATTTACTGACTTTTTATATTTTCTAATATTTTTTGTTGTTGTTGTTATTAGGATTTGTTTACAAACATTTGGACTAAAATATAAATATTTTATTGTATTTGAATACAAAAAAAAACAGTACAAAAAATATTGTTAAATATTAACCATTTTTAATTTCACAACTATTCCAAAACAACAGATTCAGACAAAGTTATACACATGGGAAAATCCAATTTTAATAAACATAACTCTGCTAAGTTCCAAAACTTAGACATACTAAAACATCAACAGAGAGGATTTTTTTAAGAATTAAAAAATCTGAACTTTTTGTATTTTTTTAAATTTCACCCATTTATACAACATAAAAAAGTGTCAGAAAAAATCTGCAGATAAAAACTAGTTTTTAAAGTCTTAAATGATAATTCAATATTCATGGGAAATAATGCAACATACTATTATGAAACACACAATTTTATCAATTTATAACCTTTACAATAAATCTGAATAGATTTTTATAACACAAAACATCAACATTTAATATTAGAGTGAACAGCTACATTCAGCACAAGGCCCAGATGCTCTGGTATTTTCAAGTCAGAATAAAAAATATTGATTTTTAGATGCAATACCACACCATACCACCCAAAATGCATTAGTAGAAAAATCGTTCAGTAGCATAAAAAATATACAGTTACAATACTTGAATAGTGAGTGAACGTTGCAACGACCCCTGTATGGAACCCCAAACAACCAGACAGCTGCCAGTTATGCACTTCAGACTTGATTCAAATCAGCGTTGCCCTAGTTAAAATGAACATTTTAAAACTCATGGTGTAAACTTATGCACATTATTTTTTGCTGAAGAAAATATTATAAAATATTGTAGAGCTATTTTAAATGGTTTATATAAAATAGAACTTGTGATTTCTATTTTTTATTGTTTTTTATTTTTAGGTAAGGTATTTGTTCAATTTTTATATTTTTTTATTTAATGGAGACTCGTGCAGTTTTTATGATAGCTTTGAAAAATTGATATTTTTAATGGATTTTTAAATGGAAAGGGGTTTTTATATTGGTCTTTGTTTTAAGTAAAAATCTAGGAACTAGAAAACTTGAAATTTTACTGAAATATGTTGTATAGTTAAAAATAATTTTTCAACAGAAAACTAGAATTTTAAAATTGTAATATATTAAGTTAATTGCTAGTTTTATTTTATTTTATTAGAAAATGGCAATTAGATAAAATGCTTTCATTTTATTTTAACTACATGACCAACTTAGAAAAATTAAGAAATAATGTTTTTATTCAAAATCACAGTAGTTTTGAAAAGTTAGTGACTAGAAAAAGGCAACAGAAACTGACATTTTTAGTACAGTCTTTAAAAAAATCATTTTTCCACAAGAAAATATATTCACCAGCAGGTCAATGAATTTAAAATGGTAAATATTGATGTTTGAAATATGCCATTTTTACAGCATTTTTTGTATGGTTTAATGGGGATTTTTTTGTAAACAAAACAGAAATTTTAGTTGACCAAATCAAAATTTCTTTGTAAAAAATACTTGGAAGAATAAATGAATTTATAGACAAGATCAAAATAATTATAATAAATATATAGTGAAAATTTCATGCAGTGAGAGGAGGTATACATAAATCTAATTTATTTTCCAACATTTTTCAGACTGAGAAATATCCCAGCAAGCCAAAGGGATAAAAATCTTTACCCAAGAAATACCATTCTAAAGACATGAAATATATTTTTGATAAATGGTACTAGACATGATATAAACACAAATAAATTATTATTTTATCTAAAAACAAAATATATTATTTTCGGGCTCTGCCAGAATTTTTTTCTCCACTATATAGCATACTGACAGTGACTTCAAGAACCAACATAAATATGCATGAATAGTGAATAAAGTAATTTATTGTCTCTAATAGTATACAAATGAGCTTAAAAGTGTATATTTTTAGCATTAATACATACGTAGACAAATGTCTAGGAAATGGTACAACATTTATGGGCACGGTAATGCACAGATGACACGTGCGTGGCACTTTTACCATTAAATATAATGGATGGAAGAGAAAATGAAAAGTTGAAAGTAATTTGCATCGTCTGTAAAGGTTTAAAGAGACTATACAAAGTCATGTATTGATGAATACTGGAAATAAATATAAATTTTCATCATAACAGTATAAACCAAATTTTACAGAACCTTGGTGCCAACCATTGCTCTGGTATCACTTATCTAAGTATAAACGTTTAGAATATTTCGAAACTGATTTTTAAATTCAGCCAAATGGGATATAACAAGTAAATTTTTAAACCTAAAAACTACATCATTTTAAATACTAATAAAGAAATACAGAAGGATAAAATCGAAAATTTACTTTTGAACTTAGTGATGGAAAATAAGCATTTAAATCAGAAAATAAATTCAAGTTAGATTTTTACTAATTTTAAAAGAATGAAACTGGAAATTTTGAGACCAGTAATTATTAGAATTTATATCCACAAATTAATAAAAAAATTACCTGGAATAATCTATCCTTGGAACTAAAAGAACTTTCAGGAAATAGTTAAGCGCGCGCGCGCCAAGCGCTTAGCCTGGTCAACAAACAACCAACCAACCACCACCAGAGCGCGCGGACTAATGCGCAGTACCCAGATTCTAGGACCACAAAGCGCGCCAGACTAAAGCGCATGCGCGCATACGTTTAAAACATCTGCAGATAACCTCACGCTGCATAAAAATGCTGCATAATCAATAATGCCAGGAGTTACAGTTAGGTGTGAATCCCATCTTGTTTGTGATTGATCAAGTTCACTTTAAATAAATTAAAACACAAACAGAATTCTGATTCCTTGGAAACATCATCAGTTCACAACAAAAAACAAAAACATATGAAAAATGAACAAGACAAATTTAATACAAATACTAATAATCTAAAATCGCAGGAAATCAAGCGAATAAATCTATTAATTTATATCTATATAAATCTTAAAGAAAATCTCAAATATTTACCAGAAATTCCAAGAAAAGAACAGAGTTCTAAATTCACTAATTCCTTGTAAACGTGTTGCAAGCAATGGCGGCGCGCTTTAAACCGCTGCATCCAGTTCTGTTCTCGGCGCGCATTAATTTCTTGAGCGCATGCGCGAGGACCGCCCGTCACAAAATAATTCCGCATAATGTTATGGTGAATTTTGTTCATCAAGACAGTTCCGAAAAATGATAAGTATTTATTCTTATCAATTGTAAATAAAATGTAATTCCGATATTACATTAAATAAATTCATATCATTTGGTAGACGACATACGCCCGCGCGCAAAGATCAATGTTTAAATGTTCAAGCGCATGCGCGCGTATCCACGTCCTGGCACTGCAGTTGTAAGCCCCAGGTACTTACATATTTCTAGCGCCACAGCGTGTATGCGTGTAGCGCGCACTACGCAAGCAACATATCGGCCAGAAAATTAACAGACAACTGTTTCTTTAAAAGATGGTCAATACAGCTATATTTCAAATCATGCTTTTATTATTATAAGAATATATAATATTATGTGTATTTTTTAACTAAATAGCACAGGTTTTAAAGCAGTGTTATAAAACTAAAGGTTCAAATGAGATTGAACCATGCAAAGTATCTATAAACTAAGCTGAAAATCAAACGAAATCAGTTGTTAAATAAATATTCGTACAAATATTTTAAGTATTCACTTACTTTTCCGTAAATTATTAATCCGATCTCTATTTCAAATTTTTAAATATAAATAAATCCATCCATACCACAATGTCTACATGTTGTCTGGAAACCTGACTTTGTCGAGTGCGTACGCGCATGCGCCCGCGCGACGTGCTGAACAAAATGGCCAACCCGCACAAACACTAAGATCTACATCACAATAAGAAAAGATGCAAAAACAAAATTCAAATAACACAATTCATATTATCAACCAATAAAAAATATACGAACATACATATATAATATGTTAATGTTCAAGAAATACGTGATGAAGCGTAAATCCAGTTTCACGCGCGTACGAGACTCCTCAATGAACAACTGCACTTGTGATTCACTAAGAACCGCCGCCATTGTTAAATATTCGTATTAAATAAGTAGATCCAAATTATATCTTTTACATTTAATCGCCTCGTTATAAATTCCTTAAATCATTATACAAACGAATATTAAAACAATTCGCATATATATATATATATATCCATATCTATTACAAACTTATTCCACCAAGCTTAATAATGACAAGAATATTAACGCGCGCTTGTTGCGCATGCGCGGTCTTGAATTTGAACATGTGCGCCCCATCCTAAGAACGGAAGCGCATTCGCGCCTACGTCTGTCTCAGGTTTTTCCTACAAAACTGTCCTATATAAACTGTATGATACACCAGACTAAAATATTCAAGATCAAATGCGCATGCGCGTATGCACATAATGATTAGCATCCAGACAGCATACATCTCCTATCCACATTATACCGCGTTTTTTTATCAAACGTCGCATATACAAATGCACATTTCACAATAACTATGCACCAATGCAGTTAAATCAGAAGCACATTTAAGTGCACCTTCATTGTACGGGTCATAGATTTGCAGTCAAAATATACATCTCATTACGCAGAACGCATTGCATAATTTGTTTAACTAAATATTAACTGCGTGAAAATAAATGCATGCGCCAATATATCGATTAAAGCGCGGAATGTCATATGAACTAAGTAAAATTGTTCAAATCAAGCATGATCATAATATCTTAACCTACATGTAAACCGGCCACTGAACATATATTAAAACCAGTCAGAAAGGAATGGTAGACATGCACGAGATAAAATTGGAGAACAAATTTATGTATCTAATTTTACAAATATAATTTTAAATTTATCACAATATCCAATGATACATGTACAATATACCTTATCATGGAGATAATACATATATTCATAAATAAATAGCTCACCTTTAAAGGGTAACGACTAAAATCACGCCATCCTTGTACCACGATAACAAAATCCAAGATGGCGGCCATGCGCCATGACGGTCATGTAAGATATTCAAATGCACATGACAACAGAACCGTTAATAAACGTGCACTTTTTTTACATTAAGCCACAGGTTTAATACATACATATTATACAGCGAGTTAAAAACAGAAAATATTATTTCTATCCAAATTCTTACTTCAAAGTTTTCACAAAAACATGATTTATATTATTAATAAACAAGACACGAGGTTACATCCGTTTTTCGTATATATTAATCTATCTCAGTGATTCAATATTATCAACGTGTAACTAACACACATGATTTCATATAATCCATAATGTTTGAAAACGTTTTTCGAACAAGCGTAAACTCTAGCATGTATAAAAAACGGTTACGAATATAATTATAAATCACATATATCTCTATACACACATGCACACTGTTCTCCAGACATTGTATATTTAGAACTACATACTTCAAAAAAATAACTACTACATGTACAACACCACCTGGTTTAAACATTCAGTAGATACCAAGGTCAGACAGTTTGTGCCCCTTGTTACGCCCTTTTCTGAAATCAGCACAAAATATGCACATCCGCGGTAAAAAATAGTCCCCAATAAGTAAGCCGAGTTTAATGAATACAGTGCACTTAATATCGACAAAGAAGCATGTTAACATAAGCGACGTGCAATGTTTACATAATCAGGTTTATAATATCAAGTCGAGTTTAAAGCAATTGCTACTGTCAACTGTAAGAAAGTCAGTGTATAGATAATACAAGGCATGTCAGTAGAATATGTATGTATCTGAAACTATCTCAAACTAGACGTGCATAATCGCTCCATGATATTTCACTAGACATCCCCAGCGCAACCTCATATCCTTTTAAACTATTTTGGCGGTTATCAAAGACTGCGCATATGTCTG
Source organism: Mactra quadrangularis (assembly GCA_025267735.1). Taxonomy (NCBI): domain Eukaryota; kingdom Metazoa; phylum Mollusca; class Bivalvia; order Venerida; family Mactridae; genus Mactra; species Mactra quadrangularis. Next base: position 20,532,085 of record CM046299.1, read on the forward strand.
ACATAGACAAAGCTACGCGAGGCGGCGCGCATGCGCGGCGTACCTTTTTCGCGTATTTTAAACCATCCCTTACGTATGCATTTATATAATTGTATTTCTCAAAATCTCGAATCTTTTACAATACTTGAAAAAAAGGATTACACACATGCCTCATATCAAGTCTACAATGAGCGCGCCTACGCCGCAGACAAAACCATCATATTCTTAAACAATTAACCTACGCATTCCAGACTAAAATATAACTTACAATAAACTTCAATCGAATCAAACGCCCCAACTGGCAAATTGCATAAACTTAGATACAGTCTAATGAACATACTAGCATGACAATTTAGCTATAATTATAAAACATATCTTAAACTACATGTGCTCTCTACATAGACGGCGTCCGCCATTTTCTTTACATACATGCGCATCTACGCCCGCCTTTACATTATCGAACGCCTTATGCATAAGAAGTAGAAGACAAGCGGATATTTATGCATACCATGCAGGTTAACAATCAGTGACACTGTCGTAATATCCCGCCCAAAACCTGCTTTAAACCTCGTGTTATATAATCTACCATGTTTTAAAATACTCTGAGTCAAGATTGTGAAAAACAGTAGTTCACGCTTAAGAGCATTTGAATCAGCATATCTGCGCTGCAACGTTACATACTGAGGTAGAGATAGACAAAAATTTAAAAAATATGTACGAGAATATATTAAACTTCTTAACATGAAACGAGTATTTATGTAGAGCGCATAGACATTATTATGCGCCATAATTTAGAATGACATTAAATTACAATAGTAGCTTGGCCATGTGTTACTTGTTTTAAGTCTAGACAGCCATTTCCCTTCATAGATCCCCATATAACATTATCCAATGAATATAAGAGTAGTAACAAAAAATGTCTGGTAAAAATGCAAACTGAATACACTTAAAATACAAGTAAATCCGCGACAACATTGCATTACACAGGCATATAACTACTTGAAAATCGTAAGTTTAAACATAATGTATGTGTTGCCGAGTGAAATACTTATAATTAATCTAGATACAGGCGATAAATTTAAACTTTTCCATTACAACGTCACCTAGACAAGCTTTCATTAATGCATAAACTAACGAAAACTAGAACAAAAATGTAACACAAATGAGATATTACATACCTTGTCGCATATTTATGTAAATTCCTTTGTATTATAAGATCATTTTGACCTTCGATCGTATAATCCAGTACTAAGGCAGTAAGAAAATCAACATAAGTTACATCCAGATTCTCCAACACCTACGAAATAAAACCCTCACTAACTCACATTTTTTACAGAATACACTCGTATCTAACCTTAGTAGTCAAAAGAGCGGTCCTTTTTGGGTGCGATCGCCCATCCATCCCGATTTTTGTCTGAACGTATAAAAACCCCTGCAAGTTTTACTAAAACTATTCAGCATGTTATGCCTCCATGACACATGCTATATCCAACATGGCCGCTTAGACTCTGTGATAAAAACATAACACGTGACCAAATAGGCGGACTAGTAACAATCATTGGCAATAGATACGAATACTTGAAGCAACTTTTTATTTCTACTGGATTTAAAAACATGATACGAGGAAAAAAATATTGAATGGATTAAGCTTTGTGTCACATATCGTTACAATTTTTGGATCAATACTTGCTTTTATGCATCTAGTAATTATCGAGTCAGATAAATAGACGGCAGATTGTGAAATAATAGTGCTTCTGTTTCTCAGTAAGGATTTTCAATAGAAAATCTTAACACAATGAAACACAACTGGAGTGGAAAAATGGTTTAATTTTTTGTAACTCATTAATAATTTTTTTAACCTAAATGTACTTAATGATTTAAACTACTAACATACTAGAACACTAGGCATTAAAAATATCCACTTTTTCATTATAAAATAATATACAAGTTTAACTTTAAAAAAACAACACATCTGATGTTTTTTCTATAAAACTTGCTGATTAATATTAAGACTGTTAAATCCACTGTTGGGAATCAGATTAAATTCAACAACTTAACTCCATGGTTTTAGAGGTCTAATCACAGAAAAACTTACAACAACAGAATTTTCTCATCCAAAACACTTTTTCCACAACTCTCATTTTATTAACAAAACTATCCAGCTCTTAACTTCTACTCACTATTTGTTTGTTCATTAACTAAATCACTAACAACATGAAGTTACAAACAGACAAAAGATCACAAAATTAATATTAAAAAAAAAACTCAACTCATAATATCTAAAAGTTAAACATCACTATTTTTATACTATAAAAAAAAACAGTAATAAACAACAAAAGATTTTTTTTGTTAAACAGAACTCACACTATAGCAATATTTTTCATGTATATATACATCACTGTATGATATTCATTTAACCTCCTCTAATCATAATACTTTTTGAAGTCACAAAAATCTATCCAAGCTATTTAGATACTAGATCATATGCTTTAACGTTGTTTGACCTGACCCGATTTCAACCTTAATCTAACAAAAAATACACCCAATGTATAGTGTGTGAGCCGAGTACCATTGATTCATTAAACTGCAGTTAAACAGTATCACTGAAGCCGGATACCAACTGAACACTACTGATACTAGTTACTATTGGCATCTTCTATCACTGGTTCCCAGTAACATGTGCACTTACTACAAGCAGGGATCTCAAACCCTGTCACAATAAAAACAGGCATTGTATTCTGTTTCAGAGAGATGAATTAAACAAGTAGCACAGACAAAAACACTGTGATTTTCTTAAACCACTCTATGAGGTTAAAGTTTTGTTACAGGGGGGCTGGGGAGAAAATACAAGGTCTTTGGCAAACAAAGAAACAAGACTCAATATAAAAAATATCAACATGTGAGATATTGGTTGTAAAAAAAAAATATGTTGAAAAAAATAACACATTTTATTTGATAAAAGGGGAGCCTTGTAGATTTTTTTTCAAGTGGACTTCTTAAATGCATAGATTTTTTTACTCTACTAATATACTTTGGTGAATAAAAATACACTATTTAGACTCACATTTTATATAAAATAACTGACCAGAGACTGTTAAACTTGAAAATGGTCAGTATACATTGACCATACAGTACATTGACCCATAGACAACCAATCATAAAAAAGATGGAAATATAAAACTGGTCACATGATAACAGTCAATGACAACTGACCAATGATAAAATATACTTGATGGTAGTTTAAACCTAGTTAACCAATCAGGTTTAACTACAACTGACCATCTACTGGACAGTAGTATAGAAAATAGTTTACAAGCTTCACTGACCATGGAGAGTTTTACTACAGTTTTCACTGGTCAAGATAATAAATAGGTCTAATCTAATTGGTCAGGGGGCAGGGCTTAGCAATGGTCACTATCAGATTAACCAATCCAAACACAATGACCTTTCAATGACCTCTGGGATACAGGTAGATGAACTTATAATGAGTTTAACACACTACTAGAGAGATTTATGTTGGATAAGAGCCTCAGATTATCTCTCTCTGTGCAGTATTGTTGGGGGTAAAGGGGAGTATAAGGGTGAAATAAATCAATACAGTGCAAAAACACGCTTTTTTCATCTTATAATGTGTGTAAAAAAGTAGGATGCATGAATGAGTTTCAATGAAAAAAACTGATTTAAGAATTTCTCAAAATCTGAAATGATTTACCATAACATCAAAAGGTCAGGCCGAGATCTTTTTGTATTTGAGGAGAGACACATTAAAAATGATACTTAAGAGGGGGAAATATAAATTTGGTAATAATATTGTTGTACATTTTTGAAGCTCTTGAAAATTATATAAATGGTTTACTTATTGTTTTCTCTATGACTAAACTAAATCTAGATCTAATTAGGAATATAGTTACAAGGTAATTATTCAAAGACAAGAAAATGAATAAAACAACAAATTGAGAATACTGAGAGTTAATAAAGATTAATGACAAGTTCATATATAACTTGTTCTAGTTTTTTCACAAGAGGCTATTGACATTCTTTTTGGAGTTTTCTCTATCTCAAATTTTTATAAATTCCTAAGAATAGATTTAATCCATTTGTTTTTTGTTCACAATTATAAATGTGGTAGCTTGTCTATAGATGTAAATTCATGAAATGACCATTTAATATTTTACATTCTTAGACTAATAAGCTATGACCAAGCACTAACCAAATTGATGGAATTTGAAGATATGGCATGATTTTATAAATAAATATTAATGCTAAAAACAAATGGTTGAAATTCATGAAAAATTTAGTTGGGGATGAGTAGCAAAGTGGTGAAAATATTGTATGATCAAACTATTTTTAGACAACTAAGGTTTAAGCTAGGTTCAATACCCAGCCCATAAACCATGTGTCTGAGAGCCAAATTGAAATAAACTCATTCATGAAATGAAATTCAGATATATGCCTTATAAAATTGTTAGGAATTCTAAGACCATCTTTAATACATCTCATTAGGAAGAAGGCAAGGAATATATAAGGAAAATGTTTATTTATAAACATAGAACATACCATGTAAACAAACAAACAAACCATAAAATGTAAGAAAATAACCAAACATTTTGCTACTCAGTGGATGAGTTAGTATCAACCATTTTGTCTAACGCGCTCAGTATACAATATTATACAACATTTTCATATATAACATACATACATTAAAACCTTTACTACTACATACATACATACATACATACACTGACTGTATAGTATAACTAAACTATAAGATCTTTTAACCATTCATTTTGTATGTCAGAAAACATAAACTGTCATAAGACATCCTGCTCACTAAGTTACATTGAAAATGTTTTTTGTGACATGACATCACATCATGCTATATATAGAATCATCCCACCATGGTAATTAATAAACTTTATGCATTAACGCATAATAATTAAAAAAAGCATGTATTATTCTTAACTTACTTTTCAAAACATTGGCTTCATACTAAAGATTTATGCTAACTTTATAGAATGTAATTTAAAACGATAGTGCCAATATAAATCTATGTTGAAAATGAAGTATAAACATACAAAGGGGCGTTTTTTTTTATCAAAATTTAAACGTAACTTTTGTTAATCTTAAGACTATGTTTTAAAATAAAATGCCTGCCTATGGCTAAACACAAAGTAAAAATTTATTCAGACAAGAGTGAAGTTCTCATGGTATGCATTAAATACATGCCGCAGTCGATCGATTTTACCATTTGAAGTAAGCGTCTCAGCGTTTCTATCTTTTACATGGTGATTCATGACTTTTTTACCATGTTTAATCAGTCATAATTAAAACATATTTCAAAAAAAATAAACTAGCCTCCCTATGGATTTAATAAAGGAGACTGTCTGGACCACAAAATGAGATATGTTCATTTAAATTTTTTAACATAAACTTTAACAAACTGAACCTTTGTCTTTAAATGTCTTGCCGCCAGGCTGAATCGAAAAAATTCTTTGTTTTCAACACAAATTATTTCACCTGTTTGAATTATTTTCTGTAACAAATGGTACACATAGAATCCAATGGATTCTTAGCAACATTCAACATTTAAAAGTCAGTTTTTTGGGTTTTTTTGACTGGCACGTTTTGGATAAGCCAAGGACCAGTTAATTTCATATTCATCCAGGCAACCGAATGATGCCACATTCTTCAAGGCTAAATATTTCTTGCTCATGAAAAACTACATTCATGAAGAAAATTTTTCACATTTTTCTAAAAATATCAGGCAAAAGTAAGTATGTTTATAAAATAAATAATTATTATTTATATGTTATTTAAATTAGTCGCATGTAAAATCATATCAACAAAATATATATATATAACTAACAACATATTTCATGGGTTCCAGACTAAAGTCCAACAAAAATGGTGGATTATTTTTTACTAAAACTGTGGGTTTTTTAACAAAATAGTGGATATTTAAGTATTTTTATCATCTTTCGTCAACCAGAAATTTTCAAACAATGTAAAGTTTAAGCTGTTCCTTAAAAAAGATTAAACAATATAAATCCACCTGAAATGATTCATGAGATTAAATATCTACTAACATCTACATGATTGTATACACTTTATATAAAGTGACAACACAAATTTATAATTATAAACAGTAAGAACATAAGGGTAAAAATGGAGGGATAAATGGGCGGCCATGTTTTATTCCCGCTTTCCTTCACAAATATAATTATGTAGATAAGTATTCACATGTATAATAATACCGCGCCAGCAGATCACGCGATTACGTGTCCACTTCATACATGTACATCAGTTTTAAATTTCTCCTCGTACATTCAAACCTTTTGCTAATGGTAGCATTTTCTATATAATATTTTATAAACCATTCAGTAATTTCTGAAATCTATTATTAGCTACACACAGTCAAGCAAACATTATGTACAGATGTGCAAGTCAACCTTGGTCTAGCATACATCTGTTTAAATTTGTAACTTTTCAAAGCAAGTGTGGTATAATCAAAGTACTGCAAGCACTGATTGTTGAGGAAGTATTGTGCAAGTATGAATAATAATATTGCTTGCATGCTGTTTGGAGAAGTGCTGCGTTATTGGATGAAATAAATAGGTTGAAATTGTAACATTTTACATTGAAAATTTAAAATCTTATAATTTCACTAATGTATGTAAATATTTGTATTAAGTTAAATTATATTAATCTAACTATAATTGTATTAGTACTAATAAAAAACAGTGAGAAATTAAATGATGGCCAATTTTGGGATAATATTGTTTTATTTCAACCCTTAAACTAAGCAGAATTTTCACCTGTGACTAAATGTTCCTTGAAAATATTTTTCTTATCTCATACAATGAAATAAAAATTTATTTAACCTAAAAAATAATTAATAACTTCAGTATTTTGGTTTTTATAAATAGCTAAGAAAAAATATATTCATCTTTCAAAAAATAATAATGGAAGACAAAATAATTATGACTGCAGCAAACATGACCAAGTGAGAATGGACAAATAATAATTATAATACTGGAATAGTTATGATTCATGACATTAAAAGTTGTTTATGGGAAGGAATTTAATTTTATTTAATTCTTTTAACTTATAGCCCATTGTAAATTATAACCGAAAGAATTAAATAAAACAGTGAGGTCTTATAAATTAATATATTCACTGAATATATATTTATTATATGAAAATTTTGTACATGTAATTGTATCAATAGACATAGACTATGGGTAAAATATTTCAATGTAACAAAACAAGAGAATAAAAAGAGCAAAATAAACAAACAAAAATATTTTTTAAAAAAAAACACCATAGAAAAGCATCATTGTATTGAAATAACATAGAAAAATGAACAACCAAGCATACAAGATTTTCTAGCCAATTAAAGCTATAGGAAAGATAAAATTCACTTTTTTCTACCAGCCTACATTTTCAGCTTACTTAAAACCAACCAATGGTAAATCAGCAATTAAGATAAAAATCATTTAAATGTATCAAGTAACCAGTACTTCTGGACATCTTCAACAGCCTATTAATTACATGCCTCATAAACCATGATAAAAACACACCCACTTGTCAGTGGTCAAGATAGTGAATAGATTAAATACTATTGGTCAAAAGATACTACCTTTCAACTAATGGCCATGGTGTTTAGCCTATGACGGGCTACTGGGTTTATTTTTTCACTCATATCATAAGGAGAAAATTGCTACATAAAATGGTTAGTTAAATTCAACACAAAATATATAAGTAAGTTAATATATATGCACATATTATGAAGGTAGGAGCAACCAATTTGCAACTTCTGTTTGGGATGCTTTCAAAATTTTTAACATTTTTTATACAAATATGTATAAAAGTTAAGAATGGACACAAGACATATTTATGAATAAACAAAACTCACCATTTCATATAGAAAATGTTTATGCATTTATTTCAACCTTGTATATAATCAATGAATACAGAATTAAGTAAAACTCTCCAAAAACAACAACAACAAAATTCATAATTCGGAGGCATTGGGTCAACAACATATTAAAAAGGGGGCATGGGTGAAAAATGATCATGAAATAATTTTATTATAATATATAATGAAAAATATGTAGGATGATTACCTGCACAAAAAGTAAAAACAATTTGTATAACATATTCCAAACAAAATTAATTAAAAACAATGGCAATTCTAGAGAAGCATAGCATGTCACAAAGTATATTATTATATGTTTGTTCAGAGACGGTCAGAGCTCAAAATTCCATGTTCCACAACCAGAAAAATTAACTGTTGCTCCATTTTCCCATATTTTCTATTATTCTTTCTGGTTGAGCTAGGGAGTAAGTTGGGTTTTTTTACTTAACCCCATCATACGTCTGGCAATACTGAACTGACTTTTTGGCAATTTAAAATTTAATATTCTATCAACCATTCAAAAATACTGTTTACTAAGTTTCATACAAAACGTCATTTATATAGTTAGCTATTTATCTAATGTATATTTGTGTAATGCAAAATATAAAGATGACAATCAATTGTCCTATGCAAATATTTTTCATTTTGGAAATAGGAGGACCAAATTTTTTATTTAAAAAAAATGTAAACATCATCATGTATTATCAAAGGCTACAGCAAGTTTATCTTACTCAGTTCAAACCCTAAAATTAATTAAAGGACTGAAATACAGACAACATACAGGCTTAATAAACACACAAATTGGGAAACACTAGAAATGTGTATTTACAAACAACAGATTGATCAAATACATACAAATTATACATCTCATATGATCCTTTATATATTATTCTAATACTTAAAAAAGGTTACATTTGACAAAATTACTGGGAATATAAAAAATATTCTTTTCTTCAAAGTAACATGGGTTTGCCATAGACTAATTTAATGTTAACACCTGTGTTCGAAAGTCAACTCAGAGACCCCAATTTTCACTAAGTGAAATAAGCAGTGGCTGTTGTCTGGGACAACATTCATCAATTCTGTTAATCAAAATTCTGCAAGGTCAGCAACAAAATGGAGAAAAGCTGGCAAATTGTAATGACAACAAATTTACAAATTCCAAATTCACACAGGCAGCTTGTATTAGGTCTAAGCTTTGTTGATATATATTTTTATTTGTTTTGCCATTGCAGGGAACAGTCTTTGTCTTAATCCATTTGACAGTCATGGCTTAAACCCAATAGCCCGAAGCACGGGCCAAGTGAAAATTAATTAGGGTTAGAGAATATTACCTATTTCATATACCACTACCAGTATTCAGGGTATTTGATAATTTACCTCTTTTACTATATAAAATAAAAATCAGGCTTGTGGTCAAGAAAATTTACGATGATGACTGTTTAAGTCTCCTAGGACAAGAGAACATTTACCAAAGCTAGCAAAATAAGTAATTCATACAATTTGGCTGGTAGATTTGACTTATTACTATAAAAAATACAATTCAGGCTAGTTCTAGAGAAATTATAAACTGAAGACAAGGACAGGACAACTAATTTTATTTGTTTGGCTTGGCCTGACAGGAAGAAAACCTAACATTTATAGCATGGAAGCTAAACCACCTATTTTGTCTAGAACTTACATATTTTTACCTATAAGAATATACCATAAACTCTTGATAGAACATATATACATTAAAAAAAATATGAAAACAAATATTTTACAAGAGGTACTTAGAATGTACCCTAGGATGTTATTATGTACCCTACGTTTTTTATATGAATTAAAGAGGATTGAAAATTAAAAGTGATAAAATATGTAATATAGTTTACATGATTTGTTCATACATTGCATTTTTGTGGTAGCAAGTTAAGGTATTCCTATGAAGTATAATATTAAAACCATTACTTTTATTTCTAATATTTCAATGATGGGAAATTTCAAGTGAAAAAAAATGATGGAATTTTTATCAGACCATAACCTTTATGCATTACAGATCTTCAGTGTTTAAAATTACAATTTGAAAGTGGTTGCTGAAAACTGTCAGTTAATGCACCTGCTGTAAGATGGGAAGCAAACTCGAGGTATCATTGAATTTTATTCAACTGTCAGTGGTGCAAACAAACATTGCTGATTTAAATTAATTGTAAGTACAGAAGAACTATAGTATCTAAATCAGCAGGGTTAATGTATGTGCCACGGACAGTGAATGAACTTTAAATGAACTTCAACAATAGTTCATAGGGAATGTTTAGTTTGACCAAATAAAAAACTGATGGTTCAGTACAACTAGACAACTGTGAACAGCAAACAGTATGATCATGGAGTGCACTTTACATGGGCATGGAGTGCACTTTACATAGGCATGGAGAGCATTTTACATAGGCATGAAGTGCACTTTACATAGGCTTACAGTGCACTTTACATAGGCATGGAGTGCACTTTACATAGGCATGAAGTGCACTTTACATAGTCATTAAGTGCACTTTACATAGGCATGGAATGCACTTTACATAGGCATGGAGTGCACTTTAAATAGGCTTACAGTGGTGGTCTCGACACAAATGAGCACCTGGAAATTTTATCAAATAAACAAAGAACTTTTTTCTGAGCTATGAAAAGGGAAAATCTGAGCCTTATACATTCAAGTAATAATCATACCAGCTATACAGATCATTTCAATATGGCCAAGTAAACAGGTTCCTAATCAAGCTATGCAGAAAAGCATGTATCATTAAATACCCCACACAGATTAAATTATCCACATACATTCTTCTGTGATAGATAAAATTATACAGTGCCCATCAAAAGTTTGGAGACATTTTCACTTTGTAAGCCTACTTTTTTATATTGGGTTTAACACCATGTCAACACAATATTTTAGGTCATTTTACGGCATCCAGTGCAATTAACCTAGCTTCCCTGGACCCTTGTCAATAACCAGTACTCACCTACCCTTCCACAAGGCCGGAAACTTCTCCATATATCTTATTAATGGAGGAAAAAATCGACATTATTGTCAAAATTTCATGGAAGGGTGTAACCTCTCGGGTGGTATTTGAACCTGTACCCCCTTCGGGACATGAGATTCCAAATCCCGGCGCGCTTCCAACTGCGCCACTGACCCGGGTTCTAAGCCTACTACATAGGTTTAATCTAAAATTAGATTACCATATATTTTGAAATGATTTTTTAATTTAAGTTTTGCTTTTTTTTGTTATGGTACTATTTGTAGTTGAGACTACCAAAGTAGCTTCAAATATTTATAATAGAAAAAATACATTGAACTTTTTTGGGATTTCAGATGCCGAATCTATTAATTGTAAAGCATTCACAAAATTTGTTTTCATTTTATCCCCAACAATACTAAATATATTAAAATAATGGTTCTACTAAAATAATTCTTGAAATTCAAGAATTTTAGTTGAATTCCCTTGTCTCGAAACTTTTGGTAGGCACTGTATTTAAAACCTGACATGTAATACTAGCATGTGCAACTTCATTAACATAAAACATAAAGTGAAGACATATGACTGAAAATATTTCATTTCATATTCAAAATTTGTATCAAATTTGTACATGCCAACAGTTATTTATGGGAATTCTTACCCCCAAAATAATCAAGTCACACTTAACTTGAACCCTAAATTATAAACTATTAAGAATTAATAACTCATAAATTTATCTTTGTATGTGTTTATTGCATTTTGTTACACACTCAAATTGAAAGAAATCAAGTATTTAAAACTCTCAGTCAACACTTATTTGGTTACTGAAATGGGGGTCAGCTCACCAAACCCACTTTCCTGGTCAGTTTTTCTATCACCAGTATTAGTTTACCCTTTGACAAAGAGCTGACAACTTTCAACTGTCAGAATAAAAACCAGGTACTCGGTCATCGGCATTAATTTTTTCAAGCACCAGTCCAATTTATTATATTTATAGCCATAAACAAAACAATCAACTAGTCTCACTATGAAATAAGTTATTTTCATTAACCCCAATCAATTTTCACTAGTCCCCGGCTTTAGGCTATGAGGTTGACACTGACTTTGGACCAGAATCAAACCTAGTTCAAAGTATTTTAAAAAAGAGCACTCTATTTTGCCATTATAAACCATAGCACCACATTCAATGTTCTCTATACATGCTATATTATTTCTTCAAAAAGGAAACAAAAACAAATTAGTAGCTGCAGTTTATAAAACAATTTCATGAAAAAATAAAGTTATTTTATCTGTATAGAGGGTAAATCTGTAAAAATCTCTAAGTATAGACAGCACTGCTAGAACATTTTAATCTTAGACACAAACTAGAGTAAAAAAAAAACACTTCATTTTTTTCATCTTATTTTTCTTTATGTGAATTTTGTCACATTTTAGTTTTATATCACAAATAAATGATACAGCATATAGAGGATAAAAGCATCAAATTTTGATAATAACCATTCTAGGGAGAAACATTCTAATAACATAATAGACACATATCTTTGTCTCGACCTTCCAGTCTCATCCACTCTAGTATGTATGGTGTGACTCATGGTAAACTAAGAGGGTTGAGATAGTGTTTCCAGATTTAATATGACATCAGTTTGTACAATGTGCCATATATACAAAATAGAAGTTCAATCCAGTAACTTACCTTTTGTCACTCTCTGTCTTGCATTTCTTGAGTTTCCTTAGCATCTTTGTATCAACTTGGGACTTGAATTCTGAAAATACACCGATTCAAGCAATGGTGAATACTAATTTATTTAGTCTTAAATGTGAAAAACATGGAAGAATGGAAGAAAGATTAAAATTCTTAGAATCCTGAAACTCTTGAATTTCCAGATATTTTATATGAAAAAAAAAAACCTGTTCTCAGGCCCTAAAAATCCAGAACTTCAGAACTAGCCCTGAAAACTCCTAAACACTTTCTTTTACCCATGTATGGAAACAAGTTCTAACATTGCTCAAGTTTATAACATATGTCTGGCTTTTATACTTAGTACAGCAGTACATGCAATAATGAGTAAAGGGACTGGTTTAGTTGAATACGCTAGGTGGGGTAATGTGATAATAATAAGTCATCAAATCATTATGTATATATATAGCAGGTTTAGCGCAAAATGGACATAACTCACTCTTTTCTTATATTGAGTAACGACCGTTTTGCGCTAAACCTGCAATATATACAAAAACCCTCTCCTACCTCTATGTACAAGTAAGTTCATATTTATATTAAAGTCTTGCTCTCGTATGCAGTACAGTAGTACTAAGCAATGAAGACAAAAGTGACTTCTACAGACAAATACCCTTGGATACCTTAAATACCCTTAAAGGGTCAAGGCAAATTTGCATGATTACATTTTTTCCATCTAATACAGCAACCTTTCTATCTATATAACTAAGCATTCAATATGTACTGAAAAAAAATTGACTATATTCCAAACTGGCTAGATTTATGCCAAGTGGTCAACAGTTTGGCTGTAGACGATCATTAACTTGTGACACAAACAGATAGACATAGATCAATTCATTTATCTGGTTGCCATGGTAAAACATACAAACAAAAAAAAAAACATTCAACATATCCTTTAATAGCTTGTGCAAGTTTTTTTGTACTTTTGATATAAATTTATCATGTTGTAAGACAATTCATCCGTGTTTAAGTCATTAATTTAATTTCCATGACTGTCCAAATTTATTATGCTATACATGAGTAAAAGTTCAAATTTTTAAAATCCAGAAATCCCTGATTTTCATGATTTCAGCAGCCATTTTACATAGGAAAGAACCTTTATCAGTACCAAAAATCCTGAACTTCAGTATAATTCCTGTTGACCATTATCCCTGGTAATAATTATAGCAAAGGGCAAAATTATCAGCTAGCCTGAATATGTAAAAGAAGTAATTTCCTCTAACCTCAGTGGCGACATTAAGGCTTACCCATTTAATATATACCGAGGGCTTAGTGCAAAAGGGTCATAACTCACTTTTTTTTAACTTAAGTTACGAACGTTTTGCACCAAGCTTGTGATATGTAAACAATATTTAAGGCATATTCTTTGTCCTCGGCACAACAACATAACTAAAATGGTTCTTTGAATATTTTAGTTCAGTAATGAATATATCAATCATCAGTATTTCTCAAGCTGTTAATACTGACTCTCACTTCTTGACCAAACATAGAAGTTACCATGGCGGGAGAGAATACTGACATATAAAGCAAGAAAGGTCAAATCTATTGTCCTAACTTTGTTTATTTCAGAATCAATGTAAACACAATCAGTGCTGATACATTCTAAGCCGAATAGCCATATTTGTTTGTGCACACAGGGCTTTTTCCCTTATATATTAGGGGCCGTTTATAGGCGCCTTCCTCTCTAGAAACTTCTTTAAAATCATGCAGTTTTCCCCAAACTTGGAATTTAACTTGGATTTTTTGTTCCCCTATCTATAAAATTGCGTTAAAATTTCCCCAAATGTTCTGTATAAAAAAGGCCCCAGGCCTCTTCCCCAAATACTGAAAAAAAAAGCCCTGACACATGATAATAATTTGAGGGTTGCCGGCAAGACTGTAGTAAGTGCATTTCCTAAAAGAGGGAGTTACTACAGTCTTGCGGGCAATCCTCTATGTACATGTCTCAGGAGAGTCTAAACCTGTTGTCCAAGTTAGTTCACTGGAAGATCTATATAAACAATATGCGCTGGCCAATTCTTAATGGAACAGCCATATGTGATTATGAACATTAAAAACTAAAAATAAACTATATGGGCCAATAAATACATGTATAACTATCACTGTCCACATTTAACTAAGTCTACCATATTCAGATGTCAACAGGTCAGAATTATGGTTACGTTTTAAAAAATACACCATATACAGTAAAGTTCCACTATTAAGACCACTTTTGTTATTTCTAAATCATGCGATTTTTGACAGTAATTTAGACCCAAATGCTTAATTTTTGAACAAAAGGGTCTCTATAATAAGACCGTTTTGCTATTAAGACCATCTTATTTTGCTGGTCTTAATAGAGGAACTTTACTGTAATATACATTGTGCATGTTGATGTTTAAGTAATATTGAGATTAAAAGAAAAGTATATTTTTTCTAGTTCAAATGAATTAAAAGAGTTCAATATACATTTTTTTTAAATTTCAATGAGCAAATCATAGGCTTAGTGCAAAACAGCCGTAACTCAATTTAAAAAGAGTGAGTTACTATCGTCTTGCACTAGGCCCGCGAAATGCAAGCATGAAGTTTAAAATATAATCACTTTATCTTTTTGTCACATGTATTTTTTTTAAACTCACTGAAATTCATGTACAGTTTAAATTCTTATCACCCCCATTCTGTCTGTCTGCTCTCTTTATAGACTTAAGTCATCAAAAAAGATTATTTCAAGTTTTTAAAAAAAAATCCCTATCTACCTGATTACAGGTCACTTCAAATAGAAAGACATAGGAATACAAAAACGCTACACCTCACACTAAATGTGGGAAAATTTCGACAAACGTTAAATATGAACCTTGTCTTCATGCATCAGCTAACATTAAAATGATGCCCTTTTTTATAACAATGACCAAGATTTGCCCTTAAAGCCATAAGCAATGTTGAGTAATATAAAAGTATAGTAAAATGGAAAAAGAGGGAGGTGATGTCTGTCATTGCAAGTACTATTGAAAAATTGTAACATTTTTTTCCCACAATGTCACGAATGTCGTAACATGAGTAGCCGAGAGTCAAAATATGTATTGAGTAAATGGCGGGCGGTGAATACTGTAGATGTAACGCATAGATATAAATCTAATAATGTATAAATTGTGTATTATCCAATTGGACACTTTTGATTTCATATCAGCATTTTTTTAGATGTGCAGAAAATAGAAATCATCCTAAAAAAATGTAACAATATTTTATTATTGAAACCAATCTGAGTATTTGTTGTTTAAATTTTCAAGGACAATCTTGTTTTAACAAGTATATTCTATCTAATGGTACATAATTTCAAGTCTTAAATAGAGCTTTTCTTATAGTTAATGGTAAAAAGTCTTGGAAGCTAACTGCTTAATTTTGTACAGTGACAAACCCATCTTCTAAAAACATGTAAACTAATGGTAAGTAGATCTTCTTGCAGAAAAGACTTTCAATTCATAATGATAGACATCAACTAAGCAGAGTTAGTGGGCATGGCATAGTGGTCATGGCTTGGACTGGACTCTGTGTTGGTTCAAATCCTATCCAAAACTTACCCCATTGTTTCCATGAGCAAGAAACTTTATCCTTCTAGCTCAATACTGGGGGACTAGGAAGCAGACTAGAAAATGATTATTCAAAGTTGTAATATCTTGTTTCACAATCAAGCCAAAATAAATTTGTATATAAAAAATAGCAGAAAAAAGGAACTGACATCTATAGCAACAATACATAACATGTACAAAAGTAATCTATCACTTTTACAGAGACTATAAACCATTACAGCCAGGGTAAAGGATAAACAAAATTACTTGCAAACCATTACAGCAAGGGTAAAGGATAAACAAAATTACTTGCATTATCGCCATACAACTTAAAAAGACTATCAACATGTACACACATTTATGGAAAACCCTAACTGACATTGGAAAGCTTTTTCCAGCACAGTAGTGATGGATATCAAATTAGTTGGTTGTCCAAAATGTATAATATCTTTGATTGCCTAAAGCCAAACTAGAATACGAGTAGATACATGATGTCAGACTTCTCTAAAATGATGTTTATCTGGTCTTTGCATAATTATTGATTATCTTTCATTATTCTTTATCATCTACATACAAGGGTTATTACTCATAGTCTCAGTAGACAACTACTAACCAAAAAAACACTTGCCCATTTCTCTTCATATTGATATATTTGGACGGCGAAACATTGAATAGAAGAATAAGGACATAGTTTTTTCTATGCCTTCAATGAATAAATCACCTTTTTTTATTTATTCATATTATGTTTTATTCATGTTTCAATGGTTCTACTAGAGGAGAACAAACAAACATGGTTGCCATGCCAAAAGTACAAATAAATATGAAACTAAGAAGACGCCAAGTGTAAGAGTGTAGTTCATCAATTGGACATGCAACAAAACACATTGCTTATCCTGTAAGAATATTCTATATATAATATACTACAGAACATATTAATTGGCTTTAACATGTAGGGGTGTGGAATTCAAAGTTTTTCCCACTTGTCCATGGACAAGTGAAAGCTAAAAATAAACTCAACCAGGATTAAGATGCATTCAGAGCAACAGATAACAAGCGTATTTGCGTAATTACGCAATAAAAAAATACGAAATACCCTTTAAAAAAATTTTTAACGCGTACCAAAAAACGTTGAAAAAATCGGGTTACGCAAAAAAATCGCCGACGATGTGTAATAGGGCCGCATATAATGGAATGGTCTCGTCGCGGAATATGGTTGATCATTTTCACTCGGGCGCTTACGTAATCAAGCTTCTGTAATCAAGCGTCCAAAATGTCGTCAAAAAGACCGTATAAAGTCTTCGTTTGAGAAGTAATCACAGAAAAATGATATTTTTACGTACTTTAAGGCTGATAACTAGTCAGAAATTATTGTAAATAGTGTATTGAACGAAATTATTGTAAGCAGGGTGACTGACAGTTACAACTTCGTTGCTGAATTGATAAACTTGGTCGTCGAGAATTCTTTGGGTCGTGCTTTATGCATTAACATTAAGTCTGATTCAAGGCACTCTGGTGGTCGATTAACCCAAAAAACCATTGCAGAATGGGAAGAAAAAATTCGTAGTCTGCATGGGAAAGGACAATACTAGACTGTGTTGTAAAATTTGTACAAATCACAGAGTCTCTGAAATTGACAAACGTCTGGGCTCAGGAAGGGTCACCTAGTGTACAGATGTCTAGATTATTGAATGTTTTTAAAAAGTACCCTTTCTTTTCAAAATGACCGGGTATCAATAAATTAGTTACCCAATTAAAAATCCCTGGTACCCTATTTTTTCAAAATGAGTGGGTAATTACCCTATCAACCCCAAAAATTATCTGTTGCTCTGTGCATTTGTCTAAAAGTTTTATTCTCAAAAAGAACTATTCAGAACTATGAGAAAAAATAAATGATTCATAATAAAATAGTTCATTGTTGAATATAATTGAAACATTGAGACATCTACATTATAAAGTACTGCTAATAGCAATGCTTTGTTGATGATATGTTCTACGGATTTTTCTAGAAAAAAAATGGGGCGAGCGAAGAAAATTTTTAAAAAAATCTTAATTCAGTTGCTTTATATAGCGGTTTGACCAAATGTTTATGAGCGAGCGAGGAAATAAAAATATTTTTTTGTAAAAACCGTCAAAATTGAGGTGCGAGTGAATCCATAGAACATATGATCAATTTGTTGGGCTTTTTTCCAATGCTTGGGGAAGGGGCCTGTGGCTTTTTTATATAGAACACTTGGGGAAATTTTATCACAATGTCATAGATAGGGGAACAAAAAATCCAAGGTTAACTCCAAATTTGGGGGAAACTGCATGATTTTAAGGAAATTTCAAGAGGAGAAGGCGCCTGTTAATGGCCTCTGTTATATAAGGAAAAAAAGGTCTGATTCCACACCCCTGACATGTGAAACTTGCAATACCATCAGTCAAAGGGAAATATCACATCAGGTTAATCTGTCCAGGGATAAAGTCTTGAAAATCGTCAAAGGTATCAGAAATTACAAGTTTGGAAATGCTTTATACATTGCATTGTATGGATAAATCATCTTGAAAGGAAAACATTTAAAACATCGTTAGAAACAAATATTTTCAATGCCATGAAATATTTAAAATTTCTAAAACTACTGTCAAATGATTTCTAAAAAGAAATCAAATACATAATGGCTGCACAATTATTGGATCATGTGATATATTAGTAGTGCAATATTTTAAGCAAGACAATTTTCAACTATTTGCTTGGAGAGTTGAGTCAAAGTAGAATTCCATAATCAAATGTTTTTAATAGCAATAGGTTTGTTTCCTATAAGGTAGTTTGCAAACATTATTCACAAATTATTACTTTCATGCACAAGGGTGACAGTTCATGATTTTTCAAAAAAACTTGAAAAAAATCCTGACATAGGAAAAGAACCCCTCTTCAGGTACCCAAACTCTTGAATTTAATGAACCAGTCCTGAAAATGTTGACCTATGCATGTATGAAGTTACTATAACAGTCATTGTCTTTAACTTTCTCTAGTACTAGCCCAAGTTATATAGCAAAGGACAAAAATATCCTCTGGTCAGACTGCTTAAAATGTAATTTTCACAAGCCCAAATAAATTTTCACAAGTCCTGGGTTTCAAGCTAGTGTATTCAGGCAATGCCATCTATAAATAAGTTGTTAAAAGTATAAATGAAGGTGAACCATTTCATAGTACCCTGTACATGGAACAGAGACAAGCTGCCAGTGTTTCCATGGTTTTCCAGGCAAAGACCATATATTTCACAAATAATACAAATACTTCCTTTCAAAGTTTTACAATGGGTGTGTTTTGAAAATCACAGACAAAGTGATTACCTGTGCCAACCTAACCAGAGTGAAATATAAAACCTTTGCATAAAGTGCATCAGCACTGATATACGATACTTGAGAATAAAAGTTCATATCTGCTTGCTTGTTGAGAGTCTATATCAACTCTTAACAATCAAAACATTGTCTTCCTAGTTCCAGACAGATTGCCACAGAAAATCTTTTTATCAAGAAAAGGGTTTTTAATAAAATCATAGCAGGCTTTTAGACATAGCACGCACACATGGTAATAGATACAAAGGATATTACTTATTGCATGCAAAGTAGAGAAGCAAATTGTAGCTCTATCAAACAGGCCATTAAACCGTCTACGAGCATAACTTCATTGAGGCCCTTGGGAAGCAAAGGTTATACATGATTGATACGATATAAACAACTAGCATTGTATCATTCAGTAGAAAATTTCTCCCAATGAAACTTAGAAATATATACTCATTTTTTTATAATAAAATAGCATGGAGATGTTAGACTTTTAATCCAATTTAAGGACACGGGAGATTAATAAAAGTAATATCGTCTAGTTATACTTTATGAGTATGTTTGGCAGTGATTTTAGAAATTTCCGACAAAATCTGCCACTTGCATCCATCTACAGTCACAAGTTTGATTGTTTTATAGACTCGTAAGAAATTTATTCACACAAACCCAAGATTTATATCTAAGGATATCTGACACAACGTTTTAATTCAAGTCTCTGATAAAATACATTTACTAAAATAAAGTTAGCACATATAACCACAGTAACAGTCCCCCATGATTCTATCACATATATAACATCCTTCGCATCTCTCTAAACCTTTAACAGCTCATGTCAAAAGACATCATCATAAACATTACTCAACAAATTACTCTTACATCAAATGGATTTTTCAACCTAAAAGCCTTTTTCTTGTTTACTATGTCTAGTACTGCCACACTTGACATTTTTCAGTTATACTCACTGACCAGTTTTCCTGGACCACACTTTAACCAGTACTAACTAGCTCTTCTCATGGAACCAGTAGTATGTTTCCCATTGTTAAGACAAAACATGATTTGTCAAGTATTGACAGGGCTTGACACTAATTCTCAATGTAGGTCGCCCAGGTGCGCAAACAGCTATATATTGCACTAGACCAACCCAAACGTTAACTTATAGAGCAGTAACAGGTTGTCCAAACCCAATTACATGGGTGCAAGATTAAAATTTTGAAAAACCTGAAACTGTAATTTGAAACCATTTTTCTTCATAATTTAATAGCAAAACATTGTCTAATTTGTTGTGAAAAACCTGAACTTCAGGCATGTGCCTGAAAACTTGCACCCATGCAATTATATGTTGTCAGGGTCAATCTGACAACCTTTAATGTCAAGCCCAAGTTGAAAGAGTGGTAGGCCTCATTGAAACTATGGACATATTTGTGATCTAACAGAAAATGACCAAAATTTAATGCAGAAACATGAAAGTTGGCATTTTCAGACAACACAAAACTATTGGACACTCAACGTAAGTATCACATATCAAGTTGACTTATGAAGGGAATCAGCAAGTACTAGCAGTCTTCATCTTAAAGCAGCTTACTTATACAGTTTAAAAGGTTGTAAATGAGGGGATGCTTTGTCAACACAATCCTAATCAAAGATACTCCCATTAAGTAAGGGATCCAACGCACAAAAATGAGAACAAAGAAACCAAAAGCCAGCAAACTTCAGTTTATGCCATTTTTGCAATCATAGCAAATTCCATGAGCTATTCCATAGAGGCAGCCCTTTTTATCAAGTACAGTCTATAATTTCCCTCATAAACAAGTTTCTCAAAAAATATCTGTCTATATCTGATAAAAAAAGCATAGAAAAAACCCTAACCCATGAGAGAGAACATTGAGCTCTCGCAAATAATAAACTACCCTGTTTTATATACATCAGCCAGACGCTCATACACAGAGGGTTACATATAACAAACATAAAATAAATGATACCAACATCAGGCCAAAAAGGCACACGCTTATTAACTTTTGTCAATTATAAGTGATCTAACACCAATCTCCCAAAATTTAATCAAACAAAGAAATTCAAATCTGTTACTTTCAATTGACATTAAGTAGACGAAGCCAGACTACGTAGAAGAAGGAAATGACAGCGAAATATATTACAAAAGTCTACATAAAAATTCGAGACATGAGAGGCCAAAACAAAATGAATGTGTCTAGTAATTTAGAAACAAAATATTAGTCTTTTTTTCTAGAAATTGATATTTTTGCAATAGACAATCATAGTTTTGAAGAAAATGATCTTAACATAATGCTCACTTTTCAAAACAAATTGTATTTGAAGTTCTCAAATGTTCACTACAAGTTGTGTTTAAGTCTAAGAACTAATAACTTTTCTTTTAGTACACAGTGCTATAGGTGAACCTAAACGGCTTTTTATCTTAAAAACCAAAGACAGAGGCAATATGTTCTTTGATAATATTCTTTACAAGATTTTTAATCCTAGTATAAGCACATAACAGATAATAATATAGTCTACAAAATGAGGATATGAAAGTGGTTGCCCGAACAGTGAATATAGTAGCAAGCACTATATCTAATTTGCAGAATTTTGGTTGCCCAAACAAAATTGTTGGTTGCCTCAACAAGAAAGTGGTTGTCCTGGGCAACCAGACACCCACTAATTTCGTAGACTGATAAAAGTTATTATCTATAGGTACTCCTCTTTCTTGGCCCTGATAACGGCTCAGATTTTCTTGACAAGTTTCTATTTAATTACTAGGTGATACAAAAAAGGCTCAAAACAAAACACAAAGACTATTCTTCTACAAGGTTTATACAACTTTTTAAAGCTACAGGAAGATGTTCCTTGCCATAGCCTAAAGTCTACAGATATATATACATTGGCCTTGTAAAGCAATTTGCAAAACTTTTATGACCATTTATAGACAAATGGGAAAATAAATCTGTTTGAATTCCTGGCTTCACACAGAGAAATTCAGAAACATATGGCCTTCATTCAGTTTATTATAATATTTACAAATCTGGTCAATCTAGCAAACTAGTCCAAGCATAAGCCTTGCCCAATAGCATAAACTTGTGCAATCCTGATTATTAAAAGTGTACACCTTTGCCATACATGAAAAATATCAAGCATATTCTCAAAAGCATAAACCTGTGACACACACACACATGTCATGGTACCATTTAACCAATGATAATCATATAAATCTTAGTGACAAAAACTTTGCCATACCAACAACAACATCAGAAGAAATGACCTTTTCTACACAAGTAATAATCTTAGAAACAATACACTTACGCCATTCTTAGAATTATAATATCTCAACAAAAAACTTCTGTCACACAAGTATCTAACAAGCATAAGCCATTGCAATCCATCAAGAGATCAAAAACTTTGAAAACTGTACAAAAAGATTAAAAACTCGGGCATCTAAAGAAAGTAAGAATTGCCGAGAATTAAGATGGTAAAGAATCATACTGCTTACAAGAAAAAAAGTTGAGTCATTTCCCATTTCTTATCAAAGGGAAGACATAATGGACCACAATAAAGTGCAAGAGCTTGCTTTATAATCAAGCCTAAAAATGAACATGCCTAAATGAACATGCTTAAATGAACGTTCAGATTTTCCGTTAAAACTCATTTTAAAGACAAAAGCATCTTCCAATTATTTTCCTTTGTGAGCTCACTAAAAACTGAAATTTAAGGTCATTATGACTTTTAACATAGCATTCATCCAGGAAACAACCACATATGCATGATCATTATCAAAAAAAACAATTTCTTCATAGTTGACTAAAACCAAGAGAAATTGTACTGAGGCTATATCTCAAACAGAAAACACCATAGTATACATGTTATATCACCAACATACATGAAGATTGTTGTGGACCAATATAGCTGGCAATCATTATGTTTGGATTTTAACAAAAAATGTTACATTTGGTGACAGATATAATTAATAGCTTAAGTATGTCATCAGGCAACATCTAGACAATAAATATGTTTATAAATCAACAAAAAAAACAGGGTCCATCAAAGTTTGTACCATTGATGAGTCATTGTAACCTCACAAGCTAAAGTATCATTTTTCTGCTTTTTTGACAGTTAAAACATCATCACCTATCATTGCAATGTCAAGTTGTTCAACAATAAATTCATAGGAGAAAATTGTTTAATATTTACCATGAAGAATTTCAGCCGACAATTACAATGTAAGTGATTGGGCATACATACATTGGGCCTCCATTAAAACTATTTGCTATCCTCAGGCCTGGGTATTTGATTCCAGTTCCTTAACTTCACAATTTTTTTCAGACAATGGTTCAGTATAAGTATTATATGGACAAGGCACATCAGACAATACTGGAAACTAGAACCTTAGAATGTATTAGTTGTAACATTACAAACAAACAAAACTTTAAACCTTGGCCTGTCACTATAAAAATGTTTTGTTGGCAAAAAAACTCAAAACTAATTGACTCACCGAAATAATTTAAACAAATGAAACTAAGTATTATGTGATTTTGTCAGGTCAAAACAAAAAGCATGTAATCAAGTACATAAAAACCTAATATATATTATAATACAATGTCTATGTATTCATTTTAAGATCATTTCATGCAAATGAGGATGTTAAGATGTAAAACATAAGTACTTAAGTGTAGATGTCGTCTGCTTCATGTATATCAACTTCATTTTTTTATTCCATACAGGCAAACCTTGTTCTTCATAGGCTAGTGATGGTGCAGCTTGACATCAATTTTTTCAAGTAGGTTGCCCAGTTGGACAACCAGATATATATTTAACTTTGCAAAACACTAGCAGTACCAAGTTGCCTGAATCAAACAATTGGTTGTCGGCGGCAAAAAGACAACCTTTAATATCAAACCCTGGATGGGAAATTTGGTTTGAAATCTTTGTAGCGGATAGGTTCATAACCAAAGCAATCACCAATCTATTGTATAATTGTTATGTACTATTGCATACTAAGGTTCCTTGCCAGTTCCCTTTCTGAATAAATTATCAATTTGAATAGATGCCATGTTTTAGCAAAGTTATAATTGTAATTCTATTTTTGCTGATAAAATGACACCTAAAACACAATTTCCAGCAAAAATAAAACAACAATTCAGACACACAACCATTTCTTATTTTTAACTAATCTAAACACCAGAAATAACTTTTTTATACCAGTTGTTACACTCAAATGCCAAAATCAACAGTCTTTCTTTTGAAATCTTTCATCGGACCATAACAACATAACACCACTTGGAAATATGTATTGCCTCAACAAAATGGACAGTACTAAAGATATTACTAACTGGTCCAGGATACAACACACAGGATTATCCATCCTTGGTACAAAGTTACCCATAAAATTCAAATTTTATTTTAATAAAATCACAAGGAATACATTTACATATTTGATTAATAACTACTCACTTAGCATGGCAACACAGGACTCTAACATTAAAGGTCATCTTGTTGTCCCTGACAACCTACATTTGGGTATGGACAACTTGTTACCGGTAGTAAACAATTGGTTTGACCAAGTAAAATATATAGCTGGTTGTTCAATTGGGCAACCTACTTTAAAAATAATGTCGAGCCCTGCAACAGCAATTTAAATTGTGCTTAAGTTGACAAACAGTACATTAAGAGATAATGTCTTCAAATTATGAAGAAATATTTATTAATAAACATTCATTAATAAAATCCGAGGCCAATGGCATATATTAAAGTCAATTATCAAGGATGATCATAAAAGTCAGTTCAGAAATAGAGAAATCAACAAGAATATATTTAAGTATTTCCAGAATCTGCAGACACTAGGGATTCCTATTAGTGCATTAAAGCTACAAGGATGCCATGACATACACTTAGTACAACGATGTTGATACACTTTGACTCTATAAAAAGGCAACATACCGCAAAAAAAAACCATACACATTTTACCAAAGAATCCTGATTTCACCATTCATTTTATCTAAAAGTAAAAGTTGAAGCCATTGCTAAGACATTATGAACCATAGGGAATATAAGCATCGTGATAATATTCAGCAGAAAATAAAAAACATGCAATATGCTTCGAGGGACAAAACTTGAGTAATTTTTTCATGATCAAAAGTATTATTGACCCAAATAGGTCTAGACTTTCAGGATTTTCTCTACCTCCATTTAGATCATAGAAAACACAAAAATTCTCAATGCAAACAACACAACTCTCAGAAGAAAATACAACAGATATTGTTATTTTTTTCCTTTCTGCATGCCCCTGGCAACAACAAGAATTGACTGACAAAAATATCCTAAAAGCTTCCTAGCTAATTTGGCCAAGAAAGGCCACTACTGACATCACAAGTAACATTCTAAAAACAGTTCATGGTACTACATTTTCATTGACTTTTACAATGTAAAGATCAGTCACCACGAAACTCAATAGTTTATTACTGGACAGTAGTCCAGTAGAAGATCAAAATTTTACAGGACCAAACCAAATCTTGCAGTACTGGAGTCATTTTACATATTGTGATGAATTGAAAATTGTGTGGATGAGATCAAATTTTTGCTGGACTGTCAGTACTGGAAACCTGCAGATCTTGACGGACCTTCTATTTTTTTACAGGATTTGTCTGTTGGTCCGCCATGTATAGCGATAACTGAAATATGACATACTTCAAGTAGGAGCACCAAAGATACATTCTGGTCTTTTAATTTAAGGGAATTG
This sequence comes from Mactra quadrangularis, assembly GCA_025267735.1. Classification (NCBI taxonomy): domain Eukaryota; kingdom Metazoa; phylum Mollusca; class Bivalvia; order Venerida; family Mactridae; genus Mactra; species Mactra quadrangularis. The sequence continues at coordinate 20,558,315 of CM046299.1, forward strand.
AGCCCTGGTACTATAGTATAGAGTATGGTGGAATTTTATAACTGTTAGTTCAAGACTTTTTGATTCCAAAAAAGAGAATAAAAATCAAAAATTTCTTTGAGAATGTAACCAGAGCTTGCAGCCAATATGGTATTATAAGCATTAATGCCACTATACAAAGTAGATACTCTATTTCAGAATGATTGTAAAACAAGCTCTTACAACTTAGAATAATCACTTCTCTCAAGTCTAGTTCCCTGTACTCCAGTACTAAGCTTGTACCTTGCTCAAAGAAACAAAAAGACAGCTTTAAGATGTAATTTGAACCAATGTAAAGCCAGCTATCCAATGATTACCAGTACAATGCTGTAACCACTTAGCCTTGACAAGCAGGCTTCCTTAATAAATCTGCAATATTAAATGTCTAATTTATATAAAAATAAGCGAGGTCAAAGTGAACTTTAATTAAGAAACATTAGACATAAGGTCAACAGTCTGGTGTATGCATGACTTGCCTTATTTATCAAATATATGAATATAGTTTCATCCATTTTGTGGTAAAATAAAACCAAATCTAAGTATGATTTACTTTCTCTTCAGAATGTCTCAAGACAGTTACCATGGTTATTTATCTAACAAAACATACCTGTTCTGACAAGCTTAGTTTCATCAATCCATTACAGTAGAATCAACTAATAGAGATATGTGCTCTGACAAAAATATGATAGGTGACAAAATCAGGCATATTATATTAGAATAATGTTGATTTATACCCTTCTTTAGGCCACACCAATGAGTCGACACAAGATTAGTCTACATTCTCCTTTATTTACATGAACTAACCCTAGTTTTGCACTGACCTACTTATACATTACGTAACATATGTGATGTAATGAATGATTCTTTGACATTTCATTTCTATCAATGGAGATTTAAGTAACCTCTGTTTATGGGTAAATCTGTGCAAGCAGGAAGGTAAAGAAATGAAGGTTCTTGGAAATTTTCCTTTTGGACATCACACAAGACTTGAACGCCATAATATTAATAAAACACAAATTTGTGTCAATTAATCAATGCAGAGGTAAACACCATGAAATGCTATGAAACAGAAGCATATAGCTTAACAAAAGTCATAATTCTCTCTACCACAAGTTAACCAAACCTTCTAGAAATATGAATGCAAAAATGACGGCTCTTAATTCTCACGGCAATATTTTTCTTATCTAAGTGATCACCATCAATGACCAAGTAGACCAATACTACAATTGAAAATAAGTGTTGTAAACAGCCCCATAAATCTGTGACCCTTTCCATCCAACAAGATGATACTGTAACACATTACATGGCCATTATACTACTTTCGCAGCACATAAAGGAAAAGTTGACAAAAATCAATGGAGAGTTATAATACTGTGAGGAAACAGAGAAATTGAAGGAGCAAGCTCCTTTTACCAATGAATTTAGCTACATGTAACTCATTAGGCACAAAATCAATATGTCACTACAGTGCACAAAAGATGCCATTGGAACCCATACATTGCCATATAATAACACCTGCCCTTTCTAGCATTAAACAGCAACTCTCATTCAAACAAAACCTTCAAGTTATCCGTCACGCAGATAATTCTATAGTGTGCAGTTACTGCAGTATAGAAGATCATTGACCAAAACATTGCAAACTGAAATGTATAGTTTTTTAATATAATCTTTTAAAAGGCATATAAATTGGGCCAGTTAATAAGGAAAAATCATCATTGAGTTGAATAATGCAAGAATAAGGATATATTATCAGGAGTCGTTTATAAATCAGACAAGAGTCTAATCATTTGTTCCAGAAAGCTTGGAAAAGAAAGAATCACCCTATAATTTGTCATGTTGAAACAAAGATTACGGATGATAATGCTTCAGTGAAAATTACTGGTATAAGTGTAATTATTTTCCTCAAGAATTCTCATTTATAAAGCACAACCACTCCAGGCTTTTGGAGAACTTATTTTCCTAGATGTAGTAAAATATTCACCAAATTTGAAAGGAACAAAATATCCAATGTATAAATAGAATTGGATTATTTAATAACAAAAGAGTAAAATTATTAAAATTGTATCAGCTTTATTGATCATAGAAAATGCACAATCCAGCATAAACTAGATTTAGATGTTGACCTAAATGGGATTCTTCAATCTTGCTTTCACATAGAAGTTTCTCATTTTGATGCAAGGACAATTCAAGGCGATGTTTACCATCAAAGGGTAAAGCTAATGTAAGACCATGCAAGAACAGGCACCAGTTTAAGAACAGTCTTTGAAACAAAAGCAGTACTCCGGGATAAGTCAATTTCAGTTGGACCACATTAAAGACCGATTTTCATCAAGATCTGACCATAAATGACAGAGATATCCAACTTATTAAAATCTTTAAAGCAAAAATTACAAGGGAAAATAATCTAAAATAAAGCCAGGTAGAGCTGTGGTTACTTTCTAATTCTGTTCATCACATGGAATGTCAGAGCTTTTTTTCAGTGCTTGGGGAAGGGGCCTGAGGCCTTTTTAAATATAGAACATTTGGGGAAATTTTATCGCAATTTCATAGAAAGGGGAACAAAATATCCAAGGTAAACTTCAAATTTGGGGAAAATTGCATGATTTTAAAGAAATTTCAAGAGGGGAAGGCGCCTGTTAACGGCCCCTGTTATATAAGGAAAAAAAGGCCTGTATGTCATCATTGTATGAAGTTTTATAAAGAACTGACAATAAATGGCAGAAATATATATGGTAAAGAAAAAACTTTAACGCAATTGTAAACGACTGTCCGGGTTTGGCCAAACTATAAGCCGAAATTTTTCATTGGCTAAAAATACAGAATACACAACTAGAATAACTCTTACGGACAACCTTTACTTTTACATACGACCAATTTCGCATTATAAAATCAGACTGTAGGAAATACATAAATATAAATAGTAATATTAAACCATTTCATGCGCTTGTATTAAACTTAGCTAAATCTTAATATACAGTATAATCTTTGGTTGCAAAATATCTAATCTTGCCTGCAAATAGACTATCAATTGTTCATCCCAAAAAAATTCAGCCATGTTTTTTAAACCTTTTGAGGGTAGAGAATGTTTAACAATGCAAGTTGTTCATTGACGAGTGTTATACAAATAGAGAATACATCTAACAATTACTGCATATGTGTGTTTCTCCATGGACCATGACAAAGTTTACATTTTAAGCATCTTAATACAGGTAAAAATAAATCATGTAAATAATTGCACAAAAAATCGCCAAATTAGGCCAAAATTGTGTTCACAATATATTTTAAAGCGAATGAAGTATAGCGCTTTCCTGGCTTTAAAGTAAAATGTAAGTCATGTAAACCATTTCCATTTTAAATCAGTGCAATTTATCTTAAAGCACACTACTGTATTTTACCTTAAATTAAACAAAACAAAACCTTATTATTCCTTACCCTGAACATGCGGGAACATGGGTGTCAGTTTTTTTTTTAATTTTTTCTGTTGTCTTCAGAACAATAAAGCCTAAGTTTGCGCATATACATAGTCTGAGGAATAGGAAAGCGTGGTAAACATAGTACACAATGTGGAAGTTTAAAAAGGTTAAACATTTGACCTAGATGTTGAGACATCTGTCTTTATGCATAGAATGATTACATATCTCACTGCATCAATGGAGAAGAAAAAAATGTCCTGATAAAATGATTCATATTGAATATTATTATTTAGGGACGATCATTCTTAAGGCTTAGACCGAGCTGACTTATCAAATATAACACTTTAAATCGAGCCGAATGAGATTGAAACAACCCTTTTTAAATATTTTATATATTTCAAATCTTTATTTTTTTTAATAATAATAATATGCAAACTATTTATTTTGTTTTAGATTTCGTTTGTTGCAAGAATTTAACCATAGACAGCAAAACCATAATAAACAGTTCCATATAACTATCAACATTTCTGACCATTTGTTTACTATTGAGTGAAGCATTATTGTGTGAACCATCCTGACTTCCAATGAAGAAAAGATATCTATCTATCCTACCCTACCAAACATTTCAATTGAAATCAAGCATCAAAGACCACAACAGAAGATATGAAGATGAAGACATTCATGCAAAATAATGACCGTCAACAGTATACGGCTATTCAGATGCAGAAAAAACAACAACCGAAAATTGTACTAAATGTTATTTTTAAATAAAAATTAATCATGAAAGCCTTTTATGTTTTGTGCATATGAATGCATCAAAATTTTTAATCAGTACAGTGATTCATGCGATTTAAGTAAGAAAATCAGTGTTACTATGTATATGTTACTATGTCCAAAGTAAGTTGTAATGATGCAATATAAATGAATACCGAGTTAAGTTTTCCGTGAGCACCACTGTATAAGGATAATATTACTTATGATGTCATCCGGTATAATTAAGCATTCAAGTGTAGGGTACTAGACAAAGATTAGGGGGTAACAAGAGGCCCTGTAAACATATTTTTCCTGAAAAGCATCATATAAATGTTTTTACCTAGTGTCATTTCCTTTACAGCAACTATTTTAACGCCGTATTTGTCGAACTATCATTGGTGTGTACATATTTTTCCATAAAAAATGGCTGGTTGTTCTCCCTGAAGTTGAAAGAAAAATACAGGTAAATTTAAATCAATCTTGCTCCATACACTGGTAAAATCAAACATACAAATTTGCCACAAAATAGAATTTTTTCTATTTTTAGTTTTTTTTTAAATACATTTTTCACATTTATTCATCTTGAGCATAGGCGCTGGGCACTTATTATTAATCATCGAGTTGCAAACATAGGAAATTCAACACATATACATGGGCATTGTGTTATTCTATAAAATTATTTACAAAATATAAAAAATCTTAGATAGGTGAATAAAACAGGTTGATTTTCAGTACCATATTTAAGCATGGTAATTCAGCACGGTACAATTTCAAATAAGACACCGCTAGACAAAAAGTATTTTTTCCACATTCAAAAATAGAGAAAGGAGCTGTCTGAATGATAAAACAGGTAATGCATAAATTTTACACATTGAATCTCAAGTGATTTAATGGCATAATTTTATAAAAGAGAGACACACTTTACAATAACATAAATCCATGTTATAAACTCCAAAAATAAACAAAATATTCTATGTTTAAAAATCATTTTTAAAAACTCAAACCAATTTCTCTTACTTTCATCTCATTGGCTGTTTCAAAATGTTCCCCTTTTTTGCTTAACAATGTCTTAAATCCTACTGGCCACTGACCTGCATTGTAACCATGGGATACTAAACTTTTTCACTTGGTAATTTAATCAACCTGTAAATGGAAAAAGGGAAAATATTTCAAAAACACAAATCAGAATATTTCAAAACACAAGCATGCCAGTGAATTTCATACAACTTTCAGGGGGGAATTTACATTTGCATATATGGAATGAAAGTCAGGAATCAATCAGGGTTTACAAAAAATAATGTTCTATTAATTGAAGACCATATTCTTAAAAGTAAACAAAATAGCACATGTTCATGGGAAGCAGTCCAGAAAAAAACAAGCATTAAAATGACCACAATTTAACACAAGTGCATCTATTTAAAACTTAAACCATTAAATCAAATTGTAATATATATAGTAAATAAAGAAATCAATGTAATTTTCAAAATTTCAGCATTTCATTTCATGTATTACAAATTAAAATGACAGCCCTACAAACATATGGTGGAGAATCTACGTGCAAATTCATGTAGACTAAAATGCCTTCAAACTAGAACAAATCTTATTTCATATTGATTCAACATTCATATTCAAATATTTCAATATTAAAATCTATGACCAGATTTTAAGTTACAAAGGTTAAATTCAAGTTTAATCTTCCAGTTCTAATTATAAACAGATTACATCATCACAAAGCATGTTAATTTATAACATGTGACCAAGATTTTCTTGAACGTTCTCAGACTCAGTGAAGGTTTTCTTTTCAAATTATTTTCACCAATTTTTAAGAAAATTAAAAAGACTAACAAACTTTCTCAAAGTTATAAACTTTTTAAACTCGTAACGTACATAATCACAATAAAAGTAGTTCAAGTTGACCTACTTTATACCTCGTGACATGCGTGTTGATGCGCAGGGAAACATGCAGAATGCAGTTGCAATTCTAAAAATAGAACATCCAATATTCATGCATTGTGAGAGCATATTAATTAGACGGGAGTTGTGTTAAGCGTTAATATGCATATTAAGAAGGATACCTATTTATTTTTTCAATGGAATTATGCTAGAATGTGTGTAAACATTCGTGGATAAAATTCAACTTAAGTGAAAGTGATAAGTTCTCGAGTCAAACTAAATTTCTAATGTCGGTTGTTCTACTACTTTCTGTCAATATAAACGTAACACAAATGTGCGTAATGTTATGCTTAAGTTTAACAGTGTAGAGGATTTTGCAACTATTATGGATGGAGAATAAAATACATCAACAGCGGTAGTTTAAAAATCGTCAAACAATTTGAAAGGATGCAAATAAGATCATGGGAGATTTTGAATTTTGATACAGACGTCGGTTTACTCGCTCGTTTGTACTGACTAGGTCAACTTACGAATTACAAAAACATCTCGATCGAGTCCAAAATAGTTTGAAGATCTGAATTAAGTTACTGTAATAAGTCTACGGAGATAAGCTAAAGTTAAAACTTGAACGTTTCAACGTTGTCGTTGAACCGACATGATCCGTCTAGACGAAAAAATCGTCTACACTCGCGACTCATCCAGGTTAACTAAGTTGTAACGTGAAAACCGACCTGATTAAAGGTATTTAAATTTCGAAATTAAGAGCAAAGAAAATGTATTGTTTTCATCAACTATAGAAATATACAAGCGGTGATTATAAAACCTACTGACCTTAACGCCATGTCTGGTGTCCTCACGTGTCTTTCCAGCAGACTAATTCCTTTCTGTTTCTTCTAGACGCTTGTCAAAACGTTGAACGCTGTGAATAAGTAAGGAAAATAAAAATATCAATCCAAATTTTTACCAATTGATAGATAAAATCCGCTTATTCGAACAAATAGACGAAATTCTAACCATAAAATCGATTATGCCTACTTGAAAAAAAGTTACATACAAAGTATCACCTTATGAGGCCATCCATTTCAGATTTTGCAGACTCTCGCATTATTCTCCCAACCTTCGATAAAATTATGTCAAGGTAGGCGGAGTTTATGAACAAAGGAGATCTCTTGACTGGCTCGATAGTGAATAGCTAGTCATATGACTCGATACTTTTATTTCATTCGCTCTTCGCTGAAAAGAGTCTGTCTGGCTGTGAAACTATTTCCCGCTTTTTCTATGCGATATCCTATGCTTTATTTAAATTCTTAGGCCTCGCGAATGTTTCATATGTAATTAATTTGTCACGTGATATGACCGACGATTTAAGGCTTAGATTTAATTGATTGCTGATTGAATTTTTAAAATTTTCTGTTGAGATGATTACAGCTGCGCTATTAAAGGTTAAGTTGGTTTTGTTAGATCTAGCTTACATGTGCAAAACTACATGGCTACTCGGTAATCTTGATTGAAATCTCTTTTTGGAGGAGACCAAAATCGCTGATTTGAGAAAAAATCACATGAATGATTCACAATATCTTACGTGTTCATGTATATTGTTTGGTGGCATGCAATAACAAGGTGGTTAGTCTGATAAAGTGAGAAAAAAACTCGACTCGAACATTCTTGTCATGGTCTGTTCCTTGAGTATTTTAATGTTCCTAGGTTATGTAGGTGTCCTTTGAACAATGTTTAGATTCTTTTCAAAACTTGTAAGCATAAAATGCCAATTAAAACAAGTCTAAATGGACTTCGAAAGTTAGATATTATATCCGTCGCGTGAATTAATTAACCGTGAGCAAAACGGCAGTTTCTTTAAACAATTTAATCACATGCCGTTGCATGGAATGTTTTGAATTAAGGCCTAGATATATTTTACATCAATCTGCAAACATTTGATAAAGTACTAGGACTTTTCAAGATTTTTATCTTTAAAACAAAAAAAGATTGGCCGTGAATTAAAAAAAAACACACGAAAAAGTTAGGTCTGAAGATTAAAACTTTAGCTTATTATTGTTGGAAAACTTCTTTGGGTGGATTATAAACATGTCCCATAGGGCCATACTGTTTCTATGTCACACTAATGCATTCATAGTTGGTCATGATAATTTTATGTTTACTATAAGCCATTTTGAGGCACTACTTTTTGCATATGTTAAATTAATACTTTACCGACTGTGTAAGTTTATTTGAATATTTTATTTATGGATTCATGTAGGATTTTAAACTTTTTCAAAATTTTGGGAGTCCCTGGGGCTCACACTTTAAGTAAACAGTGGTCCCTAAGTCTATTTTGAATCTCTCTGCCTCTAAAAACCATGCCCACATGCGGTATTTAGTCACATTAAAGTCCATTTAGGGTTTGGGTTTACAGCTACACTGAACTTGGTGTTTTGTCTGCATACTGGGTAGCCTTTTATACGTTTTTGACGCAAAATTAGCGACTTTTACAAATCTGATCTTACTTACAAGGTTGTGTATGATTTCAGCACCGTTTAAAAGATCATATTACGTTTAAATTGCAGCAAATCTGGTCATCTGGTATCCTCTTCGCTGAGTGAATATTTTCAGTGACTCTTATAGAGCTTTTCAACACATTTTTTCGACATAATTTAAAAAAAAAGAAAAACAATATTTTTATATACACCCCACCCCTTAACATTCGAAAAGAAATCGAATTTATGTGCATTTATGTTTTACATGCAATGGGTCTTTATGATTTTAACTTCTGATACGAAAAGCATGACTGTAGACACAATACACATTTTTGAAGTTTTTTTTTAAATTGATAAAGCTCATAAATGTTTGAAATGCGAACTTCAGTTTGTCGCTTTGATCTTGGTTTAGAGTTTTGTTTTTGTTAGTCGGGCAAACTTTGCTTAAAGCATCTATCAATTTATCATTTAAGGACACCTCGCCTGATAAACTTTGATATATATAAAACCTGAACTTTTAAAATTTCGTCACTGAAGAGAAAATAGACGAAAACTACAAAAAACACTTTCAACTTAATTGTCAACAACGAAATGTATCATTAAACTAAATATTTTGTAAAACGATATTCTGACATTGTCATCCTTGTTTAATCATAGATGTACCAAGCTATACATGTGTGACTGCTACAATACATGTCACCATGGAGCTTTAACTGTAAACATGGATTCATGTACTTCGGTGTGTTAACCTGATCTGTGCATCTTATTATTGAGTTCAAATAAAACATGGCGGCGACCGTAGTTTTCATGTCAACTGGATTATATTGAGCTCATGTACGATATAGTGACTGGATTAAATGAAGGACCATTGGAGATGATTCGAATGGGATTGGACTTAATGAAACAGGAAGAATTTCTTGAAGTATAACTTTATTAAAAATTTTTACATGAAAATCAACAATGTAAACATTGCTTGAAACGTCAACTGAATGCAAAAACAGCGTTTTTCTGATGACTTTTAAACTGAAGTGTCTATAATTTATCCATATCTGAGAGTGATTTTCTTCAAAGGGTGAATCAAACATGTATCTAATACAATATTGACCAAGTATTGACCAATAAGAAGAACCCTAGCCCTGTTTCAGTACACTTTAAATACCATTTTTTGTAAAGGATGTGTAAACCCTTTCTATTATATTCAAGGTAATGTATACTCATTATTTTGTCAGCTTGTTGTTTTAAATAATCATAGAAATATATAAAAATAAAATGTCACAACTAGAATAAAATGTTTTTCCTTGCTTTTTTTACTTTGGTGGTATCATATTTTGATTTATAATTGAACACAATAGATGCAAAAAACACTGAACTCTGGACAACATCACTAAACATGAGCATAAGAGGTGTGCTCCCTCCAAACAGGAATTGTTTATCATTTATTTCTCTATAAATACATGAAATATGTGCATAATAAAACCAAATGTATGCATATAAATCTGCTTAGTGTTTATATTATGTGTTTGTCACCATTTTATCTACTGATATGATATAGCATCAATTTACACATCAATGTGGAGATCATGAGTTATATAAAATATTGTAGAAACCATCTTGTTACAAAACATTTTCTTACTAATCTTCTATTCATTGGCATAAAAAATATTGAAAATGAATGATCCATCATAAAATAGAACTCAACTAATACAGGAATATGATTTTTCTTTTGAAACTTTCATGCTAAATTTAGATGCTCAAAATACATATTATTATAAGTACTTAACACTGAAAGAAAACATGATATTAAACGAATTATCTTGTTTGATTATTTTTTTCTATATTTTATGCATAATAATTGAATTGGATAGTTATTTAAATCTTTTTATTTGATACAACATGCTTTAAAATTTTACAAAACATGTACAAAGCATGCCATCTTGTTTTCTAGGTCATATAAAAACAAGTTTAATATATTCTGGCGTATCTGATACATTAAATAAGTTTACTCTAGTTTTCTATTCTTTGAACTTAATTCAATGAAGATATTATCATCTTCGGTAAAGGAATGTGCCCCCAGACATATCAGTTCTAACTGTTCAATTGATATAGCTTCAACACACAGCTTCATCGCATTAGAATACGTACATCAAAACGAAAATCGACATCTGTACAATAAAACATGCAAAATTAAGCTAAAACAAATACACATTACGCTGAGAATTGTTATGAACAAAATTGTTATGATCGATTTACCATTTCTGTAACTTTAAATCGTTTATAAAACACACATTTATCGTAAAACACTGAAATTACCGGGCAATGCTATCGTCCTTCGTCTGGAAGCCGCCATCTTGCTACGTCACACAAAATGGCGTCGCTCGGCGGTTGCGTTCCAGAAATCAAACTAACAGATATATAGAATGATATATATTGAACTTAACTGATGTGCATCTGTCAATGAGGACTCGGGTTACTCAAAAATAACGTGATATTTTTCCGTCTCTGCCAGAACCATGTATTAGGTATTATTTGCGAACAAAATATACTGTACACCTTTTGATAACAAACTTTCAAATGATTACCGAATTTTTTTTTTATTTAAAAAAAGTAAAGAATGATCCGGGTTGTTACAATTTTAGAATTATGCATTTGAATAAGAATATTTTCATGTAATGTTTGTATCTTAGAAATGGCAATATCCGCCAACCATTAAGTTTTACTGTTTTAAACTTATCACTTATTGAACCATTGTTTTGTCATGTGTTTGTTTACTTTATTGTTGCATTGAGCTGAAATAAAAACATTATTGTTTTAATAATCATTTTATGATAAACCTTAAAACAAGAAAGACATATAGTGCTTGACCAGTTTTTCTGCTATTGAAGTAGGTCAAGAAATTAATAATCAAGGAATGGTGAGTACTAACATGGAAATGTACATTCTGTTACACCAATCCTAGAAATGAATTTCAAAGTTAATTTAAAAAAGGCCCATTTATACAAATCATAAGTAAAAAGAGGTTGTAAATAAATGTTTATAAAAGAGTCTGAGATATAAAATGATAATTAACAACATTAATACCTGTAACTGTTTAGAATTTTGATGAATAAACTAAATTTAAACATTCATGTAAGAAAAGTTATGTATATGACAGTTGAATAGCAATAAATTAATGCAATGACTTGACAATTTGGTGACACTTAATTCAGTCTGAACTCCATCTCTTACTTTATCAGTAAATTATTTTACTTTTTTGTTAACTACCTGCACTACAGGTATACATATAATACCAACTTGTACATGTAAAAGAGTTCCACTTCTTCTATGAATGACCTAAGCAAATATAATTTAATTTATTAACAAAAGGGCTTGGGATAGTTAAGATATTTTCACTGATTGTGCTGCTTTGTATGAAGAATTTAGAATAGAGTAATATTTACACTATGTATTTGTTTGATATTATGAAAAAAATATCATTTCTTCAAAAAAGTTTTGATTTGGTGAAAGAAAATTTCACCAAAAACATAACACAATCGAACTGCTTAGCATTTCTTATTATCATTGTAATTATATTTTTTCAAAATAACTTAATTGCTTATAATTGGTCTTAATATTTTATTTTTAGAGCATGTACATTATTTTACTGTTTGACAAGCGACCTTTTGAAGTCTTTATCCCTATCCACCATAAAGAAAATCATCAGATGTTATAAGTTTAATTAAATATACTCCAAATGATACATTAAACGAAACCATGTTATAAAGTTAAGATTTCAACTGTGTTGCATTGTGAAATATAATACTAACGGCAGTAATCAATCATGACGACAGTATATCTTTGCTTTTTACATTTTGTTATTTCTCCTACGTGCAATCTTAACTTGTCTTATACAAATTTTATTATGTTTAAATTTCAAAGGACGAGTTTGATAAGTGTATGTGTCATGCATTGCGAGCTGTTCTCAGTCATCATACAGACGTGACATTTAATGACGTTACCATCTATAATAAAACATAGTTGTAATGCAGCAAGGTAAAGACAAAGCACCGCTCGACGTTTCCTTAGGAAATGAGTAAGAAACCCAAAATTGTCATTGTTTGCGCTCTGTATTATCTTAATTTTGTTGTTTCAACAAAGATATGTGTAAAACATGACTACGTGCAACTTGCAATCTAAGTAGATGAGCACAACATTTCATTTAAAATTGGATTTTTTTACTATTTTTTGCAATGCATCAACCATTGGACAAGAAAAGTAATTGTTACATTTGATTTGTGCTAGATGAAAAAGTTTAGATTAAGGATTAATTTTAAAGTCACTAATATCATAAATAAAAAGCCAAAGAATCCACAGCAAATTTAACATTTATAAACGTTTATAAAATTTATAAATTCTGATATGTATGTCTTATTTGATTTAGAAATTATGTCAATTTTGTTTCAAGTAGCCGAGAACTACATACCAAATGCTAAATTTTCGGATTTTATTTTTTAATTTTTTAAGTTTTGTTATTTAGTTCTGTTATATGAGGGGCGAGGTGTACAATATCAAACAGTTTGGAAAAGTTTTTAGAATGTATTATAGCATTGTATGTTATATACAATGAGTATGTCACTTTATATTGGTATAATTTTCAACAGTAAAAAATATACGTAGTTTTTGTTTTTTGCATATTAAAATAACTTTAGTCTAACTATTCTATATTTTGGCATCCTCAATGTACACCCTCAATGTATGTGACCATTTGAGATCTCATTATTTAGATTTGTATGAACAAAATAAAGAATTAAATAAATATAATTTGTTTATAGTATAGTTGGAAGATAGTTGTTTATGGAAATAATACACTTACTACCGTCAAATACACAATTGTCTTACAAAACAAGTATGTTCTCTCCCAATCTAAGAAGGAAATTTTGTCTCATTTTACAGTTTTACATTCAGTGCAGATTTTAAGGACTTTGTATGCACAATAGGTGCATACCATAATAGCTGAGATGTACAGAAAAGCTTTTGTAAAATAATTGCCTAAGTTAAAACATAGTGAACTTGTGTATCATTCTTATTGTGTCGTTGTTCAAAAAGGTGTTAAGTGAGAAGCACTAAATGTGTAAAGAAGGGATGTACTGCACATTTTAATATCAAATGTGCACAATTTATTCACTGGCTTAGTTTAAAAATACCAAACAAATACTTTTGGACGTATATTTCGGAATTATTTTATTTTATAATGTCAGGAAAATTGACGAATGTGTTGCTGTTGATTGAGATGTTAAAACATAAACAAAATAGAAATCAAAATGCATATTTGAAATGTGCATATGCATATTTAAATTTAAATACCATATAAAAATTTAAGTATATTTCAAAGTTTATACAAACAAAATCTTTATGGCGGTGGTGTCATGTCAACTGGAAAGTTGCGAGAAAGAAAACATTTTCTTTTATCGTTTTTTATTCGTACCTCCATTATTATTTAATCTAATTTATTATATCATCCGTATTTTCATGTTCATTTTCTCTTTCACAAGTTAACTTCATTAGATACTATTTTTGACAGAATTATCAAATGCAGTGTGTAAATGTATATTAGGAGCCGCTTTTTTCATAGACTGAACCTAATAAAACACGATAACGATAATAATAACAAAAGTAGGTGATTTTTTGGCTTTCATTTTGATAAAAATCTGATCATGTAAGAATTTTTTTTAAAATTTGAACAAAACTTTGAGTATACAGAAAGCAAATATTGATAATGATGACATAGTTTATTGTTCTTTATTGATCTCAATTTTCAGTTAGTTATGAAAGTTATTATTTTTAATGAGTTGTGTGTAAAATGAATTGGTCACTTAGTCGTTTTCCTTGTAATAAGTTCCCAACTATAATTTTATATTGATAAACTTAAAGAAAACAGTTTAAACGCAACTAAAAGTGAATTCAGAATGCTTTATATTATCATAGATATACAACTAAAAAGAAACATAAACAGTTTTCTTATAAAATTGCTCTTCTTTGACATTTAATTTTTCCATACTCTTAACCATGTTTGGTTTTTATCATGGGAGAAATTTTAATATAAAGGATAGTCTACAGATTGATCTTTTCTTTGTCTCTGGAATTAAAACTGTTTTCAAATGAAACTTGAAAAATCAAATTACGTTTAATTTACAAAAGTTTAAAGATACAGCATGTAAAATGTTCAAAAACATATGCCGTTCTTTGACTATATATGTGCATTTCCTAATTTTCATAACAAATTATTGTAGTGAAGCAGCACCCCATACCTATGCATTTTTCTTGTCATTTTGTTTTGCTTTTTATTACCATATATAGTGATTTCCACAGGATGAACCGGAGTTTACCTTGGTATTAAATGAACAAACAGGGTGAACGATACGTTATAATTGGTCGAGCTCATTGCATTTAGTATCATTTAAATAGAATATGAAATGCTAGACCTTATCGCCAAAGCAGCACTTTGAGAAAAACTTCATAATTTTGTCATTCAGTCCTGCTTGTTGCAAAAAATGATTATTTTTTAGTATATTTATAAACATGTTTGTAGATTCAGAAATATCTACATTAAATTATATGGTTGATATTATTCTTAAAAAACGAAACTTTGTTATTTTGAATTAACCAAACGGCATATTTAAACTAATGTACACTCCATTTGGCCTAAAATTGTTTTCGTAATTTTGAATTATTACCCAATGTCTTGAAGTTTAGTGGAGATAAGATATTGCTACACAAACATATACAATCTGTAATAGTTGTTTTAAGATGGAAAAATAAATAGAATGCTGAAAAATAATAGCATATTGGCACTTTCAAATTTATCAAGCCTTTTTATAACTGAACTGTTGTGGCATTTTCTTATAAAACATGATGGCCCGAGTCATTTTATCATGGCAACCATTAGTTCTAGGACAATAGGATACATGTAACTCGTGAGCATCATCGAATTGTATTGTCTAAAACTGACGGGTTGGAAATCGTCTGTTGAATGACCATGCTATTTTGTACTTCCACAAAGCCTCACGGGACAGAAACACTTTTTGTTCATATGAAATTCAGAAAAAATAAATTGACGAGCATCAACTCAACAGTTTACTATTTTTCGTACAAAATGAGGAATTACTGATCACAAAGGAGCTATTGTAATTTTGTATAAATGCTCTGTTGTGCTCCTTGAAACTTCAAGAAAAAACGCAAACAACACATGAACACACAAACAGTGTTAAAGTGTACCCTGTTTGCGCTTGAAATAAGAAGTAAGGAATAGCCGAAATACTTTACTTTCTTCGATTTTCACTTGTACAAAATTTGATACATCTTTATCTAAATTAAGAAATATATCAAAATCCAAGCATTCTAGAGGAAAATGACAACATATCTATTTGGTATGAACACAAAATAGAATCAATCACTTACTATGAAACATTGTTAAATGAAATATTATTAAATGAAAGACATACACACTGTCAAAGGCTTTGAAATAAACTAGGAGAATTCGTAAGTACAGGCTTATTTGTTTGATATTTGCTCAAAACTGTTTGATGAAAAAATATATACACAAAGGATCATACTTAATATTTGAATTATATTTAGTATTAATCGTTTTTTAAATGCTATAATTTTTTTCAATTTATATTGTATGTTGGAATAAATATATGCATGAACTGTACTGTGATGCACATTTTTACATTTGGATGCCTTAAAATTCTTTCAGGACTGAATTAAGTATAGAAACATCAAATGATACAGCGTGAATTTCTGTTTTGAAGTAATGTCATTAAATTTGGAACCGTAAATCACTTTTACAATATTTATATTCAACTGCATTTCAACCATAAGTTAAATAGTTATATCCAGTTATATAGTATTAGAATGCCATGAGGAAATATTATACATGAAAATACGATAGGTTTCTTAAGACCTTTGCCTGTATATTTAGATAGGTCAATATGTTGTCCTAATGGACCGAAAGGCTCACAGGATATATGAACAATAAAGATATGTAATATCTATAAATAAGAAAAAGTCTTTTTTTAAATTCTTGGACGAAAAATTAAAAGTATAGCATTAGCATTGAAATATATTTTTCAAAATTTCTGGACGAAGAGAGATTATACGAAATGCACATTTACCTGTACTGCAAGTACAACTATTTCAGACAGAAAAAAATATAATTTACCAAACGATCTTATGAGTCTTGTGGTTAATATAAAAGTACCATAACAAACCACAATATTTAACATTCCTCAGAAATCGATGTACTTAGAGTGAAATATCCTTGTGGTTTCCCATAACTATTATCCCCTTCAAGGATATACCACTCTGTGGTTAGGATTGCAGGTGCTCTTTTAGACACTGTATACCAAAAATCAGACACTGATATATTATGAGTAATTTTTACTGTAAATAATATTTTGAATGTCTGCATTCCAATGATGAAGCATTATTGAGAGAGAAAATCAGCAAACATAAAAGCAAGCATCATTATTATCATTTTTGTATAATATAAAAACATCTCCCATCAGACCTGTACAATACATGTAATAATGTATAAAATCCCAATTATGTATGTTTCCATGAAATTATAGATCTAGCTATATTTCTATATATTGTATATCACAAAATAACAGCAAACTGACCATATACCAGCTAGAATATGCAATTAAGAAATAGAGTGCCATTTGGAGCCCTATTTAGTATAAAACACATTGTAATCTAAAGAGATTGTTGCTTTAAGAATAATATAACTAGACAATACTTGTTAGACTAAACAATTATAGAACACCTAACGTAAGTTATATTATAATATTTGAAATACATTCAGTATATATAAAACAGAAAAAGAACACTGTGTACCATTTAATTTGTACGAAATATTTATATTGCTTTCATTATTTTCATTGCTTTACATTATTGTATTTATTTACATTTTGATTTTTAACCTTTTGTACTACTAGAAAGTGTTAAATAATAAAAGCTAAATTAAGTGAAATGCCAACTTTCGCCTTATTAAAATTTCAAATTTTCTCCAAATATACATTGCTTAAATTCAAATTTAGAAATTAAAAGGTATTTATATGTGTTAGAGTCTAGAAAATAAACTTAAATAAACGATCTTCATAAAATCATTCATTATAATGAAGATTATACAATTACAATTGCTGAAACTCATAATATTTATATTAAATATAATATTAAACACTGATTTTGTTCATTCAATTATTAAGATACTTTCGTAGGCCTGTCTCATATATGCTCATATGCTCATAATAAAGTTATTTACGTAAGAATTACATTTTTTTAAATCACGAGATGGATTTTTCCATACTTGGATGGTATTCATAGATTTATTTATGTAAATAAATATTTCAAGGAGTTCATGGCAGGTCTGTGGTCCGAAACAGGTAAAATTATTAGGCAACTTTCCTAACTAGTAGGAATGGGTTTTTTTAAATTTCATATTGACGAGCGGCCACAATAACAATCTTACTGTATGAATATTTTTAAATATAATTCATAGTTTTTTTAAGAGGTCTACTTCAAAAATAATATTTTGTCAATCATTCTTTTTATTTTTTTTTGTATAGTCTAAGTATCAGCAACTCCGATTCATGAACCACATACACAATCATTTCTTTATATAACGATTCCTGTCCACCAATCTATCATGAAAATGAAAACAGTAACATTTTATTTGAAATATTGTTCTTTATTTTGGAGTAAATATTTTGAAATATTTATAAAAGTTTAATACCTTCATTACACAACAATATTAGATTCTACTTTTTTAAACTATAACAAAAATATCATTATTTGTAGTGTACTATTACTTTCAGGTTATGTTCAATAAATTGATATTATTTGACAATAGGGTAATGTAACATTTTAGTGTCCAGTAAACAATATATATCTTAAGTAAACTTAGTGATTTGATATTTTTTCATACTAAGAATGCAAAGAAATGCTATGACAAATTGTATTAAAATGAGCCTGAAGTAACGACATGCAGTATATTATTTCCAATTTTAATTGTCTATTAATATGGATGCATTGCACACAATACCTAAAGTAATAGTATACTACTACAAATAATGATATTTTGTGATTGTTTGAAAAAGTAGAATTAAATATTGTCGTGGTATGTCATCTTGCAACAAATACCTTCCTTGTTATATTTAAAGATATATTCAAATTATGTACACAATGTAATAATTTACCTACAAATTTCAATCCTTAGTTAGGCAAATATATATTATTAATTATATGAAATAATGTTTTGTTTCCTAAATATCTATAAATATTTTTTCATCCAAAAAATAATTATAACAAATAATTTTATACATACTTTTTAATCCGTTTTAAGTTTATTTTTGAACAATATGGAAGTTTTTCGTCGTCTGTATGTACATTTTATCTATCTTCTAGACAACTTTGATGTTCAGAATTGAAAACAATTAAAAATAATTGTACATTTTCTTCATTTTCATATTTTTATAGCCAGTATTATATTTTTCTTCAAGTTTTTGTATAAAGGTATTAATATTTTAGGGTTTTTTTGCTATTTTTGTTTCTATAGCATATTTTATGAAAAAAGTCTTAACTTTATTTAACTATTCTTATGTTTTTATGAGATACACACATATATTTGTATTGTATCGCCCAAAACCTTAATAAAATATCAATTAGAATAAAATCTTATGTTAATATATCTTATATTATATTTTCATATATCATTTACGAACTTGTGAGTTTTTCAATTTATCACATATATTTATCTGTCTTTATATCTCATCATGTTATGTTGCATGAAAAAATCGAATAATTTTATGAAACCGTATGAAACGACTTTAATTCGCGTATGTAATCCCAAAAAGCCAAAAGTTTATGTATTCGTATAAAATGAAGGTACATATTATAAAGAGTATATCTATCCATCGTGGGATATTTTCGAGTTTCCAGCAGATTTATTTATTTCTAACTACAAATTAATTACATTATTTAGGTTGAAAACTCATTTTGCTGCACCAAATCATGATTTTCCTCTCAACTCATAAACATATCCGGTTTTAGCACGCAGGCATTTCCATTCCCACTGCCACAATCAATTAGTGATAAATAACTCATTATTAATATGCTTTATTCACGTTATAAAGGTAAGCTCATATAGTTCACGTTATATACCTTTTCATATTCTCTAATTTCAATATCTGCATATAACATGTCTGTATTGCATATGGACAAATTGGGTTTTTGCGATAAAATTATGCCTATGTCTGTGCCTACAATTATTTTGTTACTTTTGTTCTGACATTCTGAGCCAAACACCTCATTTATGGTATCTATCCTCAAACTGCTGTTCCAGGCATTCCTAATTTTGTCGTCACACCAGCAAGAAATTCTAAGTAGTATTTTTCAAGTAAACGGTCCATTTAACTTGGACATAACCATATCTAGGATTGTGTTTAATAAAAACAATGGTGGAACTTTCAGAAGTTTGCTAAAACTAGCCATTTTACATTTATATACATGTCTTTTCACACCATGCTATTATTTCAATTAATTACCTAATATTTTATTTGTTGAAACATATCATTCAATGGTGCTAAAATGTCCCAATGCCCTAAATAATGAAAATAAAAACGTAATGACTTTTTATAACATAAGACAGTTGAAATTGAACCTTTTATGTACACTTATTACATGTATGTGTATAATTTAAGCTTGATAAAAACCATTGCATTACAATTATGTATTCATATAATGTTTTATTTCTTATGCAAAGAAAACGCTGAGGTATCACATTTATAAAACATTGTTTGAGTCTAAATGTCTTACTAGACATCTTGTAAAAGAATATAAATTATTAAACTCATTATCTACAGAGCCTCAGTTTACAAAGACACTTTAATTAATAATTCAATTTAATTACGAATATATTTGTCAAAATAATCAGTGACCAAATTGAATAACAAGATGTTCAAATGATAGCATCATTAAAATTAGACAAAATGGCGCTGTACATTTATTAAAACAAAATTTTTCACGTACGTCTATCATAACTGAGTTTTGAAATGCTTACTCAAGCAAATAATGCATTTTGAACTTTATGCATAGTGAACCATTAAAAATGTGCATACTGTTTATATACACTTAACAAATGTGAAACCTGTCTCGTCTACCACCTCATGTAGTAGTTTTACCTTATCTGTGTTTTTGTTGTATAAAATGCAGTACACCTATGCCTAATATGGTCATACACGATGAATCATTACTTAATGCATGCACAGACCTTTTACATGCTTTAAAGTAAACACAGACTGCAGTCTGTCGGCTGTGCCAACGTTTTTGTCATTCTTTGCATTGATTAACATTTCAACATGTTGATAGCTTGGTCTGTATGTTAGTATGAATTGAGAACTTAACGACTGAATAGTGTAAATACATCAAGGTTAGTTAAACCTATTAAGCAGTTTTAACCTATAAGCCTTAAAAAGTAAAAAGAATACTTTTATGAAATGCATAATTTAGTCCATACGGATATGTGTTTTTGTGGAAAAATACAGAGTGCTGAACGAAACACTATCGTAACTCCATTTGGAAAAAAGAGATATACAATAGTGTTTCGTTTAGCCCTTTGAAATGCATTATTATATAACTTTTAAATGTATGCTGATTCTACAGTAGTTCTTTATGGTAAAAAATGTATGTTCTCCTAAGATGTTAAATGGTCATTTCAAAAGTGTAACATGTTCATCTTGAATGTATTATGACTATCTAAAAAGTAAGATGGCTTTCGAAATTGTTATATGGCCATATTAAATGTGATATATCCAATCTAAAATGTAATATGGCAATTTTATATGTAATTATATGTGAACAATTTTGTAATATGTCCAATCTTAAACGTAATATGGCCATACCAAATGTAATATGGCCATCTAAAACATTATATGGCATTCTAAAATGAAATATGGCTTAAAAATGATATATTTATTCTATATTGTTATATCGCCGCCATCTAAAATGTAGTATGGTCATCTTAAATATGATATATCCAACTAAAATGTAATATGATCATTTTAAATACATGCCAATCTTAAAAAAAGATATGGCCATCTAAACTGTCATATGTTCATGTAAAATGTAATATGCCCATCTAAATAAGACATGTCCATATAAAATGTAATATGGTCATCTAAAATAAATTATGATCCTTTTATAATATATGCCATCTTATATTAGATATGGCCAATTGAAATGTAATATGGTCATCTTAAATGTAACATTTACCATCTTTAATGTAAGATGTTAATATAAAACTTATATGTCCATATATAAAATATATTATGGCCATCTTAAATATAACATGTTTGTCCTAAATGAAAAATGTTCTAGTGAATGTTACATAGATATTCTAATATTTGTTATAAAACGTTATTTGATCATCTAACAGTGGTCATCGTATGTGCAATATTGTCATCTTAAATTATATATGGCCATACTATGTTTTGTAACATCCATAATTATACATGCACCTCGAAATATATAGCAATATGAAGGCCAGCAGCATGTTGTCCAATACGCTGCATTAAGTAAAATTATATTATAGATAACGTACATATATATTTATATATCACCAGCTTGATAATTTGTACATTTATCTTCTATGTTCTGATTAAATTCGAGATATACAATGTCATCAATATTGACTTCTTTATCTATTTAATAATACAGTTCAAGTTATTAATTATGAAAAAAAAATGATATACAGGGTGCATTCATTTAGTTGACCCTTTAAAATAATGATTTAATTATAGTTATTGTTCTGTTTCCTCTGACTATGATTTAAAAACTAAATTAGTTTTTCACATAAGCCTATTTATTAAGACTTCTTATATGGACATGTATCAAAAGTTAAAAAGCAGAATGTAGATGATTACCAATGACCACTATACTAGAATGGAAATATGGTCTGATTTCATACTATTTTTATTGAGTTGATCTAATTAATTTAATTAGCGAAATTGACATTAAATTAACACTTACTTGTAAAGTAAAATCACCTCACAACTATTTTAATTAGCCAAGTAATATGATAACAAATAAACTGTACAAAGTATACTTCCATGCCTCTTGCTTTGACTCACACCTCAACTTAATAGCTGTTACTCTTGGTCAGTCATACTGAGAACACCTAAACTTTATGAGTAAACTAAGTGGTTGTTCATAAAAACATTAAAAAACCCAACTAATTCAACAATGGTACATAAAAACATGTATCAAAGAGGGTATCCCAATTGATTGGAAGGTATTTTACATTACATACTTTTTTTACATTTTTGTAAAACTGATCATGTATATTCTATATAACAAAAAGTTATTTACATTTTATATAAAATGCGTAGTAAAAAAGAATAGTCATATCCATGGATTTGGTCAAATTTATGTTAGCTTGAAATAAAAAGGCATACCCATTGATATGGTCACATTTATGTTTAGTAAGAAAGAAAAGTCATACCCGTTGATTTGGTCACATTTATGTTTAGTAAGAAAGAAAAAGTAATACCCATTGATATGGTCACATTTATGTTTAGTAAGAAAGAAAAGTCATATCCATTGATTTTGTCACATTTATGTTTAGTAAGAAAGAAAAGTAATTTCAATTGATTTGGTCACGTTTATGTTTAGTAAGAAAGAAAAAGTAATACCCATTGATATGGTCACGATTATGTTTAGTAAGAAAGAATAAACTAAGTGGTTGTTCATAAAAACATTAAAAAAAACCAACTAAATCAACAATGGTACATAAAAACATGTATCAAAGAGGGTATCCCAATTGATTGGAAGGTATATATAAATTGTCTTTATCTAATTGATTCAAATGATGTAAAATGGTCAAAATAACAAAAAATAACGTTTTTAAAAAACTAATGGTCATGTGCATTATATATAACTAAAAGTTATTTACATTTTATATAAAATGGTATTGTTCATTTTACATAACAAAAAGTTATTTTCTTTTTATATAAAATAGCCAGGTGCATTCTATATAACTAAAAGTTATTTACAATTTATTTAAAGTGGTCATGTGCATTTTACATAACAATAAGTTATTTACATTTTATATAAAAGGGTCATGTGCATTTTATATTACATACTTTTTTTTACATTTTTGTAAAACTGATCATGTATATTCTATATAACAAAAAGTTATTTACATTCTATATAAAAAGAGTCATGTGCATTCTACATTACAAAAAGTTATTTACATTTTATATAAAAAGAGTCATGTGCATTTTACATAACAAAAAGTTATTTTCATTTTATATAAAAATGGCCATGTGTATTCTATATTAAAAAGTTAGTTACATTTTTGTAAAACTGATCATGTGCATTCTTTTAAACAAAAAGTTATTTACGTTTTATTTAAAGATGGTCATGTGTATTCTATATTGCAAAAAAATATTTATTTTATATAAAAATGGTTGTGTATATTCTATATAACAAAAAGTGATTTACAGTTATATAAAAATGTTTTATGATTGAACTTTTGTTGAATTTAGATAAAAATGTAAGTATTTTAAGTGATTCTTTTGGTCATTTTGTGACATGTGACAATGGTCGTACGTTTGTACAAAATACAAACATTCAGAGACCTCTTTTGTTAAAATATTCCAAACAATGGCTTCACAATTTGAATTAACCCCCAAACAACGTTCTACATCAGTTGGTGTTTGGCTTACATGACACAACATCCAAAAAATAACTACTACCAGTCTAATTTCCGGTTCCGGTTTGGTCACGTGAATATTCGATTTTTAATTTCTAGCTTTGAATGACTAAACGAGTTCTTTATACATTTAAATTTATGTTGTCTAACTAATTAAGCACTCGATTTACCACGACAGAGCGACAATGGCCAAATGACATGAATGTTTATTAATATTTCCGTTTAATTAACCTAACAATTATGTCGGGAGCGTATGTTTTAATGTAAATACAACTGGCGTAAGCAATCAGCAAAAAGCGTTTCCTGTGTACTAATGACTTTACGCTAAAATATTATAATTTGATGTTTTAATATGTTATTGAATTTAACAGGTCATTAAATGAAACTGTATAACTGATTTATATGAAGGAGTGTGAAAATATATATATCAAGAACTGTAACTGAAAAATAAGATTTTCCATACAGCCAAAATGCTAAGAGGGGATATTTTTAGGTTTTTCAACTTTGTTTTTGGCGGGGGGTTTAAACCCGGTTCTATGGTGCACCAACCAAACACTTGCCCCAATCGGTTCACGTAAAATCAAACAACAACAAAATGTCTAGGGGGGAAAAGTAGAAACAATAATACAACTATTTTATATGTAAGAAAACTTAAACATTCGAAAACTTGGATGTATTTCATATACAAATGTACATGCTACAAATGTCGTGTATAAAACGCTATACAGACAATGTATTAAACGCTTAGTCACGAACAAAAGATTTATACACATGCATTCATTTTCATACTACATCATTATGAAATATATATCCACCTGATATGTATTTTATTGGCTAGAAAAGACAAAGACATCGATATATGTAACATAAAACCAAAATAAAGAATTATTTATGTTGTAAGATTAAGCCAAATACATTAAAGAAGAAATAATATATTTAGAGGATTCTATGCAAACCATGCTGATTCTATGTGCAATAAGGAAAGTGGTTTACAATAAGCTAGGTTAATGCTGTTGGTGAAAATATATTAAATAAACGACACTAGACGGATGTAACGCTGAGCTTGAACAAACACAGATATGCGCATCGGCAGAATGGAGAATATTAATGAAAATACATGGACAGAGCGGGAGCAATGTCTCAATAGGGCATTGCTTATGTAAATATAAGCCTAAATTGTATCGAACAATAAACATACGTACCAAGGAAGACAAAATACCTATTTGTATAATCGCATTATGGTTAAACAAAAAAAGAGCTAGATGGCCATAATTATGTTAGGCAAGATATAACGTTATAACTATTGATATCATACAATGATATGGTCACATTTATGCTTAACAGAAAAGAACAGGTCACGCCTGTTGATATGGTCGCGCTGATATTTATAAAGAAAGAAAAAGACAAACCCATTGATTTAGTCTCATTTATGTTAAGAAAGAAATAAAAAGAATAATCATTGATTTGGTCACATTTATTTTTATCAAGAAATAAAAAGTAATACCCATTGATATGGACAAATTTATGTTTAGTAAGAAAGAATAGTCATACCCATTGATTTTGTCACATTTATGTTTAGTAAGAAAGAATAGTCATACCCATTGATTTTGTCACATTTATGTTTAGTAAGAAAGAATAGTCATACCCATTGATTTTGTCACATTTATGTTAAGCAAGAAATAAAAAGTCATACCCATTGATTTGGTCACATTTATGTGTAGTAAGAAAGAAAAGTCACACCCATTGATTTGGTCACATTTATGTGTAGTAAGAAATAAGTGTCATACCCATTGATTTTGTCCCATTTATGTGTAGTAAAAAAGAATAGTCATACCCATGGATTTGGTCAAATTTATGTTAAGCAAGAAATAAAAAGTCATACCCATTGATTTGGTCTCATTTATGTGTAGTAAGAAAGAAAAGTCATACTCATTGATTTGGTCACATTTATGTTTAGTAAGAAAGAAAAGTCATACCCGTTGATTTGGTCACATTTATGTTTAGTAAGAAAGAAAAGTCATACCCGTTGATTTGGTCACATTTATGTTTAGTAAGAAAGAAAAGTCATACCTATTGATACGGTCACATTTATGTGTAGTAAGAAATAAAAAGTTATACCCATTGATTTGGTCACATTTATGATAAGCAAGAAATAAAAAGTCATACCCATTGATTTGGTCACATTTATGATAAGCAAGAAATAAAAAGTCATACCCATTGATTTGGTCACATTTATGTTTAGTAAGAAATAAAAAGTTATACCCATTGATATTGTCATATTTGTGTTAAGGTATAAAATTCCTAATTAAAAACTATGTTTTATGGTTGCTGAATAATAATAGAAATAGTTTAATTTGTTTGTGCATTTTATTTCTCAATCTTTTATGTTAGATATTTTTAAAATGTCAACATAGACTTATAAAAAATATTCCATTTTCATATGCAAGGGAGGTAATTACTAAGTTCTGTAAGAGATTTTTGTCAAATATTTTTGAAGTTGCAATTTATGTAATGAGATTTTAAGTTGACCTTGCTCAGATAAGATCCAATTTTTTGCAGATCCTTATTATATAATTTGGAAAAGTTGTTTTTCTTAATGTAAAACGCTAATAATACGTAAGTATCAAATTAATATACATATTAATTTATCAACTTTTGATAAACAATATTACATTCGCAACAATATAAAAATTGTGTAATTTTTAAGTATAGAACTTGAAACATAATTCATATCAATATACAAGTGTTGGTTATAAATCCATTATTATCCTTACATATAATACTTCCATTATTATCCTTACATATAATACAATATACATGTATAATATACATTGTATAATAAATATTCATTGACCTTGACGTATGAAGGTCAAGAAGCATCCATGTAGATATACATCAATTAGGAAGTATTAAAACAACCACTTAAAGCCATTACTATATATGTAATTGACATATTTTTGTTATATTGTACTTATAGCTAATATATCTAATATTTTACACAATATGTTTATCTAAAATATTATACTTCAAAACTTTATATGAATGTATTTCTTCTTTAGAATAAACACATTAACTAATATTTCATTAGAATTATATTTGTTACAGAAATTCCATGGACAGTGTTACTTTTGATGATGGGGCTTTCGTTTGTCATCAAATAAGTGAGAACAATAAGAAATATACAATGAGGGATATTTGTCAGTTATCTTTCCTTGATAAAGTCTGAAGCAATCCAATTGGCAAGTAGGTCCTATCAGTAGAGATCCTAAGATTTTACATTGAAGTCCAATGCAAGGATAATAAAATATTTCATCAAATATATTTCTTGTTAATTAATATATTAACAGGAGTGGTGAAATTCAGATAGTTCTTTACCCTAACAATACTAAGCTTGAATTTCAAACAAATGATTTGGAAAAAATCATGAAAGAATGTGGCCAAATGGCATTGAAAAGTAAGGGTAAAATCCAAGTAACCCAACTAATTGGACCAGTTTATTTTAAGAGTATACAAGGGGAAATAACAGACCAAAGTTTCTTATTATATACATTTGTATATAGATAAATACACAAATAAATTACTTAACATAAAAGTTCACCATTATATTAATAATAAATATAATTGTACAAATTAAAATTAAAAAAAACACTTAAAGCCATGAACATTTTGGATTTTTAAAAATGAGTAAGATAAAAGTATGTATAATTTTGATTGAAACATGATCAGCAAGTCTAGAAGTACATATTAATGCAGTTTAACATAATTTTCAACGATTTTCAATGTCATAACACCAACAGTTCATTGACACAATACACGCTATGGTGTTTTTGCATTAAACACTTTAAACAATACAATTAAAACAACAATGGATTCACAATGTCTGTTGACCTATTTGTTTTAATTGTCTTTTCATTTCATTTTTGTCATATAAAATAGGTTAGAAAGCAATATGTCAAGTTTGAAGTTCAAACACTGCATTTTATGTCTGAGAATTTGTATATTTTTCTATATGTTAAATTTGGATTAAATTTGAAACTGAATAAACAACAGATTTTATAATACATTTTGTATATACATGTATACACATTGTATATGGCCAGTCAAACCAAGGAGGGCAGATTTATCCAATCGGGAAACAATTTATGTTCTATATCTGGCTTAGCCCTCATCCCATCACTTACATTATTATTTGGGAACTAAGCCCCACATCCCCCTGTTCCTACAGGCATGCGGTGTTACAACTGAAAATTAATTGATAATGTCTTGACTAGGAAGCCTATTTCTATGTAATTTATAATTGACTTGTCTTAAGATTACTTTACTAAAAGGTTGAACCGGATGTCATTTTTATAAATTGAGTTTTTCTCCGACATGTGCATGTACAGTATACTTAAAGCTGAGTAAAAACAGTCACCACGTGGTTTGTTGATTGTACCTTTACTCAGTTATGATTATCTGGAACACATTATATTGATTTTAGATTTCATATTTATACCAAAATATCATAAACTTCATGAATAGTACAATTTTAAAGTCTGTGTTTTTGACATCCGACGTAGTATTCGGTGTGCCAGCAAGTTAAATTATTTCAGATATAAGCTGATACTGTCGTTCTATGTTTTTTAATGATGTGATTTTTTTCCTTTTTGGTTAACTCTATTCAGTTAAAATACAATTATAATACTTTTTAATAACAATGTTATAGATGAAAACTCGTGTAATATTGTACAATATCCTGTTTATTGTTTTTATTATATCACTATTTGTATGTATTTATTTATTTCCTCCATTACTGAAGAGCATGAAAATATTTACAATTCATATATATACATGTATAATTATGTCTCTTTATTTTGAAGTAATAAATAATTACAAAAAATGTCATGAATTCAAATGGTCAGCTCAGTATTTTCGTTCTATATACCAAAACTGTTTCCATGGAAACCAACTTTTCAAGAAACAATAGAGTAAAATAATATAACGCTAAAAGACCACATTATTAAAATTTTGATTTTATACTTATTTATATAATGTTTATAGCAATATGCATTCATTTGTTCAGTATTTCAGTTTAATATATAACTAACCATGGTATTTCCATGGTTACCGACTAACAACAAGAAACCCTAATAGACCTTTAACATTATATTAAAATCTCCTTTTTACTTGCTACATCATTCGAACAATACCACGTCAACATAATATTTCGTTTACAATTCACCAAACACGTGTAATATATTACATATAAGTATTAAAATTTTAGTCTATGGTTTAACGCCATGTCAACACAATTTAGGTTATTTAACATCGGCCAGTGCACATAAGCTAGCTTTCCTGGATCCTTGTCTATAACCAGTACTCACCTACCCTTCCACAAGGCTGGTAACTTCTCCATATTATACCTTATTAATGGAGGAAAATTTATATTGTCATATATATTTCGACTATAATTCACAATACATATATAACATAATTATAATATACAAGAACCCCTTCCTTTCGTAAAATTACTATTCAATTTACCCCAGTTACAATATAATTAAAGCATGGAAGCACATCTATCTATAAATTGCCCATAGAAACATCGTGCACGCATGGCTATTCTAGGAGCTATAGTTTTATTACTATCTTGAACACAATATTGGCTTTCCAGAATCTTCCAGACAAAATGAAAATGTCGTGTACATGGTCTACAATAGGATGCGGGTATCTCAACGAGGTCCATCATTAATAATGCAATATTGTAGTAAAAGAACAAACCATTCATGAACGTTCTTCACAATTCAACTGCTTTGTTCCTCTGCTAATGTATGAAAACTCTCTCAAGTTTTCTAAGAAGATGAACTGATCGCAAGCCATTGGAAATACATTTTTGCTCTCGTAAAGCTAATTTCTCTTATTGTTTGTTCTGACATGTACAATTACAAAACACGTGGTAACAAAAAAAACCCAAGGTATTATCACAAGCGTGGGAAAATTGCGTAGATGCAGCCGCTCTGATCAGCGCGCTCATAATCACTTACCTGAGAAGTCTTAACTTTCTGTGAAACGTCTGCGAGTTTTGATGGTACTTAGTTTGTCTGATTAGATCCAGGTGCCTCATGTCGGCTCTTTGGGAACAAAAATATACGTAAAATGTCTTAAGCATAGACAGACGGAGCAAAAAATGTATGTGAGTCTAGAGTGAAAAGATATAAGATCGTTTAAATGATATACACTGAGAGTTGAGACAATGACTCTCCCACAGGTAGATTTTCCTACTGCCACAAAATGATTACTATCTTTAACATTAGAGTATACAGACGTTGAACATATACATTAGTCTGCCTATAGAGCTTGAGTGCATTATATTACAATATTAGAGATGGTTTTTTTCAGAGTTTTTCACTCTAAAATATCTGGAATTCTGGAATTTGTTCGTTGGAAACTTGGTTAGTTGAGAGAAACCTCATCGTAGGCACGATGATGTATACGCGAAAAAAACAACACTTTAAGTAGTGCTCGGTAAACTTTTGGTGCAATAGCGTTTATTTGAGGCGTTGTTTGAAACACAAGGTGACAGGTTGAAGCTCATGTCGCGACGTTGTGAACAGTTAACTAACAGACCCTGCACCATTCGTAATACCTTCGTGATTACTTTGTAACACACTTGATCGTCAGTTTACGGAATCATCCGAGTGGTTGTAACACACTTGATCGTCAGTTTACGGAATCATCCGAGTGGTTGTAACACACTTGATCGTCAGTTTACGGAATCACCCGAGTGGTTGTAACACACTTCATCGTCAGTTTACGGAATCACCCGAGTAGTTTTCCGAATGATCCTGCACTAGAATTACATTATAATTGCAAAAATAATCTACAGGATCAAGAGTAAATATAGAACAATGCACTAAGACTGTAGAAATCTTATATTTGAGTACTGATTGAAATAATCCAACTTGAACCACTTGTAAAACTAAGCAGCCATTCTGAAATAACACAAAGCTGAACGACTGCTAATACGTGCACTTTTTGTTTGTAACGCAGACTCAGCACTTCAAGTCATACCTGCAGCACACTGAGTCTTGACATTAGCTATACTCGTCTTTTAGTAAAACAATGAAAATAAAATGCCTCGTAAGCAACAGTTGGCCTTCCGGAATACTGGAGTAATATAATACAATGTACATAGAATCAATCACGTGACTGAAAATGGTTGTGATTCTAACTATTAACCAGACACAACATTTCAATTCATTTTCGTTGTTTTTACTGTATATTGATGACGAGGGTAAGAAGAGATGAAAGAATATTTGCAAACAACCTATCATTTTGTTGGATATGCTTTTTGAAGAATGATTTTGCCTCTAGCAACACGCAGATCTTCCTTTATAGGCAAAGTATAATCTATGCGTCTGGAAGGTTTGATTATGACTTTCAAAATTATATTATTGAAGAACATTAATGTCTATCATTTAAAATCGTTTTTACTATAACTGTAAGGATTTTGACACGCCATTAGAACAAAAAATAATCGTTTTTCACCACGAAATCTTCAAATGTTAATCTTAGCAGAGACGTTACACCCAACCGGAAGTTGACGTCACATCCGTTTCTGATTCATATCAACAGGTAGGTAAAACCCCGCTCTGATATTATTGGACCCAGTGAATGGAGAGGAATCAACTTGAAGCAAAGAACTAAGACCAGATAACAAACACATTGGCTTGCTATTAATGATATGAGAAGATTCATCACATGGTCAAAGTAAGAAATGTATCACCAAACAAACCATCAAAATGAAGCTACCACTATCCCCATGGTGGATTTAGTAGCTGTGGGCCTTGTTTTTACACTTTTACTTACACTCCATGCATGGTCATAATAGTCTGTATTAACTGATAGCCATTGCTTCAAAAGAGGAAGAAATACAAAAATCAACAGGTAAGAAAACAGACATAGTACACGATTTATCCAAAATATGATGAATCCGACCACTATTCAAGTTAACAATCTAGTTTTTGAGTCGCCTTATAAACTATATAAATAAAGCAAGAAGTTGTGTTCTATTATGCAACACAATATTCACATGAAGACAGAAATGATGTTCTCCTTTGCAACAACTCTTTTCACACGAAGCTGTTAAGGACAGCCATTTGAAGCAAAAAGGTTATCATTTTGATAACTTGTAATTTAATGAATGAGGATAGATCCATTGATTTTAAATGCATTATCTTGTCTATGGAGAAAATTTCTCAACAAATGTTCAAATCTATTAAAACATATTGAGAAATAAGTCTGGAAGAATAGGAAATAAATATACTGGTACCATTTTCACATAATATTACAAACATACACACCAAATGAATTTGCTACAGTCTGAAATAGTTTAACATTTATATTGTATGTATAAATGTCTATGTCTAATATAAAAATAGAATTCCTTCTTAGTTGTATTGAATTTCCCTTTTATTGTGTAATATGGCAAGAGTTGTAAGGAAGTTTTCCAAAGTTGTCATAAGGTTTTGCAAGCTTAATAACAACATAGACGGACAAACTAGTATTCACCTATTGCAGTATATAATTGGAACCTGCGTAGACTAATATAACTTAGTATAGGAGCAAAATTCTAGGGGCAGGACGAGCTCTTAGGACTCGAGAGGGCTCGGGTTTGAACTCCACTAAGAACACTGCTAATTTCCCGAGCAAGAAATTAATCTGCATTTGTTCCACTCCACCTAGATGTAAATGGGTATAGTGGGAGATCACCTGCCTGAAGGTGATTTCAATAATATGGGGTTATCTTAAAAAATTGTAAAAGTCAATTTAAACTTGTATTTGGAAGCAAACTTTAAACCGCGCTTAAACTTTTTAACTTCAATATTTCTTCTCCAGCAATACCTATTTCCCTGAAGCTTGCATCAAATGAGTAGAATAATGGTCTCATAAATGTGTCTTTGTTCAACTAAACCATTCAATGCTTGAAAAGTTCTAAGACTAAACTCAAAATTCAAAAAAGGAGAACTGTATATATATCAATGTTAAATTAACTTTTGAAAACAAAGTCTTATAGTACAGGGGGTAGACTTTTACACATAAAACAAACTCTTTTACAGTTGCATGTTCATTTGAATTAAAATTGTAAATATAAAAGCAATGTTTTCTACTTCCTACATGTTTCTATACAATTTTAGAGTTTTAAAAAAGTTGATATTTTAGTTGAAATCTGTAAACGCACAGCTTTAAACCATACAGAGAAAACTTAAACCTTCGTACGTTTTGATCCTATATGTACTCATACAGTAAACGTGGTCTGTAATCTCACATAAACGCACTCATTTACCGGCTCGCCCTTCATGTTGAAAAACGTAGACAGACGACAAACTTTGAAGTGCATGTATCATGTAATTGTGTGACATAAAATTACATTAATCATCATATTCAACAAAAAATAAACTCAGCCAGCCTACGTAACCTTTGACATTTTGAATTAACTACAAGTTAATATGACCTAAAATGGTGGCTTTTTTGTCAAAGCAAAAACCATTCATATACAGTTCGTATAAGGCTCGGCGTTATGATATAAGCGTTTGGGTTAACGCCACACTGGAAGGTTTGCATGGTATAACTTTTTCACATAACTGTCAACACTTTTTTTCATGTTTAATTAAACCATTAAATATATAAACCTCCATCGATGTATAGTGATCCTTGACTAATATCATTGTTACATACATACGTGTGGTCCTTATATCACCGTTTTATATAAAAACATGGGCGGACCCAATGTTTTCTTTCGGGGGGGTCAAGTCATCAAACAGATTATTACATGTTGGGGTGACTCATTGTTTTTTTTCAGGGGGTGGTCCACTCATCAAGCACGTTAATTTAAATGCAATTGTCAATATTCTTTGTACATGTATGAGGCTCAAATTCCGCAGGATAGTGGACCTCCCCAAAACGACAATTGATCCTCTCATGGTAATATGCCATTTGGAATTAGAGGTTTATCCAAGCCATGGATTTAAAACTCGACTCTATCAAACTTCTTCTAAATTACTTTATTGATAGTCAAACTCCCTGTGTAGCGATGCCTTAAGTTACCTTGAAAGACAAAAAGAACTGACGGGAAATGTCATTTGGTAAGTTGACGTCTTTGTTATCCTGCACACGAAGTGTAAAATTTCCATCACTTATGAACAGAATTAGCCCGTGTTAACTACGTTTTAAATACTGAATTTCTAACCCCTATCAACTGATTTGTTTCCAGGATGCGATAAGCCATACCGTTCCTTTAAAATTGGTGAAAATGACTAAATGTACAAGTATCGTCTTCCAGATGTCTACGCTCCCCTTAGCTCAGGGAATATTTGAAGAAAGTGAACGAGTAAAACGTTTAAGCGACGCAAAAGCGAGTACCACATGTCCAGAAAGTGCTGGCTTCTTTGAAAAAACTAAATGGTAAAAGAACTGGTCAGACCTTTTTTAATGCTCCGTGCATGTCGATCAACCAATCTTCTCTCCAAATATTTCCTACGATATTTCCCACGGATGCGTCTTACAATCAAGGTCACGGTTGTATTATGATCTTATCATTATCTTATGAGCCAAAAATCTTAAAACATCTTCATTTATAATAATAACGATGGCACGTTAATACAGATCTATTTTTATGGTTAACCGCAAACATTCAACAACAGTTTTACTTAGATTGTTGCTCACGGAGTCTCGTGCTATCAAAGCGTTACTTAGTGAGTAGAAAGAAGTTCACTACAAAATGAGCAACACTTTCAACCCTAAGCCTAGAATATCAGACAAAAGTATGTTTTTAAAACTAAGTCTGTAAGATCTAGCTTAAATAGAAATGTAACCCAATAAGAATTCATGGTCCGTGTTTAGATCTAACCTATGACCATTAGGGCAGGTCTGGATGACATTCTACAACGTCGCTATCAAAACTAGCTTGAAGGCAATGGAGTATCTCTGCTATATGAATACCGTAATGCAAAGGACATACATTGGTGGCTGGTGCAAATTGTTCAAAACATGGCTTGATCAGACATTCACACTTCTCTCTCAAACTATTTAAAGTTTCATATATTGGTTTAAAACAACTAAATATATTCCTTTCATGCCTGATGATATAGCATGTATACATGGGCTTAGTATTTTCTATACAAGTTTAAAAGGCAATTAAATCATATAATATGATCACTTGCCGGCGACGAATACCATTGTGTTCTGCCAATAAAATGTTCTGTATTGTTCTGTTCGGTTACCATTGCGTCAAGGTCATGTATTACAACAGAAGCAATATGACTGGGGGAACATGTGGAAATGCAGAGTAATGCACCGAGATATTAAATTTCTTCATATTACAACAATGGGGACATTTCATGGCTCAAATCAGAGTCGCACCTGAGAAAACAAGATAGCTCTTTACGATACAACGTCTAATCTGAAAGTTTTGTTCAAACGCACGTTTCAGTTTGAATAGTTTTATTGGTTACTCTCTGCACAATTATGAGACATGAGGTATACCAAACATATGACAAATTATATAAAATATATATTCACGTAAAAGTCGAGTAACGTATGGTGCTTTGAGACATTGCAACATTTTTATCAGCTCTCTTGCGGCGGTCAATCGTCCATTCTATGTTCCCCGGACAGGTTTTGATCTCCAGAACCAAACTTTTAACCCAGTGCTAAGCACACATCATTGACAGTGGCTGAAACAGTCCTACTTGAGGTAGAGAGTTGAGGTAGAGAGAGGTAGGCGAGAAAATGGCCGTAGAAAACATTTCATGACCACACACTAAGAAAGTATGTAGAGTTGAACCCACGAACCTGGGTCGATAACGCAGTTGGTAGCTCGCCGGGATTCGGAATCTCGTGTCCCGAAGGGGGTACGGGTTCCAATCCCACCCTGGGAGGTATACCCTTCCATGAAAATTTGACAACTATGTCAATTTTCCTGCATTAATAAGGTATATGGAGAAGTTTTCGGAATTGTGGATAGGTAGGTGAGAACTGGTTATAGACAAGGGTCCAGGAAAGCTAGGTTAGGTGCGCTGGATGCCGTAAAAAGATCAAAAAGTGTTGACACGGCGTTTAACCCAATATAAATAAAACAACACACGATCCATCTACTTGTAGTCAGACGTGCCACCAGCTGAGCTAACCACGTGGTTTTATAAATGATAAACGACTATGAATACGATGACGACATCCTTATTTGGTGCATGGGTAGACAAGAGAATGGCCGAATATGAAAACAACGTACCTTACAGCAACAAAGAATGCAAAGAACCGGTGCAGCAACAACACTTAGATTAAAGTCAAAGATTCATATCAATATAATCAAACATTTAAATCAGTATCTAAAATGTCAAATTATCAACAACTTCAAAGAATACCGAGGTCTCGTATTGTCAATTATAATAATTATGTCAATTAAGCTGCATCTGTTATAAAACACGACATATTCTGTATTATTCTACATGTGTTCTAATGTTTGGATACTTCATGTCTGACTTGTTATAGCTTGTTCACAATGACTTAAGATAATGAATACCATCCATGGGCATACCATATAAGTTTATAAAGTACAGTAAAGTAAAGAACAGTGAAGTCACTGGTCCGAGCGCGCCATTTCTTAGTCTGAGGTCATTGTGAACATACTGTATGATAATATATAGTGAATATTGATAAAACAATGATGACGATGATGCCGACGACGATGAATACGACGCCGATCACGACGACGGTGATGATGATGATTCGACGATGACGACGGCGGTGAATGACGATGGGTGACAATGGATGATGACGACGACGACGACGATAATGATGAATGATGATGATGATGTAACCACTTCCACTGCTGCTTAAAACCCAGTAAATCATGTTGTGGTAATTTCTTATTATGATGATAATGGCGATGATAATGTTAGCTCTATTGCTGCTGCTGAACCACAGCCATTACCCTGTGCATCTTCAGTTGTTGTCGTACAATATTTGTCATGATGATAATAATAATGGCATTGCTGATTTAGAAAAAAGCAGCTAGACATTTTGTGGTTGCTGTTGTACGATAATTGTCAACATGACAATGATGATGATGATGAAATCACGGCCAATCATGTTGTTGTTGCTGTTGCATGATACTTGACATAATGATATTGCTGATGATGATATTGATGATGAAATCACAGCCAATCACGTTGTGGTTGCTGTTGCATATTACTTGTCATAATGATAACGATATTGATGATGATTATATCACAACCAGACTTCTTGTGGTTGTTGCTAGTATCAATACTTGTTAAGAAATTGCTGATGATACTGATGATAATGATGTTACTGTTTATTATGATGGTAAAACCACAGACAATCATTCCGCGGTAGCTACTTGTATTAAAACTGTCATAATTATGATTTCAAAGATGTAGTTCAATAATAAACAACATCATCTTGTGGTTTTTGATATAATCAGTTATAATATGGATGGAATTAACCACATTTGACAATAAAATTTGATTCAAGTACAAATTTATACATCGACTTAAAGTACATGTTAAATTGGTTTTTAATAGAAAACACGTGCCAGATGTTATAAAAAGAGCAAGGAACGAGGCTAGACTAATGGTTAATTGAATAATATACAATATACATGTAACTGGTGTTTAGTAAAATCACTCACCGAATTTATTTTCACCGCATTTATTATTAGAAAGTAAAGGTGTACTGGGCTATCATGATTTTTAAACAGAAAACAGTTGTACGACAATGTCGGTAAAAAAGGTGACTGAAAACATATCAGGAACAGCAACCGTCAAAACACAGACCTTCCACACAGCCAAAGCTCATATACGGACATTTTAGATGATGCCAAGAAAATAATTAATAAAAGCCATTCATGTTATACTCATTACAGTCATTTTATCAAACTTGTATCTTCATATTTGTCAATCATTTACTTTATAACAAGTGGTATATACATGTATTTTATAGTCCAATAGAATTAACCTGAGCTTGAACTACCTCATTATAATAATTACACATTTCACTTGCATTAAATCGTGAGTTTCCGTATGTGTGTATACGGTTATACACGTGTTTATAACAACCGATATGACTATAAAATGATTTATTAACAGTGGCATGATATAGTACTTTTATTACTGGACACATTAGTTTTTGGGGAAACAAGTAAGTCAACAATATTATGGCACAGTTTCAAAGTATTTATTCTTATGAAAACAACATTAATTGTTCAGTACGTGTATTTTGCCGAAAGCTTCCGATAAAGCGCGATTTACAAACGGAGACAAAAATAGACTGGAAATATTGAGTTTAATATATTCTTGCATAAAGGTCAAGCTCAGGTTAATTCTGTTGGACTATACAAGACCATTTTTGTAGTCCACTGATGAATCAATTGCAGACATTTATCATAACACCTTACTTTACCTATTTTATGTATAAAATGTTGGCAATGTTAAGAAAGTTCATTAAAAACTGTGATGGTCAAGTTTCATAAAGTAACCACGACTGAAGTGCTGTGGTTAAGTGCAGTATTTCAAAATAGGCGACCCTTGTTCGATTGCCAGCCAATGTCATAGTATACTCTTCCAAGAGAACTCGACATTTGATATAAAATTTTCTCCGTTGAAGGGGGTTTGTCAACTATCTCTGGCAGGCAAATGTTGGTGTAGGAAAGTGTCCGGGATAACTGGTTGGAAAACTGGATAAATCAATATAATAACAAAATGATAATGAATAAGAATTACAAATTTCACAAAAAAACAACTATTAAGAGTCAATATTTCATATCGTGAACATCTGTATACAACACCAACATTGTGGTATCCAACGAAGCATTGCAACATTCAGCAAGACGTTGCACAGATTTGTTGAACCAATCTGAAAGTCTGTTTCATATTTGACCTTGAGAATATTACATTGAGCATTAAGAAGATGCCAATAGACAAAGTTTGATACCTGAATATTATAGATACAGACAACCATAAAACATGTCTAGCAGTTTTTTATGTAGAAAATGAGCTAAAATAGAGGGTGGGAAAGAGAGAGGGTTAGAGAGATACCGTGAGAGCGAGAAGAAGAAAATAGAGATAGGTAAATGGCAAACATAACATGAAAAAATATTCATCTCTACGATACGAATGAGTAAAAAAAACTATATGTCTATGTTTAATACATGCCCCCAACTGCTGGCATACACCTGAGTGTGCTTGTTGCTACATCTAGAAGTGTGGGAACATCTCTTGTGGTAAACAACTAGAGTTATTTAAATATAAATAACTATCAACAAGATTCACTGAGAGAGAAAAAAAGCCTCAATGTTAGCTAATGATTGTAGAACGATCTTACTGCCGTAATAACAGTTTTTAATTATTTGTTGGTTAGCCCAGACTTTTACCTGGTTGTTATTACATCAATTCGTCAATGATATAAGCAGCCAAAAACATGAAATAAACAGATGTCGACTCTAACTCACACTAATTTTAGCTCGTTTGTATTCATGTTTTATGAATTAATCTAATTCTGAAGATTAACTTAGAGTAAGTGGAAGAGGGTTTGTGGTAGGTAGGGCATATTTACATATATTATAATTAAAATCCTCATTATAATTAAAATCTAAGCGATAAGAGTAGGTGACCAGAACGTCTTTGTGAGGACACCAAATGCAACACCGGATGAAGAGGTAAAACTAATTTTACAATTATTATTTTTATCGTAATTAAGGATACATTACTTACTTGATTTTGACCAATATGGACAAACACGTATGATAAAATGACTATAGCATGGACAACTTCCAATCGTTTTATTCTTTACAGATATTATGAACATCTTGTAAAAGAAGCATGGTAGTTTCATGGTTCTAATACAATGTATACTTGATATTAAAATGGTAATGCAAACTTTTTGTATAGCCAGCTACGTATTCATTCGAAACCTAACCGAACACACCTCTAAAGCCAGAAGCATCGTAGTCCGGCGCTCTACCACAGGGCCAACCAGCCAGTTGATCTAAAGCCAGAAACTAACCTTATTGCAACAGTTGGTAAGGATATAAACAAACCTACTTGGTTCTTTAGCAAGAAACCATCCTTATTGCTACGGAGGTTGATGATTTAAACACCCCTCATCGTTTCTTGAGCAAATTGTTCCTTATTGTTCAGTGGTGAAGGATTCAGCCATAAAGGCTCACGATCTACATTAAGGAGAAACTGTCTGCAAATGTCTTTGTCTAACATACAAAAATGCAAAGAGGAAATGTCACCTAATACTGAAAGCTAAGACCTCATGAACAAAACTTGACGAAGTTTCAGATATTTAGTTTTAAAAGCCTTTCAATGAGTCTGTATTAACAGTTAATAGTATATACGTCGATGGGAAGAGCAAAATGAGAGATCGGTGTTTATGATTGCACTCATGCGTCTTTAACCGTTAAACCCAGAGATTTAGCCTTTCCATGAACGGTTATTAGGTTGACAGACCGCAGTGATATGATCTACGTGTTGCTAAGGCGTTATATACAACCAAAAACATGTTTCTATTAGTAGGAAGTCAAACTGAAGTCGGTGAGGAACATAAAGATATTATGACAACAGAAGCCAAGGATAGTTAATATTGTGTAGTTGACAACAGCAATGTTGTGGGTAGGTTGTCCAAGTTTTTATGTTGAGCACATACATAGTGTAATCATTAAATGGAGACTAGCCAAACGTAATGTTGTCGTTGATGTTGTTAACACCAAGTGACTTGTCACATGACTTGTTTACCTTAATCATAAAACATGTAGAATAGTAACATAGTGCCACTATTGTCAACTGATGGGTCAGAGCAAAACTAGTCTATATTCTTCTTCATATACATGAAGTTGAGACTAGATTGGCGATTACCCATTTAAATGTTGTGGTGTTAGTATACATGTAAAACGTATTGCCGTAGTTGATGATATAAATGTTTGAAACCTATCCAAAAACCCCACATCGTTGTTTCGTTGAGCAAGAAATTGTGTTATATTTTGTAAAACTTGAGTACATGTATTTAGTTGCTATCAGAACAGAACAAAACGGAGCAAAACTTTATTCACTATACTTCATACAATTATAATTTGTTTGTTTGTTTTGTTGGGTTAAACGCCATAGCAACACATTATATAGGTCATATAACGGCGGTCAGTCAGCCTACTCTTTCCTCCTGGAAAGGCTAAATCTCAGGATTTAGCTGTTAATCAACTACTAAGTGCATATTTTCGTCAGTGACTGACAACTGTCCTACATAATTAAAAATCATTGGTAGGAGGGAGAATAGCCATAGAAATAAGTTTATGACCAAGCTCCACGAAAGTATGCCCCGCCCGGGAATTGAACCCACGACCCCTCGATCAGTAGACTTGCGTGCTACCAACTGAGCTAGATGGGCGGCTCATATAATTATAAAGGAACGTGTATGCAGCATACATAGTAGCAACTACAATTTTATAAGTTACATTCAAATGGGAAATATTCATTGACTACACAGTGATGTATTGTCACAATAGTCACATGATTAGATGCTCTGTTCGAAGCTGAACCTATGCTGCAGTTTTAAATTAAGACTTTTCCAAGAGGTCAGGAAACAGGTTTGTATGTTTTTGGACATAGGAGGCCGGCACTATTTAACAGTGTTTTTGGCTCGGAATCTTGCCGGCCGACTATGGATTCGAAAGTCCGAATATTATACTTGTATCCCCCTTTTCAGTGCTTGTTAAAAGTAAATACAGTGAAATGAAGTTTACTTGACAATGACACCAATTTGATATAGATGAGGAAGGATGAATGAAGAACGATTGTCATGTAACAAGAGCAGTCATTATAAATAAAGTTAATGGGGACTATATAGAGTACATATAATACATCGTTGTGACTGTATAAATCATTTATGTCTGTTCATTTATGATTATATCTTTAGTCAACCATTAACTCATCAAATTAAGTCATCAAGGTCAAAAATGTGATTACATGTGTATATGTATTTGGTTTAATTCTAGGTCAGAAAATAAAACAGTAAGTAGGCCTAAACAGACTTAACAAGACCTTCAGGAATTTGATAATGATATTTTATCATACATTTTAATACTATTTATTGATGCATGTATATGATAACCACGTCCTTCAGCAGGGAAAGTCCGCCAGGTCAGCTCAGTTATTAGCACGCAAGTCTACTGGGCGGGGCATACTTTCGTGGAGCTTGGTCATTTAATTATTTCTACGGCCATTCTTCCTCCTACCAATGCTTTGTAATTATGTAGGGCAGTTGTCAATCACTGACGAGAGTATGCGCTTAGTAGTTGGTTGACAGCTAAATCCAGAGATTAAGCCTTTCCAGGAGGAGTGAATATGTTGACTGACCGCCGTTATACGACCTATACAATGTGTTACAACGGCGTTAAGCCCAACGAACCAATCAGCAGGGAAAGCAGTCCTCTTTATCTTCTCAGTTTGATTTTTTTGCCGGCACTTGACAAAAAGCCTTGAAACTTAAGTTTGTCCTAAGCCTGACCACATATAGTATACTAGTGAACGTATTTACAACCCATCTATGGCCTTCTGTTCTTATTGAGTAAGAAGAAGAAGACATAAACCAGTATGTGTACAAGGTAAACAAAATAGGTTACATCAACGATTGTATAATAAGACGATGGGGGCGACAGTTAAAGGCAGATAACTGGAGATGTGTTTACTTGACTAATAAACGGTGAAAATGTTAAACCATAGGGCTAGGTTCCTGACAAAATCGCTACATAGCGCTTTGTCTTCTGGTATCCGTCTTACATCAAAAGTAATAAGCATGTGATATCAAATCTAGGGTACCAGGAGGTGAAGTTAGGACAGTGGCCAACGGTCAACTAAATATGGATTGAAAAGAATCGTTCAGCTCATTGGAAGATGCCAAGAAAACGTTTAGCTTAATAGAACTTAGTAAGAAAAAGCCAGGCTCATAGGAAATTGCAAGCAATTGTTAAGCTCAATGGAAAAGTTAATCTCAATGAAATTGTGTAAGGAAATGTCAGGCTCAATAAAAATGGTAAGAAAATGTTTAGCTCAATAGAGGATGGAAAGAAAACGTTAATCTCAGAGAAAAACTTTCAGCTCGATAGAGGATGGTAAGAAAACGTCAAGCTCAGTGGAAACGGTAAGCAAGTGTTAAGCACAATGGAAAACTTTCGTCTCAATGAAAGATGCTTCTAATATGTTCAGTGAACGTGGAAAGAAAAACGTTAAGTTCAAATGGAATAAGGTAAGAAAACGTTCAGACGAAATTTATACTCGTCGAACGTAGACTATAAAATTGCTTTGGGTGATTAGATATGGCCGTTAACAGACAATAAAAAAACTGCGGGCCACTGGATCACAGTAAAGTGCTTTCTTGCAGAAAATCTTCCCGTCTACTATCTACCTTCATACAGACTCAGTTTAATACGTCTGCTTACCATAGTTAAAACAGACTTCAATTTTTACATTAAGGATGGTAAATCGTTTCTCATGTTAGTTTGAAATTTCCAGACAGCAAATAATTATATTCAACATTAAAATAAGATGAACCTTCTCATGATTGTCTGTGCAACCATTATGATGCAGTATGTTTATTTATATATCCAAGTGATCAACTATTCGTTCATGTGGGGCTATAAGGGATTACCACTACAAATGGCAATTAAGACAACTGTTATAATGTTATCTTTTACAAAATGACAGATTATATTATCAGAACTTAATTATGATCTTTAAGTTTTAGGTTAAAGGTACTAGTTCACAGATTTGGTTTAATTGTTCTATAATTTCAAAATGCCATTCAGTGTCTGTAATTGTGTCAAAAAATAACTTATTATTTTAAGACAAACTGACCTATATGTTGCAAGAAACATACAATAAAAGTCACAAAAATGCACTAATAATGTCTAAACCGTGACATACGGGTTAGATATTTACTACATAAAACACCATCATTTGTAGTTGTATGTCAATTTGCACTAAAATAGTCATTATCAGAGCAACACTTTCCTGATTCCAAAAACATTTCCATACA
This sequence comes from Mactra quadrangularis, assembly GCA_025267735.1. Taxonomy (NCBI): domain Eukaryota; kingdom Metazoa; phylum Mollusca; class Bivalvia; order Venerida; family Mactridae; genus Mactra; species Mactra quadrangularis. The sequence goes on from CM046299.1 coordinate 20,602,702, forward strand.
ATTTTGATAGTTTTAGAAAAAGTTGATATTAAAGTTGAAATCTGTGAATGAGTACCTTTAAGATGAGGCAAATACATAGAAATTAATATTTTTTGGCTTTTTTCTAGAATGGTGTTCATGTCTTTAATTAAAGCTGATAAATAATTTTGTTGTAATTATTATTGTTTTTCTTTGGAAACTTTGTCGTTAGATAGAGAATTTAACTTTCGAGACCAAGAGTATCGATGTCAGTCAAATAATAAGGTATATGGAGTATTTGTCGGCCTTGTGAAAGGGCTAAGCAGTACTGGTTGTTGGCAAAGGTCTAGGAAAGCAAGGCTAGGTGAGATGGTGGCAGTAAATGCATTTATTTGATTTGACACAGCGTTAGACCCAATAAAAGAAAAAAACAGAATGTCGGAGCACAGAGCCACCACACCAGGCTAGCAACATCGCGGATTTTATATGATAATGAATTTAAGTACGAACATCACTTATAAATGAAAACAATTATATAAGGCTTAAGCAGGTGACGATGTCCCTTATAATGCACCATAGAATACACTACATAAGTCCATTAAAGCATAAATGTTAAATTGTGCAAGTTTCACAATGTGCGAAGTGAATGTAAAACGTTTGCATTGTGTTGTCTGCATCAACTCTCATATTACAATACAGTACTAGCGACAGACGGGTCCAAATTTTGATTTAAGAGTCGTGGTGTAAATGCCATTCGCGAAGCTCGTATTTCAAATGCAATTGAATCCTTAATACGACAAAACTGTTTTACCGCTCCGTCTCAAAGTATAGAGATGTCTTAACAGTTTAAGTTTTGTAGACATATAATACGTTGGTAAATAAAGTTTGTTATATCAATAGTGTATAGCTGTATATATTTTTGTGGACAATAAATATCATAAATAGACTCTGTCCCAGACATTCAGGAAATAGTGTCAGGGTGAATTATCTTCTACACTTCCAATATATAAATATATATAGTAACTTCAATATTGCAGCGTATATAGATATAATAGACGTGTCATACGGCACAGAGTGAGAACAAATGATAAATTATTATCTCTTATATGATTACTTGCCGTATATGGTATATATAATACATTTATATAGAAAAATTATATCACTGTAATCATTGCGTGTGTCCAAACAAATTTACTAATGTTTTATATATAGAAAGTTAGGAGCCATGTGAATTATGATTAGAAACAGTCTTAGAGTGTATATATACAGTACCCACCAAAGTTTGGAGACATTTTCACTTTGTAAGCCATTCTCGTTCCCAGAATCTGGATAACTTCGAGGGGGTTTTTAATTGGGTTTAACGCCGTGTCAACACAATTTAGGTCATTTTACGACGTCCAGCGCACCTAACCTAGCTCTCCTGGACCCTTGTCTATAACCAGTACTCACCTACCCTTCCACAAGGCTGGAAACTTCTCCATATTATACCTAATAATATTAATGGAGGAAAATTGACAAAATTGTCAAATTTTCATAGAAGGGTGTAACCTCCCCAGGTGGGATTCGAACCCGTACTCTCTTCGGGACACAATAACCTCGAGGTACGAAAATGTTTGTAAGCCTACTAGGCTACTACATAGGGTTTATCGAAACTTTGATTACCAATTTTCTGAAGTGTTTTTTAGCTTTGCTTAATTATTGTTATGGTACTTTTTGTAGTTGAGACTAACAAAGTAGCTTAAAATCAATGTTATAGAAAAGAATTATAGTGCGTACAAAAAAACAAAACGTGTTTTGGTAAACATTATAAATGAGACCATTCATTTCAGGGGTAGGCAGTATTGAAAATAAAATTTGTGTAATTCATTTTAACAAAATTAGCATGGTTGATAAACCACCACCACTAGGTAAATTATGATTGATATGGTAGAACGCTTTCCATTGACACAAGAAAAATATATCACAATTGTTTATTTTAAAGTCATCCTGAGCATCCCTCGTCGTGGGTTAGTCCATTGTATTGTTATTATAAACAGTGTTTTGTTTTTTTGTTCGAACTATACATTGGATTTTTAAGGCTTTAGGATATCAGATTCTGAATCTTTAAATGTGATGCATTAAAAATTGGTATCATTTAATCATCAACAATGTAAAATACATTAAAAATAATGATTCTACCGAAAACAATCAATGAAATATAACTTTTTATTAACTTTCCTATGTCTCCAAACTTTTGGTAGGTACTGTACAGTACAGTAGAAACGTATTTCAATGTTGTAGTATTTTGTTCTTGTAGTATCATTTACCAGTACTTTGTATTGGTGTCAATAAATGTATTAAAAATTTGAAATAGAAATTTTGTTGATTTCTTAATGAGAATATATGAGGTTTTTCCATTTATAAATGAGTAAACAGAATCACTTTTTTGATATTAAATGTATGTGAGATGCTTTGGGGATGATCACTCAAGGATACAAAAAATAAATCAATTCCAAGATGATACATTGTGAAACGGTAAGTATACTGAGACACACAAGATTTGTCAACTTCCGGCTGTGACATTTGGAACTTCCGGTTTTGACCTTTGAATTTTCCGGTCGATAACACAAACTAATATATCAGCAGCATATCATAGGAAGCGTATGAAATTATTTTAAATTCTAAAATTAAAAAACAAAACATTAAAAATATGCAAGTAGGTTGTTTCTAATGTCTTGTTAATATTTATAAATCAGTATTAACTGTGTTACCAGAGAACACTTAACACCCTTAGGAACCAAACATATAGTTTTTAGACCTTTGTATTCAGGTTATTGTTGAAATTCAGAGGTCTTGGAGTGGCTCAGGGTTCGAATTTTGTTCAAGTTGAACTGCATCCTTTTTCATTTGTAAACATGGGTGTGTTATTCTACCATAATTGGTCATTGTACGTGTGTATATATTCATACATGTATAATTATGTGTTTATTGTATTTGTTCCGACTCAAAATAAAGATTATTCTATTATATTCTATGTTCATTGGTCACTTTTACATATTAGATAGCTATACATTTTGGTAATTTACTTTGTTTAAATTGAACGAACGCAGAAAAATAAACTATGTATACATGTTCATGAACAAACACAACAAAGATATAGTCCAGTTCAAATGGCGCTTCTGAACAATGCAAAGCATGTAAGTTTATCATAAGGTTCCAAATGAACATTTTATTGTCCAAGAGCCGAAGCCGTTTATTTCCAATTTCGGGACATGTTCTGATTTTAATAAATGTTGTTTTACATTAAATGTAGTCTACGGAACTCAAAATTGTCGTATCATTGCAAGGCTATGTGAAATTCAAGATGGCGTCCAAGATGGCCGCCAAAAGGCGCCTAAGATGGCCGCCAAAATATCTGGATTAGTACAAATTTGGTTATTAAATATAACATAGTTTGAATTGAATAAACTCGGAACAATTAACTCTCTCTGTTTAAAGTACACAAATAAATACAACACCGGAATTGTCCAGTTCTAATGGTACTTCTTGAACAACGCCAACCATATTAAAATAAATCATAAATCAACCTTTTTCTATAAGTTAAGGTTAACTTCAGACATGCAATTCACATGCAGAAAATTTCTCATTTCAGTTTGATTATGTCAGGATAGCACACATTTCTCTGACTTTTCGTAAACAACAATAGACAAGTCTGTCCATGGTATGAATCACGTGATCAATACGAGGTTTCACGAGAAGTAGGGTCTTCATGATATTAACGAGCGTGAAGCGTCTTTCTAGATTTCAAATGTCTGTTATTATCAGGACAAAACTTCAAGAGTTGATCAAATTCTCCTTCATTATGGCAAGCTATAATTTTGGCGCCAAAAAATTGAAATTTCTATTATGATTTTAAACTATAAAAGCTAAGGCATGTTAATTAAACAACTCAAATAGTATACGATGTAATGATATATATGTGCACACAGTTAACAAAACAAAGCATCTATTAACGTCTACTTTGTTTTATGAATGAATTATGGTAATATTTTTGTTTTACAGTGTCACGATTTTAATTTCAATCTATAAATAGCCTGTTCTATTTATAGAATCGGCATGGACGTATTGTCAACCTTCCGTTAGGTTTTGACACAAAAGTTTCACACTAAATTGAATTAAATATTATGTTTACTGCATCATAAGTAAATATTTTACGTAACTGACTTGGTAGATAATATCATCATCACCAAACAAACAACAACAACATTAAGAATGCGCCTTACAAGAGATCGTCTGATTATTGGAAAAAGACGCGGGAAAAGTGAACATTTTTCCCAATACTATTGACCATAACTTTTCTCCGATCTGAAACACGGCGTCTGTCTGATCTCAACAAATTTAATCATTGGCTTATTCTTGATGCTAATCTAAATATACGTATGTATGCATAATATATAAATGTTTCTATCCTCGTGTCGTCTGCTATGCTGTTACTGGTGGTGTTGCTTGTGACAATATTTTCACTAGGAATGTTTTAGCACGGTATGAAGGACTATAACCGTAGGCTATTTTTACTAATATATTTCTTTATCTGAAAAAACGTCAAAAAATCTGAAATTTCTATATACTTTGAGTTAGAGCCACGTGTTGAATAATAGTTTTACCGTTCTGACATTAATACAAAAGGTATATGACAATTTGGCTTCAATATAACAATTACATGAGTACAAAGTCCTAAAATTTTCAACTGGAAGTAATATGTAACCACCTTTATATAACAAAATTCACATATTAAGAAAATGTAAGATACTAATATAGGACGTTATAAGAATATTATTTTGTTTTTTATGACAAAAAATAATAACCTAGTTTCATAATAACCAACTCTGTGAACTGAAAATCCAAGTTAAAGTACTTACAGGGGTAAAGAGAATATGTGCCATAACAATTTTAGGCAAAAATGAACAACGAAAAATATATCAAAACTAATATAACAAAAAAATATCCAAAACCAGTTGCCAAATAAGTATTCTTAACTGAAAATTTAATATTTGCTCATATAAGACCGAAATATACATATACCTTATAACATTTTAGGACATGTGAGATTCAAATATATATTAGTTATATGAGCTCAAAGATTACATAAAAAAGAATATATGTTATATATTAAGACAAAATCCAATTTTATACAAAATACATTTGTAATTAAATATCGTTACATTAAAATTAGATCTGAGTATCAAAATTATACAAAAATCTGAAATGGCATATGATCTTTGATTAAATATATCTGATCTTAAATTATATGAGATCATATAATGATACATTAAACACTCTATATTATCATGAAATTACTTCATGCATTGTAGAATATATAATATTTGATAAACTGAGGTATTATATGAAAATGGTAATGCGAAATTATAATAAAGTGAAATTCTGTTAGATATGAATTCAATATTATATAAGATCAAAAGTTATTTGAGATTTAAAATTATGGGGACATTATATATTATATGAGATCTAATAGAAATATGAATTCCATCATTATTTCAATATTATATGTAAACTGAGATTATATGAGATTTTAATTTATAAGAGAATATATGAGACTTGAATTTATATGATATTATATGAGATTTGAGTTCATATGAGATTTTAATTCATAAGATATTATGAGATTTTGAATTCATATGAGAATATATGAAATTTAACTCATATGAAATTATATGAGATTTGAATTCCTATGACATTATATGAGATGTATGATTATATAACATTTTATGAGTTTTGAGATCATATGAAGACAAATATTGATTGATATCTTAAATGTTGTGATGACCAATTTGGACATACCTAAACCTTTGTCTCAAAATAAGAACTTGATTTAAGAGGGATTTGTGAAAAAAGGCAAAGTGCTGGACGTTGAGTAAGGTGATGTACGATTGTATACAGATTAAAAGTCATTATAAGATGATTAAAGTCTGAGAGATTAACAAGATTAACGAATGGTCCTTGAGTCAGTCTTACATACAACCAATCTCCGGACATGATTTCCTCGTCATTAAATTAATGATTAACTTTTCTTTTATTATCACGTAAACACACAATTTAAATTTAAAATCCAAACAATAATGATAACCATACAAATTACAGTGGTTAAACCCCATAATGCACCGCGAAATCTATTTTGGCGCGGAATTGCACGCGAGCATGTATAAAGTACACAACGACTAAAATTTCACCAAAAACACGGAACGCTAAGGACAGATGTTGAATGGCGGTAATTGCGTTTTACCAAGGACAAGGGGAGCAAACATGAACTCGAAAACGAGACGTAAACAAGAGCAGACGATAAGGAGGTTTAAGAGTTTTTTCTCTCTCTTCTAGACGTTTTACCGACGAGCTAAATTGCACGCAGACTCAACATTATGATAATAATATCAAATGAGCTCGACTCAGTCTGAGAATTTTCAAACATTATCTGCGCGGTAAGACGTAACGTTTATAAATTCCCAGGCATATTTTGTTAGACAATACATCCTCGAACTGTGAACTTTGACAGATTGGCTCTGGCTAGACAGAAACCCCTTCATTACCGTCTGAGTTTTTCTTACACAATTAATTTATATGGAATACACATGATTTTCATATGCTAATGGGTATGATCACAAACCTTACAATGTTGAACATTTTATGTGCAAGGCTTTTAGATTTTAGACTTTTAAAATCTTGGGGAAAAATCTTTAAAATTCAAATTAGATTAAAACGCTGTGCATTATGTTTTTCTGAGACAGACACGATGGTAGAGATTATGTTGTTCCACCATTACATCAGGTGATATGGTTCCTGAATCTCTAAGTTCTGGTTTAAAATGTGTCCATGGTTACAACAATAGAATGCAGTGACCGGGAAGTAGACTCAAGAGTTGGGAATAAACTATTAAATACAAATTAATAAAAAATAGGCAAAACTACTCTACGTCCACATTCATTTACATGTAGCTAGACTAGTTTTGCATTGACCCATCGATGTACATTTTGTAGACATTCATGTTAAATATACTTTTCTGTACGATATTTCAATCCTATAAGTGACATTCTGTTTGTTATAAATCTTTTCTGATGGCGAGGACCCATCAAAACCCGAGGTTTGTCACACACCGGGCGTTCATGTAAACGTGGGTTGCAAAGAACCTAACGCCATTGTGGTTTTTTTTATTATACATATACATTATAGTCATCTAAGTTTTGTGGTGTTCCCTAAATGTACGAGAGTCTATTCTAGGAGTACGTGTAACATGGTCAGCAAGTCGAAAATACAAAGTGTTTTGATTTACACCTAGTAACCACGTGTATACGAAAGCTCCTAACCTTTTTCTTAGAATCTGTACATGTATATTCTTTTGGTGAAAGAAAAATGACAATAAAAATAATTTTCTATGCCGCTATAAGTACATTGTATTACACTTTTAAAATCATTTTCACAACAGTCTCAATACTAATACTAAAAGCCTGATTCAAAAGTCATTTCAAAGTCACCATTACAAAGGCACCATTCAGTCTTAATTTGAATGTTGGGGTTGAAATCTAAAACCTAGAGCAGTCAACTACAAAGTATAAAACCAAACCAGACTAATCTAACTAAAAAACTCCTAATACATGTACATTCATGGTTGCTGCCTAAGATTTCTCAGAATGCATGCATTGTGTTCTATAATACAATAGAAATGCATGGATCACGTGAAGAACTCAGAATGACGAAGCAAATTTTTCCAGAGGAATGTCTTCTTTTTTTTAAAAAAAGGGAGAGAGAAAGCATTTCCGATATCAGAGAACTGTATCCATGAATAACAACATGTACACTCTCACAGAAACAGTCCTTGTTGTTGTTGTTGTTGTTGTAATCTCGCCGCGAACACTTCACACAGCAACATTTTGCAGTCTGACTGTAGTCAATAAAATGGTGTTTTTTTTCTATGCCGAGTGTCTGGTAATTTGTGCATCTGCATGACTGTGTACATGACAACTGGCAGAATGTTTTAATAGAGAATGAACAATTTTTCATTCTTGCAATCATTTTAGATTTTTTTCTCAGAAATGATGCTCGGTTTTATTTGAGGTGGTATGAGTATTTTGAACTGTTTGAAAATGAAAAGGTAACGTTTTGATAGGTTTAATGCCGTAGCAACACATTGTACTGGTCATATCTTACGGTCAGTCCACCTTCTCACCGATCATGGAAAGGCTAAATATCTGAATTTAGCTATTTAACCTGCTACTAGCCGCATTCTTCTGTCAGTGACTGACAACTGCCCTACATGATTGTGAAACATAAATGTACATGTATATACAAAGACGTTGCTGTCTGCCTACCTGCTAATATGAACAAGTTGAAGTTCGAAGGTGTTGTCCTTGAATTTGATCAGGTAAGTTGTGGACCACAAAATAAGACCATGGAAGCAGTGATTTTCGAATTGAATATGGCTATGTTGACAGCAGCCAAGATCAAAACTTAGAAACAGTTGGTATGTAGTAGTGATAAATAACCTTAGATGACGATGATTCATTTTTTATTCATACATGTGTATTTAATCAATTTATCGTTTTGGTTTTTTCATTTGCAAAAAAATGTGTTTTAGTGAACCGTCATTTTTTATTGTATTTTAATTTCTATTATTTATGTGTCTTATTGTGACTGTTGTTTGGACGAAAAAATACCTTTTAAGTACTTGATTTTATAACGGATAAATGTTAAAAATTGCTTCAACACGAACTACACTTGTATTTTGTATTCACCAGAAAATGCTGAATGTAGGACCACTTGTTACATTTTATTGTAACATTTTAACAGTGCCTCTTTAATTTTGAAAATCTCAATTGAGATTAATATCAATTGTTTATTCCAACATGAAATATATTTAACTATAAAAATATGTAAAACCTCTAAACATATTGAAACTCCGACATCTAAGCCACAGTTTCAATAGTAGAATTTGTTAGTTAGTAGTTGTTTCATATTATTATTCTGTAACATTTTGAATCATTTCATTTGAGATCACTGTAATTATAATATTACCTCATTTCCATGTATGTTTTGGAGTGAAAGAAAGTATTTGCATTGTATTGTATCATTTGTGAACAGAACAGAACAGGGCAGTATATTATAAAGACAAGTTCAAAATACATATTCATTAATTTCAAGCATGATTGTATAATATTCCACATAGTAAAATGTAAACATTCATTAAGACAAGACCAAATTGCACATGTATAATTAAAACTATATTACATCATAATTATCATATTGTTTAATAATTTCTTTGCCTTGTAATTTATATCACATAATTGTGCTAAGAGTAAATAAACTGTAGAATATCTCACAAAGTCAGTATATAATATTATGAATATTAATTGTGTCTTTTATGGATCTAGTCATCTATAAGAATTTGTTTTTTTTTTAAATTTATAATTCTAGAAAGACTACAGAATTATTAAAACTATCAATAAAACTGAACTTAATTTTATCAAAATATGCATGTACATGTATATAGATTGAAACCAGTACATACCATGTATATTTTATGTACATTAATTCTAATACTTTTTTTTTAAATTACATATTGTTTTGTTAATACATGTATATATGTTTTATGCATAGACATTAGTATGTCTATGGTTTTATCTATTGAATCTACTATTGAACTCTTCATATATTTATAAATTGTTGTAGATGTTCATGGGTCATTTCTGTCCTAATGCATAACCACTGTCTTATAATACAGAACAGAACATAACAGAACAGAACAGAACAGAACAGAACAGAACAGAACAGAACAGAACAGAACAGAACAGAACAGAACAGAACAGAACAGAACAGAACAGAACAGAACAGAACAGAACAGAACAGAACAGAACAGAACAGAACAGTCTTATAATCTACGTTGAAATGCAAACTATTTATTTTCATACATATATATTCTATGAACATATATTTCGACTGATGTACTTTAAACTTGGTATAATGTGCTGATATAGTACAAATTGTGTACTAGAATCCGCCTGACACTATGAGGTCAGACAGGCTGGAGTAGACGAGATAAGCTCACTAGGTTGTTATATAGATAGTGATTTAAAACTGTTATTTTACTGCTACATTTCTTCACATTGTCAACTGTTATCATATCATCTCAACAGAGCACTGAATAGAACTGAACTCTGTGTACAATAAAGTCACAAAGTCAGGAGACAGACTCTTATTAAACAAGCCTAAGAAATAAAATAATTTTAAGAATGGTCTTACTAGGAATAACAAATATTCAGCAAAAGGTATACGCTTAAAGACATATTAATTGATACTTTACTGAAAAATGAAACTTTTATGTGTTTAATATTTTACTTAATATTACAGCATTAAATAAAATTTACAAAAGAAAAAAAAACTAATACTATGTACAAAATGTAGACAGAAATATATATTAAATATAATATGTATTATTTATTAAGTATATAAATGGTAATAATAAAGGCACTTCAGCGCTCTAAAACTTGTCTGTTATTTATTTTATCAATGACAGTCGTGCCTCGCCCATTAATAATGCTATAGTCATTTTCATTATTTGAAAGAAAATATGATGACACGCACTATAAAACAAATACATTGTAACGTGAAATGAGTCTGACATCAATGGGAATGAATGTCGTCTCCACTCTCCACCCCCAAATATTCCCATAATCTACAGACAAATAAATAAAATATTATTTTCTTATGATATATTTGTGTAACAATAATTCAATTCTATTTTAATATATCGTAAACTAACAATTGCCTTTTCTATACAGGTTTTACTGTAATTGATTAATTTCACATTTTCATAAAATTATCTACATGCTTATTACAGCCTCGTATATATATATATATATATATATATATATATATATATATATTTTTTTTTTTGAAAAAAACCCAACAACTAACTACATGTTTTAATTTTCGAACGTTTTATTTACATTGAGCAGACGATGAGAAAACCGTGTGCTATATATACATAAAGCGGGAATTTTCACTATGAATAAGACGGGTTAACCAACAATGTGCACTCATTGCATCTCATTTCAAAGTATGGAGATTGAAAATAAACCCAAACAAAATTGAAGTAAACTATAATGGTTTTACACACTTGATGTAAGTTTAACATAAAATGACGGTGAAAATATCCAGTCAAATACAAACAAAATAAAAAATATCGTTTAAGAAAAGCCCGGTAAGGCCGGCCTAAATGTATACTGCACATGCAGAATGGCTAATCTTGAACGAATGCGTGCATTTTCGTGCACATTGTATCTGCGCAGTAATTTCATGCATTGCGCAATCATGCAATGTTTAATTTTCCGAATGTCAGGCCGTTAAACATAAACTACTTGGAACTTGGATTATAATTGTTTAATATAATGATATAAAAGTATTGGATTATGTTTTTAATATTCTTACAAATCGGATATTATCCACACTGTATACGGGAATTTAGTTAACACTGCGGTAATATTTGTTTCTAAACATTGTTGCTTTGCTTTTACACAATATAAACATGTTTTTTTATCATACTGCTTAAAATATTTACATGTAGAAAAGTTTTGGGACAGTTTTAGGGCAGACGATTTCGACAGACTAATCAAAGCTAGACTGTTAGATTCGAGTATCCCCACAGTACCGCGAGTCACGAGATTCATTTGATATATTTAGTTGTCTATCCGATAACTAATATAACGTCAGTTAAATAGGTCACTCAAGATGGTGGCCTAATGTTTTCATCAATTAAGGATGATTTGTCATGTATAACAAAACGAAACTAAGTATTTAACAGTAATAACATATATGTATGATTGTAGTCAGATCATCGCATCTAATATGTAAACATATTTCATTCCGTAGCCTCCAGTCTTCTAAATTTCAAACGCAGACTTCGTGTATTCTTGTCGTGAAAAATTGACAATTTCTAGGCACATATGTAATAGAATAGTAAAGTTATTACAATGTGTACTCATATTTATCTCCAATTTCAATCGAGTTGTAGACAAAAAGAAATAAACCGTCAAAGAGAAGAGAAAAAAAACTACCTCAATCGGTCTCATCCCGTACTCCGTATTGCGTCACACTAGTACAATACACTGTCTAGACTGCAGAGGCCTCCGACGGGGGAAACTCGATAATAACATGCATACTGTGGGAATATTGAAATTTCCCGATAGCAAGAAGGTGTAGTCTAATGTTTTGTCTTAAATTCATCGTGTTCTCTCAATATCTCATAAAGACAAGGGAAGGAATTGTTTCTAAGATGATAAATTAATAATTTATCTCCGATAATATCAATGTTTATCTTCGTAGATAGTTACCCCAAAGCTTAGATACTATAAGGTTATACATGAATCGTCGTAAAGTTCACGCAATAATGTGCATTCATTTCTATTAATAGAAACTTAAGTTAGCTACAACTTTATGAGGCAAAATTTAACATAGTTTAAAATATGCAGACAAAATAATCAGACATGTGCATTAAAGTAATAAGGTGTTACCCTTCGTCTGAGTTCAAAATAAACAAACAAAATACACTAAAAAAAGAGTTCGATGATACAGAAATTAATTTGTGCTTAGTGGACAAAAAATTAAACTATTTTATGATATCAAAACCACAAATCAAATACCATGTTGATAAGCTATTAAGTTTTCATCAAAATTTCATGACATAGGCAAATTTAAAAATGTCATTAGCCTAAATTGAGGACTGTGCATTTAGAATATGAGATTTAAATTTGGTTCTTTATTATAAAATTGGCTGTAAATAAATAAATAAATAAAAGTTACTGTGAAATTTAATTTATGTTTGTAAATACAAATATGTAAAACATAATAAAATTTTACCAAATATACACATAAAAAAGACGAATTATTTTCATTTTCATATATACAAAAAAGCAGGTTTAACTTAGCTGTAAATTAAAGTTGAGAAATAAGTAATACTTATGTGTCTAATAAATTCTATTTTAACAATTTATTTAATATCTTAACAAATAATCATACAAATATGTTAAACTATGGTTGTTTTTTGTCAAACCTGGTATTCATAAATAAAATGATTTCAGAGCAAACATTTACTAAAACAGTTGTAAAAGAAAAAATAATTTATAAGAATAACGATTCTTTCACTTTTAATCAATTTTATTGATATTAAATTCAACACTTAAGCAATTTGAAATATAAAAACTTGGCCATGTTATAAGAAAATTAATAATTTCTTTTGATTTAGTTATTTTAAAATTTATTTTGTTCTCGAAATATGGACACTCGATCTGTTATAAGTAGTGTTTTGTCCATTTCACTGGACTTAAGAAAATACACACCAGCTTGCAACATTTTGTTTTCAAAATGTCTTAAAATGTATATTCATGTCTTTAACTAACTTTAATATTTAAATTTAACTTAAATTAGTATTTCGTAAATATGCAAATCTTATGTTTTCTGAATAAGAAAATTGCATAAAAATGAAAGTTTTGCAAATTTCTTGAATGTATTTTTTAATTTGAGTTCGTTTAGAATACTACATGTAACGATATCATTCGATTTATTGAAAGAATAGAAAACAGTCTTGTATAAATTCGAGATTAACAAAATAACATAATATGCATGTCAAACATGACTCAGGTACACGTGTTTAATTATTTTAAATGGAGCATGTACCGATAAATTAATGGTACATGTTGTTATTTCAATATGGAAGGTGCACAAGTTTGAATTCAGTTGAATCGTATATAAATGTATTGCAGTCTTTGCTTAACGTATATTCAAGATTTTATACTATTTTATTATTGAGCAAGGGGTGGGTCTCTTTTCTTTAACTGTTAAGGGACCAGGAAGACAATATTCGTGGAGGGGGTGTGATGTGATGTGTATATGCATGAACTTTCTTCCCCAAAAAGATAAAATTATTTTCGTATAGTGGACGATTGGAGTAATCTATCATTGTGAAACGAAGCTGGGACGATTGGAAAAATAATTAAGGGAAATTTCTTAACTAAATTTTTATGATAATTTTCGTGAACTCAGTTCTTACCTGTCGTGAACAGTTCAATACTCAATAAAAATTCATATCATACAAAAGATCATTTCCTTTTTCAAACAACATTTTTATATAAACGGATTGATTTTTAAACAGTGTATACATACATTAAATGTATTGTATGTTATTTTCGTCATAAACATTGCGTACGGTTCATAGTTCCTTTGAAAGGGTAAAAAATAGGACTATACCATTACAAAATATGTAGGACAAACATGGACGATATTTGCCCATACGAACTTTCACTTACATTTCTTACAAGTCACATAATAAAAAAAATTAATATGCATGAATTTTAAATGAAAGAAATGTGAATTTTAAATAGGACTTTCTTGTAATCAATGTATTGTGCTAACGATACAAAATCGTTAAGTATATTTAATGAACAGCGGTAACATAATTAGTGGGTTTCAATCTATAAAACGACATGTGGAATGTTTAGTCAATATTCATGTTGTTTTGAAATGAACTTGGTTATTTACAATGTAGCATTAAAACATTAAAACAGTCGGTTTCTCTTATTATTTATAATTCTGTATACTAATTACAGTCTGTTAATTTATAATTATACACAAAAATCAATTAGGAAAATGAACTATTTATTGGATATTCTAATTAGCGTTTGTAGGTCGTTCATGCCATTATAATTAATAAATAATAATTTAAATTAGTAAAAATATATTTAGCATTAATATATTATAGCGATTTTTAATTTATACATGTATTTGATAATAATTTATGCAAAAACAGATAACATGTAAGGACATATATATCAAAGTAAATACAATATCTGCTGATTAATTTTATTTGATGTATATACAAGTGGCCCAGTATAAAATTAGGACATAAGTTCGGGGTCTTGAACTTTGGGTAGGGGTATTATTGCAAATGGCTGCCACACAAATTATAAACTTCGATTTTTAAAAGTGCTAAGTGGAATTATGGGTATAGTACATGACGAATATGTAGAATATGTGCTGTTTTGTCTTTGTAAAATACGGGGAAACGAAGTATTTGATAATTAGGCTTTCTGAAAAAATATAAAGAATGTTGACACGAGATGTCGTTTACTAATTTGATGACAGGTTGCAAAAAACATGCAAGTGGAACTGAACAGAACTGATGAGAGCGTTTCTTTTTATTTTTGAACGATAGCAACTGCACGGTTCCGGTTGTATTAAGTTATATATGATATTTTTGGAGAAAAAATAAGTACAGTTTTCTTACGGAGTGGAAAATATTTAGGATATTACAATATTATATAAATACTAAGAACTTGAAAAAGGTTCTTTCAAACTAGAGAATGGTCCTAATATAATAATAATTGTAATGATAACAATAATAATAATAATTATTATTAATATAATTATTGCAATGATAATAAAGGCTTATCAAACGAAGTTACACATTTGGATAAATCTAATCTTCCATGTGGCCCTCTGGAAAATATTAGTCAGAAGTGGGACCATTGTCCAAGTTAAATATCACATAGCAACAGTAATTAAAAAGAACATCAACAAGTATTGTGTCTGGGTTTATTGAACTGGTCGTAGAGTAGTGTCCAATGTTTGATTGAACTGGTCGTAGAGTAGTGTCCAATGTTTGATTGAACCTTCGGAAAACAAAAAAAGTAATATATCTTATCTTTTCTGTTCTAAAATTCAACTTGAATACAAGTATTTCTTAAATGATGCGACCAGTATTCGGATGTTTGATATACGTTTTATTTCAATTATTTTCAAGATTGTGTTATTTTTCAAAAATAAACAAAATTGTTGCTATGGAAATAAAAAGAAACTACAAGTATGTCCAAGAATATAATATATACTAATTATTACAACACCAATTTGTACCAACATGCTACGACATAAAATACAACATCGACAGATCAAAACAAAACAATTCAAATTCATTCACTTTATTGACTATAGAATTTCTCGAATGCAGAATTAATTATATTTCTTATTAGGTCACAATAATGATATTCACTAACATATATAAAAATTATATATATGTTCGGACTTTTAGAGAAGTTTGGAGAATTTCTTCATATCAACACTGACAACAATGTTTGTTTCTTCTTAACAATGTCACCAATATATACAGTTACTTTTTAGACTTTTTAGACGGAATATTTCTTCCTTTTATATTTTATCCAGTTCCTTTATTTTATATGTTTTATAATAATAACCTAAATTAGTTGATATTTAACGTAATTATGATTTTATTTTTGGTTCCAAATGCAGACCCTACCTATTCTAAGATGATGCAAAATGAACGGCACGGCGAAAATGCTAAGAATTATTTATCTTACTTTTAAAAGCTTATGTCCGGGTTTTAATGAGAAAAAAATTAATTTAAAAGCTCAGGTTTAGTTTGTAATTAAAGATTATATATTTATATTAATTACTTATCTATTAATTTTAATATCAAAACCTATAAATTTTGTTGAAGAAATATTTTCAAACAACATGAAAAATGATCTTTTCGGAGGAATCGTCTCAGAGTTCCTTTAGACTTCCTACTTTCTAAGAGCGCCAAAACGTATTAATTAATAGAACTGTTATTAATTTTGCTGAAATAATTCTTCAGCATTCCTTTATTACTTGGAAAATGGGTACTCTCTTACAAGTACGACAATTAAATTCCGAGCACATTTTTCAAACGACAACAACTCAAATTTTGTGGCCTTCTTAAGACTATGCGGTTTGGAGTTGCGGTTAAGTTTTTATGTAATATTTAGTAATTATAATATCAAAAACATATTTATGAGTTATTTATCCTAAATGTGGTTATATTTAGACATCAAATAATAAGTAGAGTAAGCTAAAATTTACCGCAAATAACCGCAATTCTGTCTTAATATATGTTGATTTTATATGAGGATTTTTCACATATTTAGACCTAACAAATTCAAGTATTGATTGTTCATTGATCAGTATCTTCATGTAACTCAGAGAATTTAATAAAACAGCATTAAATTTTCGTTCAGAATTAGTAATAAATTTGTTACATAATTTTCTAAAATTATAATATTTCTCCGGTCAACGGTTCCTTCATTCTAAATGCCATTTTCTGACTTTCATGCGTTTATATGTTAACATTTTTGAGATTTTTTATTACTTTGTACTAATATATAGTCAAATTTTAAGTTTATATTCATAAAACTTTACAAAACTATGTTTTTAATTGCCGTAAATTGCTAAAATTATCGCCACTTTTTCATAATTTTTCGTCAAAGAATTCAAACTGACTTTCGAACGTCGAGTCTTTCTCACTGAAATGGATGTCTCTAGGTGAAACTATACTTACCATAATGAAATAACAAGAAAATAACTATTAATTTATCAAACATATGCTTAATATACATACGTGACTCGAAAATTCTTAGAAATATATAATATATTTATCTTTATTTTATCGAATATTCCACGGATATCGTAATATCCGGTAATACGTGAGACCTTCGTTGCAAAAGTTCGCATTTTCAGAAGTTACAAGCATCAAAAGTTAATAAAAAAGGTTACAAAAAATGTATAAAAAACAAACTTACATATCTTGAAGTAGGTGAGTCCTGTCAAAAAGCACACTTGAGCCCTCGCAGCCTGACAACATAGCTGGTTACAGAAATCTTCCAACAGCTTCAGCGCTCGTGATCAAGGGAAGGGAAGTAACTCTATAAAAGTGTCTGACTGACTGAGGCTGATTTCCGGAATTTTCGTCTGCAACATAAAATTATATATTAATGTATGAAATTACATATATATGTTATTTAGTATATAAAACTTGCTTGACCATAGAGGACAGTTGTTTATGAACTGATTGAAATAATTGTAATAATAAATTAAACAGTATTTCGTAAGATATTGAAAAAATATAATTTTTCGTGCGTTTTAATGGAAAATGAGTGATGGGCAGTACTTCAAAACCAAAAAATGACCAAATCTGAAACATATGATCACAAATTAATTATTAATTAACATGTTTATGATGTTCTCTACATTAAATTAGGTAAATTACACAAAATACATTGATAAGGAAAATCCCAGGTATGTCGCATTCGTTCGATGAAAGTTGTCGCATCTTTTTTTTTAAAGTTAGCAATGACAACATAGATAAATTTAATATTTTAACAGATTATAATGAATTATTGTTAAAATATATTGTGTAAATATAATTAATATTTTAAGTTATATTCTGTTTAAGAGACAAAATAATATCAAGTTCACCAGTTGTGTAGAGACGGACATGAACAAAAATAAACTGTTCATTTCGTTGTACTGTTAATTTCATAATTATATTATTATGATTATATAACTGACGAAATTGTTTTAAATGATATATTTAAATTAATACGATCAGTTTTATTCAAATTGTGATTCACAGAATTATAAAATTTACCAATTTTGTTTTATCAGGCCGCCATTTTGTAAGTATGCATCCTTATCCGTGTCTATTTCAAATTATGATGATTCTTTTATTTCCGTAAAATTAAAACAACAATTTTAATAACAAAATTAATATATTATGAAGGTATTAATCTATCTAAATAATGATATATGTTTGATTTTAAATTGTAGGAATATAATTACTGTTAATAAACAATGATATTACGATGCATAATTATCATAGCATTATTTCTAAGCATTTTTCTATAGATGTCCAGCGTGCCAAACTACTTATATCTAAGATTTGCCAACTAATCCTAAACTTAAGGACCCTTAATCAAAATTTAGGGAACAATATAAGACCTTATAAGATTTTCATGTACATATGATTAGGAACAAATACAATGAAAATTAGAAATTAATGATTGCTTATAATTTATGCGATTTTATCGTTGATTCGTGAAAAATTTGTCACTAATATGATTTAAGTCTTTAAGTACTATTTATGGAATTTATTCCAACTAAATTATTGATAAAATCATACCAAAAGACACAGAAAACGTGACCAAAGTCCAGGTAAAATTATGAAAATTTCAGAAATAATATTATCGTCGTAAAAGTTTATTAATGGAACTAATAACTACAAAAAGTTGACCAATAATAAACTTATTTGTTTATAAGTGTATGTATTTCTTTAAATAAAGCAATACAATTATATTTATGATAAAATTGTACTATTATCAATGTATTATTATATGTTTAAAATATATGAAATCAGTATTCAAAAAGTAACTTTCATATTTTTAGTTCTAAATTTAATTTTTGATACCATACACACATATAATAACATCATATATTTATACAAATATATGAATTGTATTAAAAACCACATATAATTTGAAATAATATATTTGCATTTATATAAACTGTATTTTGTTGTCAAGGGTAGTCAGTTAAGGTTTTTATTGAGACGGTTTCTATCATGATAAAATTCTCACTTTTTGTTTCAAAATCACTGATATTTCGTAGTTTAAATGATTATTTTGGACCTAAGTTTGAATCTTATTCAATCATATCTAATTAAAATTATTTCAAAATGATCAAAATTTGAACTGTTTTATTTAAATATGGTCGTTCTGTCCAGTTTACTATTTGATTTGCATTATAAATGTCATTAAAATCCCTTGATGAAAACTTGTACATCAAATTGCCGAATTTTCTTATTTTGAATAAAATAAATTTACCCAAAATGAACCTTGATCATATAGCAGACCATAAGACGAGATTCGTGTATGACTAACTTATGAAACATTTCGTTTTGCTTATATCGTGTACAGCATTAATTTTGACCAGGACTACATTATATATAAAATTTCAACAAATTAAACCAATCATTATTTTAATTATAAAGATATAATTATATCAAATATATAATATTTTGGATAGTTACATTCATTGTTTTCTGTGACTAGTATCACTATGACCGAAACTTAAAAATCGTCCAGGGTGTGTCCCTTAGTCTTATGGTGAATTTTATATCATGTTGATATCATTTCCTGCTGGTTAAAATACTTAAAAATATAAACAAATATGTAAGTCTATTCCTCAACATTGTTACTATAACAAAATGTGTCCGTCCTTTTTCTAGTAATGGATATTTGTGTGAATATTTATTATTATAATTATTACAAAATATCAAGTCATTTTGTAACCAAGGTAACGCACAGCGTGTAGATTATTTACAAAATAAGTATGATTTTACTTTTATTCCTCCATATATGAAGAGTACAAAATATCAAATATTACAATAAATTATTACAAACTATACAGTTAACTACATATTACAACATATACATTTTACATACATGGGGTATTACAGAAAACAAGACATACATAGGTGAACTGACATGTTACACAATAACACATATTATGTTCATACTTATTGTACAATATCCCATTTAATGCAAAATACAACTAATGTCTTTCTTTGGGCAACGATTACAAGCAACCTAATCAATTGACCAGGCTCATTGGCTGTATTTTTAATACTTTGAAAAAATACGCAAAAGAAATACCAATTTATAATATGTAAAAAGTATAAGTAAGTTGTCTAATATACATTTTTTATCTAATATACATTTTTTATCTATAAACAATGACCTATACTTGAGTCCTTATATATATGAAAAACGTTTCTGTTCTGTTCAGAACAAATACCATAACAACATAAGCTCTTTATTTGGCATTAAAGTAACAAACTTTAGACATCTAAACATTATCACTTTATAGAATGTTACCCGTTGTGTCCTTACACGATATACAAGGGACCTGGCCCTGATACGTTTGATGGGACCAGGGGCCTGCATAATCAAAGATCTCAGAACCCTACCCATCATAAATCGTGCTATAATAAAACGAAATATTGTGGTGTTTGATATTTTGACACAAGTCTGTTCCGGGTTTTCATATAAATATAGCTATGTCTATAATGGGGCTTTCAATGTAAAAAGAATAAAATAAGACCTATATAATTTGGGATATTTTTAACAAAATGCTGTCCAGGGTTTTAAATAAATATATCTACGTTTGTATTGGGGCTTTTAATGTAAATAGAATGAAATAAGAACTATATAATGTGTAATATTATTCCTTTATACATGTCTATAGTAGGTCTAATGTTGCATACATTACAAAACGTCAAATAAATTATTTCTAATTCCAAATGATCGGATAGCATTATTATTTAATATGTAGGATGTATACTTTGATTTTATAAATGCTTAACTTATCTGTATTTTCTTCCTTTATTATGAGACTAACGTCATTTGTAAGGTTATTCGTTTTGATTAAATATACTGGGTTTTAACGCCGTGTCAATACAATTTTTAGGTTATTTTACGGCGTCCAGCGCACCTAATCTAGCTATCATGGACCTTTGTCTTAAACAATTGCTCACCCACCCTTCCACATGGCTTGTTTAAATAATAAAAGTGTATCTGTAAATTGATGATGTTCTATGTACAAATCTTGAATAAACTATATGTTCTGTTCTGTTCTGATAGAAAAAGTGTTTGTTTAAAAATTAGGACTCTTTTCGACCTCATAGTCGTAAAATTGCATTCCCGGTAAATAGTTTTTATTGTTTTCGGTTTGAAACCCATCGAAAACACATCTCGTCGTTGGATTGAACCATGAAAATTTTTAATATTATGATGCTTGCTTTAAAGTGCATGATAATTAAGAAGTCAACATATAATTAGAAAAGCCAACTCGAGTGTTACAAATATGATCAGTATTTAGAACCAGTTTTCTCACTAAAGGTAACAAGGACACGGCACATATCGTGTGATGTTCTAAACTTGTGAACAGAACAGAACAAAATTGTGAATAAATGTATGTTCTGTTCTGTTTTGTTCTAAAATTGTGATGACATTTAAAGATGCACAAAGAACGGACAAAGAAGTTGACTTCTTAATTTTTCAAAACGACTGGGTATTAACAGCTC
Organism: Mactra quadrangularis; assembly: GCA_025267735.1. Classification (NCBI taxonomy): domain Eukaryota; kingdom Metazoa; phylum Mollusca; class Bivalvia; order Venerida; family Mactridae; genus Mactra; species Mactra quadrangularis. The sequence goes on from CM046299.1 coordinate 20,624,648, forward strand.
TATCCATAAGGTTGGTTCACTTCAAAATATACAAAAAAATAACTTATTATGTATATTTTTGACCATTTTTGTTGAATTAAAATAGCAACATTTTCTCATTGTCTTTGAATTTTAAACATTATATTATAAAATAAATGTACAACGATGTAAACTACCATTTTGATATCACATCTTATAAACATTTTCTTAAACCATATTATAAATGCAAGTAGTATACAATTTTTGCATTGTTACGCTCTAAATATGCATTCAAACTGTACATATATGCACCGTGAAAAGACCGTACATTTTAACTTTTATACGGTCCATAAAACGACAATCTTAAGTCCACTATTTCTGTATCGAGTGCAAACACACATTTAATTTTATTTGTTACGTAAAAACTTTTATATTGTTTTGAAACGATAAATCATTTGAATTCATTATAAACTCATGAATAGTAATTAGATTATATTGATTAGATTAAGGAAACGAGTTCTTATTTGTTACATAAGTTATATGCATTTGTAAACACTGTTGAATAATTTTGACATATAATAATACGACGCCGTGGAGTTTTTGTTCCTTTAAACTTATCCCCCCCAAATCCATCCAGGATCATTTTTGAGAATCGATTTTATATACATGTACCTGAATATTAATGAAATAAAAGAAAATATAACATACCTACATTATAAATTATTTTGTAAATACTTATGGTTATTACGAGGGTTGATCCAGAAGTAATGTCACTAGGGCTGTAAAATAGTTAATATCATTTAGCAAAGAACAAAATTTAGTATATTGATACCTGAATCTATTTGCAATATTTCCTGAAAATATCATAAAAAATATAATGTGTATGTTAACAATATTACGTATCTTGACGTATATTAAATGAAACATATGCTCTGATCTGTTCTGTTCTATAATATTCTGTTTCGTGTTTTGTCCATTGGATTTTACTTTTTTACATGGTCCCTATCAACAGGATCCTTGTTCTATAAGGTACCTATGTGTTAGTACTGATGTAATGTATAAATTTTTGATCAACATAATTTTATTGTCATAATATAATTTATGCTTGTATTTACATAGGTATATTTTTATGATATGCTATCAATTATTATTCAGTTTACAGTTTATTAGATAATTAATTAAGGCCAATGACCCTAAACATGATAAATACATTTGTAATAACACATACAAATGAACATGCACTGCATTATGTTCGAAAACAACATGGAATTATCATTCGAAAATATTACATAGTGATAGAATTTATTAATTTTTAATTAATACATTTTTATATAAATACATGATATGAAATTTACATAACTCTATTGTGCTTATGTCTGCTAGCATTTGACATCTCAACATCAAACGTATAGATAAACAGTCTATGTGTGCTAATGACAAAAATACTTTTTTGATAACATTGTTATAAATAAAGATAAAAACTTATAGAATATTGTACAATATCCCGTTTATTGTGTTTATTATAACAATCTATGTATACATGTATATGTCTCTTTCTTTTGAACTAATAAATAATAACAAAAAATGTCAAATAAATTTTACATATCATTATATACAATTTACAATACATTATTTATAATAATTAAATCTACATGTATGTTCTGTTCGGTTCTATTCTTTTCTATTACACTCAATAAAATATTATTTATAAACATGTATATTTTAATTTATGTATGTTAAAACTGTCATTTTGTTCCAGTGGTTTATAAGTTTCTCTATTTTCTAACCCTGCGATCCAAGTTCGATTCCTAATCAAACCATGAGTCGATGACTAATCAAGCATATAGCGGGTTTAGCACAAAACGGTCGTAACTCACTCTTTTCTTATATTGAGTTACGACTGTTTTGTGCTAAACCCACGAATCGTTATCAACATATCGACGTCCTTGAAATTGAAACAAACATGGATTTTATTCCACAAATGAAACGTTTACATACAATGTTCATTTCTAAATAAATATTGGTCTAAAAGAAACTTATAGTAAAATGCCCTTGATTATATGACTGGAATATTATAGAATCTTAATCCAGGGGTCTAATTTGAAAGAAAATACGTAAAATGGACTTAAGACTAAATTTTAAAGACAACGAAGTAATTTCGGCAAATTTTACAAACTGTTTGGCGATTTAAAGACAACATTATAAATTTATTGTGACATAACCCCTAATATTGTAAGATGACCCCAGAGGGCTTGCCAGTGGCTCCACCCAAGTTGATGAAAGTGGTGTTATAGACTGAATACACACACAATTTATGTTTTGAACTTAAGACGTACTTTAATCTACACATTATGCATCTTTTTGGAGAGAACAGACCTTCAATAAAATCAAACAAAACAAAATAAGTGTGTTATATGGGTGATGTATGTCTGTTAAGTAATAATAATAAAAATAATAAAATTCTGTTCTGTCCATTTACAATGTATGTATGTGATCGTTTTGATAGTGATTTATAAATTACACGTATTTACTGTATATCACCTGAAACTCCACCGTTTTTGTGAATAAATGAAATAAGTTAAAAGTTAAAGTGTGGTTTAAAGTCTGCTTCCATAAATACATATTCAGGCGATTTTACAATTTTGTACGATTTTGTACCCCATGGGCAGCATATTATCAAAAATCTTACGACAATTTAATATAACAATATAGACGGATTTACGATTAAAATTAGTCGTAAGACCCTTGATAATACGGGCCCCTGATCATTGAAATCTCCTTCTGGCAAGTGATTCCTCAGAATACTCAATTTCAGTGGAGTGGAACAACTCTAAGTAAATTTGTTGCTTAAGAAATTAGTAGGGTTCGTAGTGGAGTTCGAGTCCTGGACCTCTCGACCCCTAAATGTATGTTCTGTTCTGTTCTGCTCTACTCTTTTCTGTTCTGTTATAACGATATTTATAATAATATGAAACAATCTAGCGGTTAACCAACATCAATAATAAAATTGTTATAATAATTATTTTGATAATTGTGAGGTTAACCATACTTAAAGATACTATCAAAATAAAACGTTTTTTTTTTGTTGTAAGGATTTATAAATTCAGTAGTTTGTCAGAATACAATTTCATGTACTGTTATTTCACATAAAACGATTCATTCCGACAGCATACTGTATCACTTTTCTTAAAATTCAGCACCTATCATGTATCAAATTTGTAAAATTATAAACATAGGTACATCGATTGATTTCCAACAAGATGCAAAACGAAAATAAGAAAATATAAAAGAACAGAACAGAATGAATCTTTATAAACTTGAATAATAAAACATGAAACGCGAGTAAATACGAATATAAATTGAATATATTGTTTAATTTTATTCAACTGTCCATGGCATATACATTTAGCCCACTTATTTAAATACTCACTAAAGTACTTCTGTACTCAAATTAGATAAAAATGATATCCATATCAATTTATGTAAGGGGGTAATATTAATCATAAGACAAATTTCAAATACATAGATATCAGTAAAAACTGTCTACGAAATTAGAATATAAAAATGATTGCTCAAACAGGTCATTTTAGAGCTAGCACTATATCTTGTTTGTAGAAATTTGGTTGCCCAAAAGAAATTTTTGGTTGCCCGAACTAGTAATTGGTTGTCCAGGGCATCCAGACACCCACCATTTCGTTGACTGTAAAAAGGTATAGTATCGATGGAGATTGATAATTAAAGTTTGTATAAATAAACATAATTGCAAATTATAATATTTTACTTATACATATAAAGAAACCATAGCAAAATACATTTGTATACATATAACTTGAAATTGTTGATCGAAGAAGGACATAATTTGCTATTTAAATTTTGTATAGTACATTTATTATTATTTAAATTTATTAACGTCTGTTATATAAATAATCACATGCTGTATATGATTGATTTGAAAATGAACTATGAATCAAACCTGGGTTAACCCTAACCTGGGTTCAATAAAGTTTATGATCGGTTCTGTTCTGTTCTAATCTATAGAGAGAATTCAATGTGATGAAGGGATTTGTAAACTTAACCAAAACAAACAAGCTAAATATTAATTCATTATATTGAAACAATCATACACTCGTGCATACTCAAATATTCTTATTCTATATGCATGGAAGTTGAATACAATACTGTTCTGTTCTTATGTACAAATACAAGTATATGACAATTATACAAATTTCAACGACACTCAATTGCAACAATAGACATATACAAACATATATACATGTATTGACATACATGTATTTTGATATTATTTACATGACCATCATTTTATGTTCCTTGTCTGATCTAAAATTCTTTAAAAATGTGTTGTTTTTCATAAATCTGAATTTTACTTTTGAATTTTCTCTCCCCTATCAATGAATTGTTTTTTCTCTCCAAAGGCAATAAGAGACCTCTGCCCCTTCCAAATTCTAAATTAATCAAACAAGTGCTAATGTATTTAATATAATGATAAGAAAAACAAATATAATGAAAAACTATAGAATAATTATATTCGTCGACTTAGGTTTGAGATTGAATCAAGTCGGAACCCAGAAAACATATTTAAAGTGATGCATATCCACGAGTAAAAATGTCATTTTCTGAACTCACGAGTTGAACTTAAAAACATCGTATTAAAATGATGAAAGCCATGATTCTCACGTTTTCTTTGTGCGTTTAGTTAGAGATATTTTACGTAAATATAACTCGACGTAATTTCTCTCCTAAGATGACGTCATTTGACGTATGACGTCATTTGACGTTATGTTTTCACTACAGTGAAAATATGGAATCGTATATTTTCACCTTGAAAATTTTGTATTGTTATAATAATAATGTATTGAACATTAACTTTTGACCTTTATATGATGTAAATTTTGTGTATGGATGATAAATATGTACATATTTAAGTCCTTATTAATAAAATATATGTTCTGTTCTGTTCTATTAAATAATATCACACTTCTTTGTAATACATGAAACAACTATATATATATATCTGTGATTAGATCAATATACATGTCTTTCATATACATCTGTATCAACATTTTGTGCTCTAATTTTTATCCTCATTTATCATGAATAAGAAGTTTTACATGTACGTCATAATTGCACGTATAAATGTATGAGTTATACATACAACACCATTCAGTAAAGTGCATATATACATGTATAATAAATACATGATACAGTGACTATGTTAAGTATCTTAAGAAAAAAGGGTGTTGGTTGGAAACCCCTCCAAATCAATCTAATTGTTTTATTCAGCGAGAAAACTCATTCTAATTGTTTCGTACTTAGGACCAGGATGTTGAGACAAGAGTGAACAGTTTAACAATAAGTGTTTGTAACTTGATCCACGATCTAGTCTATATAAATTGTATGCAAATATATCATTCAAGCAGAAAAGAACAAATATAATGAAGAACCCTAAAGGATCCCTACTCGAGATAGACTATTCATTCTTAATTAACCATTAATTACTACATTCAGTATCTATTGTTTAGTATAAAAGTAATAATTCTAACAATTCTGGACCAACCCTCTTTCTTAAAGTAATAATTCTAACAATTTTGGATCAACCCTCTTTTTAAAGTCATAATTCTAACAATTTTGGATTAACCCTCTGTTTTGAAGTAATAATTCTAACAATTTTGGATCAACCCTCTGTTTTAAAGTAATAATTCTAACAATTTTGGATCAACCCTCTGTTTTAAAGTAATATTTTAACAATTTTGGATCAACCCTCTGTTTTAAAGTCACAATTCTAACAATTTTGGTCCAACCCCTCTTTCCTCAAGTCATACTTCTAACAATTTTGGATGAACCTTCTTTTTGAAAAAATATAATTCTAACATGAATCTAACATAATTCTAACAGCTTTGGATTAACCCTCTCTCTTGTTTTATTTTCCCTAGTACCTACACTATTCATATATTGGATTCCAAGACCACCCACATTTGTATGGATATACCATCAACAAAATATTGTCAAATAATAAACATTATACATGGAGGCGTATTACACCATCATATTCATGTATTATCTACTAGTGAACACTGCTCACGTTATAATTTAATAATATATTCACTGTCTCTTATCTTTCTGTAGCTATTAAAGGAATTGCAAGGCAAAAGTTCGACTTCATATTTCCTGATTTTGAATTATATTTTTTATAACCGTGAATGCAACAGACACACTGTTATATTACTTGGCAAAATAATTCTTTATTTTCTCGTAATATTTGGGGTGTTTCCTAACTAGACCCACGTGGGTCAGGTTAGTTAAAAATAGATTAGTTTTAAAATATGCATTTACTAATGAGAAGGTACGAGAGCTTGCTATTGTGCAAATTAGTATAATTCTATTAAAAAGATATCCTAACCGCCTAAGAATGTTGAAAAGACAAGAAGCGACCAATGAAAATGTTTAATTTCAGCAAGTACGACATATAACAAATCTATAAATAGTTTGGTGATTACCTCAGTATCCTACTTTCGTTTTCAATAATGTGTATGCCACATGTTTTAATTCGTTCAGATGAATGTTATATAAGTGACAAATGTTATTAGTAAGTGATTTCTTACGTTCTTAATACTATTTTCTAGATTACCTCGAGGTGTTGAATGAGTCGAGAGATTTTTGAAAGAGCTTTGAGGTAATCTTGAAATGGTTCTTAAACCGTTGTGGGGTTGGGAGAACTACCACTAGAACAATTATTTTGTGCTGCTTAGACTGCACTAGGTCTGATAAAAATCGGTTTATGTGTAAATGTCATTTACCTTTTTTTATCTAAATTTGTTGTTCTGGTCGTTTTTTTTGTCGTGTTAGGAATCATATAGGCCACGTGATTCCCCACACTGATAAAGTTATACTACTGTCCGAGAGAATATCCATCTACACTATATGTATTCTAGTAACATACTACTCAGTACAAATATATTATTACAGATATTTATATTTATAGGTTTTTACGGACCTAAAAAGCAAGCTGGTTTAAAAAAAAATGTTTCGACATGGCTTTAACATTTTTATTTACTATGACGTCACGAATAATGTTCGAATCGATGTGACGTCATTTATAAACGAATCTAAAATATAAAATGTGGTTTGTTTATGATAACCATTTATTTATTTATTCCATTAAAATGAAACATGTACCATACTATATCTGATAAACATAAACTGCTAATCATTAGAATTTGTTTGCACTTGACACTTTATTTATTATTACCAGCACAAACGATGGCTTTTTGTCAAGACATTATATTCAAATAATTATACAAACACTGTCTTATTTGAATATGGAATGTAGGCCTATCATTTAATATGGAATTCACTATGTTTACATTCGATTGACTGATTTCCGAGTTGTATATATAGAGCGTGGAAAGGTAACTACGTAACTCGTGAACCAGTCTATATGACAGGTATTTGTGACGTCATTTTGAAAGTCACGTTGCGGCACTCTTTGAATTTTTACAGCAGCATTTCTTATTGAAACAAGTAAGTTTATCATATTTTGTACATAAATTGAATAATTTACCAGCAATTACTTGTATAATGAACTAGAAAAGAAATAAACTACAATACGAGTAGGCTACATACAGTCTATTTTGTTGAACAAAATGAACTGTACAGTGAGTATAGTGAATTCCATATTAAATGATACATTCCATATACAAATAAGACAGTGTTTACAGCGGTATTAGCGATACTTTAACTCACATTTCGAGAAATGAACATTACCAAAATATAGCTTTCAGCATCTACGCTTGCATAACACATTATATAAAGTATTATACGATTTTAAAACGTCTCAAGCAAAAAGGAAATTCAACTTTTCAAGGTAATTCTATGCCTCATTTGTTGACGTTCCGACTCATTTGACTCAGGTAGTTGGAAAAGGTTATAAAAACAAAAAAAACCAATACAGTTCATGTTTTTTAACCAGCGTCTCTAATGATTTCTTATAAGTTATCACGATCAGACGATAGACCCAAACATCGTATAAATTCAGATTAAATTATCATATTTTTATGCTGGGTTTAACGCCATGTCAGCACAATTTCGATTATTTTTACTGCTTTCCTGGACGCTTGTCTAAAACAAGTATTTACCTAACTTTTCTCAAGGCCGGCAACTCCTCTATATAAAATTATCTTATCAATGGATGAAAATTGACATTATTGTTGGAATTTATATGAAAGGCAGATACAGAATAGGGCTGTCTGGGGGGGCTGGTAGACCAAAAGCGGGGGTGACTGAAGCCGCTATAACCGCCCCATCATTATAAAACATTAAATTAGTAAATATGATAATTTATGTGAAATATAATCAATAGGTCATGTGATGCTACTGTTGTCACCAAAATTGTTTATTAAAACTTTATTGACACGACTTCTGTACCAGACAAAATGTTTAAGTAATCATAAGTAAGCAGAGGTCACAAAAGGGCAAACGTTTCTTTTAAAAAGCTCTAAACCCTAGACTTTGGCTCTTTGACTGGTTCTTGACAATGCCCAACACGCAAGCATTGAATTCATAACTCCTTTTATCTTCTGCGAATCGCTGTCAAATTCAATTTCTAGTAACAAACCATTTAACGTTCGTTTTGAAAACTTTTATTGGTCGCTAGATAGCCCATAGTTAAAAGATTTATCATTTTCAGTCAGTTATAAAATTATGATTCCAATCCTTAAATTTACGAAGAGAATATATTATTGAACGTAAGGGACTACCCGGCATGCAATGCCTTAGACGATTTCATTTTTATTTTACGTCAAAGAACGTCTGACTCCATTGTTACAAGATCACGTGACCAAAATAATGTTTGCACGCGCGTGTCTTTGAGAGAGTGCAACTATCCAGTGAAGCCATTTAAAAAAAATCACAATTTGAATGTCTCAATTCAAATAATGAACAACAAAGAACTGCACCAATTAAATATGATATAAACAAGTAAAATAATATTTTTCTCTTAATTTGTTTGTCAATATGAATCAAATTTAATGAGGCCAAAAAACTACAAAAACATAAAATCGAAAAACCTGGGATGTTTCCCCCTGAAACATTACCGAGCGTAAAAGCCTTGAAGTGTTGAAGCACCAATTTCTGCATATATAACAGCCATAATTTGGTGCAGACAAACCCTTATTATATTCGAGGCATACGAACCCTTATTATATTTGGTGCAGACGAACCCTAAATTTATTTGGTGCGGTGAGCCCTTATTATATTTGGTGCAGACGAACCCTTATTATATTTGGTGCAGACGAGCCCTAATTATATTTGGTGCAGACGAACTCTTATTATATTTAGCGCAGGCAGACGAATCCTTATTATATTTGGAGCAGATGCATCCTTTTTATATTTGGTGAAGACGAACCCTTGTTATATTTGGTGCAGACGAACCCTTATTATATTTGGTGCAGACGAACCCTTATTATATTTGGTGCAGACGAACCCATATTATATTTGGTGCAGACGAACCCAAGTTATATTTAGTGCAGACGAACCCATATTATATTTGGTGCAGGCGAACACTTATTTTATTTGGTGCAGACGAACACTTATTATATCTGGCGCATGCAGACGAACACTTATTATTTTTGGCGCAGAAGAATTCTTATTATATTTGGCGTAGACGAATCTTTTTTATATTTGGTGATGACGAACCCTTTTTATATTTGGTGCAGACGAACCCTTATCATATTTGGCGTAGACGAATCCTTATTATATTTGGTGCAGACAAACCCTTTTTATATTTGGTGAAGACGAACCCTTGTTATATTTGGTGCAGACGAACCCTTATTATATTTGGTGAAGACGAATCCTTATTATATTTAGTGAAGACGAACCCTTATTATATTTGGTGCAGACGAACTCTTAATGTATTTGGTGCAGACGAACCCTTATTATATTTGGTGCAGACGAACTCTTAATGTATTTGGTGCAGACGAGGCCTTATTATATTTGGTGCAGACGAACCCTTATTATATTTAGTGCAGACGAATCCTTATTATATTTGGCGCAGACGAATCCTTTTTATATTTGGTGATGACGAACCCTTATTATATTTGATGCAGACGAATCCTTATTATATTTGGCGCAGACGAATCCTTTTTATATTTGGTGATGACGAACTCTTATTATATTTGATGCAGACGAACCCTTATTATATTTGGCGTAGACGAATCCATATCATATTTGGTGCAGACGAATCCTTTTTATATTTGGTGATGACGAACCCTTTTTATATTTGATGCAGACGAACCCTTATTATATTTGGCGTAGACGAATCCATATTATATTTGGTGCAGACGAATCCTGTTTATATTTGGTGAAGACGAACTCTTATTATATTTTTGCGCAGAAGAAGACTTATTTTATTTTTAAAGCACCCAGTTACCCTGAATACAGGATTTTACATGATCATTATTGTCAAGTGTTCATGTAAGAATATGTCTTGTGGATTTAAAATAGTTTGGTCAGTCACTGACGGAAGTATGCTCCTAGGAACTGCTTCCACAAAAATACCTTTTTTAGGAACGGTTAGTACGTTAACAGTTGTGATATGACCTGTACAATGACACTGTGTTACTATGGCTTGTTTTGCTAGACAAAACCAAAAAAGATAGATGCCATACGGAGTTAAATGCAACCAAAGGATGCCAACAGATAAAACCTTTATAAAAACGATCAATGAACACGACTTGAATATATTTCAGCACATTTTCCATATTCAGTTCATACAAACAAACTTTTAAGCCATGATATGCTATTAGCAGAATGTTCCATAAGAATGTACCATTTTAAACCCGATTCTTTAAGAAACTTTCAGAAATTTACTAAAGTATTAAATAAATGTAGAATTCGAAATAGAACACGATTTGATTTACAGGGAATTTTGTTTCTCTCTTATTTAGCATTAAGGTAAATAAACATGCAGTTTAAATAATCCAAATAAAAACAAACTCATTTTCTTTATAAATGCATGTAAAATGCACGTTCTACTTCCATACTTGTCAAAATCTTTCACTCGCTCGCTCACTCAGTCACTCAGCTCTTCTCCCTGTAACTCACGTGTTAGACCAAGAGGCTGTACAAGTTTACTTCATATTTGTTAAAATATTTAAAAGATGTAAACTTTTACTGGTAAGATTTTCAATGGATTCCCGTGATACCTCAGCTATGCATATAAACATTATTTCGTCTAGACTACGATGCGTTAAAAAGAAATTATTACATCTTAAAACGAAACGGTGTATATAATTATAAAACCCCAGAATGCATCTCTCCGAATACGTGTTTGTTTCATTGTGTGCACACAATAGAGTTTAAGTTCGCTTGATTAGTAAATGAGTGCATATGCACTTTAGAACAAGTTCTTGCAATGAACGCTCTGTGGTTAATTAATAATACTTGTTTTTCGAGTTAAGAAATTTTTGAAAATCGAACATGTGTTATAATACGTCTATTTAAATTAATGTATATAATGGTTAATTGATGTAAAATGGAATACAGCACCGAACACAACAGATCAGATACTTGATTTCAGGGCTTGAGCAATACTCATTGTCCAAATAAATACTATAAATATACGTATACATGTACAATTACATGCGACATAAAAACATATCATATAATATATTTTGTGTTTGACAAATTGCTTTTTAGCGAAGTTCAAACTGTATTGTTTTATGTGTGAGTTTTGAAATAAAATCTATCTATATATATGTACGTATAAACATACAAAAGGAGGACAGACTATATACTGATAGTTATATTATCAAGTTATTTAATTCAGTAAAGTTTGACTAGAGGTGCAAAATATGTACAGTGATGACGTCAATGACTGACCACAGCGTTTCCATGGAAATAATGACAAACATGGGTATCAATGATACATCAAACCTGATTTGTTCTATGGAATTTAAACATTTGACAATGTTCAAATCTACAGTATTGTCATTAAGCTGAGAATAATGCATACATTAATTAACACAAACATAATAATCTGGATCAAAACAAATCCAGGTTCAATAAAGAAGCTACGTCATGTATATGACGTCATATGATTATCCTTCCTGTTCACTACACCGTGATGCGGCTATTAAAGACGATTAAGAATTTAGAAATGGAGAACAAATTGTCTGTTCACAAACACGACAAAAGATTTTCGTATCGTTCTTTAACCATTCGGTTATCATTCCTTGTATACACTGACCATAAATCCAGAAGAGTTCCGAACAATTTTGCAAACCGGAAGTCAAGTAAATTTGAAGTAAAGTCCTATTGTCAAAAATGGTGTGTTATACATTTCTAGATTCAATACTTTTCTCCATGAAGCTACAAGTTTTTTATGAACTATCTCAGTATGGTTCATCCAACGGATTAAATCATGTCACTCAGTGCCATCGAAGAGATTAAATTCCGAGGAATTCTGGGAAGATTTTAAGAATTTATTTATCCTTTTCTATGAACTGTCGAGCATTAACATGACATAAGTAATGTCTATTATTGGATGAAAGCAAACAAAATACTGTGATTATGACAATATTTCAAAGCTGAAACTAGGAATTATATATTTGCATTTCAAATGGAACACATCTGCAACTTTAATCACAAGAATGTCATGGAACCATTTGATCATGATATACCATTTAGAAATCAAGATAGTTGGTTTATATATTTTAGAAATGATCAAAGCGTACTCATGCACAAAGGGCCTCATATACAACCTTAATCATCCAAAAGAGGGCATGGACCCATTTTCGGTTATCAAATGCATTTTACTGTAGAATCTTTCGTACACTTCTAGACTTTCAAGTCAAATGAATTGCGTTATTTGGTTGTAACTGAAACATTCCCAGGTCAAAAATATGGAACAACAAGTATAAATGTTGAGTCTGGATAGAAAAGCTAATTTCTTTTTTTCTTTTTTTTGATTCATCTATACATGTACATTGTAAATAATTTAATAATTAGGGACTTTCTTTCCTTGATAAAATTTGAAGCAACCCAATTGGTAAGTAGGTCCTTACCGTTGGAATCCTCGGATTTTATCATTGAAGTCGAATGTAAGGATAACAAATATTTCATCTAATATATTTCTTGTTAATAAAGATATTAACAGAAGCGATGAAAGTTCGATAGTTCTTTACCCTTACAATACTTAGCTTGATTTTCAAACAAATTAAATGATTTACAAAAAAAGTAATTTAAGATTAATTGTGGCAAATTGACATTGAAAAGTTAGTGTAAAATCGGAGTAATCCTTTTTGAAGAGTAAACAAGGGAAAATAACTGACTATGGTCCCTCATTCAGCACTCATCGTGCATTATAGCATCCCAGCATAGTAAACTTCATTCAGCTATCGAATCAAATATCTAATTTTGTGAAATCTTGAGACACACCCTGTTTTTTTAGAAATTATAATAATGTTACTATAAATTGAGACCATTAGCCAAGACAATGATCCTGTAGCCTGTTCAATTACCCTAAACGTTCCAAAACGTTCCGTACTGATACATTCGGAACTCCTCGGCCATTCGCTGCGAATAATCTCGGACATATTTAGACGCTATTTTGAATAAACCGGTGTTGAAGTAAACAAATATACGATCGTTTAGGCAATGAGTGATGTTTCGTTTTTAGTCCATAAATTTTGAAACATCACTCATTGCCTTACCGATCGTATATTTGTTTATTAGATTAGCCTATTCGCAGCGAATGGCCGAGGAGTTCCGAATGTATCGTTACGGAACGTTTTGAAACGTTTAGGGTAATTGAACAGGCTACTGTTTGTCCATCGGGCAAAATTGATTTTGAAAAAAAAATGTACATAGAATATAATCATTACTCGTATATTACATCATTGTTTACATGGTAATATTTATATAAATATGGTATTTGTATTGTTGAAAGGTACTCATTCACAGATTTCGACTTACACATCAACTTTTTCTAAAGTTGTAAAAGTTATCAAAATTGTTTGGAAACATTTTTATGCAGAAAATACGTGATTTGATAATGACAGTTTTAGTGCATATTGATATGCAGCTACAAATGATGGTGTTTTTAGAAGTAAAATTCTACTCCGTATGTCACGGTATAGACAATTTTAGTGCATTTTTTGTGACTTCTGTCGTATATTTCTTGCAATTTATAGGTCAGTTTGTCCTAAAGTATTAAGAATTAATTTTTAACACAATTACAGACACTGAATGGTATTTTGAAAATATATAAAAATCTTAACCGAATCCGTGAACTAGTACCTTTAAACTGTACATTGATGATGTGCTGTGTACAAATTGTAAATAAAATACATGTTCTGTTCTGCTCTCTCACATCTTTTTAAAGCCACATTATCAAAAATAACACTGTTTTTGAACTGCAAAGTAAATATACACTTATGTATTTCAAACACCTTTGATGAACATGATTTTTAATTAGATGCACATATTGTTTAAATATGTGTGTGTTATTTATTGCATTTTAAAGTGAAAGTAGATTAAAACCGAAAGTAGAATTAGGTAGTCAATACTTGAAACAGTAGTTTTGATCACAGTATGTTTAAAATGAAGTCTTGCTCCAAATTACATAATTAAGCTCTATAACTATTTTGGATCAGGTATATTGAACATTAGCGTATAAATGAATATAGTGTGCTCTTATAATTTAAGTACCCCATTTTATCAGGTATATTGAACATTAGCGTATAAATGAATATAGTGTGCTCTTATAAAAGTACCTCACTTTTTTAAGAAATGCACACTTCGTCAAATTCAAATTTAGAACGCAGAGTGGTTTGAACAGTTCATTGTGTCTCTAACTCATGATTTTTTCTCAGTCTGATAACTTCATGGTTGTAAAACAGTTCTCAAGTCCACTGTTGGTGAATATATCTTCATATAGTGGCTTTAATAGAAGGATGAGTGGTGTAATAAACCACTTACCGGAAGTATATAAACATTTGTGACATCCTAATCCAACAGTTCCATGAATACTAGAATGTATTTGTTTCACTCGGAACTTTGACATAGTCACCATTTTGTTATCCTATTTCAGAAAATTGACATTTTTTAAATTAACACATATTTTTATTTCGGTCAACACAGACTATGTACCCATTACACTAAAAACAATTCACACATATTCCACGTGCGTAAATTTTTATAAAATACGTTACTTTTGCTCTTACTGTAGTCTGTTTCAATTAAGTATATATATGTACTCAAACGCAAAAGAAATTGTGCAGTTTTACTTTTGATTTTCTAAAAGTCTGCCAGAGGATTATAATCACGCTTGGTATCAGTACTTACAGGTCATATTCTAGGTCATGCGTGTTTTTGTACTTTAAACAATAGACTTGCCCACTAAATAGGTGACTAAGCTGATGCATGAACAGCATTTTACAGATTAAAACATATCACTTTGATATTTAACATTTATTTTTAAAAGTGTATATGAACATTGTAACTTTTATAGAATGATAAGTTAACAAAGTAAGTGTCAACTAACTAAATTATAAAATCGTAAAAATAATTCATCCAAAATTATTGGTGTGTAATTAAACTGGCTTTGTTTATATACGCAATGTTTACGTGGACGACCTGTAGCTGATTGTCCTACCTTTCTAAATAATACATTAATGTATATTTTTCTTGTATATGTGATTGTGAAAAGTTTTGTTTAAATTTATAATATATTGCATACACCATTACCTTAAGTTTCTATTTTGTGGTCTAAAACCTTTTTGATTCTTGTTTTCGATTGAAAACATCGCAGACTTTATTTGTAAGAAAGGTTATTAATACGCAACTCAGTATTACGACCATAAGGTGTCCTTTTTACTGTTGCTATTTCACAACAAACCCTAAATCTTAGAGTTTTCAATTGATCATTTATTCATCTTGAACGGCACCACTAAAATCACAACACACTGTACGCTTACAGTCACGCGTATTTATCTATATTCCCATGTGAAGATGAGCAACACATAGTTATGTATGTTAACAGAAGTCCAGTAAAGCTAGTTAAGGTGAACTGGCCACAATAATACGACTGGAGTTATAAATGACATGGCGTTAAACCAATACAAATTCCGTCAACTCAAGATTGATAAGCCCTACATATTTCGCCACAATTTAACCTGTATAATATGAGGGGGATAACTTACTCATTTAAGGCGATGATATTCACATTGACAATGAACCTGACAACATTAAACATTGTACAAAAACGCATCCAGACAAAATAGTAACAATCAAAAGCAACGGACACAGTCTAAAAATACCCATTTCATCATTCCTTGGTCATGAAAATAATTTTTACGGTCATTCTCCCTCATACCACTGATTATATATCAAATAGGACAGTACTTAGTCACTGATGGAAGTATGCGACTATTAACTGGTTAACTGATAACTCCAAATATTTAGCCTTTCCAGGAACAGTGAGTTGGTTAACTGACCACCGTGATATTACCAATACAATGTGTTGCTACGGCAATAAGCCTGTACAAAAATTACATGTCGAGGGCTTGACGGAAAACTGTCGTAACTAGCATTTTATTTAAAAAATGACGTTTTGATAAATTTGGCTTTACAAATGTCAAATGCATGTTCCTACCAAAATTCATTAAAATATTCCATTTATACATAAATTTACTTAGTTCCATGTTCGGAATAACTCCCAATTTCAGCGGAAAACTGTTGTAAGTCAAAAATAGCTTGTAAATTCACAAGAATTAGTCTTTTTTAGCACAGTGTAATTACATAAGACGTGTTATTTCTTACCCACATATCAAAAAATAGTAACAGAATAACATGAGAGAAAAATGTTAAAATACGACAAATTTCCGCCAAGCCCTCGATGTAGATTGTATAGAAACTAATCTGATTACAACGAAAACAGAAGAGTCTAGCAATGGTTTTAATGTTTTTCATGGACGTTTTACATAATCTGAACAGAGAAGCCAAAAACAAGATGAGCTCAGACATAAATTTATAGTCAATACCCAATTGGGCCCAATTACGTATGTTTTACATTATACAAGTCTATCTTAATGTATTTTTAAACATTAGTAAGAGCCACGTTCAGACGATCTACCAATTTATAAAGCAGTTTTAGTCTGGACAATGCAGAATTTACATGGTTAAATACATTTGGCTAAACTACCAATAACAATGTATTTTACTCAATTATTGTTTCAAAAATGTTCTCCAACAATTATTTATGCATTCTCTTTGATATGATTTTTGTAAATGATAAATCTGACTCTAATTTGTATCATATCACATTTATCAAAATCAATTTCCCGTTCATGTTCTCTATATTAACTCATAGTTATGTCAATTATGTCAATATTTTATTCCTATTGCGTGTCTACCTATTGACGCGCCATGCTCTGATCAGACATTATAAATTACCGGGTCTCCATTTTTCGTATTTGGCTGGCTATGTTTGAAGAAACCATATTCCATGACTCATCCAAAAGTTCATCCTGATTTTTGAACACCATCGCTTTTGTTGTTTGTTGGTTTTTTGCAATGTTCTTGCATTTGATTTTTCTGTATTGCTTTTTGAGTTGAATGCGAGTTCTATGACTATGATCAGTTCTTAACTCTTCTTACTATATTTATGTTGTTTTAGCGATGTATATTGGTGACCATAAGTTGGTCATAACTTGCCAGGTGTCATCCTCTGAATCAATAAAAACACAGAATAGTTCGACTTTTTGAACCATCAAATAGATAGTCTTAATAGCGGAACGGTTTAAATATAAGGATCTTTATTTTCTCAAATGAGGCATTTGGGACTCAAACATTGTAAAAATATCGCATTATTTTGCAATAACCAAGGATGTATTTATAGCGGAACTTTACTGTACTAAATAAACAGAACAGAACAGAGGAGTACTTATTACATAATAGATATTGGCTCATTTTCCTTGCAACTGGTTAACAACTAAATCCAGGGATTTAGCCTTTCCAGGAACAGTGAGTAGGTTGACTGACCGACGTAATATGGCTTATGCAATGTGTTGCTACGGCGTTTAACCCAGCCAAAACAGCAAAAACAAAAAAAACCTTATAAATGCTTGTTTTTATTATTCCTATTTTATGAATCTTAAAATTGCATTCTTTTGTCATAGCGTTTTTGTTCTGGTACCACAAACTTTGTGGTGATATACCTTACAAATAAATTTAAATACAATTCCACTTCTTGTCTTAAATTGTATAAGCAATAATTATCATCATGAATGGGTATGATGAACTATAATTCACATTAGACAAGTTAAAACACAAACCATTTGACCATGGAATCTAAAATACTGTAAGCTTATAATACATTTGGCACTTTTGATTGTCATAATTTCGCAGAAGCTTTATCATATCTTACTAATAAAGGAATAAATTACCACGTGCCTCAAAGACAGTACGATCTCAATTAAACGACACAAATCTTACACAAAAAGATATAATAGCCTTTAAGGCGAGAGCTTACTTCTCTACCGAAAAGATAAAAGAAAACGAATCGGTGTCTGCATTACGCGTGTTAGGTTTAGTAGTATTTGCTTTAGGAATTATTGACAATTGCTCGGTTTATAATGGCCCTGTATCAGATGTCTAGACCACGGATGAGTCACTGCTGTAAGGAGCGTTACTTGCAGAACATTTTGCTGCGTATGGGCAAAACTGTATCATGTCGAATTACCGCTTCGTCTCCGTGGCGTGATAGAAAAGAAAAAAAAGAAAAAGTAGAGCGTGGATTTTTACTACAAAAAAAAATGTAGAAAATTTATGGGTGCCAATATACATTTTCTAGTCCCTGTATATGAATACAACTGCATGGAAATTATTTAAATTTTGCTAAAATGTCAGCCTGGCTTTAGAATGATGGAATCTCAAAGAAAATTCAGTGGAAGTATTAAATTATCGTGTTTTTATACGCTCTTATGACATCCAAATTTAGTAAATTATTTTTGACAAGTGTTGACATCGGTGTTGTATGAATATATCAAGCATTAAGCGTATAGACTTTGTTATGGAATTATTAATTAAGGGTTTGACATGAGCATAGCCTGCTTAGTCATATATATTCATGTAATATTATTATCTTTATATAATGACATTACATGTGTTCCCACCCTTCAGACTTCATATCTTCAGACCTTTAGATATTCTCAGTTATTATTGGGCTTAATGCATTAGCAACACATTATATATTTCATATTACGGCGGTCAGTCAACCTACTTACCGTTCTTGGAGACATTAATTAATGGTTGACATGAACATAGCCTGTTTAGTCATATATATTCGTATGAAATAATCTTTATATGAAATGACTTTATTCAATTATTTCAATTTTTCAGACATTCTCGGATTAAGGTTTAAGTAAAGCAACGTTTTTTGTATAGTTATGAAAATTGAAAGCCCTAAGAGGTAAGGAATATTACAATGAGTAGTTCCCATATTGATGTCAACAGTTTTGACCTTGTTTGACCCAACTTTCTAGACATAAAGGTGTAAGCAAACATAAGTGAACAGCAATAGTCAAAACGAAGACCTACCAAACAGCCAAAAAGCCAAAAAGGAGATTTTTAAAAAGATTTTAAACTTTTGTAATAAAGGGGACATCACGAACAAAAAAACGAAACCAAGAACCTATGGCGTTTTCACTTTGGAACGAAGAGTGGCCAAATAAGACTCTATTTAGGGCACATTTTGTGTAAATAATGAAATGTCAAATATTTCGTCTAAGGGATGATTCATCAAAGACATCAAAGAACATGTTTTATCTTGTTGAGATTGGTCTTACATAAAATTCAATGATCTTTGTTTTGTTTCCTCTTGCCTGTCTTGATATATAAACTACATTGTTTGAGATTGATCTTACTTAGAAAGCAATGATCTTTGCTCTGGTATTACTTGATTGTTTTGATATATAAACTACATTATTTGAGATTGATCTTACTTAGAAAGCAATGATCTTTGCTCTGTTATCATTCCACTGTTTCGGGGTATAAACTACATTGTTTGACATTGGTTTAACTCATATAGCAATGATATTTGCTCTGTTATCATTTGACCATTATTCACAAAATGTTAGAATTATTAGAGAATTAACCTATTCGTTCTAGGAGGAAGCGCAAGAATTATATTCTATATTCTTTTCCGTGTATCACAATTTAAACATAAGACCTATGTTAATCCTTTTATACATTACAGTCACATCATAACATCAGTTCAATAAGACTAGTGGCATTTTTCACAAATATCTTACGATAAAAATAATCGTAAGTCAAAAGCAAGAAACATTAATAATACGGTCTTTTTCTCAAATTTTTTGGGCCAATCAATTCCAATTTTTTAGCTAAAGTATGCGGCTAATAACTGGTTAACAGCTAAATCCAGAGATTTAGCCATTCCAGGAACGTTGAGTAGGTTGACTGACTGACTGCCATTATATAACATAATATACAGTGTGTTGCTACAGCGTAAAACCCAACCAAAAGAAAAATATTGTATGAGGTATATTTACGTTTATTCCAGTAATAGTTTACCAGAGTTTCTGAACAAAACAAAAAAACAGATCAATATATTTATTTTTATAAATTGAAAAACAAAATTCGATAAAATCAACAGTAAGCTAATGTTTCAAATTTATTAATAAATTTGTTTCCAAGTTGTTGAAGAAATTAAGTCACGTGCACTCTAAGGACAGTGGAATTGTTCCAAGATTATCAATACTTTAAAAAAGTCATCCGTTAAATCGTGTTTATAAATACACAATGTTTTCAATAACAAGTTTTACCAAATACATTGGAAATTTTAACTTTAAAAACTTAAATTAAAAAAGTCAGATATTGAAAATATATTTATTAGGAATTATAATGGTGAACTCGTGATATTAGAGTGTAGTGGAGACATTTTAATTCTAAGAAAAACACTGTTTAAAACTGTGGTTTTGAGATCAAAATGTTCCAGTATGGTGTCAACTGTGTAAAGTTATTAGATCTCATGGAATATAAAAAACAATGAATGGCATAAAAGACTCTCTACAAGATTCACAGAAAAAAAGGATAGGCTGTTAAAACACATGGTATGTACATATAAGGAAATTAGTATAATTTCAATAGGTAATATTGTTCATAAAATGAGTATCAATTTAAAATTTAAACACAAGCTCATTGCAAGATTGAAATTTAATCGAACACTAAAATATATTAGTATGACATGTTAAAAAGTTTAAGTTAATGTGCCGTTTAAAGTCTGCTGAACATGTATATGGAAGCAGACTTTTACAATTTTTATGATAACCCCTGATAATTAAAATCACCCTCAGGCAAGATATTTCTCACTGTACCTTATTTTTATCTGGGTGGAGTGGAACAACAATAGAAAAAAATCTAGCTCAAGAAAATTAGCAGTGTCCTTAGATTGGTTCGAACCCAGAACCTCTCGATCCTGAAGCGAGCGTCTTACCTCTAGACTGTTATATATATGTATACATATATAATATATTATAATATATTCAAGTATATAAAATGCAAGTAGAAAATGAGGCAGGATTCATATACTTGCATGTAAAGAGATACTGTACGGATAAAGGGAGGGAATAAGTAATATCATAAGATGTTTTACAGTTAAACAAAATAGATTCATTTCAAAATTAGGAAAATTAGGACGAATTGCGCTCATCAATGAAAAACACATTCATAATGATCAGTGGTGCTTTTCACAAAAATTCTTACGAAAAAACTTTTCGTAAGTCAAAAGCAAGAAACATTAATAATACGCTCATTTTTTGGTTTATCTATTCAAAATATTATAGAATTTTTGTAGAATAGTGTAAACCTTTTGAATATCATATCATAGTTATGCTTATTATCCATCTGACTTTGAACTGCTAATAATATGAAATTGACTTACAAAGATTGATATAGGTAGATAATACAAATTATTAAATCTACTTATATAAAATATATCGCATAAAATCAATATTAAATGAAAATAGTCAATCACTAATATTTCATTATTATGTTATCACTTAAAATACAGTTAAGATACTCTATAAAGACCCACATTGGTTTTTGCAAAAAAGTTTTTCATACTTTTTAAGTTCCAAATACATAATTTGATATGATAGGAATAATTATCTATTTATATAAAAGCAATGACATTTGACTTTGACTCTCAGTAACCAGAGGCTAAAGGGTTTAAACTTGGTAGGAGCAGTGGTCCAGTGAAAGGACGCGAGCTTAGGGATCGAGAGGTTCCTGGTTCGATCCTAACTAGAGGCACTGCTAATTTCCTTCAGCGGAAATTAACCTATAGTTGTTTCACTCCACCCATGTGTAAATTGGTACCGTGAGGGAACGCCTGCCTGAAGGTGATTTCAATGATCAGGGGTTATCGAACAAGATTGTAAAGTCGGCTGAACATGAATGAGTAAATGGAATCATACTTGAAACTTCCATTCAACTTTGACTTTAAACCTAGTAGTATTCAGTGAACCTAGGTTTAAAGTTCATATTCATGCACCATTATTCATGAACATCTTTACACTGGCACAAATAACAAACAAAACACCAACATTTAGATGCAATTCAAAGCCATCAACTGATAGCCCAAAAATGAGTTGTTTTTTATAATAAATAATACTATTTATACAGTTTACATTACGTTGTATATTGGTATGAATATTTCTAGACACACAAATGGCTGTCCAGTTATTTAAACATTTGATGTAAGACAATTCTCAGACTGAGTTAGGATTTTACATAAATTTGACGCTCTACGGTTCCCAGGAAATTAAAAGTAGAAATTTACATTTTGTTAAGATATCAATCCTCGATTTCGTATTGAGGCTGACATATTTCAGATCAGGAACCTCTCCATCAGTTAGGTCGATTTAAAATTACCGACATGAAGAAATATAGGTGGTTTATTTAAACTGTTAATATTCCTTAACAATTTGAATATTTCGAGGGCTGAACAAAACACTATTGTAACTCCATATGAAAATAAAGGGTCCTACATTAGTGTTTCGTTCAGCCTGCGAATTATGCCACAACAAATTGATCATATGTTCTACGGATTCGCTCGCACCTTAATTTTGACGGTTTTTAGAAAAAAAATATTTTTATTTCCTCGCTCGCTTATGAAAATTTGGTCAAACCGCTATATAAAGCAAGTGAATAAAGACTTTTTTTTTTCTTCGCTCGCTCGCCCCATTTTTTTTCAGAAAAATCCGTAGAACATAATTATGATCAACTTGTTGTGGCCTTATGTTAAGTTTGATCCAGGTGTCAGTGGCGTATACAATAACTCTGTTGATTTAAATCGATTGTAAGTATTAAAGTACCGTAGTGAGTATTTAAGTAAGCTGGGTTAATATATGCACCAATGACGGTTGACTACAATTTAGCAATACGTAATAATGCATTGTGAAGCAACCGTTTAGTAAATTTTAGTAATTATTACATGTATTGATAACTCATTTGATTGGTTCCTCTCTATAATTAAGCATTATCTTGTGTTACGACGCTCGTACCACAAAACTTGTCGTACGTCCATTTTATCAATACATGTAGCTATATTGGAAAGAAGATTAAAATATCAAATGACAAAGTATAAGTATACATGTCTGGTTAGCTCAGTCGGTAGCGGGTCTCACTACAAAATTCAGGGGTTGCAGGTTCGTAGGTCGGGACCAGTTTGGTTAGAAATATTCTACGGCCACTCCCCGGACTACCTCTGTATCGCGGGCTTAGCGCAAAAAGGTCGTAACTCAATTAAAAAAAAGAGTGAGCTACGACCGTTCTACGCTAAGCCCGCGGTATCAAATAGCACAGTTGCCAGGCACTAAGATTGCTAAATGTACTTGGTAAAAAGACGAGGTCCAGAGATCTAGGTCAGTCATGCACCTTGATTGGGACAATGTGACCAAAGGTCTAATCTGGACAATTGTTGAAATGCTACTCAAAGTACTATATACATTACATTACTTTTACAATATCAAGTAAGTTTTTTTTCAAATAGAACATCTACACAAATAAGATTTTTTGGGGAAAACCTATTTAACATTTTCTAAATGCTTTATGCTTTTGACGTACGCTTATTTTAATTGTACGGGATTGTACGTAAATGACGTCTAAGAGGTCTGCGAGGTTCTAGTCTAAGCATGATTTTAAACAGTTTTATAGCACTTGTAAAACATAATTAACTTATTAATCAACTAATTTATCTTTAAAGTTTGACTTAAATAAGTAATTATAGTTTATGATCAAAGTTTAATGACTGATGTCTTTAAATCAGATACTAAAAGTGTCGTGATAGATTGGGTATCAATCTAATCATAATTTATTGGAATAAGTTTGATGAAAATTGTTCCATGGTCCATTTTCTAGGCAAATTTGGAACTAGTTTCCAACTTTTATTTTCATTTTAAAATTTTAAGGACAAGTCTTTGTTGTAAGTACCAATCTGGTAGCCAATTAACGTCCGGTAGTTGGGTTCACAATAAATATTGAACTTTCAAAGTCAAATTTGGGCACTAAGAATTGGCAACCAACCTTGTCGATCATGTGCAATGAAAATCGTCAGTATATTTGTTTGTCTCACTAAGCCGATAGAGAAAAAATATTATCTGTCAAAGAATAAATTTTAGAGAGCTTATGTTTTAACTTCATGTTTAGTAAAACGATAAAATTTTGTAAGAGTAGATTAGTCTTTTGTAAGAGTTTGGTTTGTCAAGTTATCGTTTAATTGTTTTCCAAGTATTTTTAGTAAGTAAATCGGGGACAAAGGTTACAAAACGAGTTGGCATACCTAAATGCATTGTAAGCTTCTTAGTGTCCAGGTTTTTTTTACTCAAACCCAGGTACTTACTATCGTTCTTTAGGGGAGAGGGGGGAAACACTGAAAGTGATGGGAACCTTGTACTCAAGCACAGGAACAATGATGAGGGACGTCTAATATAACTTTGGCTTTAAAATGGCATGATAGGCAAAACATATTGTGGTCAGGGCAACAGTATGAAAAAGAGTTAGGTATGGTAGGCTACGAATTGTTTCAACAGATTCAAATGTGGGTTTTACTTATTATCTCCTGTCAATATTCCTGAAGTAAAATTGAAATAAAACTTCTAGGGTCAGCGATATTTGCTAGGCAGGGTCGGGTTGTCTTAAACACTTGAATTTTGGTCTTATGCAAATTGCTTAAGCATTTATTTGTGATACCAATATCATGATCACTGACCAGTATACTTCAATTCTTAAAACATTAATTTAAATGGTTTATTAATAACCAAAAGTCAAATAGGGATACAATCGTTTTTTTTGTAAGTTGCGTTCTGTATTCGTTCATTAAAAACTCATGATTGCGTGAGTTTACCAATAAACAAAGCATGTGAGTTAACTAAATCCCTTATATGAGTTAAACTAGACTAAACTATATACGCAATATATAACGAATAAAGTAAAACTAAAACATTTAGCCCCAGACAAAATTATTTCAAAAACTTCAGATTAGATCAAATTAATAAATGTATAGTTTATTTGAGGTCTAGTGTATTTTCTTTGATGTATGAGCATTAGTCTCGTGGCGACCAAGATTCTGTTATGTTTGTTTATTGAGATAGATCAAATAATGTGGTTATTATATTCATATTTATTTAAGTAATACATTTATTATATTATATATTACAGCGTAGACTGATCGCGCGGAGATAGAGGGTGGTTCGAAACGCCTTGAAGTTTAGATTATTGGCGTTCTATGGCGGACACTCCATGGTTCTTGTTTTCTTTATTTGTTCGTGGTGTACTTTTTTATAACTCAAGTTTACAAATCTAAAATATTTCCCTCTTTGCGTTTTGTTTGAGTGGAAGACGTGTGCAATTTAACTGTTGCAGAACAAAACAGAATAGAACAGAACAGAACTGCTGTTCTTAATGAGTTTTAGACTCAATTTTGGTCATATATATTTGAGTATTTGTAAACTTTGCTAAAATTTCCTCGATGTTAGTTCAATATGGCTTAAAATGTATCTTAAAACAGACCTTCATTAGACGGTTTCATTCCAAGTTTGAACCATATTGTAAATATATGACCCCCGCCCCTGCTGGGAAAACCTGAAACCGCCCTTGATATATATGTTTAAATGTAAAACATTTAATATACAATGTATAAATAATTGTACTCAATTGTTTAAATATTGTATTTAATAGAAAAATCAGATCTGATTTTATGAATGTAAAATAATTATGATACATCAAAGCAAATTATTAAGAAACTGATTATGAAAACAACAAAGAGAAATTGAGAAAAATCACAACAATAATTTAACAATTATCTACAAATTAAAACTCGTTGCAGAAATATTGAAAATTGTATACTAGCTTAAAACAACTTTGAATCATCATATAATCAATTTAGGAATTTTAAAATGAGTTTAATTTTTTTCGTTGTATACTTTCAAATTTTGGTCGGTTGACGACTTCATACACGGTGACTGCAAACGTGTATAGTTGTATTGAATATTCGTCTTGAAATAATTAAGTTATAAAGTTGAGCTAGTTTTAATTAAGTTAATTTTATCTTTCATAAAAAATACAAATTTTAATTATGTTTATATGATTGGACGCATTTTATACACCTCATTAAAAATATCTAAACATTCATGCTTTTAATAAATATATGTTACGTTTTTTCACATATTTATATTATGCTTTTCAGCGTTCAAAAAAACTGTCCATTTTTTGTAATTCGAATGTATTATTATATTAAATGATATTTAAAATGTTCATTTAAAAGTGTTTGTGCGGAGGAATACTTTATTAAATATTATAAGATCCATGAATATGTATTAATTTAAGATTGAAGATTATGTTTTAATTCAATTGGAAACAAGTTGGATATTTCATTCTTTATGTTTGGCTTGTTTGATATACGTTTTACAATTGAATATATGATATTTGGGTGCTTATGTATGGAAAGGTCATTTTTCACTTCAGTCAGGTAAGAAAACAATATTTTTAATTCTTAAAGTATGGATGAATCTAGAATATAGGTATAGATCACAACAGGTGTGATGACTGTGGTCATTTTACAGTCATCTTACGACAAAAAGGATCTTAAGACAATTACAATATTTTAGAAGATCTTACGACGTTTACAATATTTTTTACAGAAGTTGACCTCATACCTCATACTTTATGTTTAATACATGTACTTATACTATTATGATACTACTAAGCATTAACGTTTTAATTTGATTTTTTTCAGAGTAGAATTTTGTTTAATTTCACATATATAACACTAGTATATAATAATTGTCTAAATTGCATAACTCAGGTTGCTGATCTATACCTTTCAATTCCGTATTTGACTTAGTGATTTCTTTAAAATTCACTTAATTTACAAATTGTTGTTGTTTAAAGTGTTTTTGTTTAAGTAATATTTTGTCATAGCTAAGATATTGTAAAATTAGTATGTTTAAACCACGATATAGTACAATTTGTACGTCCAAACCAAGATTTTGCAAAATTTGTATGTTCAAACCACGATTTTGTACAATTTGTATGTTCAAATCATGATTTTGTACAATTTGTATGTTCAAATCATGATTTTGTACAATTTGTACGTTCAAACTACGATTTTGTACAATTTGTATGTTCAAACTACGATATTGTACAATTTGTATGTTCAAACCACGATTTTATACAATTTGTATGTTCAAACCACGATATTGTACAATTTGTATGTTCAAACCACGTTATTGTACAATTTGTATGTCCAAACCACGATTTTGTTCAATTTGTATGTTCAAACCACGATATTGTACAATTTGCATGTTCAAACCACGATTTTATACAATATGTATGTCCAAACCATGATTTTGTGAAATTTGTATGTTTTATCCAAAATATTTTAAAAGTTGTATGATCAAATATCGATATAGAAGCATTTCTACGTTTAAACTTAAATATGAAGGAAGGTTAGAAATTGATATTTTGAATTTATCAAAATATAGACATAACATATTTACATAATACTTTAATTAGTGTTTTATATTTTGTTTCATATTGACTAATGACATAATAATGCAGATATAGTTACATATGATTTGATATATCTGTAATTCAATGCTTGCTATATATCATAAAACATTGTTTGACGTATGAACATTTGGTTATATGTTAGATATAGGAAATATATGTACAATTGGTTGTCAATTTGTTTCCTAGTATATTACATGAGATAATATCAAATTCCATGTTAAAGCCCCATTATCAAAAGTAACACTGTTTTTTGGACTGCAAAGAAAATACACGTTTATCTATTTCAAACACCTTTAATGAACAAAATTTCTTAATTAAATGCAAATATTGCTTACATATGTTTATGTTATTTATTGCATTTCAAAGTGAAAGTAGATAAAAACCGAAAAGTAGAATTTGGCTGTCAATACTTAAAGCAAAAATTTTGATCACAGTATGTTTAAAATGAAGTTTTGTTATAGAAAAAATGCCTCAAATTACATAAATAAGCTCTAAAACTACATGTATTTTGGTTCAAGTATATTGAATATCGGCGTATAAATGAATAAATGTGTTCTCTCATAAATGTACCCCACTTTTAAAAGAAATAATCACTTTTCAAATTCAAAATTAAAAAACGGAGTGGTTTGAACAGTTTATTGTGTCTCTAATACATGTAATAATCTGATAACTTCTTGTTTGTGAAACAATCAAGTCTCATGTTTATGAATATATCTTCATATTGTTGCTTTAATCATCTTATTCTTGACAAATGCTTACTTCATATCAATGTTTGTTACTATGATTTGTATGATAAAAGTCCATTTTGATTATTCTAAATACATTTATATGTACAAGTAAAAATGATCATTTTTCAAATAGTTCGACTGGAACTCTTGATAGAGCATACTTAATGTAAATGGCTGATTGTCTTACAAAAGGTTGACGTTTTACTGAAAATGGTACAACGATATTTTGGTAACTGGTACTGCCTAGATTGATATATATATATACTCTTTATTTCCACCCTATGGTGATTTATACATATACATACAAGAATGAATTAATAATATGGTACAAATGTAAACATACATAGGCACAATTCACAAAGAATATGACAAAAATATATTAGTAATGATAAGGTTAGACATATACAAAGTTGGAATAGTGATATGAAATGAAATAGGAATTTTATTCAAAGTAATAACGTCAAATGTTAAGAGCACCAGAGCTTATTTTTCATGCAGTTCTTTGCTCTGTGTTGTTTATTGTCCATTTTGATAACTTAACATATACATGTATGTATAAAAAGAATGAAAAACATTGATTGATGCTAACCATAATTATTATGGTAGAAAGTTTTATGCACGCACGTAGCTCTAATAAATAAATGATTATCATATTGTTCTCCGATCTCTGAGACGAGACGAGATAAAATTCAAAAACATTCAAATACTTGCTGTATGTTAATAGGATTGCCTCATACAGGCCCAGTCTAAGTCGGGCATTTTTGTATCACAACTTAACAAATATAAAACAAACGGAAATTATGAAAGAGAATCTAATTTTGACATAACCAACAACACAAATACTCTCTAAGAAATGCACTCACCGTCAAAATAAGATGCTACGAAATAACTTGAAATTGTTTTGTAACTTATCAAACGACGTGCAAGAAAGGCGTGTTCATCATAAGTTATGCCTTCACACTTTCAAATACAATGTAAATTAATTTCTAAATTTGAACTTCTTAAACCACGTGTCAAACAAGTCAGACAAATTAACAGTGTATAAATAGATACACTGTAGTTTATTTTCCAGAACAGATAAAAACACGTGAACATGCCATTACATAGAATGTTTTGCGCATAATAATCAATTATAACTTATAATTTTTTTTTTCAAATTTTACAAACTCGTGTTTTGAACATACAACTTTTACAAAATCGTGTTTTGAACATACAAATTTTACAAAATAGAGGGGTTTTTACATACAAATTTTACAAAATCGTGTTTTGAACATACAAATTTTACAAAGTCGTGTTTTGAACATACAAATTTTACAAAGTCGTGTTTTGAACATACACATTTTACAAAATCGTGTTTTAATACATGTGTTATGTTTCATAAACATCAGAAAGGAATACCCCCAAATATATTTATAGATCAGTTAAAACATGAAATTTAATTGCTAATCAAATATTCAGATATAATATATTTGACGATATTTATATAAAACAAAGAACATGTATAGCTCTAAAACAATTTCAAATTAACTGTAAAATAATAATCTTCATAACATCAAAGAGATTGATTTGATTTCATCTTTGCCAATTTAAGATGATTTTCACCAAATAAGGCGGGTTTTAGCCAATTAGAAAAAAGTCCAAAGCAATTAAGACGCGATCTTACGATATATAAAATAAAATTCTCTAATATTAACTTTTTTTAAATGTGTAATATCATAACTGTCGAACAGTTTTACCTTTATGTAAAGTTATATCATTTATTTTAGTAGATCTATTTACGAAATAGCAAACTAAATTTTGGATATATTATAACCGGTTAGTAAAATTTTTGATTTAATATTGTTTACGGTATGCAGAATGAATATGCTTTCTTCCAAAACCTACAGACAATTACAAAATACATTATCACGCTTGATATGATGTATTGCTAATAATCTACCCAAATACATAGGTGTTTTACCCAAACCGACGTATGTATTTGTTTATACTTTGATCAGTTACATAAATTCATGTTTTCTGACCACCAGTTTGAGTCTTTGATCGACAACTTTAGATGTTTATGATTTTGACTATTTATAGCCATAGAAACCTAAAATCAACAATTTGCAGAGCAGAAAGGAACAGAATCTTTATTTTGTATACGTAGGATTTATTTATACAAAGTAACAAGGTATTAGCTTGTGATTTGTCCAGTCAGAGCTAAATCAAGATATTAATTATATAAATCTTTATATCGTTACTAAACCATCTTTGACAGACAATTAATAGAATGAAGGATGATGAGTTCTTAATCAAAATTTTAGTGTAAAAAGTTTCAGTTTGTCGCCAGTTAATCAACTCATCCTGTTATGTCTAAATCATCATTTGTAATAATAATATCATAAATTTAATATAAACAGAACAAAACAGAACAGAACACCAGCTTTATTTACATTAATAATACTGATATTTATTGGGCATAGTGTACATATAGTAAATTTACACAGAATATAATTATTACAGACAGCATGTGGTAATTTACTATGACAAGCACACCAACGCCAGGGATAGCACAAAAAAGGACAAGGCCTTATTTCCATTGTGGTCCCTACATTCACAGATTACAGTATGTAACAAGATATGAGAATTTTACAGAACAGAACAGAACAACAAAGTAATGACTATAATAAGATCACTAACAGACAACTTTGGTTGTACAATCTATAAGTACGATGTAAAATAAAGTTAATTTCTATAATACCAAATTATATTAACTGTTTCCTATCCGACCTTAAAGATTTGAATAATAAGTTAGACCTATAATATTACCATGGTTTTTTGTTAATGTTTTGCTTTTTTGTCCGATTTTACTTATAAATTATCGACTTATAAATGTTTGTAATGAACAGATAAGCCTTATCGGGCTGGGTACATGTACATTTGTTTATCTTTCTTAATTTGTTTTACAAAATGTATAATATTTGTTTATACCGTGTCACTTTTTTATTTGTTTGATTTTACTTAGGGTCCGTTCACTCCATAAGAATGCATTATGTGTAGACCCCAGGATGTGACTACTCATTACTTTAAGATTGATCTTAAGTCTTAATTGAGTCAAATTTTGACAAATTCCAAATATAATTCATAACAGGATAGTTTCTTATTTGCTAAAATGTGTTGTTTTGTCATTGCCAATGATGGGACACTATAATAACTAAACTATATTATATGCGCTCTTTTGTGAACAGCTTGTTTGTGGGATAAACATGTAACTGTAAACCTTTTGTTGAATATGCTAATAGGTAAGGTCATAAAAAAGTTCATTAATAATATTTGTAGGAACATAATGATACTTCCTTCAAAATAAAAGTATACGAAAGAAGTTTTAAACAGTACATGTTTAAAATTTATTAGTATATCTATGTCTAGAAAATGTATGAGGAGAGCAACATAAATTAGCAATGTTATCTCTTCAATCCTTAAAAAAATTGAATCATCCTTATAAGTATGAACTTGTTTGTTTATATTAACTGTACATATATATGTAGTACCAGGTCTATAAAAGACGCGAAGCATTCAAAGCTTTTAAAATAGTTATAGCTAGTTCATTTTAACCTTTGACTAATGACAAAATTCAAGTATCAGTTATCAGTTACAATAATTACATAAGTTACACATTTTATGGCATGTGACCTATGTATAAACGATGTTGTATATGTATTCATTTGAGTCACTACATCTCAAATCAACCTGTTTTGGGAGAATTTTCCTTGGTCACCCTATCAGATCTGCCTGAAACTAATATTTTCCGTCTATTTCCGAACTAAAAAGAAGTTGTCCCGGGCAACCGGACACCCACTTATTTTGTAGACTGAGTCTAATCCGGACACCCACTTATTTTGTAGACTGAGTCTAATGAAATTCTACAACAGCTGCATAATTTCAAACATGAGAGGCGATAGTCAGTCCCTGTGTTTGATACGAGTGTACTAGTAAAATAATGCATAATTTGAGAAATGACCCATAGACATAGTTAACTAGAAACCTACATTTTCTCATTCTAACAGGTGAGATAGGAAGGCCCTGCGTTTTGTTAACTAGTACGGAAAGCATAAATTGAGAAATGGCCCATCGACAGCGTAAACATTTCCGCTAGAAAACCTACATTTTCTCACATAACAAGGAAGGTTGTTAGTCCCTGGCATAATATATCAATGAAAAGGATATTGAACTTGAACTTGATGGTTCATGCAAAACTAGTCTACATCCTTCTTTATTTATTTGTAGTTAGATTAGTCTTGTACTGACCCATCTATATACTACAATGGGAATAGAGAATGTAGGACTTGAAAACTGGCCAATAGACAATAGAATACTTCCACCATGATGACTAAATGCCAACAGCAATACATAAGCTACTTTAGAAATGTAATTATGTACAGAGCCTGGAAAGATTGAGGTCTACGCTTGCAGTCTAGACTACATTCAGGATGTTCTTCATACGAAAATGTCTTATGTTACGGTCGAGTATTTGTAGGTTGAAGTTATTTAACCAAGACAATTTGGTACTGCTTGTTCTTGAATCTTCTGGTGTACCCTAGAACCTGGTTGTCCCCCCGTGGCAATCATTTTGCCATTGTTCGTTTAACGTCGTTCCAAGGCGGAAACCCAGTAGGTTCTTGTTATTGTCATTTATTTATTGCGTCCCTTTTATAACTAAAGTTCAAACATTTAAACATTTAAAACATCTCCCTCTTTGCTATTTGGCGGTGTGGTAGGATTGTGTTTTTACTATTGCTGTTTCTGATAGGTTTGCTTAAACCTTTTAGATTTAAAATATCTTCATCGCATGTACTTGTAAAACGACTTGGTGTTTGCCCTTGTAACAAAACTGCCCCCATGTTCTATGTGTCTTCATCCTGCCCACGAAGTTATAATTCACCAAAAATCTAAGACTGTGATTGGTGGCAAGGAATTTTGTACAATTTTGTAAAACAATGTTTTAAATGACTTTTAGGAATGTTAAGTTACTTTATCCATTTCTGAATACACCTATATGACCTAATGGGTTTTGAATTTGTTCTGAGAACTGAAAGACTGACAATTGATTCAGAGACTGTTTGTCTGTAGTTTTGACAACATTTGTGTTTTTGTTGGCAAGCCATATAGACACATTACATTTAACCAAACATTTCAGACTGTGACAATTGGGAATATGTTCTTCCACTTTCGTAATGGAGCACGTACAGCTATATCTATTGTTTTATACGAAATGACTTGTCTTTTTGACAATCATTGTCATCTTTTCCTAACTGTTCTGTTCAGATTCACATAACATACGATCAAATTACAAACATTTATTGTAAATTTGATACAAGGAAATTGCTTTAAATACACAATATTTATTCCATAATCCGAGTACTTAGATACGAATAATTATCTTTATCGATAGTGAATACCGAAGTATTGAAGTGAGTATTTAAACTAGCAGGGTAAATGTATGCGCTAAATGCAGTAGAATAACATTTAACAATAGGTTTATAATGTATATGTATCATTGACGCCTTAAGTCTGACTTAGACGTCTAATGCCACAACAAGTTAATAATGTGTTTTACGGATTTTTCTGGGGAAAAATGGGGCGAGGGAGCGAAGGAAAAAATCTTAATTCAGTTGCTTTATATAGCGGTTTGACTAAATGTTTATAAGCGAGCGAGAAAATAATTTTTATTTTGCAAAAACCGTCAAAATTAAGGTGCGAGCGAATCCATTGAACATATGATCAACTTGCTGTGGCCCAAAACATACACATAAGTCTACATACAATGTTTCCCCTAGTATGCCCAATATAGGTTACTCAAAAGTTCAAATGCATTTTCCACTATTAAGCCAAAACATGGGTGTCGAGTTTACATTGTCATGAGAGCTTGGTACAAGTAACATGTCCTTGCTTTCTGTACAATTATTACTGCAGTATTAGGACGTCACTGGGATTATAATTGTTCCCTCTGTCACTCAAAGTGTACATTGTTTGGTCCACCCATACAGTGATGTCGCATGTAGACCACTATACATTCTAATACAGAATACGGAAATGTCCGATTATTTACGGATCTTAACGAGGTGCGATCGAATAGTATGTTTTTAAGAGAATACGGAAATAATCAATGCTTAACGAATCACAATTAGATGCGATTGTATATAATGTTTTTAGAGAATATGGACATACTCGAGGTTAAACGACTGAAATGTCGAGCATTCTTTTCTACAATTGGAACAACTCGATCATTCATTAAATAAATAATTTGTAATGAATGGGCGAGAAGTTCTGAATGTCTTTTCTAGTGTTTCAAGCATCCAATGTAATAATGTGTACAGTTATTGTTTAGAGAAAGTGTTCAACTACTGGTATAAACTGGAAGTGACTTGACTTTTCTGGACGGTAATAAGTGGTGATTGAGGAAATATCTTAAGCATTTTTTATAAGGAATTTTTTATTATTTGAATAATGATGCTTTGTGTTGCAAAATACACTTAAACAAATACTTATTTATTTAAAATCACACATAAGTAGTAATAATCAAATTCTTAACTTTTTTTTTTAATTTCATCATTTTAGAAAGATCAGAACAGAACAGAACAAACCTTTATTTCTCAAATCATGTTACATGATACATGAGTAATTATATAAATGAAAATGCAAAATACAAAAAAAGATCAAAATTACATGCATATAAAATGGATTTATATCGTTATATCGTATACAGACAAACAGAGAAAAACGGTTGAATTTTCTTTCCTTTGCGATGGTCAAATCAAGAGTTACATTTAAAGGTCGTTCTCGACTACGATGTGTTAAGAATTACATTCTTATACGTTGCTATAAGGCATACATGTAGTTTTAAGGTAACTGCGATTACGTTTAAAATATTTACTAAAATGCCATAGACATACTATTTATTTGAAGAATTCTTTTACAGTAAACAGAAAAGAATCCAAAATGATAAGTTTGTATAAAGCTACCACTGGTATTTTACGGAACAGACCAGAGCATACCATTTCTTTCGTCTAAGTTTATTGTTCGTTTTTTCTCAACTGTCAAAACATGAATAATTTCACGGTGAATGCGTTTGTTAAAATTACTGTCCTAATACACCCATGAGTTTCCGAAAGTGTGTATTAAAATTGAGTGAAGCTTCTTATGCCGTATGAAAAGTTTTAGTCAAGATATTTTTAATAAAAATCAGGCCGCCAGTACAAAAACAATGCATTCAGTCACCGTGAAATTATTCAAGCTTTGACAGTTGAGAAAAAACGGACAATACATAGTAAATAAATGTGAACAAAATCAAAACATACAAAATGTAACCGGCAGGGGCGGATCCAGGATTTTTTTCTAGGGGGGTCCGAGATTTTCTTGGGGGGGGGGGGGGTCCGAACTTTTCTAGGGGGGGTCCAAACTTTCGAACCACATTAACATTATACATTATTTGCAGAATAATGCAACATATTGATAATAAAAACTACATAACCATTTAATCTATAGTAATCACCGAGAAAAATTGATTCATGATACTTAAAAATGACTTACAGTCAAGAAATACACTAATAGACAGGTACGTTTTGGAAATTCTACGGGGGGGGGGGGGGGGTTCCGGACCCCCCTGACCCCCCCCCCCCCCGCTGGATCAGCCTATGTAACGAGATTACATTCTTGTGACTGCAGCATTATCAAATCATGTAAAATCTGGGGCCCGTATTATCAAGCGTCTTACGACCAATTTTAGTCGTAAATCCTTCCATATTTTATTGTTAATCATAGTAAGATTTTTAATAATATGCTGCCCTGGCCAATTAGAACGCATATATATTCACTGCATTAAAATGAAACATACTACTCTTTACAAATTTACAAGTTCCATGCTATGGTGTCATTAACTGTTTATAGTTTGTATATTCAAAATTTGACTCAATTTAGGTTAATTAGATCATTTTGCTGAATTGGTCTATTTTAAAAAAAAGTACTGTTTTACGTTTATCTTAAGAGGGTGATAAGCGTGCAACGTAAGTGAAGTACCAGCGTGGGCATCAGCAATCTAAATAGTACATCCGGTTATAACCGGATGTGGTTTGAACGCTTGCGTATTTACCTTCAAAATGAAGATGTCATTGTTGTAGTAGGTAATGAAATCACTTTGTCACGATAATTATAGACATTTTTAAACGTAAAAATAGAAATGATATCTACCAATCAAATCATAAATGTAACCACAAAATATGATAATGATGACGTGGTAAAACCACAATTTAACAGCTTGGATAAAATACGTGGGAAGGGGACCTGTTTGAATAACTGGCCTTGTTCAGAACCTTGATCGTTGTAGGTCATTGCCACGTTGATAAGAAATTATCAATTTATCATTCATTTGTACACAAACGCGTCGCTCAGCATTAATTAGTGATGAGCCAAGCATTTTCATGAATACATATAACATGGCGCACATGTAATGCATCAGTCCCATAAAATCGTGGCTTGTTACGGACCCGCACGTGCAGACAATCATAGGCCGTGGGAAGCCTTGCGTATTAAGGTGACGGTACGCACATAGTACAAAACAACACACCCGTACGGAGCCGTAGCTGGAAGATATGCATGCTTAATCCATACTCGGCCACGATTTTGTTCACGATTTGACTCTGAAACTGATACGTGTATCCTGGGCTCATCTCACGGACCCTGGTAAAAACGTAACAGTCCGTACGAGTACGCAAGAGCTTGATCGCACGGCGCCCGTACGGTGCCCTCACGGCTATTTTTATGCTTATGGGACTGTAGCTTTAGAGACTGCTTTCTATTATTAGTAGTTTAATTTTATTTGCGCCCAAGAATCGAAAAATACATAGGTCAAATCTCACCAAAGACACTTCTAATTTCCCTTTGCATGAAGTTTTCCCGCGGTCCGCTACACTCGACCAAGGTGCTAGGTAACATTATTTCTGTCACTGGGTTTGGTAACTAAAATTGAAGCATAGATTCCGTTCCACAAACATGGGGTTTATTTCAACAATAAAATTATACAAAGTATGAGATTTCAAGTAATCCTGATTGGACTTTCCTGTTGACAACGGAAACTAATTTTCTGTTATAGTTAAGGGTATTTGATTTACCGAAATATGATCGTCAATTCATCGGTACATTAACAACGATTTACCAGAATACTATCTTTTATTATATTCATGAGTACTTCGAGTAAGATGGTGTTAGAGATCTTCATACAATAGATATGTATTTTCTGACGGTTAAGTGAAGCGCATTAGGCGGAAAATATTTTCCTTTGATATGTAAAGATCTTTTATTGGTCAATTCAAAGTTGTTATGAAGATGTTCAACCAATGAAACAATGTGTTTCATCGCACAACTTATTGTGCGATTTTGATGTTATTTAAAAGACATTCAGCTTTGGGCGGCTATACTGACCAGTCACAAATTTTTTTATTTTAAAACAATATGTATCAAAATTTGTTAAGAAACATCTTTTAAGAGTTAATATAATTTTTGAACGGTTTACCATATGTATTATCATTGTAAGTTAACATGTATGAATACTAAATACACTGAGTATGTATTGAGTATGTATTGCTATGGAATTGTTAGCTTATGTTATAGTTTGTCATACACTTGTACATGTATGTTATCAGTATAGCCACTTGCCCAAGTGCTAAAATACACGTTATACAAAAAATGTTGTTTTGTTCAAAGGAACATTAGTCGTTAAAGGTACTAGTTCACAGATTTGGTTTATTTTTTTCTAATTTCAAAATACTATTCAATGTGTGTAATTGGGTCAAAAAATAATTCTTACTTTTTAAGACAAACTGACCTATAGGTTGCAAGAAATATACAAGAAAAGTTACAAAAATGCACTAAAAGTGTCTATACCGTGACATACGAGGTAGATTTTTACTACATGAAACACCATCATTTGTAGTTGTATTTCAATTTGCATTGAAATTGTCATTATCAGAGCTTTGTTTCAACGATTCCAAAAATGTTTCCATACATTTAATAAATTTAGAAAAGGTTGATATTTAAGTTAAAATCTGTGAATGAGTACCTTTATTGTTCATTGTCTAGCTTCGAGAACTAATGAACAGAACTCGATCTTCTTGTAACTATACTGGTGAGACCATTTTGATCTGTGGTCAATTTCATATATGAGTCAAATTTGGCGAAATATGAGCTTATGGACCAAAACAGTTTTCCTCAAAAATACTCAATGCATTCTACTGTAAAAGTTCGCTGGCTTGAACTCTAGGGGACATGAAAAAAATCAAGCGAGCCGGGTGTTCGACCAAGCCAAAATTCATGCAATTTCATATTGAATAAGCCTATTTTCATTTTTTCAGAAACTTCTATTTAGGCTTAACTTGAAAAATCTGAACCTCGAGAAATAAAAAAAAAGATGACTGCTAAATGCAAAGACCTATAATGTCTTTTTAAAAGAGTGTTTCTCTTTTTTATGTGTCTAGCCATGCAATATCAAATTGAAAGATATTTTGCTTTGTTATTTCTGTCTGTATGTCGGTATGTCAGTCTGTATAAATGTCCGTCTCTTCGTCCGTTTGTCTGTATGTATGTCGGTCCGTAAATATGTCTGTCATATCAGTATGTATGTCTGTTCGTCCGTCTGTCTGTATGTATGACGGTCCGTTCGTCGGTCTGTTTGCCTAAATGTCTATCTGTATGTCCGTCTGTCTGTCTTTGACATTTCGTATTGATTTTGCTATATACGTATAAGGTGGATTTGTCATTTACTGGTGGAAGGGTTAGCAATGTTGGTAAACACATTTATAAAACATAATAAAATGTTATTAACTTGATAAAATCAAATAAAAAAAGGATATAACTCATAATATATACTTTCATAGATTAATTGTAACCATAATTTGTTGTTGTCGACAAAGAATGAAATGACTTTCAATGATTTTCAACTTGCGATTGGCAAAGTGGTGGTTCTGCTTCCCCTCTCCATATACTTATCATGTTTTGACTATGTGGTTTCTTTCTTCCAATATACTGTGAGTTGCGTTGTTTTGATTTGGTACTGTTGATTAATGTGGTCATATTGACCATTACGGACAATGAGAACTAAACTCAAATTTGTTAATAGAAAGATTTGGTTTAATTAGGGACTTTTGTCAGTTATCT
Source organism: Mactra quadrangularis (assembly GCA_025267735.1). Taxonomy (NCBI): domain Eukaryota; kingdom Metazoa; phylum Mollusca; class Bivalvia; order Venerida; family Mactridae; genus Mactra; species Mactra quadrangularis. The sequence goes on from CM046299.1 coordinate 20,664,628, forward strand.
TTCCCTGATAAAATCTGAAGCAAATCCAATTAGTAGGTAGGTCCTATCAGTTGGAGTCCTCGGGTTTTATCATTGAAGTCCTATGTAAAGGTAACAAACATTTCATCTAATATCGTTCTTGTTAATGAAGATATTACCAGAAGTGGTGAAATTTAAATAGTTCTTTACCCTAACAATACTTAGCTTGATTTTCAAACAAATCAAATGATTTACAAAAATGTTATTTAAGATTAAGTTTGGCAAATTGACATTGAAAAGTAAGAGTAAAATCTGAGTAATCCAACTAATTGGACTTACCAAATGGAAGAGTATACAAGGTGAAACAATTGACTAAGGTCTCTTATTGAAAATAATCCCATAGAAAGAAATGATGGTCCTATAACAGTGCATGTTAACAGGATAAGTAGATTCTTAAAAAGAGTTTAGTAATGCATACAATGCTGTTGTTATTTTCTACAGTTCTTTTTATTTCCAACACCACGTAATATACAGTAAAAACTCTGAAAACCGGACCTCGTCCAGACAGGGCAAAAAGTTTCATGCTTGTTTTACCGCATTATTTCTTTCTATTTTATTTATTCTATAAAAATACCTGTCTCTCGGTTACATGTAGCTTAATTAGCGGTCAAATTGTATTCAGTTAAATTTCGGACTGACATCAACTAAATTGAAAATTGCAAACGTTTGGTCTGTTTTAATAGATATCTGCAAGCGTTTGGTCTGCTTTGAATAGATCATAAACGTTTGGTCTATTATAAATAAATCATTGCAAGTGTTTGATCTGCTTTCAATAGAGTTTCAAGAATACGAAACTTGGAATAATGTGAATAAGATTGTTAAAACTCGTAGAACGAACCCATACTAACACTTATCACTAATTTTATAATTAATGTATGCAAAAATGACATTCAATTATGATTATTTACGATAAAGTCCGAGTAATGTCTACAATGCGAACATATGGTATACGTCATCAGGTGACCACGTGACTTTAGAAAAAAACATGGCGGATGACAACATATGAAAACATATGATAGTCTAATTGTTTCAGGGTACTGATAATGGCTACATGTGAAAATAATGACTTACATAATAACATAACATATCACGGGTTTAGCGCAAAACGGTCGTAACTCAATTTAAAAATGAATGAGTTACGACAGTTTTGCACCAAGCCCGCGATATGTGTGATAATGATAATTTATTCATGTAATTATCTATTATAAAACGTATGTAACATTTGATGTTGTAATTATGTGCAGGGCGGGACGCCATAGAAATCTAAAATGCCATGGAAACATTTTGATAAAGGGGAAATACTTGATCAATTTTGTTACATGTAATAACAAAGAATGAAACAGTGTTGCAGAACGAAATGAGACAGAGCATTGCATTCAAGGATGGACATTTTTTTTATGTACAATAGTTTAACAACCCATCTGATTAGCTCAGTCGTCAAAGCATCTGACTACAAACCCAGGAAGTGTGGGTTGGAGTCCCGGGCAAGGCTAACATTCTTTGTTGAAGATAAGTTACGAAAAATAATTTCCACGGCATTCTCCTGCCTACCTTTATATAAAGTTTTGCAGTTGCAAGGGTATGTTGAACTATGTTCTTAGTTTTATGTTAAAATCTTTGGTCCAGTTACCGAAGCATATTCGGGGAACGTGTATATATCGAATCATAAAGTTAAAATTGGAATTAATTTAAGACCCATTTAACTATAGTAATGGCAATTATTATATTTGTATTCTGAATGGTATTAGAACATAACATAACAGAATAATTATTCTATTTTTACATAGTTTACAAGTAATTTCTGTGTATATAATAGGAAAGCGGCATACGAATATTCACACTAATTTTCTAGAAAAGGGATGAACTTTCGTTACCTGGCATCTTATGCTTGTCCAGGAAAAGCAGAAAACTGACTGCTTTACTCTACCTAAATTTTGAAATATTTCAATTAAAATTACATAAATGTTAAAATGGTACAATACTTCCTTGTAATGGTGTCAACGTATTTTATCACAATTGTATGCAATTACCAATTTACCAGTATTAGAAAACTTAAATACCCAGGCCTTAGCGCAGTTGGTAGCGCGTCTGGATTTTGAATCAAGTGTTCCGAAGGGGGTACGTGTTCAAATCCCACCCGGGGAGGTTATATCCTTCCAATGAAAGTTGGTCAGTTACGTCAATTTTCCTCCATTAATAAGGTATATAGAGAATGTCTTGTGGAAGGGTAAGCGAGTACTGGTTATTGACAAGGGTCCAGGATAGTAGGTTAGGTGCGCTGGACGCCGTAATATAATCAAAATGTGTTGAAATGACGTTAAACCTAGTACGAAATAAATAAAAAACAACCTAAATACAATACTGTAAAAACACACAAATTAAACATTATTTTTTTCTCATCATGGGTAGAAATAGGGTGTCTAACTTGTAATATAAGCTTATTGTTGGACAATACTATCATACGTGCCTACAGAAATTAATCTTATATATCTTAATGTCTTAGATTTGACGGTATCTTTCTCTTATTGTCATATAAATGTTTAAAATACGGTCATTCTATTCAATCTGCGGGTGTCACATTTCCGGAACGTTTCAACAAAACGTTTCACGTTTGGATATGTAAGTAGGTGTTTAAAACTTAGGTTTTGAAGCATATATATATATATTTTTGTTGCTCATCGTTTGCATTATACAATAGTATTCAAACTACAGAGTTATATAATGGTACACACATGTATGCTTGTATTGTTTTGTTGTATATAAAGGTACTCATTCACAGATTTCAACTTTTATGTCAACTTTATAAAACTATAAAAATTGTATGGAAGTATTTTTAGAAGCAGGAAAGTAGTGTTCTGATAATGACAACTTTAGTTTAAATTGACATATAACTACAAATGATGGTGTTTCCTGTAGTGAATATCTACCCCGTATGTCATGGTATAAACAATTTTTGTGCATTTCTTTCACTTTTATTGTATATTTCTTGAAACCACTGGGTCAGTTTGTCTTAAAATATTAAGAATTAATTTTTAACACAATTACAGACACTAAATGGTATTTTGAAAATATAGAAAAGTTTAACCAAATCCGTGAACTAGTACCTTAATGTTTGAGGAAGAATGGTCTTTATTAAGTTAAGTGACACTCTCCATGACACTTTGGGATCTGTTTATAATGCATCCTTATAGAGCGGACGGACCCTCTTTAGAATAAAAAAAACACGACATTTTCATTGTTACATTTATATATAACATGTTTTAGCTAAATCTATGTATGATATACGAAATAGAAAAAAATCCAATAAAACTAAATTATATTTAGCACTAACCCAATCTCGTACCCAAAGGTTATCAAGATTCTCGAATAGCCTCTGAGTACGAGAATGCACTTACCCTTGCAGAATGAACTTAAGGGGTTAAATATTGATATATATTAAAGACATACTACTTTGTCTATGATATATATCTCCAACTGAGTTTAATAAGGGACCATAGTCAGTTATTTCCCCTGGTATACTCTTCAAATAGGTAGGTCCAATTAGTTGGATTACTCGGATTTTACCCTTACTTTTCAATATCAATTTGCCAAAATTAATCTTAAATAACTTTTTTTGTAAATCATTTAATTTGTCTGAAAATGAAACAAAAAATGTCAGGGTAAAGAACTATCTAAATTGCACCACTTCTGTTAAAATCTTAATTAAAAAGAAAGATATTTAATTAGATGAAGTATTTTGTTATCCTTACATAGGACTTCTATGATAAAATCCGAGGATTCCAACTGTAAGAACCTACTTACCAATTGGATTGCTTCAGATTTTATCAAGGAAAGATAACTGACAAAAGTCCATAATTAAAATAAAAATTTCCCTTAAACGTTTTGACTTTTTAGCAAGTTGAGAACGTTTGGTGATACTGGCCAGCGTTAAAATGAGTTTATCATTGTAGATACACGTCAAGTTTGAAACGTTTGATAATAATGGTCAGAGCTCAAATGAGTCTTATCATTGTAGATCTACAAAATTAAACACTGGCCAAGATTTAATTTGGTTTCTACGCATGAAAATATTAATTCTGAAAATGAATGGGTTCAGTATGAAAACTAGTGTCTAACATCTTGATATTATTATTGTAATTGTTCTACCGAGATTTTTAAAATTTGAAATGTGCTTAATATGGACTTGATAGTTGATCAAAATTCTATTCAAATGTATATTGGTTTGAGCTAAAGATGTTCTGTTCTGTTCTGTTTGGTATAAATAGCATGCATACTTCAGGATATCACAGGGCATTATAGTATATTTATCTTAAGGCTACTCATTTACTTATTTGGTTATATTGATGTTGTAAAATTACCTACCAGTGTTTATTATTGTATTAAAACAATTAATTTTAATATTTTGAGGCAAACTCATTTACAGATAATGAGAAATATAATATAAAAGGCGACCGGTACGGTGCCGAAACAAATACATTATCTGCATGTGTAGAGTGCTTTGATTTGGACCATGTTGGCCGTTTGTTTAGCTTGATAAAACAGAAAACAAATTTGACAATATAATTAAAATATCACTTGTCTATGATGTGGCTATGCAAATGATACATATTTAATGATGGAAACTTATCCAAATACACGTATATTAGTTTGGGTGTACAGCTAATACAACATGCAATACAATAAACTCGAATTTTACTTCAAAGACCACCGAAACAGTATGTAAATTGTAAAATACTAAATTTAAAAGCTTCCTTTATCTCCTAATTGTGTTTTGTAGTTGTTTCTTTAAAGTTTTTACCATTTGTACTCCTCGGATTATTTGCATATAAAGATATATCTATACAAATGTTAATATGAGTACACAAGCAAATAGCTTCAAAATTTATGTAATAAAGAAATAGATGAATACAGAAAATTCTGATCTAAAAAATGGTTCCTTCTTCATTTGGTTGTGGAAAATAGGGGTCAATTTTTTAATTTAAAATGCAGCAAAAACTGATAAAGTTACGGACACCGTTCTGTGTACTCGTACTTCATACTTGGATGAATATTATTATTGAAAAATACAATTGACGATAAGACGAAAAAAACTCATTATCCAACCAGCCTTTTCATCTTACTGTTTTCAATAAATTAATTACCTTAAATTACAAGTAAATGTATTTTGTTAATGTGTAAAGTTTGTTTAGATTAGAAGAAAAAAAATGTTTGATTTAATTTTCAACAAATACATTTATTTAAATGTTTAAATGCAGGTGCCTCTGTTACAGGGGCAATTAGAACATTTATTTTACATTTTGGACATTTTATTAAAATGTTCATACTTGTATATATTTAATGCCACTATATGCAGCTATTTTTACCAACATTAGACTTGAAAACTGTTTTTACAATCATGAAGTTATCAAAATATAACACGTAATAAAGACACAATAAACAGTTCAAACCGTTCTACTTTCTAATTTTAAATTTGACCAAGTGTCCATTACTTTAAAAAATGGGGTACTTAAATTATAAGAGCACACTGTATTCATTTATACGCTAATGTTCAAAATAACTGATCCAAAATAGTTTCAGAGCTTAATTATGTAATTTGGGGCAGTAGTTTTCTATAGCAAGACTTCATCTTAAACATACTTTGATCAAAACTTTTGTTTCAAGTTTTGACCACCAAATTCTACTTTCGGTTTAGATTTACTTTCACTTTGAAATGCAAAAAATAACATAAAATATTTCAGCAATATTTGCATTTAAATAAAAAATCTATTCGTTACACGTGTTTGAAATTTTGTTTATCAAATTATTAAATGTGTTGGGTTTTTCACAGCATGGGTTGAAATTGTCGGGTCTAGGGTATAGCAACAGACCCAAAACAATGTATTGAATTTTCGCATCATATGATACAAATCGTACGATGCTATAACAGTATGATACCGTTATGATTTTACGACAAAATGAGTCGTACGACCAGTTTGCTAAACTAGTCTCTGTTTTATAAAAGGAAGCATTTTACTCCTGTGTATAAGGTTATAAATCTATAGTATAGTTTCAATGCTTAAAACTCACTTTTATTCACAATCTCTATAATTCTTAAATATAACAAAACATGAACTATATTGTATGTCGTAGTTGTATTTGTGTTAAGGTCCGTTTAAGTGACCTGCCGCATCGAAAGATGTCGACGGTTTTCCGCGTTCGGTTTTGTGCTGTATTTGAATGCGAAACTGCCCAAAGTCGCATTCGTGCTCGTGTTCGTGCTGGACGCATTCGCGTTCGTGCCCTTTATAGAACAATTATTTCAAGACACCACTTTCTTTACAGGGAAATACTTTAAGAATAAAACTCGTTTTTCAATTTCATATTTTCGGACCCTAGTAAACTAAGATCCCTTCCCAATATTTCTAACATGTTCTCCATATCAAGGACCCTATAATAAAATACATTTAGGGTCCTTGTCCATATTTACTATTATAAAATATCTTACACAGACATCGGTCTTTTACAACAAAGCAAACGAAAATTGAACATTGCTTTACAATAAATCGTAACTTCCTATGAACGCTACTTGATATTAGTTGCATTCTTTAATGTTTTTCCAAAAATGTATAAATGGAGACGCTGAATTCGACCATTGTCCATTTTAGTTAATTTTATTTTGTCAACTACTGATGTTAACGTTCAGTCCCGAACTTCGGGTAAGTGGGTTAAGGCGAGGGCTGCAATATAGTTAGGACTACGACAAAATGGGTCGTACGACCATTGATATTCAGACCTTACGATTTTAACTTTATGTACAATGATGTTGTCAGACTTATGACATTATATGCGATATTTAGTTAATTTCCTTCTACCTGTCTCGTTAATTATATACAAGGGTTACGGCTCATCGTGTGGATTAACCCAGAATACGTGGCCGAGCGGCTACGATGTTGGACTGGTAATCATCCGACAGCGGTCAGCTTCGCGTTGGTTCGAATCCCACCCAAAAGCTACTTTCTTGTGCAAGAAACTTTATCCTACTAGCTCAGTACTGGTCGACCAAGAAGCGGACTCGAAAGTGATAAATCTAAGTTATAAGTACTTGTTTTACAATCAAGTTAAAATAGATTAATATACAATGATTTCTATTTTTTACTTTACCACAAACAAGTTAAAGAAAAGGAGATGTCTACATTACTGTTTCTAATAAAAATAATGTTTAATTTCCAAGTAAAGATAAAAATATAATTTATACACACTTGATAAATTAGTTTAAAACATTAATTAATTAATTTCAAATTTACATTATCTAATTATTAAGTACAGTATTTCTTATATTACATGTACGTTTCATGTAAGTAAGCACAACTTTGTAATTGTAAACAATATATTTCTACTTTTATGATTTGTTTGTATTGTATTCGTGTATAAATGTATGTATTTGTATATGTTATAACGATGTACATTTTGTTCAAGTAAATAAATGTGTGTCCTGTTCTGTTCTATTCTTATATTAACTCATTACATGGTAACTTCATTTAAAACCTTGTATTTCATGACAATTTCAATGCCTCCCAGTTTTAGTGAATAAGACAGTACCCGCTATCCTAATAATGGTTTTAAAACAATTTATTATTATGACATTCATATTGTTTACCGGTGATAACTTGATACTTATTAATAAACTTTTGCGATCCTTGGAATAAACAAATAAGACAGTACAGGGTTAATTTTCGCTCTCTGATCTGTATACACGTTTAGACCATACGTATATAACTATTATATAACGTGGAATAAGTATTAAATATATAAAAGTAAGGGGGAGGAAGTGACCACAATAACTATAATATATGTTGTTAAATAAGTACATTTGTAATTCGCTTTATGCCCTGTTATTTTTCCGAGGGCAGTCGTATTGACCTTATGATATTTCGTTCCTATTTTCAGTTTCATTAAACAGTTTTTTTAAGTATTGTGCAGTGAAAGTGGCACTTAATAAGGCAACTAACACATCGTAAGTTATTTTAGAATAAGTTATTCTGTTTCCTGCAATTTTAGTTTAGCTATCAAGTCAAATGATCACTATAAATGAACTGGGTTTGTTTGATTCACTTACATGTATTCAATTCATTTTTTCGCCTATTTCACGTTGATGCAGTACCTATACCGTCAATAAAACCTGCCCATTTCTTATCTTTAAAGGCGATTCTGCAAACTGGTGCCAATCCAAATAAGATAAACTTAGAAATAAACATTAATGAGAAAATACCAGCAAAACTATACCGACAATTATATTATGAACATTTCACATCTAGAAAGTCCAGATAGAAAATTTTAATAAATATTAAAGTTTGATTAGTATTGTCACTCAATTACGTACTTATTTTATAACATTCAGACCAGGCGTACGTTAAATTAAAGATCGTACGACTAATTTTTATCGTAGATGCTTCTATATATATAACCAAGTTATCGTAAGATATTTGATAAAAATATGGGGCCCATATTGCCAACGATCTTACGACCGAAGTAAGTCGTAAATCCCTCTAGATCGTATATCTAAAATATCGTAAGATATTTGATAATATGGTATTCAGGGCAGCGTATTATCAAACGTCTTACGATAATTTAGGTATACAATATAGTGCGATTTACGACGAAAATTGGTCGTACGACCTTTGATAATACTGGTGTATATTCACGATGGACGTTCATTTGGGATCTCTTCCGTCTATACTTCAAGAAAATATATTCAAATAATTTGTCTAAATTCATGATAAGTTGTTAGGTCACATAAATGAATCACCACGCACCTGTTTATCAGATATATTATAATTAGTATTTTAGATAAAATGTCAAGTACAAGGAACCATCCATTTGGCATGTTCCTCGGACATCAAGGTTTTCTAGAAATTTACATGATGAATTTTGTATTGCACCAGTTTTCAAAATTGTCAAGTACTTCATGTATGTATCGTTTGTAAAATTAGCAGTTTGGGTCTAAGACCGTCAGGTGTCGAGATAAATTAACTTTAAACTTTATCAACATAACAGAATATACTTCTTATAAGACTAAACCCCATATACTTATAACCATAAATATATAACGTATTAAAATGCACATACATATACATTAATATGATTATATGTTATTTATTTTGTTGTTAATATCTGGAAACATCAAGAACAAGCTGCTGAAAATGAATTGACCAGTTCAGTTCTGGTTTGCATCCTATACCAAGATTTGGGATATAAATTAATATATAAGTATAGAACAAGCTAAAACATAAGTTTATTTTATTTAACTCAGATTGCATATTCCAATATACTAGTATACATATTTGCATTAAAGTTTTAACATAATAAATAAATATTCGTATATCATGTGGTGTGGGAAAGACTCTGATCATGTTCTATTCTGTTCTGTTCTGAATATTTACCTGCACGATTAGATTAGGTTACTTTTCCAAAACTTTGACAAGATGAACAGTATGAACAAAGTAAACAAATAAATAAACATGAGCGCTACATGACTAATAAGTGTCGATGTGCCTAAAACAACATGAAATAATAAACATGTATGAAATATATGAATTATATCCCAACAAAAACCGGTATGTCGTTGTCCATGGACGAAATATTCAACAATTTTCTACACCATGTTTGATACCATACTCTTCAAGTCACTAATCCAGCTTTATATTCAGAACAATAAACTCTTCGATGATACGGTTATATTTCAAAGGAATCAACAAAACCGCTTGAGTTTGATATAATATATGTTCGTATTTGACACAAACACGTAAATGTTGTTTAAAACAATGATATACTATACGTTATATCGTGATTCTGTGATGAAAATTATTTTACACCTGTCATTGATAATTTACAGAATTTCAAATACATTTCTATGAGTGCTGTTTATTTCGAATTCCACTTAACAAGTTCTTTAAATATTTATTTATCCATTAGATCAGTATCCTAGTTTTGTTAGTATAATGTTTTAAAAATTAAAATAGAAATTCACAGTAAAATGTCCAGTTAATGTTCTTTAAAATACCTGACCTGTGTGCTTATTATATTGTTGTTATTATATTTAATCATGTCAGTATTGTATAAATGTTTATAGCCATAAGTATCATGTACTGATATGCTAATTAAAAAATCTGTAAACTGTTTATTAATTAAAATTATTTTTGAATTATTTTTATTCTAATATTCACATATTTTTAAACTTTTCACGTTTTATTTATTCTAGAGTTACTTATTTTATTTATTATACTTATGTATTCCTTTTGAAATAACATTGGACAATATGATTATTCACGTTTCATTGCAATGCTTAATATACAATATAGTTTATCAATTTAATATATTCGTAATAAGCACATGTGAACAATATGACAAATTATGTAATCAAATAGGTATAAATGTTAATATATATAGAGAGCATTCGTATTTGTCTTTAAAACGAATACTATTTTATACCATAATTTATTGTAATATTTTGTATTTTGCACTCTTCATAAATGGAGGAATAAAAGTAAAAGTTATATAGAATCTTACACGATAATAACATGAAAATATCTATATATAATGTATCTAAATTCAAAAGCTTTATTCAGTTCTATTCAATATTATTATTTTGATAAACTATATGTAAAAATCGTGCCCTCATTTTCATATAAAAGTAAAAATCGACTATATTGTTCTGGTAGAAAAACTAACAGTTTCTATTACCCAGTCCGAGTTTATATTGTATTATCAATTTGCAGTAAAATATTAAAATTATGTACCTAAGTTTTTAATGCAAACCATTGTCAAATTTTATTCATTCCTGTGGAAAATTTACGTAGCAGAAATTTTGTTATATATTGTATAATTTATATTACAAAAAATGTAAATTTGTTCTATATGTATGTTAATTGTATTGATTAATTAGTTAACAGGTAAAACTTAAATATTTTACCTTTGTTATTAAGAGAAAGTCCACGAGAAATCAGACAGGCAGTTTCATAGGCCATGGCTTATAAAGAATTTACTGATTTTGTTGTTACACGCCCATTTTGATAGACAATCGCTTAAAATAATATTTTATAGGTGTGTTATATCATTTTCAAATGGCCATAGGCTTATTAAAATTACGTAGAGAAATAAATACATGGGTATAATTTATAAAAGATATTTTTCAATGTCTTAAAGTGTAAATTAAGGATAAAAGGTTCTTTAAAATGCCCCCTCCCAAAAAAGCACTAGATTTTATTGCAGTACTATAAAATTAAAAATTAGTACAATTTAGTTCTGTCAACATTAGTAAATAAAAAAGAGGACACAAGTAAAAGAAATCATGAACTGCTCCTACCATGGTCATCAGATTCTGACGACTCCAATATACCACCGGCCTTCAGGCCAGCGGTAAATAAAATATCAACGGAAAATGATAAAAAGACGTATAAAAGAATTATACGACCCTTATAAAATGTTAATAAGGTTTCAAATATACCACTTAATTACTATAATAACTGATTGCATATCAACCATGTATTTTCAGTTATTTTTGTTTATTATATTCTTATTATGATATTTATTCTTCCGTTGTTTTAAAACTGCTTATTCATAGATTTTAAGTTAAATATTATATCAACTTATCTAAAACTTTAAAAATTGTATAGAAACAATTGAGAAGCAGTAAAGTAATATTCTGATTATGACAATTTTAGTACAAATTGGCGTACATTTGTAAGAAGTGACGATTTCATGTTTGAAATCCGACCATAACCGTTAGTAACTGTTTAGATGATTTTAGTACATGTTTTTTATTATTCTTATAACAGAAAAGATACATATGTATAAATATTTGTTTAGTGACTTTTATTCTATATTTCTCACATTCTTTAGGTCATTTTGACTTAAAATTAAAAAAAAAAATGTTTTGGTACTATTACTGACACTGGCAGGTAATCTTAAAATATCAAAATAACCAAATCTGTGAACGAGCAGTTAAAATATTTTGTTGACTGTTTCGTGAAGTGGTATATATTGTGTACTGTACATATTTAATTGTTTATTTGGTTTCCTCATCTCATATCATAAACGTATGTAAATTGAATATATCTTTGAAAGCATATACCCTTTATCAAAATCTTCTATTGTCTTGAAAATTAATATTTTCTAAACAATACAATATCATTTGTAATATTGTATAAACTATCATCAATGCATAAATATATTCATAATAGTAAAAGAAAGTTAACAATAAATTTATGGCTTATAGATAGAAAACAACCGTTTATGAATTTTATTCACTGTAAATACGATATTGTAATTTTTAATGTACAGGTGCTACATTTATTAAACGGCGCTGATTAACATTATTCCGCTAATATTATTAACAATAATATTTTCTACCCCTTTTTTCTAGATGTTCTCTACGTTTTAAAAAACATAATATTTATTTCATAATTAATTACAAATATAAAGAAAGAACATAGTTTGGTTAACGTTGATTTGATATTTTTGAAGTATGAAAGACATATATTTTCACAACTATAATACTGCCGTAGACTAAAATATCGTTATTTTATTATTTTACCCTTGATTTCATTTTTAAGAAATATTATTACGTTCTGTTCTGTTCTAAATTATTATAACTATTGTAAATTTTAATTGTTATGTTGTATATTATTGTAAACACAATATTATGTGGTTTATAATACTTTTAATAAATTATATCAATGGTTTTCATACTTGAATATTATAAAATCTTAAAATTCAACCACAATACAGTTAATTTGGAGTATTGCTTCTAGGCGTTTTATACCTTCCAACAAATATGTTGAAAAAAAGATACAAAATGTATTAAAATAAAACTGTAACTGTTACTCTCCAAAACTGGAGGTAATAAAATCATATTTAAACTATTTTGATATTATAAATAAATGGTGCTTCATGTTTTACAAATCTGGTCAAAAAATATTTACAATGGACGCTTGCTTTTTTGCTACTTTCTATTAATAAGTTTGAAATTTGAAATACATTATTACGGGTGTTTGTGTAACTGAAAAGAAATCTATATGATTTTTTATTTCAAAAATAGGCATTAATTATTCATAACGACACAACGGCAATTTTCACAACAGTAAAAACAACACCAATTTCAAGTCAGACCCCTTACACCAGGCTAGAGACAGATAACAAATTCTTGAACCCATTGCTTAGTACTAGACGGCTAGTTTGTGTATTTATTTTGTATTTAAACATTATATTATTTTTTATATAAACATAATTTAATTTTAAGTCATGAACGGTCAGGTGTTGGTCTCTAATGAATTTGACCAGCATTAAAGACGATAACATTGAAAGAACCAGCGAGTTTTAAGTTACAATGCATTTAATCATATAAAACAAAAGAAATGTGAGTTTTGTATGTCCAATTTGACTAAATTTGAGTCTTTTAACTTTCAATTTAATTAAACATACACGTTTCTACCCAGTCAAACCAAAATTTCCAACATTTTCTATTTAAAGTATGAAATATCACCGTGCAATACATGAATATAAAGTTAAAATATAAGATATATATAAAGAAAACAAATCTCTCACGACAAAGTTCTGCATTTTATGAAAATGTAGACATACCTACCAACGTCACATGATGGCGAACATTCAATACATAAGTTATGCAGTCTATTCATACGAAATCACAAAACAAGTAAAGATTTAGAATTTACGTACCTTTTTTGTTGCTCGGGGCTCCCCGGTAACTTCTTGCCAAACTTTGAAAAATACGTTGGATATTAGCATATTCTGTGTGACACGTGAAGACGAGCATTTCTTCTATCTACAGACGACAGGCTTTACTCATTAACGCCAAAACAACAATCCTAACGGTACTACATGCCTTGCTGTGTATTTGTAGAGAATGCATTGCACACACCAACATTAGGCGTGCATTTAGTAATGATATGTAAATGAAATGCGGAAGATCAATGAAGCATCCCGTCTTTTCTTACGGTTATCATTTAAAGATTTCTGTGTCATATACAAAACTACTTTTCAATGTCGGTGTGCATTGAATAACAACTACAATGTAATGGGGTTTTGGTGCAATTGTATAACAAAATATAAACGTCGAAAATGAGAAATGCGTATTCTGATAACTGCACTAAATTAAAATATGTTGTTTTGCGAACTTGGCATAATTTTAACATCTCTCTGAACAGCGTCATATCTGCATAGCTCAGACATGAACACGTGACTACAGGAACGCGTATTAAACTATTTATCATGTATATTTTCTTCAAACGAAAACTGCGCAAGATAAGAGGTTCTTTTTTACCGTTTAGTTATATAGTTAATTGAAAATAAATCATTGTTAACGAAATTTATTTATGGGCTTTAAAACTAATAGTTTTACTGAAACTTTTATCGTGTCTTTTAACTAAATGCCGTTGTACCCGCATGTCTGTCTGACGGACCATAACATTGAAACTATCTTCAGCATTATTTTACATACATTAACCTTAGACTAGTCTAAGATTTCATTCCTAACTCCCTCTTTGTTTTAACTTATGGCTTGGCTACGAACCTTCAACTTTGTCAAAGACATTATTAAAAGCTCACCCTAGCTTTCAAATGGTGCCAACCTAGTCAGCTTTCATTGTTTTGTCCTTTATTGTCAATATAGGTTTGTTCCTACATTCTAAACCCATTCGCTGTGTTTTTATTGAAAACTTAAAGTTTGGTATGCAAATGAAGGTAGAGTCTGATCATATTATTTAACATTATGCTAAGAAACATGATTATTAGTATTTTACAATGCAAACTGTCGCCCAACCTTGACTTGTTTCAAAGCCAATAGTCAACTGAAGGGTCCTTGAACATAATCCATGCATGGGGTTATCTGAACACTGTCTGGGTCATCGTTGCAAATAATTCGACCTTGACCTTGGTATATGATTATACCTACATGTTTACAGTCAGGTTAGGACTATCGATAGATAGCTATAAGGTTTCTAATAACACAATTATATTGCCCATCGTCCTTCCAATTAGAGACAAAGTCCATTAGATTAAGGAACAAGATATTAGAATAAACACGAGTACATCTGATATTTTCT
This sequence comes from Mactra quadrangularis, assembly GCA_025267735.1. Lineage (NCBI taxonomy): Eukaryota > Metazoa > Mollusca > Bivalvia > Venerida > Mactridae > Mactra > Mactra quadrangularis. The sequence continues at coordinate 20,679,744 of CM046299.1, forward strand.
ACAAAGACATTCAAGATTTTAAGATAATTCAAAATGGCGTCCACCAAAATGGCGGCCATCCAATATGGCGGACTCAACAATTTTGACATGGAATACACAATCAGCCTCTAGTCTTCTTGTCTATTATAATATAAACACATCATTAAATCAAAACAGATTTTTAAGCAAACTATGAGTAGTTAAACAAAGAACAAAGATACATATCAGTCTGTTTAAGTGGCCAGTAATTTCTCTATGCTGTAGGAAAGGAATGCCAATCAAACTTGAACAAAAAGCCTAAAACTGCTTCAGAGCCAAGGTTAAATAATATATTAAACAAATATGCAAATGGTAAAAGTTTCATCTGAAAATTTAAAATTCTGCAGGAAAATTTAGCTAAACATGTGTAGCAGAGCTGTATACAAGTTGTTTGTGATATTCATCCGCCCGATTAGCTCAGTTGGTAGAGCATCTTACTCTAGCAAGCAGGAGGTCGCGGGTTCGAGCCCCGCATCGGGTTTTCATGCTTCATTACACATGGACATAGTTAAATTACTTTAAAATTTTAGTTAGCTATTTTTAAACACGTGCACCTCAACAAGTACGGATAAACTTACGTATGAACATATCCTAACTATTTAGAACACTGAAAAACAAACTGGCATAAATGAATAAGTGCATGACAAAATTAGTCCGCTTGAAGGACAAGTCCTATGTTTTGTTAACAGAACAAACTTCGGTACAGGATGATTGCTTAAGTACAAGTAGTTAATTCAAAGGAAAAATCAAGTCCATTTCTCGAAAAATTAGTATTTGTATCTTAATAAACATGCCTCTATCATGATGCATAATGACTTGGGCTCATAATAAATTCACGGCATGACTAAGCATCAGACATTAGAAATAACTAAGCTTTGTTAACGTGTTTGAAATAAAGACAATGATTAAATTAAGATAAGAAAATGTAAAAAAAGCTGTGAATTCATAATATTCAACATTCCCAATCTACCCTTCTTGATAGAAGCCGGTTAGTTTAAAGCCCCATTATTAAAAGTAACAATGTTTTTGGACAACAAAGAGAATAGACATTCATCTATTTCAAACACCTCTAATGAACAAGAATTTCTAATTAAATGCAAATATGGCTCAAATATGATTATGTTATTTAATGCGTTTCAATGTGAAAGTAGATCGAATCCGAAAGTAGAATTTGGTTGTCAATACTTGAAATAATGGTTTTGATCACAGTTTGTTTAAGATGACGTCTTGTTATGAAATTACATAATTAAGCTCTAAAACTGTTTTGGATAAGATATGAGAAATATTAGCGTATAAATGAATGTAGTGTGCACTTATAAAAGTATCACACTTTTTAAAGAAATGGACACTTTGTCAAGCTCAAATTTAGAAAGCAAAATGGTTTGAACTGTTTATTGTGTCACTAATACATGTTATACGTATTTTGATAACGTCATGTTTTTAAAACAGTTGTAAGTCTACTGCTAATGAATATATCTTCGTATAGTGGATTTAATCGGTAGCTTGTCTAATAAGAAATCCCGGGGTCGTAGGTTCGAATCCCGGGGGGACATTCAACCATAATTAGAGTTGATATTTTCTACTGCCATTCTCTTGCCTACCCTACCTCAGTATCTAGCTAGACAGTTGAAACCCATTGGCAAGGGAAAGCAGGGAGTACAAGGTTACAAGCAAGCTTACGACCAGGAACTTGTCTTATCAAGCGTCTCACGACCGATTTTAGTCGTAAATCCTTCTATATTGTTTTGTTAAATCATCGTAAGACTTCTGATTATATGCTGCCCAGAGATCTATGCCTTTTCATGGATATTGTGTCTAGGGCGACTGATAGCCGCAAATGACTGAAAATTGTTGAAATGCTATATGAAGCACCAAAAATTGCATTTGTTTCGCTTTCTTCTTAATGTTTGTTATATTTTTATTTAAATGCTTCAAGTCTATACCAACGTTCTGGGTAATAAAATATGAGAAAATAACACAATTTTCAGAACTAAGTTTCCATTGCTCATTTGAAATCTTGTGCACCCTAAGATTATTATAGTTTGAATTTATACACATATGGTGTGCACTTTCAGAGAAACAAACAAACAAACAAACAATTTCGGCGCGATATGACCTTTTTGTGTTGGTGCGCCGTAAAACCCAAACAAATAAACACTTTCAGAGAAAACTGTACATTGTACATAATGGTAATTTTAGTTATTGTTCAGGTAGCCTAACAAAAAAGGTATATTCCATGTACATGTATTTTATATTATGTTTTTGATAAAAATTCAACTCTGTGGTATTGTTCAAAATGTTAATAGTTTAAACTTTTTCATGGCCAACACTTCATCAAGGTACATGGATGAAAGCTCCAGGGTAGCTTTCTTAAATATCTTGTGTTGGACGTTAAAAGTTAAAATTTTAAAATGAATGTTATCTTTTAAAATAGTTTTGGCTCAATATTATCATGAAATAACCTTAAAGGGTATACTTGTACATCTATTTATAACTTATGAATAATGTCATATAACATTCTAAATTTATAAATCTTTCTGTTCTCATTCTAGTGACCTTAATGTAAAGACGTTTTGAAAAAAAATATATTGTCTGTAATTCAGTAGAAATAGTTGATTATGAAAAAGTAATAAAACATTGACTAACAGGAATTCGGCTATGTATTAAATTATATAAAATATGCTAAAAGGTTTAAAATGACAGTGTTGTTAAGTCGGGGTACATAGTGATAATAAATTACAATAATATTTATTTCAAATAATATAATATTTATTTGGCAGAACAGAACAGAACTGAACATAATCTTTATCGTATAAACACATGTTAAATTTATATAAAGTAAGAACATGTGGAATAATTGTAAATGAATTTCAGAATATTATTTTGATATATATTATTTTGGCATAGTGTAAACATAGCAAAATCACAATATACAGAGAATATACATGTATTTTATCACAGCACGCGGTAATTTGCTATGACAACCACATCAACACCAGGGATAACACAAAAAAGACAAGCTTATTTGTCCATTGTGATGTGACTTAATTTTTGTTTGTCTCGATTGAAACCTCTTTAAATGATTCTTAACAATATATGAATGAATATTTTGTCTAATTATATATTACCAGATTATTATTATTTTAATGGGTTTAACCCCGTGTCAACACAATTTAGGTTATTTTACGGCGTCAAGCGCACCTAACCTAGCTTTCATGGACCCTTGTCTATTACCAGTACTCACCTACCCTTCCACAAGGCCGGAAACTTCTCCATATATCTTATCAATGGAGGAAAATTGATATTATTATCAAATTTTAATGGAAGGGTTTAACCTCCCCGGGAGGGATTCGAAACCGTACCCCCTTCGGGACACGAGATTCCAAATCCCGACGCGCTACCAACAGCACCACCGACCCGGGTATATCACCAGATAATACACTATTAATGTTATATAATATATATATAAAATGCCCTCCAAATATTCTTGCACACGTGTGATATTGAGGGAAAGGCCTACTTAAACAAACTTTATATGATTTAAAAGAAATATTTGAACTTGAAAATAATTATTGCCATAAGTGTATGCATTACATGTAGTTACATCTTATGATTAACTGGTTCTAACTGGTTCGACATTCTCAGTATTGTGTTTGTTTAAACATCTGTTAAGGATATGAAAGGGTATTTTTTATATTATAACACTTGTTTGTTACGAGATGTATTATGTGTATACGTGTAGCCGCGGCCGTGGCGTAGTGGTTAGCATGTCTGACTTCGAATCCGGAGATCGCGGGTTCGAGCCTGGTCGCGGTAGGTCATACCCTATGCATGAGTTGTCGGCCTCGTGGTAGGGTAAGTTAGTACTGGTGATAGAAAAGTGTAAAGAAAACCTATAGTAGGAAGAGCTGGCCGTCGTATATATTACCTAAATATGTGTTGAGAACGACGTAAAAATGTGTATACGTTACCAAATAAATAATTTGTTTTGTTCTGTTCTTATAATCATAAAACAGCAAAATGTTGGACATTGCCAATTTAAATAGTAGTTGCCATGGATTCTCCACCATAATACAATCCATAGTTGACTTAGCATATTTTATCTTAAATTAAGAGATTCGTTCTAAAATTAACAAAACAATAAAAAAATACTCGTACATTTGTATATGTTACAGGGAATGTGTATAACCAGGGATTTCATGTAATCCCTAACCAAGTCAGGGAATTCATATTATCTCTGGTGATTTAAAGGAATACGTGAAATCCCTTATTTCGATAGGGATTACATGAAATCCCTAAAATATTATTTCATTTTTACACAAATTCCCTGACTCGATTGCTGATACAGATTATGCTGATCAGCGATTATATTCTTACATTCAATGTCTCTTAAGTAGAGAACTGAAACACTTAAATAATTTTCAGCAAATTTATATGCAAATTATATCTTTGTTTTTATAACAATTATTATAATTACAACTTATGACTTGTATTGAAAAGTTCTATAATTGTCTGTACTACAATATATGTAAATTAAAAGTATTTGTTAATATTTGTCTGACAGTTATTGTCTTTAGGATAACTAGCAAGGGTCTTCATATAATATACTATAGTGCGAACAAAAAAACAAAACACTGTTTACAATAACAATACAATGAAGTAACCCACGACGAGGGATGCCTAGGATGACTTTAAAATAAACAATAGTGATATGTTTTACTTGTGTCTTAGTTGTTGGTGTAGTGGAAAGTGTTCTACCATAACAAGCATGATTTACCAAGTGGTGGTGGTTAACAACCATGCTAATTTTGTTAAAATGAATTACACACATTTTATTTTCATTACTGCCTACCCCTGAAATGAATTGTCTCATTTGTAATGTTTACCAAAACACGTTTTGTTTTTTGTACGCACTTATAAGTAAACCCTGGCTAGTTATTCTAAGGAAATAACTGTCAGTGAATTCTTACTTTAATTCTATTATTGATAGCTGCTTGATGTATGTAGGGTGGGGTGACGACTTTAGATCAGTGACGAACTAAGGGCCTCATACTATTTACGTTTGTAGTTGAAAAATCTAGATACTATTTGATACATCTGTATGTAAAAAGACGTTAACTTACACTACCCCAGTAATAGATGAATGTTCTGTTCTGTTCACTAAAATATGTTGATATACTTATGTAAAGTCTAGCACAGATAGTGATCTGCACCAACGTGCCGTACAAATGAACCTTAGTGCATTTCCATGGGGTGAAAGCAAAACGTTTTATCACTATTTTTATAAGAAAAATATATAAACATAATTCCGATGAAAATATTTAGTAAAAATGTGTTCATAGGAATATCTATTTCATGTATAAGAAGAAATGTTATATAAATATACTTGTATGTATGTTTCAGCTCAGTAAATGAACTATACATTATGTTTTACATGACCTGCCTCTGTGGTAGAATGGTGAAGGTCGCCGACCAGCAAATAAATGTTAATTCTCACTAAAAGAGAATATATAGTTTGAGTTCAGGCACTACCCAATCTCCGTAAACAGATATCCTGTAGAGAATTGTCGTACAGGATCTCTACTGTCTCTATGGAAGGTCACGTCGAGATGAACTTTGTGTCGACCAATCAATGCGTAGCTTTTCATCTAGACGAAAACACTATTAATCACATTTTGGTTTCGTAATTTCTATCTTTAGACCAAGGTTTGCAAGCTAAATTAACAGCGGTACAATTCACAGTTTGCGATTTGACGGCTCATTTCAAATTGCGTGACGTAGGCCTAGACGATGTAAACTAGTTACGAATAATAACAATTTCGTCATAAATATTATGATGAGAAAAGGTCACCTGACGTATATAGGGTCCTTGTTCAACATAACATATCAACAGATCATTCGTATAGATGATTTCAGATTCATCAAAATACAAGGAATTAACAAAATTCACATTCACAGTGTGTACATGCAATACCAGTTTGTGCCAAACGAACTAAATTTTTTGTTGAACTCCATAGCTTTAAATCATGTAGTTAAGTGTTTTAGCAAATGTAATTCCATACCTGTATTGTCATTAAAAGTGATGATAAAGAGCTCAATTGAAAAATCTATAAAAATGTTCTATAAAAAATCTAAAAATTAAATACTATAATTCATGAGCTATCAATATGTTATTTAAGTATTTATTTGTTGGGTTTAACGCCGTAGCAACACATTGTATTGGTCATATAACGGAGCCCAGCGCACCCAACATAGCTTTCCTGGACCCTGGTCTATAACCAGTACTCACCTACCCTTCCACAAGGCCGGAAACTTATCCATATACCTTATTATTTGAGGAAAATTGACATTATTGTCAAATTTTCATGTAAGGGTATACCCCCCAAACAACAAACATTTGATTTAGGCTATTTAACACCACCCCTTGCACATATATAAACAATACAATGTTTTACAAAAGCATGTGTCCATATTATATCATACTATCATTGTACATATGAAACCATGAGTCATCTGCAAGCTGAGATATCTTCATTGATAAAAGCCTGTGTTCAAATTTTGTATTGAAGCAACATTAGCAGACGAATTAAAATCTTCAGGAAAATTGAATTAACTTAGACATTGACTGAATAAAAACATTCATATCGCGAGTTTAGCGGAAAACGGTCGTAACTCACTCTATCTTACATTGAGTTACAACCATTTTCCGCTAAACTCGCGATATGTACATGTTGCACCCACTCTTAAGAAATTAAATTTGATGCCTTATAAGCACATTAATTATTTGGGTCGCTCTTCCATCTATATATTACAATTTTCAAATCTTTCCAACTGCCATGTTCGACTTAATTGAAATATCGTGTTCCAAGTTTTGAGATTTTCGTATATATTGTTACAAATAAAATGTATATATACAAACGTCAGGATTGGCATCTAATTTAAATACATGTAAATGCTCGAGCATGTTCTGTCATATAACATACAATATATACGCAAAGATTCTGTGAAATTCTGCGTTTTGCCTTTTAGTTTAACATCGATATAGTTAGCTTGATTAAATAAATATCTAGAAAAAGAACCATTTTACAAATCCTTCTTTAATAAGAAATTATTTTTAAACCTACAATCACTATACCAGCCCTTCTCCAAATCAGAAATCAATCATTAAACCTACAATCACTATACCAGCCCCTCTCCAAATCAGAAATCAATCATTAAACCTACAATCACTATACCAGCCCCCTCCAAATCAGAAATTAATCATTAAACCTACAATCACTATACCAGCGCCCAACAAATCAGAAATCAATCATTTAACCTATAATCACTATACCAGCCCCAACAAATCAGAAATCAATCATTAAACCTACAATCACTATACTAGCCCCCTCCAAATCAGAAATCAATCATTAAACCTACAATCACTATACCAGCCCACAACAAATCAGAAATCAATCATTAAACCTACAATCACTATACCAGCCCCCTCCAAATCAGAAATCAATCATTAAACCTACAATCACTATACCAGCCCCCTCCAAATCAGAAATCAATCATTAAACCTACAATCACTATACCAGCCCCTCCAAATCAGAAATCAATCATTAAACCTACAATCAATATACCAGCCCCTCTCTAAATCAGAAATCAATCATTAAACCTACAATCACTATACTAGCCCCCTCTCCAAATCAGAAATCAATCATTAAACCTACAATCACTATACCAGCCCCCTCCAAATCAGAAATCAATCATTAAACCTACAATCACTATACCAGCTCTCTCCAAATCAGAAATCAATCATTAAACCTACAATCACTTTACCAGCCCTTCTCCAAATCAGAAATCAATCATTAAACCTACAATCACTATACCAGCCCCCAACAAATCAGACATCAATCATAAACCTACAATCACTATACCAGCCCCTCTCCAAATCAGAAATCAATCATTAAACCTACAATCACTTTACCAGCCCTTCTCCAAATCAGAAATCAATCATTAAACCTACAATCACTATACCAGCCCCTCTCCAAATCAGAAATCAATCATTAAACCTACAATCACTATACTAGCCCCCTCCAAATCAGAAATCAATCATTAAACCTACAATCACTATACCAGCCTTTCCAAATCAGAAATCAATCATTTAACCTACAGACAATTAACTTAAAGTTACTAGTTCACAGATTTGGTAAAGATTTTATAATATTTTTAAAATACAATTCTGTGGCTGTAATTGTGTCAAAAAATTAAGTCTTAATATTTTAGGACAAACTGACCTATAGAATGCAATAAATATACAATAAAAGTTACAAAGATGCCCTTAAAGTATATTTACCGTGACATACGGGGTAGATTTTTACTACATGAAACACCATTATTCCAAACAATTTTGATAGTTTCAGAAAAAACCATATTTAAGTTGAAATCTGTGAATGAATACCTTTAACAAGACTTCTTTCTTACTGATTCAAGAACAGAGACTGCATTAATGTATCGTAACTTACAAGTTTAAATTTTGAATTGTTACTTTTACAAACTTGAGTTCTTTCTGCATTTTCTGTGAACTTGTAAGCCATATTTCCGGCCATATGCAGGCGTAAAGCCCACGTTTTAGGTTATGTTGGTAATGCAATGCAAAAACTTTTTTTCAACAAAATATTTCATATTTATTCATGTCATCATGTTCTAAAGTAGCATTGCATTGTGTAATGTAATATTAAGGTTGTGTAAGGAAAGTAATGTCAGTTAGAAAGAACAAAAATTAAGCATGATTTTCTGTAATTTTAAGTGCTTGCCTATATCAAAAAACAACACTTTGGCATTTTAGATAAAAAACTACATGTACCTAGTTTTGTGAATCAAAAACAAGTTATGGCGTAAACAGATTTAATGAGAACAACAGCAGCATACAAAGGTATTGCATTACGACAAAATAAACTTACAATTAAACTAAAACATGATACCTTTCCCGAACGTTATCGTGTTTTTTTAAACTTTTCATTCTCTTTAAAATGGCCACTGAAATCATTCTGGATATTTGGAGAAAACTCATGAAGTAAAATGGTGATAAGTTATCCTTAGATAACTAGGTTCTTTAAAGTGCTTAGTTTTTAGTCATCATTAACGAAAATATAACTGTCTACAATGAAATTTGAGGTTGAAGAATGGCAAATGTATATTTTCGTCCATTTGCCTCGTCCAAGCGTTGCCATGTTAACATATATTTTGGTTCAAATGACAAGCACACACATATATTATCAAAAACAATAACCCAGAAAACACTTTGATCAAGCTCTAAATTTGCTCAAAAATAATGATTAAATATGAGCATTTACTAATTGTCCTTCCAATTCTTTAGCTTAAAATTAGTTATTGATTTGGCCAAGCACAAACATCTATACATTCAAAAAGTGTTGACCCTAGACTACGAAAAGCAAACAAGACTATTTATCAAGAAGCTAGAATAATACAACGTCATCACTAAAGATCACGTGACCACCATGACAGTGTATTGACCGCCAGCTATTTTTTCAGAACAGTATATAGACAACAATGATCAACATTTTAACCATACCATACAATAGGCCAAACACGCAAAATCATATGATAACCACACGTACTGTACAGATGTGACCAAAATGCCAAGTCTGGAAAATATTGACGAAATGACATTAATCAGACAAAATATACTAACAGTCATCAAAATAAGACAAGTAGTGTATAAAGAATGACCACATATGTTGTCTAGCTAAGCAACAACAACAACAACTTAAGAAATATAATGACGTCATGGTCAAATCATTGTGTCTGCGTAGATGAAAAACACGAAATACTCAACAATATAATATGCTAATAGATACAAGACAAAAATGCAAAAAAAAAAAACTGGCGAAAAACTGATCGTCGCAAAACTTGTCACATGATGCACTAGTTCGTTTGTGGGGTCAAGTCGGTCAAGAAAACATGCAAAACTTGGGTTCTAAAATCGAATGTGAAAACGCTAGGCCAGGTTTAGAGGTTTCGTGCTTTTTATAAAAAAAATGAAAATTCTGTATTTTAGCCCTAAGAGTTGTCTGTCCCTGTTTTACATGTTTTTGGGCGTTATATCAATGAAAGATGGCGATAAAACTTATTTGCGCATGTCATGGGACATTTTGAGCCAAAAAGTGGAGAACAAAGAGCTAACTGGAAAAAGAGAAAACAAAAGAACCAAATATCAGGCATAGAGAGCATATACCAACAATCATCAAAATAAGACAAGTTTTGTTTAAAAAATTACCACATATGTTGTTCAGTTAGGGAACAACAAAACCAATGACGTCATGGTCAGAACAAAATTGCTTAAACCAATCACTGTTTGGGTGTCTTCATCGATGAAAAACACAAAATCTCAACAACATGACGGGGCAGTAGATACTAGAGAAATAGAATCAATGCAAAACGAAACCATGACTCAGCAGCGACGCTTAACAAAGAGCTAATTGGAAAAAGAGCAAACAAGAGATACAAAAAGTCTGACATTGAGAGCATTTTGGGTGGATACCAAGTGTGTCAAACCATATCCTTGGAGAATAAAATAAACAACAACAAAACAGTCATCAAATATTGGCACAGATATTCGAAAAATCCACTTTTACAAACCACAAAACCATTACAGACACCGCAACCCAGATAGAAATGGTATAAGACTTATACATAAAACACCCTTGATACTCAACGATGATAATAACCGCAATAGAAACACTTTGTTGCTAGATTTCAACATGATGTGTTTCATGTATTCCGCGGAAACCGCAAACTATATTTGCGGTTAACCGCACTATTGAGCTTCAAGGATTATCGCTAATACATATTGATCAATCAGTCAATGTGTAATAAATCATAAAAATTACAAAATGATTTAACCACGCAACATGGTGATATTGATGATGCGCTGATAATCTTTAATACGCTTATAAAGATGTTTGTAACCACAAATGAAGACATACAACAACTACTAGTATGTTTTCATCTTAAGGTTTGAATATTTTAATTACAACTGCTTATAGACTCAACTGAGTGGGTTTTCACACTTTCAGCTGATTATATTATATTTGTGACGCCCTGTTATATTTTACTTGAACCTGGATTTAAAGACCCACTGTCATATGTGACCTTTTTCGGATAGTCTGTCAGAAAGTAATAAAGGACAAGGTTCACGAAGGGCCAAAATCGGCCCCATCTTGAATTTGTATCAAATGTCTTTTAAATAAACCAGGTCATATGAGGAAACATAAAAAACACAATATGAACTGAAAATCTATTATAGTTCCGTTGCCATGGCAACATTTAATATGCATGAAAAAAACACAATATGGCAATGTTTTCTGAATTAAAATCAATTTATGAGCAAATGTTAGCTTCTTTTTAAGGTGAAATAATTGTATGCAGTGTGAAATATGAACTGAATTAATAAACAAAGATTTACATGTCAGGTTGCCATGGTAACACTTAATAAGTATCAATATTTTTACCATTTGATATTTTTTCCCTTTATTCATGTCGAATCCTATAAATTGATATTTTTGATACACTAAATATTTTATACAAATAGTTCACCATAAATAGATTGCTCGAAATGAATAATTCTGGCAATTTTGGTTGCCATAGCAACACTAACAGTGTCAAAATTCCATCAGGTTCATTATTTTAAAGTGAAGTTTGTAGACAATCTCTTTGTTTGGTCGACTGTAACACAAATGTTTTGGACGAAATATATAAATTCAAATCATGCATGGGAAAATCTAGATACATGTACTCTTGGTTTCCATGGCAACAATGAACATCTCTAACCAAGTCATTTAAAAGACATTTAAGTTTCCATTACCATAGCAGCCATCACATATTCGTCATGAAAATATGTAGCAAATATAGCATTATCTTTACTATTTCTTCTGTTGCAAATTTCAATTTTCCTATGTCTTAGAATGAGTATGCATGTCATAATAATAGACTAGATTAAATAACAACTGGAGCTAGTACCAAGTAGTTCACATTGCAGAAAAACTTTACCAAGTTCTGCTGAATGGAATGGTTTTTATTTATTTATTTTATTGGAGTTAACAAAATTTTAGGTCATTTTACAGCATCCAGCGCACCTAACCTAACTTTCCTTGACCATTGTCTATAACCAGTACTCACCTACCCTTCCACAAGGCCGGAAACTTCTCCATATTATCCAATCAATGGAGGAAAATCGACATTATTGTCAAATTTTCATGAAAGGGTATAACCTTCCTGGGTGGGATTCGAACCCGCACCCCCTTGGGCATGAGTATCTAAACCCCGGCGCACTACCAACTGCACTATCGACCCGGGTTGAACGGGTTATTTCTGCAGAATTTTTCAATATGATTCCTTTTTTCTGATGTCGATTGATATTAACTCCATTTCAATACAATTGAATGTCTGTACCTAATGCCAGTAGTGGTAACTTATAAAAATAAAGATAATTCACAAGCTACATAATATATTTATTCATTTTTATTACTTTATACAGTTATTTCTGTAGCACAATGTGATAGAAAAAAATATTGTTACAATGGTAAGTTGATGTTTCTAAAGCAAATGAATTATGATTGCATTAATCAAACAATAGTCTTGAATATATATGAGAAGCAAGATACATTTAAATTAATATGACCCCATGTTCAATCCAAAACTCATGTAGCTTATTTTATAAAATATGTATGTAGAACATAACTACCATTTTCATTTAACAAATCTACATTCATATTACATTTAAAGATTTAATATAATTATTTTACTTGTTGTCATAGATAAAATGAAAATCTCTATTTCAAGGCAATATCACCTACCATATACATGTATTTAAATGAACTACACATGGTTAACACTTAGACTTTTCTTTAGAATATCAGCTTAACACATTAAATTGTCTTAAGAATATCAGCTTAACACATTAAATCGTCTTAAGAATATCAGCTTAACACATTCAATTGTCTTAAGAATATCAGCTTAACACATTCAATTGTCTAAAGAATTTCTGGTCGATACATTAAATTGTCATAAGAATTTCTGGTTGATACATTAAATTGTCTAAAGAATTTCAGGTTGATACATTAAATTGCCTTAAGAATTTCAGGTTGATACAGAAATCTACAACTGCTTCATTATTGATGTTCTTCAACCTGAAAAGATAAAATAAAAGTGTTTGGACTGAAAAAATCAAACTAACTTTGTAGTTAGATGGCTAAGAAAAAATTACACATTTCAAAGATTTTACTACTAACATTGCCAAGTTGAACTTATGATTTAGTAACAATACTGTATATTTGCTGATGATAAAAAATCAGCTGAAGATTGGCAGTCCTGCACTTACTTAGTTCTCAGCACCATAGGCAATGTAGCTATTATTTTCAATGTGCAGTGTTTTTTTTCAGGCCATTTTGGGGCCGAAATTGGGCCCCATTCCCCTCTTCAAAAAGTATATATTTTCCCTTCCAAGGTAAAAAAATTCCCCTGTCAGACTGTCCTAAAACTTTTGTACTTTTTATAGCATTTTTGCCCATTCCTCAAGCATTACAGAGAAATCATAGATGAATATATAGGCTAAATAGTTGAAATTTCATAAAAGTAGACAGAAATGTTACTCTGTTAGAGGATCCATGTTACCTCACGTATTGAAATTTTTTACCCTAATTTCATTTTTGTCGCAATTTTCCCCTAAAAAAAGGCCCCGCCACCTTTCCCCTATGAGTGAAAATAAACACTGCAATGTGTCAACAAAATTGTGTTATCAACATATTCAAACATACACATAAACACATTAGATTATATTTTTCACTAAGTGTTTGCAAATGCATTTTTAAAACTCTCAGATATTTTCTTAAACTGCAGTATTTGATATAAAATAATGTAATAATATAAAGTCTATTTTTTATAATTAATTGTACCTTTTTCCAATGGCCAAAATTGACAGTACTACATGTAAGTTGTCAGTTTGCCACCCTTAGTGTGATATGGTACCATCTCAGTCAACAGCTTCATGAAGTTCTAGACCTGGAATCAGATACAAAAACATAGATCTAGCGAACCAAGACTTAGTAAAAAATTAATCAGACACTATACTTTCTCTTACCAAATTACATTTATTTCAAAATTAATACATTGATTACTTCATAAATTATCAATAGTGTGAATCAAATGGGTAAAATATAAATTACACAATGCACTGCCAACAATTTAAAAAATTTAATTGCAGTGGCAATGATTTGTTCTTATTCTGTCTGTAGCAAGTATCAAATGTATTGAGCAGAGTTTTCACCATGGACATGGTATTGTGTGAATTCTAAACCTTGGCCATTGATATCTGTTTACAGCATAGAGCTAGCTTCGCTAAGAACTATTTTCTTGTTAGTTTATACATATTCATGGTAGCAGACAACAATTTTGTCAGTTACTCTAAACGCAATTACCGACCATTGATTTCCGGTTGACTACACATCAACTTTCGGTTAACAATAAAGGAGTAAAAGCACATTTTAAAATGAAATAATCAATAAAAAGTTTTTAAATGCATAAAACACAGACTCTACTTACCAACAGCACCATTAGAAGTAATATTCATGGTAAAGAACTTCCATAATAACGTAATTTACTGAAGTTTTGCACACCATGATTGTGCATCGGTTCAGCTAAAAAGGGAAATCACTCCCGCGATTAGATACCTGTTATTCGTACCCGATTTAAATCGAACCAATATCAACTCGTGTCGAAAGTTAAAGTTTTTCTCCTCATTAGTCATATGTTGGAAGGATACTGTGTACAGATATTTAATATACAGTACAGATAGTTAAGGTGCAATCATATCGAAATATTCTGTGGCGAATGACGTCAAAAGACTGTTAAACGCGCATTGGAGAATAAGGCTATAGATCTAAATAGGCCAAATATTTTCGGTTTTTTTAATTTTTCGATGTGGCGGCATTCGTCGCCAGCGATTAAATTTTAATATGTTATTAGTAGTAACTATTACTATCATCTGTCAAAATATAAAAACTGGCGAAGATTGCCGCCAATGCAAATTTTGGCAAAAAAGTGTGAAATTTTGTCAAAAAATGCCGTTTTTGGCGAAAATAGGCAATATTAAAGATCGTTTTTATACACAATAAGACCAATTAGGCAAAAGATGATGGTCAATCTTTGTTCAGCAAATCTTTCTCTTTATTTAGATTGCAAAAATCGAGTGTATTCCTATGTTTTAATATTTGCTATTTTTACCCTTGAAACGGGGCCGATTTCAGCCTTCGTGAACCATAACAATCAAAGAACACTTCATGTTTGGTGAATAAGAGCATAGAACAGAACTGAATGTATTACAATCATTTAGCCGAGCATACTTAGTACAATACAAAGCAAAGCAGCCACAGATTTATTTACTATGCTATGGTAAGACCAAGACAAAACGGAAATACATTATATTCAGGACGAAAATTAACAGAAAGAACAACATGGAATAGAAAGGAGTGAAACAAAATAAAGATTAACAAAATCATGAGTCTAAAAACATATCAGTAACAGTGACAGTCAAAACACAGACTTTTCACACAGCAAAAAAGTAAAGAGGGAGAACAAAGGCACTGGTTACATTGTCAATTCAACACTAATTAAGTACATTACTATTGTTTAAAGTATTTTCACCGATTAGTTATAGAAAAACTGACAAGACTGTGGTCGGAAAACACCGATTGCTTTTGGAAACCGCCAATATGGACAAAATTGGGTGTGTTATTATTACTTATTATACATAACAAATAATAAAGGCATTTGTCTGTTAGGCCAGAAATAAATAAGATCGAAAAGGCATTTAACCAAATATGTGCAACAAGGTATTAATCTATTTGGTCAGACACAAATAAGTACGAAGGGACATTTCTCTTTTTGGTTGTAAATAAAGAAGTGTGGCAATTATACGTGTTTACCACTGATCTAAATATTGTATGACAGTCAGTAATATGCGCCTAGTAACTGGTTAACAACAACATCCAGATATTTAGTCTTGCAAAGTACAGTGAGTATGTTGACTGACCGCCGTGATATGACCTATACAATGTGTTGCTACGGTGTAAAACTCAGCCAAAAGTTACCCAGTGTTAAAATACCTTCGCAATTGGACATAAATTATATACATGTAGTAAGAAATACCAATAAAGGACAAATGGAGTTGTGAATATATTGTCAAAGAATATGTTGTACTAATACTAATAACAATACAAACTAAGAGGCAAATTAAAGCAATAATCAAAAGTATTAAACTGGTCTACAGACAACAATATTATATAAGCCAAGAAAGTTCCAGACTCAATATACAAAGAGAAGCAATCATTACAAATTGGCATCAACAGACATAGAGTACATTAGAAGACTATATCATTATAAAGATGAATGTTTACTCAATGAAGCCATATAACTCATCATCGCGTCATATGAAACACTTTTTTACAATTTTTTCTGATAAATTGTCTTCTGTCGAGGCCGCATGGCAACATGAGCAGACGATATTGAGCTACTATATACATGAAGCAGACAGTGACACATTTAAAACGATCAAGATTGCTCGCCAGCTATGTTGTTTGTTGCATCATCGCGGTGGTAGACAGTTTCCAATAATGCTGAAGATTATCGATTTTGGCTCTCTTCTAGCCAGTTCTATTTTTAGAACAGTCAAGAGCCGTCTCTTAGTGAACATGGCCAACACTTTTTCTGAGCTAACGTCGTTGCTATATTTAGTTTTAACTCTATCTGTATCTAAGCGTTCATGATTTTATTAATTCCAGAAAATACGAGATATTTCCTTATACAGATGATTATTCCACGATTGCAGAGAAATTTGTATATTCTCTTAGATTGGAATGAGCAAAAATACGCCTACAATCATGTAAGTGAATTTACTCGAGTGACTCAAGGTCGAGTGGGTAATTTAGTCAAGGAAATACAAAATGTCACACAGTGTCTGAGCAGAAACGCTAATGTAGAATCAATAACGACATTCATATTCTAAGCCCTTTCATCTTATGTTTTTTATCTCCTCAAAATATGAAATACTTTGTACATGTATTGCAATTTGGTTTTAAGCGTAATCACCTTGGTGACGCCTTTAAAACTTGCATGACGTTGATAGATAATATTTCAAAGTAATATAGCTTCATGCATTACTTCACGTCAGTGAAAATAATGTCTGAAAACATCTCAAATATAGAAAGCGCTGTGTATCAAATATCAAAAAGTTCTATTCTTATAAAGTCATTGACTGATTTTGAGCTTTGTCTGTTATGAAAGTGACTCTAATATTAGAAACAATAACTAAAATAGATACAGTAATGAACTAGTAGTCATCATGTTTTGAAAATTTACTGGGGGAAGGGAGATAACCAAAATCGTTCACAGTCACACGAGGCATAATGACATTAAGGCTAGACAATTTTGTTTTTAGAGAGTTTTTGTGTTAAAAAGGCGTGGTTTAATATATTGTTTTTGTAGAAAATGTTAACAACCACTGTACAGTTAGCCGTTTAAGTTAATTATTAAGATTATAATAAATTGTATGTATGAAACACATGTATGCATGAATGTATGTAATGGATAATTTCGAACCCGGGTCGGTAGCACAGTTGTTAGCACGTGTAGATTTCCAATTTAGTGTTCCGAAGGGGGTACAGGTTGGAATTCCACCCAGGGAGGTTATACCCTTTCCATGAAAATTTGACAATGATGTCAATTTTCCTCCATTAATAAGATATATAGAAAAGTTTCCGGCCTTGTTAAAGGGTAGGTGAGTAATGGTTATAGACAAGAGTCCAGGAAAGCTAAGTTAGGTGAGCTGGACACCGTAAAATAATATAAAAGATTGTGTTGACAAGGCGTTAAACCCAGGATAAATAAAATGGTAAATTTCGACTGGTTTAATATTTTATGTTTGTTTCTTCGTCTGCAAACCCGTACCAGACGGCAGTTTGAAGGTTGGCAACAATGCTAGACAGTATACTTGTAGTTTTAATAATGATCCCAATGAATTCATGGCAAACGTTCTCAAGCAGCATAAACTAAATCAAATTTTGACCAATGTGTATTATAGAGTATGGTAATTGACTGCGTTGTATGTGATTTTTTTTCTTATTATTGTATGTAACTGTATATATGTTGATGGCAATGAGCCTCATGTCTTAAACCTAAAATAACTGTATACTGTGTATAATGATAAGGTTCATTGTACGTAGCTATCTATAAGTACTAACGAACGTTTTCAACTATACTAAAATTTAGTACAGTCTTCGAAATTAGGATATAAAAGTGGTTGTCCGAAAAGATCATTGTAAGAGCAAGCACTGTATCTCTTTTGCAGAATTTTGGTTGCCCATAAGAAATTGTTGGTAGACCGAACTTAAACGTTGCTGTCCCGGGCAACCAGGTACCCACTGATTTCGTAGACTGCTAAATAGCCAAAACTCTTGATGCAAGAAGTAAACAATTCCTGTTATGCTTACATAAATAATTGTGATAAATTTCATCATTTCGACGTGGATTACTTAAATTAATTATTAAGCTCGATAAATATGTATATGCATGTGCTTATACATGTTTTATGTTTGTTTCCTTTGCTTGTTTTATGCTCCGAAGCCTTGTTTCTGTATAGACCAAATCTCGCAAATTCTCACTAAATCACGTATTCTAAATTACGTGAACAATTTGACAGTTATACGTTATTGTCATGTATCCAGGCTTCGTCTGAAAATTCCAAACAGTAATTCCACTGGATATAACGATCAGAAATGTCTGGGTATGTTCGGATAAACATGAGTTTATTAACCCTCTTGTCTGATTTGTTGCTGCACTGTTCTCGTGCAGTCACAGTACAATGTATTGAACTCTTTTTCAGACCAACTTTCACACTTTTGAACAAAGGGAGACCACCACGATTACATGTGTCGCTTTGTACTGGATGCAGTTTTTACCATACATGTACATTTGTGCATTATGTATTGTCTGTAAAGTCCAGACCACGTTTGTTTGTATTCTGAACCCAGTGAATCATGATGAATGATTTCATGAACAATGAACCATATCAAATCTTGGCCAATATGAATAATAACTTTGAACTGTAATGATTAGACTCTGTCACTGCCATGACATATGTACATAAGCTCATAATATTTGTTTGTTACGTTCAGATCATTTTCACTTTTTTTCAGTAAAATTTCTACAATAATTAGCCGATACATGTTAGACACTAGTTTTCATACTGAACCCATTCAATTTTAGAATAAATATTTTCATGCGTAGAAACCAAATTAAATCTTGGCCAGTGTTTAATTTTGTAGATCTACAATGATAAGACTCATTTCAGCTTTGACCATTATTATCAAACGTTTCAACCTTGACGTATATCTACAATGATAAACTAATTTTTCAACTTGATAAAAAAAGTCAAAACGTTTAAGGGATTTTTTTTATTTTAATTAGAGACTTTTGTCAGTTATATTTTCTTGATAAAATCTGAAGCAATCCAATTGGTAAGTAGGTCCTTACAGTTGGAATCCTCGGATTTTTATCATTGAAATCCAATGTAAGGATAACAAAATACTCCATCTAATATCTTTCTTGTTAATTAAGATATTAACAGAAGTGAAGAAATTTAGATAGTTCTTAACCCTTGAAATACTTAGCTTGAATTTCAAACAAATTGAACGATTTACAAAAAGTTATGTAAGATTAATTCTGGCATATTGACATTGAAAAGTAAGGGTAAAATCCGAGTAATCCAACTAATTGGACCTACCTGGTACCTATTTGAAGAGTTTACAAAGGGGAAATAACTGACTAAGGTCCCTTATTAGCATAATGAAAGAAATTAATTGTTGATTTTAGTCAGAAGTATTGACCTCTTGACCTCACAAATTAGCAAATTAAACAAAAACTTACAGATACAATTTGTCACACAAACATTCAACAAAAGAACAAATGTTGTTTGTGACCAAATGCATTGTTATTTAAATAAATTGTCTCATCGATGAACAATAACAAGCAGATACGCTTGCAGTATATCATCATTATCATAATCATCACCGTCATCCTCATAATTATAACCCGGGTCGATAGCGCAGTTGGTAGCGCGCCGGGATTTGGATACTCGTGCCCGAGGGGGTGCGGGTTCGAATCCCGCCCGGGGAGGTTATACTCTTCCATGAAAATTTGACTATTATGTCGCTTTTCCTCCATTGATTAGATAATATGGAGAAGTTTCCGGCCTTGTGGAAGGTTAGGTGAGTACTGGTTATAGACAATGGTCCAGGAAAGCTAGGTTAGGTGCGCTGGACGCCGTGAAATGACCTAAATTGTGTTGATACGGCGTTAACTCCAATAAATAAAAAATAATAATCCTCATAATTATGGTAATGAACGTATCAACGGAAAACTGGCTATCTGTATACAGACTCGATCTCATTCTATATTTAAAACTAGCTCTGTTATGAATATAAACTCTAAAAACTCATTTTGGCAAGCAGTTCTAATATAACTGACGTTATATAGTAGTCCTAATATAATAGTCCTTGTATAGCAGTCCTTATTGAACAACCGTTATATATCAGCCCTTCTACAACAGTCCTATTGTAACAGTTTTTATATAAATAACAGTCCATATATTACCACCCATCTAAAACAGTTTTGATAATTTATAACAGTCATTTTATATCATTTCCTCAACTACAGTTCTATATGTTAAACGTAAGGTCTGGTTTTGTACCATACTTGGTCTTACACTAAATCTAAAGTGAGGTTATGTACATTCTTTGTCTTACACTAAATCTTAGGTCAGGTTATGAACCATACTTTGTCTTACATTAAACCTAAGGTCAGGTAATGTACCATACTTTGTTTTACATTAAATCTAAGGTCAGGTAATGTACCATACTCTGTCTTACACTAAATCTTAGGCCAGGTAATGTACCATTCTTGTCTTACACTAAATCTAAGGTCAGGTAATGTACCATACTTTGTCTTACATTAAATCTAAGGTAAGGTAACGTACCATACTTTGTCTTACACTTTATCAAACGTTAGGAATGTACCATACTTTGTCTTACACTTTATCAAAGGTTAGGAATGTACCTTATTTGTCTCACACAAAATCTAAGGTCAGGTAATGTACCATACTTTGTCTTACACTAAATCTAAGGTCAAATTATTTACCATACTTTGTCTTACACAAAATCTAAGGTCAAGTTATTTACCATACTTTGTCTTACACTAAATCTATGGTCAGGTAATGTACCATACTTTGTCTTACATTAAATCTAAGGTCAGGTAATGTACCATACTTTGTCTTACATTAAATCTAAGGTCAGGTAATGTACCATACTTTGTCTTACACTAAATCTAAGGTCAGGTAATGTACCATACTTTGTCTTACATTAAATCTAAGGTCTGGTAATGTACCATACTTTGTCTTACTCTAAATCTAAGGTCAGGTAATGTACCATACTTTGTCTCACACAAAATCTAAGGTCAGGTAATGTACCATACTTTGTCTTACTCTAAATCTAAGGTCAAGTTATTTACCATACTTTGTCTTAATCTAAATCTAAGGTCAGGTTATGTACCATACTTTGTCTTACATTAAATCTAAGATCAGGTTATTTACCATACTTTGTTTTACACTAAATCTAAGGTCAGGTAATGTACCAAATAATGTTTTACACAATATCAATGGTCGGATAATGTACCATACTTTGTCTTACACTAAGGCTTAGGATAGGTAATAAACAATTCTCTGTCTTACACAAAATATTAGGTTAGATCCGAGTTTAAAATCAGTCATAAGCCAAGTAATGGGCCATTCTTTTAGCTTTTGCAAGGCATCATGCTGAATTGTTATGATAGGAATTGCACACCGCTATATTATATATTGTGAATTGAATTCTGTTTGTAATATTGCTTTTTTCCCTTGAACTTGGTTTACACAGCTACAAACTGTAAAACGTTATGACTTGTTTCTGTCTGGGATTACAACCAAGTTATTTGTACACCTTTACGTTCTAAATCTTTAATCTAAGACTACGATATGGGGCAGTAAAATGTGAGTAGGTAAGAAATACATAATAGAAACCTAGCTTTACAAAAGATCATACATATCACAAAGGGCAACATAAATAACGTTGCATCATGCATATTGTATAATATGTTTAGGTATGACGCCTAGATGGTTAGATCTCCCTGCAAATTTAGTATCTCTTCTATTGAACAATTTTCTATTAGAATTTGGTCTGGTACATTAATACTGGAACCTATCTAAGGATCTATGACATCTACTGATTCCAATCGTACAATTCTTCATTTAATATTAATGATTTTTTTATCTTTGTTTTGTTTAATGGGTGCATGTTAGGATACCAAAGTTGTTGTATTTAGTTGTTAACCCTGGTCGAAAGCGCAGATGGTAGCGCGCCGGGATTTTGAATCTCGTGCCCGAGGGGGTGCTGGTTCGAATCCTATCCGGTAACCATGAAAATTTGACAATAATGTCGATTTTCCTCCATTGATTAGATAATATGGAGAAGTTTCCGGCCTTGTGAAAGGGTAGGTGAGTACTGGTTATAGACAATGGTCCAGGAAAGCTAGGTTAGGTGCGCTGGACGCCGTAAAATGACCTAAATTGTGCTGACACGGCGTTAAATCTATAAAAAAAACAAATAAAAAACGTATCTAGTTGTCTATAGTCTTATTCTGGCAATGGTTTATTGCAACTAAAAACAATTGTTGTATGTGGTTCCTTTCGTTGTCCCAACCTGGTAACGGCTTCTAGACACTAAAAATGTTGCTGTATGTATCATATACACTGGGAACCAAAAGTTTTTTACACATCGAGGGTTGACCAAAAGACTGTAATAAGTGCATTGCGTTAAAGAGCGAGTTACTACAGTCTTGCGGACAACCCTCGATGTGTAATTTGTCCATATTTTCTCTTGTGTTTTATTGAAAATTATTGCCAACACATTTTGTGTGATATGTTTATTTTATATCTATAAAACATAAAGTACATAAATGGTAGTTTATATTAAACTGTATACTAGTTGTGAAACTTATAACTACTTTATTTATTATATCACTTATTCCAAACTTACTTCAAAACATAAAAACTTGATATGTGTGAAGAAATGGACCCCAGTGTAGACTTTGACAATTGCTTTCACCAAGAGCATTAGTTACTGTTTGTTCATGAACTTTTTGGAGCAAGCGTTAGTTTTTTGCACTGCACCCTTAGAATTTGATTGGCAATTTGTTTGCTTCAGTTCGTATTAAAAAGGAAATCCCTCGGGTTCTTGTTTTCGTTTTTTTGTTTGTTGTGTCCTTTTTATAACTAAAGTTGAAAAATCTAATAAAAACCTATCTTTGCTTTTTGCTGCGTACTAGGTCTAAGTTCTTTGACTGTGCTATTCCTGGTATATTTGCTTACATCTTTTTTTGTTAGTACAAGTATACATGTATCAATATACAACTGTAAGATTTCTTTAAGTCTGTTCAGTATTTTTCTCCAGCCAAAATAGTAATATTTAAGATACCAAGGGTCAGTATACTAGTAATCAACAATCTTACGACAGATTTTCGTCGTATATTTATGCTATATAGCATCGCTATATAATCGTAACTCTTTTGTTAATATGTTGCTTAGATGAAATATTATGTACATCCTGTATATAGACTTGACGACGGTTTATACAAAGAACAGAACATATTATTTATTCACGTAATGTATACATATGCATCTTATTACAAATAATTGTAATAGAAAATGTATGTTGTATGTTCGGGTGGGTGTGCAATTTGCATTGCTTGTGGGAAAGTTCAACCCCGACTTTGTGTCAACATAATGCTGTTCATATTATGATGCTGCTGTTGTGAGGTGTTTATATGCTGTTGATTCTACAATCTATATGTTTGATTTCTTAATGTTATAGTTAAATATTGCAATGTATAGTAATTTGGGAGTCAAATGTATGTTTGTATATCAATATGCATAACATGCAACATAATAAATGTATTTGTACTGATATTTTATTTATTATATTTAAATAAGACTGGTCAATACAACATATCAAATAAAAAAACTACCAATCAACATATGGTGTAAACATAAAACCTGTCTGTTTCTGTCATGATTGTAATTGTCATGGCATTTTAATTTCGATATTATATTTAGCTTAATGGTCATAAAATGTCTTTCTAACGTGCTTTCTATTCGCTGAAGTTTGTAACTAAGTTGACTCGTACATGCTCATGAAAATACGAATGAAAATAGATATTATTCAACTACTAACTGTCAAATATGTAAATATATTGTTTGTTCTAATTTATTTTAATACTAAGGTGAAAAAGGTTATTTAAACTAAATTAAATCCTTCTGAAGTCATTTCCTAGATATCCGGGTTCTAAGCCTTTAAGCATAAAGTTTCTAGCCTACGAAAACAAAAATGGACGATTTTTATTGGATTGTAACGAACTCGTAGGTGACTATTAACGAAGATTGCCATTGTTACGATGGTCTATGACTACATATATTGTTTGTTTGTCAGTCAACCTACTCACTGTTCCTGGAAAGGTTAAATCTCTGACTTTAGCTGTTAACCAACTACTAAGCACATACTTTCGTCAGTGACTGACAACTGCCCTACATAATTAAGACTCATTGGCAGGACGGAGAGTGGACGCACAAATAATTTCATGACCAAACTCCAGCAAAGTATGCTTCGCCCGGGAACCGAACCCACGGGCCCTTGATCAGTAGACTTGCGTGCTACCAACTGAGCTAGCCAGATGAATTACAACATATATTGTTATGTAACATTTTGCCAAAGCACTAAATTGTTTGACGCCAAATTATAACACATACAAGCTTTTATAATTATTAATTGTAAATACGTTAGCCTTTTACTAATAACTTATTTCATGTATTTTAAAAACTAGTCCTGGGTTTTATTTCTTTGTGTTGAATTTCGAAAAGTAGTTATTTCTTATTTCCATTCACAACCCAACCCAGATAGTTACTTTAGCTAGAATTTTTATTCAAAATTTGGACGGCAATGAACTAGAGGGCTAGTAATCAAATTTTAAGAACTTGTATTAAAATGAAATAGTAATTCATACATGTAGTAAATAAATTAAAATAAATGAACTTTCTAAGGCTGTGTTTGTACAATACATGTACATGTATTAACATTTATACATGTATTTGATTATTTTCAATTTCAATAAGGTATTAATGATACTTTGTCTACATAATGCGACATTTACATACAGATCAAAGGGAGGCATGTTCATTTCATATTTTTTGCAACGATTATTTGACTTAGGGCAACGTAAATGTGCCCTTTTTGATGGGGATGTAGCAACAAAAAACAAAATTGAGAGAAGTACGTTTTCCTTCGTTTTCAATACTTTAGATAATATTCACTTACCGAGTAAACTTTTTTAGGGACTTATCTGTCTTTCTATTTAAAATTTCAATTGTTGAAGCTGTACATTTCTCTTAGATTTCTCAATGATTCATAGGAAACTGGCAAAAATGAAATGAACAGTATAAAACTTCAAAGATAGGGGAATGTGCTTCAGGAAAGGGGATATGAATACTTTTAGTAAAGAAAATGAGCCAAAAATTGTGGCCCCAAAATGGCATAAAACACTGATCTGAAAATTAATACGAGCAATCTTTTATGTATCCAGTTTTACATGTTTTATATGTTTTCCAAAAACAGTCTCAGCAAGTCCAATTAGTTTAGTTAATATTCTTTTCATTTCATTTCCATTTCAAAACAATTCGTACTTCATGAGAGTGAATACTATTCATTTACTTATAGTAATCGCTATGTAGAAATAATTGTTTTGTTAAAGCTTACGTCGATATGTTCACAGAATGTGCATATTTTCCATAATAGCTTCAAGAATAAGCTAATTGCATGTTCAAAATAAATAATGTTTAATAAAAGATATTGTTGTCGATAATTTATTTCACGTACTTGTTATTGAATAATAAGATGTTCGAAAATTATTTGGACATATTGGATGAGAACTATAATGAGTTTTCTTAGCTAAAAAAATTGTTAAGAAATAAAGCACACATCCCATACAAAATAACCTTTTACTCATTTATCAAATTGTGGACTGTATTCTCCACATGTTCATTGCTTTTTAATTCATGTAAGCACGTTCAAAATGTTTAATTTAATACAAATAAAACATCCTGAATTTGAGGCGTGAATAATAATCTTTAATTGTGATAAGCCCCTATACCAAAAGGTCTACTCCAAATTAGTCCAAGTACATGTAAGTATTAAGGATTTCGACTAGTTTTATGGAGACCCTTTGATGTTTCTTTTATATGAATATTTTGTTAAAATGCCGTATTCAAAGATGACCACAATTCTGTTTCAATTATGATAATATATCAACTATTCCATTCTTAACTGTCTAACATTTTTTTCAGCTACATTTGTATATAATATAAACGTTTAATAGTTTGGTTCCTAATAGTTTGGTTCCTAATGGTTTTGTTCCTAATAGTTTGGTTCCTAATTGTTTGGTTCTTCATAGATTGGTTCCTAATTGTTTGGTTCCTCATAGTTTGGTTCCTAATAGTTTGGTTCCTAATAGTTTGGTTCCTTTATAGTTTGGTTCCTAATAATTTGGTTCTTAATTGTTTGGTTCCTCATTGTTTGGTTCCTCATAGTTTGGTTTCTCATCGTTTCGTTCCTAATAGTTTGGTTCCTAATAGTTTGGTTCCTAATATGTTGGTTCCTAATAGTTTGGTTCCTAATAGTTTGGTTCTTAATAGTTGGGTTCCTTTATAGTTTGGTTCCTAATAATTTGGTTCTTAATAGTTTAGTTCCTAAAAGTTTGGTTTCGAATAGTTGGGTTCCTTTATAGTTAGGTTTCTAATAGTTTGGTGCCTAATAGTTTGGTTCCTAATAGTTTGGTTCCTAATAGTTTGGATCCTAAAAGTTTGGTTCCTTATAGTTTGGTCCCTAATAGTTTGGTTCCTAAAAGTTTGGTTCCTTATAGTTTGGTTCCTAATAGTTTGGATCCTAAAAGTTTGGTTCCTTATAGTTTGGTTCCTAATAGTTTGGATCCTAAAAGTTTGGTTCCTTATAGTTTGGTCCCTAATAGTTTGGTTCCTAATGGTTTGGTTCGCTAAAAGCATTGCCAGCAATCCTTGTTCAAAACTATATATAATCGTTGCTGTTTTTACCCTTTTGCCACAGTGGCAAATTATTTCTGCACTGTCCGCTCTAAGGAGGAAACCCCGTAGGTTCTTGTTTTTGTTATTTGTTTTGGGGTTACTTTTATTAATAAAAAAATATAAAAACACTTTCATTTTTTGCTTTTTTCTAAGTTGATAGGTCGTTTTTTAACCGTTTCTGTTCCTGATATGTTTGCTTAGTCCATTTTGTAAGACTTTGAAAACAGTCCTGGAGGCCACAACAAGTTGATGATATGTTCTACGGATTTTGTTTGGAAAAAAAACTTAATTCAGTTGCTTTATGTAGCGGTTTGACCAAATTTTTATGCGCAAGCGAGGAAATAAAACTATTTTTTGTAAAAACCGTCAAAATTAAGTGCGAGCGAATCCATTGAACATATGATCAACTTGTTGTGACCAGTTGGAGAAAAACAAGATTCTAGTGTGTTTACTGAGAAGCTTTCATTTGAAATATAGTTTGGATACTTAAAAGTAGCTGATACAAGTTTAAGGTCTAAAAGCCTAATTTTGAAAGGGACATCATTCCAAACATATCAAAGTATATTACAACCTTCTTGAGTGACTTTAGATCGTTCAGTTTGAAATATTTTAACATTACTCATTAACAGTAACATATAGAATGTGCCGTGGGCTGATTAAAACTTGAACAAAACAAGGCCCGTGGTTTGTGAAACTTGAAAATAGACTAGATATCTGAAACTTCGTTTCGTCTTAAGTTAAACTCATACAATTATGAATTTTAGTCCCACTTTAGGAACAATAAAAACGGTCCTTTTCCTCAAACAAAGAATTTGAGACTTAAGAACCGTCAACCCTCGCGTGATTTTGCATGAACCAAGGCGGTCTTTATAGTGGAACTTTACTATAGGTCATTATATCTTAATATAGAATGAAACGAGGACTTATAATATATAAGGGCTTTTAAAACGGAACCATAATTACAGAGGAATCACCTTTATATGCCCCTACTTTCCAAGTTTCCAGCCGTAATTTTAGGGGTTGTGAAACCCAAACTAGAATATCTCATTTATAGTATATCAAGCCATGGTACACGTATTTGTAAGATTAATACATTTATTAAAACCTGAATCAAATTGATGAAAACATGTCTTCAAAAAATGTTTATATAACATTATAGTTTTCATTAGATGTCCGGGTTCATCGGTAAAAATCAAAATTTGAGGACATGTTTCTGTATGTAATTTTCAAATTGAAGTGTTCCTTTTCTATAAAATATCTAGTAAGGCTAATGTTGCGTTATTTGAACGTACTTTCATAGAAGGGATTGAGCCCGTCTGCAAAGTCCAACATATTTTATCTCATTCAAAAAACAGTCATTTGTCTGTATGACTATGTACGATGTAGATGTAGCAATAACCGTACTGTACATTTTTTAATGTTGTTACTATAGTAAACATTTAAATGTGTTGATATATTAAGATAATAAACAAAACTTGTATCAGATTTTCTGGTTATTTTATACAAAAACATGCCTTGTAGGCAGCCTACGAAATTAGTGAGTGTCCATTTGCCCGAGACAACCTATGTCTAGTCCGGGCAACCAAATATTTCTTTTGAGCAACCAAATTCCTACAAACAAGATATAGTGCTAGCTGATATAATGACCAGTTCGTGCAACCACTTTCATATCCTAATTTCAAAGACTGCTCGTAGGTAACGGAATAAATAAATTTACTGTGTTTAATTTAGTACTCATTTTATATTTCTCATAATTTATAGGCAAGTAATCCTTAAACCATTAAGGATTTATTTTCTAACACATATATGGACAATGACCGGTAATTCAAAAATATCAAAGAACCTTCACAGATTTTGTGACTGTGAATGATTAATAATTTTCAAGTAATACAAATTCAAAGACCATACTTCTACAAAATATTGAAATATTCAACACATTTTGATCCATTAGGGTAATAAATTTATAAAAAAAATATTGGCATGGCGTTTTATTTATTAATTTTATTTGTAAATATACTATGAATATTTGCTGTAACCTGACTATCACCACATAAGTTATTTATTTGTTTATTAAATATGTAAATAGAAAATAATAATAAAACATTTATATAGGAACACGTGGTTAGAATCAGTTTTTGTTATGAGTATGTTTGTATAAATAAAATCATAAAATTAAATCAAGAAAAGTAAATAAAAGTGAATCATATCACGTGACTTTATTTGTTCATACTATTTTAATACACTGCTGGCATTATTATCTCAATGTGTCAATAATTTTAACAAATATTTACTTAATTTGTATTTTATAAATAATTACATGTAGATTTTATTTTTTAATTTATGCAGTTATGGTTCCTACTAAAACTAATATGGTCATTTTATCTCAACTCTCAATAGTAGTACCTGCTCCAGTCTGAAGAATTTCAAAAAGGGACCTTAGTCAGTTATTCCCCTTGTATACTCTTCAAATAGGTAGGTCAAATTAGTTGGATTGCTCGGATTTTACCCTTACTTTTCAATTTCAATTTGCCAAAATTAATTTTAATTTTTTTGTAAATCATTTAATTTGTTTGAAATCCAAGCTAAGTATTTTTAGGGTAATGAACTATCTAAATTCTATCACTTCTGTTACTATCTTCATTAACAAGAAAGTTGTTAGATGAAATACTTTGTTATCCTAACATAGGACTTCAATTCCGAAGATTCCAACTGTAAGGACTTACTTACCAACTGGATTGCTTTAGATTTTATCAGGGAAAGATAACTGACTAAAGTCCCTAATTAACATTATATAAATTACTATTTTGTGTAATTTGAGAAATAAAAGTATATTGTTCTGTTCTGTTCTTTTATGTTCTGTTTTGTTCTGTTCTTTTATGTTCTGTTTTGTTCTGTTCTTTCATGTTCTGTTCTGTTCTGTTCTGTTCTTTTATGTTCTGTTTTGTTCTGTTCTTTTATGTTCTGTTCTTTTATGTTCCGTTTTGTTCTGTTCTTTTATGTTCTGTTTTGTTCTGGTCATTTATGTTCTGTTTTAAATGTTCTTTTATGTTCTGTTTTGTTCTGTTCTTTATGTTCTGTTATGTTCTGTTATGTACTGTTCTGTTATGTACTGTTCTGTTCTGTTCTGTTCTGTATGCTCTGGCCCCACGCAAATACAGGAAAATCTTACAAGGGTATTATTTCTATAAAATAGATGATGAATAAATGTGTACACTCACATTATATGTCATATATCTCAAATTGTCTTTTTGTCAATTGTCTAATTTTAGTTAGAAACATTTCATCCAATAAACAAAATTAATGTTGGTGTAGTTGAAACTGACCGAGGCTGACTTTGTTATCAAAAAGACACATCGCACCACTAGAATGTTAAAAACTATAAATAGGAAACGGGATTATGCCATGGCTGGTCACTCTCGTACCCCGAGTTTATCAAGATTATCGATCCTACTAGACTCTGGGTACGAGAATGTGGCTGGTTGGCTTTTTGATAATTTTTTGTAAACTGTGACGAAATAAAAGATATGTTCTGTTTTCTTGTGTTGTGTTATGGTTACCTTACTTGTAACCTGAGAATTAATTGGTTTGAAATTGTCACTTAAACATTGCAACAGAAAAGAACCTATTTTTCATATTACCTCGTGAGGTAGTTTTGTATGATGATTTACTTTGATCATTGTTGCACATTCAATATGCATAAAAAACTGGACAGAACCCATTTCAAAGCATCAAAAAGAACAAAAACAAACAATAGCTGCACAACAATACAATGCATTTTGAGTTGATATGCTTATTTTAATCTATATAACGTCATTTACACAATACAAATGTACTTTCATGTCTAGAGTCAAAGGCAGACAGAAAAAAACATGCTGACGTCATGATATAAATGTCGTCTGCGACACGAACGCTACTTTCACAAATTTGGTGACCTTTCAAGCTAGTTCGTCTGGTCCAAGTATTTCGACATTTCATCAATATATATATGCACTTTTTGTGCTATTTTTGTTACTTGCCATGGTCAAAGTATAAATATTGTATGTTGTAATAAGATCCCAGACGGTTGAGCAGAAGTAAGCTGTTCCTGGAAATTTTACAAGAATGTGGTACTGGCTTACATGCGTTTTATTGCAGCATATATGATAATTCATGCTATTTATATACCGAGGCTCTCGGCATTTTGCAGTACTAATATACAGAAATACTATAAGTCGTTTGAGCATCATGCAAATATATTATTCCATATATTTGACATGAAAGGCGGTTCAAAATGGTTGCCTGGGTGATTTCCAAACTTCGCACTGTGTTGACTATGGTGAGAAACCCTTCGACACGGCGATTTGTGCGTTCACACGATCCTCTTAACATTACATTTGATGGTTATTTTGAAAAGATTATCTAATAACTTTAAACCGTTCACAAAAGATTCATGCATAGGAAATAATTGAAAAAAGGAAGAAACAAATTGATTGCGTTCATTTTTTGCCTTTTTCTAGTTTGCCAGGAACTAAACTCCTCTCACGATATTTGGTATCAATTCTTCCATGGAAATAAAAAAATGTATGTTTGAAATCACATTCACGTGGTTACGATTACAACTTTCTTCACAGCTATTGAATAGTTCACATGATATTTGAGCCAATAGTTTTCACTGCGTTATAAAACTATCGCGTACAGTTCAGGGGAAGTAATTCAAACTTCTTGCTGAAAAAGTGTACAATGAGTTATCGTTACTGGCGTTGTTTTCGAGATTTTTCTCGTTTTTTACGAGCAGAAACGCAGACCAGACTCACAGCTTGTTTTATTTCACGTGCCCGTCTGTGTTTTGAGGTAAAAAATACGGCACTTTGATTAATTTGTGCATTTGAGATTCGTTGAATAACCAGACGTCAAAAATAGCTTTCTCAATAACCTTCAAATAACCTTGCATAGCATTATGTCTGCATAGCAATAATCATGTCTGGAAAAGTGGATATCCAATCGTATGACTGTATTCATGCGCGTCTATATGGCAAACCTCTTATTTGGATGTTCTATAGAAAAGTAGTCCCGGCTCTTTATAACTAAAACACGCCCTACTGGGTATAAATAAAAACTGGCTGTAATCAGACACTCACGTGGTTTGAGATATGAATAATTAATAATTCAAAGGAAAGTGACGACAAATTGAGTGGTAATTAAATCTTGGAAAACAAAAATGATATTTCACGACGTACATACTGTACATTTTTATGAACTGCACTTTTGTGTTTGGTGAAAGAATACACGTAAACTGATATGATTATATTTCATAAACGTCAAACGCAGACTTTAATTTAATCAAAATATTTTTATGACACAGAAAAACTTGAACTTCTGACTTTAGGCAGATAAAACCTAACAATCATTTGTTGTAAAGCAGGAATATGCAGAACAGAACCAAACACATGTCAAACATATACAAAAAAACGTATGCACCAACAACAATATCGTCTGCATTGTCAAAATATGCATTCTATACATTGACGTATATTTTCTATATAATTTATTCATATCGTCTGCACAATAAAAGTGTGTATAACGTGGCTTTAGGACTATAACAAAATATATACATGTAACAGTATGGTGCAGTACGGTGCAAAATATCTGTGTGACAAAATGTACGTATATATATTTTCTCTCTATGACTACGTGGACTGATGAAATATATACATTTGTATTTACTTATATACCTGGCACTGCTGGTCTGATTTTTTAATGTTTGTGGTTAGTGTTTTTTGTGTTTGTGGTTGTTTTTTGTTCTTTTTTAGTTATTGTTTGTTTGTTTTTGTAAAGATGATCATGTTTGTAGTCATTATTTCTGATTTTCATGCAGCATTGAACATTGTACATAGCACCTGTGTGATTTGACGTCCAATTGTTTTCCTTTTGTTTCGTTTTTGTAGTAAAAATGATAATGTGTTTATATTATTTCTATTTTTTCATGCAGCATTGTATATAGAACTGCGTGACACGATCTTACAATTGTGATGTACACTACTTGTTTCATACATAGAGACAACCTGTAGAGTTCCAAGCCAAAAACAATTTATAGTAAAAATCTGAATTCAGATTTTCCGGTTTTCAGAGGATAATTTTCATTGCATTTAGTAGGGGAAAATATGGGCATTTTTTAATACGCCCGTTTGTTTAAGAGGATCTTGAGTCCGGTTTTCAGAGTTTTTAATGTATAGTGTTTTTGTCTTGAAACCTTGCCGGTTGCCTATTGTTTTGCAATTTTAAAATGTCATGGCAACGTTGATTTAGAGTCATATGTCTCATTTCTTTTGGTATATAAGTGGTCATAATTATCGGCTCTCTGTCAGGTCTGCACATAATGCATCCTTATGGAGCGGACGGACCCTAATTAAATCCAAACAAAACAAACGGCTCTTTGTCATCATTTATAAAACTAGATCTAACAAATATCCCTTGTATTATTTTGCTTATAATTTACTTTGGATATTTTCTATAGGTATCCTATTTTGTGATTGTTATAAAAATATTTGTTTTCGTTTTGTGCCACAGATGTTTTTAGGTCATAATTATTGAAGGACATTTAAAACACCATTAAAAACCATCGAAATGTTATTCCTTTAAAAATGAATATACATAAGCATAACATTATGAGAGTCATGTTTGGATAAACTATATAAGATTTCAGAATATTGTGATAAGATTCGAGTTTATCATATTAATTCTATTTTATGATAGTTAGATCTAAAGTTCTAAGCTTTGTATTAAAATCATAATAACTGTAATTAGTATAAGAATTTATATTATTGATATGATATTTTAGTTTCGGTTATTATGCATGCAATAAATGGTAATATTCGTATCAGTTTTGAATTTATCATGGCTAATTGATTATTTGTATTTTTGATTATTGCAACTGTTGTTTTTTTGCGTTTTAAATGGTAAAAAAGCTGAAGTGCGGTTTAAAGTCTGCTTCCATGTACATATACAGCCGACTTAACAATTTTAGATATATTTTAGTATATATTTTAGATGTATGGGTCCAAGACCGTCCGTTTTCGTTAAAATATTAACGTGTATGCTTCCCTCAACTGCATAAAAATAATATAGATATAAAACTTTTAAACTTAGTGTATCATGTACTAAAATGTAACATGTTATTTATCGACTTTAATTTTTTTAAATTGACGACTCATTTGAGCCTGAGGTTAGCATATTTTCAAACATTTTATGATAATTTAACAACACTATATACAGAGGGATTTACGACAAAAATAGGTCGTAAGACGCTTTGCGATACGGCCCCTGGTTCGTTTCCTGATCGAGGCTCTTAATACCATTCCATTAAAATTTGACAATCGTTTCGACTTCTTCCGGTGCAGGTGCCAACTCTTTGCCGTAAGGCTAGCGGTCATAGATAAAATAGGAAAGCTGGACAGGTTTACCAGCCGGTGTAAGTAACTAAAATTTCAGAAAATGGCTTGTGGCAGGAATTTATTATATTGGTAAAGAAAAGACTTATTAAAGCTGATTAATAAATAACTGAACTCCTGTATATGCACATATTTATATCTATTTTAAAACCCTCAACTAATAAAATTAATATTTAGTTTGAGTCGCGGTTTACGTGCGAATACATTTTTGCTGGAAATTTGGTTAAATATAAGGTGATAATAAACATATTTCTGTCTAATAAAATGGTTATTTTTTTAGATATTTTGAACTGCACACTACGCATATACGCAAAACGTCTATCTGGCATTAAGTATAACTTTGATGTAACCCTTCAACGTGTACTCAATTTCGTTAATTTCTTAACTGGTTTTTAAGTAACTAAAATATTTCACTAAAACCACCGGTAATCTAACGGCGACATATTTACCTAACCAACTTTCCTGGAATTTTTATTTCACTGGTTCTTGCTTATCCTTTTTAAAAGTAGCCGACAGTCCCTCCATGTACGATATGAACTCTTGAACAAGGAATTAAAACTGGACCCGTAGGAAACCATGCTTTTACGGGACTGCGGCATAAGCGTAAGTCCAGCGGTGTGGAAATCCAAGTTTATTCCACTTGTTCTCAGAGAAGTGATATCTTAAAATGTACTTAAATATACTTGTCCGGGGTCAAAATGCAATTGTCCAGAAGTTCAATATTTAAACAGACATATTGAGAACTAGGATATTAAATACATGCTAATAATAAATAACTGACCATATAATACAATGTATTTTTATAAAAGATAGCAAACCCTGTTTTCAATATTTCGGCCGAAATGGTGTCCATTCAGCGAACATTTAAAATAAAAACCAAATATAAAAAACTCCTAGACAGATAAAAAATACTTCTATATTTCCTTTGGAATTACATTGAATTACAATGTAGTTCACTGTTGAATTTGACTAAAACATTCAGACATTTACACATTTTAGTCTAGAAATATTTGCAGCTAAAATATCACTTGTCTATGGACAAACGGGATTGAATTATTTTCTTGTCCACAGACATAAATGTACGAGTCAGACAGGTCTGGCATACGAATTCCACACCTTGCATAAGTTCTTTTTAAAACACCGGGTGATGTTCACAACTCAAAATCCAGTCTCGATTTTCTTATAGACGAATAAGACATACCCTGCATCAGAAAGAGATATATCTTACTTTAAATCATTTGAAACCATAGCAACTAATTAAAATGATGTTAACATTTAAATTATGAGCTAATTGAAGTTTTTGGTAATGTATATTTGATTTATATTCGGTTATATAAGGTAACCCATCTCTAAGTTTGGTCAAAACTCCAATTAATTTTAGTCTAGGATTTTTTTTTGTATTTGGTTTTTATTTTAAACGTTCGCTGAATGAAAATGTTAATTTAACTTAAAAAATAAACGTTCTGTTTAATTAAGATAATTAATTAAGAGTATATCAAGTTGAATCTTTTTTCAAATGGAATATATTTGACAAAATATCCTCCCCCCAGAACAGATAAGAACAAATCTATATTTACTCAAGTCATGAAATCGTGTTTACAACGTGTTGATAAATAATAGGGAATTAATAAAAGATGTAAACAAAGTGGTATCAAACAGGGCTAGGAGAGAGAGAAAGAGAGGGAGAGGGGCCGAGACAGAAGTAGACATTTAAAATAAACTCAAAATATAAAACTTCAATTTAAAACATAAAAAATCATTAAAAAAACAATACAAAAAATAAATAAACAGCTATCAGGTGGTGGCCGGTGGCCGCGGGTTAGTCCTCAGGAAACACAAAGTACACATACATGTACACATATATATTACCAGTCAGGAATGGACTTTCAGGCAGTGCGGTTAGTCCTCAGGTGGCAATATATAACATCATGTGTCTTGAATTTAAATTTAATTTAGTATTGTGTAATTGAATATATTTATGGTGGAGGGTTTTTACTTATTTAATATTATTATTAATAATCTTTTTGTACAACGTCATTGAATATGTAATATAGAAATAGGCGTTTAATCAAATGAAGAAGTTCAAGTTTAAGTTTTAATCGTCGACGTATGACATATAATACTTCACAGAATTAAAAATGTAAGAAATGTATGATATAGACGCTCCGATACAAGTCCATGATTTAACAACGTGCCCACTCTTCATTATACAATCTTTATTAACCATAAGTGAATTCAAAGAACCTGTTATTTAAGTCCTTAGTTTCACATATTTTAAAACGTACTAATTTTTCACCATGAACCCTATAAAACACGTCCTTGATTTTACAAATATTACAATGTACTAACTGTTCATCATAAACCCTATAAAATAAAGAAATGAATTTGAAATATTGACATATATGTATAAATGCTTTGTTGGAAACCCTCCTAAATATCTAATGGAACTCCTGTCCACTAAAAAATCCAAACGAGCACTAAGAAAGTCAGCATCGCCAGTAGAATCGAGAATCTTGATAACCTCGGGGTACGAGAATGGTAGGTTGCTATGTGGTTCCTTATAATACTAGAAAAAACATTAACTGACAGAAGCTTTCAAATAACAGGTCCACAGCTTTGGAATTATCTTGATCTCGGGCTAAGACAAAGCGATTCCATCAATATTTTCGAAAAGACTAAAAATTATTTATTTTAAGAAGTTCAATAGTTAATCATATATGTACAACTATGTATAAATTGTATTGTAATTGCAAAACCGCCATTGGTTGTGTTTCAACGTATAATAGACGTTTATGAAAGTAAACAAGTTTCAAGTATATATTACACGTTCATTATTTCAAAAAATCTCTTACATATTTAACAATAATTTTACTTCCTTCCTAAAACTCTCAAGTTTATGTTGTTATTTTTTTCTTGTTTATTAAGTGTCAAGCATTTTTTAACTTACTCTTAAAACTAATATTAGAACAGGTGTTAAAATATTGTAACACTGAGTCAGAGAAGCATCAGATTTATGATTTGATATGTGTTCTGTGTGTTGTTCAAATACTGTGTTGTTTTGGTAGCAAGTCCCCTACATGTTGATTAAATATTTAAACATTTGTCAAGAATAATTTTAGATTTTTAAAAGTGCAGTAGTTTTTTATACTAATTGATTTCAGTTCGATTGCTTGTGAAATAAGTTAATACTACTTAGTTCAATCACTTTCGAGTCCGCTTCCTTGACTCCCAGTACTGAGTTAGTAGGATTA
Source organism: Mactra quadrangularis (assembly GCA_025267735.1). Lineage (NCBI taxonomy): Eukaryota > Metazoa > Mollusca > Bivalvia > Venerida > Mactridae > Mactra > Mactra quadrangularis. The sequence goes on from CM046299.1 coordinate 20,717,735, forward strand.
AGTTTCTTGCTTAAGGAAACATCAGGATAGGTTTTGGATGGGATAACTAGTGATAACCAATGATAAGTTGATCACTAGTCCAACGTCGTAACCATTTGGCCACGCTGGATGTTGATTAAAGATTAAACATTTTTTAAGTATAATTTAAGATTTTAAAAATTGCAGTATATAATTATATACATGTATATACTTTTGTTACCTTCGAGACCGGGGAGCAAAGAACGTGTACATAGTAAACAACTACATTTTATACATTGGCATAACATACATTTACATGTATTTTACAAATTTACATTATACAAAGTACATGTTCAGTAAAAACTCTAAAACCGGACCCTCTTAGTTAAAACTGGAATCCTCTGTAAACCGGATGATTTTAAAAGTCCCGTATTTTCCCCTACTAAATGCATTAAAAATGTCCTCTGAAATCGGAAATTGTAAATTAATATCCAAGCATATATGCATAATGTATGCACAATGGTGTATAAACATAATGATTATAACCTGGCCAGCCAGATATAGTAATTTGAAAAATGTACATTAGAAAATACATTAAAACCAGGACAGACTAAATTACATATCTCAAAGGCCGTGGCCCAGTGGTCACTTTGCTGAACTCTGGGTCCGTCCATCCAGTTATGATTCCTGTACGCGACTGGTCACAACTCTTGCTCGATCAATTTTTTTTTCTAATAGTGTTATTCGTACACAGACTGAATTATTATTTTAATATTCAAAATAACCTGCTAGAGTCTGTGATAGTGTGGAGAATGTCAATTTTTAGTTTTTAAGGCAAACTGGCTTTTAGGTAGTGAGAAATATGAAATAACGTCACAAAAAACGCACTGAAATCGTCTATAACGTTACTGACAGTATAGGCTTTTGTACATCAACTTTTCATAATATTCAACAGTTTTATGTTTTATTTGCACTAAAATTGTCAGAACACTAATTTACTGTTTCCAAAAATTTTCTGTAGAATTTTGTAAGGTCTGCACATAATGCATGTTTATACAGCGGACAGATTCTTACAAAAACCTAAATCAGTCAGAATATTGTAAGTTTTGGAAAAGTGAATATTCTAAGTTGAAATTTTGTGAATCATTTTGAAACAACTTTAAATGCAAGGACAATGGATCTACTTCGTGTAGAGGAGAAGGCTAGTTCTCATTCAATTGAGTTCATGGCAACTGGTCAAGGGAGCGGTCATTATAAAATATTGAAAATATTGAAAAACTGTTGAGAAACTATTCAAAACCAGTCTTTTGTTTGATTTAATCAAGGACCTTATATACGGTTCTTGATTTTAATGAGGGTTCGTCCGCCGTATAAGAATGCATTATGGGTATTCACAGTTGTACACACTTGTTTATAATGTACGTAGCACAACCAATTTTTATGCATTTTGCTGGACTTTACATTTTCTAGCAATTCTCACCAAAAATTAATTCGCTATGAACCTGAATTCTAAAACAATTAATAACAACACATTTACGGCGTTGAAATAAATATATCTTTGAGTAATATTAGTTTGTTTCCCAAAAAATTATTAACCCCCCCCCCCCCTCAAAAAATATTTTTTTTATTATCATAATTTATGTCAATGTTTAACAGTGAATGCTAAATATGTCACGTGTCAAATACAGAACAAACGCGCGTTCAGTAATGATCTCGTCTGCACGCAGACTGTCTGGTATTTGAGGAATTTGATTACGTCATGTGTATTTTGTACTTTGAAAATAATTGGAGCGACACTTTAATTGAAATAATCAAAAGTGCATATTATACCAGCTTTGATGGCAAAATTCACCAGTTTTGACGGCGTGAAATGTTGTAATTGTAGCGTACTTATACTTGTTATGTGCATTTATACTATTTTATAGTCTTTAGTTATTTTCCCCTATAAATAAAGCTTCATTTTTTGTCTGGGTTTTACGCTTTAACTTCACAACTTCAAATTTATTGCGCATGAATATTATTGCATTTTCCTCATTAAAGGTGCGATTGAATTTTGCATCGTTTATTACCACTTTTATTAGTTTTGAACGGCAGCCAACCTACCTAACCAGTGGATGGTTTTTTACAAGTCACGTGATTTACTAACATTGTTACTAAGTTTATATATACAGGCTATTCTGGTGCACAAGTAAGGGGTCCACATAAAAACTAATATGTGGTAAAACAGTATCGCATGTCTCGTATCATATCTATACTCTATAACAACATTAAAATCGCCATATATTCTTATCAAAGGGACACTACTCTTGTAATCATGAGTAATATTAACTCCGATATTCAGTAATTTTTCTTAAAAAAGGTCACCAACATGTCACCTTTACAAGCCTTTGAATTCATTATTTGGAAAGAGTCCGTCAATCTATGATATTGTTTTTCATTTAACAATATATTTACACTGGCTGGTCAATTCACAAATGTTAAGAAATTAAAATCAAACGTATTTCATTTATTTCGTAAAAGTAAATCGTATCGCCAATATTATATATATCAGAGCACAAAAATTGCAGCCTATCACCAGGCGCACTATACACTATATTTGAGACCTTGGGGTAACCATGACTAATACTTTGAGCCTTGACAAACATATTCAGAAAAAATGTCAAATAGCCAATATTCAGCTACGCAATCTAAGAACACTACGAAAATATCTTACCAAAGAATCTACTGAAACCTTGGTACATGGATTAGTGCACTCTCACATAGATTTTTGTAACAGTCTCTACTCTGACATTCCAGCATACCAGATTAACAAACTACAGCGAGTGCAAAACCATGCTGCAAGGGTTGTGTTTAATGTGTCATACCACCATCCCAGTGCTGAACTATTGAAACAACTTCACTGGCTCCCAGTTAAAGCCAGAGTTATGTTTAAAATCCTGATTATGGTCTTTCGTGTCATCACAGGAACAGCTCCAATGTATATAAAGGAAATGTTTAATGAGATTAAATGTCGTTATAGATTGCGATCACAAAGCGATATCAACTTCTCTATTCCCAGACGACGAACAAAACTTGCAGACCGGTCATTAGCTGTAGTTGGTGCAAAGTTATGGAATGATCTTCCAAGTTCTCTCAAAAACATTCAATGTGAAGCATTATTTAGAGCTCAACTCAAAACACACCTGTTCCACCAGTTCCATAATTGATCTGTTAATTTTGACATTCCAAGTCTCACCGTGTTTAGATACTGTATTTTTTTTAACTCTGTACATAGTGCTGTGTTTTAATACTATTTGACATTGGAAGGACTTTTGTAAAGCGCAATAGAATATGTCTACATAATTTTTGCGCTATATAAATGCATTATTCATTCATTCATTCATTCATTCATTCATATTCATTCATTCATTCAATATTATATCGCGAATCCTATCGTATCGCAACTCACTGGAAGAATGAAGATACGTAACCCTAACAAGCGCGACACTGTGGTTCTATAGTCAGTGTAATGAATACTAAAACAAGACTTGCTGACTTGATTTCCCACCTCATGAAAGCTTTACAGTCCAAACAATCTTTTTTTCTACCAGTTGATAATTTTATCAAGGTTCTACGTTCCGATGGTTTAAATTGGCACAACAAAATGAAATATGGTGTTTGTAGGATCAGTTCTATGCCTTCAAAGTCTAAAATATACACCGGTAAAATAAGTGAACGAGGGTATTTGTACTTTGTAGGGCCATGTCTATCCTCTAAAGCCTTTCATATACGAGCAATCAGTCTTTACCTTTATGACGACTGATTAGAACGGGGATAAATTTATTAATAAAGAAGTTGATGGTGATGATGATGTTAATGTTTTATGGTTTTTCTTCCCAAAGGATGAATTATGTGCAGACCCCGAAATGTGACTCTTCATCCCTAAAGACTAATTTTGAATTTGAGATTCATAAATTGTTTATTTCCCAACTCACTTGATACTTATGTTGGGGTTACTTTAATTATTTAAGTTGGTGTCGTACTTACATAATTTATAAATAAGAGCAAGAACTTGCTAATAAAAGTACTTTGTATAAACTTTTTTTCAAAGCTTACATGGTGTAAAATATGTAATGATATTGTCTCTTTTACACAGGTCTCCCAAAATGAAGTGTCACCCATCTGGCAAGCGGTGCCCACAATAAATAATCATAAATTATGAAAGTTTTAAAAAAAAACCTAAATAAAGCTAAAACTCGCATGAAAATTGACTCTATTAAGCTTAGAACAAAAATTCCATTCAATCATGTAAATATCTTTTTTATGTGTGTTTAAGATTTATAGTTGTCTATGAACGTTAGATAAACTTTTCGACAATACATTTAATAATGGTTCTTTTGAGGTGATAAGATTTATGGGTAATGTTTTGTGATAAGGTCTGAAAAGTTAATTCTGATATGTATTGACTGAGTCTTGCTTGCTTTCATTGTTGCTGGGCGTTTTAAAGACTAAATATGTCTGGGAAATTGGTAGAACGTGCCTAAAATATATTAAAAAGCTATGAAATTTTATTAAAGTATATTTCAACCATGAAAGTATGCAAACCGCACATTTATTGTTAAATTTTATTCCAATGTTAGTGGCGCATATAATAAGGGACTTTAGTCAGTTATCTTTCCCTGATAAAATCTGAAGCAATCCAAATTGTAAGTAGGTCATACCAGTTGAAATCCTCGGATTTTATCATTGAATACCTATGTAAGGATAACAAAATATTTCAGCTAATATCTTTCTTGTTAATGAAGATATTAACAGAGGTGATGAAGTTTAGATAGTTCTTTACCCTAAAAAATACTTAGCTTGAATTTCAAACAAATAAAATAATTTACAAAAAAGTAATTAAAGATTAATTTTGGCAAATTGACATTGAAAAGTTAGGGTAAACTCCGAGTAATCCAAGTAATTGGACCTACCTATTTGAAGAGTATGCAAGGGGAAATAACTGACTAAAGTCTTTCATTACCCCGCTGATTTAAATAATGGATATTTGTTTGATAATCACAATATATAAATACGGATGTCTATTCCTATCGATCATGGGTACAGATGTAGTGATGTAAGTATCTAAATAAGTGGGGTTAATGTAACAGAACAGAACATAATATAACTTTATTCACCCAATTATTCACCTAGATTATTTACAGTATGGGGTAGTGTATTATTTTCTGTCGTAATGACATCATAAGGTCATATTTGTTTTATAAATGCCATGATCCACACGCGATATTGTATATGTGTATTTTTTTCTATAAAAAAATAATCATCAAGTGACACAATGTGCATTCTATATCGAAGCAGATATTTTCAAAATACACGATTCTAAATATCCATATTATTTAATGTAAACAAAATGGATGCTAGGATTCAGTAATTACAATATATAACGTCAAACGTTTTATTTTCTTGTTGACTTATGCCTTATCATCAATATTTGTAGTGATTGGACAATGGATCCTGACACTAGTTATTATTATATGTACAATGTATTCTTATGTCAATGTCAGAGTTTTATTATACGAATAATATAATATTATATAAATGGGTAAAATAATGATGTTTTATTTTTTTTAGAAATAAGGCACAGAACACAACAAAACAGAACAGAATTTTATTTGATAAACGTGTACATAGCTATGATTTTGTACATTATGTACAATAAGTATGAGCAAAATTGTCAATGTTTCTATTTGAAATTGAGAATGGATTCGTATTTAAGGTAATTGACACAAACGAAATTCTCAACTTTTTGAATTAAGATTATAAATGGTCTGATACATGTAAATCATACAGTTTCATACTGTTTATATAGTTTATTTAATTCAAACCGGAAGGTCATAGACCCATGCGGTCAACATATACATAAATGTGACGAATTGGGTGAAAAAATAATTAACATATAAGCATCATATAGATAAAAATATAAATAATATAATATATGATTTGTCAATCAATAGATGTATTATTAAGGTGATATAAAAATAAAAGTTCAATATGACAATCAAGTAAAAGTAACATATTAACCGTCGAATATGTCATATTGCTAAATAGATGAGATATACAATGAGTATGAAGTGATTTCGTGTTATATAAAACATTCCGTATTCAAATAATATTGTGTTTTTCTTGTCATTGCTACTACAGTTTTTGGTCATTAATTTAAAATAAATTTGTAAAATATTATACATTTAACTAGAAATGTTCATTGTGCTAGAAAATAATCTACCATTGCGATAGATTTGCAAGAACAACAGCACTCATGTAAAGTGCGGAAACAATAACTGCACCAATTTCATTCTTTTAATCGATCTATGGATAATCAAAATTGATCATCGTATTTTAATTATGTCTTTTTTGTCGTTCTATCCTATCCAACATACGAGTGACTCAATTTTCAAGCTTATTACTTCCTATTTTATCCTTACAAAATTAACATCTACGTGGGTTTAGGATTTAAACTTAAAATTTGGATCTTTTGGGTTTAAGCTAAACTATGACTTTTGGGGATATAATCCAGGTTCGGACTCAACTGCTCCTAATATAGTATATAATCTTGATGCTGCAGCTCATGGATCCTTCAAGACGATATCATTAGATTTTAGATAAGGTTGAACAAACCAATAATTTGATTTATAAATTGTGGGAAAGTTATTATGAATATAAACATATTGTAACATTACTGCAATAAATTTGGTATGACAATAACTTTGATTATAATCGAGCGTTCATGTGCTTATAAATGATTTAATTTAGTATATATTAAAAATGTATTTTATTTTAGCGCGATTGTTAAACAAGTTTTTACAACTAAAGCTACAGTCCCATAAACATAAAAATAGCCGTGAGGGCACCGTACGGGCGCCGTACAATCAAGCTCCGCAAGGACCCGTACGAACTATTGCGACCGTACGGACTGTTACGTTTTTACCAGAGTCCGTGAGATGAGCAGAGGATACACGTATTAGTTTCAGAGTCAAATCGTGAACAAAATCGTGGCCGAGTATGGATTAAACTTGCATATCTTCCAGCTACGGCTCTGTATGGGTGTGTTGTTTAGTACTATGTGCGTACCGACATCTTGATACGCAAGGCTTTCCATGGCCTAGGTATGTTTGCACGTACGGGTCCGTAAGAAGCCACGATTTTATGGGACTGAGGCATAACATAAATCACCCCGAGTCCATTTCTGGTCCCTCTGCACTGAATTAAGTTGCTTAATGAAAAAACAACGTAGGTTTTAGATGTGATTTTAGTAAACTCGGAGCTGATAAGCAATCAAAAGTCGAACCACTTGGCAAAATAATGAAACCCATGTAATAATAAGTCTATTCCGTCATTGTAAATATAGTTTAAATCTTACTTTAAGAATTTCTTATTATTCAATTTTATTTTTTGTAGAAGGCGCAAAATTTAAAATATACATTTTTATAAAATATTTAGTTGACATATTGTATTAATATTCCTATAATTCAAACTTATATGAAACTGATATATCATTTAATTTTAATTATTTAAAAAACAATAAAGTATAATTATGTAAAATATAATTTACATTTTAGGGGTAAAATGTTAAGAGCAAAATTCATGGGAAAAACACAATACTTAAATCTGAGTTAATTTGGTATTATATATAGAATACAAGTAAATCAAACAGTTTAAAATTTCTTAAATTTATCAAAAGTTTTTCTAGACTGCTTTTGATGTTAAATATAAAATATATGTAAAAAGTAATACTCATTATGTAGTATAGGTAGATGCTCTCATTTTTATGCATGTGTTTGTGTGTGATAAAATTTGATACAATTATACAATGACTGTACATGTTTTCTGAGACTTACAAGTATTTTGCAAGTTTTGTACTAGCGTTGTTAACTATCATCTATGACTTATTTATTGCTGTAACTTACAATTTATTTGATGATCTTAGTTAATATCTTTATCCCCGTTTTAGCCCACAAGAAGTACACGAAAATAAGTAAATAGATGCATATCTCAAAAAAGCAAGAATAAATTAGGTACAACTTCATTTGCTGTCAATTTTCGTAGAACAAAATTTCAAAAATAACATTCAATCGTGATGATGATGATAATGGTGATTAGTTTAAGGATTAATAAAGATCCGTCTTCTCCATAAGGATGCATTATGTGCAGACCCCGAAATTCAATCTAAATTTTTTTACATTACAAACTCGTTTCGAATTTATTTTACAACACATTAATGCGTAAAAGTGTTTAAAGTATCTATGACTGATGAACATAATAGTTATTTCAATATTGATACAATGTACGAATCAAAATCGAGACAAGTACAAGTTAATAAACACCATGTTCCTAGACTTTACTTTTCAAACATTTTAAATTTTTTAAACACTTAATTTTCAATTACTTTGCTGTCTGTGAAATCACAAAGACATATTTTACAAAATTCCTTTACGCTATGGCCATTACAATGCAAGATAAGAAGAATAGTATAAGCTTAAAAAGGAATAGGAATTCCAATAGTTATAGATTTATACCCTTTTACTCTAAATATTTAACTTACCAACGTATATTTAAATACTCGTTCAAACATCCAGTATACATTAGTTAATGAGGACAAGCTAATATATCTATTTGTGTAATAGTCTTCATGATAAACTTTCACTAGCACTGGACATTTGGACACTGGACAATGAAAATACAGTAAAGTTCCGCTATAATGACCACTTTAGTTATTTCAAAATCATGCGATTTTTGACAATAATTAATACCTAAATGCTTAATGTATGAACAAATGGGTCTCTATAATAAGACCGTCTTGCTATTAAGACCATCAATTTGCTGGTCTTAATAGCGAAACTTTACTGTACTTATATACTGGACTTAAAAAAAATCTCTGAGACGTGTTAAAATATGATGTCCATTCTAATGATTTAGAATAATATACCATCAAATCAAATAAACAATCTACATGTGATAAAACATCTTAAGTAAACATATTTTTTACAAATTATTGCCCTGTTTTTATTTATATGTGAAATTTCTTATCAATTATTTTTATTGCATTAGGAAAATAGTGGCGGTAAATATTTGGATTTCGCTGGACTCGGTCCGCCGTCCGCCAGCTTAATTCAAAGACTGTGTAAGACTCCACCAAGTTAATGTAACTGTGCAAATATTTATCATGTATCTTTAAAACATTCAAACTACTACCTGGCACTTAACTATGTTCTTTTATTTTCATTTCAATTTTGTAAACAATAGTCAGTTTTTAAATGTTATCGTTTTACTGTAAAATTACATATACATACTTTAATGTATGTATATATGTAAAGATATGCACATTCACTTGTGTATATGTGCACATATATAGATATACATTGCATCCACTGTATCTTGTATAACATGTTCAACCAGTAGCCTGGTATCATATCAACTTGTTTAATAATTGCTGTACCTTATATCACATAATTGTGTTAAGAGTAAATAAATAAACTGAAAACCATGTTCAGTAAAAGAGCTTCATCTAAACAAGGAAAAATAAATAAAATGTGGGACAATAGCTTATAATAGCTTATTTTATTGCTTATGTCATATTTTGACTTACAAGTTTGTATCGCGTGTCTTGTTAAACTATTTCACATTTAATTTTCATTGCATATTTAAAAACAGATTCAGCAATGAATTGAAGATTGTCGATTTCCAAAGAAAATATTTATTATATTTCAAAATAACACTTTTATTTCTCTAAAACTAGGTTGTCTGGCTTCGATATAATATTTTCTTTCATAACTCTAAGTATAATGATATACACGTATATCATGTTGATATGAAACATTGTTTATTGCCAATAACGTTCCTTCAATCAAGTTATTTTGGCAAAATTTCATTGTAGAATTTATAGCACGTTTTCACTGAGCGTGTCTCAATGTAGGGAAATATGAGTAAATATATGAAATATAAAAGTTTAGGGTTTTTTACTAATTTATTTTAGCTCGATTGTGAAACAAGTTCTTGCAGCTTATATTGATCACTTTTAAGTCCGCATCCTGATCCCCCAGTACTGAGCTAGTAGGATAAAGTTTCTTGCTCAAGGAAACAACGAGGTAGGTTTTGGATGGGATTCGAACCAATGCGGAGCTAGCTATCCAATGATTACCAGTCCAACGTTCGTAACCACTCGGTTACGCCCGCTCGTAGTTTTTTACTTAGTCCTTAAGTGAAACGACTATGTGCTACTTGCGGTAAATTGATTATTTTAATGCAATAAGTACGATGGCAAGTTAAATAACACTGAATATAACAATCATGGGCTGATCCAGCGGGGGGGGGGGGGTTTCAGGGGGGTCAGGACCCCCCAGAATTTGGAAAATGTACCTGTCCATTGGTGTATTTCTTGACTGTAAGTCATTTTTAAGAAGCATGAAGCAATTTTTCTCGGTTCTTAACATAGATTTAATGGTTATGTAGTTATTATTATTAATACATGTATGTTGCGTTTTTCTGTAAAATGTAAAAGTTCGGACCACCCCCCCCTTAAAAAAACTCCGACCTCCTCCCTAGAAAAGTCCGGACCCCCCTAGAACAAAAAACCTGGGTCCACCCCTAACAATAATAACAACAACTGCTTATAGCTTCATGAAAACACGTGTAAAACATTCAGCTTCTACTGTATTTTAATATATAAAGCACCATTCTATTTAATCATCGAAAGTATCATGAAATATGAATTCGTGATACTAACTATACAATCTCTTTTGTTCATTGTTAAAGCATATCGACATTTTTACTCGAATAATAGGTATCAGATATGTAAATTTTGTCCATACGGGGCATGCACAAAATTGGCATGTAAGTTATTGGTCAATAGCCTTATTAGGGATTTAAAACCAAATTCAAAGTGACATATGAAATATAAAATCGTATGATAGGGACTACAATTGAAATGAGGATTAAATTCCTTTTTTTGTTCCATCCCTGTATTTCAATATACATGTATTCGACATGCTGGTCTTTAAAAACAATCCCTTGCAATGGAAACTCGTACAGTTTCGTCTTAAATTTAGTAAGCAACAATAGATAACTGTATTTACAATTTCATCTAAAGCCGCCCGGCTACCTCAGTTGGTCTACTGCAAGTCTACTGATCGAGGGGTCGTGGGTTCGATTCCCAGGCGGGGCATACTTTCGTGGAGTTTGGTCATGAAATTATTTCTACGGCCATTCTCCCTCCTACCAATGATTTTTAATTATGTAGGGCAGTTGTCAGTCACTGACGAAAGTATGTGCTTAGTAGTTGGTTAACTGCTAAATCCAGAGATTTAGCCTTTCCAGGAGGAGTGAGTAGGTTGACTGACTGCCGTTATATGAACTATAAAATGTGTTGCTACGGCGTTAAACCCAACAAAACAAACAAACAAAAACCAATTTTATCTTATTAATCGTGCACTTTTATAAACTGTTTTATGTGTAACAAGTTTTCAGATTTACTTATCCATTTCGGATTAGGTTGTAAATGTCTAATAGAGACAAAGGTGATTTTTTTCATGCGCCCCATATACTAAATTCAGTACTGATTTTCACAGCTTTGAAGCCCGTGGTTCAGTCGTTCTGGCAACTGTATGATACAATGTATGACTGTAGTTATGATACAAGAATACAAATGTAGTATGTGAAATTATCAAGTGTCCAGTTGCCCGGGACAACTATGTTTTATTTCGGTTATCCAATAATTTATTTTGGGCAACCAAAATCTACTAACTAGAAAATTCTGTTGAAAGAAGAGCTTATGACTAATTAAATTGAAACGAACATGCTAGTACAATCTAGACAAGTCACAAAATGCCTCTTTAAAGGCGTGTTAATATTTCCTTTACATAACAATCAACTGAATCGGTTCATAAATTAATTTATAATTATCAGTAAACTTCAAAGTTGTGCTTATTAAACACATGAATTTCACAATTCAATTGAAAATTTATCTTAGAGAATTTTCTTTAAACACGTGTAAGTTGTAATTTCCCTGCAGTTGTCAACCCAAAAGTCAAATACAGTCTCATTCAAATTGTGTAGAAAGGTCTAAAATCTAAAATTTGAAATGACCAATAATAATTATTGAGTCTTTCGACGTTGCACATCAAGAATCCATCTAAATGCTATCATAACATCTCTAAAATAAACAAGAAAAACAAACATAAATTAAGCACAGTTTTTTAATATTCAAAAGAAATTCAGGATATTAGAAGTGTATGTGGTAGGAAACACAAGTATGTGGTAAGTAATACGATCAGGTGTTAGAATTTCATGGTTAGGATAAAATATAAAAGAATACAAAAATCTCCAAAAAACAAAATAATCTACATCATCATGAGCTTCGTGGAATGATTGAAACCGCCGTTATATAACCAATACAATATGTTGCTACGGCGTAAAAACCCAACCAACATTGGTTATAAATCAATTAACTATAATTTGAATACTTATAATTTATGTAACAGTTTAGTTATAACACACACATCAACATAGTTGTGGCAGATTTATATAATATATTTTAACAATTATACCACTCAGTGATGGTGGTTAGATATGTGGTTTTAACATTTTAATTGTAGGTGCTTAATGGAGTTTCCTGCATTTGTTGCTTACTAAATAAGTTTTTTGTTGCTTGACAGAATTTTCATAATTATATGGTGCCAGCGCTACTCGATATTTAAACCAATATGTACGACTTTTGGGGCATTTGGTGATTATAAAGTTATCCGCAGAAAAGAAGACAATCTTATCAGTTCCGTTTTGTCGTATAATCTAGGCCATGAAATGCAATGTCATATGTTTTCGCGACCCTAACCAAATAAAAATTTGTTGCATATCGCCAAAATTCATAGAAAATACATGTACAAATCTAATTCAAAGAGAAACGCGTTGATTAAAATTAACTTTCCTCCTTTGTAAATATTTCTATTGTGGTTTGTTTTTGCTGTATCTTTTTTTTATTTAACGTCGTATTCAACACATATTTAGGTCATATTTACGACGGCCAGCCCTTCCTACTTTAGGTTTCCTGGACACTTTTCTATCACCAGTACTAATTTACCCTACCACGAGGCTGACAACTCATGTATAGGGTATGACTTACCGCGACCGGGCTTGAATCCGCGATCTCCAGATTTGAAGACAGACATGTTAACCGCTACGCCAGGCCGCGGTATCTTGAGAATGGCGGAGAAACGCGTATAAAAAATTAAATAAATATATATATATACATGTACATGCATGTATGTGTCGCAACTATTCCACTGAATAAAGTTTCCATAAATTTTGTGTGTACACTCACTAAAGCGATATATTTGTACTACACTGCCCTCAAAGAGTTCCTTCGCTTATTCACAATTGATATTGTACTAAATAGAATTCCAAAAAATTGTAAAACCAGTTTATTGTTAAATGATTTTCAATTTAGCTATTTCTAATTAGTACATGTGCAGCCCGGATAGCTCAGTTGGTAGCGCACAAGTCTACTGATCGAGGAGTCGTGGGTTCGATTCCCGGGCGTGGCATACTATCGCGGAGCTTGGTCATGAAATAATTTCTACGGCCATTCTTCCTCCTACCAATAATTCTTAATTATATAGGGCAGTTGTCAGTCACTGACGAAAGTATGCGCTTAGTAGTCGGTTAACAGCTTAATCCAGAGGTTTAGCCTTTCCAGGAACAGTGAGTAGGCTGACTGACCGCCGTTATATGACATATACAATGTGTTGCTACGGCATTAAACCCAACAAAAACAAACAGACAATAATTAGTACATTTGTCATATGGACATGCAATAACAAAATTATCTCAAACTTGATATTGGTTCATTGAGATACATTGACCATTGTTTCGGAGGCTGACATATAACTTTAGCTGTAAATTAAAAAAAAAAAAAATGTACCAATAGAAATTCCATTTCCATTGCATGAATTATGAAAGAAATAAACAATAACATAATAATTTTTCAAATTTGAACTCAGAAATTGTAGCAACTGATTTATTGTACTGCGTAGAAACTTTTGGAGGGCAATATAGATATCAACCATCAAAAATATTTTTCTTGTAAGTACGGGACATCTCTGTCTGAAGTTTTTATGTACCCTAGACACCGTTCTATCATATTTCCTTACAATTATATAATGTAATATTTCATGTCTTAATTCTTTTTTAACGTCTGTATTCCGTGACTTTACTAATGTAGTTTCAATAGAAACAAAACATTTAAATACAAAATCATTAATTGAATGTCTTGATGTCCTTGAATTCGACTGCATTTTTTATGTTTGCGTTTCAACGCTCTTCTGAAATATAATGTTTAAACAAACTGAGGGGTATTTCTTTTCTTTCATACTCTGATCATTTTTTGTAACCAATAGGGTATGTCATCTTTTGTGCAAGCAATATTTCAAAGGATATCACGCAAAACCTAAGAAAAAGGTTTTAAATTAAAACTGACAAAATATACTTACGTAATATATTTACGTTTCAATTGACACACTTTTGGTCTAAAATTGATCAAACAACAGAATGTACAATAAACATAAGACTACCATCTAAACATTTTCAAAACACAAGTGGACGTATTTAGACTTATGCCTCAGTCCCAAAAAATCGTTGCGGACACTTACGTGCAGACAGCCGTAGGCCGTGGGAAGCCTTGTGTTATAAGGTGGCGATACGCGCATAGCACAAAATAACACACCCGTAGCTGGCTGATGTGCAAGTTTAATCCATACTCGGCCACGATTTTGTTCACGATTCGATTTTGAAACTGATACGTGTATCCTGGGCTCATCTCACGGACCCTGGTTAAATGTAACAGTCCGTACGGGTACACATGAGTTCGTACGGGTCCTTGTGGAGCTTGATCGCACGACGCCCGTACGGCGCCCTCGCGGCTATTTTTTTGTTTATGGGACTGTAGCTTTATAATAGGCAATTTAGTACTCCATACATTATCCAAACCTTGCGTGGTCCTATCAAGAGTTCGTATTCAGTTTAAGGGATAAGGATTTTGGGACTTCTTAGCGATTATCATTGTAATTAAGATTGTCATAAGATTGGCAATAGACGTCTGGTTTTATTCAATCCTAAAATTGATACGAACTTAATGAAATCTCATTGAATCCACACCCAAACCAACTACAATGTATATGCACTGCCCTCCAAAAGTTCCACCACACGTTCACACTTTACATTGTCTTAAATTGAGTTCCAAAAAAAATTATATAGCAGTTTATTGTTAAATGATTTTCTTTTTTTCTTTTTAGAAATCTGTACATTTTTCTTTTGGATATGAAATCACAAAAAATATCTCAAACTTGATAGTGGTTCTATGAGATACTAGTAACATTTGCCATAATTTTTCAGGCTGGTAGATACTTTTGACTGCAACATTGCAACAAAAAATTAAATGTATCAATAAGAATGTGTTTCCATTGCATGAATAAAAATTAAAATATGAAGGAAAATAGAAATAATGATTCTTAAAACTTGAACTTTTATGTAATAGTAATTCAGTTAATTGTTCTGTAAAGGAACTTTTGGAAGGCAGTGTATACCTTGTAAATAACAGCTCCTTTCGATTTAAAACTTCCAAATTACTTAGAATCATGTGTATTTCTTTTTATAACTGTTTTAGCATGGTATAAACAGAGAAATATTATTTTTCAATAATCCGATAAAATTTCTGTTCTCTTTTCAGACTTGAATAACCATGGCCTTTCAAAGATGTAACAAGAAACCTAGTTGGGGTGAAGAAAGTCTGCTTGATTGGGATGTTAGCGACTATGGTTGAATACAAGTATTGAGTTTCGACTCTTATTAGCAATAGTTTCACTAAGGAATGTCTTCGACTTGGGACTTTTGCTTAGTTTAGACAATGACAATCACTGGCCGATATGTCTTCATTGGTTAAAGAATGAAAACTACCTGATTTGATAGTCGCCATCTTACAGCATTTAGTCACCTGTTTTATCCAGGTAATGGACCTACTTGGGAGTTATAATCACAGTTTTTTTTAGGAATTTACTGATTTTCACTAAATTAGTACTAGAAATTTGTGGATTTGAGACAGTTTTACATCATTTGATAAAACAATTCCGAGATTTGAGACACCCACTCACCGAATAGATAGGAATGGAACATAAAAAGCATATCAGGACCAGCAACAAGAATTCCACTGATTTGAAATACACATGTATTTATTAATTAACGGAAAAAAGAACAGAAAATGCTCTGATTTGATTTTATTATCTTACTAGTTTGTTACGTTGTCAATAAATGGCAATACAAGGTTAGTTGGAAAAAAAATGAATAGACACGATTTACTATTGTTAAATCTTTGTCCCGTATAGTGAAGTACTAAGAACAACCACAGTTCAGTTTCTACGACTTTTATTGCAGTAAAATAAGTGTAACTTTCAGTCTGCTGTCCACTACTGTACACACTCTCTCACATTTCCTAAGTCTTATATAGTATTGAGGCTTATGTAAGTATTGAAATTGGTTTATATAACTGTCTAGACCAATTAATACCACTAATAAATATTACATGAAAAATTATGTATAATATTAACAACATTGAAGAACATTTGAATAACATAAGTAATTAAGAACAGATGTTTATTGAAAGGTACCCCAATATCTGACAAAATCGTCTATCAACTGTGACACATGAATGAATTGGTAGCTAATGACCAATGTAATATTATGTAAATAGTCTTATGAAATGTTTCAATCTTTGACAAATATTTGACATTACGCCACATCTTATTCAATCGCCAGTGACGCATACACAAACCCCACTGGTTTAAATACTCACTATAATACTTCAATACTCTTGGTTGTTAAAAATAGATATCCGTACATGGCGAGTATTATCGAACAAATATCGAGTATTTAAATCAGCGGGGTTAATGATTACGCTTCTGACAATTGAATAAAATTTAGCCATACCGTGTACCTTGCTAAAAAGGTCATTGGATCTTGCACATGGGCTTATCACAACATACTAAACCATGGAATCAAATCTTGGGACCAGTTAAGTTTGAAATTGATGTTTCAATGGCTAGATTTAAGTGGAGTTGTATTTATTAAAGTTTGACGTGTAAACCTCACACAGAGAGAAAATGTAATTTTGTAGACAAGACAAATGTTTCGAAGGATTTATAAATTAGTGTAATGAGATAGACAGGAAGCCATACATCAAACCAACAAAGTAGCTACTGGCAAACTAATGTTTTATAGAATGATACATTTTACTATATATAGATAGTTTGTGAATTATTTATATTTGTCTTTGTCTTAAAGGTACTCATTCACAGATATCTACTTGAACATCAACTTTTTCTGAAACTATAAAAACTTTTTAGGAAACTTTTTTTTTGAGGCAGGAAATTAGTGATTTGATAATGAAAATTTTAGTGCAAATTGACATACAACTACAAATGATGGTGTTTCAAGTAGTTAAAATTTACCCCGTATGTCACGGTATAGACAATTTTAGTGCATTTTTGTGACTATTATAAATTTATTGTATATATTTTGCAATCTATTAGTCAGTTTTTCTAAGATATTAAGAATTAGTTTTTGACACAATTACAGACACTGAATGGCATTTTGAAAAAATAGGAATATCTTAACCAAAAGTGTGAACTAGTACCTTTAAATGTCTCGCCTATTTAATTGGTTGGTGGTATATTTAGTAAGTCGTAATTTTGAACTCAATTGAAAGGCAAAGAGAGTGACTGTGTCGAATGAATTTAAATAATTTACTGCAGTTGTCTAGATTTATCGTTATTTACATTACATAACATAAAATGTAACATGTAAATGCAAACTCAATTCTTAATAAAATTGTTACAATTTAAAGCATGAGTTTTTTCCTAATAAATATATACAGTGCCTATAGCAACTTTATTATCACTCGAGTTTTATACCCGGTCCCTTAAACTTAATGCTAACAAGATGAACTATTATGGACAAAAAAGCAACAAGTGTTGTTTTTTTTGTTAGGTGTAACGCCAACACATTGTATGGGCTAAAAAACAGCGGTCAGCCAACCTACTCACTGTTCCTGGAAAGACTGAACCTCTGTATTAAGCTGTTAACCAGTTATTTGGCACACTCTTCCGTCTGTGACTGACGACTACCCTTCATGATTTAGAATCAAAGGTAGAAGAGGGAATGGCCGTAGAAATAAGTTCATGACCAACTCCACGAAAGTTTGCACCGCCCAGGAATCGAATCTAAGACAATTCGATCAAAAAACTTAGTGAGCAAGAACCGAGGTAATAAAAGCTGATACCAATCTCCATCCTGAGGTACAACCCGGTCTTGCCACACTAATTGCCAGACCATAATAATAATACCAAAGGTTACAATGTACAACGCACACTCAATTGTCAAGTTTATCGTCTATACTAACGCCAAGCATATATAAATATGTTAAATGCAAGACCAAGATCTGTAATATAGTCAAACGTACTTCAGACTTTGAAACAACAGTTCCTCTGATTTTCCATCAAAGACTCGGCACAAGTCACTGAGCAAACTGGGCCAAAAATTGCGCACCACTCGATCCAAGCTGGGCCCAAAATTAAGCACCACACGACCAAATCTTGACCCAAAAAATCGTTGTATATCTTCTTCAAGGGAAAAACGGCATTTAGGTGAAAATGCGGACACGGAACTTTTTGATAGGCATAAGCTCGAAACAAAGAACACATGTAATGGAAAGAATCAACACTATTAAGCAAAGCAATCATATACTTCACTCTCGTGTCTGCTCCTTAAGTTCGATGTTAAGAAACTTAACAATAGACAATGTGTTTAAAAAATAAAGGAATTTCATCGTTTATAAATAAAGTACTTTCAAAATACTTCTGTACAACTGTAACAATATTCATTATCATAATGAGGTTGAGAAATAAAATATTAAAAACTCCAAAGCTGAATTAAAAGCATGGAGTATGTTTTTAAATTTTGTAAAATTCGACCTTAGTTCCCTAGTTCTAATTATATTACGGTTTCAATGTCGTTGGGGGAAAGCAGTGTGAAAACATCTAAGGAACAGTTACAAACAAAAACACAGCAAAATGCAACGAGGGATGTTTAGACATTTAAAGTTGAAGTACATGTATAAAAAGAACGCCTCACACAATCAACAAAACAATGAAGAATGGGTTATTAACGAGTTTCTAACAAAATGATTAACTGTCATTAACATCATTCTAAATTGTGTTTTTATAAAAGAGTTAAATCATTTTGTTACTTTCAAATTATCAAAACCAGTGGTGTCGACTAATTGCGCTTGTAGTGAAGTTTTAATCGGAACAAAACAACAAGTTCCGATTTTACAGGTCTCCGAGTTTCTTAGTATTCGGTTGTTAAAAATGGAACTACGAGAAATCAAAGAATTAAGGACTTTTGTCAGTTATCTTTCCCTGATAAAATCTGAAGCAATCCGATTGGTAAGTAGGTTCTTACAGTTGGAATCCTCGGATTTTAACATTGAAGTCCTATGTAAGGATAACAAAATGTTACATCTAATATCTTTCTTGTTATTGAAGATATTAACAAAACTAGTAAAATTTAGATAGTTCTTTACCCTAAAAATACTTAGCTTGAAATTCAAACAAATTAAATGATTTACAAAAATGTTATTTAAGATTAATTTTGGCAAATTGACATTAAAAAGTAAGGGTAAAATCCGAGTAATCCAACTAATTGGACCTACATATTTGAAGAGTATACAAAGGGGAATAACTGACTAAAGTTCCTAATTATGGTATTCTTAAGAATTTAAATTGTTCAAGGTGCAAAGTATTTTATTAACACAGTGACACGAATCACCATCCAGGTTCACTTTTTATTTTTAAAAAAAGTACCGATGAAATCATAAAAAATAATATTTTTTAACAAAAGAGGTGTTATCACAAAAAATCTCCGAACGTTGCATCTTAATTTGATTAAAACACTCCAGCATTAACACAGCTTTTGTTGTCTTGACAATTAAGTCTAACTGTATTTACATAAATATTCTTTGATCTTAATTATCCTCTAATTATACCTAGCAATTAATAAAGTGAAAATGACTTCTAATAGTTCGAGACTTGTGTTAGCATCTTAGCTCCAATTTAGATTAATCTTTAAAGCCAAGACTCTTAGTTATAATGAGATAACTGGTCCGATAGTCTTTCTTAATAGGTGATACCATATCTCAGAGTTCTTTTATCTTTTATAAAAAAAACCTGTTTTCAATATTGCATTCTCGCGACACTTAAATTCCTACTTTTCCTTCTTTGTTTTTCATTTTTCGTTTTTAAATTAGCGTTCATTTTCTCATTTTGTAAATTAAATCAAAATATCAGTAATTTTCTTTTGTTTTAACTAAATGAATATTGGATATTTTTATCGATCCTATCGTAGTTTAGAGCCCTTTTTACTTTGTTGTCTAATTACCATTCTTCATTGCTTGATTTTCTAATGATTTTGTATGGTGGAAATATTTAACAGTCGCGTCAAATGCATCAAAAAGAACTAAAGATTTTAATCCACACACCGCAATAAGTGGGCGGAGAAACAAAAGTATAAAAAGCTCATTATGTGAATAATTACAAGTCAAAATTGAAAACCACACACAGTGTTTTTGTTGATGTATTGATTCACTAGAGTAAACCACAATGTATTGATATGATGTTCGATTAGACTGATTTGTGGAAGTAAAACCATTCATTACGATCAAACTCAATTTTTGAAGATTTTTTGGGATAGTTTAAATCTCCACCTAAGTTTTAGTTTATAGTAATTTATTTAAGCTCATTGTGAAACAAGTTCTTACAACTTAGATTAATAACTTTCGAGTCCACTATCTGGTCTCCCAATACTGAGCTAACAGAGTTGAAATTGTAATATAATACGTGGGGTTTTCATGAATTTCCCGAATTTTGACTTTCAGGTGGAACAACATTAAGAAGAAAATTGATGAAAAGCAGTAAGCATCTGCTACAAATTGCTGTTCAGTCATTAAAAACAACACAAGTACAAAAACAAAGACATAATGTTGACTTATAATGATAGGGTACTTGTTGTTTGTTCCCTCGTCCGATGTAAGATGTGTTCATACAAACACAAGCCAGTTTATATAATTCCATCGGTGAAAATTTTCAGTATTAATACTGATTTCAGTATTATGAGAATGAATTACTCTTTGTAATTTATATTTACTTTCATCTTCCACCCATGTAATTCTAATAGTAGTAACTACAATTTCTAAGCTAAAGTTCTTGTGGTCACTGTCTTGTAGTGTCTTGATATTAACACATAAGGAAGATATCAATCTGATTAAATCCCGATCTAAAATTTTCCGCTCGCCTACTCGCAAATTTAGAACTGGCCTTTTTCAAACGAGGGTCACGTTCAGGTGACCTTTTCTCATCATAATATTCATGACGAAATTGGTATGATACGTAACTTGTTTACATCGTCTACGTCACGCAATTTGAAATGAGCCGTCCAATCGCAGACTGTGAATAATACCGCTGT
This sequence comes from Mactra quadrangularis, assembly GCA_025267735.1. NCBI lineage: Eukaryota > Metazoa > Mollusca > Bivalvia > Venerida > Mactridae > Mactra > Mactra quadrangularis. Next base: position 20,739,287 of record CM046299.1, read on the forward strand.
TGAATTAGCTTGCAAACCTTGGTCTAAAATAGAAATTACGAAATCAAAATGTTATTAATAGTGTTTCGTCTAGATCAAAGCTACGCATTGAGTGGTCGTCACAAAGTTCATCTCGACGTGACCTTCCACGGAGACAGTAGAGATCCTGTACGACAGCGGTCAACAGGATATCTGTTTACGGAGATTGGGAAGATATTTGATGGACAATGAAGTGTTTTTGTGACACCGTTTTGTTATGTATTTTGTATATAAAGTCTAACTGTATGTATACTTGCTTATGAAAAACAACAAGGGACTTTAGTCAGTTATTTCCCCTGTATACTCTTTAATTACGTAGGTCTAATTAGTTGGATTAATCGGACTTTAACCTTACTTTTTAATGTCAATTTGCCAAAATTTATCTTAACTAACTTTTTTTGTAAATCATTTAATTTGTTTGAAATTCAAGCTAAGTATTTTTAGGGGAAAGAACTATCTAAATTTTTATCACTTCTGTTAATATCTTAATTAACAAGAAAGATAGTAGATAAAATAGTTTGTTATCCTTACAGAAATTCAATGATAAAATCCGAGGATTCCAACTGTAAGGACCTACTTACCAATTGGTTTGCTTCATATCTTACTAGGGAAAGATAACTGACAAACGTCCCTAATTACAATAATATTACTAGATCTGGTCAATCTTAGGGTTTGTGTGATATAGTTGTCCTAAGAAAGGCATGTATCTGCATTTTATTTTTCATACATGTATGTTTTACTATTGGTTATACATTGTACATGTATGTAAATAATCACCATGGGACCCATTCAAGTTTTAATTTTTGTTTATGTATGTCTGTTTATATTTGATAATATCATGTTCACTGAATGTGGTGAGGATGACCAAATCACGGAGCACATACTTCAAACCTGTGAAAGACACCACTTGGAAAGCCTAGCAACATGGCCTGCTGAGACAACTCTACAAGAGAAACTGTATGGTACTGTAGTTGAACTCAGACGGACCGTAAAATTCATTCATACGACTGGTCTGACTGTGTAGCCGTGAACGAAAAGAAGACTGAATGAATTTGTACATTTTATTTTGTTCGCCATAAACATATATAAATGATTAGCGCAATAAATGTTGTTGTTGTTGTAATTATCAATTCTAATTAAATTAAAGATGCATACACTTAACGCAAAAGGCCTATAAACCATGGGGCATCTAAAATAACTATATAGCTTCAACAATATTATACATAGATATCAACAATATGCAATATAACAACAATAATTAGTGAAGTGACTTCTACATTGGTCCTATGCCTGGGAACAGCTTACTTTGAGTTTTCTGGAGATCTATAATACATTACAGTAATTTTGCCCGAGTAAATCATTTAAATGCTGACAAAATGTGTGAATTTCTTACTAGTATTTCCCCCCTAACAATAATGACTCTTAATTTTATGAGCATCGAAGCCTAAGACGTAAATGTTAATACACAAATGAAATGGCTTTTGTTAAGTACTTTCGATCCCTAGTCTGAGGCAAACTGCTTTTTTTGTTCACTTGAAGTGTGAATTACGTTATAGCCCCAAACAACAACGAGAAACAATGCATGATTTCCGAGAAATCCGAAACGCTTGACTGAAGTGAGACTTAAGAATGGGCCTATTATAGATCTTTTGTTGTCTCTGTCTACACCAGACAAATAACGTGTTACATTGTAACAACACGGAATCTCAATCTACTATATTCACAGAAAGTAAACGTGCAAGTAAGATTTCAAAGACAGAAAGGAGAAGAACTTTACAAGAATTTTCTTCCGTTCTAATCCTTTCAAGGAATATCTTATTTGTACATTTGTGAAACTTATATATTTTTTGTAATCTTGTAATATTCTGAGAATAAAGATGTTTAAACTAAGGACAGAAAATTTCGGTTATGAAGATCACCTTTGTTATTTCAAAATCATGCGATTTGTGACCACTTATACGTTACAAATGCTTGAAGAAAAATGTCCCTATATCAAGACCATTCCGTTTATAAGTCGATTAATTTTGATGGCCCAGAATGTAACTAACTACTTACTGCACAATTTATAGTTTTAGTTTAGGTTTCATGTTGTTGGAAAATCGGTCTAAGTAAACAAATAAGGTACAACAACTGTCAAAAACACAGACGCAAAGAGGGAGATGGTTTTAGATTTTAAACATTTGTTGAGACGCCACTAACAAATAAGGAAAACAAGAACCTAAGGGGGTGGCCGCCTTGGAGCATTCTCGTACCCAGAATCTAGTAGGACTCTCAATAATAGCTAGTATTGAGAATCTTACTAGACTCTGGGTACGAGAATTACATTGGAGCAGACATTGGCAAAATACTTTTCACTGATGGTTTATACCAGGTTCTAGGATGCACAAACCATCAACGAACATGTTTATATAGAGAACCACGTCTAGAGATCAATGATTGACAGGTATTTCAGCTTCTGACCGAAACAACGATTTCAGAAGAAGTTTTAGACGGCAAAGACACTTGAAAGTAGTGAGTCTAGTTAAGGCATTGGAACTACAATAAATGTCTTCGTATTTAAATTACAAAATGTACGTTGTACATAATAATAATCTATTCACATTCATGAGGTATATAATATGATGGTAGAAAACTTAGACAGAAATATGATATAATTACTGAGAAAGACTACCAGTAACAGAGATGGCACTGGATTAGAGTTAGACCACCTAACAAAGCATTAAAACTGGCGAAAACACAAACGGGTTTCATTTATGTCTAAACTCCATTGTGTTTGAATACTAGCTGATTTCTCTCTGCCAGTCTGCATTACATTTACGATCTGTATTTGATATATCATAGTTACCCTATTTTGTTTTATTGGGTTTAACGCCGTGTCAACACAATTTAGGTCATTTTACAGCGTCCTGCGCACTCAACCTAGCTTTCCTGGACCCTTGTCTATAACCAGTACTCACCTACCCTTCCACAAGACCGAAAACTTCTCCATACATCTTATCAATTGAGGAAATTTGACATAATTGTCAAATTTTCATGGAAGTTATGGCCTCCCCGGGTGGGATTCGAACCCGTACCCCCTTCGGGACACGAGATTCACCCTAATTCCTGTATATTTCGTAATTCGTAGATTTCTCTTCATAGACAAATAATGGAATGACACCATGTAGCACATAAAACAACATTCTCGTATCCAGAGGCTATTAGAATCTTGATAACCTCTGGGTACGGGAATGATAATACAACTGCTTATGACTTACACTTATCTTGACGTAAGAGTTTTAAGAAAAATATTTTAAACGCTAGTTAAGAAGGAAAAATCGAACTGGTGTCAATAAGAATGGTTTGTTTCATATTTTGACAAGGTATTTTGATTTTTTTCATAATTTCATCAACTAACAGAATCTTTGTTTAATTGTCGATTAAAGGGAGGTAAGATAAATTTAAGTCTCTATATTTAATAACACGATTATCTCCCTTTTATTTTGAAATTGTACCAAGAGACTGAACGCAGATCATTAAAATGGACATAAACCATAAAATCGATAACTTTGTTGTAAAAGGAACGAGAAATTCGGATGATTCTGCATTGAATTGTCTGTCGCAGAAGATGAAAAATATCCCAATACAGTTTTGTAACATCAAGTACATGTATACTAAATTCTGAGTAATTCACCACTGTTTTGAAGTGGTAGAAATAATTATCGAACATACAATGTACTTAAATATTTTCTGCTTCTAGAGTAGGATGGACTTTGTCGTAAGATGTCTCTTCATTTGACCTCATGAAACCTCGTAACTTTCAAGTTGCAACAGTCGTACGATATATAACCCAATTAAGACCAAAGCAGACCAAATACAAAGAACAAAAAGCGGCCAGCGCTGTGCCAAATCACATTTGAGGAATAAACCGTCATCAGCGTATACATGTATATTGATTTTGCGACTTCAACGTCGACAAAACAAAATATATGGATGCGTTAATTGTGATCTTTTGAATTTTTTTTTCGATGTGGTGGTCATTCATATAATAATAATGATGGAAAAACTGACCACTTATTGAACTCGGTAAAAAACTACCATTTTCAAAGTACTATAGTACTTTTGTCTAGGAATTGTGTCTAACATTCCACGCTTGTCACCCTTTTAAGCATTTTATACTTGTTCCATTTTTATAGAAAAGTAACCAGGTAATAAAAACATCAATCCAACTTGAATATATTAACATTTATTAAGATAATGTCGTAACAAAGGCGTCTGAACGCAGACAAAATAAAACTTGCTTGAATTATTCAGCGTATCATTGATCGTTCCCATGTGCTTTAAGTAACGATTAAATTTTGTCCAATAAGGTGGATGGATGTATGAGAGAGGCCGTACAAGAAATGAGATTATAAGAATTCCAGACAGAATTATTGGTAAATAATCATCTATTATGTATAACATAGAGATGTGTTCCAATGTTAGTTCAGTACAGAAACTGTAGAATGAATTCTGACAGTACAGTGATAGGTCAACTAGGAGACAAGTATATTGCTTGTTCCTGGAAATTTACATATGAAAGTATAGTAGTGATCGGTCCTTATAATCTGTTTAATAACCTTTACGTATTTTTTTCGGCGCAGCTGTCTAAGCCAACTTTTGACCTATATTTCAACCAATACAATTCGCTCTACCATAGCTGTTTGTCCAATGAAAATCCTTTCCGGTATAAAGAAATGGATAAAACACATGATACCATTGGCTATTTGTGATAAACTGGTGCGTAGCACGTGCAGTAGCTGCTGACTATTTACTCTGTGTATAATGAGTGACTCATTATGCTAATTGATCACACATTCGTCGTGGTACGCCCCTTGCGGTGTAACTAAACTGCGAATATGACTCAGCGCACGCTCGGAATGGGTTATCATTTTGTCATATGTAGGTCGCCATTGATATCAAATAGTTTTATGTTCGCCAGAAAAGTAACATAAATCGTTTGGTCATTCTGGAAATAAGTGATTTTTAATCTAAAATCCATGCGTTGTTATTAAAGATGTTCTTAATTTTAGAATCGGACAGATTTTCCAAATTGACAAATCAGCGAAGTGGCAATATATTCGAACAAAAATTGTCAGTTGAGACTGAATTGCAATTTCGGACAAACTACATTTGACCTATAGTTAATACATGTACGCCGTGCATGACCAACATTTATACATCAAACCGTTGAAAATGAACCCAACAGAGCGCTAGAGATTTTTATGCTTTTAGTCCAATTGTATGTTTTTATGAAATTTGATATTTTGGTACATGCCATTTAATTTCTGTTGAATGCCACTTGAAATTAAGGCATATGTTGTATTTTTACTTTGTATGTCTAAATGTTACCTCCAAAAAATAAAGTTATTATTATTATTATTATTATTATTATAATGCCTGTTCGTTTGTTTGTTTCTTAGCATTTTAATACGTTTTTATGACATTTCATCTACATTTTTCAGCTTGCAATGACAAATTCTGGCTTACACAATATTACAAATCAAACATAGCCGCTATGTTTTATGATATTCATTTACATTTCCAGCTTGCAATGACAAGTACTGGGTTACGAAACTTTATTTCAAATCAATAACTGCTTTTTGACAATTGTTTTTATCTGATGCCCGTTCATTAGAAAAATACATGTATTTCATTGAGACGAAGTATCCCATTATAAATGTTCTATGGTGAATCAGGTCGATACTCAATAGAAGTACTGGTAACCATTAAATGTAGAATGATTGGTTTTTGAAATAAACTGAGTTGACCTACATAGTGAAAATTCGTCTTACAACATTTATTCATAAATATACGTGTAAAATATCAAATTTTGATTCGTTATTAATCAACAAAATAAAATCAATATCAAATGAGACAGGACACCCTGATATGTGACTTTATCAACACTATACGACCAAAAAATCAAGCATATATTATAAAACAAACTCTTATAGATCAAAATCTTCAAAATTGGCATAATTCTTAAATAGTTGCAACAAAGAAATAGATTACTTATTAATCAAAGACAACATTAATTAGAAAATTATATGTTGAAAATTTGTTGAAGTAGAATAGGTAATCATTATTTCCCTATTGACCCGGTGGATGTCATAATATCAATAAAACGACTTGTAATTTATGCAATTCGAGAGAATGGGCTAATGAGTATTATATTTATCTAAGTGACAACAATTTATGATAGACAGAAGAAAATGCATTGATAAATATGTACTTCTATGAAATGCCCACCCCAATCAAGTACAGAAAATTATTAACAAACTCAAATCAATCTGAGTTTAAAAAGTTATGTTTTTTTTTCGTTGAAATTCTACTTACGGAAGATAAACCTTGTAAAGTTATATCTCTATTTCGTTACAAATTTCTCCTATTCAATCACAGGTTTTAAAGTAAAGCTCAAATACAAATTTCTCCCATTCGATCACAGGTTTTAAAGTAAAGCTCAAATACAAATTTCTCCTATTCAATCACAGGTTTTAAAGTGAAGCTCAAATACAAATTTCTCCCATTCAATCACAGGTTTTAAAGTAAAGCTCAAATACAAATTTCTCCCATTCGATCACAGGTTTTAAAGTAAAGCTCAAATACAAATTTCTCCCATTCGATCACAGGTTTTAAAGTGAAGCTCAAATACAAATTTCTCCCATTCAATCACAGATTTTAAAGTAAAGCTCAAATACAAATTTCTCCTATTCAATCACAGGTTTTAAAGTAAAGCTCAAATACAAATTTCTCCTATTCAATCACAGGTTTTAAAGTAAAGCTCAAATACAAATTTCTCCTATTCAATCACAGGTTTTAAAGTGAAGCTCAAATACAAATTTCTCCCATTCAATCACAGATTTTAAAGTAAAGCTCAAATACAAATTTCTCCTATTCAATCACAGGTTTTAAAGTAAAGCTCAAATACAAATTTCTCCTATTCAATCACAGGTTTTAAAGTAAAGCTCAAATACAAATTTCTTCCATACAATCACAGGTTTTAAAGCTCAAATACAACCCTCAGCTTATTTCATGTAACATATATAATTGTTTAATAATAGCATTGGCACAAGTCTTGTGACAAGAGCCCATAACCTATGATCATAAAATAATGTACACTTATGTATACCGGACCGATTTTTAATTGCGTTCTTTGATAATACATGTAATTATTATAAAAGAACTATGTGCGGGTAATTAACGAGTTTAAGGAATCTTGTGTCAATGATAAATAGTAAGAATAAATCAATCACTAAATTTTGTACATGCACAGAAAAACAAAACTTTTTCACATAAACCACATACCTGAAGTCTTGAAAACTTTGGAATATTGTAATCCAGAAAAAGTCTCCAAAACTTTGGAATATTGTAATCCAGAAAAAAGTCTCCAAAACTTTGGAATATTGTAATCCAGAAAAACACTTTGAATTCAATTTTTCACTTTAAAACTTAAAATTATATCACTTAGAAAAAATAGTATAATAAATAAAAAGTCCCGACTCTAACTCACATATTTTGGTAACCTAAAAGCCACCTATTACACAAGAATTAATATACACGTACTCCACGTGCGCAAATTTCTCATTAAGGTTGAAATTTTGAAACCGCGGGTGGGGTATTAAAAATGTCAAGGTCAATTTAGACGATGTTTTCTATATACGGGTGTGTGTATGCAGAATCATATTTTTTCTTCTAGTTCTCATGTAATACTGTTGTAATTTGAGAGATAAAGATTTTGTTCTGTTCTGTTCTGTTCTGTTCTGTTCTGTTCTGTTCTGTTCTGTTCTGTTCTGTTCTGTTCTGTTCTGTTCTGTATCTATGAATCTCCCAATATCTCCAGCACCTACAACCGAGTCGTGACAATGACCTAGAGAACAGTATGCGCGATGTCGAACCATGGGGGTCTCACATTCGATTTTACGATTAAGGCTGGTCTATTTTTCTGTAAGGGAAACGTTGAATGCTATATGCAGCAGTACTGGTAAAAAGGTCCAAGAAAGGCTAGTTTGGGGTGCTGGCCGCTGTAAACTATTAGTTTAAATGTATAATGTTAATCGAAGTAATGTACTTCAAAATTTCATTGCGATTTATACACTTTGCAATATGTCACGTTTTTTAAACATTTGTGTCTGTGCTGAAGTAAAAACGCATGTCTTGATCATGGAAGGTGTCACGTTGTCCCCCAATACATCATAGAAATACTGGCGGTAGCTGTGTGAGAGCAAAAGCCTACTGTTACTGTTCCGGTGATTGTAAATGACATCCTGTCAAGCACCCATGATGATAGGCTTACTAGTTGAAGCTCTTTCAGATATATCAGATGACCATAAAGGACAGCAGCCACCTTGACGTAGGGCTTTTCACAAAAAATCTTACGATAAAAATTATCATAAGTCAAAAGAAAGAAACATTCATAATATGGTCATTTTTTGTCCAATCATTTCCAAATATTATTGAATTATGTATATAACACATAATAATCTTTAAAATATTTTAGCAAAATGTAAAAAGGAAACATTAACATCATCCAAGATGAGTATGGTGCAATTTGTATGTTTATTATAATGTTATACTGAACAAATTTCTATGCACCCCAATTCCCATCTTATAGGAAATCTTTATTTTTCAACATTTTAATGTCTGAACGATAGTGGAAATGTGTATAGGACCATACTGTCGTCTGCTTGCATGGTTTTCGTGCTTTTTCATCGATGTAAAACCGAAATGGGAAGATTTCTAATTATTATGATTTAGGACTCCTTTTTTCGGAAAAACAGCAATTAGAAATCTTATTTCTGCAGGTGATGCACCGCGTTGCAAAAGACGTATGGCAATTCGTCGTTCTTGTCGCGACATTCGAGCTATCTCTTGAGTTTTCGTTGCGCATATCAACACATAAATGATTTTCAACAAAAATGACCACATGGGATTTTTGCACGAGAAGCACGTGTCCATTTCCGCTTTTCAACATATGCACGACAAAACCAGTTTTGCGTCGGTAAAAAAGCATGAAAACCATAAAAGCAGACGTGAGTATGGTTTCATACATAATTCCACTATCTTTCAGACATAAATATTGAAATCTAAAAATTTCCTACAATATGGAAATCGGAGTAGTCAGAAGTTTCGTTAAGTATAGTTTTAAGACTGCGTTAAATCGAATAGAACATAAATTTCTAACAATGAAAGAACTGCAAAATTCTGTGTTCGGGTATCAATGTACGGAATCTTCCGAGCGACTTTCCGAGTGACGTCACGAGAATTTTGTATTTTAACCTCTATTGAATATATAGATTGACCATTTAATCTGCACAGACTTAAAAGATTGCCCTGCGGTCAAATTTGAGGGATCATCAAACGATAAGTTTCTATAGATACATTTGATTGGTTGAGAATCGTGAGCGAAACTTTTTCGTGCGTTGTATTGAAATCTATACAATGGTGTTGCCTGAAGGTAAAATTGTTTTGAATGGAAGGTGTTAGTTATTTACGTCTGGTAAAGCTCGCACCTGCGAAATCAGTCGTTTGGATACATTCATAGAGGTAAGCCATTTTGAATTTTGATTTTTTAATTAGAATTATTGCATTTAAATGTTTGCTTATTAAATTTCTGGAGGATAAAGCGGGAGTCGTGCAATCTGGTTTCCATTGGGTTTGGAAATGAAACTTGAAGTGGTTCGATTCCAGTGAGTGAAATTTGTTTTGCAGTTTGATAGGGCCAAGCTGGATTGATTATTTATGAAGAACCGGGTATTCAGTCATGAGAGTAAACAATAGCATTACTAGATGTTAGAATATTTTACCAAACTTTGTGTTACTATGTATTTTAAGGTGGTGATAAGTATATTATGAAAACGCCTTTACGTTCATGTGGCTTGATTTGTACAGTTCTAAGCAAATATGTCAATGTTTGGACAGACTCTACAGTCTACGAAATTAGTTGGTGTCTGGTTGCCTGGGACAACCACTTTAGTTCAGGCAACCAAACATTTCTATAGGACAACTAGCAATCAACCAACAAGAGATAGTGCTTGCTGCTTAATTGACTTGTGTGGGCAACCACTTTCATGTTGTAGTTTGGTAGACTGTTCTATGTAGTTACAATGTATTTATACGACTATGATAGCAAACTTAATGTAAAAAATCCACGAATCTAGATAGAACAGTGAATGTATTCTTGAGAGCTCAATGTTGTTGCTGTTGTTGTTGTTGGGTTTCAATGCCGTAGCAACACATTGTATAGGTTAATTCATATCATGGTGGTCAGTTCACCAACACATAGTGTACAGTATATGAATAACTGAAGTTCAACCTCATTTTGTATTTGTCTCTATGTTATAGTATTTTTGATATTATTTGTATGTTTGATGTTGTTTTAAATAGTACAGATCAGTATATTCTAACACTATTTTGTTGTTGTTTATTTCATGTCTCACAGACTTGATGATTGATACACAACACTATACTACATGTACATGTATTTGTTGTCCTACCAAACATAGAACAATATATGATATAGATGTATTGAGAACTAAAGACTGATCTATCATAATTCGTATCTTGGTAAGTATTGTTTGTTAATCTTATTATGTGTTTATTTATTAATTTTATTCTGGGTTTAATGATGTGTCAATTTTTATGGGGCACAGCACACCTTACCCAGCTTTCCTGTTCCCTTGTCTATAACCAGTACCCACCTACCCTTCCACAGGAGCCGGAAACTTGACATTATCGTCTGTTCATTTCATTATGTGTTTGTAGTTGATCAGAGCTTAAGATATTGTGTCTGTATTTTAAAGTTAGATTATTATAATTATTTATCTCTGAATTACAAGTTCATGTTTGTCTTTGATTAGTTTTGAAATAAGTTTATGACTATGGCACATCGTTCTTGAAGGTGTCAGGATCTACCCAACCTTGGCTTTTTTAACTACATGTATATGCAAACTATAAACTGGGATTTAAAATATTTAGAGATATTTCTATTGAACTTGGAAATCGATTTCCTCAAGGTTCTTTGCCAGGAACCACCTTGAAAATATATTAGATCCACCACTGATTTAAATACTGTTTAGATATGTCTGTTTATAGTGCATACAAAAAAACAACACTATTTATGTAAACAGTACAATGAACTAATCCCTGACAGGGGATGCACATACATTTACCCTGCTAATTTACATAGATATGGATAACTGTTTTATGGATAGTGAGTACAGACATACTATAGTGAGTATTTAAATCAATGGAGCTAAAGTATACATCACTGACGGTTGAATAAAATTGAACCATACTGTAGGAAAATACTAGATTTGAATTTTGGATAAAGTCTATTGCTGTTGTCCGAACTAATGGAGTGATGGTATAAATTTCTAACTGAAGCGTGTTCAATTACACAAAACGTTACAGAACGTTACATAACGATACATTCGAAACTCCTCGGCCATTCATTGCGAATAATCTTATCTATTAAACAAATATGCGATCATTGGGGCAATGAGTGATGTTTCAAAATTTACGGACTAAAAACGAAACATTGCTTAAGCGATTATATGTTTGTTTACTTCAACACCGGTAGTTTCCAAATATCGTCTGAATATGTCCGAGGTTTTTCGCAGCGAATGGCCGAGGAGCTCCGAATGTAGCATTACAGAACGTTACAGAACGTTCACAGTAACTGAACTCAGGGCCGATCTTTTACATGTTTGTACATAATGTATTATTTCTATGATTGTAGGATGTTAACCAGAAGATGTGGAGATTAGTTGATATTGTTGACTAGATGTACGAACATAAATTATACGACTAAGAAAACAATGTGAATCAAGCTACACAAGGAATATGGATGAGTTGAAATGTGAAGAGAAGATAAAAGCTAAGATTTTTCAAATATCATTTAATGTTTTTCATATGTGTCTGATGGGTATATTTTTTGTTACCCTGAATTGGGAAGAATTTTCTCCAAAGGGACTGGCCTAAACCTTAACTTTTAAAGGTACATTGTATATACTTATAACATAATATATATTGTGTCTCTAATTGTTCAGGTTTGTTCCAGCCAACCTTTGGAAATAACACTTATGACATATTTTGTTTCATGATGACATAAAGTTTGGGAAAATAAAGTTTGGTAATACACCTAATCCAGAATTCAAATTTATGGGGTTTTCCGTCCGTGCACAGGCATGAACTATGGATCAAATCCTATTATTCTTTGTACACATGTTTTCATTGTAACGGTGAAAGTTTGTTTGTACCGGAGGGGAAAACCCAAATATTTGACTTCCGGACATAGTTTATTGAACGGTAACTGTAGGTAATTTTCTTTAGTAGTTAATTCAATATGAGGACTGAACTAAACACTTTTGTTATTCCAATAAAAATACACAGAGTTACAATCGTGTTTAGTTCAGCCCTTGATTACATATATACTTAATATAAGCATTAATCAATATGGGGGCCGAACAAAATACTATTGTAATTCCATTGAAAAAAAAGGGAGTTACGATAGGGTTTCAATCAGCCCTTGATTATATATATACTAATTATAAACTTTAACCACCTAATTAACATTGAGTTGATTAGGTGGTTTTTGTTTGTTACATCACAGCAAGAACATTATTCTAGAACTTGATTAAGTCTTATATCAGATTTTCTCCAAATTTTTTATGCTTTTGGAAATTAAATGGGTGTAGATATCTATTTAAGGGAGGTAACTCTGTATGTGTTTACTTTACAGAAAAGTTATATACTGATGATCTCGCTTTAATAAGAATCTATCATCTCTGTTTAAAAATGTTCAATGTTTACTTGGTTTGTTTTGATTCTAGATTTAAGACTTCATCATTTAAAGGATAAAAACTTAGATAGGGTACAGGCTTGAAAATAATAATTCTGTTTATTTTGAAATAATCAATTTTTGTTTCATTTTCGGTTATATTTCTTTTTTTTACTATGACTACTTTTTTTGACAATTACTTTTATTTTTATCCAATGAATTTAATATTTGCTTTTGTTTAAGTAGTGTTTTCTTTAATTATATATTTGAATTTATTATTGTTTTTTATTTTTGTTTGCATTGTACCTTAAGCTTCATATCTTACTTTAAAATAGCTTATTACAAGTTTCAAATCATTTCATTCAATATATTTATTTTAATCTGTACAAGATACTTATGGACATTATTTATTATAATATTAAATATGTTTACTGGATTCTTTCTTGCATCATTGAAGCTGATATCCTTTACTTTTTATTATAGACTTATTCTGGTCCTCTGTGGCGCTTTTCACAAAAATATTTACGAAAAAATCTTCGTAAATCAAAAGCAAGAAACCATAATATTTACGCTCATTTTTTGGCTTATCAATTCCAAATATTATTGAATTACGTATAATAGTGTATACCTTTTGATTATCATATCATAGTAATGCTTATTACCCGTCTGACTTTGAAGTGCTAATTATATGAAACTGACTTACGAAGATTTTTTTCGTAACAATTTTTGTGAAAAGCCCCACTGGTTTATAGGTTTTTCCATTTAGGTACAAACACACTTGGTGGTACGATGAAAATGTATGAAATTATAACAATAATATATATTTTAATTGGGTTTCTTTACTTTTATATTTTGGTTTTGGCAAAACTGCTAAAAGCTTTGTTTGTACCTACATTGAAAAACGTAAACATTTGAGTGCTGGACATCTGTCTATTGAAAAGTCTCTGGAATAATGTTCTTGTTGAGTTGTTGTATCTGATAATAATCAAATCTTTACATCAAGTAAGGATTCTGGGGTAGATTATGAGAACGCAAGGTTTGTGGAACCTTGATGTACTGGTGGTTGGTTGTGAGCCCAAGCCCCGGACAAACCGTTGATGTCACTAAGCAAGGTTGGGTGGAGTGTCGTCTGATCAGAGGGGTCATATGTAATGTTCCTGATATCTTGTATTGGCTGGCAAAACTTTAGAACCTGAGATCTAAACAGAGTTGGTGGGATTAACCAAAATTGATAAGGAGGGGGTGTGAAGGGGGGTTGGAAGAGTAGTACTGTATGAGTTGGTTGGGATGTTTATGATGGCGGGGTGAGAAATGGTGTTATCTGAAAGTATCTGAGAAAGGCTGGTGGGTATTCCATGATTTCATGCTGTCAGAAGTTTGTGATGTTGTACAGTGGTTGTATCGAAATAGTGATTGTATGAGGGATGATCCAAAATTAATTTAATAAGTGAGTGACTACTCATTGAGTGCTCTTTACTGTATAGCGCTTGTATTTTGTGGTGTCAATATTTTTAGATTCTTCAAAGGCATTATTATTTAGTGGATGTTAGAATTGGCCCATATGATTTATATTTATTTCAAGTATAGTATGTATTGATACAGATATGTTAGTGGGGTTTAGAATTCATTGTTGACCAAGCATATACATTGAAGATTTAAACTCCATAAAAATTACCACTGTACAGTACTTGAGTTACTCCTTGAAAAACATTGTACATTTACATGTAGTTTGTGCAAAACCCATCTGTTGGACTTATTAATTGATACATGAATAATTTCCGCTGCCTACAGTGTACAATCAAAATTTGTCTATGTTCAACCTGTTAGTTGATGTTCTTTAAGTGTTCAATTAAAAAAATTTGCTTTTTATGCAATTTACCTCTAGTCTGTCAGCATACTTGAGCATAAAAAATGTTGGCGCTATAATGAAATTTCGTATGATTATTTATTTCCATGTATAGCTTGCTAGCTAGTGACCTGGCATATAACAAAAATTGATAAAATTTGACATAAATGTTGTTGAAGTTAAGACATATAACTTATTTGTTAAGAAAATGCATACAAGTTTGAGTTTCTATGGTTGCCTTACTGCATTGTTGGATTCTTTACAAATGCAGGGTAGAATTTGGTTCTAAGATCTGTTGCTACAATATTATAGCAGAGGAAATTCTTTGAACACTTCTCAACCATTTCATTGTCAATCTAGTGTGACATTTATTCTCATGCAAATGAGATAATGTGAATCTTGTGTGTTATAGGTATTATTGTTTATTTTATTTGACTATCAGTAGTGCCACGTTAACCCCACTAATTTAAATACTCACTACACTACTTCACTACATACAATTGATCTAAATCAGTCCTGAGTAGTGAAGTAGTGTAGTGGGTATTTAAATCAGTGGGGTTAATGTATGCACCTGATAGTTGAATAAAGTTTAACAATATACAATAGCTGTTGAGTTGTAAGAATACACTGATGTACTCTATTTATGCATTTTCTTCAGTTATATGTCAGATAATTTTGGATCATCCCTCATACTGTCTGTCTTTGATGAGTCCTTGAATGGTTTGCGACTAGTGATTTTCTTTTGTCTTTAAATTGACCTCTAGGTCATTACAGTTGTACTGTATACATACTATACACTTTAAGTATTAAAAAGTGTATAAATCTATCTCTAATGATTTACAGGTCATGTTCTAGGTCATGGGTGTTTTTGTACTTTAAACAATGGACTTGTCCACTAAATAGGTGAATAAGCTAATGCGTGAACAGCATTTTACTATTTAAAAAGACCATTTTTATATGTAACATTTATTTTAAATAGTGTGTATGCTCATAGTAAATTTTATATAAAATAATGTTTATGAAATAAGTGTAAACTAATTAAACTATAAAATTGTTAAAATAATTCTCCCCTAAATATTGGTGTGTAATGAAACTGGCTATGTTTATATACGCAATGTTTACGTGGACGACCTGTTCTTGTGCAGCAAAATAGTCATTTGTTTGATGATGAGAATCTTCTTTAAATGTTTACATTGAGAGTAATGCCTCAGTCCCATAAAATCGTGGCTTGTTACAGACCCGTACGTGCAGACAGTCGTAGGCTGTGGGAAGCCTTGCGTATCAAGGTGACGGTACGCACATGGTACGAAACAGCACACCCGTACGGAGCGGTAGCTGGAATTTATTCATGTTTAATCCATACTCTGTCAAGATTTTGTTCACGATTTGACTTTGAAACTGATATGTGTATCCTGGGCTCATCTCACGGACCCTGGTAAAAACGCAACGTCTGTACAGGTACGCAAGAGTTTGTACGGGTCTTTGAGGAGCTTGATCACACGGCCCCCGTACGGTGCCCTCACGGCTATTTTTGTGTATTGTAGCTTAATTTAATCTAATACTCATTGCACAGCCAAACTATATTACAGTTGCAAATTTAGGCTAGAGTTTCCTTCATTGAAGTAAATATCTATTAAAAAAATACTAATACTAGTGAACAAAATAAATTAAACAATTCAAAACTTAAATTTATATAAATATATATATGAATAAATGTTAAAACATGCTTTAACAAGTAACACATGAAAATATAAAAAAAAACATTATCTGAATAGACATAGTTATATATTTAATACCTGACTGGTTTCAAATTTTCAAAGGGTATAAATAAACAATTCAAATATGGCGTCACATCACATGGCAATGTTGCGTATGCATATGTATGCAAAAAAGTCAACACCATCAAATGGCCTAAAATTTAGGATATTTATAAAGTGACATTCTTTTAAAAACCTGTCTGGAACATCATTTTGATAAAATTTATAAAAAAAATAGGAACATTTAAAGCAAAGCAGAATAATGGCAGCACCCAAGGTATTGTACAAGATATTGGATAATTCAATGAACAGTTCACACTATATAGGCTTAATTCAAAGGATTTTTGAACAAGAATTACTATGCATATCTTTTTTTTGAAGTATCTGAAAATCCAACAAAAAAATAGTGTCTGAATTGTGTCTACTTTGCGGTCATGGTTTATGGTTTTTCATTTGCTAAATTTAGGTGCCCATAGAAAAATTGGCTTCTAGTGACCTTTATAGTACCCAACTCCTAATTGTTCTTTGGCAGAAAATACTAATGCAAAATAAAAGAAAATTTTGTAACCAGGAAATGCCCTGTGAGTGCACCACTATTATTGTGCTTTGCCTGAACCATTAACGATAGTGATAAAGTGCAGACTAAATTTCAACCAATCATAATCATTTTGGCTTTTGTTTTAATAACTTCTCATATAGTTTGTTCATTGTGCCTTGTAAATTTTAATCACTGAATTACTTGCTTTTTGCCAGATTTTGATTCTTTGGAGAAAATTTGTCAGCTGTAAATTGTCTAATTAATTTATTGGTAAGGGTTTCAATGGCCAAGTGGTACACATTGTTTGTTTATGATCTTTTGAACCATCTTTGATGTAAATTTTATTCTGCCATAGATCTTTCATTGTGTTTTTTCTTTGTTAGTCTATTCTTAAGCTTTCAAATTTGTTAAGTACAATAAGAAAAGGTCAGTTTTAAGCTCATTAGATATGATATGGTGGTGACTGTGGAGCAAGGTAAACGCTCCCTCATCTATAAGATAGCGATATTATATCTTTTGGGAAGTTCAAAGTTTTTTTCTTAGTTTAGCAATAATTAAGTATAATACTTTTTGTTGTGATAGTTATATTTAGAATCAAGTATCAGTAAAGGTCAGTTTTAAGCCCATCAGATATAATATGGTGGTGCAGTGGACAATGATTATTGATCCCTCATCTATAAGATAGCGATATTATATCTTTTGGGAAGTTCAAAGGTTTTTTTTTGTTAATTAAGTATAATTGAATAGATAACACTAATTTTTGATTTATTGTAATATTTTTTATTTTTTGATGACATAGATTTTCTGTTTCTTTCAATTGTAATTCATATAATATTATTATTATGCTGCCTTTTTCATCACTTATTGTAATTTAGTAGTTTAGACTTGCATTATATAAGAATCAAAAGATCATACATAACCTGTTCAGACCACTTGACCACTGAAACCCCTATCTATAAATCAATTAGACAGAGTGGACATTAATGTTTTGGATATAAAAAATGAAATTTTCATCTATAGAGTTGCAGACCTTATTTTTGACTGGAATATTAGATGCTAGGTTTACAGTTTATTTAAGCAGGTATTATCCTTTTTATAAATTGAGCAGTTGAATGGTTTTACTAGGGCTATCAGAAACCTGGGCTGGTTGGGCAGTTGGTAGCGCACTGGAATTTTGAATCTAGTGTTTCCAAGGGGGTACGGATTCTAATCCCACCCAGGGTCTTGGGTTTTTACTACCTACGCAAGGCAAAGCATGTAAGGGTAATGCAAAATAGTTCTTGTAGTATACACATGGATCTTCGACAAGACATTTTTTCATGTTATATATTTAACCAAGTATTGTTTAGTGATTTCATTGAACTGTGTAATTTCAAATTTATGGACTTATAACGAAACATCACTCATCATTGTTTAAAAAATCATGGATATGTTTACGTCAACACTGGTCAATGCATTTTATATGGGAATGTCATGATGAAACAATAGTTCCAAATGGCATATGAATATGTCTGAGGTTATTTGTAGTGAATGGCTGAGGAGTTCCAAATGTGATTTGGAGACATAAGTTGTAAAATTGATCTAATGCATGATCATGGTTTACATATTGTAATGAATGACACAGTTTATGTTTTATAAATACATTCATGACTTTTAGAGCTCATCAATATTTCATAAAATATTTTACTATAAGTGAATGGTTATATCTTTCCTAGAAACTATAACTTGATTTTAATATCATAGGCCTTTAAAGACATTAAAGATCATGCATGTTAATTTCATTGTAACACATGCATTGTTGAAGGGAGATAATTCAATTGATGAATGGTCAATCTCATTTGCAAAGTTACTTCCCCTTTGTAACATTTATAAATTCTGTCTTAATAATATTTTCTCAACTGTATTTATGTTTCAACTGATTTAGTTTGGTGTCAGAAAGATCTAAATTTTAAGAACAGAACTTTAATATAATATGATATGATACGATACGATACGATACGATACGATACGATACTATACGATTCCATATGATACGATATGATACGATATGATATGATACAATACGATATAATATAATATAACATAATATAATATAATATAATATAATATAATATAATATAATATAATATAATATAATATAATATAATATAATATAATATAATATAATATAATATGATATAATATGATATAATACGATATAATATAATATAACATAATATAATATAATATAATATAATATAATATAATATAATATAATATAATATAATATAATATAATATAATATAATATAATATAATATAATATAATATAATATAATATAATATAATATAATATAATATAATATAATATAATATAATATAATATAATATAATATAATATAATATAATATAATATAATATAATATAATATAATATAATATAATATAATATAATATAATATAATATAATATAATATAATATAATATAATATAATATAATATAATGTCTGTATAGCACCAGTTGGAACTAATTGTTGGTAACCATGTTGCTTTCTTTCATTTCATTAAATGTACAATGTAGTGTGTTTGGTGTTTCAGAGATTTGAGCAAGAAGGGGGGGGGGCATGCTTGAGCAACCTATAATGGTTGGTTGGAATTTTGGTAAATCAATGCTGACATTACTGTTTGTTATATTTGTATATGTAAATCTAGCTCATATGATCAATGTCTAAATCAATGATCTTGACAAAATAAAACAAAATTAGTTCATTAAAACTGATCTAATTTACTTTACAACTGTCACCAACTACATGCAGTTGTAAAAGTTTTGATGTATATTATATGTGTGTCTAAATTTTATAATGATTTAATTGGCTTACTTTGAAATTACGTAAATAATGAACTTAGTTCATGTAAATATTGAACATAATCTTAGTTTAATAATAATGATAATACACTGGAACCCCTCTTTTAAGACCACTGACTGTTCTTTTAAAAAGTTGTCTTATTAGCGGGGTGGTCTTATTAATAATAATAAAGACTTTATCTATAGAGGCAACACAGTTAGACAAAGCCCAATCCTCCCTGTGAGCCTCATTTACTCTAGACAGTTTTTACGTGTCAATCACTGAATGTTCAAATTGAAGTTGGCTGTGGTCAGGTCATTTAGCTATACCCTAAGTTCAAGATTCCTGGTATTAGCAGTTAATATCAAATAGTTAAACTATTTCATGATCTTTTAACCATTCTCTGCTGTGAGTTTGATCATGGTTATCGCATTAATTAAAGGTCAACTTTTTTTTACATATAGTAGGTGGGGAGTTCGTTGAACCCCGGATTCCCTTTCTGATAGCCTACTGTATATTGCTTGGGTGGTTCAAGTTAGCTTTTTTAGGAGTGATTACTCTTTTTTTGTTAGTATGTTTTTAAATTTATATAGGTCAAATTACCCTGGTTTGTTTATGTAGTAGGTGGGGAGTTCGTGGAACTCCGAAATCCCTTTCTGATAGCCTACAATATATCGATTGGGAGGTTCAAAGTTTTTTTTTCAAGAGTGTTTACTCATTTTTTGTTAATATATAGGTCAAATTACCCTGGTTTGTATATGTAGTAGGTGGGGAGTTCGTGCAACCCCGAAATCCCTTTCTGATAGCCTACTATATATTGACTGGGAGGTTTTGAAGTTTTTTTTCTCCATTTTTTATCATTTACGTAGGACATTTTACAAGATCAAACTCACAGCAGAGAGGGGTCAAAAGATTATGAATGTATAGTTTAGACCACTTGATTGATAAAACTTTAACCATGCCAAGGTGTTCTAAAGTACTCAAAGTTGAGTTTTAGACCCAACCTTTAGCTTGGGCAATACTGTAGTTGATAGGAAAACCTAAAAGACTTAATTCTTCTTCCATAAGTGGAACTGCACTGTCTTATAATAAATCTAGTTTGTATTAGATAAGGCTGATTTGATTCACTGACTTAAAAACTCATAGTATGGGACTAAAGGCTGATGTAATTTTATTTGTTTCTATGTTTGTTGTAAAAATTGACTGATATAATATAACGGATATAATGGGTTGCTACGGTGTTTAACCCAACAACAAAAAAAACAACAACAAAAAAACTTACTATGATGATTTCTATGATAATGTTAGTAATCAACTTAATTCTTCCATTGTTCTGTACATTGTACACATGGAAATGTATGCAATTTGTTAATTAAAATCAGGTTATCTCCCTTGTTTCAAGTATAGAATACTACATTTTTGTTGAAACTTGTTTTTTAATTAAACTCTTCTGTATAAGTTCATTTACTGTGGTGATTTCTATGATTAATATAGGTATTTAACTTGTTCCATTGTTCTGTACACTTGGAAATATTAGATGATGGTGTTATATGTCAGCCCAGACTGCTAGCTCAATGATATTCTAATACATATATATTGTATGAATTAGAGTATCATCAAGCTAGTGACCTGTCCGTGTAAGTACAAGCACTGGTATAGGGTGCAAATAATATAAAACTTACAAGAGCACCTCATGGATTTCAAATGGTGTACAGAGAGGCCTTATGCTTCATGTTTGATGAAATTGAATATTTTGTATTATTTGAAGAAAATAGAGAATATATTTAATTACTGGCTGACCCGTCTTGTAAAGATAACATTGGATTACTGAGTATTAAAGGAAGTGTGCCTTCTATTCCCATGAAAATTATGATTTACTTGAAAAACAGATTAATAAATTATTAAATTGTACATTTTTGTGAGTCAATGTTTATGTAAAAGAAGTAAAGTTTTTATTTTAATACAGTAAACACTGTATAGTATGACCCTTACTTTATTCATATTTTTGTCATTGTTTTATCAAATGATATAGAACTATAAAGTCACAAAATCCATATCAATGCCATCACTCCAGTTCCAAAATTGTTTCACCTATATTTACAATACAAATTGAGTAGGTTGTGCCTGGATAAGTGCTATAAGTTTGTATAATTGGTCACTTCATTGAGTACACTCTTAAGTTGTTAAGTGTACCAAATACTTCACAAATAATATTCTTTATACCAAGTTCACCTTATGTGCACTTTTTATCCCCCTCCCAACCCTCCAACCCACCTCCAAAGATATTGATGGCATTTGACATTTTAATGGCTATCAGTAAATTATGTTTCCTTTATCTTAGTGAATACTTTCACTTTACCATGTAATAGAAATTATAGAATCAAATTTAATGATAGTCATACATACATTTTAGTGTATCTAACAACATAATTTTTGTATCTTTTCAACTTATTTAAGTTTTTCAATATTTTTGCCAATGGTTTAAAATACCATGAAATATACTCATTTAAAGATACTATAATTTTACATTATACGGTGAATAACACTAATCATGGTTGAAATCAATGCTCTAAAAATGAAATGATTCAAAGAAAGTTGATCAATGGAATATACAAAAAAAAAATGCAAAATAATATATACAATAAAAATTGTGGATCCAAGCAAATATAAAAAGAAAGAAACAGATGGTTCCATGATAATGTATTTGAAATGTATAAAAGAAATATCAGAAAAGAAGGAAAGAATAAACAATCCGAGTAATCTAGTGAAGGACCCAGTAAATTCTGGGGGGATAGCTAGATCGGACTGTAATGAAAATCCGAGTAATCTAGTGAAGGACCCAGTAAATTCTGGGGGGATAGCTAGATCGGACTGTAATGAAAATCCGAGTAATCTAGTGAAGGACCCAGTTATTTCTGGGGGGATAGCTAGATCGGACTATAATGAAAATCCGAGTAATCTAGTGAAGGACCCAGTAAATTCTGGGGGGATAGCTAGATCGGAAGATGTCAGCTGTGTTTAGATGTTAGTTAATATATCTATAATGTAAAATTATGATTTCATATGAAATCCTGATGATTAATTTTCACTATACGAGTATTTATAAGAACTATGTACTTTAGTACATTATTCTTGTATCTTAGAGTTGACAGAAATGTTTACAATGTCCTACTATCATTGTAATACATATAGATACTTAGTTATGTAGTTTTATACTTCAAATTATATGTGCTGACATATCATTTAAATAAGATTCTTATGATTAATTATAATTGTTCATGTGTCCCTGCAAAGCATACACTTCCATAAAATTTGCATGGGATTAATACTGGTATAAGAAAAGGTTGTTAGTGTCTTGTTGATGGTGGTTCTAAGAGAGCTGGTTAGGTGCACCACACTCTAAGATTCAATTTATGATAACTAGCATTCCCATTTGATTACACTTGATCGTCAGCACATTTGTACTCAGGTTTGTACTGTAGATAGAGGTATGAATATGAACATGTGTATGGCATTGATAATGGTGACTTTTTTCAAACCCTTAGTTAATTATTTAGTTTAAATGATACTTAACTTCATGTACATGTATAGTCATTAGTTACTTGAATAGATTTCAATTAAGATTTTTGTTGTTCTTCACTTTTAATGAAATTAATAATATTTGTGTCATTAGTTACTTGGATGAATTTCAATCAATACTTTTTTGTTGTCCATATTTTTGGTACATCTTTATTAAGACATATGAAATGCTGTCATACAAGGCTACACTATAGAATTATAACAGTGTATTCAATGTTTTCTGTACAGTTTTTGGTCAGCTGTAAATAAAATACTTTATTTTCTTGTGATTGAGTCAGTGCTTTTTCATCTCTAAGAAGTATTTTTTTTTGCTGGTGAAATTATGTGACTTCTATGAATGAGTCTAGTTATTGAACAGAACAGAACATATCTTTTATTTCGTCACAGTTTACATAGTAAAAACATGTGAACAAATTTATTCATTAGCATTATATTTGTATAGTTATGAGAAATACATCATCATAGTTTAGAGTTTTTGAATATTTACTGAAGATACTTGGATTCTATACTTGATACTGATAGTATTTTTTCCCAGTTAATTATTTCTAATGAATATCAACAATAAACTAAAAAAAGTTTTACATTTCTTATTTTTTGTTTATACAAAAATGTGAGAAGTGATTTCAGTATGTAATGAATGTTTATTGATCAGGCAGGGACATTATTTTGATATGGTATGAACTGTACATTAAGTTTAAAGTCTTAATTAACTTATAAGATGAGAATATTAATTATATTATATAAATGCATAATATTATCAAAAATCTTACGATAATTTAACAATACAATAAAGAAGGATTTTACGATTAAAATCGGTCTTAAGACATGTGATAATACAGGACCCTGATCCTGATTTCTATTACTTTCTGTGTGTCAAACATCAGCCTTGTCTATAGCAAGCTAGAACAACAGCAGATAATGAGATTAGATTGTCTGATGGGAAAACTTCAATTTATTCAATACATGCTAGATTGTATCTTGTCAATCTCTCAATTGATCTAAGTATTTCTATGATATAGTTTTTGAAATCTAAATTTCAAGTGGTCTTTTAAAATCACCCTTTTTAATGTTACTTCATTTGCGCAATTGGCCAGGTTTTCACAGCCGACATCACATACATGTATATTAAAAAAAAAACATAATATTCTTAGTCTCAGATTTCTTTGACCTGATTGTTTTGGCTAAAATCTGTAGACTTGAGGACCTTTGACCAAGTTTGTTATATTTAATAATTTAACAGCCAATAAATCAATCAACTATTGTTTTAAATGTATAGCCTTAAGTTATATATATAATGAACTAATGCCAGGCAGATTTTGTATTTGTTAAGATCATGGCTTAACACAGCTAGTTGTTTGTATGATTATATGAGCTAGATTTGTATATCTTTACATATGAAGCTTCATTATGCTATTTCAAGTTAGATTTTTAATGGGGTTTTGAACTAACATTGACCTGAATTGGTAATTTAAAGATGAGCTTCGTATTGAAATCAGAAACAGAGATTCCAGAATTGCACAACTTTCTCTGTAGGTACATATTAAATTTCCAAGTTTGCGCCATGCGTTTTACGTTGCGAGAGTTATCTACAATGTATGTGTCAGTTGATATCTTTTAAATGTTTTGTTTAATTAAATATTGATGAGCTCGATAATTTGTACACATTGATCCAGCAGTTGGTAGCGAACCTGGAAATTGAATCTAGTGTCTCGAAATGGTACAAGTTGAAATCCCACCCTAGGAGGTTATACCCTTCCATGAAAATTTGACAATTATGTCAATTTTCCTCCATTAATAAGGTACATGGAGAGGTTTCCGGTCTTGTGGAAGGATAGGTAGTGCTGATTGCTGACAGGGGTCCTGGAAAGCTAGTTTAGGTGTGCTGGGCGCCTTCAAAAAAACAATAAGTGTTGACAGGGTGTTAAAACCAGTATAAATGAAATATTGATGAGCTCAATAACTTGTTTCTATTGATCCAGCATTAAATTGATAAGGAAAATTAGTACTTATGAAAACTGTGACATGCTTTTTGAGATATCTGATAACTTGGAATATTTCATGTTTTACCTGTTACAACTTTAGACTTTGTGTGTTGATAGAATTATCCTATAGAGGATTAAACGGTTTTGATATAAGTGTTTAATCTTTGAAATTAAAAGTTTTGATTAGCCTGGAAGCAATGACCAGTGAAAATATAATATATTTGTCCTGTAATTGTTTATTTTGGGTAGTAGTGTAATAAAAAAAGTTTAATGAAATAAGTTTGTTGAGAATATTATGATAGGATTTGAGCTTAATAATTGTGACCATGTTAAGATAGCTGAGGTCAAACCCTATCTTAAGTAGGGCTGCGTATCTTGGCTAAGGTCACGATACGATACGTATCATGATATATGCCTCGCGATTATGATATTAATCGCGATACGATGTAAATTGTAAATTTGGTATAAATGCATTGACAAATTTTTATATTTTTTTCAAACAATCATAAAATTAACAAAGTTATTAATTACCCTTACTTGGCACAAAATAATGTTTAATGACTATTGAGAATTAGAAATAAATAAAGATTGCAATTGCAAGTTAAATGCTATAGATATATAGTATATTTTGTCTTTAACTGATTTCTTATTAAGGGCCTTCTGAATCGCGATTTTTTAGGACGCAATTCCATACACCCGTATCAGACAGTCGCGAATACGATCTCACGATGCATCAGTGAATCATTACAGCCCTAATCTTAAGGCTTCACATGTATTATATACTCTTAGTTATTTAGTTAGGTAGTAGGAATTAACACAAAAGAGAAACTATAAACCTGAAAAATATGTGAGACAAGATCTTTAAATTATTTCACAAATAATAATTAATCAATATCCTAGTTAATTTGTTAGGTAATAGGAATTAACATATAGGTTAAGTTTCGAAGCTAACTAATAAGTGAAACAAAATCTTTGAATAATTCTACAAGTAGTTATCATAATATTATCCTAATCGCATTAAAACTTTGTGTTAGATGTGAGAAATAGAAATAATAATGTTACTTATGATTTGGTAGTGAGAACATATTAATCTATTTTGACTATTCAATTAATTCAAATATTTGACCTTATGTCATTGGATTTATTTTGTGATACTTTGATATATTTTGCAAAAGGTTTGGGTCTTAGGAATGCACTTTAATTATGAGCATGTTTTAGTGTATAATCTACATTTCACATCATTGCATTCAGGTAGAACTCTGCATTTCAGCAAAACATAGGAATGGGAAATAGGAATCTAGGCGAAGATCTTAGTTCATGGACCTAGTACATCAGACAATAGATTATGTTGTTGTATGTACCGAGGTTCATGAAATGAAACCACTATTCACCCCCAATCTGCCAATCATCCATGGTTGGTTTGATTTGAGTTTTTATTTTGGTACAATACACTGTACAACATTACAAATTTCTGATAGTATGAAATCATAGAAATGCCACCATCTTTCTCAGAGAACTCAGAGAAGCATCATTTTGAACCTCTCCCTCTCATAAACACCCACCTCTCATGCATGCTCTCTTTCGCCTCTTGGATCACCCTCTCCTTATCAAACCCTATAATTTCACTGGCGCTGTTTGGGTCACCCAGTCTGCAAGGTACTTGAACATTATGTATGCCAAAAACCCTCCAGGATATTTTCGGTCAGGCTGTGGCACGTTCTCAGCCCATGTGATATCAGCACCTCAGGAAGGGCCTTGCACGCGGGTTTATGTATCTCAACCTAAGGTATTAAAGGGGAAAGCAAGGCTTGTTAGTATCATGTCCACCTTAGGGTCTATGACTTGGAGTAAAGATTAGTTTATATCAAGTTTTGTAATTGTTGCAACATACGTTATATTCAAATGACTGTTTTATTTGAATAAAACACAAGATAATTATTCAAAGTTGATGTTTTTTACATTTCAGTATACAATGTACTTATTGAAGAAGAAGTGAAGAACTATATTCAAAATGGAACTTGCAATCAACATATGGGATGAATTATGGCACAGGTGGATATATTTATGATGTCAGGGTTTTGTCTTTATTTACAACTTAGTACATTTATTTATGATTTTAAAGTTTTGTCTTTATTTACAACTTGTATAATCATATATTTATGATGTCAGGGTTTTGTCTTTATTTACAACTTAGTACATTTATTTATGATTTTAAAGTTTTGTCTTTATTTACAACTTGTATAATTATATATTTATGATTTCAGGGTTTTCTCTTTATTAATAACTTATACATTTATTCATGATTTTAGGGTTTTGTCTCTATTATAACTTGTGTAATTATTTATGATTTAAGGGTTTTTCTTGATTAATAACTTGTATATTTATTCATGATTTCAGGGTTTTGTCTTTATTAATAACTTGTACTATTCATTCATGATTTAAGGGTTTTGTTTTTATTTACAGCTTGTATCTATATTTATGATTTATTTTTTTGTTTTTATTTACAACCTGTATAAATATTCATGATTTCAGGGTTTTGTCTTTATTAATAACTTGTACTATTCATTCATGATTTAAGGGTTTTGTTTTTATTTACAGCTTGTATCTATATTTATGATTTATTTTTTTGTTTTTATTTACAACTTGTATATATATTTATGATTTAAGGGTTTTGTCTATATTAATAACTTGTATATTTATTTATGATTTTAGGGTTTTGTCTTTATTAATAACTTGCATATATATTTATGATTTAAGGGTTTTGTTTTTATTTACAGCTTGTATACATATTTATTTATGATTTAGGGGTTTTGTCTTTATTAATAACTTGTATATTTATTTATGATTTAAGGGTTTTGTTTTTATCTACAACTTGTACATTTATTCATTATTTAAGGGTTTTGTCTTTATCAATAATTTGCACATTTATTCATGATTTAAGGGTTTTGTCTATATTAATATCTTGTAGATTTATTTATGATTTAAGGGTTTTGTCTTTATTTATAACTTGTATATATATTTATGATTTAAGGGTTTTGTCTTTATTTATAACTTGTATATATATTTATGATTTAAGGGTTCATATTCAGTTTTTTTTATAAATTATATTAGGGATTATATTTTTTTAGTGGGTATGCTGGTATACATATTATTATACCTCAGGGATTTGGTCAGCCCTGCCTTGCATAGACTTACACTGTCTTGTGAAACATTTATGTATACTTTAATTGGATTTTGTCTTGATTTATAACATGTACATTTTAATTATGCTATGAGGGTTTTGTCTTAATTTACAATTTGTACATTGATGTAAGATTTTAGGGTTTTGTAATTATTTACAACTTGTACATTTTTATGACTTTTGTCTTTATTTACAACTTTTACATTTTAATAATTTAATGTTTTTGTCTTTTATTTACAACATGTATATTTTTGCATTAACTTCCGGGTTTTGTCTTTATTTATAACTTGTATATTTTTTAATTGATTTCCGGGTTTTGTCTTTATTTATAACTTGTATATATCTTAATTGATTTCAGGGTTTTGTCTTTATTTATAACTTGTATATATCTTAATGATTTCAGGGTTTTGTCTTTATTTACAACTTGTATTTTTTTCATTGATTTCAGGGTTTCTCTTTATTTACAACTTGTATTTTTTTCATTGATTTCAGGGTTTTGTCTTTATTTACAACTTGTATTTTTTCATTGATTTCAGGGTTTTGTCTTTTATTTACAACTTGTACATTTTTTATGATTAAAGAGGTTGTATTAAGACTTAATTTTCAAAACTACAATTGGGATATGTATAATTTCTATGGGTATGCTGGTATTTTTATAATTATACCTCAGGGATTTGGTCAGCCCTGCCTTGCAAAGACTTACACTGTCTTGTGAAACAATTATGTATACTTTAATATGGTTTTGTCTCTATTTATAAAATGTACATTCTAGTAATGCTATAAAGGTTTTGTTTTATTTACTTTATTTGTACACTAATCTTTGATTTTAGGGTTTTGTCTTTGCTGACAACATTTACATTTATGTATAATTTAAGGTTTTGTATCTTTTTTCAACTTGTATATTTATTTTTGATTTCAGGGTTTTGTCTTTTATTCACAACTTGTATATTTTTATGACTATTGGATTTTGTCTTTATTTACAACTCGTATAATATTTCATGATTTTAGGGTTTTGTCTTTATTTACAAATTGTATAATATTTCATGATTTTAGGGTTTTGTCTTTATTTACAAATTGTATAATATTTCATGATTTTAGGGTTTTGTCTTTATTTTCAAATTGTATATTATTTCATGATTTTAGGGTTTTGTCTTTATTTACAAATTGTATAATATTTCATGATTTTAGGGTTTTGTCTTTATTTACAAATTGTATAATATTTCATGATTTTAGGGTTTTGTCTTTATTTACAACTCGTATATTATTTCATGATTTTAGGGTTTTGTCTTTATTTACAAATTGTATAATATTTCATGATTTTAGGGTTTTGTCTTTATTTACAAATTGTATAATATTTCATGATTTTAGGGTTTTGTCTTTATTTACAAATTGTATAATATTTCATGATTTTTGGGTTTTGTCTTTATTTACAAATTGTATAATATTTCATGATTTTAGGGTTTTGTCTTTATTTACAACTCGTATAATATTTCATGATTTTAGGGTTTTGTCTTTATTTACAACTCGTATAATATTTCATGATTTTAGGGTTTTGTCTTTATTTACAACTCGTATAATATTTCATGATTTTAGGGTTTTGTCTTTATTTACAACTCGTATATTATTTCATGATTTTAGGGTTTTGTCTTTATTTACAAATTGTATAATATTTCATGATTTTAGGGTTTTGTCTTTATTTACAACTCGTATAATATTTCATAATTTTAGGGTTTTGTCTTTATTTACAACTCGTATAATATTTCATGATTTCAGGGTTTTGTCTTTATTTACAACTTGTATAATATTTCATGATTTTAGGGTTTTGTCTTTATTTACAACTCGTATAATATTTCATGATTTTAGGGTTTTGTCTTTATTTACAACTCGTATAATATTTCATGATTTTAGGGTTTTGTCTTTATTTACAACTCGTATATTATTTCATGATTTTAGGGTTTTGTCTTTATTTACAACTTGTATAATATTTCATGATTTTAGGGTTTTGTCTTTATTTACAACTCGTATAATATTTCATGATTTCAGGGTTTTGTCTTTATTTACAACTTGTATAATATTTCATGATTTCAGGGTTTTGTCTTTATTTACAACTTGTATAATATTTCATGATTTTAGGGTTTTGTCTTTATTTACAAATTGTATAATATTTCATGATTTCAGGGTTTTGTCTTTATTTACAAATTGTATAATATTTCATGATTTCAGGGTTTTGTCTTTATTTACAACTTGTATAATATTTCATGATTTCAGGGTTTTGTCTTTATTTACAAATTGTATAATATTTCATGATTTCAGGGTTTTGTCTTTATTTACAACTTGTATAATATTTCATGATTTCAGGGTTTTGTCTTTATTTACAAATTGTATAATATTTCATGATTTTAGGGTTTTGTCTTTATTTACAAATTGTATAATATTTCATGATTTTAGGGTTTTGTCTTTATTTACAAATTGTATAATATTTCATGATTTTAGGGTTTTGTCTTTATTTACAACTCGTATAATATTTCATGATTTTAGGGTTTTGTCTTTATTTACAACTCGTATAATATTTCATGATTTTAGGGTTTTGTCTTTATTTACAACTCGTATATTATTTCATGATTTTAGGGTTTTGTCTTTATTTACAACTTGTATAATATTTCATGATTTTAGGGTTTTGTCTTTATTTACAACTCGTATAATATTTCATGATTTTAGGGTTTTGTCTTTATTTTCAAATTGTATAATATTTCATGATTTTAGGGTTTTGTCTTTATTTACAAATTGTATAATATTTCATGATTTTAGGGTTTTGTCTTTATTTACAAATTGTATATTATTTTATGATTTTAGGGTTTTGTCTTTATTTACAACTCGTATAATATTTCATGATTTTAGGGTTTTGTCTTTATTTACAAATTGTATATGTATTTATTATAATTTTAAGATTTTGTATTTATTTACAACTTGTATATTCTATATGATTTAAGGGTTTTGTCTTTATTTACAATTTGTTTTTTTATCGTTTTTATGGGGTACGATTTTATGATTGAATGGTTTTGTCTTTATTTACAACATATATATTTTAATGATCTAAGGGTTTGTCTTTATTAATAACTTGTATATAAATATTTAATTTTAGTGTTACTCTTTATTTTCAACTTGTACATATTTATGATTTAAGGGCTGTGTCTTAATTTACAATTTGAATATTAATTTATGATTTAAGAGTTTTGTCTTAATTTACAATTTAAATATTAATTAATTATTTAAGGGTTTTGTCTTTATTTACAACTTGTATATTTTTATGATTAAAAGGTTTTGTCTTTATTTACAACTTGTATATTTTTATGATTAAAGGGTTTTGTCTTTATTTACAACTTGTATATTTTTATGATTAAAGGGTTTTGTCTTTATTTACAACTTGTATATTTTTATGATTAAAGGGTTTTGTCTTTATTTACAACTTGTATTTTTTTATGATTAAAGGGTTTTATCTTTATTTACAACTTGTATATTTTTATGATTAAAGGGTTTTGTCTTTATTTACAACTTGTATATTTTTATGATTTAAGGGTTTTGTATTTATTTACAACTTGTATATTTTTATGATTTAAGGGTTTTGTATTTATTTACAACTTGTATATTTTATGATTTAAGGGTTAGTCTTTATTTACAACTTGTATATTTTTATGATTTAAGGGTTAGTCTTTATTTACAACTTGTATATTTTTATGATTTAAGGGTTTTGTCTTTATTTACAACTTGTATATTTTTATGATTTAATGGTTTGTCTTTATTTACAACTTGTATATTTTTATGATTAAAGGGTTTTGTATTTATTTACTACTTGTATATTTTATGATTTAAGGGTTTTGTCTTTATTTACAACTTGTATATTTTTATGATTTAATGGTTTGTCTTTATTTACAACTTGTATATTTTTATGATTAAAGGGTTTTGTATTTATTTACTACTTGTATATTTTTATGATTTAAGGGTTTTGTCTTTATTTACATCTTATACATTTTTGATGATTTAAGGGTTTTGTCTTTTTTACAAATTGTATATTAATTTATGATTTAAGGGTTTTGTCTTCATTTACAACATGTATGTTTATTTTGAATTTATGGATTCAAATTTCATTATGTACAACTTGTTTTTTAAATTGTGATTTAAAGGTTTGTCTTTTTAAATACTTGTATATTTCTTTATGATTTAAGGGTTTTGTCTTCATTTACCACTTGTATATTTTGCTTGATTTGAGGGTTTTGTCTTTTTTATAAATTGTATATTAATTTATGATTGAAGTTTTTTTGTCTTTATTTACAACTTGTATACTAATTTATGTCTTGAGGTGGGTTTTTTATTTACAACTTGAATAATATTTTAGGGGTTGCCTTAACTGGCATATATATTTATGATTTTAAGGTTTTGTATTTTTTTACAACCTTTACATTAATGTATGACTTAAGGTTGTTTTTTTCACATTGTATATTTATTGATGATTTCAAGGTTTTGTCTTTTATTTACAACTTGCACATTTATTTATGATTAAAAAGTTTGTATTACGACCTAATTGTCAAAACTACAATTGGGATATATATTTTTTCTATAGGTATGCTGGTATTTATATAATTATACCTCAGGGATTTGGTCAGCCCTGCCTTGCAAAGACTTACACTGTCTTGTGAAACAATTATGTATACTTTAATATGGTTTTGTCTCTATTTATAAAATGTACATTCTAGTAATGCTATAAAGGTTTTGTTTTATTTACTTTATTTGTACACTAATCTATGATTTTAGGGTTTTGTCTTTGCTGACAACATTTACATTTATGTATAATTTAAGGTTTTGTATCTTTTTTCAACTTGTATATTTATTTTTGATTTCAGGGTTTTGTCTTTTATTCACAACTTGTATATTTTTATGACTATTGGATTTTGTCTTTATTTACAACTCGTATAATATTTCTTGATTTTAGGGTTTTGTCTTTATTTACAAATTGTATAATATTTCATGATTTTAGGGTTTTGTCTTTATTTACAAATTGTATAATATTTCATGATTTTAGGGTTTTGTCTTTATTTACAACTCGTATAATATTTCATGATTTTAGGGTTTTGTCTTTATTTACAACTCGTATAATATTTCTTGATTTTAGGGTTTTGTCTTTATTTACAAATTGTATAATATTTCATGATTTTAGGGTTTTGTCTTTATTTACAAATTGTATAATATTTCATGATTTTAGGGTTTTGTCTTTATTTACAACTCGTATAATATTTCATGATTTTAGGGTTTTGTCTTTATTTACAACTCGTATAATATTTCATGATTTTAGGGTTTTGTCTTTATTTACAACTCGTATAATATTTCATGATTTTAGGGTTTTGTCTTTATTTACAACTCGTATAATATTTCATGATTTTAGGGTTTTGTCTTTATTTACAAATTGTATAATATTTCATGATTTTAGGGTTTTGTCTTTATTTACAAATTGTATAATATTTCATGATTTTAGGGTTTTGTCTTTATTTACAAATTGTATAATATTTCATGATTTTTGGGTTTTGTCTTTATTTACAAATTGTATAATATTTCATGATTTTAGGGTTTTGTCTTTATTTACAACTTGTATAATATTTCATGATTTTAGGGTTTTGTCTTTATTTACAAATTGTATAATATTTCATGATTTTAGGGTTTTGTCTTTATTTACAAATTGTATAATATTTCATGATTTTAGGGTTTTGTCTTTATTTACAAATTGTATAATATTTCATGATTTTAGGGTTTTGTCTTTATTTACAACTCGTATAATATTTCATGATTTTAGGGTTTTGTCTTTATTTACAAATTGTATAATATTTCATGATTTTAGGGTTTTGTCTTTATTTACAAATTGTATAATATTTCATGATTTTAGGGTTTTGTCTTTATTTACAAATTGTATATTTCATGATTTTAGGGTTTTGTCTTTATTTACAAATTGTATAATATTTCATGATTTTAGGGTTTTGTCTTTATTTACAACTCGTATAATATTTCATGATTTTAGGGTTTTGTCTTTATTTACAACTCGTATAATATTTCATGATTTTAGGGTTTTGTCTTTATTTACAACTCGTATATTATTTCATGATTTTAGGGTTTTGTCTTTATTTACAACTTGTATAATATTTCATGATTTTAGGGTTTTGTCTTTATTTACAACTCGTATAATATTTCATGATTTTAGGGTTTTGTCTTTATTTTCAAATTGTATAATATTTCATGATTTTAGGGTTTTGTCTTTATTTACAAATTGTATAATATTTCATGATTTTAGGGTTTTGTCTTTATTCACAAATTGTATATGTATTTATTATAATTTTACGATTTTGTATTTATTTACAACTTGTATATTTTATATTATTTTAGGGTTTTGTCTTTATTTACAATTTGTATTTTTTATCTTTTTTATGGGGTACGATAAATAAATTTATGATTGAATGGTTTTGTCTTTATTTACAACTTGTACATTTTTATGATTTAAGGGTTTTGTCTTCAATTACAACATGTATGTTTATTTTGAATTTATGGATTCAAATTTCGTTATATACAACGTGTTTTTTAAATTGTGATTTAAAGGTTTGTCTTTTTAAGAACTTGTATATTTCTTTATGATGTTAGGGTTTTGTCTTCATTTACCACTTGTATATTTTGCTTGATTTTAAGGTTTTGATTTTTTTACAAATTGTATATTAATTTATGATTTAAGTTTTTTTCTGTATTTACAACTTGTATACTAATTTATGATTTGGGGTGGGTTTTTTTATTTACAATTTGTACATTTTTATGATTTAAGAGTTTGTTTCTGTTTTTATGATTTAAGTGGGTTGTCTTTATTTATAACTTGTTCATATTTATTATGCTAGGATGGTTTTGTCTTTATTTACAACTAGTATATCTATGTTGAATTTTAGGGTTCTGTCAATATTTGCAACTTGTATATTTATAATTGCTTTTATGGTTTTTGTCTTTTTTTTATAACTTGTACCATTATTTATGATTTTTGGGTTCGTCTTTATTTACAACTTGTATTTTAATTTTTTTTCTTTCCCATAGGAGTACATTGTTTTTTCATTCATACAATTTGTACATTTATGTATATTTATATAGATAGTCTTAAACATAAATGGTTCACAAAACAGTGTAATTAAAGTAAATTAATTGTTTCTTTTTTGATAACGGGAAAATTGATGTTTTTTATTGTTTTCTTGTATGAACATCAGAATTTTTATTTGTGTCATTATTGTCATATAAATTGAACATTGGTGTATGATTTGTTTTCTAGTTTGTACTAAACATTTTTGTTTGTGTTAAATTGTTGTCCTACACTAGCACATTCACGTTCAACTAACACTAGCACATTCACTTATATTTTTTCATGTTTATTTTTACTCTAATTGTTGCTCATAATTTATGATATAAAATTTTTAATATGCCACCATGCTTGTCTTATGTATAATAATATTTTATTTCAGCTAATAATATCTTTATTGCAGGGAAAATATTTCTTTTTGAGTCTATTTCAGGGTGGTTAAATCATAATGGATTTCAAGTACAGAATGGAATCAGGAAGTCTAGCAAGATAAATGGAAGTTCTTTGAATGTATCACATATTCACAACAAGGCAAGTATTTAAATATAAGTCCATCATCTATAATTTTGTTTTCAGAAAAAGATGTACATGGCAATGTTGTTTCTTTTATATCAACAATAGGAACATTGACACTGCCCTCTAAAAGTTCCATCGCAGTTCAATTCATTTAATTGCTAAATTACAGTGTACTACCGAATTCAAGTCGGTCAAGTCAAAAAATTATGTTCATAGTTTATTCATCACATTCATAATTCATGCAATGGAAACACAATTCTACCACAGGTGACGGACCCAAACTTTCCTTATTATAGTGTATTTTCTCTATACATTTATAATAAGGAAAATTTGGGTCTGTCACCTGTAAATTCTATTGGCTGCTTTCATTTTTAGAAGCAGACAAAAACCCTTTAAAACTTATATCATTGTAACCAATATCAAGTTAAAATGTCATGGGCGGATTTAGGATTTTTTTTCTAGGGGGGTCCAAACTTTTTCTAGGGGGGGGGGGGTCCAAACTTTGGCACCACAACCACATTATACACATTTTGCAGAAAAAAATGCAACATATTTATAATACAAACTACTTAACTATTAAATCCATGTTACGCACGGAGAAAAAATTGCTTCATGCTACTTAAAAATGACTCACAGTCAAGAAATACACTAATGGACAGGTACATTTTGGAAATTCTAGGGGGACTGGACCCCCTGACACCCCCCCCCGCGCTGGATCCACCTATGAATGTATTGAACAATGAACACTGTCAGGAATACGTAAACTTACAAAGCTAGAAATCTTTAAGTCTATTTGCCCTTATAGCCAATGCTAATTTAGGGATTTTCGATCCTTCAAAAAACTTTCTTTATTTTTATACATGTTTGCATTTTAACGACAACAGTATGAACCAATTCATTAATACATTAGTAAATTTTTAATTCTATTTATTGTACTCGTAGTGATGGAGACTTGCAAAGCTAGTATGTTGGATAAGAAAAGAAAGACACAGTTATATAATTGAAATATTGGATTTATTTATGATGACATGACAAACAACAATGTGAAAAAATAAACTGCTCAAAAGCAAATAAATTTAAAGTCAGGGCTTTGTCAAGTGAACTTGACCTTGGTTTTTAACATTGAACAATAATGTAAAAGTTAATGTAAACTGTTTATGCGATAAGCTAATAAAGTTGTTACATATATTAAAACTTGTGATAGGTATATAGTGCTCTATGGACTTTTGGTATTGATTGTCTTCAGTTACATTTATCAGGATCATTCGGAACTCCTCAACCCTTCATTGAATGAAAAATCTCGGAGGAAATCATGGGGGGTCCATCAAGAATAATGGTTTTTACTTCAAGCCCAAGGCAAAGCTCATAACGGTTATGCAAAATAGTTCTTGTTGAATACACAAAAAGTTTTGTTAAAACATATTTCTTTGTTACATATTTGACTAAATATTGTACAGCATTTTTATATTACTGAGTTATTTTAAATTTAATTTCAAACATCAATTATCACCTAAATGATCATGGATTTGTTTACTTCAACTCTGGTTGAAGTATTTTGCGAACGTCCAGTGCTGACCAAAGTTTTTGTGAAGTGTGTTTGGGCAAGTGACACAAAGGTACACCTAGTTTCAAAATGGCGTCTTAATATGTTTGAGGTTAGTCGCAGTGAATGACCGAGGAGTTTCGAATGTTATCAGGATTTTTCTCTGCTGGTATATTAAAGGGAGCACAGAAGCTTGACATTTTATATCATACCACGAAAATTCCCCTCCTACATATATAAAATGTCAAGCTCCTGTGGAAGGGAGATACTCTATGCTGAAGTACTGATGATGCGAGATTTGATAGATTGGCGATTTCACTTAAAGAGTATAATGTCCATCACTTGCACATTAATTCTCGTAAATTTCAAAGAGTATGAAAAAAGTATGTTGCAAGATTTCAAGATTCCAGACTAAAAACATTTACCAATAAAGAACTACTTTATCAACTTTTTTAAATTCCATCTAAAATGATGTAAATTGTAAATGTATGAGGATATTGTTTGAGGGCAGTGTTAATATTTATTAAGTGTTTTCAAGTTATTTTTAAATTTTATTCAACTGTCAATTACCCATACATTAACCCCACTGATTTAAATACATTCAATTGTACTCAGGATTGATAAAAATAGATATGTATTCATAAATCATTGGGAGTAAAGCATGTACCACTGACAATTGAATAGAATTAACAATAGTTCTATTGTTTCTAAACATCAACACTTCTGAATGATTATTATTATGTAACTTAGGTGGCCTGTTACAGCTTGGAATCAATCCCAGATCTACAAATGAGCATGCATACTTCTCTG
The DNA here is from genome assembly GCA_025267735.1 of Mactra quadrangularis. Lineage (NCBI taxonomy): Eukaryota > Metazoa > Mollusca > Bivalvia > Venerida > Mactridae > Mactra > Mactra quadrangularis. The sequence continues at coordinate 20,777,829 of CM046299.1, forward strand.
TTTTTTATCGAATTAATGTTTCACGTTTTTTTTGTGATAAAAATGCTTGTTACAAAATTAATTGTCATTTTCTGATCTATGAGACAATCCCATTAGCCCATGTCCAGGCAGTGCTATCAGCGCTTTGATGTTCATGGAGCGTAATAATGTATTTTCACAGCAAAGCAAATTTTAAAGTGTTTACTTCATTCCTTATTTATATGCTGGAAAAAAGAGTATGAAAGTAAATTCTTAGTATTTAATGATGTATTGATTAACATGCTGAAAATAATTTTCCTACTGAATGTTCATACCTGGCAGAAAGTACTTGATGGCAGTTTTCGTCACAGTTTTATTGCTCCGAGAGCTTTAAATATTTAATTAAGTTGTTGTTTTAACACTTGTCCCTAATTTTTTCTTTTTTTTCTATTTCAGTGTGAAATGTTCTTCATGGACGAGATGAAGTCATCTACATAATCATGATGCTTTGATCATCTCGAACACAGTGTATGTATTGTTTTGAAGTTTACATTTTTGTGTGATTATATTGTTTGTTTTTGTTGGGTTTAATGATGTAGCAACACATTGTATATGTGTCTGGAAAAGCTATATCTAATCTCTGAATTTAGCTGTTAACTTGAACTACTAGGAACATACTTTTGTCAGTGACTGACAACTGCCCTTCATGATTAAGAATCATTGGTAGGAGGATGAATGGCTGTAGAAATAATTGTATGACCAAGCTCCACAGATGTATATGCCCTGCCTGGGAATTGAATCCAAGACTTCTCGATCAGTAGTCTTGAGAGCTACCAACTGAGCTAGGGGGTTGGCTTGTGTGATTATCAATAAAGTCATTCAGCACAATGCATTTTCACAGCAAAGCAACTTTTTAAGCATTATCTTATTTCCTTATTAATATGCAGGGAAAGTTGATATTGAAAATGAATTCTCAATATTTGAGGATGTAGCCGAACCTGTTTAAAATGATATATTTGATTGTTTGGATTATAACATATACCTATATCAAAAAATGAAAGTACAATATGTTTAAAAACAAAACATTTTTAACACTTCATTCTCGTACCCCCTAGGTTAAGAGAATCCTACTAGATTCTGGGTACGAGAATGTAACACTGGTTCATGATTTTTCTTCTCTTTTATTTCAGTGTGACAGTGTCTTCTCCAATGACACGATGATGTCATCTACATAACATTGATGAAATGATCATCTTGTGACAGTGTAGGTATTAATTTAGTGTTTAACATTTTTGAGCGACTTTTTATAAGTTCATTTGGCATAGCAAAACAAGTTTGGTTTAAGTGTGAACTTCATTTCTTATTTATACAGGGTTGTCAACTTTGCATGCTGACCAGTCATTGAGTATTGACAAGTCAATTTAGTACTGACCAGGCTGACTGTCAATTCTGGTTTTAACTGTTCAGTACTAGTCAAAAGTGGCCATAATTCACATGCAGGAAATGCAGATTTTGTAAATAAACTCTTTATATTCAAGGATTTATCTTAACAAGTTGAAAGCCTGCTCGGCCAGCTCAGTCTGTAGCCCACAAGTCTACTGATCAAAATGTGGTAGATTTGATGTCCGGGTAGGACGTATTTTTGTGGAGCTTGGTCGTGAAATAATTTTTTTCGGTTCTTTCTCCCTCCTACCACTGATTCGAAATCATATAGGGCTGTAGTCAGTCACTGATGGAAGTACAATTTATGCACTAAGATTAACCTATACAATGTGTTGCTACGGCTAAACCAAGCACATTGTAATTCTTTACATATAGAATGTTCATCCCTGACAAAGGAGTGTCTGATCGCAGTTCTCAGCCTACTTGAACAATTAAGACTCCGTAAGCTTTGGCTCATAACTGATTTAAAAAGATTGGTAACTGTGGTCTATCTTTAAGTAAAAATATGATACTTATGGAAACATTCAAATTTCTAACACTTGAACCTGATTGTTCTTTTCATCTATTTCAGTGTGACAGTGTCTTCTTCATGATCACGATGAGGTCATCTACACAACATTGATGAGTTGATCGTTTAGAAATCTCGGTATGTACATTGTATTAGTTTAGTGTTTTGTTAAGCAAATGTTTTTGTCTGAACTATGCTTATTATAAAGTTCATTGGGCATTATGTATTTGAGAATGTTCGGAATGTTAATACACAATAGAAAAGTACTTGATGGCAGTTATTGGCTCATTGGAACAACTACTGCATTAAGAACTTCTGCTTATAACCTTATAAAAAGTGTTGATAACCAATTTGTATCTAAAATGTAAAATAATGATATCTTTGGAAGCATTCACTCTTTTAACATTTGTACAGAATTCTTGTTTTCTTCTATTTCAGTGTGACAGTATCTTCTTCATTGTTGAGATGAGATGACCTACATACTATGATGAGATGACCTACATACCATGATGAGATGTTCCATATACCACTAGATGAGATGTTCCACATACCACTGTCACAACACTGATGAGATGATCTATATAATATATATTCCGTCTCTTAGTCTGTTTGACATATGTTAACATGCATACCACTCTATATTGAGATCAGACCACGGGTTCCGGAAATGGTCGCAGCGCTCTCTATGGAGGTCTGTGAATTTGTTGCCCGCAAACCACAGACAGGTACTGCATTACAGCTGCATTACGCATAGTGTTATTGGCGCTATGAGTAGTGTTTCTGTGCGTGTGTCAAACCGGTGCAGCTCAAGAGCTAGACCTGTGAACTCACGGTGTCGAACTCACCCACCCGGGGTTGCATTGACTTTAGGTAGCACGTGGGTAACTTGACCTTACATGCTCTGTAATAGTTTATAGAAAAACTATTAACATCATGTAAGCCAGTCACAAGTCTGGATAAACAAGGAGTGACCACAATAGCTATTTTAAGTCTTATATATTCCATCGGCAGATTGACCAATGGCCATTATCAGCCTGCTGGTTATACTTAATACTAATTTGGAAGTACTGAGAAAACTGAAGTTATCATTCCTTCATGAAATGCCTATATATACAGCTTGCAACAATAAATATTCAAAAAAATATATTTTGATAGTTTCATTTTTTTAAGATAAAGAATACTTAATGACCACCTATTTTGATACTGGTAGATTTGTAGATTCCGATCTTAAGTTGACACAAAACATTCCCTTCTCATCGTGTAATGCAGCACACATTTTCAGTAATGGAAATGTAGTCTGGGTTCAAGTCCCAGTGAGAAGATGTATAAAGTGTTGACAGGTCTGAAATTACAATCTTCCATGACATTAATTAAGTAAAAGGTCATAGTTTAAAAGAAAATACAGTTTGCTTTTTGTTTTGGTAAGCAAAAAGATAAAAAGCAAATTTAGACGAACTTTAAAGACTTGTTTCAATCACCTATCATTTTCTGTTTCTATGCATTCATACAATTAGTGTAATTGATTTACTCTGTTGCAAATTCTTAACATCATGAAGATGCATTGCCCAACCTTTAACATTCAGCTGCAAGAGTTGTCCCCCTTGTTAGGGTAGATAAAAATCATTTCTCTGTGAGTAGATAGTCACCTGATCAACAATAACAACTAATAGGTAAGTGTAACCCGATAAAAATTCATGGTCCTAACTGCGATTTGTACCAACAATCTCTCGAAACATAAGTGGACACTACTATGTCGCCATAAAAGCTACTTGAAGGGAAGGAAGTACAAGTGCCATATTATATCACTGCTACATAAGCAAATTTTGTTTTTCATCTATTCTTTCAAGACAAACAATTGAATGACAACTACGCATAAAATAACTACTCGTATATGTACTATTTTTTCTTTTCTTGAAAAAATCAATTGGTCCTTCGAGTTTACTTTGAATCCTCCATACAAAAGTTGAATTGAGTGATACATGTAAACAAGGTCATTTGCAAAAATAAGCAATTACAACTTACAGCCTAAGGTAGGCATTTTCAGACAAAGAACTGCAGCAGTTATATTTGTATATGATGCCCTATTTAAACCTTTCTTGGTTGGACTGCTACAAGGATTGAACAGAAATCAAGAGTTAATTTACATTCTGAAGGTCATGTTTGTTTGGGTTTTACAGCACACCAACACAAAAAAGGTCATATCGCACCAAATGCAATTGATGATACTATTACTAGTAATTCAATTGATAATAATGATCAAGTCCTAAATTTTATTATATATATTTATTTCCTTTAAATAGTTAAATATTGCATATGATGGTACCGATGAAGGTCATGTTATTATATACCCTAGAAAGGATAAATTGTAACATATTACATAATTATGTCAAAACTTTATTTTCAACATTTTTATGAACTTGTTTATGAGTTCATCTCATTTAGCTTTCTTTAGCCCAACGTTAATGTCACAAGACTAATGTTGTATAGGCTGCCGTATATGCTGTTGTCTTAACTGAGATTCAAACCCACGTCTTGTTGTATTGTATGCACTTGTATGAACTTTAGCTATAAAAGCTAACTTACAAGACAAGAGAGTACAAGTGCGATATTATACCCATGCTACACTGTATCGAGACTGTTACATTGTACAAGAATTTTTAGAATGTATCTTATTTGATTAAATCTTCTTCAAGCATACTTGCAGAGCCTTTTGAAACCTTATGAGATAGTTTCACTTTGAAGGGCTACTAAATGGCATTTATCATTTTTGATAGGTGCAATCATGTTTTTTTCTTAATTTTATCACCAAACGTACTAAGTATACATGTAATAAAATGATTGTTATACAAAGCCAATCATTTAAATTTAAGAATTTATGTAAATTTCTCTTGATTTCTAACTTTTGGTAGGCGCTGAACACTCTATAAAGTAAGATGTCATTCATTGTATATCCTTAGTCCAAGTTTTCTGGCTTAGTTGACAAATGTTAGAAACCTAACTTATCAAATTTGCATTATAAGACAGGTGCTGCAATTTAACATAAAAGTTTACTCTATATAAATACACTTTTGTAGCTGATACACAATGGCCTTTGCTTTGGTATAGTGTTTGTGTTGCTCTGTATATTTCAAGTTAAAACTTTAAAGTTTTAATAGCTAATATTTTGTTTCAGGCCTCTTTTCCACATGATGTATTGCCCGACAATATTAACTTGAGCTTGACCTTTATGCAAGAATATATTAAATACAGTATTATGTCTTTTTTTGTCTTGGTTTGTAAATCACGCTTAAAAGGAATCTTTCGTACAGAATTATTGTAGTGAGTGTTAAAATCAGCAGGGTCAATCATTGGCCACAGAATAAAATTTAACAAAATGACTCTAATAAACAATAAGCAACTGTTTATTCTTTTCAAAGACAGCCATTGCTTGGTTGCTCAATCCAACAGCATTATTTTGGAACTTAAAAATTGTCAAATATCGCATAATTTTGCAATTGTTTATGTAGTCTTTATAGCAAAATTTTATTGTGTTATGGAAATAAAGTTCAATGCAAATATTAGATTTCAGTCTTAATCAAAATTTCAATAACAGCACAGCACGTTTGGGTGACATTTAAAGCTGTAGTTGTTTAAGTATGACAAATATTGATTTCAAACCAGACAAGCTACTAGCAGACAAAGAGCCACCATTTATAAATGAAGTACATGTGCATTATTAAAGAGAAAATGAAGAACAAAGCAATATTCAGTCAAGTCTGATTTTTATGTCAAAATGAGCAAAGCTAGAAATTAACCGGCCATCATTTTAGTTGTATATACATAGTTGTAAATCTAGAACCGAGTGTTAGGGAGACTTTCAAATAGTGAACATATTATACTCTAATTTATTTATTTATAAAGGGTTTTATGCAGAGTCAACACATTTTGGTTATTTTACAGCATCCAGCACACCTACCTAGCTTTCCTGGACCCTAAATTGTCTATAACAAGTACTCGCTTACCCTTCCACATAAATGAAAATTTCTCCATATACCTTTTTGATGAAGGAAAATTGACATTGTCAAATTTTCATGTTTGGAATATTTGTTATAATAAGTTATAACACTGTCGCTGCACCATGTCAGGTGAGTCATAAATTGAGTAAATTTCAATGGAGATTAATAAGACAATTATTTTTGGTTTGGTTTAAAGCATCAGCAACACAATGTCTCATATAGGTCATTCAGTGGTCAGCCAATCAACTTACCTTTCCTGCACAGGCTAAATCTCTGAATTTAGCCATGAACCAGTTACTATGTGCATACTACAGTCCACAGGAATTTGTCAAGTTACCTCCCTTTGATTTTTCAAACATACCGTATATTAGAGGTATGTTTGAAAAATCAAAGGGAGGTAACTTGACAAATCCCTGTGCTACAGTCGGTGACTGACAATTGCTCAACGACAGTGGTAGTATGAAGACTGGGTGTACCAATCATGTTATAACTAAAATATGCCATACCTGGGAATTGAACCCACAACTTATCAATCAGTATACTTGCATGCTACTGACTGACCAATCATTTTATAACCAAAATATGCCATACCTGGGAATCAAACCCACTTCTCAATCAGTATACTTGCATGCTACTGACTGATCAATCATTTTATAACCAAAATATGCCACACCTGGGAATCAAACCTACAACTTCTCAATCAGTATTCTTGCATGCTACTGACTGAACAATCATTTTATAACTAAAATATGCCATACCTGGGAATTGAACCCACAACTTATCAATCAGTATACTTGCATGTGTCTGACTGACCAATCATTTTATAACTAAAATATGCCATACCTGGGAATTGAACCCACAACTTATCAATCAGTATTCTTGCATGCTACTGACTGAACAATCATTTTATAACCAAAATATGCCATACCGGGAATCAAACCTACAACTTCTCAATCAGTACACTTGCATGTGTCTGACTGAACAATCATTTTATGACCAAAGTATGCCATACCTGGGAATCGAACCCACAACTTATCAATCAGTATACGTGCATGCTACTGACTGACCAATCATTTTATAACCAAAATATGCCATACCTGGGAATTGAACCCACAACTTATCAATCAGTATACGTGCATGCTACTGACTGACCAATCATTTTATAACCAAAATATGCCATACCTGGGAATTGAACCCACAACTTCTCAATCAGTATACTTGCATGCTACTGACTGACCAATCATGTTATAACCAAAATATGCCACACCTGGGAATTGAACCCACAACTTCTCAATCAGTATACGTGCATGCTACTGACTGACCAATCATTTTATAACCAAAATATGCCATACCTGGGAATTGAACCCACAACTTATCAATCAGTATACGTGCATGCTACTGACTGACCAATCATTTTATAACTAAAATATGCCATACACGGGAATTGAACCTACAACTTCTCAATCAGTATACTTGCATGCTACTGACTGACCAATCATGGTATAACTAAAATATGCCATACCTGGGAAATGAACCCACAACTTCTCAATCAGTATACTTGCATGCTACTGACTGACCAATCATGTTATAACTAAAATATGCCATACCTGGGAATCTAACCCACAACTTATCAATCAGTATACTTGCATGCTACTGACTGACCAATCATGTTATAACTAAAATATGCCATACCTGGGAATTGAACCCACAACTTATCAATCAGTATACTTGCATGCTACTGACTGACCAATCATTTTATAACCAAAATATGCCACACCTGGGAATCGAACCCACAACTTATCAATCAGTACACTTGCATGTGTCTGACTGAACAATCATTTTATGACCAAAATATGCCACACCTGGGAATCTAACCCACAACTTATCAATCAGTATACTTGCATGCTACTGACAGACCAATCATTTTATAACCAAAATATGCCATACCTGGGAATTGAACCCACAACTTATCAATCAGTATACTTGCATGCTACTGACTGACCAATCATTTTATAACCAAAATATGCCATACCTGGGAATCAAACCCACTTCTCAATCAGTACACTTGCATGATACTGACTGTCAGAGCCAGCCGAGCCCGCTCCATATTTTAAATTTACCTCAGATAATAAATAGAATAAAAAATAAGCAAGAACAAAAGTATAACATTTATCAAATATTTTATTTCCACTAATAATACTAAATACTAACATTAAACTTAAACAACAAAAACTAAGAACTGATATAAACTTTCTAACAACTATTTGATAAACTGACAAAAGTAATAAACTACTACTAACAAAAAACTAGCTAAAGTTGACCTAAAAAATCAAATTTTGGGATCAAAATGATTGGAAAAGTAGTGATAACAATTCAAAAAAGCAGTCTACGAAATATGGATAAAAGTGGTCGTCTGAACAGATCATTTTAAGAGCAAGCCCTATCGGTATATCTCATTGCAGAATTTTGTTTGCCCAACAGAAATTGTTGGTTGCCAAAACTAAAAAGCGGTTGTCCCGGGCAACTGGACACCCACTATGTTCGTAAACTGTTATAATAATGAGACAAAGAGATTAAATTAAAGCAAATTAAGTGCTTCTAAGTGTCACAAAATACACTTGTAAAAATCTAATTGTCTATTGTTTATCTGCATCTTAGATGTGGGAACTTTCAACATGAATGCAGAAAACTTCACAAGTTGCTTTTTAAAGTTTTGCAGTGAAGGTGACTGAAAATGGAATGTTAATTTTTTGCTTTACTTTGTATATCCTGTTGGGCAAGCTTTGTCATTCCAATGGTAACATAAATAAACATTTGATTGTTTCATTCACAAATTCATGATACCAATAAAATTGATACAATCCTGTAAAACATTATTTCTACACTTATAAATTTCCATATAACTTGGCATGTTGATTTAACAAAAGATAGTCTAACTGTCAAAAGTAGCGATGGATGAATATATTCAGAAATATTCTTTTATTATCTATACAAAACAAGAGAGTAATATCTACACTCTTATTCACTGAGCCACATGAACTGAATAATAATTTTTTCCACAAGAATGAATACTTTGAAACTGTGGAACAATCAAGTGGACTCATGTGTTTCCTCAATAAACGGATCAATCTAAAACTAAAAGTACAACAACATGCTATGTTTTGAAAACTGACTTATACCACAATAATCCAAGTCAGGTTATCTCCCTTTGATTTTGTTAGATTTCATTTAAGATCACAACAAGTTGATCATTTGTTCTACGGATTTTTCTGAGAAAAATGGGGCAAGCGAAGAAATTTTTTTTAACAAGTCTTTATTCACTTGCTTTATATAGCGGTTTGACCAAATTTTTATGGGCAAGTGAAGAAATAAAAATATTTTTTTTTGTAAAAACCATCAAAATTAAGGTGCCAGCGAATCCATAGAACACATGATCAAATTGTTGTGGCCTAACTGTCATAGAGGAAGACATTGATCCTACTGAATTAATTATTTAAAGTATTATTAATAATCTCATACATACATACAATATTTATCCTTCATAGATACAGAAGTACTGAAGTGAGCATTTTAATCAGTGAACTTAATGTACAGTACCCACCAAAAGTTTGCAGACAAAGGAAATTTAATATTAAAAAAAAACCATTGATTGTGTCTGTAGAACTATTCTTTTTAATATATTTAATATGGTTTGTGATAAAATGGAAAGAATTTCTTTTAATACATGTACATCACATTTATTAGTTTCAGCATCTGATATCCCAAAGCCTTAAAACCAAATTCAATGTAATTCTTTTCTATAACATAAATTTTAAGCAACTTTGGTAGTCTCAGCTACAAATAGTACCATAGTAAAAAAATATGCAAAACTAAAAAGCGTTTTCAAAATAGATGGTAATCAAATTTTTGATAAAACCTATGTAAAATGCTTACAAAGTAAAATTGTCTCCAAACTTTTGGTGGGTACTGTATGTGCCACTGACAGAAGAAAGAAATAAAACAATAAAAAGATCATTCTACACTGCAGTCCAAAAGTTACCGTACACACATATTTTTTTTCATATTTTCTCTTATGCTTATTGAAAAATTATTTCAAACACATTTTGATAAGTATTTTTATTCCATTTTTATAATACATGAAGTACATAATTGTTGGTTCACGTTAAACTGTATATCAGTAATTAAACTAATAACGCCATGTACAGTAAATCAAATTACTTTGTATACTTCAAAACATCAAAATAATTTTATATGTACAGAAACTTTTGGATCCCAGTGTATGTATTTCTTAAATCACAAAAATAAACAGAGTTCGGTTCAAACAAAAAATAATACTATAGGTTGTTTCTGATAACTTGAGACAGTCTATTTAACAATATTTTGTGCCAACAATGTCTAAACAAGCTGTACTAATTGCTAGGTGATAATTATCTAAAAATTAAAAATATAAACATGATTTAAAATGAAATAAAAAACTAATAACTATAACAATTACAAAAACAAGTTTAATAAAAATATCATATATACAGATATAGTCAATTTTTTCTCAACTGTCAAAGCTTGAATAATTTAACGGTGACTGAATTCATCAGACTCGTCCTCTTGGTGTGACTGAAATATCTTGACTAAAAACCCATCTTACAACACAAAAAGTTCTATCTGACTATAAAACACACTAACGGAAAATCACTAGTCTAAGACGACAATTATATCAACACATAGTCACCATGAAATTATTCATGTTTTGACAGTTGAGAAAAAATTAACAATAAAGCAAACAAGCAACTATAAAAAATTTAAGACTCTTAATAACATATATCCTACCTAGGAAGACAAAAACTGATAATGTCTTTAAATGTAATGTTTGATTTGATATGTTAGAATAATCAATCACTGTCAGTAATTATGATATAACTAGACATATCACTGATAAAAGTGATAAAATACATCCCAATTGGTAGTTTGTCAACAAATTTTAGTGAGGGGAGGGGGGGGTATGAAAAAGAATATTTAATAATTTTAAGCCAACTGACTACAGATTGTGAGAAATACATAACAAAAGTCACAAAAACATATTGTAATCCTTTATATCTTTACTTTAAAAGTCGGTGATTCGTTTTTCAGTAGTCTTCCAAAGGAGAAAATATCGAAGGTTGCCTGCAAGACTGTAGTAACTCGCTCTTTAACGTAATTCACTTATTACAGTCATGTGGGCAACCCTCGATATGTTTAAATGTAATAGAAAATAACAAATATAAGTAATGACAAGAAAATATGTACACTTCAAAACCAAGAAATGAAGTAGAAGGTAAATTGGGAAAAAAAACATAAAACAATCAGGGTACTTTTCACAAAAAATCTTACAATCAAATCATCATAAGTCAAAAGGAAGAAACATAAATATTAGTCATTTTTTGGCCAATCAATTCCAAATATTATTGAAGTAAGTAGAATATTGTATACCTTTTGAATATCATATCATAGTTATTTTTATTACCCTTCTGACTTTGAACAGCAAAATTATGAAATTGACTAACAATAACTTTTTTCGTAAAATTTTTTGAGAAAAGGTGTACAGAGATTTAAACAGTGTCAAGTATGTGAATAAACAGTTAAAACATATTAAAAATATAAAAAAAACTGATCCTGTTTCAAACATTTTATTTGCAAATACAGTGCCCTTAAAAAAAGTTCTATGACAAATGAAATTATAACAAGAGCTCCGCTGGGCGGGGCATTATACGCCCGTGTGCAGTCCATGCTGTGTTCTATCTCATATGAAGTCCCTGTGACCTTGACCAATGACCCAGGAATAGGTCCTTAACTGGAGGGATATCCAAAGCAAAGATTTTGAGAACTTAGGTACAGCCATGGTTGAGTAATCACTGGCAAAAGTTTTCCCCACACAAACTTCCAGTGACCTTGACCCTGGGGCTTCAGAACCAAAAGTTCTCACCCTTGAACCAGAGTATTGATACATAAAATTTGGTGATCAATCTTAGATAAAGTTGGTTGTTGGAAAAGGTTTTTCCTCATGATTTCCTTGTGACTTTGACCTTTCACCCAGGGCCCTAAAACCAAAGAGGCATATGCTAGACATTTAGGCTACCCTTAAATAAAATTCGTTGAGCCTAGGTACAATCATTATTGAGTTATTGTCCAGAAAATGTTTCAATACAAATTAAGTCCCAGTGACTTTGACTTTTGACCCTGGGGTCTCCAAATCAAAAGGGAACATCCTCTACAAAAGAGCTATCAGCACATTATTCCTTGACAAATGGGTTGATCCACATAAAATTTGTTAACCTAAGTACAATCATTGTTAAGTTATTGTCCAGACAAGGTTTTTCCATATGATGGCCCCTGTGACCTTCACCTGTGACCTAGGCGCCTCAACACCAATAGGGAACATCCTTGACACATGGGCTACCCTCACATAAAATTTGGAGAACTAATTTCATGTTACTTATTAAATATAGCATTATTTCCACTGTTTGCCATTTTGACTTTATTAACATATTAATTGAACATTTGAATGATGCCCCTGTGACCTTGACCTTTGACCCAGGGGCCCCAAAACCATTAGAGCATATCCTTGACACAAGGGCTACTGTCACATAAAATTTGGTGAACCTAGGTACATTGGTGGTTCAGTTATTGTCAGGACAAGTTTTTTATTGTTTGCCATTTTGACTTTATTAACATATTGATTGAACATTTGAAGTAACTGCTTGGTAACTTGATATCTTCTGGTTGAAGGTTTAAACTTAACCCTGTTTCCCCAAAACCAATAAGGCACATCCTTGACACATGGGCTACTCTCACATGAAATTTGGTAAACCTAGGTACAGTCATTGTTGTGTTATTACCAGGACAATGTTTTTCAATATGATGCCCCTGTGACCTTGACCTTTGACCCAGGGGCCTCAAAACTACTGGAGCATATCCTTGACACATGGGCTACTCTCACATAAAAATTGGTGAACCTAGGTACATTGGTGGTTCAGTTATTGTCCGGACAAAGTTTTTTCATATGATGCCTCTGTGACCTTGACCTTTGAACCTGGGGCCCCATAAACCTGTAGGGCATATCCTTGACACATGGGCTACTCTCACATAATATTTGGTGAACCTAGGTACAGTGGTTGTAGAGTTATTGTCCGGACAAGGTTTTTCAATATGATGCCCTTGTGACCTTGACCTTTGACCCAGGGGCCCCAAAACCAATAGGGCATATCCTTGACACAAGGGCTACTTTCACATAAAATTTGGTGAACCTAGGTACATTGGTGGTTCAGTTATTGTCCGGACAAGTTTTTTTTATTGTTTGCCATTTTGACTTTATTAACATATTGATTGAACATTTGAAGTCACTGCTTGGTAATTTGATATCTTCTGGTTGAAGGTTTAAACTTAACCCTGTTTCCCCGAAACTAATAAGGCACATCCTTGACACATGGGCTACTCTCACATGAAATTTGGTGAATCTAGGTACAGTCATTGTTGAGTTATTACCAGGACAATGTTTTTCGATATGATGCCCCTGTGACCTTGACCTTTTACCCAGGGGCCTCAAAACTAATAGAGCATATCCTTGACACATGGGCTACTCTCACATAAAATTTGGTGAACCTAGGTACATTGGTGGTTCAGTTATTGTCCGGACAAAGTTTTTTCATATGATGCCTCTGTGACCTTGACCTTTGAACCTGGGGCCCCATAAACCTGTAGGGCATATCCTTGACACATGGGCTACCTTCACATAAAATTTTGTGAACCTAGGTACAGTGGTTGTAGAGTCATTGTCCGGACAAGGTTTTTCAATATGATGCCCTTTTGACCTTGACCTATGACCCAGGGGCCCCAAAACCTACAGGAAACATTCTTGACACAAGGGCTACTCTCACCTAAAATTGGGTGAATCTAGATAGATTGGTTGTTCAGTTATTGTCAGGACAAGTTTTTTACCTATATGAGGCCCCTGTGACCTTGACCTTTGACCCAGGGGCCCCAAAACCAATAGGGAACATCTTTGACACATGAGCTACTTTTACATAAAATTTTGTGAACCTAGGTACAGTCGTTGTTGAGTTATTGTCCGGACAAGTTTTACCTATTTTAAGTCCCAGTGACCTTGACCTTTGACCCTGGGGTCTCAAAATCAATAGGGAACCACCTCCACCCAAGGGCTATCCACACATAAAATTTTAGGAACCTAGGTACATCCTTTCTTGAGTTATCATCCGGACAAGCAATTGTCCACGGACAGACGGACAGACTGACAGACGGACAGACGGACAGACTGACAGACGGACAGACGGACAGACGGACAACATCGTAACATAATACGACCGTTTTTTCAAAACGGGCGTATAAAAATATGGTAATACATACTACAAGTAGCTTGTCTACAATCAATACTTTATATTTGTGTAATATAGTAAGAATCAGTAATTGATAAACTAGTTTAACATTTTTTGATGCATTTCAAAATATGTTGCTTACTAAGACCTGAATTGCTAACGCAATCCATGTGAAAAACCATCAAATAGAAGAAAACAACAGCATCACATGTGAATTAACATGGTACCTTATACATGCAAAATATGTTAGCATGATCAAAAACACAGTAAATGCATGATTTTAAAAGAATAGTTTTACAGCCTCATAGAAAAAAACATTTTGTCAACATAATTATGCTTAGCCTAATATAATTTCAACATGCTGAAAAATATCAATTTAAAAACTATAAGCCCAACTTAAATCAAGTTTTTTTGCAAAATAAATTCACAATCACAAACAGAAACTTCTTGTATTTTTAAAATTAAATCACCAATACCAAGAACCCTTGATCAAACAAATAATAGAAATTACGTAAATTGTAAATGACTTCTAGATTTAAGCTTGTAAAAAAACTACAGCCAAAACTCAACAATAGCAAAAGTAACTGATAAAAATATGTACATCAAAGTCAAAGCTAAAAATTTGATATAATACATCCAACATTTGTGGTTCTAAAACAGAAAATATAGGCTAACAATTCTAGCTATCAAACCCATGTACCCTATAAGCCATCTGACCATAGGAAGTTACACTTAACCAAATCAAATAACTATAAAAACAAGCTCATTAACAACAATTATAGCTAAATTTTAATTAACTATCAGAGGCACCCCCCTGATTTAAATACTCGATACTCGTTTGACAATCTACATACATAAATATAATAATCTATTTTTATCAATAGCGAGTACAGAAGAACTGTGGCAAGAATTTAATTCAGCTGGGGTTAAAGGTACTAGTTCACAGATTTGGTTAATTTTTTTCAATATTGTCAAAATATCATTCAGTGTCTGTAATTGTGTTAAATCAATAATTCTAAATATTTTAAGACAAACTGACCTATAGATTGCAAGAAATATACAATGAAAATCACAAAAATGCACTAAAATTGTCTATACTGTGATATACGGAGTAGATTTTTACTACACGAGACGTCTTCATTTGTACTTCTATGTCAAATTTCACTAAAATTGTCATTATCAGAACACTACTTTCCTGCTTCCAAAAATGCTTCCATACAATTTTAATAGTTTTAGAAAATGTTGATATTTAAGTTGAAATCTGTGAATGAGTACCTTTAATGTATCAGCCACCGACAGTTTAATAAAATCTTACCGTACTAGAGTGGTAACAAAGTAGTAATTAAACATTTTTACAATAACATTGTACTTGACTAAGAAATTAGTCAGGTTTTCAAATCAAAATTTTCGACCATCTGAAATATCATAAATTTAGCTGGGTCTTATTTTAGTGCATTATCTGCAGATAATGATATACTATTTTCATAGTATAACTGTTTTAATCTGAATGTCAAAAGAAATAATTCACTAGATATTTCTGACAAACAATTTATGATATTTGCACTAAAGATCAAAGCCCTACACTAACAGGCATATTGGAAATTTAAACCTCGTAATATCCTATTTGCTTAATATGAAAAAATAATGGAGTTAATATAATATAAAATATAATGCATAGCATTCACATAGGAAATTCACAATAACAGGGTTGTAAGTACTTTTTCAAAAACCCTGAAACTTCTGATTTCCATCTTTTTTCATCAGATTTTATAAGTAGAAAAGGAGCCATTTAAAAGGTCTAAAAAAAGCTGAACCTCAAGACCAGCCACAAAGAATAATCACAATGTAATTTACAAAAATAAACTAACAGTGTCTTTAATACTACAATAAAAGTGCCAAGTAAATTTCTAGATAAACACAGAAATAATTTTTCCTATAATTCAGATCTTGTTGTATCATCATTTATGATCAATCTTGTCTACCGTGAATGAATATAGGCACACAACATTCACAAACACTGAACAAAAGGCACAGATATTAGTCAATTAACTCTTGCCATAAATTATAGTTAATAGTGTTCTTCTCTCTTCTCTCTAACAAATGTCAAAAACTTCCTTGCTCAACAATAATCTCTACACTACTGTACACTTCACAAAAATTTTTCGTACAAATATGAACAAACATGAAACCGGCTCAAACACATCTTCATACATGTAATATAACATTAGTCTCAATGTTGCCTTAACAGTTCACATTATGTGTAACAATAGGTTATTCAGTCTTCATCATAGAATTACATCATGTTCACTTTCATCTATCTTGTAGTACTAGTTGATTAAATGCAAATCACCTCATAACCATTTGACCTGAAATGAAAGCATCAGCTGAATATCAGTTTTAAGTATAAAACAAGTATTCAGATTTTTTATTTACAGCACTTTTCGTGAATACATGTAAGGATGGGAGCAGAAAACTGGTGGTAGGATGCTGGCTTAGGTATCAAGAGGTCCCAAGTTTAAACCAATTCCTTGAGCATAAAGTCTAGCAGTAATTGGTTCACTTCACCCAGGGGTAAATGTGTACATACATGGGTGGTAAAATTGCTTTGTGTCAATTTTCAGCTGCACATTAGAGAAAAAAAAACACTCCCCATGGAAGATTAATACATGCCAGTACCCAAATGACCAGAGGTAATAGCTATAAACTGAACAGGCATGAAACTGCAGTATCTATATACATTTGTACTTAACAATCATGTGCAACAGAAAAACACAGTAAAAGACTAGATTGCTTCAACAACAATGAGCTAAAAACCTAACTCGGATTCGTCTAATTGAACCCACAAGCATGAATATTTGTCTTGGTGTCTCAACACTTCCGTATCAGGATTTTATCTAATGAGATATTAAACGTATCAGACTAGTGGTGCTTTTCACAAAAATTCTTACGAAACGCAAGAAACATTAATAACATGTTCATATTTTGGCTTATCAATTTTAAATATTATAGAATTGTGTAGAATGTTGTAAACCTTTTGAATATTATATCATAGTTATGCTTATTATCCATCTGACTTTGAACTGCTAATAATATGAAAATGACTTACAATAATGTTTTTGTAAGAATTTTTTTGAAAAGGAGCATAGGTCTCTAATCAATTTTCAAGTTAGTGTTTAGTAAAAGTCTCATCACCTAGAAGTTAGAACAGACCAAAGCTATCAGACCATAAAAAATGGTAAGATTTTCATCTTCGCTCTTCGCCACCAGAAAAAGCCTGACCAAAGATGGTTTATGTTTAATGGGGGAAAACTTCCACAAAAATTTACACATTCAAAATGCCCTATATGAACCACTAAATTTGGTATGCTGTACATTAAAGTAAATGTAATGGAATAAACCAGCTCATACCTGATCTTCACTTCCTAACCAATGTCTTCTCTCATGACATTGTAGTAACTCTAAACTTGAAAAATCTTGACCACAAAATTTACATACATTGAACAAAATACCTTAAATAAAACAACTTACAATAATATACAGAGAAGACATTGAAAACATTTTTTTGATCAAATGGGTTTCCTGCCCTAGCAACACATTGTATAAGTCATATCATGGTGGTCAGTCAACCAACTCGCTCTTCATCAAACTGCCAGATTTCTAGATTTAGCTGTTAACTAGTTACAAGGCCCATAATTTTGTCAGTGACAGACAAATGCCCTACATAATTAAGATTCAGGGGTATGACAGAGTTTGGCAATAGAAATTATTTCATACTAAGATTCCACAACAGTATGCTGCATGTGGGAATAGAACCCATGATCCCTTGATTAGTAGACTTGTTTGCTACCCACAGAGCTAGCCGAGCAGGGTCTTTAAAATACATCCAAAATACAGTTAAAAATCTCACAAAAGCTCTTGTTCCACAGTATGTATACGAGTCCACTCATATAAAAGAGTTAGTCTATACTATTCCAAAAGCATACAAAAAATGACACAAAAAAAGAATAAATATCCCTTATTTCCATAGCAACAATATAAAACTATACCTACCAGAGCTATTAATCGTACGTAAAGGACCAGTATTGTTGCCAGTATCATCTTCATCATTATCATTATTATAATCTTCAAACATATCATTCTCACCATGGTACGATTCTCTATCAACTTCCATCATATTATCATTCTTTCCTTCATCGTTCATAGCAATTTTTTCCTCTTTACTTTGACTATCAAAGTCACCAATGAACCGACTTCCATTCATAAAGTTGGCATCCCATAGCGACCGTTCTGTAACTTTCATTTTACTAAAACCTTCCATTGGTATTGATACAGACTCATCAGAACTTTTGTGACTGTTCACTCTATCAATATCTTCGGTAAAATTTCCAGTACTTTTGTATATGTAAACATGACTTCTATTTACTAGATCATCCTTAAATTCAGCATGAATTTTCTCATGTCTTCTTGCACCAGCGGTCGCAACAGACCAGAAATTACAGTATCTACATTTGAATTTAGCCCCAGGAAGTTGTTGATGACATTTAGTATGTTTGGCAAATTTCATAGACTGTGGTGATTGAAAAGGACACAATTTACATTTCTTATAGGTTATTGTTCCCGATGTCTTTTTCTTCCAATGTTTGTGTTTTTTAAATACAGATTTTCTTTTAGATGAAAAGCTACAGACTAGACAATAGAATTTACCATCAATTTTCCTTGGTGTAATGTAAGAATTCTTTCTCAGTGGCCTTTCTGTTTCCCTAGTTACTGGGCCTTGTATACTTTCTAGCAAACTTGTTTCCGTGGTTACAAGGTTGTGTCTACTTTCTATCAAACTTGTTTCCTTGGCTATTGGGTCTCGTTTACTTTCTATCAAACTTGTTTCCTTGGCTATTGGGTCTCGTTTACTTTCTAGCAAACTTGTTTCCTTGGTTACTGGATCTCGTTTACTTTCTGGCAAACTTGTTTCCTCTTCAACGTGTCTTAGTTGTCTCTCCAACAAGTTTCTAGTCCTAGTTTTTAGTCTATTTTCTCTTTCATACAGCCCAGTTGGGATGGCCAGCTGTGATTGCTTAGATAGTCTACCAGTGTGAAGTTTATAATGAGTCATCAACGATTTGGCACAGCCAAAGTAATCACAATAATCACATTTTAATTGTTTTTTTCCTGGTTTTCTCTGGTGACTATAAGCATGAACACGTATACCTAATAAACTAGTAGATTTATAGGGACATTTGTCACAGTAGTACACTTTTCTACCTTTATAATCTTTTTCAATTTTGTCTTTATTACCAGTGGGTAATAAAGGTACTGGTTTGTAATTATCAGCTTCAGCCACTAATTTCACGTCTGCATCAGGTAGTTCATTCTCTGGTGCACATTTTGGATTCATATCTAACACTTTCTCATCCAGTTTCAAGCTTTTTTTCATGTCAGATTTCAAGCTCCTTTCTTCATCAGATTTCAAGCTTCTTTCTTCATTATGTTTCAATTGTTTATCTACATCAGGCACTTTATTATCAGGTATCACTTTTGTTTCAAATTCAAAACCATCGTTGACTTCTTCATCACTTGTTTGTGCCATTAAAACATCATTCAAAGGTTGACCACCATAATTGAAGAACATTAAAGCAATACAATGAGCATTGCCCATGTGCTGAGTTTTAACATGTCTTTTAAAAGACCAACGATGACAGAAACCAAGTTTACATTCACTACATTTGAATGGCTTAGACTTATGTTTGACAAGTAAATGTTCGAACATATCTGCACGTCTCCTTTCTTGAAAACGGCATACTAAACATGTCCAAAACTTTGGTTTAACCTGAATGGTGTCTATAGATGAAGAGCTCCAAGCATTATTGGCATCACTAGATTCAGACTGTGTAGTACCCACAATGTTAGACTCTGAACTTAAAGTCTTAGAACGAAGGGACTTCAACGAGACATCAGAACATAGCTGTGTACCTTCACTACCAGATTTTGAACCAGAATATAGCTGTGTACCTTCACTTTTGGACTTGGAACCAGAAAATGGCTGTGTACCTGCACTTTTGGACTTGGAACCAGAAAATGGCTGTGTACCTTCACTTTTGGGTTTTGAACCAGAACTTTTAATAGAAGACTGATGTTTACTTTTATTACTCGACTCCACATGTTTCAATGATTTACTTGATTTTCTCTTTTCTTCAGCAGATTGTTTCACTTTACTTTTATTTTCATCACTAGCTGACTTATTTACAATCTTTCTTTCAATCTGACTTAAGTCGGGTACATATACAACAGTAGCATCAACATCAAAATGGTACCTTTCAATATGCCTATAGATTTCCATCTTATCTATAGATTTCAGACCACACTCTCCACACATGTATGGTTTTATATATCCTACCACAGGTACTAACTTCATACATCTTGCATTCATAGAACTTTCTGGATCATCCACACTGCTGTCAGGTGGTTTCAATAAATGGGCTACATGGTCAGACGATGGACGTAAACTTGCAGCAGTCAATGACTCCAGCCGTTTATCTAAATCTAATTGACTAGTGGACGGACTAACAGAATAGGTATTGGAGTTTTTAGACGGCCTTCCTCTTTTAGCAAGTTTATTGTGGTTAGCATGTTTTTCACTTTTAGCATGTACAGGTTTTTCACTTTTAGCACGTTTTTCACTTTTAGCATACTTGTCATGACCAGCAAACTTTTTTTTCTTTTCAGATTTATATCTAGACTTCACTTCCAGTTTCCTTGGTTTGTAATCAGTTAATTCATCTGTGTCAATTTTGTGGCACAGATTCATGTGTCTGGGTATGGAATTGGCAAACAATGAGTAGAAGTCACATGTTTCACAAACATAGAGGTCATGCTTCTCTTTATGATATACTATCATGTGATGTACTAAATCCTTCTTACGTATACAGTGATATTTACACAACTTACACTGAATTATACCAAGATATTTGTGATTGTCACTTGGTTCGTTCCAATTCCCATCTTCATCTAAAAAAATAAGTAAAAAATTATGTTTTATACTGGCATATAAGTTATAACACAAGGTTATTTTACAGCATCCAGAGCACCTAAGTTAACCTAGCTTTCCTGGACCCTTATCTATAACCAGTACTCACCTACCCTTGCACAAGGCTGGAAACTACTCCATATTATATCTTATAATATTAATGGAGGAAAATTGACAAAACTGTCAAATTTTCATAGAAGGGTATAACCTTCACAAGAGGGATTCGAACCCTTACACTTTAAGGTATGTACATGTGTCCCTTACACAAAAATTCTTACAAAAAAAATCTGTCTGAAGTCAAAAGCAAGAAACAATAATAATACGCTTATTTTTTGGCTTATCAATTCTAAATATTATACAAATTGCGTAGAATTGTGTATACCTTTTGGATACGATATCATAGTTATGCTTCTTATCTGTCTGACTTTGAAGTGCTAATTATATGAAACTGATTTACAAAGATTTTTTGGTAACAATTAGTTTTTGTGAAAAGCACTACTTATCTGAGTGGCATTACTTTAAGTGAATACTATTAGCAATGGTAAGTATATAAAGGATAAACAAATATATACAAATAAGCAGAGTTAATGTATGCACCACTAACAGTTGAATCAATTTCTAGTAAGACCAAGGGTTTTCTTTTTCCTTTTGGCATTTACAGGCACCTTCCCTTTCTCAAATTTCTTTAAAATCATGACTTTTTTCCCCAAATTAGGAGGTTACCTTTGATTTTTCACTCCCATTTAAATAAAATTATGATAAAAATTGATCTATACAAAGAAAGGCCCATGCTTCATAAAAAATGTTCAAGTGCAGTTTAAAGTTTGCTTCCATAGACATGTTCAGCCAATTTTACAATCTTGTACAATAACTCCTGAATGTTGAAATCACCTTCAAGAAAGGCAAGGCTAACCCTCACAGTACCCATTTACACTTGGGTGGAGTGGAACAATTGCAGGTTAATTCTTACTCAAGGAAATTAGCAGTCACCCCCAGTTGGGATGGAACCTGAGACCTTTCGATACCTAAGCGCGTGTCCTACCACAGGACTACAGCTCCCACTGAAAAAATGTCCAGCTACCATATTGCTTACCTTGCCAAGATTCTACTTTACCAGGTGATTGTTGTACTCTGAGTTCATCACTTTTATATGAGTCTCTTACATTAGTCACATCATGTACAACAGTTGATGTATGGGCACCACTGGTCTTACCATGATCTCTACCTTTACCTGCAGTGTTAGATTTTAATTTTTCAGAACAAATTGTTATGGGGGGGGGGGCAAGTTAAACCTGACTTCATAATTACGGCATTACAATACTTAAACTTTGAAAGATTTACTACAACTAGATCGAGATAACTAATATATTGCAATCTCTGGATTTAGCTGTTAACCAATTACTATGTGCATACTTTCGTCTGCGACTGACAACTGCCCTACATAATTAAGAATCATTGGTAGGAGGGAGAATGGTGGTAGAAATAATTTAATGACCAAGCTCCAATAAAGTATGCCCCGCCCGGGAATCGAACCCATGACCCCTTCATCAGTAGACTTGCATGCTAGCAACTGAGCTAGCCAGGCTAGCCGGAAAATCTAGAATAATGTCTTTTATGCAAAATTGGAATTTAAAATCCGGAAAGGCTGACTAGCCCGACAGAAACAGCTACTATTGTAATCAACTTGCCCTGTCGGTTTTCAACTTTCAGGGCAAGTAGGCAAGTGTTTATTTCTAAAACTGACCTGTATCAATGTTTAATCTACGATGTACTACTGCTAAATGGTTCTTCAATTTTGGACTCCAACTAAATTCTTCACCACATACAGAACATGTGTATGGTTTTTCACCTGTAACAAATATAGTGTATCTATATCCTATCTCATTGTATCACATTACTTTATCAGTAGGGCTCTTTACAAAAAATCTTACGATAAAAACCATCGTAAGTCAAAAATAAGAAACATTCATAATGCAGTCATTCTTTAGCAATCATTTTCAAATATTATAGAGCAATGATGAATATTGTATGCCTTTTGAATATCATACCATAGCAGGGATTATTCTGGGCCCAGATTTTGGTGAGAGAAAAAATCCCATTTGACCAAATTTGGTGAGAGATTTCAAATTTTGTTGAGATTTTTTTTACTTCAATTAAAACGGCAAGAATTTTATTACGTTAAGGTACTACATGTACACAAGATGTAAATGCTTATTTTTAATGATGGTCAATAAAACAGAAGTTTCAAAGAATGTTAGTTTTCTTGGTTTTTATTTACCAACCTGAAATGCCTTAACACTTTATTGCAAAAAAAGTAGACCCAGATAATGCAGCTGAGTTAAAATATGTGTCAAATCAGAGACATAGGTGTATCTAATTCCCTGGTCAAATGTTTTACACAAAATTCACAGAATATAGTGATTTTGTATCAAATTGTAAACTGAAAATATATAATTTTCATTTCAATTGAACAGTTCTTTGGATTTAGCATGTTTGCTTACTGGTTTATGTTCATCAGAAATTAAAATGCATTAAGGGGTATCAATGTCCTGAATTTTGACCCTTCGTTTAAATATTTTCTTAAAAAATAAGTTCTGCAATAGATATCAAACCTTTTCGTAAGTAATACTATTCATTAGCAATTGGTGTATTTTATTGTTTTTTAGAGTCTAATACACGATTTTAGTTGATAGATTACGTGACGAATATCTTATATTTTTTACAAATTCAACTGATGTTTATTCTTGAAATAAAAAAAAATAGGGAATTTTCCCTATAAATAACTAACGTAATTTTAACGATTTTCATTTTATTGGCGATAGCGTCGGTCGCGAAAATGTATGACAGTACGATATAAGATACTTCATTCGTTGTAAAATGATGATAAAATAATTGTTTTACAATTTTTTTGACGTGGATTTAATGCTTATTATTATCATTTGATCAGAGATTATTATTGTTGTCAACTTAAATTGTCTTAAAAAAACATTTGCAAACTGATTATTACGTCTATTTAAACATGCTCATAATTAAATACAATTATCAGTTTAACGGCAAGCATCCAAAAAGCCCTATTTACTTTAATCAATGCAATATCACAGTTTGTCACGTGTTTGTTTAATTGCAACAGTTTGATTACGTAAACAATCTTTTCGGGCCGACATGTAGCATTATTGATTTTTTTGAGCGGACGTTGATTGGTCTTCATTGGCGACAATATATACAGGGGCCATCGACAAACAAAGGAGTTACTAATTATTGGTTTTTGAAGCGTTGCAAATCCCGCGTAGGGCGCATCGCTGATTGGTGGATTACATCACATAGGCGGACGTAACATACGCTTAACAATTCAACTATGACTCTTAAAGACAAAATATATGCGGGTCAAATTGACGCACGGGCGATTTTGCATGAGGGTCAAAAGGGGTATTTTGGAATTTTTGTGTCAAAACCCGAGGTCTCGGGTCTAATTCAAGCCCTGAATGAACTCTTGCAAGCTATTGGAAAAACGAATGTGTTTTATCGGCAAGCGTTTCAGTGAGAGCGTTGACGAGCAGGACGGTATAAAGGCTGTTTCACCGACTCTGGTTACGTCCCTCCCTCGCGGGTTACGATGGTCATCGGAAAAGACCGGCAGATCAAGTTGTGCGATTTTTTTGTCCCATTCAGCAAATTTTCATGCGATTTCTGCTGGGAAAATGCGCAAATATCGCGAAATCGCGCCCCAAAATGATCCCTGCCATAGTTAGGTTTATTAGCATTCTGACTTTGACCAGCAAAATTAGATTTACTAATAACTTTAAGTAACTAATTCGTAAGAATTTTTGTGAAAAGGCGTGCTGGTCTACAAGCAGAGTTACATCATTTAAATGTTTTTTTATTAAGGTTCATTTTCATTTTTTTTAAATAAAGATTCTTTACCATGAATTTTCATTAACTTGAAAGAGCAAGTAATTGTCTTCTTCACACTATTGATAGTCAGCACATTTTCTAATCAAAAACACTATACCAGGGCTCGAATTTAACAAAAAAATGGACTTGCATTTTTTTGCAAGTTGATTTTATTTCAATTGATCTATTTGACTGCTTCAATGCTGATAAGTTTGGACAGAAATATTTTTGCAGCCATTTTAACTCGCAGAAATTTGCGAGTTAAAGTAAAAGTTACTCGCAATTTTCAAAATCCACTCGCATTTTGCAAGTACGCAAGCCTAAATTCGAGCCCTGACTATACATACAAATAAGGTATATTACTAAAACAATGATGCCCTATATGTATATATAGTGTCTTTTAGTCAGAAATGTTCAAACTGCTAATGCTTCAGACTAAGGATAAAAATTTGAAAAAACAAGTAAATCTGTGAGCTAATGCTCACTAGTGATACCCCCGCCAAAATCTAAAAATATGCGACAAACAGGAAGTAGATGAGCAAGGAGCATGAAATCGCTTTACACCACATGGGACTATGGGATGAAGCAATATGCAAAGTATTAGGCTGCTGCATGTTATAGTTGCTGAGAAAACTGCGACGAAAATTTTGTAACGGACGGACGCACGCACGGACAAGGGTTAAACAGTATACCCCCCTCTTCTTCGAAGCGGGGGTATAAAAAACACCAGTTTTATCAAAAGTATATGTATTGGACACAATTCTTTGATCAGGTAAATACTGAAACAATCTGAAAAGGCTAAAAAATGATTTTGAAACAATCTCTGTTTCTTATCAACGTCACAAAACTTCTATAATGGCAACAATAAATTGAATGAAGTAGAGTGGAGTGGGCATGGCCGAGTGGTTACAATGTTAGACTGGTAATCATTGGATAGCCAGCACAGCGTTGGTTCAAGTCCCAGCCAAAACCTACCCTGTTGTTTCCTTAAGCAAGAAATCTTATCCTTCTAGCTCAATACTGGGGACAGGGAATAGGACTTATTACAATCACTTCAAAACATTAGCTGATAAGAATTTTAAGGGCTGTCAGATTTAACATTCTTATGATTCAAATAAGATCAACTTAGTATCAAATTGGTTCATATTGAACAAACTAAACATAACCTTGCAAGGCTATGCAGGTTTATGAATTTGTTAGTCAAAATCAAGACGATATACAGACTGTAACAAACCGTTTGACACTTACTGCATTTACCAGGGACCCAGAGGGATCCCTTGTCAGTTATTCAGAGATTCCCTCTTAGCATAAGGGATTTTTTAAATAAAAGAAAGAATTGAATACAGGTTTCCAATCACAAATTGTGATAAACAACTTATGAAAACTCAATTACCCCTATACATTAATAAGGATATCTATTTCAAAGATCATGAGTACAGAAGTACTGTAAAGGGTTTGAAACTGACAGTGTCCTGGGACTCCAAGAATCCCAAAAACTTGGGAGCAATGTCAGTGATTCTAAATAATGGATTTCATTAAAATTCCCTATAAATTACCCTATTCTTACATAAACATGTGTTCCCATGAATTAAGAGCTTATGCTAGGAAGAAATCACTGAAAAACTTACACACATCCCCTCTGGATGCCTGGTAAATACAATAAGTGTCAAACGCTGCTGAAGTGAGAATTTAAATCAAGCAGGTTAATGTATGTGCCTCTGACAGTGGAATAACAATATCAAGAGTGTATGAATTTTAGAAGGACCAAAGGGAAGTAACAACAAACTGGAAGCGATCAACACAAAATTCAGTTTAGATAGTATACTGAAATTAATCTGCCAAAATCTCTCACGATACCTTAAAGTGGAAAAGACTTTTGTCTTTTCCATATAAAAATTATGTTAATCACAATGACATAAGTTCATGGTCTAACAAATTGATAGATTATTAAAGAAATTTTAAAAATATCGAACTATACCAGTATGTTTGCGAACGTGACACTTCAAATTCCATTTCGTTGCAAAGACCTTACCACAGACTTCACAGGTACAATGTTTCGTAATATTTTTATGACTGATCAAGTCAGTAAACGTAGGAAATCTTTCCTTACATTCAGAACATTTATATGCATTCATCTTTCCATCTGTAATGAATAACAATAAGTAATTAATAAATTATTTACAATGTTAGTCATCAATTTTGGTAAAAGGATGATCTGTTTTCACTAACTTGATTTTAATTAAATAATTTTTCAAATGTGTCAGGGTTAAAAGTAATATAAACAAGAAATGTCTTTAAAAAAGACAAACGGCGTCGATTTAAAAACAAGAGGGCCCAAAGGGCCCTGGGTGCTCACCTGAGGAAAAGGTCAAAGGTCACAGAAGAGCCATTTACATAGGACCACTAATGTTAAAACCTATTTTTTGACGTGGTGATGGATTGCCAGATTCCTTTAGTATTTGCTCATACAAGTTGTGACCACGCATCATCACTTCATCAACAACATTTGCAGACCAGTTTCGCAGACTTGGCACATGATTGCCTACCGTAAACAATATGACAGCCAATGCAATTGCCGTACACTGATAACCACAGGGAATTGTCAAGTTACCTCCCTTTGATTTTTCCAACATACCTTTAATATACTTATATACAAAGGGTACAAC
Organism: Mactra quadrangularis; assembly: GCA_025267735.1. Lineage (NCBI taxonomy): Eukaryota > Metazoa > Mollusca > Bivalvia > Venerida > Mactridae > Mactra > Mactra quadrangularis. Next base: position 20,805,674 of record CM046299.1, read on the forward strand.
TGCGTTTACTAGACCGATTCATCTAAATTTCTTATTTTGTGGCTCACAAAAAATACTGATACCCTAGTAGCACTTAAACCGCACGATTAAATTGATTAAACATAACTCTTCGAGCTATGAATATTAAATGTTTCATAGGGCAGATCATTAAAACACTCGCCAACAAAAAACAATTCTTTTTGACAAATAATTTTTAGATATTCAAAAAATGAATTTCAAGACCTTTCTAGTGATATAAAATGCATAAAATGCATGATATAAAATTGTTTGATGAAAAATGACTTAGTAATTGCAATTTTAAAATTACTGTGTTTTCATTGTATTTACTCGCTATCATTTCTTGCCAACCAGCGAACGGTTACCTGTAGTCTTTATCAGCTCCTTGTTACTATTTATAGACATCATAACAATAACAATGAACTGGTCTATATGTGGAGCTGTGACTCTCAAAGTGTAAACCCCGGAAACTGGACGTAGTGAGGCTAATTTAATAATTATTGGGTAATATGTCAGACTTTTTACTAGAAACCGGTTCACATCTGGAGACGTAATTCATTTTACCCATAAAATATTGTGTTTGACACGTAACTTTTTATTGTTACAAAATAAAAAAACACTTTGGAAAGCAATAGAAGTCTACCCAAAAAAATAATCTACGAACGAAGCAAAATTTCGTAAAGCACTGCATTACAATAGTGTGGCCTTTATTTTTTCGCGCGTGTCAGGGCCATCCAATCGAAGAGGGGATTTTCTCTGTTTCCCCCGTACGTCATTTTCAGTGCTTATAAAATCATCCAATAGAACGGCGGATTTCCGAAATTCCCAAACATACGTCATTATACAGAAATGTAGGTCAAAATCCAGCTTAGACAGCTACGCCGAAAAATATCTGAGCTATGGAGTTCACAAATATTTAATAAATGTTTTTACTGGCACAATAGCTACTGCTACAAATGAAATGCTAGCCTATGTCATTAACATTCAGTGCATTTTTTTTTTGCCTCAAAAGGGAGGTGAAATTAGGCCTTTGCTGACTGGCAAAATATCAAAACATCAAAATTTCACAATTATAAATAGCTTTTTATTTCGAGCCAAAAGTCTGAATGTAACAGCAACCACTACCATTATTAAGTCTGTTTTCTGTTAGGGCAGAGTCAGAAACATAAATGTGTTTTTGATACTACATTTAATGAGAGTTTTTTTGATAGTGTTTAAAAGACATTGCTACAAAAAATAAATATATGCATGCATTATCTTTATTTGTATTGTTATCTTAAAATGCGACGATGTACGTTACTTAGTACCATTCTAAAACAAGTAAATCTGTGAGCTAATGCTCACTAGTGATACCCCCGCAAAAATCTAAAAATATGCGACAAACAGGAAGTAGATGAGCTAGGAGCATGAAATCGCTTTACACCACATGGGACTATGGGATGAAGCAATATGCAAAGTATTAGGCTGCTGCATGTTATAGTTGCTGAGAAAACTGCGACGGAAATTTTGTAACGGACGGACGGACGGACGCACGGACAAGGGTAAAACAGTATACCCCCCACTTCTTCGAAGCGGGGGTATAATAAAATCTGCTTAAAAATGTATAACAAATAATCTAGAACATGATCTTAACACTAGTTCATGCTTCAATGAATCGCTCTGGGGTGCGTTTCATAAGACGTTTTACGAACTTCGTATCCTACGAATCTTCGTATATCGAAATATACGAAGTTGGAGCGTTTCATAAAAATACGCAAGCACCTGTTTTTCGTAAATTTCCACCTAAATTTACGAAAGCATACTCCTTGTCGTAAATAAGCAAAGATGACCGCCGTGTACATAAATAATGAGGTTAATTATCCAAAAATGGAAGTATATAAGCATAGAATGACCCTTCTTGACATGCTTTCTCTTTGACCTGTCCAAATGACAGTATGAAGACAGAACTCTGAAGTTTGGAAATTGCATAAACAAAAGATCGTTGCTTTAGGTTAAATCCAGTCAGTTATTTAACGAACATTAAGGATAAATTATAGTGATACTGTTGGTGGCAAAATTAATTTGATGCCTCTAATGACGATTAGATTAGTCTACTTCTACTTTTAGTCAAGGACAACACAAGCCGATAATGTCGGCCTTCAAGAAGAATACTTATAAATGTGTTTCAGTAATAATACGCCAATTAGACAATGTATGCACTCAATAGCGTTGCCTTTACACAAGAAAAAGACTATAACACTGAGCACATAAATAAACAAATACTCATTTTCAGTTTCTAGTGTACACAGATATGCAGACGTCAAATTAGACAGATGGCGCGCTGTGTGATGACGTAAACATGGACTGGTTTACCGAATTTAACTTTCGCAAATGGGTCTAATTTACGCAACGGTTTATGAAACGATGACTAAACGAGTTCGTAAATATCTTCGTATACGTAAAATTTAAGAAAAATCGTATATTTTTATGAAACGCACCCCAGGATAGTATCTAAATTGTTGCGCAATACAAGTCGCGAAATCTGATGACAATTACACCAATTTCAATTACGTCATTTATGCCGAACAGACAAACGCGCAATTAATCGTTTTCTAGGCGATCATCAAATACGAAAACACCATAATGATTAATATATAAGGAAATACTTACCGATGTCGCTGAAACAAGCAATAACGAAATTTGATTTTGACACTCAATTTTGATCACACGTGCATATCATCACACTTGACACGCGATGAGCAAGAGGAGTTCCGGATGATCACACCTGTGTAGACTGTACTTGCATTAATTTTAGGAACGAGGCGACGAGGCAAACTTATGATCTCTCCCCACTTTTTATCCGCACTTCTGTTAAATGTAGGGACCACTGATCTGAGTATATTACATGTCGATGTATGTAGGTCTACTGTTTGAATAACCTTTCAGAATGTATCATTTTTATAATAAATCAAAGCGCTGATAGCGCTATCTGGACATGGAAACAAAATAAGAAGGGGCACATGTGGTGTCCGATCAATATTAGACTTAATCCCTTTGGTTTATTGTATTGTCCGTTTTTTCTCAACTGTCAAAGCTTGAACAATTTCACGGTGACTGAATGCATTGCTTTTGTACTGGCGGCAATTGCCTGTTTTTATTCAAAATATCTTTACTAAAACATATCATACGGCATAAGCAGCTTTACTCGATCATAATACACTCTTTCTGAAACTCATGGATGTATTACGACAATAATTTTAACGAACGCATTCACCGTGAAATTATTCATGTTTTGACAGTTGAGAAAAAACGAACTATAGCATGTCTGGGTAAAAGAAAAGTTAAAAGAAAATATAAGTCACTTGTTTTAACAGAGATGCGATTTTTAAATTGAAAATTATATTAAAACGGGATTAACAAAATTTATATAACATTATTATGTACATTTGTGTGTTGAAAACAAGACAAAATTGTGTCTATAGATCTTAAGTTTCTTCTGTGCCCAATACGCTCAGCACTGTACCATTTACAGGCAAACATAACTGTCCATTTTCTGCCAGAGAGTAAGCCAATCCTAACGCATTGCTTTAAATCTTGTACTTCTTCGATCTCTGCTTGAAATTAAATGTACCATTTTCCAGAGACATAAATGTTATCTAATTTCTACCAATTTCAACTTTCTTTTCGTAGAAAATTGTATGGAGTAGTTATTTTATATTGTAATATTATTTTTCTGTTGGCTATCAATTGTATATTTGATGCCAAAAAATAATATGTTATGTTACGTTATGTTATGTTACGTTATGTTATGTTACGTTATGTTATGTTATGTTATGTTATGTTATGTTATGTTATGTTATGTTATGTTATGTTATGTTATGTTATGTTATGTTATGTTATGTTATGTTATGTTATGTTATGTTATGTTATGTTATGTTATGTCATGTCATGTCATGTCATGTCATGTCATGTCATGTCATGTCATGTCATGTCATGTCATGTCATGTCATGTTACGTTACGTTACGTTACGTTATGTTATGTTATGTTACGTTAGGTTACGTTAGGTTATGCTGTAGTTTCGAGTAGTTATTGATATTGTGTTTAATTGGTGTTGCTTATGTTTCGAGGTAATGATGCTCTTGTTTAAGACGTGGTTGCTGCTGTTTTGATTTATTGATGTTTTTGTTTTAAGTTGTTTAATTGTTGCTGTTGATTTGAATTGTTGTTTTGAGTTTTTGCTGTTGTTTTGAGTCGTTGTTGTTTAAATTGTGGTTGCTTTTGTTTTAGTTGTTGTTGTTATTAATTGCTAATGTTGTCGTGTGGTTGATGTTTTAGTTGATGTTTTGAACCGTTGTAGCTGTTGCACCGAGTTCATCTTCTGACTATGAACCAATGCTTGACGAGTGATTTAAAACCGATTGTCAATCCCTTCTACCAAATATGACCTATTTAATCCATGCTTTTTATACCATTTTGAAGCGTTGAAGAAAACATCTTTTTTAAACAAAAATGCCAGGAAACGGTCCCAATGGCCGTTAATATTGTTTTCAGAGGTTAATGCCGACTCGGATACCAATAGTGTAGTACAAGATATGTCCAGGAACGCGTCCTTGATAGGACCAACTCCAATCTGATTAAAACCCGATCTAAAAATTTCCGCTCGCCTAGATACTCGCTAATTTCGGAAAACGATCTTCATGTATACATCTGTTTACGGAGATTGGACCAACTCGTATGTAGGTGCGTTTTTCGTACTCTCGGACTTATAAAGCTGCAAATTCAAACATGAGAAAATTTTTGTCGGAAATGTTTGCTTCGAGCTGTATAAATTTTGCGATCATTATTGAAAATCGACACGCGCTAGGATATTCTCAAAGAGCAATAACACATACTGACTTATTGTTATTTTACTCAGTATTACCTCCCTTACATCAACTAAAAGCTTCCAACGTCTATGTTAAATATTGATATAATTAGGGACTTTAGTCAGTTATCTTTCCCTGATAAAATCTGAAGCAATCCAATTGGTAAGTAGGTCCTTACAGTCGGAATCCTCAGATTTTATCATTGAATTCCTATGTAAGGGTAACAAAATAAATCATCTAATATCTTTCTTGTTAATGCAGATATTAACAGAAGTGATGGAATTTAGATAGTTCTTTAACTTAAAAATAATTAGCTTGAATTTCAAACAAATTAAATGATGTACAAAAAAGTTATTTAAGATTAAATTTGGCAAATTAACATAGAAAAGTAAGGGTAAAATCCGAGTAATCCAACTAATTAGACCTACCTATTTTGAAGAGTATACAAGGGGAAATAACTGACTAAAGTCCCTTATTCATAAATGTCGTTATAACAGTATACAATGTACATACAAAAATAGTATCTCGTATGAAAAAAAAATGTAATTTTGAGTCCAAATAACCAGTAATATAATTATAGCATGTGTTGAATTGTCCGCAGATAGAGTTGTCTATAGAGTTGAGTTGTATCAAGGACCCTGTACAAACGTATATAGGGGCAATGATTGCACCGGTCAATTGTTTGAAAAGCAATTAATTTAACCTGAAACTAAAATATACATTTTGTATGTATAGCAATGCGTTCTGTTGTATGTCACTGTTTTCAAGTAAGGATTAAATTTATCCAGTTTAGGAAATGCTGTTCAAACAGTTCAGGAATGCTATCGGTGTCAGATGATATACAGTGTCCCTATATCCAATCACGGCAGTTCGATTGGTCACATGCAGACGAACGAAAGTGATACCATTTCGAAATTACATTAATTTTAATATTCACCCTAGTCTGGTCAATTACCTTGCCTCATATTTCATCGGCCTCCTCCCGTCTATGAAAACAATGGGTTGCGCTGATGTGACTCGGTAGAACACCATCTTCTGTGGTCGTGAAGATCGATCCTTGATTTGCATTCATGATTGCAGACGGTGCAGACAAACACTTCATCCGAGCAGACTGATGATGCCATCCTCTTCAATTTCTTTGCTTCTTGGTTTTGTCTCCTTTTCCCTCAGCAACTTCACACCTGCTTTCACAGCATGCCTCCAACTTGACTGGGTAACAGCAATAGCCTCCCACTCCCTCGGTGTCTATGTTACCCGACTGGAGATCTCTCCTGCATGTGTCCTTGAAGCGCAATCAGAGGCGGCCTGTTAGGCTGGTTCCTTGTTCTAGCTGCCTATACAAAAGGTCTTTGGGAATGCGACCTTTTCCCATGCACCGCACATGTCCTAGCCAGCGAGGCCGTCTCTCTATGAGAATAGCTGATATAGACATGGAATTGGCTCTGGTAAGCACCTCAGTGTTTGTTATTTTGTCCTTCCAAGATAGGTTAAGGATTCTCTGCAGGCAGAGCATGTGGAATACATTTAGCCTGGACTCTTATCTGGCATATGTTGTCCAGGATTCACTGCCGTATAGCAGGGTGCTGAGGAACTTTCCTCATATTAGATATAGAAGAATTGTACATTTGTATCATCATGATGTATCTAAACAGGTCATTTATACATTTTGTAGATGCAGACTTAGAGAACTATCAATTTAGTCTTCCTTTACTTAATTTGATTAGAAGTTAGTTTGGTCACTTTTTGGTTGGGTTTCACGCCGTAGCAACACACAGTATGGGTCATATCATAGCGGTCAGTCAACCAACTCACCGTTCCTGGAAAGGCTAGATCTCTGGCTTTATCTGTTAACCAGGCGCATAATCCCGTATACTTTCTGTAATAAGTACATGTACATACGGTACCCACCAAAAGTTTGGAGACAGTTCTACTTTGTAGGCCACTGAATAGCTTTCATCTAACATTTAATAACTTTTATTTTATAATGGCTTTTAGTTTTGCTTTATTTTTTGGTTATCACAAGAAGTATAACTGAGACTTCAAAAATAGTATAAAAACTATATAATAGAAAATAATTACGATAAACATGATTTTGGAGGCTTTATTATGTCAGATACTGAATCTTGCAGATGTGTTTTATTAATTAAATTAGTTTTCATTTTGTCACAAACCATACTTAAATGTATTAAAAATAATGATTCTACGAAAATAATCATCAAAATTCAAGAAATGTTTTAAATTTCTTTTGTGACCAAACTTTTAGTGAGTACTGTATTTTAGACTCGGAACCTTGCCGACCACCTATAGATTATTATAAATGTACAAGTGTATGTCTATGACATGTAAAACCAAAATGGCTAAACTGGTCTCATGAGTATTTTTTTCATTCAGCAAATCAAACAGCCATAGTGCATATAATCAAAAGAATCAGTCCAATGAATTAATCATAATATTTATACATCTAAAGTCATCATGCATGTCACCATGAACAGGCTTCTTAAGTTTGTGATCAAGTGCATACTTCTGTGAGAATATTAAATATATTTCAATAACAAACTTTATTGACATAAATTACAATAGAATTATAAAGATAAACTAATGTAATAACAAAAAGAGTTAAATGCATATTGACATAAAAACAACGAAGATTTGGCACACAAACAAAATCAATATATTTAAGCTATTTAAATTGTCTGTTTTTGTTATTTAACAAATGTGACACATTTATTATTTACTATTATATATAAAAATTATATATTATATAAATTTACTATTTATTTACGACGAAATATGACTGTCATTCAAACATACTGCATCATTGTTTTGATGATTTACTTTTTGAGGGTTTAACAACGTGTCAACACAGTTTCAAGTTATTTTACGGCGACCAACGCACCTAACCCAGCTTTCCTGGACCCTTGTCTATAACCAGTACTCACATACTCTTCTACAAGACCGACACATTCTAAATATGCATTATTGATGAAGGAAAGTTGACATTATTGACACATTTTCATGGAAAGGGTATGACCGTATTCATGAAGGGATTCGAATCTGAAACCTATTCAGGTAACACTATTGGATATCCCGGCGCGCTACCAACTGTGCTACTGACCCGGGTTTGATATTTAAACCACTTGGGGATTGTGTATATCTACTTGGGTTTGATCATCCCAGGGACAAACGTATCAGGAACCCACTGCCTATTGGATTGATTTTAATCACTCCATGCAACTAAAATCATATTCACTTCCTTTACATTTTTCTTCATTTGTTCGTCCTCAGCTCTGATCCTAACACTTAAATGCAGTTGGATATCGCCGGCCATTTTCCATTTTTCTTGTCAATAACTCTTGGTAATTCATAGTTTTGCATTTTATGTGAGTATGGTTAGATATCAGATAATTAATTCACCAAGGGTATTCCCCGTGGAAGTCGTCGAATTCTAAGGGACCTGATTATATACCTCCTACAATTAAGAGTCACAAAGTCCCTGCTATTTCCATCAAAGGAGGTTCGCATAATGACAAAACATTATGTATAGGGTATAACAAATTGTACAGATTCGTACAGCTTGTAATTACATAGAATATTCTAAACGAATGCTAAATGTGAAAGTCCGAAGCATGTTCCGATGTCAGTCAAATTGACAGAAGATGGCGAATGCAGTGACGATTTGTATCGGACCGATTTAGATGTGCTTATATGTGTCAGAAGGAATTTGAAAAAAAAAATGTGGAAAACATAAACATGTTTTTTTCATTCTTATTCCACTCATCGACAAAGGTATCCGTTTTTTTTTCGCCTGAAAATCGTTGAATCACGAGAGACCAGTATATTTTGGAAAACCCACTAGAGTATCCCCTAGAAGTCCCTGTAATGTTAATCTTAAAGCACCCATCAGTCTACGAAATTAGTATAATTTATTATGAAAGTGGTTACCCGAACAGGGCATTTTAGTAGCAAGCACTATATCTTGTTTGTAGATTTTTGGTTGCTTAAAAGAAATTTTAGGTTGCCGGAACTAAATAGTAGCTGTCCCGGGCAACCGGGCACCCACTAATTTCGTAGATTCACCCACGGTCTCGCAGCCCTGGGAAGTCGTTGAGCCCTAAGAGTAATTGGATATTTAGCTTGGACATCAGAGATTCGTGCGGCTAGAAGATTATTCCCAAGACGTCTCATTCACAAAGTTCTAAAGCCATAGCTGTTACTTTTCCTCTTTGAAGTCTTGCAAACATTTATGATCAAAGTTAATAGTAATAATAAAACAGAAACAAACTGACAAATCGGACTAACTTTTAAGTACAAGTTAACATGTTTTTTCCTTCGTTGTTATTTGTTTACTAAAACACGTTCAATCCACGAAAATGACATTTTGGGAAAAACACACAGGATGTACAAGTAGAAGAATATTTTCAACAACTATTGTATTCAAAGAATTGTATATTATTCCTATTGCATACTCTCAATCTTTTAAAAGAATGCTTTATATGTTAGTTTGAACTATTTGTTTTAAATTTTGAGCACATCATCAACCATATAAGGTCTACTCTCACATGATTAATAAATCCATATATCCAGTTCAGTTAATAACGTAGTCTAGCATGCTAGCACCCACAAGTTGCATTCGGAACACCTCGACCATTCATTTAATAAATGAATCGAAGTGAATAGCTGAGGAGTTCCGAATGGTACAAATCCAACGATCATCTGAGCTTTGTTTACGTTCACTACACAATTGGAGGTATAGCTGTTAACTGTCTGCTTCCAACCTCGTCCTTGATGTCAGTAGGGTCACGATTGGTTGCCGGGGTAACCATTAAACGTTCATAAGGACCTTGTGTTTCGTGATCACGTGACTGTTGATCGTGCACACCTTTAGTGTACGTGTAAATGCTGTCAACAATTCGTGTATAAAGTCTTGGATTAATTCTAGGCTTATCAGCACTGTCGTCTAGACCACCACGAACCATTTGTTTAAAAGGAGATTGTTTATGCTCTTTCAAATGAAATATATTTGGTGTGTCTGGTTCCCGCTTTGCTTTAAATGCCATGTGACTTGTTGGTGACGTCATATCCGCCATATTGTGTATCTTCTTTTCATATCGTCTTTCGATGGCTTTCTTTGCCTAAAACAAGTCAAAGTATTGAAATACAGAAAGACGTTCGTGCACATTGAAACTTAACAAATCCATACTAATTATTACTCCTTACACATTAGATTCAAGTACAAATCGAGCAGGGCAAAAAATGCGAGCCAAGTGTTATTCTACCCTGTATTACTAGCAAGTATTAACGAGGTTTGACTTCGCCCCTTCCACACCTGTCAATGATCATGAAACAAATACCCGTCAGTTGATTGACGAAACTACTTTTATCGCAGAAATTAACTGCGTAGTGAATCAGAGACACATGTATCACTCCGCAGGTTAATCTGGTCAGGCATTTTCAGCGTCGATAGTTTTCGTTTTTGCGGTATAACTTAAGCCTTTCAGCAAAATCGCCGAAAGTCTAAAAAAGCACGAGTATAGGTCCGTAGGACAATGAAGTTATTGTATGCATTCAATCGTCGTTCATAAAATCTTTAACAAATTCCAAATAATTTGCACCTTTGAAACAAGAAGCCTTTTCTTGGTATAATTATATGATAAAATTTATTTATTTCGAAATAATTGGAACACAATTATACAATATATCTAGACAAGAAATTTTGAGTCTCACATGATGATAATATTTTAACAGCATTAAAGCTTTTAAAAATATTTAAATTATTATAATGAAGCTAAAGAACATTATATGTTGATTTCAAATTGAGTTTTACAATTAAATACAGCAACAAATGATAGCTTATTAATAAGTTACTATTATAATATCGTGTGGTAATATACCTATCGTATATTAAAAATATAAAAAAAAACAATAAAATACTAAGTAAGTTTATATTTCAAGAGTCATTCAAAAATGTTGTCTGTCTTTTAACCGTGGTATGGGTTAAGTTTCATACAGTCATTGTATATCTATTGTATATATACAAGTTCTCTCGACAAAGAAAATGTATAAGGAGGGAATAACCTTCCAAAGCTTCAAGAAATCGTATTATAATTATGTCGGTATTAAACGGAGCCCCTAAAGTGACATTTTGAAATTCCTTTTTTTATTTTCACAATTATTTCGTTTAAATGTAATATCATTTCATTTAAACCAAATAATATTTCGTAAAACAACGAAAAAATATTTCGTCTAAATGAAAAAAATTGAAAATTAAAAGAATTTCAAAATGTCACTTTAGGGACTCTGTAGTAAGGCATATATGAGAACTTATATTTTGTAGGTAAATAATTGAATGTAAGCATGTCGATGATAAAAAGTTTACAGGAAGCATGTTGTTTACAGTAGCATTTACATGTAAATACCACATAATTGAAACCGTCATAGCAAGGAAATGACAGATTATAAAGCATTAATTTCTTACCGATAGTTTAAAGTGATTTTGACAAGTGAGTAAATAGTTGAGTTAGAATGACCTTCCGTCGAACTGTTGGGAATATTCATGTTGCCAGATGTACTATTGACCGAGTACAAGATACAGAAAGTATTTTTATACTATACTTATTAAAATCGCTTCATAAAACCAATGTTCGTAGTTTAAGTATCACTAAAACGCTATATCATGTATGTCTTTAAAAAAGAGTATCACTGCAAACCAGTTATAATAGTGTTACTGATACTCAAATAATAATACTTTCAAGAAGATCTTGGTTTTTGTAAAATTGTGCAAACTTCTACGATTTTTAAGTCCGAAATGTTTAATTTGAGAAAAAATGTCTCCGTATAGAGACCCTTAAAATTTTGACAGCTTTAAAGGAATTGCAAGGCAAAAGTTCAACTTCATATTACCTTATACCTAAATTATTATTATTATTAGAAAATTATTTAGAAATTATTATTGGGTATTACTATAATACCTAAAATCGAAAAGTTGTCAACTTCCGTGAAAAAAGGATGTCCTCCGAGTTATATACAATATCAGACTAACGCAAAAGCAATCCGAGAAAGAAATTTGGGGTGCGTTTTTATTAACGGTCGTAAGGCCGGTCTTAACTAAGATCTCGATAGAAAATGTCAGATGCAACAAAGAAAAAAGCTGTTCATAATCCTATCATTGATATTTTAAAAGCAAGACAATAAAATCACTAAGCACTTACTCTTTCCTTTCTTTTTTGTTTAGCTAATTTTTCAATCTTTGCTTGTATTGGTGTGTCTCTATTTCTAGGAGTTAATGCTGGCACTATTTGACTAGGTGTATGTTTCTTCTTTTTTGAACTAGATTCTGGGAATGTGAACTCTCTTGAATTAAACAAATGTAGGTGGGGTGACTTGGTTGCTACCTCAACTGATAATGAACGCTCGTCTGCCTGTAAAACAGTGAAGAAAGATAATAAAAAATCATTTTACATACATTCAGTACATAAAATTTGACAATAATGCCAATGGTCCTCTATTAATAACGTATATGGTTTTCGGCCTTGAGGAAGTGTAGGTGAGTACAGGTTATAGACAAATGTTCAGGAAAGCTAAGTGAGATGCGTTGTTTATTATGACTTATATTCGTTAGTGCAGGAAGTGTCTTGATTCACGAACGCTTGCTCGAAAATGTTGTTGTAAAATTGAACAATGTTTACATACTGGCTTTCCCCACCTTATTGAAGATATGGATACCTGTATTTAAATACTCAATTAGAAGGAATTTAACTCAAACAATTTTATCTGTGTCGCATATTCATGTCACACTATAAACAAGCACTACAATTTAATTATAGTAATTATTCTTTAGCAATTAGTTTCTGTTGAGCAGCTGTCCATTTCGTGTCATGATCAACCCTGTGCATTAAATTAAAGAGACAAAGTTTTACAAAATACCATTATGCTTATTTTTATTACTTTTTCCAAAGAGCGCCTTAGACTAGATCGGTCCTTCATAATTCTGGAGTAAAAAGTGTACTACGATTTAAGCGATAGATGGTCAAGAAAGTCGGTATGGTTCATTAAAATAAGTTGTAAACATTTTGAATTCTTGTGACAGAAATTGTCAGGTATAGCTTTAAACACATTTAACTGAAAATATAAACTAAAGTGAAATAATGAACGTACCCTGTCAGTTAAGAATGCTGGTGATATAGAAAGGGATGGTAATGGTGGAAGATCACTTATTTCATCATCGTATTCATGCTCCTCTGGTAATATATCATGGTGTCTAGGTAACATATTCTCTGGTATCGGTGGTAACTTCTTTCTACGACGTTCTTTTTTCTTGGAAACATATGGAGGCTCAAACCGGAACTCCTTGAATGCGCATGCTCGTGTTAGACCTTGGTCACGTGACAACTGCAATGGTAATGGTAGACCGCAATGATTACAAATTAGAATGCGTGTCTGAGCATTCAAACGATGTCCATATTTGGCAAAGTACTGTTTTATTTCTGTTTTACAACTGTTACTTAATCCAGCAAGATAACTTTGTACAGGGTCCATTGTCAAATGGAACATTTTTAGTATTTTTAACAGTTTTCAAATATAATCCAAGCGCGTGAATGTTTCAACTGTAATAAAAAAAACTGTACCAGAGTGCACACTTTTATCCAAAATGCGCCAATGTTCAAGAATTGACTTTGCTCGCAAATCGGATGGCAGGAACTATTAACTTCAGAATTACAAGACATTAAGTTTATTCCATATACAAAAATCACCCTCCAAATATTCAACCGTTTAAAATTTAGGACCGTAGCCGATATGAAAATCTATTTTACTTAAATAATAATTTTACCACTTTTTTAACAATACTGTTTTGAATAGTTTATGATTTAAACAGAATTTGTACCAAACGTCGGTTTTCATCGAATCGATTATAACTACCATTTATGGATGAATAAATACTCCATTGTATTTCTCTATTTTGAATCTATACCACTCATTTATCAATGTCGTTGTGTCCAGGGAGGTTAAAATATCCAATTCAATGAATTTTATTGAAATTTCAAAGATAAAGTTTTTAAAATATTAGGATTAGAAATTAAAATTTTCACAATAGCTTTTATCTAATACTCTTTATCGGCTCTTGTAAGTTGTGTTTTGCGATAATATTATATTCATTCATTTTTGTCTATAATCCGTAAATGTTAAAATTTGTTTTAATCATATTCAACATTTTTATTATAAACGGTTCTTTCAATCTTACTGTTATCTTCAAAATAAAACCTCTCATTAGTCGGTTTATTCCACCATGCTTATTGATAATTGGTACAATTATAATATATATTGGTTATTTTTATGAGCCATATACAGGTCATCCACGTAAACATTGCGTATATAAACATAGCCAGTTTCATTACACACCAATATTTAGGGACGATTATTTTTATTGTTTTATAGTTTAGTTATTTGACACTTATTTTATAAACATACCATTATATAAAATTTAAAATGTTCATATACAGTATTAAAAATAAATGTAAAAAGTGAAATTGTATGTTTTAATCCATAAAATGCTGTTCATGCATTAGCTTATTCACCTTTTCAGTGGACTGAAGTCCAATGTTTAAAGGACAAAAACACGCATGACCCAGAATACGACATGTACACTTATATATAATAATATGTTCACACAATATCTTCACGAAATAATTATAATATATTTATTCTTATGAGCCATGTGCACTTAAATATAATACACTGTTCACATAATATACATATACAATTCAAAATATTAAAAAAAAATCAAATTGAAAAACATATCATTAAAACCAGTATATAAATTTTTATGAGTATTTTAAATTATTTCTAATATTTTTTATGCATAGCAAATACTAATCACGATTATAATAATAATATAATTCAAACTTAAAAGATCTTTGCGACGATCTTTTTAAAACGTTCTTATAATTCAAAGAACGCCTTTCAAAATGAAATTCGTTAATTTTACTAAACATATAGACTTATTGCTTAATACTTTCTTTTCGAAATTGTAATTTTATTTATCAATGTTTTTGTTATGTACGATAATTACCAATGTAAACATTATGTTTTTGTATAAAATAATGAACAGTTTTAAAGTATGAATATTATCTATATTTCAACAGTTCACAGTTTAATTGTATGGGTTTTAAAAATAACAATTTTATCATACGTTCCACTCGGTCGATTTAAACTATAGAATTATTTCACATTATTGTGTGAGGTGCATGTCAGCAATGCGTTATCTCCGATTCTAACACAAAAGCAATATTTGAAACCATTTAATTACGGTGATAAGGTGCTTTGCTCACAGACATATTGATTTCATTGAGATTGTAAATATATTTATTACATGTACAGTGTGTTTAAGTTCTTTTAAGTGTATTTTGTATTCATAAACTAACTTTTTTCATGTTTTATCTGTCGCTTAAATTTTCTTAAATTTCCACTTATGACACGAAAAATGATATTTTTATAAATTTTCTGGCAGTACATCAAATAAAAGGTTAATATATAACATGTTTAAGAATAGAATTGTTAAAAATCCAGTTTTAACTGGTGTCAAAGACGATATGGTACAATTTTAGCTAATTGGTGCGTAATTAATTTATATACAAATTTTATGTATTTGTAGTTGATACAGAACGCTTAACTCTTTATCTAATAGAGAGCAAACAATCGCCAGGAATATACGTTATACTTTGACATACGCTCATTGTCATGGTCATCGATGACGTCATGTTACAGATTGTCTCCATTGAATGACTTCTGACCACTGGTTCTAAGCACCAAAATCATTATGACACTTAGTAACGACTATCAATTCTACGTTCAGGTAGACATAAACAAAACTAACTTCTAATCATTTCTATGACATTTTTGTAAGTGGAATACTTCGGACATTTTCAGAACAACCAACATAAATATGTATATACAAATGTATACCATACAAAATGAGCAAGGAGATCCGCTCGCGAAATAAAAAGTTTCCATTCGGAACTACCACGGCGATCTTCTACGCAGATAAAGTATATCTTCGTGGATGATCGCCGAGGTTGTTCCGAATGAAAAGTTTCGTATTAATCGTAACTACATTGTATTCGGCAATTTCCGTGACCGGAATATAATGTTTCATTGGACAAACTTGATCGAGTTCCGAGTGATGTCGTGTACTTACCACCTCGGTATTAACGCTATATAAGAGAGAAATTCGGAGCGATGTTAATCCGAATGAGAAATGTACTTTAAGAACCATACGGAAATACCCGTAGTTTTACGATGGTGTGATTTCTTATACTTACTCTTCTTATAGGAGGTAATTTTTCCACACTTTGTAAATGTAAATGTTTAAATCTATGTAATTGTTCTATAGTAGCTGTGTCCATTCTACTGGCAAGATTTACTTCCAGCAACATCTTGACCTTGTTTGATCCCTAGTTGACCCCTAGTTTGATCCCTAGCTATGACGTCATAACAATGGATAATCTGAAAAATACCCCAAAAAAGATAAAGGTGAAAATCATTTCTTCTCAGGGCTATGGTGTACTGTATTTCTCCGGACTTACGCTCCCTTCGCAGCTCAGTGAATACATTACATTCACGTAGAAAGTGAACGAGTGAATCTTTAGAACCGATGTATTGGAGAGTACTCCGGACTATAGAAAGATAAACAGATTCAATGTCGGTCATGTGATTTCCTGAAATTCAGGCTTAACAATGACCAGTGGTATTATCAAAATATCAAAAACTCATTTTTTGTGTGTTCAATATAGCACATTTTTTTATAGTACGAAACAAAGTACAAAGTGAGTGTATCACTTTTCTCATACCCGATAAACTGTTACCCTTTATTTTATTGAACGACCAGTCCTAACCATGTGGATAAGGATGACATCCTATCGCAAGTTCAGATAGGTGCACAGCTGGAAAAGTCACTACCTACAATTCTACTGATCATTGAGATTCCAAATCAGACATGGTAACGATAAAAATGACAACCATTCACAAGTTTCATAAGACGCACGGTTGGGAAAGTCAATCCCTGTATAAACTTAAGTGAGCCATGGGTCAACGATAAGCCGTTACATGTATATTGAAACTCATACACTTCGAGCAATAATTGTTAAAGGGGGGATGGTGCTTCGCTGCTCTCGTTCATATTACTGCATTTATTTATGCATTGATTAATTTCATTAATTTCCGCTGATGCAAACACTCATTTGTAGATAGTGAGTACAGAAATTAGTATTAAAAACACTGTCTTATTTGAATATGGAATGTATCATTTAATATGGAATTCACTATTTATAAACATGAGACTACATGTAGCCCCTTTAACCTTTATAAACATGAGCATTCATGTAGCCCCTTTAACCTTTATAAACATGAGACTTCATGTAGCCCCTTTACAAATATGAGACTAAATGTATCACATGTGTTGGGACATCTTCACTAAGGATTAAACACTAAAATCCAGTCTAAATTTAGTTCATGCGCCGCATGGACAAAATCCACTATACACAGTCTCTATCGACCAATAACTAGTATAATGAACTAGAATAGAATTTTGTTCATGCGCGGCATGAACAAATTTGAAAACTACAATACGAATAGGCTACATACACTTCATACAGTCTATTTTGTTGAACAAGATGAACTGTACAGTATAGTGAATTCCATATTAAATGATACATTCCATATTCAAATAAGACAGTGTTAAAAGTATTATAAGTATTTAAGTCAGTGGGGTTGATGTATTCACCACTGAATAAAAATAACCAATATCTTCTAATAGGTCAAACCTTTGGTATGGTCTGCTACTTCACGAGCCAGCCAACTATTTAAAAGTATTAGTGAAAGAATAAAAAATGATGATAAAAGTTTGAAGAGCGTAAGAATAAAACATGACTCAGACAGCTTGCTTTGGGTATGTTCAATACGACTGACAGCCATTCAGACTTATCTTGGATTCGGATAGGTTGACAACATCAAGTATTCCCGATCTACCCGATTTTTCCAGTCGTGGATGGTTATCGGGAATAAAGGGTACTTGATTTGGTTATCAGTTTTGATAGAGTAATTTGGGAGGCGCTGTGGTGAGATTTTCTTGAGGTTCTTGCTAAGAGTTTGGCGTCAGAGTGAAGATGGGTAACAATTTTACCAATTACGATCAATGGTACGAAATACGACGAGTCGTTGGTTAATGAACCTTTCCATGACTTTACTAATTAGCACTTTTTATAAGCTTTGTCTTACAAGCGAGGTGTTAACAATGGAGCACATCGTTATGTTTGTCGGCAAATGTTTTCGTTATTCTAATATAAAGCTCACACGGGGGATGGTCAATCAACGAAGAGGAAATGCAGAGAAAAAATCGTCTCCATTCGCGTGATACATTTGTGTTAGCAAATTGTACACTTGACATTCAGCTAATATCATGTATTAAACGTACATATGTAGAATAAATTCTTTGATTACATAGAGAAAACCTCACAGCATATTAGAAGATAGTTTTTTTCTTAATCTATATTTCATACTTTATTTAATTCCCTCTCGACTCTTATCATCACGAATGTCATGCAACATTCCCTCGAATGCCATGTTTAACATGTTAAGAATACCATCTCATAAAATCAGCAACCCAGTGATTGTAGGAGCAGTGTTCTAGTTGTTGGGTGCGCGTTTTGGGATCAGGAGGTCCAGGGTTCGAACCCCTCTAGGAGCAATGCTGGTTTTCTTAAACAAGTGATTTACCTACAGATTTTTCCACTCCACTGAGGGGTAAATGGGTACTGTGAGGGATCACCTTCTTGAAGTTGCTTCCAATGGTCATGAATTTTCGTACAAAAATGGTTTAGTTGGCTTAACCTGTATAGGGAACCACATTTTAACTAACATCTATATACATTCATATATATTTATACAGACATGAAATCAGTGGTTTCTCCTGTCAGATTAATGATGAAAAACACCACTTGTATACAATGTAATAATCATTTTCCCAGACGAAATAGACAGTTAAATCAATATACAAAATACTCACAGCATGAAATGTGATAAAATCCCTTTACAATTAATCCAATGAATCCGCCATTTTTAAAACCAAAAGAATTTGTTAAAACCTAATTGTCAACACTATGAAACTCTATATAATATTTTACAAAATGTTTATAGATCAGACCCTCAGGACTCATCACAGACAAATTATTGAATTAAAGCCATATTCAGACTTAGTTAATTGTTAAACGGCGCTGCTTGTTTTGTGTAAAAAACATAAGATAACATAACAGTCAATCTAAGGGCATCTATGGGGTTCATAAAACATGAATTGGTGATTATTAAATACCAATAAATAGATCGAACTTTATTGTGAAATTTAAAGCTATAACAGGCGTGTAGCTAGCGTTAATTTACATAACATAAAAAATAATTTATGAATGGTAAATTGAGACGACGAGTTAACGTCTCTTACATGTTTTGTGTGCATTCGTTTAAGATCGCCAATATTCGAGACAAAAACTCTCATTCGTTTATTCGCTTCGCCAAGATGTTGTATAGATTTTACGGAAATCGACGAATTGTCAAAATAATACGTTCCGGAAACATACGAACGTTAGCGAAACTAATTAGGATTGAGTTACAAATCAGTTCTAAATCAATTAAGCGAATAAATCGCGGACATTTCTTAACAAAAAGGGTCATTGTTTTATGTTGTATATCATTTATTTGACAGTGTCAGCTTACAACTATCAATTGATATACAATATTTAACATGTTAATAAAAGGTTCTCAGGTAACTCACTTTTAATATCAGATTTTTGAGATTTGTTTGAGATACATAATACTGGGCCATTGCCCATTATTATAAAAGTTGATACTGCAATCAGGGAATATAAGATTAGTTGATAAAAATCATACGTCCTGGTATGTAGTAAAAGATCATCACAAGATCACAATCCCAGATTTTGATGACTGTCAAAATGATCACTCCGATTTCGTGTAAAATGGATTAAGAAGCAGGGGGAAATTTAGCTTGTACAAGAGCGCTCATGATGGCAGCCAGAGAGCTTTTAAATAGTTGTTATACGAATCACAATGATGCGTCTACCAATTGATGTATTTGTTGGACATCGATGTCTGACGATGTTTGCTCCTTGCTGAGAAATATGAGTGACCGATGCTGTCCGCACTGTCTGTCATCTGTGTGCGTCCCACGATTACCGCTCCGATATCCGCTTCTTGCTGTTATCATTGTGTGCTCCACGATGCCCGCTCCTTGCTGTTATCTTTGTGTGCTCCACGATGCCCGCTCCTTGCGTTTTCATCGGCTGCCCCACAACATCTGCTCCTCGATGGTATCTCTGTGTGCCCAATGATGTCCGCTCCTCGATGTTATCTCTGTGTGCCCCACGAAGTTCGCTCCTTGCTGTTATCTTTGTGTGCCCCACGAAGTCCGCTCCTTGCTGTTATCTCAGATTGTTTGTCGAAGTCCGCTCCCTGCTGTTATCTCAGATTGTTCGTCGATGTTCGCTCTGTGTCATTAAAATTAACTCTTTAAGATCTAAGTACGACTACATTCATATGATAATTTCAAAATAATTTTAGAGTAATATTTTAATTTCTTATGTTCATTTATATCTATAAAAGTAGACCTAACTATTGATCAATTTATGAGATAATTTATTGAATGCCAATGATAGGTTTATATATGTAATTCAATCTGTTTTTCTGTTAATAGTGTCTTTTATTAGTAACGCACGTGGTACCTCGCGATATTCAAAATACATTGTATATATTTAATATGGAATTCAACTGTTAATTGTTTAATATTTATCTCTATACTAAGCTAAGAAAATCAAAATAAGAATGAATCAATTTAAGTCATGCGCTTCTCAAATCTTTCGAAACTTAAAGATAACAGCTGCAGCGTGTTCAGTAACCTTGAACGTTCCAAAACGTTTCGTAACGGAAGAACTCAACCCATAGACAACTCAAACCGAGACAACTTAATCTCCTACTAACGGATTGAGCTGTCCCAACTTTGAGTTGAGTATTGCACGGGTTGAGTCGTCTTCGGGTTGAGTTCTCCCGCACCCATTACGTTAGCTAACAGTCGTTACTGAACGCAGGGCTGGTTTACTGTCAATCGTAACTATTCAGCAATTTCCGTGATCTGAAAATATTCATCGGACAGACCCGAGTGTTTAATTGTTACACATTCGGAAAACACTCGGGTATTTCCGTAAATTGACGATAAACGCCGAGCTATCGCCGAGATGATCCGATTGATAGTTACGGAGTAAGAGTTTTTGATTTATCGTCTGTTAAATGGGCATGGATTGGAGCCATTTTATTGTTATATTGAAAACACATCTCTAACCTTGACTTATTGGCTCAGATAATTAATTTTTCCATTTAAAACATTTTTATGAACATTAAAACCGTAAACAAGACTCAGTATGACTTAGAGTTGTAATATTTATGAAATGTATACATGTAAGTGCGATTGAAAAACAATATCTTACATTCAGTATCAAAAACTCACGAGATATAAAATTTATATTGGTAACAAGGGCAAACGCCAAACTATAAATACAAAGAATTTGTGAGAAGTCGTTTACCATTTGAAACTTCATGGGATTTGAATTTTCCAGGACATATAAGCCTTTATATACATTAAATATTAACTGGATATCTATTGATTCGTTCATAAAATTAGTTTTATTGCTCAAATGAAATTCGTTTGTAATTTTGGTTGTGGCCCTAACTTGTACATTGTATAGATGTAAAATAAACGTAATGTTGTATAAGAAGGTTCGATTTTTAGATTTATTTATTTATTGGAGTTAACGCCGTGTCAACACAATTTTAGGTCATTGTACGGCGTCCAGCGCACCTAACCTAGCTTTCCTGGATCATTGTCTATAACCAGTACTCAGTTACCCTTCCACAAAGCCGGAAACTTCTCCATATTATCTAATCAATGGAGGAAAATCGACATTATTGTCAAATTTTCATGGAAGGGTATAACCTCCCCGGGTGGGATTCGAACCCGCACCCCCTCGGGCACGAGTATCAAAATCCCGGCGCGCTACCAACTGCGCTATCGACCCGGGTTCGATTTTTAGAAGAGGCTTTCGTGCAGCTTGGTCATGCAATAATTCCTACAGCCATTCTCACTCCTACCACTGATTCTGAACCATGCATTAATCACTTTCGCATCTGCTTCCTGGTCCTTCAGTAGGCATACTGAGCTAATAGGATAAAGTTTCTTGCTCAAGGAACCAATGGTGTAGGTTTTGGGTGGGATTCGAGCCAACCTTGGGCTTGCTACCCATTACCCAATGATTACCTGTCTAACGTCGTAGTCGCTCGGCCACGGTGACGGCCGCTCTTAGAAACTAGTTAACAGCTAAATCAGGAGATTTAGACTTTCCAGTCTGCTTCTATCACATGTCTTAGGTACAAAACTCAACTTTTCCTTCGCCACAGTGGAATATGTTTCTCGCTATGACTCTGTATGTTGGACAGTCACATCAAAAGTTCAAATGTACCTTGATAACTGCTACCAAAGGGTACTTAGACGAGTCCTAAACATAAACACATCACTGCACATGAATTACTCAACTCCAGATCATATAAAGGGTGTCATATTAAGTTGCTTATTATGAATGCTTCGGACTAGCTGGGCATTGCCAATGACATCATAAATTGCCAGCCCCAATATTTGTTCTGTGGACCGCATTTATGGGAAACAAAACCGATATCAACCTAGAGTGCTACAATGGTAAACAGATTGATGACACAGGCTGCGGCTGCAAGTCCTGGTCGAAACTAGGAATATGTTTGAAAGTAGATTCTTTGAATGTGAAGACAAACTGAGATACTAAAAATCTGCTCAGTAAGATATCACGTTGTTTAAAACATACGAAACTAGTTCCGGAAAGTTTGAAATACTGTTGTTTGAAACAAAGGCACTAGACAACATCCATTGTAATGGTACTTGAAAACCCTCAAGCACAAACTAGAGGGGATTTTAACTGGTAATAACAACATTCTGTATGTATGATCCCTACAATAGCGAGATATCGGATTAAGATTAATTTTATCATAAAGTTGATTATAGATTTTAAGATGCTAATCTTTTGTCAATCTGATTAAAACCCGATCTAAAATTTTCCGCTCGCCTACTCGCTGCTCTACAGGATATCTGTTTACGGAGATTGATCTTTTGTCTACTTTAAGTGTCATAAGAATTATTTATCGTCAATAACAACGTACGAGTACACAGAATTATCATTGGGTAGCCTTGGTTGGTTCAAATCTCATCCCAAATCCACATCGTTGTTTGTTGTTGTTTTTTTATCCTTACTGCATATTACCATTCTCGTACCCCGAGGTTATCAAGATTCTCGATCTAGTATCGAGACTCTTATTAGGCTATGGGAACGAGAATGGCATAGTGCTGGAGGACCAGGAAGTAGACTCGAGGGTATATGATTCAGGTTGTAAGAACTTGTTTTACGATCGACCTGAAATGGATTTTTCACAATTATAATAAAATGCATGTATACACACAGATAATGGTAAAACTCATATTTATATACAGACAGACTCTGTCGACACGGCCTTGATCAATTGACGTGTACCCAGAAGTTAATGAAATACATGTGTAGTTAATTCAACACAGTGACAGTTGTTCCAAACGTTTTACTTGCATGACTGCACCGAAACCCGACAACAATCGTTAGACTTAAACTATTTTCCACCTCACTGAAGCCATATATTATGGACAAAAAGGAATCCTTTGGTCAACTAAGGACATATAGTCGTAGTATAAGAACAATTAAGCCAGATATAATTATAATGAATAGAATCAATTAAGCACCAGAATTTAGGCCTATTTAGCTAGACATGCATTCTCGTTCCAAGAGTGTCGCAGGATTCTCAATACTAGATAACCTCGGGGTACGAGAATGCTAGACATGTAGCCTGTGGTGGTTTAATTGGTACCAAAAAAACATAGGGCATAGACCCTAGGCAGAAACACATAGATAGCCTACCATGTTTTCTATGTCTCCGGTCTTAGGGTCCTAAATTTTTTCACCACTGATCGTCAAATATAAAAAAATGCTTGTCTCACAAAACAATAGTTAATTGAATAAGTAATCACCATTGTGGACCAGGAACGTACAGACTAATTTGGCTAATTTTAGCATCGATTTTCATGACATAAAAATCTGGGGGGGTTTTGTGTTTAATACCAATCAGAAATAATAGGCTAACACTAGATCGATATAAAATTTACATTTTCAAATAAATCTTCCGTATCCATTTCTGTAAAATGTCATTTGAGTACCAACAATTACTTCAAGTACGGATTCAACACCCTTAGTGGGCTTACCTCATTTTGGTGCAGACGACGCTGTGTCGATAACGATATTTTATCGTAGTCGACTTTAGTTTATTGATCTGAGTCAACAGAGCGCATATCAATGTAAACAAAGGGTCTAGTGAATCAGAGTGAAAATAAAATTGCAAGAAGAAGGAATAATGTTATTTACCGTTATTTTCGCTGCAATCCTTCAAATAGGTAAGTAATTAATTACTGGTTTATGTTTTATCATTAGAAAATTGCGAAATTATATTTTTAATTGTTTATTTTGTCAATTTAAAAGCAGTTTATTTATTAAATGTCGAATATGAAACTGTTACAATAATTGACGTTGACTGTGGAAGAATCACAATCGGCGTGAATCGCTCGTGAAAGTCATGGATCGATATCAAAACCTGACTAACCTACAGTATTTATATATATACATTGTCTCTGAGTTGTGTGCTATTTGTCCTTCATTCCTAAAATGTTATGCAATGTGCAAATAATAATAAAAAAGGCAGACACATTTTTATGACTTTCAATCTCTGCAGTTACTATCTTTATCTTTACAACATTGGAACCACTGCGGAATAATGTGTTGGGGGAGTGTGCTGTGGGCAGCCGCGACCTGGGAGAGCAGATTATTGTTAGTTTTTTTTTTGTTTCAACTGACTCATTTACTGCTTGTCACTTTTGTGGGGAAATTCCGAATTAACATCCTTATTTTTCTCTAAAGCCATATTAAATTAGATTTAATAACTACATATCACTGCTATTTATTCATGTATCATGTACAAAATCATTAAAAAAAGTTGGTAGACGATTGAAACTGTTTGTCACAGTGATTGCCTTTAATTTAACTGACAGATCACCATTTACTGACATGGTCATTATGACCCCAGATCATGATTCATCTAAACTCAGTGTCTATGAATCATGTATGGAATTAATCAGACTTTTTTCCCTGTCAATTTAATTTGTGAATTTTATGACCTACTGTATTCTACTATGAAAATTTGAAACATGCGGGTGTTTTTTTATTATAAAATATTCAAAGTGACAAAGTTTTATTTTAAGAATATCACTGTAATGAGAATAAAAGCACATCCTACACATTTTCCTATAAAATTTTTCATAAATATAAAATGAGTCGCCTAAATTATAATTAATACACATGTATATGATGACTATATTTTGAAGTATAAATAATCTTGTAAAGGTCTTAAGGTCTGGTCAAATATATATCAGTTAAATAAAGGGAGACACATGTTGTAGGATATTGCATGTCTTCTACACCTGACATTATTTCCAAACAGCCATTAAAATGCATTTAGTAATTGCTGAATCAGTCATCATGTGTTTAGCTTGTAATTGCCATTGCAATGCCGCAACTGAAAGTGTTACAGATGTCATATTTGAAGTTCTGTTTAAAACTACAGGGCTCAACATTAATTAAAAAAAAGGTGCCCAGTTGGACACCCAGCTATATATTTACTTGCCTGAACAAAATGTTCAGTAGAAATAACAACTTGCCTACACCTAAATTTATGTTGTCAGACAATCAGAGGCAATTGGGTGACCTTTGATGTTGAGCCCTGAAACCTTCATTTTTTCTTATCAAAAGTTACTTATTATTTATCCTAAAATGCTTATTTTTTTCAGGGTTTGCATCAGATGGAGATATTTCTATAAGTATACAAAATAGAGTAGTATTGTTGGGAACTAATATTTCATTTCGATGTGAAATTGTTAGGAATATATCAACGGGACAAGAACTTGTAGATGAGTCCCATGAAATCGAATGGTGGTTCACAGCCCTCAACTCTGATATATCTGTGTTAATACTAGGCAAAGATGCCAACACTTCAACTGTAATTAATTCTAGTACTGAAGATGACAATGTTATAAAATATCAAAGAGAAGTTTGGCCTGATCTCACAATTAATAATATCCAAGCTAAAGATGCAGGAACTTATACTTGTAAACTTCTAAATCTTGGAAAATCTACATCAGGACAGTTATATGTTATTGGTAAGTCATAGTTTAAGTGCAGTTTAAAGTCTTTTTCCATATACATTACATGTTCTGCAGACTCTTCAATTTTGTATAATAAACCCTGAATCATTGAAATCCCCTTCAGACAGGTGATCCCTCTCACTCACAGTATCTATTTTCAGCTTGATGAAGTGGAACAACTGTAGGTAAATTTTTTGCTCATGAAAATAAACAGAGCCCCTAATGGGGATCAAACCATGGACCTCTCAATCCCTGAGCATGAGTCCTACCACTGGATTACTGCTCCTACAGAACAAATCACAATCTATTTGTCTATAATATGATTAGCCTCTTAGATTCTCCATCATAATAATATAAATGTCCTATAATATACCATGATAGTTCTGAAAGGTTTGTACTTTTTTGTCTGAAATGTCTATCTCCTAAGTCCCTTATTTAGTATTAGTTACAAGCTTTGCATTGCAAATGGTATAAAGCTATGTTATAGAGAAATGTTAGATCTGCATGGAGCTTTTAGATGGAATGATGGTTCTAACCTACTTGTATGTTTCTTAAATCTGTATTAAATGACTAGCAGACTATTGATGTGAAACTCACAAAATATGGTTAAGATCATTTCAATGTTGGTATAGAAGTAGTGTGTCTGTAGGGAATGACTTATACATCACATGTACATCATAATCCATTTGTCTACAATGTGATTAACCTCACAGATTCTCTGTAAGATGCTGACTTTCCATTAACAACTTAGTAGAAATATTGTCTTTATAATGTATAATCTTCATTTATTATTTCTATATATCATAAATGAGAGAGAGAAAGTATTGTTATATGAGGTAGAATCATGATGAAATCAATACTTACTCTGAAGCTAGCATTATACAATGACCTTATTAAAAATTTATAATGTATACTGGTACCATACATGTCTCTAGTGATGTATGTTGTATGTCGACTACTTACAGATCTCTACTCTTTACAACTCATTGTAAATGATTTTTAAATGACTGTAAAATGATATTTTTAAATGAAAACTTTTAAATTGA
This sequence comes from Mactra quadrangularis, assembly GCA_025267735.1. NCBI lineage: Eukaryota > Metazoa > Mollusca > Bivalvia > Venerida > Mactridae > Mactra > Mactra quadrangularis. The sequence goes on from CM046299.1 coordinate 20,832,968, forward strand.
AACTATTGTTTTTACCATTTTTTTTTGGTTTCCATTTATTGTATTGACAATGTTCATTATGTTGTTATTAGATCTGTAAGTCCTATTTCATTAGTAAGTGAGTTTGTAGAACTTTAGAATAATGCTCTTTTTATATTTGAACTACTGTAGACTATTGCTGATCCATACAATGGTATCATCATTATCATGTTTTGTAAAACTTGGTCAATATTTTTTATCATGGCTTTTTAGCTACTTTTGATTATAACTTTAGTATATAAAGATCTAAGTCATAATGGTAATATCATAATTACATGTTTGTAACTTATTTTGTGGGACACTCAGGGGACCTGTCCTATACCTTTATATTACTGATGTATCTCATCATGGTTGTGCTCTTACCTTGTAAACAATGAAACAATGGTCTTGTCAGAGGCAATGTCTCTCTTACATTAAATGTACATACAGTAGAAGCTTGGAACACCACACAACACCAGGACTAACAATACTGTCCAGTTTTCTCAACTGTCCAGTGTTCTCAACTGTGCAGTTTTCTCAACTGTCTAGTGTTCTCAACTGTCCAGTTTTATCAACTGTCCAGTGTTCTCAACTGTGCAGTTTTCTCAACTGTGCAGTTTTCTCAACTGTCCAGTGTTCTCAACTGCCCAGTGTTCTCAACTGTCCAGTGTTCTCAACTGTCCAGTGTTCTCAACTGTCCAGTGTTCTTGCTTGTCCAGTGTTCTTTACTGTCCAGTTTTCTCAACTGTTCAGTGTTCTCAACTGTTCAGTGTTCTCAGCTGTTCAGTGTTCTCAACTGTCCAGTGTTCTCAACTGTCCTGTGTTCTCAACTGTCCAGTGTTCTCAACTGTCCATTGTTCTCAACTGTCCAATGATCTCAACTGTCCAATGATCTCAACTGTCCAGTGTTCTCAACTGTCCAGTTTTATCGTCTGTACAGTTTTATCAACTGTCCAATGATCCCAACTGTCCAGTGTTCTCAATTGGCTAATTTTCTCAATAGTCAAGTTTTCTTAATGTTACATTATAACTTTGAATTTTGTTTGGACCAAACATTTTGTGCAGTTTTCTCAACTTATAGTTTTTCTCAGCATGTAAAATTCTCAGCTTCTACTATACATGAAATGACCGGCAACTATCAACCTATACTTAGCTGTTATAAAAAGGTCATTTGTTTGTCTTAATAATCTATGTCTATTTACAATAGTAAAATAAGATATGAGGTTTCAATCAAAAACCTACCTTACATACACACTGTAAAGTACTAGTTTAAATATTGTATAGTACATCTACTTTTATTTATACAGTATGTTAAAATGAAATATTTTCTCATATAAGTGTTATATTTATATGTGAGACATTTTTAATGGGAATCTATTGTGAACATCTTTATTATGAATTATTCATAATGAATAGACATATGAATATATGGGTTGAATACTTTAACTTCACCATTATTCTATATTCAGAATATAGATGGTAGTGAAATTAGAGTATTTGACCCATATATTCATATGACAAGGGCTGTGGATCGTTCAGCTAGTGGCAATCCCATCCAAACGATGATTCATTCGTATCGATTCACAAATCGAACCACGAATCACTTGTTAATTGAGAAGCATACAGGAATTCATGTAATAACAAAAATAAGTGAAGAATTATAGTTCAAGCTTTTACTATAATAGAAAAAAAACCTTGTACTGCAAACATTTCTATTATTATTGTTTATTTTCCGATTTATTCTGTAATCAAGTGGTGTGCAAAGTATGTAAGTAAAAGTTTTGAGTTTTCATTTGTAGTTCGGCTTGTGATAATTAAGCTGAAAATGTTCTAAAGTGTTTTTCTAAAAATAGATCGCGATCAGACCATTTCGGATGTGACGAATATTCATACTTGATTTTCTGGTCAGAATGGCGAATATCCAAGTACTCTGATACTGGCAGCAGCCCTACATATGACTATTCATTTAAAGTAAAGAAACAGTATTTGTCACACCTTAACTTGATGATATGAATTATCTAATATCATCTAAATATTATTTTTATTGTTACCAACTAACACTCACAAATATTAATATTTGTAGTCTTATTTTCTATTGCAAGCTTGGTCATTTTTTCAAATTTTTGGGCGGTAATTTGGAATTTAGGTTGCCATGGGCAATGAAACATATCGCAGGCTTAGTGCAAATCAGTAATAACTTACTCATTTTGTATTGAGTAACAATCATTTTGTGCTAAGCCTGTGAAATGTTAATCTTTGATCTGATCAGTACTTTTTCTACTAGTACAAAACACATACCGGTATATAGCTGTAAATCTGTAAATAAGGAACAAAGAAAACTTTTATTTTATCCTACTTAAGTCAAGCCAAAACTTAACATACAATATACAAGATGTATAAGAAATATAGGTCTTCCAAGATAATTTCCCTTCAGTTACGGTCTGTAACCATCTTGGTATCATCAAGTACTTATATTTAGTACAAGGATCATAAGTTATATAACTTGTATCCAAACCAGACATTGTATCATTAATAATGTACATATATGTACTAAAATAACAATGGTTGAGAACATTTAGTATAACAGTTTTACTCTCCAATACATCGGTTCGAAAGATTCACTCGTTCACTATCTACCTCTGCTAAAATACTACATGCAAACTGATATTTCTATTTTTAGACAGAGCCACATAAACATTTAAATTGCATGACTGTCACATGATTTTTAAAAATAGATGCAAAAAAATTCTCACGCCTGTAATTTCAAAATGTCGAAATGCAAAGATGTTGGACAGTTTTGCATTAGTTAGATAGTGGAAAATTTACAAAAACGATCTTTTTAAACTTGTATCTCTGATCTTTTAACTGTAAACATAGAGCAACTTTTTGAACTTAAATAAGTGTAGCCACGCTATATATGACGTCATACGAGGTTGCATTCGTCACTAGCATGATCATACCATATAAGGCGTTGTTTACCCGGTCAACCAATGAAAATGCGTATAAAGTTTTTTCAGCTAAATTGAAATTTGCTAAACTTTCATTGGTCGTTCAAAGGTTCATAGTAAAGGTCAATATCATAAATCGACTAGTTTTAATGCAGCGGGTGAATGTAATGTATTCACTGAGCTGCGAGGGGAGCGTATAACAGTTAATACACTGTGAGGATATGACTGCAGTCTTTGTTGATAGTTTCTCTGAATAGTGTACTAGAATGAAATCAGACTAAAATACATGATAAGTGGATCTCTTGCACTTTAGCTGACTGAAAACTATCACACAACGAGTCTGTCTGTGTCTCTGGTTATTGAAGCTTGACTTGACTTGTTCCAGATTTTAAGATCATGTTTTGAATAAGCACCATATCTGAGTCCTAAGTGCAGTTGGTAGTGGGCCGAGATTTTGAATCTAGTTTCTCAAAGAGGGTATGAGTTCTAATCCTACCAGGGGCTGTTTAGCTTTCCTTGAAAATTTGACAATCATGTTAATTTTTCTCTATTAATAAGGTATATTGAGATGTTGCTGGCCTTGTGGAAGGGTAGGTGAGTACTCGTTATAGACAAGGGTCAAGGAAAAGCTAGGTTAGGTGCTCTTGCCACCGCAAAATAACTTAAATTGTGTTGAGACTGCATTAAACCCATTATAGTAAAATATGTGTCTGCTGTAAGCTTTTCAGTCAGATTACAAAGCCAGCATCATTACAACTACTTTGTCAGTACGCTTCATTAACATCATTTTAGATGTTAAAGTGTAGATAGAATATTCTCATTGTATATTTTCATGGAATAGATACAAAACTTTTACGATAAAATATAGAAGAATTTATCTCAATTTTATTGATGCAATCTGTGCTATGAATTATATATCATTCAGAAAATGTTAAATGGCTGACATTAAATAGTTCTTTATCAATTTAATATGTAGTTTTAAACATGGCAACAATTTGTAACCAAGTAACCACCCACTTTTAATGGTTGTATATTTTCTATGTGACAATGCATCATTCTAACTTTAATGGTTGTAGCCCTAGCCACTCCTTGTCAATTAAGTGTATTGATGTTATCAATTTTAGATAAAGTCTGAGTATTCACTGAGTTAGTTCAGTTAGGAATTAGTCTGATTTGGAGGCCAGAGTCATGGGTCCGATACCCAGTTGGGATGAACTTTGTGTTACCAACTGAGGTAGTTCAGTCAGGAATGGTTCTGATTGGGAAGCCAGAGCCATGAGTCCAATTCCCAGTTGGAACCAAGTTGTGTATCACTGAGTTAGTTCAGTCAGGAATGGTTCTGATTGGGAAGCCAGAGCCATGGGTCCAATTCCCAGTTGGAACCAAGTTGTGTATCACTAAGTTAGTTCAGTCAGGAATGGTTCTGATTGGGAAGCCAGAGCCATGGGTCCAATTCCCAGTTGGAACCAAGTTGTGTATCACTGAGTTAGTTCAGTCAGGAATGGTTCTGATTGGGAAGTCAGAGCCATGGGTCCAATTCCCAGTTGGAACCAAGTTGTGTATCCACTGAGTTAGTTCTGTCAGGAATTGGTCTGATTGGCAAGTCAGAGCCATGAGTCCAATTCCCAGTTGGAACCAAGTTGTGTTTCACTGAGTTAGTTCAGTCAGGAATTGGTCTGATTGGCAAGTCAGAGCCATGGGTCCAATTCCCAGTTGGAACCAAGTTTGTGTTACTAACTGTGGTAGATTAGTCAAGAGTAGGTATGATGTGTATCCTGATGTGAAGGGTTCAATTCTCAGATGGGACTGTATAGATTATTTTATAGATTCTGGTGAAATATTTTCTTCTGTCATAATCTATGTTACTTCTATATTAAGTAGGGCAGCTGTCATCAACTGGCCGCGGCATGTAGTTAGTACTGGTTAAAAGTTTGTACAGGGTTTGAGACTAGCACTGTCCCAGGATTCGTGGATCCTAAAATCTTGGTAGGAATCCAATTGATGCTTAATTAGGGTTTCTATCACGATCCCTATAAATTGTCCTGTTCTTACACAAATTTGAGTTGCCATGAATTGTTTATTTCAATTTGTGATTGCAAATCTGTATCTAAGAATTGGAGGATTCTCTAACATTAGGGAGGAATCTCTGAAAAAGTGAAATAGTAATTTAGGGTTCCCTTTGGATCCCTGTTAAATACAGTAAGTATCAAACTCTGATTTGTGTCCAGAAATTCTGCTTCAATATGACTTATTTCCTCATGACAAAAATAGGCTTAAAGCCAGTCATTGCTTTAAGAATTTCACTTGCCTGAAATATGAAGTTTAATTGTTCCCGGCACCATTATCAACTAGCCTGACTGTAAAAAAGTAACTAAATTTCACTATCCCATATTGATTTTTTACTAGTCTAAGGTGGGTTAAATTCATGACTGAAAACACCATAAATTGATTTCCAGTTTTTTGTTTTGATTAAGTTTGTCACATAAAATTGCCAGCTGATTGATCATTGTTGCATCTTTGTTGTTTGATATGGTTGGATGATTAAATGGTACCACATTGTAGGAAAAATATTATAACAACCCTTTCTTTCAAAATTTTGGAATTAATGTGATTTTGGTTCGCAACAGATGGTAGTGAGTGACAAGTTCTAAAAAAATCAATGATTTGAAAAGTTTAACCATGCAGGAAACGCCTCATGCTTAACATTGTTGCTGAACGAACAACATCATGTGATGAAAATCAATACTGAAAACATTTCTCAGTCTAACCACTAACTCTCTACTCAATGTTTATTTCTCTGACAGTCTAAATAGCTTCTAGTGTCTATAGCTTCAGGGCTTTTGTTCTATAAAAAGCTCACGTGGCAGACTGTGAATTTAATGACTCATTTATTAGTGAGGTTTTATGCAAATTAGGTTAGGTTTGAATTAAGGCAACACATTTGGTACCTGAGACCCTTTTAAAGATTAAGGTCTGGAGAATACTAGCATGTGTTCAATGGAAATGGGATCAATCTTTGTTGTTTTTTTATATTTTTATATTAATTAAGCAGAGAAATCAATACCACACACCCATTTATTTTTAATAATTGCCTTTGTTAAGAAACCCTACTGAATTTAATGGGCAATAGTAAATTGAAACACAATTTAATGAGTACAGGGTATTCAAATTTCCTTGTATAATAATAGATATCAAGATATTAAATCTTATGAATTTATATAAAATATTTTGTAACTCAATTTAATACTTAAGTTAGTTAATTAGTGTATAGATTTACTTTTAGAAAGACATATGTGGTTTTAATTTATGAATATATGCTTACAATGGAAATTTCGATACACACTGTTCAAGTCATATGAAATTGTACAGTAAGTTCCTACTGTTTAGTCCATTAATTTTGATGGTCTTAATAGCCAACAGTCTTAATAATAATAAAGGAATGTTTACCTTCTTAAATTAAGCATTTTGTAATAAAGGTCTATATAGCGAACCATTGCTACATATCAAATGATACTTGTCAAAAGGGTCCCTTTCCAGAGACATTCCCATCTTTGGATACTCATATTCACATTTTTTGTTTTCTTTGTATGTCCACTTATTGATTAGATTACCCGGGTCAATAGCGCAGTTGGTAGCGTGCCGGGATTTCGAACTAGTGTCCCGAGGGGGTATGGGTTTGAATCCCACCCAGGGAGGTTATACCCTTCCATGAAAATTTGACAATAATGTCGATTTTCCTCCATTGATTAGATAATATGGAGAAGTTTCCGGCCTTATGGAAGGGTAGGTGAGTACTGGTTATAGACAATGGTCCAGGAAAGCTAGGTTAGGTGCGCTGGACGCCGTGAAATGACCTAAATTGTGTTGATACGGCGTTAAATCCAATAAATAAATAAAATAAATAAACTTGTCAAAAGGGTCCCTTTCCAGAGACATTCCCATCTTTGGATACTCATATTCACTTTTTTTGTTTTCTTTGTATGTCCACTTATTGATAAGATTACCCGGGTCAATAGCGCAGTTGGTAGCGTGCCAGGATTTCGAACTAGTGTCCCGAGGGGGTATGGGTTTGAATCCCACCCAGGGAGGTTATACACTTTCATGAAAATTTGACAATTATGTCAATTTTCCTCCATTACTAAGGTATATGGAGAAGTTTCTAGCCTTGTGGAATGGTAGATGAGTACTAGTTATAGACAATGGTCCAGGAAAGCTAGATTAGATGCGCTGAATGCCGTAAAATGACCAAAAATGTGTTGACACGGCGTTCAACCCAACTAAAATAATTAAATCAATAAATGAGATAATTTCACATGGATTACCAACATAGGGATTCATCATAAAATAAACATCTTTGGCCTGATCTGTCAGCCTTTAAATATATGCCGCCAATAGAATCTGACAGATACAAGTTACTGATCTTAAATTTTTATGTTTCTGTTTTAACCATAACTAACATTTTTGTCACAGGAGGTTCTAAGGTTCAATTGAATAACACATGTTAAACATTCAGAAAGTACATGGGACACTGTTCTTCATATCTTGGGTCTAATTTTACAATCATGGCCACAAATCTCCTGAGCACCTAAGCCCCATGTATTATGTTATGTATTAAAGGACAAAAGTAACAACTAGCCTGACTAAAATTATGATATGAGTAATTTTCACTTGCCCATAATCAATTTTCATCTGTTAAGGGCTTCAATCTAGTGGGTTACAAATGTAAGGGCATGTCTACCGGGTATTTATGAAATAGGGAAATTATTGAAAATTGGATTATATTTTCCATTTAGATTTGCCATTTTTTTTGTCGTAAGATATTTTATAAAAAGAGACACTGAACTTCAAACAAAGAATATAAAGAATGAGGAAGTTTATGTGGTTACTTGTTAAGTTGTTAGTTATACAATCAAAATTGAAGATTTTTATACCCGGTAGTCGGTAGTCGTATACTGTACTACATGGGTATGTAACTAAACATCCAGGAATATAATAAATTATTGTTCGTTTTTTCAACTGTCAAAACATGAATAATTTCACGGTGAATGCGTTTGTTAAAATCATTGTTGTAATTACATCCGCCAGTACAAAAACAATGCATTCAGTCACCGTGTAATTATTCAAGCTTTGACAGTTGAGAAAAAACGGAATATATTTGACTGTGTCTGTAAGTGATTTAAACACTTGTGTGATTATGTCCCAGCATGCACTATGATCAATGTAATTGTTATATGAGCCATACTTGCCTCAAGCTCCATGAACAGATAACTTGTAGACAGCTGTCTAAGGATCTCTTAACACTGCACAAGGCCACAACAAATTGATCATTTGTTCTACGGATTTTTCTTGAAAAAAATGGGGCGAGCGAGCGAAGAAAAAAAAATTGAAAAAGTCTTTATTCACTTGCTTTATATAGCGGTTTGACCAAATTTTTATGGGCGAGTGAAGAAATAAAAATATTTTTTTTTGTAAAAACCGTCAAAATTAAGGTGCGAGCGAATCCATGGAACATATGATCAATTTGTTGTGGCCCAATGGGTCACGTACAGATGACCTTTGTGATGAATCAATGCATAGCTTTCATCTAGATAAAACACTGTTAATACTAATAGTGTCATGATTTCACAATTTCTTTTCTCTAGATCAGGTTTTCCTTTCTACTTTCAAAGGCTGTGATTGAATAATTCATTTCTAGCTGCATCTTGATTGTCATAAAATAGCAAAGGTCAATTGAATGTGACCTGTTGGACAAACCTGTCAGATGAAAAAATAAGCAAGTTGCTAGCAGAGAAGTTTAGATCCAGTGTTTATCAGATTGATTTTGCCTCATCATGACTTTAGTTATGTTCCAGTCACTACATTAAAGGACTTGTCAAAATTAATGCAAAATGTTTGAATTTTTTATTATACAGTTATTTCATATTCAGATATTTATGAACAGTCAAACTGTGGCCCGAAGTGGGGGAAATAGTGTTTTGAACTGTTTCCCGAGGCCGTAGCTTTGGTAAAGCCTAAAAACACGTAGCAGTTACTTCCCCCTTATATCAGTACAGTAACAGTTCGAATAACATTGGGTGACGTCAGAGTACGAGCATGAAACTGCCAAAACTATTGACCGGTCAACAGTTCACTCAGAAAACAGTTAAAAATATTGAATTACTCTTATATAAGCAATCAGGTAATAATATATTATATCTAATATGTGACTAAGATCTGGGTTATTTTTATTATTTATAGATACCCTGCCAATCTGTACTAAGAGTAATGAAGGTCCTACATATTATGAAGATGACAATGTGACATTGGCTTGCACCCTGGGTTTCCATGGTAACCATAAACCAACAATAGAATGGAAACTACCTTCACTTCATTTAGACTACCAACATAGCAAATTCGAAGAAAAAAAGACATCTAGCATGGTAAGAACTGTATTGAAATTGCATGTTTTCTAAAGTGCATTTCCTCAGGTAAAAGTTTCTAGGATTGAAGTTAAAGTTAAAGATTTTTGGGACACAACAGCAATTACAACAATGTGTTTATTCTGTATCAGGTCACCAGTTGTATATTTAACGTGCCAGAATCATATGTTTAATAGCCATTACACGTTGCAGGCACTCAAAATTTAATATAGGTTGTCAGCGGCACTCTTAGAATCTAGTTTTCGGGTGTGCAACCCAGGGTCTTCAGGACACTCTTGTTAATTGGCATTTGGGGAACCCTTCTTTAAATGATTATTGATTACATGTATATACATTTCATTTATATTTACAGATTACTAAAAGTGTATCATTTCAATTACAACATATGATAGATGGAAAGTTATTTCGTTGTATGGTTGATTTTGTTAATGTAACAGCTTTGTCTTACGCTTGTGAGACAATGTTTCCACCTGGAAGTGTACAGTGTAAGTATATGTATATCTTACTTTGTGGGGCTCTTAATGATAATGATGATGAAAATGATGATGAAGATGATGATGACGATGACGAAAACTTTTTTTAATAACAACGACATGATACATGGCATACAAATGATGAATATCACAGTGTGTGAAATGCCATAAGTCTTGCTCATCAATACTGAGGAAGACAAAAAGATCGATATCATCATATTACCATTGTGGTTCCCTACATTGATGGCATGACTCCAATATGGGTGCATGTATTTGCTACAAACAGAATGATTTTAAAGAATTGATATTAAACAATTAATGGTGTATTATTGAATATAACAGATATAAAAAAGACTACATGTATGTTAAAAATTATACCAACATAACATGTTGACCCCTTCTTAAAGGTCATTAGTTAATATAAGGAAATATTTGCTCAAGTGTCTGTTTATCACAAAGTTGATTCAGGGGTCTTTAGTTTATTTCACTACAATCCAAATGCTCTACACAAAAGCAACTACAGTAGAACCTGTCTACAAAGACCACTCAGTGGAAAGACCAAAAGTCGTTGATGTAGTCAGGTGGTCATTCTGATCAGGTGGTTATTAGCGCAGGTTCCAGTGTACATGTATTTTGATTGTATATTTGTATATATTACAGATGCACCATATATCAGTCATATGTATATTTGTATATATTACAGATGCACCATATATCAGTCATATGTATATTTGTATATATTACAGATGCACCATATATCAGTCATATGTATATTTGTATATATTACAGATGCACCATATATCAGTCATATGTATATTTGTATATATTACAGACGCACCATATATCAGTCATATGTATATTTGTGTATATTACAGATGCACCATATATCAGTCATATGTATATTTATATATATTACAGACGCACCATATATCAGTCATATGTATATTTGTATATATTACAGATGCACCATATATCAGTCATATGTATATTTGTATATATTACAGATGCACCATATATCAGTCATATGAAGGCAGTACAATATACAGGTGGTAGTAATCATGAAGTATATGAAGGTTCTAATATAACATTGTATTGTGCTGCACATGGTAACCCTGAACTTACTTATAAATGGCACTTTAATGGTTCTAAGGTAATATTATCTTTATTTATTTACCCATAGCATGTTCTCATAATATCATAGTCTTAATTGTGTCAAGATTCAAGAATAAATTTCACAAGAAAATTTAAGGTGATGATTAAAATACAAATTATAGATGTCCTAAGTGACTATAAAATTTTTCCTCAACAAAAGGGTGCACCAAGACAAGAGTATCGTTCTATTGGGTGAGACTGACAGACATTATAGCACCTTATAGTCCTAGTCTGTCAGTAAAAAGTGATATAACTTGTTGTTTGATGAATCCAGTTAATCAATTAGCAATAAAAAAAAATCACAAAGAAATTATCAATAGATTAGAGAAAATTCTTTGCAACCATTTTTCATACTATAAAGTTGCATGCTGTCAGACCTGCTAGTTTTCAGGTGTCGTATTTAGTAGTCTACGGAATTAGGATATCAAAGTCATTGCCAGAACTGGTCATTTTAGCAGAAATGATTTAGATTTTTGTTCCCTGTTCTATAAAGTCCAGGACAATCAAACATCCACTAATTTTATAGACTGTTTCTATGTTTTTATTACTATTAATACTATGCATATTGTTTATGTAATTTTAACATTTTCTGGCTTTGGGAAAGAGACCTACAGCATGTTTGACTGTAAATGTGTACTATCTGAATCATTATCAATGAATCAATGATGTATGTGCCATTTATGTGATATAATTATTATCGTATCTACTATTGTTACAGGATAATAGTTGGAAAATTTTACCATGTAATGGTAAACTATGTCATCTGACTGGATTAAAACTATTAGATTCTGGAAGTTATGTTTGTATAGTATCTAATGTTGTAAAACAAAAAATACACGAAGCTAGAAGTTACATGGTGATACAAGTACTTGGTATGTATTTTATACTTTATACTTGATATATGCTGGGGTTCATACGTTTCTTTACACATGCATTTTTACATGTTTTTATTGCAAAAAATATTGCAGAAATATTTTGTTTTATATTTTCATTGTATATTTAAATTATCCATAATGTATGAAAGGAGCAGGCGTGGCTGACAGGCTGAGCGGTTACAACGTTTGACTGGTACATGTAATCATAGAATAGCCAGCCCCGCGTTGGTTTAAATCTCATCCAAAACCTACCGTGTTGTTTCCTTGAGCAAAAAACTATCCTACTCAGTACTTAGGAACCAGGGAGTGGACTTGAAAGTGGTTAATTTAAGTTGTAAGAACTTATTTCACAATCGAGCTAAAATAAATTAGTATGAACTCAAACTTGAAATAACATAATCGATAGTTCATGATAAAATGTAAATTAGTTGTGAACTATTAACATCACATTATGATTAAGTGTATCTATGTATTCCAAAAACATCAAAATTTATATGTGTAAAGAATATTTTGGACCTCGGTGTAGAGTGCCATCTGTAATTACCGTATGTTTTTTTTATTTTTAGATGTTTACCAATACTTAAGAATTAAAATAAAACATATTTGGATACATAAAAATGTATACCAATAAAAAATGTATTGAGTATCACCCCCTCCCCTTCAAATGTTACTACATTGCCTGAACTGAAATTAAACCTTAGACCTTTCAGGTTTAGAGGTTATAAAGCTTTTATAGATGGAAGTTGTCAGTATACACTTATTTCATGGGTGTTAGGGGAACAGTCAAAACTATTTTCCCGGTTAGGCCGAGGGCAACAGTTCTTAATGTTGTCCCTGATACCGAGGGAAAATAGTTTTGACTGTTCCCCGAACACCCATGCAATAAGTGTTTTATTACCTAATGCAAGTACAGATATAACATGGCAATAGAGATAGTTTCAGAAGCGGATGACATTACGTGTGCTTAGCGAGTCCCGATTCTCAGCAAAAGTTCGAGATCCCTCTCTTCAATGTCTTCAAACCGCGACCTATCGTAGATATTTTCAACAGAATTTCCTTTTTTTCTACTTTTCGTTGGTAACTCTAAAGATGTTTGCAATGATCTCGCTCATTGGACGCTTGGAGTTTTTTTAATGCGGTTACTTCCCTTGGCACTGAACTCTGAAACAGTTCGCACGTGAGGGCAACAGTTCACACGCGCGAGCAACAGTCAAAACTGTTTCATGCGCAGTGGCGTTGCGCAGTAAAACATAACAGGTTTAATCCGGTTTCACTCAGAATAGTTGAAAAACAGTTGAAAATAGCAAATTGACATTTATATAGAGCATTAGGTAATAAAATACACTGTTTGATATACTTCTAAATGTAAAAAACTTTCTTGGCCTGACATTGTAATGATTGCAGCATTCAATGCTGTTTAAAGTTTGCTTATGATATATTTCTCTTTGGATCAAGTTCAAAACATCTAATAAGCCCTATGAGTTTTATAGGCATTGACATAATTTTATTGCAAAAAGACGTTTGTCAGTAGGCTATTGCGTTATTTCATTGAGCCAAAAACTATCCTACTAGCTCAGTACTTGGGAACCAGGATGTGGACTTGAAAGTGGTTAATTTAAGTTGTAAGAACTGTAAGAACTGTAAACATGTAATATGCAGATATTTAAACAATCATTTTCAGTATATTGATTAATTATTTTCTTTTTTCAGCATCTTCAAGTAGTAATACATACAACGATCATGTTCGTAAACCAGTCGTCACAGAATATTATAAAGAGAAGGGAGGTAACTATGCTATATGTTTTAGTTTTATTTATTCTACTTGATATGCATGATGCAGTTACTAGCACTTTTTGGTTTTCAAATCTGGTCATTTTAATTAGATTTATTGTCACTGTAGATTATAATATTCACTAATAAGGACAATTAAAGGCCGGACTTCATTTCTTCAATTTACCGGGTGGTTAGCAATTAAGCCGTTAAGGAGAAATGGGGAGGGATTGACCTATGTGAGCAGAGATCATCAACGGCTTAATTCTCTATGATTGTAAACAAATGCTTACAAAAATTACTACAGTGTTTATATTGTAAATTCCAAAACATGGTGCAAGAAGAGTATAAGACTCTAAAATACTGCAGATTTTAATCCATGAATCAACAGTCATGGGAACTTTCTCTGAGGGGCAGCGAGAAGATAATATTACTGGCTCTGTGAAGTTCATGAACTTTCTTTTGATTGGCTTAGTGAAGGTTATGAACCCCTTAGCTTCTCCCAACATATGTCAGTCAAATTTGAATTTTTTGAAATTGTTTTCAAAATTATTCTTTGAAAGTACCATTTCTAGATAACATTGAAAACTAAAAAATTCAAAAAGTATTGAAAATGTGTCAAAGAAACAGTATGAAAAAATTTAATAAAATCTGATCAGTAAATTAGTTACAGTTCAAGATTTTCTCTCTCTGGTTTAACATGTACACTGCTCAGAGAGTCAGAGAGAAGTGGCCATTTTCAAGATTCTCTCTCTTTTATAGTTGAAGCCCGGTATTTAATGGCGTTATTGTGAAACTGTAAATAAGTACTAGAAAAGCTGGTTTGGTGATATTGGTATTTTTGAAAGCCAAAATGTGTTGATGAATAAATTATATAAAGTTTGATTCTAGTTGAATTAATTGCTTCTATTACAAGTTTTTGCAGGCCAGCAATTTTTCTGGTCTTGTTCTGATCTTCAACTTTTATAAATCCAGTAAAAATGACAAAGAATGCGAGGCTTGACATTTTAGGTCATCCTATTGCCCCTTACACTCTATATATGGGTTCGGGCAACTTGCTACTGCTATTAAACCATTGGTTGGGGATAGAAAAATATACTGCTGGTTGTCCAACCAGGCAAGCTACTTTAAAAGTTAATGCCAAGCCCAGGAATTGTTTAGAAAAAAAACTACTGTTAATGTTGATTTAATTGTATGATTTCAGTCTCACCTTATGCTGTTGGTGCCATAGTGTGTGCAAGTCTTGCTGTGATATTAATTATTGTATTTGTATTTCTGGCATTAAAAATGAGGGTATGTGTTAGTATATATCACTGATTATTCTTTTACTTTGTTCATTTCGTGTCTACTCCTAAATAACAGTGTTCAGAGACAAAAAGAATACTATATAAGCTTTTATTTTTCTGAAACTCATGTAAATTAAATTAGAATATCTAGGCTGTTTGTCTCAATTATTTAATATCAAACATTGTGTGTGGATTTCATAAACAGGATCAAAGGTTAGTTGGTCCAGCTAAAAATTAGATGATTGAATATCTTGATTTCATGAGTTATGACATTCTCTATGTAAATGGGTGGAAGTTTTCTGGACTTGTATTGAAATTCTTTTTCCTGTATATTAAAATCTACTTGAATCAAGACAATAAGGAGATTCACGATTTTGATGAGTTTGAACTTTTACACATGTTTTATGAACAATGGGGCCAAGTTAAGGTCATAAAATTGCTTGAAAAACACTGGTTTATTATGTGACTTGTATATTTTTATGAAACTTTTACTTGTTGATTTAACTGTTTACTTATGATTATTTTACAGAGAAGAGAGAGACATCTACATCAAAGATTAACTAGAATGCATGATGAAAACTTAGATGATCAAGAAGTGGAATTATTAGATGAAAGTATACAACCTGATAATACTGAACTTGTAAGAATTTTATCTTCGGTTGGGTTTAATGCTGTAGCAACACATTGTATCACCATTACTTGAAAGCCTCTAATTTGTAATGGATTACAAACATTGCATAGATATATTTTATATTGTCTTATCATTTCATTTGACTTTTTACAAGTACAGCCCTGTCTTTGAATTTAGCTACAAACAAGTAATTTGATGCATAAATAAAAAACAGCCTAATAATTTGTTACAATTGTTTACTTTAGATATTTTTAAATGTTAAATCTCTAAAAATAGTAAACTTGATCATTTTTTTCCTGTGCAATTTTGAGAATGTTTGAAGAATTATTTAAGTTGAAATCTGTGAATGAGCAGCTATCATACTATCATACACAGGAACATGTTCTTGAAATTTTGACCAAGCAGAGCATATTGCCAGTTCCAATTGACCTATGTTAATCTCTGTATATATTAACAGTACAGTAAAGTTTTGCTATAGGACCACCTTAGTTATTGCAAAATTATGTGATTTTTTATGATTTATAAGTCCCAAATGCTAATTTTTTATGATTTATAAGTCCCAAATGCTAAAATTTTTATGATTTATAAGTCCCAAATGCTAAATTTTTTATGATTTACAAGTCCCAAATGCTATTTTTTTATGATTTATAAGTACCAAATGCTAAATTTTTTATGATTTATAAGTCCCAAATGCTATTTTTTTATGATTTATAAGTACCAAATGCTAAATTTTTTATGATTTATAAGTCCCAAATGCTACGATTTTTATGATTTATAAGTCCCAAATGCTAAA
The DNA here is from genome assembly GCA_025267735.1 of Mactra quadrangularis. Lineage (NCBI taxonomy): Eukaryota > Metazoa > Mollusca > Bivalvia > Venerida > Mactridae > Mactra > Mactra quadrangularis. The sequence continues at coordinate 20,849,312 of CM046299.1, forward strand.
TTTTTTATGATTTATAAGTCCCAAATGCTAATTTTTTTATGATTTATAAGTCCCAAATGCTAAAATTTTTATGATTTATAAGTCCCAAATGCTACAATTTTTATGATTTATAAGTCCCAAATGCTAATTTTTTTATGATTTATAAGTCCCAAATGCTACAATTTTTATGATTTATAAGTCCCAAATGCTAAATTTTTTATGATTTATAAGTCCCAAATGCTACAATTTTTATGATTTATAAGTCCCAAATGCTACAATTTTTATGATTTATAAGTCCCAAATGCTAAAATTTGAGAAGAAAAAGGTCTCTATAATAAGAGCATTCAACTATTAAGACCACTAATTTTGATGATCTTATTAGAGGAACTTTACTGTGTATCATAATTACAGCCAGTAGAATATGGAAGATTAAAACAACAATGGGAAATAGCAAGAAAAGATGTAAGATTGGTAGAATTAATAGCTAAAGGTTCATATGTTGAAGTATGGAGAGGAAGAATGAGAAAATATCCTCGTAGAAATGAAATTATGAAAGTTGCCATCAAGAGAATTATGTGTAAGTTTTTGTTTTTTTTAATATTTAAATATTTCTTGTAAATTTGGTTTGTTTGCTCTATAATTTCTTAAAAGTATTCTGAAACACTATTTTAATGCTTCTTTAAAAAAAAGATTCAGAGAAGTATATTTTTTCCAGACATGCACTAATATTTTTATAAATTGTATTGGGTTAATTCAGTGGAGTTTTTTTCTCATTTATTATTAGTTGTATTGGCAGGCTCTTTATCAATCTGATTAAAACTTGATCTAAAATACTCTACTTGCATACTCACTTATTTTACATAAGGCAAGGGCACAGTACAGCTGACTTCAGCTAACGTTTGCCTTTATGATACTTATGATGTAACCTGCAACAAATTGCCCAATCTCTACCTACATGACCTATGAATTTCAATGTCGAGCTATGCATATTGAGGCAATTTCCACCTTAATTGATGAATATGTTTGATTTATTTGTAGCTGAAGCAAGTGATAAAGAAAGAAGATATTTTCTGGCAGAATTAGAAGTTATGAAAGCTATACAACCACATCCTAATATTTTACCATTGATAGGTTGTTATACTGGTAGTGGTAGGTACTCTTGGTGTTTTATTAGTGTTTTTGATAGTGTTTTAATAAAGCCTTTAATTTGTCTTACGTTCCTCCATAGTCTTGTGGTTGATATTGCTGATCTAAAATTGTTAGTTTTCACCAACCTCTATGGTTTATTTGTTTTAGAAACTATAACTCTTAATTAAAATAAGTAGGCAGATGCAGAGGATGGATTTCTAGAACTGGTGCATCCCAGATATGATTAGGTGATCTGTTTGCCTCATATGTCATAACTGTTGAAAAGGGGCACATGACCAAACATGTGTTAATGCTTTATCTATGTATTTTATCTGCCTTCAGCAATATTTTATTCAAGTCAAAAGAGTTATTTCAAAGTTTACTAATAATAATAACTAGCAAGTTCTCTCCTAGCAGTAAAAATCACCTCTTATGTCAAGCTGAAAATGGAACTTATATTAAATATTTTCAATGAATAAATGAAAAAGTTTTCATACACATCTAATAGGTCCTTTTATGATAGCAATGAGGAAGAAATTGAATCTTGAGCATAGAGCCAGTTTTCCTGCTATATAGCCTCTGGCCTGTTGTCAGGGCTAACACTAAAGGTCATTCTATTGCCTCTGACAACCTAGGCTATATTTGTGTTCGGATAATTTAATTATTCTAGTAAACACTGGGTTTGGGCAAATAAAACATATGGTTGGTTGTCCAGTTGGACAACCTAGTTTAAGTCTTAAAGTCAAGCCCTGGTTGTTGAAATTTATGAGAAAATAGAACAATTTGAATCATTTAAGATCCATGGTTAATAATGGTAGAATTTGCAGTAGAAGGAAGTTTATATCAATATTTACAACATCATCGTCCTGGCGATCTACGTGTAGAAATAAATTCTGATAGACGAGACAGTGTCAGTGTTAGAAATCAACAACTTACTTCTCTTAAACTACTGTCTTTAACTGCTCAAATTGTTAGTGGTTTACAACATATCAATAGATTTAAGGTAGGTGATCATTTTGTGTACACTTTATATGAATAGATTTAAGGTAGGTTGTCATTTATGTGCAAAACTTAATTTCTAGTGTCAGTGTATCTCTTTGCTTGTTTAAGCATGACTTTGCCATTTAACTTCTAATGATTTTAAAAATAAAGTATTATTCAGGAGATGAAACACAATGCATCAATAACTATGTGTGTGCTTTCTTTTTTCTCTTTGATTAACAAGTTACTTATTTAGTCTTTGCACAAACTATTGAATACTATCTGGTTGCAAATGGCACCTCTCACTTATAACCCACTCAGAAATGACTGATTGTATCTTTAGATTGTTCTATTTACATTCAAACTCCAAACATCAAGAACACATTCTGATAAGTAGGGGTTGTAAGTAGCAAAGATATAATATGGTATTTGTATTCCCTGCCTTCAAGCTTGTTATTGAACAATTTACCACATGGCCATAAAACTAGTCCTAAGAATGTCCTCTTATGACAAGGAAGGTCACGAGTTTGATTCTGGCTGGACAAAGGATATTTTATCAGATTACATCTGGCTTGGATGGTGGATATTTTATCAGATTACATCTGGCTTGGAAGGTGGATATTTCATCAGATTACATCTGGCTTGGATGGTGGATATTTTATCAGATTACATCTGTGTTGGATGGTGGATATTTTATCAGATGACATCCGGCTTGGATGGTGGATATTTTATCAGATTACATCTGGCTTGGATGATGGATATTTTATCAGATTACATCTGGCTTGGATGATGGATATTTTATCAGATTACATCTGGCTTGGATGATGGATATTTTATCAGATTACATCTGGCTTGGATGGTGGATATTTTATCAGATTACATCTGGCTTGGATGATGGATATTTTATCAGATGACATCTGGCTTGGATGATGGATATTTTATCAGATGACATCCGGCTTGGATGGTGGATATTTCATCAGATTACATCATATTCTCTCTATGTATTTTCAGATGATATTTTATCGACTTAGAGCATCTAATATATTAGTATGTAAAGGTGGTACTTGTAAATTGTCAGGATTTGGTTTTGGTGTTGATATAACTGAAAGAAACATGTATGAATCTGTAAGTATTTTAGTGATGATTTTAAAACAGAATAGCAGTGCCTTGCACCCTGACCTTTTTCTCATCCCTGCCATTGTTTGCTCCTACCTATGCAGATCAGTCTCAATTTCAATTGTCTAAATTTCATTTGTCCAAGAATTTCGAAAGGCACTGTAAGATTGTCCATCTTAGGCAACCACAGTACTTTCTTCTGTTACGCTTGGTACACTTAGGTGCCGTGGGCATTTTGATTGGCAAAATCTCCTTTCATGAATATGCATGATGCAGGGGAGACCAATCTTCTTCCAATGAAACTGCATGTTACAATTAAATACTCATCAATAACAATGACATCATACTGTGATTTTATTGCGTAAAATAGAAACCAACACACATTTTTATTTTCTCATTTTGATTGGTAAACCAAACCTTAGATATAAACATAACTTCACCAGCTAGTTTTCCGTTGTAGTTTCCTCGCAGAACCAATGAAACTGTCTCATTATTTATTCATGATTACGAGATTTTCCTAACCAAATTGCCCATGGTACATAACACAGCATAGCAGAGTAATGTATCGTGGGATTACCAACAATGATGATTGTCATGAATAGCTTTGAAATTTGACAGATTTTACATTTTCTTAATTGACACAACAGTGCAAATCCAGTCTTGTAAATTTGCTTGATATTTAACATCATAACCTAAAGCATGTTATGAAAATTCTGTCATAAAATATTTGTTTAATATAAACAATTTATTTATTTGTCATTCCTATGTGGCAAACATAAATTACAGACAGATCTATAGCTAATGTTGCTGCAAAGTGGTGGAGCAATTTCCCCTGGCACTTAAAAGTTGTAGCAACAAGGCCTATTTATTTGCTAAATATGTGACATGTATTTCTTGGGTTTTAGTGCAAAGCTGTTATAACTCAATATAAGAAAAGAGTGAGTTACAACCTTTTTGCACTAAACCAGCAATTTGTTTTTATCATGTGTACATAACATGTTCGATTATTTCAGAATTCAATGCCTTTGAGATGGATGAGCCCAGAATGTTTGACAGATAATGTATTTAATACAAAAACTGATGTATGGTCATTTGGTATACTGTTCTGGGAAATTGTACATTTTGGTAACTATTTTTTTGTTTACATTATAAGTTATCATAGCAATTATGTTCATATGAAGTATAGTTCCTTTTTTCTCAACAGTCAAAGCATGAATAATTTCACGGTGATTTTGTGCTCTTTGTCTAACACTCGTGATATTGAGATAGTGTGTAATCATTCACCGTGAAATTATTCAAACTTTGACAGTTTAGAAAAACTGGACTATACTTTGTGCTACTGTTTACTGATCTTGTAAAACCTTTTATGTCAACAAAGGAAGTTAGAGAAGTCAAACATTATGTCATTGCATTTCTTTCTTAAATTTCTACAAGTTACTTGGTGCATTCTACCATCAGTGACTGACAAGTGCCTTACATGATTTAGATTCAGTGGTAGGAGGAAGATTGGCCATAAAAATTATTTCATAACCAAGCTCATCTTAAGTATGCCCCATCTGGGAATTGAACCTAAGACCTAACAATCAGTAGATTGGTGTGCTGCCATTTTTGTAGCCAAAATATCAGTTAGTGCACTAAAATTTAAAAGCATAGATATAAGTATTTTTTGTGTTTGAATATGGGCGAGTTGCTTAAGCATATCACTATCGTTTTGTGCTCTGGTACCCTTCTTATACCAAAAGGAATAAGTATGTTATATCAAATTCAGGGTACCAGGGGGCAAAGTGCTAGCTAGCGATATGCTTAGGCAACTCGCCCTATATGATATGTTACAGGTCATCTACCCTATCCTGACATGGGTCCACAAGAAGTTACAGAGAAGATACATACTGGATATAGAATGCCTCAACCTATACATTGCAGTGGTGATCTGTAAGTTATTGTCGTTGCTTGTTATCTGTATATGGTTTAAGTTTTCAGGTTTGATCTGGTGACTTAAGAAAAAGAGGAAAGTTTTTTTTCCTATGTAAAAGTGGCCTAGAACATAAAATTCAGAAATATTAGGATTAAAAATTTGTTGGACCTTCACCCATAAACCCATAATGTATTAAATATGTTTATATCTTGTTGACCAGATTGAAATAGTCTCATGACCTTGATTATGTACAGAAAAGGTCTTTAAATACTATTGCTATTAGTAATCATATGTATTGAAATGTATTATTACAATACAGTTAATTCATTGCTTTATTTATCTAAAGGATCGGGCATGGCCAAGTGCTTACTAAGTTGGACTGGTAATAATTGGATAGCTAGGTTGAGTCCCATTCAAAATCAACCCCATTGTTTCCTTTTGCTAAAATCTTTATCTTACTGGATCAGTACTGGGGGACCAGGAATAGGACTCAAAAGTTATATACTAAGTTGTAAGAACTTGTTTCACAACTTAACTAAAATAAGTTAGTATAATCTTTACTAATTTATCCCAAGAAATCATTGATAAATGGCTTAAAATCTAGTTAAAACAAGATGTAATATAATGCTGTTTTATTTCTGTACAGGTACAACTTGATGTTGATGTGTTGGGCTGAGAACCCTGAGAATCGTCCAAGTTTTGGTGATATAATGCAGAATTTACATCATTTAGCTGAGAATGCAGAGAATCATATCAATATTGATAAATTACCTGATGGCTTGAGAAGTTCTGATATTATAGATAGTATGAATTGTGTTGCTTAGATGACATCAATTGAATGGTGAAATATTCCATTTACATGGCTGTGACAGTATCAGCTGAATGGTGAAATATTTCATTTGTATGACTGACACAATATCAGTTGTGTGGTTAAATATTTCACTCCTATAGCCGAGAAGTTAAAAATTTGTTACTAACGATACAAATGTGTTGTGATTATGTTGAAACTATATTTCATATCTCATGGTATAAAGAACCATCTAAGCAATTTTCGTAAACAAATCATGTTTATAAAAATAGAGACTACTTGTAATGTATTATCACAGTTGATAGCACTATGTTACAGATGTGAGACTAAAAATGAAACAACTGTGTTGTGTAATTTTTCAGTCTTTATAATCAAATGTCATCATTCCATATTATCATCAAAAATACTTCAAATTATGTGAACACTCCTTGTAGATGGTCAAGATAAGTCTTAACATTTTGTAAAAATGTTTATCATCAAAATAGCTCTTAGACATACCGGTATGTACAACATGTGTAAATAAATTTAAATATTTACCATTATTCAAAACCTTTATAATACGTCCTTGCAGTAAAACATTTAACTGTAAGGCCTTAGCATTTTTCAGAAATTTTCTGCACTTTGGTTGCTATTTTTACCCCTATCACTGAGAAGCAATAACTCATGGCTATCTGTATAGCAATGAACAACCAGTAACATATTTTATTGCATTAAAAGGCCTCTGACCAATTCGCAAACAAGGATTTGATACATTCACTGTCTAAGACAAAAATGTTTTATACAATCCTTACCAAATCTGGTCAGAATGTTCTTTACTAGAATAGCTTAGACGAGTCTGAATATGATATCTATTTTCAGGCTATTTTCCTAAGCAAATGCTAGCTATCACTTACCCCTGGTACCTTGGTACTTATTTCTTTTGGAGTGAGGTCAAGGATATCAAAGGACAAAGCGTTAAGTAGCAATATCATTAGAAAACTGACCAAATGTCTTTGTAGAATTTTAGTTGCATATTTTGCCACATTTTAAAATCTTCTAAACTTGATTAACTTTGTGTAATATTGATATTAAATGTGTTCATGTTTTCTCTATACTCTTTTTTATGCCATAAATGTATTAGAATTAGCAGTTGAGATCTTAATGTTTCAGCCCTAGGTATCCGATGATGTAGAATTAGGTATTTACATTGTTTTTGTCTACTTTGTGTAGTATTCTTTATTGTTTTACTCCCACAGATTTTACTGATCTGCAGTATATTTGAAAATCAAATCTTCATTAAGATAAATTCATTGAAATTATTATAGATCATTTGTAAGTCATTTTGATACATTGTTTAGAATGGATGTAAAAGTTTTCTTTACATTTTGTGATGCATTTTTCATATCAACTAAAAAATCATTTTTTATTCATCATGTTGTGTATTGTGTTTTTATCTAAATGGATCAGCACAAAGGTATTCTACAACCATCTTTATATACATGTAGTTAAACTAGTTTTGTGATGACCTGTTGATATCTCAGAGTCTTTGAAACCTGTTTATATAAAAGTATTGTCCAAATTTAATAACCTGTCTCTGTCTGGATACATTAAATGTAAAATATTTGCATTATTTATTGTCATGGTTATGTTAAATTGAAATTACTATATCTGCTGTGGACATCTAACAAACTGGGGTTGGCAGCTGGCAGCTAAATTATCTGACATTTGAGCTCCATGACACCCTGTTTTGAGGATCAGTGTCCATGAGGTTGTAGACTTTTAAATCCACCTTTACACACTCTGACCATGTCTTTCTTGGAGGTCCACGCTTACCAGGGATCCTTATGCTGGTGTTTTTTTATATAGATAATATTATTTCTAATATCATCTATGGATTGATTCTGCAGCTTGGTTGATGACTTTAGAGATAAAGTTCTGGTTCAAAATTTTTCTTATATTGTTTTTTATTGGAGAAGGTTAATATATTTGGACTATAGTTTGTATGATCCTTCCTAAGGTTAGTGTAATAGTAACTATGTTGACATGACATTTTTATTGTCTCCTCTATTTGTTAGTGCTGCCATTAATTGTTGGTATGAGATGTTTTTTCTTGCTATTTATTACTTTCATTTAACTGTCAGTGCTGCATACATTAACCCCACTTATTTAAATACTTCTGTAATCATAATCAATTTAATTTAGTGAGGTTAATGTATGTGCCACTTACAGATGAATGAAATTTAACAATACCTGTACTTATAATCTAATAAAAGATGATATTCCATATAGGGCTGTCATGATATACCGGTATACCAGTATATTGCAATACGCAGCTGTGGCAATACGTATCATGTACGAATTTAACCTACCGGTATTTGGCGATTTTTCATTTCATTGGAAAATGTTTCCCTTCACGAAATGAAAGTACTGAAACATCAGTTTTTCCATGTTCATTCAATCTAAGCTTAAGTTACAAGAATTTTAACTGAATGGGACTCGTTTGGTTGGTCAAACAACATATATCACATTCCTAATTGACTGTATAGACTTAAAGAAGCTAAATTTTATCAGTCGCTGCATGTAAGACTTGCAATGTTTCTGTTAAATACAGCGGAGGAATAACAAATCTAAAACCCACAATATATTGTGGTACGAATCGGGATACAGTGCTAGTGTATTTCGATATATCGCAATACGCTTCTGGCGTATCGTGACAGCCTAACTAATACAGCCCTTTTCCTGTTTCTTTAAATAGATTTTATACATGTGTTAAAGACTAAAGTATTTGAATAAAATGTGATAAGTTTACCCAGAGATATATAAGTGATTCCTTTATACATAGTTTAGTCTTGCAAATTGGTCTGATGTATCAATATTCAACATGATATGCTCAACTTCTTTTATAACAAGTTACACATTTTTTTGAAATTTTTGATTTTTTAAAATCACTGGTGAGATTGTGATTAATGGATAAAAATTGAGTCTTGCACTATGACAGGGCTGAACATAAGACAGTTGTCCTATTGCCCCTGACCTATATGTGGGTTCTAGCAACTTGTTACTGCTAGTAAACATATGGTTTGAGCAAGTAAAATACATGGCTTGTTGTCCAACTGGACAGCCTAGTTAAAAAACTAGTATCAAGCCCTAAATGATAAAAATAGCTTGTTTCAGCCATCATGAAATTGTTATGAAATAAAAAGAAAATTGAGTATCAGATTAAATCTGTCAAGACTATAGAATAGATTATGATGTTTTAAAATAATGTGCAATATTTTCTTCTGTCTCATTTACATATAACCTGTTTATGAAAAATCCATTCCATTATTCAGTATTAGTGTACTGACATTTTTATATTATAGACTTTATCCAGGAACTCAAAGTATTTGGTTTTTCCCTCGAATGCAAACAAACATTTCAAAAGCTGACATAGCACAGTGGTATAGGGGGAAAAAATGTGAAATCCTAAGATTCCGTAACAATTGCTCAGCGTATTACTACATCCTTATTTATTTACATAAAGTTACGATTAGTTTTGTACTGACTGATCAATTATATTTAATACATTGATTTTCACCGAAGAAGGAAAAGTTGTCAGTTCTCTATGGAAGAGTAAACCAGTGCTGGTAAAAATATGTTCAGTCTTTAGTTCAGGTGAAAACCCCCATTTACTTAAGTTCCAGATCGTATCTAGTATTTAACTATACGTAATAATTACACAAAGCATGTAGTTTTTATTTACATTTTCTTCTATGTATTATTTTATTATATTTAACTACCATGGCATGAAATCCATAACAGTTTTGATTATATTTTTGTTTTATTTGATTAATTCTTTTTAAGCATTTTTTTATGTATTTACAGTGTCCTTACAATATTATTTGATAAGATTTAGGGGCGTATTTGATTCGCTAGATCTGAGTAATCGGAGTTCTCCGATCACTGAAAAATTGAATCAAACGTTTCAGATTACACGCGCTCGGAGTACTCCGAATATACCTGCCTTTTAGGAGGAGTAAGCAGAGTATGACGTAATTAAAGAGACCCAAGTTTGAATGCTTGGATTGCAAATGTTGTTTTTGACCATATTTTAACTTATTTTTTGTCAAATCGTCATCATACTCTTTTTATGAACTGCTGTCTTCTAACAAAAAACAACCTGTAACCTTTTCCATCATTCTTGTGTTTTGCTACAAGATTGCGACATTTGATTCATCGGTGCTCGTAGAGTAAATTGGAGTACTCAGAGTAGACTGAATCAAACACGCCCTAGAATGTAGTACTTAACTATCTCCCTTTTGTTTATAAATAGAGTATAAGTTTTTAGTACTTTATTATCTCCCTTTTGTATGAAAAATAGAGTATAAGTATTATGTATGAATGATCTCTATGTTTAGAACCAAGGTGTTTAAGATCTATCTTTAATGTTATTTTTAATCTTATTTAGAGTTAATAAAAATGTTCTAAGATAATACCACCAACTTTGTTAGCTGAGATTACTAGAGTACATTTTTTGAGATCCATTAATATTTCGTTGCATAGGCATGTATAGTGTGACAATATTAACCTGAGCTTGAACTACCTAATTGAACTTGAACTACACTTCACTTACATTAAATTGTGAGTCTCCATATGCCAGTATACGGTTATACACATGTTTATAACAACCTATGTGACTATTTTAAAACAGTATGTTATTGTACTTTTAATTTTGGAAACATTAGTTTTTGGGAAACACGTAAGTTTGCAATATTGTGGCACAGTTTCAAAGTATTTATTCTTATAAAAACAAAATTAATTGTTCAGTATGTGTATTTTACCGAAGGCTTCCGATAAAGCGTGATTTACAAACCAAGACAAAAATAGACTGTAAATACTAAGTTTAATATATTCTTGCAAGGTCAAGCTCAGGTTAATTTTGTCGGACTATACAACCTGTTGTACTGTTGGCTTTTTAATCTGTTCTGACTTGTTTCAGAGAGTACTCAGACCAATTGAGATTAGTAAATTTCCTGGTTCCCACAACCTAGGTTCATTTTCAAGTTTTTTCTGTATTAATTTGTTAACAAGATTGAATAAATACATCAGGGATGTAGAAATCGGTTCTAAATGTGTACAAAAAAGCAATTCATTAATAGTTGCTTTATCCACAAAGGTACAATCAGTACAAATCAGTAAAATCAGACAGAGCTAGAAATTATTTACTGACCTTATTGTTTAAAAAAGAAAGTTTCGTATGGCAAAACGTTGTATAAGTAAACAATAATGAAGTGATGTGTGTTGGTAGTATTTTTATTCAATATACATGTACTTAGACCTTATTGTTTGTAATACAGTTCTATGTATATATATATTAGATTTACATTTTTTGTACTTATTGTTTATCTTGACTAGTCCTATTATTATATACTTGTAATATTATATCTATATAAAATTTTTGTTGTATATTTTATGTTGTAATATATTTATAAGTTTTATCATACATTTTCATAAAAAAAAATTCCATTTTGTTTACATTTTGTAATGATATTTACTCTTAATCGATGTCTATCTGTACTCTTATAATGTACTAGAAAAAATATTACCAAGTGTGTGAAAATCAATTATTTAGTATTTTACATATTTTTGAACGATCATTTAGCATGCGTTCAAAAAAGTTTTAATAATAATATGGAGTTTTCCCAAAATTCAAAAGGCAGTGTTACGAAATATCGTAATTTTAACTTATTGATAAAATATCTTAGTTTTTCGTTGTGAAACATGGCAAGTTTGTTTACTCATGCATGTATCTGAAGGATATATGTTTTAACATTGTTGTATGATGTGCTGGCCACACTTGTTGTTATATAAAAAAATTGAAAACTCATCTTCATAATTTTCATCCAAAATTCTGTTATTTATATATAAATATGGCTTAACTCTGTAATATTATGTACTTATTAGGTTTATACACAATTATGCATTTTATTTCTTAGTAGCTTATTTCATTGACACTTTTTGTTGATATGTTGCCATTTGTCTGTTTGATATCTCAGGCCATAGAAAGTTTATTGTTTTATTCTCATCTGAATTTTGAAAAAATAGGGAATTGGGCATATGTTATCGTACAGTTTCATGTCACACAGACTTGTATCAAACTGTACACTATAGAAAGACAAAATTTATTATTACTGTAACAGTCTTACTGTGTCCTATTTGACTTATTTTCCATTTTAATGTTTTAAAAATTGTAATTCTATTGTCCAAAACATTTTGCTCTTTTGAACCTTTTTCCTTAATCAAAATGGTTAGGTGAGTATGAAAATTAAACAATTAATTTCTATGGCCTTATAGAATTCTAGATATATAAAAGATTCAATCTTGCCGTAGTTATAACTGTGATTTTAGATAGATACATTCCTAGTTTACAAATTCTAGTTTATTGATGGATGCATTGTAATAATGCTACTTTCAAGTTTAAATTTAACTGTCTGGTGATCTTCTACGTAGGTATACCTTGGATATCAAAGGTAGTAGTAATACTGTACTAAAGTTTGCTGGTAAGACCATCATATTAAATGTTCTTAATAGCGGGATGGTCTTAATATTGGACCCTTTTCTTTACAAAATAAGCTTTTGGGACTTAAAAGTTGTCAAAAAATCACATGATTTTGCAATAACCATAGTGGTCTTTATTGTTTATTTTTTGTGCAATAAGTTATAAGGCCTAACACATAACTTGCTAGTGAATAATAATAATAATAATAATAATAATAATAAAGACTTTATTTAACGAGGCTACACTTTTGGATAAATCCAATCTTCCATGTGGACCTCTGGGCTATTATCACTTGTATACTGATTTGATAAGTGATTATAAACTTAAAAGTTGACTGATTTTCTGTAAACTAGCTGTATAGTCTATGTAAGAACTATTTTCTCTAATTGTGAAGTCTGAGGCATATTTATGTAGAAAACCACTGAGGAGTCCTAAATGTTTTAACTTAGCTGTTAACATGACTAGATATACACTGCCCTCTAAAAGTTCCTTCACACATTTACAATTTACATTGTACTACATGGAGTTTTAAAAAGTTGTAAAAGCAAATTATTGTTAAATTAATTTTTATTTTGCTTTTGTAATCAGTACACTTTTATTTTAGATGTGAAATTACAAAAACATCTAAAACTTGCTATTGGTTTATTGTGGTACATTGACCATAGTTTTGGAGGCTGATAGATAATATTTGCTGCAACTCGAATACATGTATAAAATGAAAGGTACCCATAGAAATATTGTTTCCAAGGCATTGGATAATAATGATCTAAATAAACAATGATATAATTATCCAGCATTTTGAACTTGGTATTTGTAACAGTTCAATTATTTGTACTTTTGGAAGGCAGTGTATTTATTTTGATAAACTATGTGATTGCATTGTATTACAGTATATTATTAGTTCTAAGTTTATGAAATAGTACTTTATTTATTGGATTCTACAAATTTATTATAGTTTCATTGTTGAACTAGTTCAGGTAGTTTTAATCTATCACTCATGTATCACAACAGCTCTCCACATTGTATTCTAGCTGAATCAAAAATACAACCATTTTGTTTGTTTATAATGTTATGCTCATTCACCGCTGCCATATTTATTTATAATTGGATATCTTTGAAATAGTCATACATACAGTATTTCTAATTTTCTTACTCTTGATATTATAAAATGTAATCTTTATTATTAGTAATCCCAGTTTTACGATACATGTATATTAATATTTTAAGTTTTAGTCTATTCTAATTTATGTAAGTTTGATTTTTGAAACAAATTTTTACGAGTTAGATTAAACAATCAAGTCTGCTTCCTGGTCCCTGATGGGCTAGTTGGATAAATTTGGTGCTGAAGTAAACAGCAAAATAAGATTTTGTTGTGATTTTAAACAACACAGAGCTAGCTTTCGTATGATTACCAGTTCATCATCATGACCTCTTGGTATAGCCCATTCTGCTAAAACAATACCCGGTAATGTTCTTGTAAAGTAACTTAGTTGTCACTATTTTAATTTATTCATGAAAGTGACAAAATGAATTATGGTGATTTGCACAATTTTGGATGATATTAGTACAGAAACACTACCTCTTTTTGTATCATGATTACCTAGCAGTCTTTTTACCAGTTTTTTTTCTATTTATGTAGGAACATATGCCTACTTAATCATTGAACATAAAAACTGTACAATACTAGAATGCTGGCTGAATAATGTATGTTTTATTACTTTAACTACTAAAATATATGCCTGACACTTGCCTTTTTCTACCATAGTACTTAGAAACACTTTTATAAAAATATGTTCTCTTCACTGTCAAAAACACCCTAATGTTATTCTATAGTTTTGCTCATATAATCAAGGTTTAACTATTTTTAGGTTATGTAGGTTTGTGTATGTGATTGACCACATAGGTCATGCATTTTAGAATTTAGTTGTGACCAGTAATTATGGAATTATGTCCCTTTAATGTTTAAGTGCTCTCTATGTTTGTATGATCTATTTATACAGACAAAATATTATGAATTCAACTTCACTGAGACTGCTTGACAATTTTTTATTTTTCACTGATTTGACTTTTTATTTGCTGCCATGTTTGATTGATTTTGTGCAATTTTATGCAACTCTAACATATGCTATAGCACTTTTACTATATCTCAGTTCACTATTTTATAGATTTTTTGTTTGTTTTTGAAATATTAGTAAATTAATGTAGTTTTGTCATGTTTTTATTTTAATTTGTAGTGTACCTTTTTTATCAATATTTTTGCCATATTTTATTATTTAAGTTTATATGCTTGTTGTTTTTTATTCTATGATTATTTATTATTGTATGTTTCTGTGTGTATAGATTTCATTATTATTGTTTTTTTGCAAATTGTAGACTAACAACCATGGCAAAGTATTTAGTTGTTAATTATATTGTAAAGTGACTTTTATTGCTTTATATCTGAAACTATTTAGGTTTTAAAGGTACAAGTTCACAGATTTGGTTTATTTTTTCTATAATTTTATTATATCATTCAGGGTCTGTCATTGTGTCAAAAAAATAATTCTTATTATTTTAAGACAAACTGACCTGTTGCAAGAAATATACTATTAAAGTCACAAAAATGCACTTAAGGTGTCTATATCTTGACATACGGGGTAGATATTTACTACATGTAACAATATCATTTGTAGTGTATGTCAATTTGCTCTAAAATTGTCATTAGCAGAACACTACTTTCCTGCTTCCAAAATATTTCCATACAATTTTGATAGTTTCAGAAAAGTTTGTGAATGAGTATCTTTAATAAAGATTATGTGTTGTGTATTAGATACATGTACCCATGCTAAAAGTCAGAAATGCCAGTATCTATTGTCAAACAACAAGTTTTTTCAATCTTTTTGTTGTTGTAATTTTTTTCATCAGTAGGCTTCAACTATGATAATTTGGCACTTGCAGGGTCAAAGACTATCTATGCATGGTTGCCTTCTGCTTTCTACTTAAATTTGATTGTTTTGTTTTAAATTTCATGGCTTTATCAAATGTGAGTTTTTTTACACAAAAGAACACTGGATGAATGAAAAACAAGAAAATGTAGCATTATCTGTATTTTCTAATTTAAATAGCGAAGCTTAGTTATCTCCCCTATTGTAATTGTATACGGAAAGAAACAATAAAAACTGGTTTGTATAAAAAAAAATTTTTCATTTATCAATCCAGCCTAAAATTAGGTCCAAGCCAGTATCCTTGATTTCATTGATCACTTACACTATAGCACTAGTGAGATAATTGACCTTTTATGGATGTGTAGAACATTTTTGTCATAAGTATGAAATTGTTCTGATTTGACTGTTATAATTTGCTTTAATTTACATCATCATGAGTGAAAAATTCCTGGATTGTGATTTCAGTATTTTTAGAATAAATAACTTCAAGTAATTTTTATGAAATCTGTCTTTTTAAGTATTATTGAAAGTAGGTTTTCAGTATTTTCATTCTTTTAACTTCCACCCATGTACCTGCACTGTGTCTTTTAAAATGCAAGTACCAAATTATCATTGAAGTTTACTTTGAGTATTTAAGTTTTGAATCATGGTAACTGGTTATTACTGTATGCATTTGCATGGGTAACATTTTCAGAACTTGTTCTGAAGTTAAAGAGTTTGGGATCCTGATATTTTCCGAAAAGTTTGTAAAAGTAGCTGAAATCATGCAATTTCAGAAATCCAAAATTTCAGAGAGTTTTGAATTTTGATTCATGCCTTTGGTATTTTGATTACAAGGTATAAAATAATATATTATGATACAGTACATATTTACTACATTTGTATATGAACTGTTGACATCATTTTAAAGCAATTGGTTGTAACAATGTTAATTTAAACTATCTCCTTTCTTATTTGTGTTCTATGTTGCAACATCATGGTATATGGTTTATATTGTACAACATTTTGGCTTCAGTTAGATGAATAAATGTTGAAGTATAGTTTTCCTTTGTTGTTTTACTGTATCAATGATTTAGCTCAGATGTTAAAGTGACTGACAAGGAATCCAGATGTCAAGTGTATGATTCCTGGGTCCATTTGCACCCAATGTAAATAACCAACTAGGAACTGTGTGATTGCATCCCAAGATTGTCCCACAGACATTCAAGCTTCAAGAATTGGAAGACATGAATATAACAGAAGTATAATGCAGCACTTGTACTCTCTGGCCTTGAAGCTAGCTTTTATGGCAATGCGGTACAGTGTTCACTTATCACTTAAGAGGTTGTGGGTTTGAATCTTTGTTTGGACCATGGATTTTTATCGTGTTACATTTGTCTCCATATAAATTAGTTTTTGTTTCTTTATCTATATTTTCTTTGTTATATAAAAAACCCTTAGAATAACTAAACCAGTACCATCAGGGTCTTGGTCCTAGCGTCATTTGAAGGCCTAAAAAAACTTATATAACAACTCAAATATATAATTTATAATAATATAAAATAATCTCTATCATTGCAACTATCATTTCTACAGCCATTCTCCCTCCTACCACTGATTCTATATCATGTAGAGCAGTTGTCAGTCACTGACAGTAGAATACACTTGGTCAATGATTTACTACTAAATTCAGGAATTGGCCTTTCAAGGAACAGTGAGTAGGTTGACTGACTTCTGTGCTAAAACATATACAATGTGTTGCTATGGCGTTAAACAAAATATATTATATATATACTGCTACCAATAGTAGATTGGTTGCCACCATCAATTTATATGAAGTTATAAGCAGTTACTTACACAACATAGGAACAATGTCTTCTTTACTTGAACTCTTATAGCAAGTACTGAAATAATCACTGTGCCTACACCACAGGACTTCTCGGGATTTAACTGTAAACCGTATACTGTACTGTGACTGACAACTGCCCTACATGATTAAGAATGGGTGTAAGGAGGGAGAATGGTCGTAGAAACTATTTTATAATCAAACTCCCAAAAAGAATGTACAGCCCGTGAATTGGTGGAGTGAAGCAATCATAGGTAAATTTCTTGCTCAATGAAATTTTAGCAGTGCCCCAAGGTGAGGTTCGAACTCGGTACCTTCTCGATCCCAAACATGCATCCTACCACTAGACTACTAGAAATCCATAACCCCTGGATTCATAGTCAGACACTATCCAGTGAGCTAATTGAATTTATAGAGATCAAAAATAAACAACAACAAGTCTGTATTCAGTATTTCTTCAACTATTTACTATAACTTGTATATTTTCTAATATTTTAGCAAAGTAAAATTGACATAATAACTAACCATATACATAAAATGTTGGCAGTAAAAGAATCTAAAAGATTTACATAATACATAAAACAAAATACATTTAAATATTTATACATATAATGTAAGCTAAATGATCACAGATATGCAAATATGCAAATAATTAAATAATTACATGTGATTGACACAATGTGAAATATATGAAGAAAAATTTATTAACATATATGTACTGGGTATGTTATGTGTGATTGATTCATAAAAAAATTGTAGCACAACTTTTGTCAAAAATAACTATTAACCAGAAGCAGGGTTTGACACTTAGTGTTTTTTCCAGGGATTCCTAACAGGGTTAGGCCGTGCGGCCCGTGCCATATCGGAATTTTGATAAGTGTCCGCATGCGCGTAGGTTTTAGAGTCCTCAATCAAAATATAAAAAAAAAAATGTAGGCAAAATTTTCTTAAATAATTCCGATGTTCCGGGATTCCATACGACAATTTAATTCAGGGAAAATTGTGTTCGACAACGACATTATTCATTGTAAGCAAGTTATTATAACCGCATCTTTGATACAATGTATATTTTACGTGAAAAAAAAACACTAGTCGTTTTATATAAGATTCAGAGCATTGTTTTTATTATGAGGATGTTATTTCATTGAAAAAATATATGTAATGCATTGTTTTTGCAAAATATTTGTGTTTTCTTTTTCGGTTTGTGTGTGTTTTGTGAATAGGTACCTAGGTTTGTCAAATTTGAGTCGACGCTTAACAGAATTCCAATTTGGCATGGCCTTACCAAAGGAATCCCAAGTCAGTTATTCAGTGATTTCTTTTTAACATCAGATTTCCTCTAAGACAAAAAAAAATATCGTTTTTTGGTCACAATTTGTAATAAAGAATTCATGGAAACAAAAATTCACATAAGAACAGGTCAGTTATTTTCAGGGATTCTGATGGAATCCTCAAATAAGAATCACTGGGAGTTTTTGGGATCCTTGAAATCCTGGGACACTGTGTCAAACCCTGTCAGAAGTGAATGATAATCTATATCCAAAGAAAGTTAGAAAACTGTGCAGAGCACACACTTCAAATTGCTTTTGATGATATAGTGATGAAGTGATACATAGAATAAACTGTCTGCTATAAATCATATGATCACCATAACTAAACTGTGCTTGTCAATTTGCTAACTTGCATTTAATTAATTTTTCTATGTCTATTTCACTTCGACTGGCAAAAAAAAACTGTGTAAAATTCAAATACAAGTGGGTGATACTACAAATTGTTATTGCTCACAAAGCAGACGTTAAAGTGGCGAAAAGTTTATTGCAAAAACAGCAGCAAGCATTTTAAATGTTAAAACTTTTAAGATAATAAATAAGTACAAAAACTGAGACTCAGTCTTCAAGTACATTTGTCTGACATTGAAATAAGCATTAGTTAAAATTAAGAAGTAAAATAACTGAAATTATTTATACAAACATTAGGGCTGTCATGATACGCCAGGAGTGTATCGCAGTATATTGTGATGCGCTAGAACCTAACCGAGTTTCGTACCACAATATATTGCTTTGCACACCAAAGACACGACTGCATAATACTTCTGTCTTAAAAAACTGTTCTGTACAGTAGTATGTTATAGGATTTTGTAAGGAAAGTGCCTATAGCAGACTGGACTGAAAAAACTGGGCATTTTAGAGTTAAGTGAACATTCTGAACACGCCCAAATTCTTTGAACTTAGGCTTTCATTGAATGAACCATGGAAAACTAACAATTCGCTTTTTTCCTTTGGCAAAGGGATGAATTTTTCAACGAAAATAGAACATATCGCTAAATACCGGTACATTAAATTTGTACCGCAGTACATATTGCTGCAGCTGCTTATCGCAATATACCGGTATATCATGACAGCCATAACAAACATGTCTGCACCTTTAACAATGTGGCAAGAAAGTTTTAATGTTGCAATTATCCTGAGTCTACAGAAATTTAACCTTTTCACAACATACAGAAGCATATTTGCCCATTTAGGTATACAATCCCTAACGCCACTAACGGTTAAAATTGACTTTTCTGAAAGAATGATAAAAGCTTACCAAACAAGAGAATTTTCATTCATTACAACCTGTAAATCATTTTGCATAGATTAGATTTATTACAGAACTTGCAATTTCAAAAAATAATAGTTTGTATTTGACAAAAACCTTTTACACGACTAAGTAATTGTTCTTTTATGAACAACCCTTGCAAATGAAAAAAGAATAATTGTAAATGAGTCCATAAAAAGTCTATGTTGACATTATAAAAATATTTAACATCATCATGATGATAAAATGTTTAGAAATACAATGTACAAACAAATAAAAAAAATCTAGAATTATTCAGCTGTCATAAAACATTGTTTTGAGTTAGGGATTGTATACCTTAAGCAATAATCATTATGTTTACTATGCTAGACACCTTCCTCACCTGACAACAAGAAAGCTGCTAACTTGTTTGAGAGGAGTATATAAAATTATTTCTAAAAAAATATTTTTTCAGGAAAGAGTTAAAAATTCAAGGTTTCGCCCATAGGCAGCTGGCATGGTCCCTATCCATTAATGGAGATTTAATCGACAAGTATTGAAGATTCATCTGTTTATATATTAAATATTCCACCCTAAGAGAGCTACCACTACATGATTTATAAAGTATAATGAAATAGGCAGACCTTAATATAAAAGCCAGTGTAATAATTATATTATCAAAAAGTATTATTTAGAGATGACATATATAACATGTATTATAAATGGTCAGTAGATTATAATGGTGATAAATTTCAACTACATTAGAAACACGATTAATCAAAGTATACTGCAAAACATCAAAATTTAATACACTGTATGTGTGAAGAAAATTTTGGACCCCAATGTATATCTTTTGCTTATGATTTGACCTGATGCATTTTCCATTAAATGTTTTTGCTCCAAAGTAAAATCAAAGTGAGTTGTGTGTAATAACAAACCCAAGGAATATTTCAAAGCTTTTCACATCAAAACAATGGTATGTAAATACTAAGTCTTTTAAACAGAATAATACATTAAAACAGTAATAAATTTTTACAATTTGATAAAGAAAACTTATCATTAAATCAAAATATTCAGAACTGTCACATTAAGAGTCAAAAGAAGTCAAATCTCTTTGATTTAAAATCCCTAAACAGAAACTAGGCTTTCTGAAAAGAAACTTTAAAAGAAACAGACATTTGATACAAAGAAGTGTAAAAACAAATCAGAAGTAAACAATTTAGACCATTCTACTTCCAAGGCACAATACTGCTAGGATTTAAAATTTGTATAAGAATGACTATCTAAAAATTATACAAAAAACATCAACAAGTAAAGCCCTAAAAATAACAAGTATCTTGGGTAAAGCCCTAAATATACAGTGTATAAAATATCCTAAAAAGAAAGGCAATTATGAAGTACATGTATATATTTACAAAGTCCAAGTGTTTAATTCACATGATAATCCGGCATCGGTATCTAAAAATGAAATAATAAACAACAATAGTAATATTGAGGTAAATATTGTGTAGCAAATAGTATAATGGTATATCAGAAATATAACACAATTTCATCTTCGATTTATACATACTTAACATAACTTCTAAGTAACCTGATTTTCCATTATTGTAGGAAATTTTTATTTTTCAACATTTATGTCATATCAATAATGGAAATGTAAATGGGACCATACTTTCGTCTAATTACATGGTTTTAAGACTCGCCGAAAGGCTTAAGTTATACCACAAATCAAAAACTATAGACAAAAATGACGGACCAGTTTAACCTGCGGAGTGATACATGATTCTCTGATTTACTACAGAGTCAATTTCTAGGCGATAAAAGTAGTTCCAACAGTGACAGGTGTTTACTTATATTTCATGTTTCTTTATCAATGCAAAATCGTTTTTGTCGTGCATGTGTTCAAAAACAGACAGTTACATCGGTATACATGCATATGTATTATGTATTCTACAGAAAGCTGTGCTCGTTAATCATTGAGACTTATATAACATGATATGTTACATATATAACAAAGAATAAATAAACTATTTACAACATCGATAACAACATTAATATTGTAATCTTAACAAATATAAATAAACATGATAAAAGAACATACTTTGAGAAAATAGACTGAAGCCTGTGCACTTAATTACTTAAACCCTATTATAAAGATGTAAAAATGTAATACCAGTATCTGTATTAACAATTAAAAGACATGATGACAATGCACACTGTGCTGGTGTTATTTTAAATTACTGTATTATTGGATCATGTAAACATCTTTTTTTTTTAAAGAACAAATTTGGTAAACATATAAGCATATCTATTCATATACATACTCAAAAATATTTTTGATATGAAAAAAAGTTAAACATTTCTCTGTTCTAAAAAAAAGACTTTTGGTGAAAACTTTCTTTAGCGTAGACAGAGGAACAAAGTGAGAAATATGAGGCAAATATATATAAATAACTTCCAGTTTTTGCTATGGACTAACAATTTTGTATACATGTAGTTTGTTTTTTCCCAACTGTCATAATTATTGTCTTCTTACCTTCATGATTTTCCAAAACGTTTATTATGATCGAGTAGAGCTGCTCATAGCATAGGCTTATAGTCAATATATTTCAATAACAATGAGGCCTGGAGTGTAAATGTAATGCATTCAGTCACCGTAAAATTATTCAAGTTTTGACAGTTGAGAAAAAATGGACTACTGGTATATCAGTTATATAAACATGAAAAGTAAGAATTAAAGGTTAAGCATTACTATAAATATAACATCCTACTCATACATGATACTATAACACAAATATATCATATAAATATCAACTAAGATTAGTTCATAAAACAATTTATGACTTAGAATAGCTATATCACAAATATCAATATGAAATAAAACATACTTTATTTTTAGTCAGCACATGTACATAATAAATAACAAAATTTCTTACAATTTTCACCAACAATATACATATTTATAACCAAAACCTTGGTATAAGATGCACCACTAGCGTTGAAGTGATCAAGTCATTTTCAGCATATATATTTTACACACAATATCTAATACACATGCCTAGAAGCAACCGAATGTTACTCAGTATAAGAATTTGTAAAATCTTTAAAATTTCAAAGACCCATAACAACAAAGCATGAACATGTATTGATAAATTTTGTTCAACAGTCAGTGGCACATACATTAATCTCGCTGATTTAAATACTTAATATTTGCTCAATAATCCCCATACATAAATACATATTTAAATATATTTAAATATTTATTAGTAGTCAGTACCAAAGTACTGTATCAAATATTTAAATCAGCAGGGTTAATGTATGTGTCGCTGACAGTTGAAAAAAATGTACCAGTATAATAAGTGTCAAGTGTCAAGCTTTTTATAAGTAAACTGTCAATCTGTACATATATTTCTGTAATGATTTTAAATGTTGATATATCTTCTCTCACCATCTATTTCTTCTTATCAGCATTTTCTTCACGTATCAAAGCAAGTACTAATTTTTTATAATCTCCGGATAAATCATCCTATAAACAAAAATATAAAAACAGGTATAACTACAATGTACAGTCATCAATGTGATAAATAAACAATAATTACAATATATAACTTATGCTACAGTCCCATAAACATCAAAAAAGACGTGAGGGCACTGTATGGGCGCCGTGCGATCAAGCTGCACAAGGATTAGTACGAACTCTTGTGTACCCATACGGACTGTTACATTTTTACCAGAGTCCATGAGGTGAGCCGTGGATACATGGATCAGTTTTAAAGCCAAATCGTTAACAAAATCGTGGCCAAGTATGGATTAAACTTGCATATCTTCCAGCTACGGCATTGTACGGGTGTGTTGTTTTGTGCCAAGTGCGTATACTGTCACCTTAACAAGCAAAGCTTCCCAAGGCCTACGGCTGTCTGCATGTACGGGTCTGCAACAAACCACGATTTTATGGGACTGAGGCATTAGATTTTAAATTGTCTTAATAGATCATATTAAACAACTTTTTTACAATTTTCTCAATTGAAGTTTTTTTTTTAAGAAAGATTAATTTATGACTAAATTAAAATCTTATTTCCAAATGCTTTATACTGATGGAAATACCTGAACTTTCCACTTGTTAATTGTTTTGGACTAGGAAAAGTGGTGGTTGAAACCAAACAACTAATAATTCTGTGAAGTGACTCTCAAAAAAGAGAATAACAGAACAGAACAGAACAGATCATTTATTTTGTTACAGTTTACACAGAACAATTCTAAAACAAAGACAACATGACAATACAATTATCAATAATCACTAACCAACTGTCAAACTTGCCACGATGTAGCTGACCTTCAATACTGTAAATTTCAGGAAATATTTACCAATAAAAAAGTAGAAAATAAAAATGAAATCTTACCACACAGAACATTCCTAGTGTTTGTTTATACATTTTCTGGAATTCTTCTTTAATTTGAACCATATCTACACTAGCTCTAGATACAACCACTCTACATAACGTATCATCATCTGTACCTAAACCTTTCATTGATTTATGTAACTCTGAGGCAAAATGTGCTGCCTTATTTCTTATACAACGTACTGAAAATAAATGTATAAATTAGTATAGTTTAAACATTTTTATTTTGAACTATGTATATATACAGACGTAAATGAATGATTGACATAATATAAATGGCATTGAAGAAATAGGTAAATATACAAAAATCATAGAGATTAATAACGTTCATTACCAAATAAATGGAAACTATTGTCGTAAAAAACACTATATACATATGGGGTATATTACTCAATCAAATGATTTTTTACCCAAGTTCAATTACAAGTCAGTCAGTTTCTTCATTACCCTAGTATAACTTATTACACATTTCACAGATTA
Organism: Mactra quadrangularis; assembly: GCA_025267735.1. NCBI lineage: Eukaryota > Metazoa > Mollusca > Bivalvia > Venerida > Mactridae > Mactra > Mactra quadrangularis. The sequence goes on from CM046299.1 coordinate 20,873,941, forward strand.
ATACATGCATGTATAGCTAATGCATTCTCTTTCCCATATAATTGCCAATCAGTGGTAAGAGGGAGAATGGCCATAGAAATTATTTCATGACCAAAATCCAGGAAAGTATGCCCCCACCCTTAAAAAAAACCTATGACCCCTAGATCAGTAGACTTGTGTGTTACTGACTGAGCTAGTCACACAGGCTCTCTCTTCCTTATAAAAATGTAATATAAAATAAATCATTACCAATAGTTAACATGCTCTGTTTAAGATCTCCAGACATTTCACTCTGTATTGTATCATCAATATCTTTATTTGCTATCTTAGCATACTCCTGGAATGTTGCTCTTAATTGTGGGAAACTTCTTGATGACAGAATTACATTGAATCTGAAATAATAACACATATACAGTGCTCATCAATATACAAAACTCATAATGCCCCCGGAAGTTGATATATTTTTCACACATTCTCATTGAAAGCAAATAATGATAACTCATCAAGGGAGACTAGCTAGTTTTTGGAAAGGGCTATATATTGCAAAATATATTTATTTTGCTAAGACAAAGGAAGCAGGAATTATTCAATGCATATGCACATGTTTTAACAATTGCCAATTAGTATCGATGTTTCATTGATTGGCTCTTTTGTTTACAAGTGTCATGTGACTAACTTGTAACTTCCACGTGTCAGCTGTTTGGTGTAATTTTATGGATTTGGAAGACAATACAGGTGTTTGCTGCCTGCAGACGACAGATGTCCACTGTCTTTGAATAATGTAAAGAGCATTTTCCTAGGGAGGAAATAAAAGTGTTCGTTGTTCAGAGGTTTTCCTTGTTGAGAGGAGTTCTTCAGCTCAAGTCAGACTTTTTGGCTTCGATTTGCTCAACTACCCACCTTGATTCATCTGTTCCCCATTTCTTCTCACCAGCATCATACAATGCTTGAGCATCTTGTCTAGCCTTGTTACGGTCAAACTCTTGACCTTCAGGACGATTAGCTTGTAAACAACTGATTAATATTCTCTTAAAATGACCAGAAGTATCGCCAGCTACGTCTGCTTCTAATTCTTTACCATGGTCTGAAGTAATAAACATTAAAACAATAACTAATAAGTCAGTATGAATAGATCAAATCAAGTTTTGTTACGTCTGTAACTATTTTATACAAAAAATCGAAATAGTTCACCATAAAAAATATTAAACATTATCATGTGTTGGTAGTATATATTGATATACTTATATGCATTTTTATTTTTTTAATTTTGGCTCAATAAAATGTTGGTAAGGTCTCCTAAGTTTGCTTGGTTTGGTTTTTTAACTAAAATTTAAAAATCTACAAAACTACTAATTTTTACAGACTTGAAGAAGAATGTGAGGACTATGATATAAATGACAAATTTTCATCCTTGCCGATAGCCACCATGATCTAAAAGATTTATACATAACTGTTTTGAAATTTATGTCACATAATCAGTCAGTTTTAACTTTATACACTTTAAACCATTTGTGGTATACTCTGTCATTATAGCTATCAACAGTTCATTTTATTAAATAGCAGTCAATGAAATTAGTGGTTGTCTAGTTGCCTGGGCAACTACTTTTTAAATCGGACAAGCCAAAATTTCTTTTGGACAACCAAAAATCTATTAACAAGAAATAGTGCTTGCTACTAAAATGACCTGTTTGGAAACCATTTTGATATCCTAATTTTGTAGACTGAAATAGTGTGTTTACATTGTTTAAGCATGTTCCATAACACTTATTTAGGGGTTTTAAGATAAGTTACCTAAAATTGAAGCATAAGTTAAGATAAGTTACCTAAAATTGAAGCAAGTTCGATTTGAATTGTACAAAGAGATCGATTATCTATTGTACAACCTGTACATATAGAGATATCACAAATAAGATTTCTAACTTACTAGTTTTGTACGCAGCTTTAATGTCCTTGAGTTGTTGATTTGACCTTGTACAAATGATTTCTATTAGCACTTGTTCATCTGTACCGAGACCCTGGAAGAAATGTATATGAATATAAAATAACTGATACCAAAAACAAATGTTTTATAATTATAGTTTTTTTGTATGTTGGTCGTTTTTTTTTCTTAACTGGTGTCCGTCTCATAAGGAAGCACTATGTGTAAACCTCAGCAATCTGGCTTAGTTTTGACCCAAGGTGACCCACTTTCAAACTCATCCAAGCAATTCAGTAGACAAGCACCCTGACAGAGTTTGATGACAATTGAATAAAAAATGTGACCACTAGATTGTTCACAAACAAATGTGGACATATGGATGACAGAAAAAAGGCGATCACAAAACCGCACTGTCACTACACGACAGGTGAGCTAAAAATATATACAAATTACATACATAGTAAAATATACACTTTAAAATATAAGCATATTAAATACATACAATGATTTTTTCATACAACTTTGTGTTTTTATGGAAAATTTTTACAGGTATAATATGTCAACATCCAAAACTTTATAAGCCACCTTTTTAACATTTTTTTTTCATCCAAGGCAACATACACATGTATATATATAAACACAAGATCACAGAAGACCTTAAAACAAGTCAACAATGTTCTTACCTTAATAGCATTATATAGATTCATAGCATCAAAGTCAGCTGGTGCCATACAAAGTCCTGCAAGTAATTTCTTAAATCCACCACTTGTTTCACTCTTTAAGTCTGATTTCAAATCTTTACCAAACATAGTCTTAAATACTCTAACAATTTCTAACATCTGTTCATTTGATCTATAACCACATACTTTAATAATTGCTGCTTCATCTGTGCCTGTAATTGGAATCATTATCATCATATGAGAACAGTTTATTATATAATAAATCAAAATATAAATTGAAATACAATTTACAACTGTTACATAGGTTGATTTAGGAAGCTTGCGAAAACAGACCTTTTGGAAAGTAAACAAGGCCCCCTCCACTTTTGGTATTAGAACTCCCTCACAATTGTGAAGGCATCAGGTTGATTACTTCTGAAAGATCATGAAGTAATAATAATATTAATAACTTTACAAGGCTACACATTTGGATGTATATATACTTAACGAAACTTCTAAGCACGACAAAACCAGTTTTGCATGGATTATAGAAGCATGAAAACCATGCAAGCAGACAACTGTTTGTCATACACACATTTCTATTAAAAATTGGACATCAATGTTGAAAATAATAATTTCCTTCAATATGGAAATGGTGGTACTCAGAAATTTTGTTAAGTATATAACTTTAAATGGTTGCCAAAACAGGAAGCCTGTATATTAAGTTTATAGTAACATTATGTATCACCATATAAATGTATATCGTGAATGTCTAATATCAATCCCAGAAGCCTTTTGTAACACTATAAGTACTAAGATTACAAGAGACCAAATTTGGAACTCCTATATATGGGTTTATCCATTCATGCACAGACAGTGCAAACAAAGATTTTATACACTTTGTCGAACATCACGAAACACAGATTAAATCCTGTGGGTTTGTTTGTACGCATTGTACATTGTTTTTCATTGTAACAGAGAGCATTTGTTTGTATCGCAGGGAAAATCCAAAATTGTATTCCAGATATAGTCTAGGCCACAACAAGTTGATGATATGTTCTACAGATTTTTCTAGAAAAAAATAGGGCGAGCGAGCGAAGAAAAAAAAATCTTAATTCAGTTGCTTTATGTAGCGGTTTGACCAAATCTTTATGAGCGAGCGAGGAAATAAAAATATATTTTTTGTAAAAACCGTCAAAACAAGTAAATCTGTGAGCTAATGCTCACTAGTGATACCCCCGCAAAAATCTAAAAATATGCGACAAACAGGAAGTAGATGAGCAAGGAGCATGAAATCGCTATACGCCACATGGGACTATGGGATGAAGCAATATGCAAAGTATTAGGCTGCTGCATGTTATAGTTGCTGAGAAAACTGTGACGGAAATTTTGTAATGGACGGACGGACGAATGCACGCACACACGGACAAGGGTAAAACAGTATACCCCCCTCTTCTTCGAAGTGGGGGTATAATTAAGGTGCAAGCAAATCCATAGAACATATGATCAATTTGTTGTGGCCCTATCAAAATATAAATATTTTACCAAATCCTTTCATTGCTTTTCTCAAGACTTCAGCATCAGCTTCAGCATTAAAATTTTCAGCAGGTACAAGTGTTGGATCTTCTTTTACAGGTTCAGATTCTAGTTTAACATCTTCATCTAATTCTTCCTCTGTTTTATTCTTTACAGCTTCAACAAAACCTTTACCAGCTGTAATAGAAAACAGTTTACTTCAATTATATACCAACTCAATAATAATATGATTTAACAACTTTAGATAACGTTCAAAGGAAAATTTAGTGAATGTGTATAATGGCATATTTCTCCCATTAGATAGCCATATTACAAACAAGTTAACTATTTAATTAACTACATTTGTATAAAATAAGTCACCATAAAAAGAACTTGAGCTAAGGTGTGTGACATTTTTTCAGACAAACTCAAAATGATAAAGATTTCTTGAAGTCTGCTGCCTAGTAAAGAAGAACTTCATTTCAAAAGGCCTCATTCCTGACTGTTGTATATTAATTAGTTGTTTACAAGCTAATCGTCCTGAAGGTCAAGAGTTTGACCGTAACAAGGCTAGACAAGATGCTCAAGCTTTGTATGACGCTGGTGAGAAGAAATGGGGAACAGATGAATCAAGGTGGGTAGTTGAGCAAATCGAAGCCAATAAGTCTGACTTGAGCTGAAGAACAAATCTCAACAAGGGACATCACTGAACAACAAACACTTCAATTCTCCTCCTAGAAAAAAGCTCTTTGAATTACTTGAGGACAATGGACATCTGTTGTCTGTGAACAGCAGACACATGTATTTTTACAATTACATTAAATGGTTCTAATGGGTATACAAATGTACTTACATTTACTGGACATATCTGGTGGTTCACCTCCATTAACCAAAGATAATATAGCGTCCCTATAATCACCAGATATATCATCCTATAAATAGACAAGAAATCTAATACGGTAACCACATTTAAGCCTGATTTTCATCAAGATCTGACCACAAATGACAGAGATATCCAACATATTAAAAACTTAAACACAAAAAGTACAAAGGGAAATAATCCATAATAAAGCCAGGTAGAGTTGTGGTTACTTTCTAATTCTGTTCATCACATGTTATGTTATCATTGTATGAAGTTTCATAAAGATCTAACAATAAATGGCAGAAATATATGGTAAAGAAAAAACTTTAACGCAATTGTTAACAACATCAGATGCCTACCTGGCCAACCTCCCAAAAACCCACCCGCCCTGGTTTTGCCAAACTATATGCCAAATGTTTTCGTTGAAAAATCCGGCTAATAAAAGAGCTTTTTCATAAAGACTATGATACTTGCAACATTCATGATTATGATGATGATTATTTTTATCATTATATACAATATTTGTATAGAGAGGGCTCTTTTCATATCAAAACTACCCTCAAAAACATTTTACAATTATATTCATATAATTATGAATTAATGATATCAATCGTCCAGAATTTTTTTTTAATTAAAAGAATGTATACAAATGAACAGTAAATATCAGTGATCAATTTGGTGATCATGATGTTGATTTAGATAAAATCTTCTATAATGGACTATATTAACTTACAGCAATATATTGTGATAAAGTCTGTCCTGTTAATTTTTCAAATTCTTCTTTTATTTGAACCATATCAATCTCACATCTTGAAACAACAACTCTAACTAATGTATCATCATCAGTACCGATACCTTTCATTGTCTTCTGTAGTTGACGAGCAAAATGATTGAACTTGTGTTTTACACATCGTACTGAAAAACGAGAACAGACAATTGTTGCTAGAATTGTGTTATACACATTGTACTAAGAAAACAGTAAACTGTCGCTAGACTTGTGTTTTACACATCGTACTGAAAACAAGAATAGAAAATGTACATGTAGTTAGACTTGCGTTTTACATGTTGTACTAAAAAAAGAGGACAGAAAAATGTTGCTAGACTTGTGTTTTACCATTCTCATTCCCAGAGTCTAGTAGGATTCTCAATACTAGCTAGTACAGTGTAACCTCTGCAGAGCGACTTTCGGCGGAGTTTGAAAAAATTGCCGCTCTGCAGAGGTGTCGCTCTGCAGAGGTAGACTTTTCTACCGATCACGAAAACGCCCGTTTTCGGTCCGGAAAACTGGCCTTTATCCGTTCCGTAATGTAAGTTAAATAGCGAGCGCTGATCGACAAAAGTAAAAAAAGTTTAAATAAGACTATGAAGTTTTTTAAATAAATAATTATAACGGTTGACAATTCCTAGCATGAAGGTTAGTTTTATGCTATAGAAAGCAATATACTAGAGAAATCGATTCCGTTACTGTCAAATGTTTTTATACTTGTCTAATGGCGAATACTATTTAGCATGAATTATCTTCGTCTTTTCGGGAGTAAATATCAGATTTTATCTTAAGGTGGGTCGGTACCTTACTCGGAGGGAAAAGCGAAAAAAATATTAAGTTCACCGATTATAATAAAAGTTAGCGAGCAGATACCTTCATGCTTCTTGTTTGTTTTTCTGGTAACCTTAGCGACGTTGTCGTTTATTTTCACGACGTCACGGACGTCACAATGGTTCGCGCTAAAAACAGGCATGCAAGTACATTAAACCCATATATTTAAAGTATTGAATGTCCTAGGACAAAGATAATTATACCAAAATGTTTCTGAAATGTTGTTGCATACGAATATTTTGTTCCGATTATCTAAATATCACGTCAGTCGTAAAGATTGTACATTTCATTACTGAATTTAGGGTTTTCACGCCTAAAAGTTTTCACCAATTGCCGAGTTATAACGCTAATTTTCAAATAATGCAGAACGGTGGTCAGATTCTTATTGCGATTTTTGGAAACTACACACTTTTTGTGTCATTTTAATGAAATAAAAAAGGAAAGTGAACGTTCTCAGTTTTTCACAATATCGCTTTCAAAGTAAAATTACCATCAAAACAACGACGTTAATATTACGTTACGCTGATGTTGTGATTTTGCGTTATGTATGTAATTTTCGTGTAAATTTAATTTTGTAGTTTTTTTCCAGTTCTTAATTAATTTCTTGTGACACTCTTGTGACTGATCTGTTCAAAATTAGTCAATCAAAGTTCGCTTCTCCTTATTTTTGCAACAAATGCTTTAATCACAACGTCAGCGTAACGTTATATAAACGTCGTTGAAATGAAGGTAATTTTACTTTGAACGCGATATTGTGAAAAACTGAGATCGTTCACTTTCTATTTTTATTTTATTAAAATGACACAAAAAGTGTGTTGATTTCAAAAATCGCGATAAGAATTCGACCACCGTTCTGCTTTAATATGAAAATAAACATTATAACCCGGCAATTGGTAAAACCGTTTAGACGTGAAACCCTAAATTCATTGATGAAATGTACAATCTTTACGATTGACATGATATTTGGATAATCGGAACATAATATTTGTATGCAACAACATTTCAAAAACATTTCGGTATAATAATCATTGACCTCGGACATTCAATATCTTAAATATGTGGGTTTAATGTACTTGCATGCATGTTTTTAGCGCGAACCATTGTGACGTCCATGACGTCGTGAATAAAACGACAACGTCGCTAAGGTTACCAGAAAAACAAACAAGAAGCATGAAGGTATCTGCCTGCCAACTTTTATCATAATCGGTGAACAAAATTTTTTTTTCGTTTTCTTCTCCGAGTAAGGTACCGACCCACCTTAAACCTCATAATCTTAAAACAGAATTAATTTCATCGAAGCTTTTAATAAAAAGAACAATAACAAATAAGTTTAATTTATTATCGTCAAGTAGCTAGACGTATGTGCATCTGATACTTGATGACGTCAGCCTACCAAACAAAGCGCCCCTCATCTAAGGTCCGTTCGTTGGTGTCATGGAAACCATATGTCACTTTTCATGTTTATTAACCCCTGTTAGTCAAATGATTTAGCAACATGACACTTGAGGGTAGTGTTATACGATTAGGGGTTTTGCTTATTGTTTAAATCATCCGGTTATAGATAATTATCGATTATTAATGTAAACCTTGCTAGACTTAGTGTCGCTGCATAGAGGTAAAGATTAACTTTGGGAATTTATTTGAACGGCCGTTTACCGCTCTGCAGAGGTGTCGTTCATTAGAGGTAAATCATAGAGTAAATCGACGGGGGGAATTCTAATTGCCGCTCGTCAGAGGTTGCCGCTCGTTAGAGGTGCCGTTAGCAGAGGTTATACTGTATTGAGAATCCTACTAGACTCTAGGTACGAGAATAGTGTTTTACTTGATGTACTGAAAATCAAGAACAGAAAATTGCAGTTAGACTTGTGTTTTACACTTGAGTTTAAAACATGGTACTGAAAATGAGAACAGAATATTGTAGTCTAATAAATGCCTTAACCATTTACTGGTCAGAACATGGGCAAAAAACTGCCAGTTTTTCACCTTAAAAAAGGGCTATTTCAAGATGCTATTGTTTCATTACTAATTGACTGACCAATTAGCACATGAAAAAATCAATTGAAATTAATATATTATAGCTTAATTTTGAGAAACTTGGTACATGTTTTTTTTTAAAAACACTAAAAGTTGAAATTTTCTTGAATAATTATATAGCTCTTAAAATATACCTAAAACTGCCATACTTCAATCTTTCTTAAAGTTAACTAAGTTATGTACACACTAATTGATGGCATCATCATTTTACCCCTGAGGTTGCTATGACTACTAGTGGTGGACTTAATTAATTAAGCACTAAACAGTGGCATCATCTCTTCTTCCATTATTTTTACTTGCCATGTTTGTAACTACAAGTACAAATGTACACATAAAATGATGACATCACTACTTACTCAAGTACAAAATGTGCACACAAAAGTACCTACCCACAGTAAGCATTCCACGTAGAAGATCTCCGGACATTTCACTCTTCAAAGCTTCTTCTATATCCTTCTTAGATATATTTTTATATTCTTCAAATGTTGCTCTCAGTTGTGGATAGCTTCGAGTTACTAAAATTGTATTAAATTTTGATTCATCTGTTCCCCATTTCTGTTCACCGGCCTGTAAAATAAGAGTGAAAAGTTACATTGCAGTTTCAATAAAACAAAACAAGAGTCTCTGAAAATAGACTAATGTTTCTAAATTCATTTTACACAAGTTGTTGAAGATCTGGAATATTTTGTTGAAAAGGTAGGAGAAAATCATCCAGCATATCTTCCAATAGGATAATATAAGACATCAAAAAGTGGACTGGATTATATACAAGCTGATTAATGACATCATCGTTTCCCCCTGAAGTTGCTATGATAAGGAGCTGTAGATTACACACTTAATAAAAGACATCATATTTACTTCCATTACTTGCAATGTTTGTCACTGCAATGAGTACTTACTAAAGTACAAATGTGCACATGAAATGATGACATATCTACTTACTTAAGTACAAATGTGCACACAGAATGATGACATCATCACATCATGTTAACTGTTTCTATGGTAACCATGATAAAACTTACTTGATATAATTCTTTAGCATCTTGCTTGGCTTTATTTCTATCCACTTCCTGACTATCACTTCTATTAGCTTGGACTAGAGATACTAGTAAACGTTTAAAATGACCAGACGTATCAGAAACAATATCCTTCTCTAAATCTCTGTTGAATTCTGAAAACAAATTGTGTCATGTTAAATAATAGATTAATGGGTCAGTGCAAAAACAAGTCTAACTTCATGCTTAATTAAAAATTGTAGGCTAGTTTTGCACAGACTTATTGAGATATATCTATAATCATCAACCATACAGCCATCATGCTCAACGGACATCATGTATTAGGAAGTTTTAGCTGTAGGCTACAATAATTGGACTAAGAATCAGATCAGGGGTTTTATTGGTGAGTCAGAAAAAAGGGGAAAATATTTTGGTAGGGGTCCCTAGGTTCAAGGTTGGTCCAGGTTTATTGTCTACTAAGGGTTTCAAGGCCAGTATCTATAATTCAAAATAAGGTGGACTGTTGTAAAAGAAAATGATTCCTTTCTCTATCTATGGTTACACATTTGTGTTAGATGTCATTGCGCTATTGACCAGCGAGTGATACAAAACTTGTTAATAAACCTTGTCTATGATTATATCAGATTATTACCAAATGCAGCTGGCACAGTTCTGAGCAAAATCATACTAATTTTAAAAGCCAACATGTGATGTTTGCACTTAAAACTATCATCAATACACCGAAGTCAGAACTTTAATAGATTGGTTTTCCCCATCTGTGCACAGGTGATACATACAAAGTTTTTTATACATTATTGCTGAAAAGCACAAAACACAGATTAAATCCTATTGTTCTTTGTGCACATATTTTTACTGAAACAGTAAAAGTTTGTTTGTACATGTATCTCATGGAAAACCTTACTATTTGAATTTCAGATAATAAATTATTTTTACAAAACCCAAGTATTTAAATTCCTGATATTAAATGCTGATACAGTCTTTTTCATTGTAATTATTATGCATAAAAACAATAAAACTATGACTTACTTTCTTTGTATACTCTAATATCTTCCTTTAACTGAGCATTAGATCTAGTACATAATATTTCTATAAGTACATCTTCATCAGTACCTAAACCTTTCATTGCTTTACGTAGTTGATAAGCATCATATTCAGCAGGTGACATCAGTAAAGCTTTAATTGTATCACAGAAGTGACCACTTGTTTCACTTTTAATATCTTCTATTAAATCCTGTAGGTTATAAATACAATTTTTTAATACTGGGTTCAACGTTATGTCAACACAATTTCAGGTTATATTACGGTGTCTAGCAAACCTAACCTAGCTTTCCTGGACACTTGTCTATAACCAGTAATAACCTAGCTTTCCTGAACACTTGTCTATAACCTGTACTCACCTACCATTCCACAAGGCCGGAAACTTCTCCACATATACCTTATTAATAGAGGCTAATTGACATTATTGTAAATTTTCATGGAAGGGTACTATAACCTCCCTGCCGGGATATGAACCTGTACTCCCTTCAAAACACTAAATTTTGAAAACCCGATGCACTACCAACTAGGCAACCAACTCGGGTTGATTAATAAGTACAACCACAGTCACCAAAAATTTTTTATTCTTGGTAGCAAATAAAAAGGTAACAAATTTCAGAAATTATTTATAATTTTTCTTAAAATATATAATATATTCATGTATCTATGTAGTACTGTTCTTATTTCAAACATGCAAAATAGAAATTTTGATTGTTAACATGCAACAGCAGAATTTTATTACAAATATGCACAACCAAACTTTAACTACAAAGTGCAAAAATCTTTTTTTTATTTTTTACAAGAAATCTAATATGTAAAACCACATTCAAGCCTGATTTTTATCAAGATCTGACCACAAATGAGAGAGATATCGAACATATTAAAAACTTTAATGCAAAAATTACAAAGGGAAATAATCCGTAATAAAGCCAGGTAGAGTTGTGGTTACTTTCTAATTCTGTTCATCACATGGTATGTTATCATTGTATGAAGTTTCATAAAGATCTGACAATAAATGGCAGAAATATATGGTAAAGAAAAAAATTTAACGCAATTGTTAACAACACCGGAAGCTTGCCTGACCATTTTTTTCATTGAAAAATCCGGCTAAAAATACACTTATGCAAAAAATGTTTATCACTATCATGCATAAAGAGACCTTAAATTTTTTTTCTCCTTAAGCTGTTTTATCATTCAGTTCTATATTATCATACCAACACCATACCTTTTTTAGACAAAAAACTTAATCAGAAGCCCATCAGGGACAGAAAGATATTGACTTGAAGTAAAATTACCTTTCCAAACATAGCTTTATAAGCAGCAACAATTTGTTGTCTTTGAGGGTTAGAACGGTAGCAGACGACATTTATAATAGTTTCTTCATCAGTACCTAGTCCTTTCATTGCACCACGTAACACCTCCGCATCTTGTTCAGCATTAAAATTTGCGTAAGCTTTTACAGTTCCTTCTTGCTGAAATTATAATAAAAAACGAAAGATTATTTCATGTTTTAATATCAAAGCACTGAAGACATTGAATTTGTTTGGGTTTGATCATTTTTGTAAAGTCTATTTCATTCTCCATCTTGGGATCCATAAATATTTATTAAATGGCTTGTTCGTAATGAATAAATTGTGCACAACCGCAATTAGTGAATAGACGAAATCAAGGGTTGCTTGCAAGACTGTAGTAACTTGCTCTTTGACGTAATGTACTTACTACAGTCTTGCGGGCAACCCACGAAATGAACCAAAGCATAACCAAATGTAGAAATATGTGAGTGAAGAGTTGCTGTTTTAAAATATGTAACTTTATTTGTTTGTAGCAAAACAAATTATAGTTCTGAAGAAACAGAAAACTCTACATTTTATAGCATATATTGCATTGTGTCATATGACATGTACATATTGGACTCATAAGAAGACTACAATTCAATAGTGTAAAAGTGTTGATGCCTCAGAATGGGAGTGAAGCTATTAAGACCATAGATTTTGATGGTCCTAATAGGGGAACTTCACTGAATAAGATAAATTTAAGTGCAGTGCTTATATTGCTGTCTGACATGGGGTTTTGATGGTGTACTATAATCATGGAGTTATACGACTGCAGTTACGTAACTGTCCCTTTAACTGCCCATATACAGCCCTATGTAATCATCAGTGGCAGAGTAAAATTAGGGTTTTAGGGGCCCGGCTAGCTCAGTTAGTAGCATGCAAGTCTACTGATTGAGGGGTTGTGGGTTCGATTCTGGGCGGGGCATACTTTCGTGGAGCTTAGTCATGAAATTATTTCTAGGGCCATTTTCCCTCCTACCAATGATTTTTTATTATGTAGGGCAGTTGTCAGTCACTGACATAGGTAAGCGCTTAGTAGTTGGTTAACAGCTAAATCCAGAGATTTAGCCTTTCAAGGAGCAGTGAGTAGGTTGACTGACAGCCATTATATGACCTATACAATGTCTTGCTACGGCGTTAAACCCAAAAACATATAAAAAACAAATAAAATGAGGGTTTGCTACAGTCAGCATCTTAACCATGAGGAAACAAAAAAAATTCTAAACAAAGATAACATACATTTAAGTTCTCTGTTTCCATGGCGAAGAAAGGATCAGATTTGACTTCAGGAGTTGGAGGTTTCTTTGGTTTAGGTTTAGGTTCTTCCTTTTTCTCTTCCTTTTTCTCTTCCTTTTTAACAGGTTTAGGTTTTTTCTTTTCAACTGGTGGTTTTCGTACAGACCCACCTGTAACATTTTTTATTCAAAGTAGAAATATATAATAATGTTAATTGTTAAAACAGGAAAAATAATAGTTTGTTTTCTTCAAAGACAGAGTATACAGAATGAAAGTGTCAAGCACAAGAGCTTGACATTATGTCTTCCTTACATATACAAATCACAGGTTTTGCACAAAATGGTTGTAACTCAATATAAGAAAAGAGCAAGTTACGTCCGTTTTGAGCTAAACCTGCGAAATGTATTCGTCACTGTAACAGTAAATGTTTGTTAGCACTGCAGGAAAAATCCATAAGATGAAGTCTATTGGCTCAAACCACTCTTTCATTTTCCAGGGCTCGAATTTAAGCTCGCATACTCGCAAAATGCAAGTGAATTTTAAAAATTGCGAGTAACTTTTATCCTAACTCGCAAATTTTTGCGAGTTGAAATTGAAGCAATATTATTACTGTCGTAAATAATGAGGCTTAAATAAGTGTTAAAACGCACAGATAGATCAATAGTATCAATTAAAGATTCACGGTAAAACATGTTGGTTATTCTTTGTCTATCCCATAAAAACGCCCTTGTTTTATCCATAGTCAGATATGGTGCTATTTTGTCTATTGCATATATGAAAACGTTTGATAGTAAAATTTGAGAAAAATGCGAGTGATTTTCTCATTTTAGCGAGTTGAAGTAAAATCAACTCGCAAAAATTTGCAAATCCAATTTTTGGTTTAATTTGAGCCCTGATTTTCATTTCATTGATTATCTTGGTAAAATTTGTAGACTGTTGGTGGATTAAAGGCAAACTTTGAGGTACTAGTAGACACATAGATACTTACGTGGAATACCAGGCTTAGCCAAAACAATATTGACTTGATAACAGTCTGGCTGATCTGTAAATTTAACTTCTAAAATCTGAAATATTGATGATGTTGTCAGTTAAATACTTGTACTCATAACAATGGAATCATACATAGATCTGGCCTTTTCCAAACAAAGGTCACATTCAGGTGACCTTTTCTCATCATAATATTCATGACGAAATTGTTATGACACGTAACTTGTTTACATCGTCTACGCCACGCAATTTTAAATGAGCCGTCCAATCGCAGACTGTGAATTATACCGCTGTTAAATTAGCTTGCAAACCTTGGTCGAAAATAGAAATTACGAAATCAAAATGTTATTAATAGTGTTCGTCTAGATGAAAGCTACATTGATTGGTCGACACAAAGTTCATCTCGACGTGACCTTCCACGGAGACAGTAGAGATCCTGTACGACAATGCTCTACAGGATATCTGTTTACAGAGATTGCATAGCATACATATACAATATGTTTCTTAGCAATGCAACACCATCATTATATTGTAAATACAACCTTGTTGATGTGTTTTCATATATAATTTCTTATGTAGAACAGGTCCATGCAAATGATTACAAGCAAAAAAAATTACTTTTACCATTTTATTTATGTTTTCTTACCTTTCCCATTTTAGGTTCAGATACAGGTAGTCTAAATTCTTTATGATTGTTGGCATAATCAAGTAGATGAGCATAAATATGTGATAAATTTCCTTTGATATCACCTAAAAATATACAAATATCAGTTCCTATAGATTCAAGGCATAACTCTTGATATAAGCTGGTTATAATAGCAGATATAATTCTAGCAAGACTAGTCTACATTTATATCAGGGTCCAAAGTTATAAAACTTGAGAAAAGAATCACTACTAGTGTTTTATCAGAGGTCCAAATGGAAGATTGGATTCATCCAAATGTGTAGCCTTGTTAAATAAAGTATTTATTATTATCATTATTACTCAAACTTAATATCATTCTTATATATCATTCTTATATATATTAATATATATTTACAATAGCATATAACTGTTAGTGAATTTAAAACAGAGCTTAAGAACAATCACTCTGTGTTTAAAGTTTAAACCCATAAGTTTGATTAATAATGCCTTTCGACTGAATAAGTGTTTTTGCCTGGAGTCTATCTTCAAGTTTTATAAAATTGGGTCCAGAATTTCAAATGGCATCTGTAAAGTTAAATTTAGCTTTTACAAAGTACTACTTGCAATCTTACTAATTGCAAAAGCATGTGACTTTTCAATAACATTTAAGTCCCAAATACTTAATTTGATAAGAAAAAGGTCCATAATTTATACTAACACCATTTATTTTATGCTTTCCAGTGGAATACTGGGATTTATCGGTGAAATAAAAATCGATATTCCACTGTTTTGAAACAATGAAAATAAATTTGTTAATTTTCACTGTGTGAATGCAGCATTCTGATGACAAATCATACTTAAACTTTAAAAAAGCCAGTTTGAAGCATATAATAAACAGAAAATTTGTTTATTTCAGTGTAAGATCTATTTATTTCACTCGTGACAAAAATCGATCTTACACCGAAATAAACAAATATCCTCTATACTGTTATTAAGACCATGGATTTTGATGATCCTAATGGTGGATTTTAAATGTATACTGCTATTAGATTCCAAAAGGTAAAAGAAAGTAAAGAAAAACCCAACACTTGGTAAATTTAGATTTCTTTTATTTATTTTTTTAAGTTAAATAGCAGTATACAATGTAAAAATAGCAAAATAGCAATTACTATGTAAAATACTAGAGAAAAGTCATTAATATCATTTAATAGCAAAGTAAAATAAAAAAATAAACAATAACAAAAAATGCCCCAATGCCGAAATATTAAACAAAAATATTATTCAAGAAAATATTTTTCCACGACTTTTATACATATTGTGGACCCCTTCTTTTGAAACCATTATGTACAAACACTATGTAACACACAGGCTGTCGGCGTCCCCACAAATTTTTTTAAACACATATATACTAAATATAAGTGTTTAAAAAAAATTGTGGTGACGCCGACAGCCTGTGATGTAACATATAAAATTGCACATCAAACATGTTCATATTATATTCTTCAGACAAAGTAAAATAAAATAAAAGGTTTCTCACAACACCATTAAAAAGTATACTCGGCTTTTAAGATACACATGATACAAAAAGCTATATACAGTACCAACCAAAAGTTTGGAGACAAAAGAAATTTACAACAATTCTTGAGTTCTGATGAGTACTTTTTGTAGAATCATTATTACTTAAATACATGTATATCTAAGAATGGTTTGTAATAAAATGAAAATAAATTTTATGAATGCAACACATTTATAAGATTCAGCATGTGATATTCTAAAGCCTCCAACACCATGTTTATTGTAATAATTTTCTACAAAATAGCTTTTATGCTATTTTGTGGTCTCGGTTATAATCATATTGATAATCAAACAAGCAAAACTTAAAAGCATTTCAATACAAACAGTTATCAAAATTTTAAATAAAAAGCTGTTCAGGAGGCCTACAAAAAGATATTTTCATTTTTTATAATACATGTATGTCTACATTGGGGGAGACGGCAGAGTATACTTTTGATTGTCAATGTACCAACTATATACAAGCAGTAACAAATATAATGTGAGACAAACAGCATACAACAGACTGGAATTACATGTACACATAGGCTGCCAGCATGCAAAAGTTCCATTTTGTGTGTATATAATTTTAAAAAAATTTGGGGAGAGGGTGACTCTTTCATGCGGGCACCCTGTTAGGTCTACATACAATACCATTATGAGCATTTTATGGAACGCTTATTTTACTAAGAAGGTCTAGCCAAACACATGCATAAGATACAAAGCGTAACAAAAATAAATATGAATACATACATATACAGATATAATTCAACACTACATTGGTGTATAATGCTATTTCTAAAAACATACATGTACTGTGATGTACATACAGTCAGTATGTAAAAGTTATACATTAAGTCACAGCATATTCCAGATACATTGAAGTTATGGCAAATTGTATTTTACTTATTTTCAAAATGTAGTCACCTAGATACTAGTACCTAGTTTTTTACTCCATGTGACCTGAATTTTGTAACATTTGTATAATAATATTACATGTATAATTCATTGCTTTGTTAGCAAGATATCATTCTGAGAACATTAAACCCACAGACAGATTGACAAGGTCTGATGATGGTTTGAGATAAGGGTCCGTCTGCTGTATTAGAATGCATTTTGAGCAGACCCAGGGATGTTGACAAAGTCAATCTTATTTACTCCTTTTTAACTATACAATTTATATACAATAGTACCCCAAAAAGACAAAAAAGGAAAGAAAACGTAGCAAGGAATTGCTATGACATAATATAGACTATATACATGTGTATTTCTAAGTTGATTACACAAGGCAAAAGCATATTGCAAGCTTAGCGCAAAACAGTGGTAACTCACTCTTTTTTTTAAGTTAAGTTACAACTGTTTTGCCCTAAGCCCGCAAAATATAAAATATAATGTTGCTGAATAGAATCTAAGAACACTATCTACACATAGGTTAATACAATAAAGCAGAAAACAACAAACATGCAGTATAAAATATCACAAAGAAAGTAGACTAACATTCAAAGACATATCATATCAAAAGAACACATTTGTACTGATTGTTAAAGTTTTTTACATCAAAATTATTTTACATCTAAAATGTGAGGCAAAAAAGTTCCAACTAATGAGCAAATAGAGACTTAAAGGTAGAATTTAAAACTTAAAAAAAACCAATTAAATTAAGTAGTTAAAAAACAAATAAATTAAGTAGTTAAGTTTGTATTGTCTATAAAGACATAGATAACAGTACCCATGTCTCTGTTATCAATAACGATATAAGAGATTCATAAAATTGCTATGATTTAAGATGATAAAACTAACAATAATAATAATATCTCACTAAAATGCGTATTTTTTTAAATATATTCAAATTGATTCGCAATTTATTTAAATCTAAAGGGACCTGCGCTCAAATATGACACATTTAATGGTTTTCTACGCCAAGATTTAGGCCTACCTCCTCCAGGACTGATGGGGTTTAGAGGTGGATCTTTATAAACTGGAACTTCTACTTTCTCTGGCTCAGGGGCAGGAGCTGGTGCGGGTGCTATAGCTGGCCGTTGTTGTTGTGACTTCAACATTGAACGTAAATCTCCAACTGTCACATGACGAGTATCTGGATTACAGCTCTATAATGAGATAAATGATACATGATATGTTTACATCCATATTTTTAAAATAAATCTATATCAAGTAACATGAGGGTTGCCCACAAGACTGTAGTAAGTGCATTGCGTTAAAAGGCTACTACAGTCTTGCAGACAACCCTTGATTACTAATAGTAAGTAAAATGAAGACAGTGATTATTCTAAGTTGTAAGAACTTGTATCACAGTTAGGCTAAAATAAATTTGTACACAATATTTATACCAGTACATGTTTACTGATCTGTGGTGCTTTTCACAAAAATTCTTACGAAAAAAGTTATCGTAAGTCAATTTCATATAATTAGCAGTTCAAAGCCAGATGAATAAATACGAAGATTTTTTTCGTAAGAATTTTTGTGAAAAGAACCAAGATCAGTAAACATGTACTGGCAAATGGGTTAATAAAGCAGTTTTAATAAAATACGGTCAGAATAGTCTAGTTCCAAATATTTTACTCTATGGGCATTGTATTTAGTCTGGGCAATGTTTTTGACATATTGTTTTTCTATACCATGATAAATATTGTACAGTACTTGTCTTAAATTTTCTTAAGCAATTGCCCGATTTATAATACAAAAAATGTATTAAATACCGATAAAAGGCAAAATTATCGACTAATCCAACTCTATGAAATTAGTCATTTTAAACAGCCTGAATCAACTCTTATTATTACCCGATTGCTTATATAAGTGTAATTCAACATTTTTAACTGTTTTCTGAGTGAACTGTTGACCTGTCAATAGGTTTGACTGTTTCCCGCACATGCTGTGACGCCACACAATGTTATTCGAACTGTTACTGTACTGATATAAGAGGAAGTAACTGCAACAGGATTTAAAACTTTACCAGACGCTTTCAAATACACCAAGCGTCCATTAATCTTGATTTAGCAGACGTAAACATGTCAAGTACTGCTAAAATAGTAATTGATCAGGTAATAAAACAGTTATTTCATGTTTGATTTGGGAACAGTCAAACTATTGTCCCTTGGTGTCAGGAAGAGTGTTTTGAAATGTTTTCCTTGGCATACGCATCAGGAAACAGTTCAAAACACTATTCCATCCATCTCCGGCCAACAGTTTGACTGTTCCCAAATGGCATATAAAATAACTGTATACTTGTTCTGGGCTTCAAGCTTGTGGGTAAAGGTTAAGACTGATGGTATCAAAGATGGTTGAATAAATTAATAGATCTAATATTTACACATACCTGAAGCATATTTTCTGTAAGGTAGCCATACTGTGTGGTATAAGGATTACAAATACCAGGTTGTCCAAGATTGACGGTACCTGGCACACCCTGCATCATATTGGGTGTAGTACCTCCCCATACATTGATCTGGGTACCAGAATAGTTGGTTGGATTAAATGGACCATCTGGAATGGGCGGAGCTGAAATAAAAGGTTGGCATGTTAAGCATGTAAGACATAATGAACAAGTAAATCTGTGAGCTAATGCTCACTAGTGATACCCCCGCAAAAATCTAAAAATATGCGACAAACAGGAAGTAGATGAGCAAGGAGCATGAAATCGCTTTACACCACATGGGACTATGGGATGAAGCAATATGCAAAGTATTAGGCTGCTGCATGTTATAGTTGCTGAGAAAACTGCGACGGAAATTTTGTAACGGACGGACAGACGGAAGGACGGACGCACGCACGGACAAGGGTAAAACAGTATACCCCCCTCTTCTTCGAAGTGGGGGTATAATAATGATAACATAATAATATACTGAGGACAGTCTTCTTCTTCTTTGTTGGTACAACACCATAATTCGAGTCACAGCAATGAAACGTGATGCCTCTCACGATTCTTCAACATTTCTGTATAGTTGATGGTCAAAAGGAGTTGTATTGGCCATATTTCTTTTCTAGCCTGTTCCAATAAATGACATCTGAGGACAGTGATTATGCCATTAGATGCAGACCACAAGATTGGTTGATTTGATTTTTTGTTTTATAATCCTTTTCAAGGGTTGAATTCTTGTAAGGTGGACTGTTTATACAACCATCTTATCAGAGTCACAAAAACAAAACTCCAAACCTCAGTTAGAAACTGTCTAAAAAACTTACAACCTTCTACCCTCCAGAGGTTCCAGTGATTCAAAGTTCAGTGATCTTAACAACTCAACCATACAAATGGGTCAGACCCCAGTATCAACAGTTCTAGGTTTAAAGTCAGCCCAGACAACTGAGATTTTTCTATAAAAGCATATGAGTGACAGCTGTAAGTCTATGTGTTGTGGTTACTCTTTGTGCCATCAATTAAAAGTCAGTTATACACCATAGAATGACCAGTTTCCCAAGCATATCCCTACCTAGCGCTTAGTCCTCTGGTACCTTTTTAACATCAAAAGTAATAAGTGTGTAATATCAAATCGAGGGCACCAGGGGGTGAAGTGCCAGCTAGCATTAAGCTTAGGAAAGTAACAAGCAGATTTAAAGAAAACTGTTTGTGGTAAAAAATGACTGTATGTTGTTTCTTTGACCTAGCATAGGTACTGGAAGGATATGAGGTAATTGTAACTAAAGCAAATAGTCAGAATCATTTCTAATGATTAAATACTTACGATTCTCACCAAATGCACCAGTACTCAATCTATCAGCAACACCACCACTGGCCCAGGCTTCTTTAGGTGTTTTTCTCGTTGGAGATTTAGATCTAGACCTTGATCGTAAAGTTTTAGGTGTAGGCTTATTCTGAAATACAAATTAGTAATACAATTTAATTGAATATCATTACTTAACTTAAAACCAATAGTTAAGTACATAAATTGCAAGTAACCAATGGAAAATCATACATGTATGTACCGTTAGTAAAATTGCAAACAAAGCAATATATTTTTCAATCCCCTAACAAGCTAGTCTAATTTTGATTTTACTTTTTGGAATTATGAAAACAAAGTCATTTTTCATTTTATAGCTGAAAAGCACACACTACAGATTATATTCCCTTGTTATTTACACTTTTTTCAATTTTAAGGTAAATTTTGTACCTAGAAAAAAATCCATCCATTTGAGTTTTGAAAATTAACAATTCCAATACATTTATGTAACAAAGTTTTATGCTACACAAAAACAATCACAAACCTTTTTCGTCTTGGCTTTATTTGAACCAACAGATTTATGACTTTTTAAAGTAGAATCAGTATATTCTAGACCATCAGAATCATAGAGTTCTGATGTATCGACGTCAGATGATGATGAGGTGAAAGGTATAGGACTTGAATTGATCTTTCCTATATCATCGACAATAAATGCTTTTGTGAACACATCGCTTTCTTTAACACCATCCCTAGAAATAAATATAAAAGATATTTCAGAGTTTTTTTTTAGCAATACATGAGCAAAAACTGTAAGTTTTTCGAAAGCCTGAAACTCCTGAAATTAATGATATTACAATGTTTACGCATAGCCAAAGCACCTTCCCTGAAGCCCAAAAATCCTGAATTTCAGGACCATTATTGAAAACTTTTACCAATAGCAACTTGATGCAGTACTATTTAACAGTAGTACTGAACTCCCTGCAAATCTTTACCTTCAAGATAACTGTCATGGTCTGCTCATGAATCAAGGGCTCATTTGATTAAATCCAGTTTTGTAATGGCAACCTATGGCTACAGGATAAAATGGTTTTCTCTATTTAGGGATTCAGGTCAAGCTTTGGGAGTCTGAAATTACTTGCTGCCAGGTGAAAGCAACTAGCTAATTGGACTTGTAAACTTTAAACTGACACAATAGTCAATGTAGGATTTATCAGACAGTATCTTGATATTGTAAATAAACTCTGACTTTTTGCAGGTTTGTCACTAACTGTCCCAAAGGAATCCCTAGTCAGTTACTACGGGATTCCTCCTTAACATTAGGGATTCCTCCAATAAAAGACAAAAAATTTGGATACATATGTGCAGTCACTAATTGTAGAAAACCATTCAAGGCAGTTTTGCGAATCACTGGAATCTCTCCCAAGTTTTTGGGATCCTCAGAATCCCGGTACACTGTTAGTGTTGAACCCTACTTAATGTGATTGATGAATCAGGTTTAAGTCAATATCTAGGACAAAACAACCAACTAAATATTTCTTTTAACTCACCTTGTTACAGCAATGGCTTTTATAGTACGCTTTCCTTCTTTCAAGGTAAAAGGATCTGTGTATCTATGAGTGACCTCTCTACCACCCACTTTACGTTGAAATGGATTAGGTTTCGTTCCATCGGCAGTAAAATATATTTTTGTACTAGGTGTTTCTGTAATTGAAGAACACATTAAAATTGATGTTGAAAAACTGAATTCATAAAAACAAATAAATGCAGGAACATGTATGAAATGCAAGGTGCATTAATCAAGCTGTTGTTGTGGTGTAGTGGTTTCAGACTCAACTTTAAATCTGGAGATCCGTGTTCAAGACAGAGTTGACAAGCTCTAGTTGTGAATAATTAAAAACTTAAACTGTACATTTCTTGGCAGCTCTTATATATAAATATAACTAACTTAACTAACTGATATTTTTTAAAGATGATCTAGGAAATAATTTCTTGTGTTATTTCAGGAAAAATTTTGTTGTAAGACAAGTAAAAATCTATCTTTATAAACATGACAGACTGTCATCATCTTACATATAAATCAACAGCAAACATTTTTGTTACACATATTTTTCATATTCTTGATAAATGAAGTTTGACTGTTGACAGACTTCACTAATTTGTGGAAAGTTTAAGATAAACTGAAAGTTCAACATCCAACAGCTCAAGTCATCACAGTATTATACACAGGATTTACATTATTGTTTTAGTGTTTTAAAATACAAGTACTTACCACAGGTTATTTCAACTAGAGTAGTAGTGTCAATATGATTTGTAGCTTGTCCATAAACCTGTCTCCTTATAGGAGAAATTAATGGCGGACAAACTGCCCCTGCACTAGGCATTGTGAATCTACAATATTAAAAACACATAGCAAATATAAAATATAGATGAATAAACAGATGCAAAGAACATACATTGAAAACTAATTTAACAGTTAGTGTTCCCACTTAATTAAGTTAGTAATTAATTTGAGTTATTAAGTATTCATACAAGAAAATTGGTAGTCATGCAAAAGAACTTGTAAAGGAACTTTGAATAGGAATAAACCTAACTCATAATCACATCCAAACACTGATGAATTTTATAGCCTTTGCTTGTTATTTTCATGTTAATTTAATTTGGCAGTCAATCTGCTTTTAATTAATGGCATCTTGCAGCTTCACATTAAAACTGAACAATTGGTATTATTGCCAACTACTGTAGCAAAGTAATCACTATGTAAACATTAAATGAAAACATATTGATGAATTGACAAGCCAAATGATTCGGAACTCCTTGACTTTTCATTAAGAATAATCTCAGACATATGTAGAAGCTATATCCGAACTACCGTTGCGTCGCATTCCTACAAAATAATATCTACTGGTAAACATATAGCCACAAATATAGTAAAAAATTTGTATTTACTAAGCCTTGTGAGTTTACGACAAGAACTATTTTGCATAACCATTAAGTGCTTCACCTGTGTTTAGCCTCGGCTATCTAGTAAAAACCCAGTAGTATTGGTGGACCCCCACAAATCCTCCAAGATCATTCATTCATTGAATGGTCGAGGTGTTCCGAATGAAGTAAATTTTATCTTAATATTGACTTGTTTATAACATGAAAGTTGCAGCAAACAGCGTAAGTCAATGTAAATATCAACATCAATTCAATCATACACAACTACATGTACAAGTTGTAGAACAAGTCATGTATTAAGATCATGTAGTCTATGAACGACGGTTATCTCTAAGCAAATGACTCTATCACAGTGGCATAACAGCAAACAATATAGCGAATTATGTCAAACTGCTAGAAATAAACAGTATGATTTAACATATAAGCTGTCATTAACACATTAATATAAACATGATGTTGAAGTAATGTGTGTTAGGACTTGTCTCTCAAAACGTCAAAAAATCAATTGCGATACGGAATGACCAAAACACTTCCTATCTAAACGACATTTAAATGATAGAATAAAAACTAACTCTAAAAGAACTATCCAATAAAAATAACACAGAAAAATAACTAAATTCATCGAAACTTACCCGGTATTTTAACTGAAATTAATGTTTACAAATATTTACTGTTGTTGTCAAGATGCCTTATTTATCTTCCATTGAAGAGTTCGCGCACCTGACATAATAAGAGCATATTAACCCAACGATGAAATAATAAACAAAAAGAGTTACCATTTCGTAAGAAGCGAAAAGAAACATAAGTTTCTGCAGTCTGGTTACTGGTCTCATTTTCTACGCAATCTATAAGAAGGGACAGGTAATCCTATCTTTAGAAGGGGCAGGTAATCCAATCTATTAGATGGGAGCAGGTTATCCTATCTATTAGATGGGGCAGGTAATCCTATCTTTAGAAGGGGCAGGTAATCATTTCTATAAGAAGGGGAAGGTAATCCTATCTTTAGAAGGGGCAGATAATCCTATCTTTAGAAGGGGCAAGTAATCCTATCTATTAGATGGGGGCAAGTTATCCATCCTATCTATTAGATGGAGCAGGTAATCCTATCTATAAGAAGGGGCAGGTAATCCTATCTATTAGATGGGGTCGGTTATCCTATCTATTATATGGGACAGGTAATCCTATAGATCTATTAGATGGGGGTCGGTTATCCTATCTATAAGAAGGGGCAGGTAATCCTATAGATCTATTAGATGGGGGTCGGTTATCCTATCTATTAGATGGGGAAGGTAATCCTATAGATCTATTAGATGGGGGTCGGTTATCCTATCTATTAGATGGGACAGGTAATCCTATCTATTAAAAGGGGCAGGTAATCCTATCTATAAGAAGGGGCAGGTAATCTAGGTAATCATTTCTATTAGAAGGGGTAGGTAATCTTAGAGAACTATTAGAAGAGGGAAGATAATCCTATCTATTAGAAGGGGCAGGTAATCCAGACCAACTCCCATTGCAAACACATTACAGTGTTTACGTCACGCTTTACAACTTAACCACTGCCAACACGTAAATCACGTGACGCTAGTAATACCATGTGATCAGTGTGTTACATGTGAAAAGTAATTTTGTTATTTTTACAAAATAATAATTCATATCATTGAAATGGAAAAAAGATGAAAAATCGAATTTACTTGTGTCTTTGAAAATCCTACGCAATTAACAAAAGAATCATAGGCAGATCCAGCGGGGGTGTTTTTTTGCCTGTAAGTAATTTTAAGTAGCATGAAGCAATTTTTCTCGGTGCTTAACATAGATTAATGGTAGTGTAGTTTTTATTATCAATTAATATGTTGCATTCTTTCTGCAAAATGTGAATAATGTGGTTGTGGTTCGAGGTTCGAACCCCCCCCCCTCTAGAAAAGTACGGACCCCCCTAGAAAAGTTCGGACACCCCCTAGAAAAAAATCCTGGATCCGCCCCTGAGAATAATACGATTCGGTGGTCTTGCAATGAGTCAGCATTCAGCTAACTTGTCAACATCTCAAAATCTGTTAATCGTGATGTTTAAGACTGTCATTACGAATGTTTTTCTTTACCAAATGTCTGCTATAGAAATTTGTCTCACTTTTTTTTAAAGAATACAATAGGGTGACTCTCTACACAGGCCATGTTGTTATTGTTCATAGGCGGATCCAGGATTTTTTGTAAAATTCTAGTAATAGGGGCCGTAAAATGAACGAGCAGAATGGGGTTTCAAGGGCCGTATAGGCCCCGAATGGTCCAGGGCTTGCTTTGCTTGGGTTCTAGATGACCAGCGGCACCCGAAATTCCTGAGTTTTGATCATTTCTAAGTGATTCAGGCACATTTCGAGAGTCTCAACTATCCTTTCCCAAGGTATACAATATAAAGCATATAGATATATCATTTAATTTTCTAACAGCCGTTGGTTCATGTTAAATACGTACTTACAATAATGAGAAAAAATGTTTTAAATTGTTATCTAGGTTCCGTACTCCAAGTCTCATTAGTTAATGCACGCGTAGCGTGCGAAAACAAAAGACATATATACATATTTTCCTATAAATATCATATTCATGATTGAAAAAAAAACTTTGTTTGGGCAATTTTAGGGGGGGGGGGCGTTCGCCGGGTCCGCCCCCCCCCCCTTGGATCCGCCTATGTTGTTGATCTATTTCTTGTATACATACATTTGTATTCATTTATACTTATTACCATACCGCTGTAAAGTTTTCTTTCTGCTAACAAAACCAGCAGAAGGATTGTTCCTTCTGTTATAATTCAATTCTTCTGTCGCAGCAGATAAATTGATTTTTCCGTTGTTGTTTTATCCTTCTGCCAGCAGACACATCTTTCTGTTATAATTCAATCCTTCTGCCAGCAGACACATCTTTCTGTTATAATTCAATCCTTCTGCCAGCAGACACATCTTTCTGTTATAATTCAATCCTTCTGCCAACAGACACATCTTTCTGTTATAATTCAATCCTTCTGCCAACAGACACATCTTTCTGTTATAATTCAATCCTTCTGCCAACAGACACATCTTTCTGTTATAATTCAATCCTTCTGTCAACAGACACATCTTTCTGTTATAATTCAATCCTTCTGCCAACAGACACATCTTTCTGTTATAATTCAATCCTTCTGTCAACAGACACATCTTTCTGTTATAATTCAATCCTTCTGCCAACAGACACATCTTTCTGTTATAATTCAATCCTTCTGCCAACAGACACATCTTTCTGTTATAATTCAATCCTTCTGCCAACAGACACATCTTTCTGTTATAATTCAATCCTTCTGCCAGCAGACACATCTGTCAGTTATAATTCAATCCTTCTGCCAACAGACCCAGCAGAAAGATTGATCCTTCTGCTGTTGAGTCATCCTTCTGCCAGCAGACACAGCAGAAAGATTGATCCTTCTGCTGTTGAGTCATCCTTCTGCCAGCAGACACAGCAGAAGGATCGTTCCTTCTGCTGTGTCTGCTGAGTCTGCCAACGTTACGTTCATCTCTAAGCATAGCTGCAATGCAGAAACTTCCAACAATCGTGAGAAAATGAAACCATTTTTCAAGTTGCCCGTAATTTCAAGCGTAACCCTTTGACTGTGATGAGACTTTTTAGACAGTTTAAGCAAACCGGAAGTGTTTAAGACCTCCCAAGGCAGAAGAGTGTCTCATTAATGAATATGATGCGAGCAAGATATAAGTTAGCGATTCAATTCAATTTACCTCTCTTATTGATGAACCAGCATGTTTCATTCTAATAGCCCGGCATTTTTCTTCCAAACTTATTCGTGTCATACTTACGGCTTGTGAAAGTTTAGATGTTCTTTCTAATTGTAAATCGTTATATATACATGTCGGTATGTATAAAATAAATGTGTTAATGTAAACCATTTGGCTTATACGAGTAAAAAGCACGAAATGCACGTGTATCTTGGAAGTTAAATATTTTAACAACTGTTGAAATTATCTGCAGGAGAAAAGTTGTTAAATGTACTATTACTATCTTAGATTCCAGATTGCTAGTGTAACATAATGTTCCAAAATATGTTCGGAAGGAAAGGTCAGGAAATGGCTTGTACAGTCGTTTATTTTTCAAAACTTTCCTGTTTCCGGTAAAAGATCTAAAATCCTGATGGACTGTATTACAATCTTTGAGGTGAACCTAAGTATATAAAAAAACGGGTGGATATATTATACTATGTTCTATGACAACGTGCGATCTAGTGAATTGCATGCACGATAGATGCTAAACATCGATCTTTGCGTGACGTCGGTATGCACCATGTTCCATGGCAGTCTCATATTGTTCTGAGAAAGAAGGAAACTTGCTATTTGGTGTTTCCAGATCGTATTTGGTACAGTTTGTTTGTTCCGCAGTTGCGGCTCTCATAAGGCTAGATTTAAGGTTTGATGGACCTCGACTAACTCTTTCTGTGACCATGTTTACACGGACCTATGTGTATCTGCACCGGGATGACTCACAGTTAAGGATCTTAATCATTTTGGAGGCACAACCATACTGCATATCAAAAGTCAATGAATACTGTAGCTGTCCGATCTGTGTTTGTTCAAATGAGTGATGTAGCGGGCTTGAAAAAAGGTCCTACATTATGGACGCGCACTCTAGCTAATGATGGGCTCATTATGGTTCGACAGACAGTGTTCTTTACTTTCAATGGGAAAATGCTAAATGCCGTACTTCGTAGCGGAACTTATAGAGTAATGCCATTCGGAACACATCAGCGATCGTCAATTTACGGAATCACACGAGTGCATACGCTGGCGAAATGGGTCAAAGCTACTTAGGTCTTTCATACTTCAATTATGTATGATGAAATATATGTTTTGTCGTTATTGGGGGTTAAACATAATTATCATATAATGGGAAAACAAGTGGATATTATTATGCGCAGATAAGTAAAAAATGCTCGTTTTGGTAGATTGCAATGCAGCGTTTTCTTGAGTACTTGTTTTGTCGTACAAAACGTAATCGATTCCCCTTTGTTTTAAACAAACCCTGGATCCACACCCATAATATTTATCGGAAAGGAAAATTTTAAAAAATAACTTAATTGACCATAAGGCCTTTAATCTATGTTAAGATCAGAAGCGAAATCAAACAACGGACTTGATCACAATAGCGTCAAGAAAGACGCACTCTCATTGGTCGAGAGCGTGAGCGAAATTCAACTAGCTCGTGCGCTCCATAGATTCAAGTTTAGTTGACGATGGTGTGGTAGGCCTGTGAAAATCCCTGCAGGCAAAAATGGATGAATGGCCGATGTTTGTAATTCCGGACAGGAAGTAACAAGGCCGCGCATGTCAGTTGTTTGGATATTTTGAAAGAGGTAAGCCTAAATTTTTGAATTTGACATTTTGGATTGGAATTTATGTGTTTTAGAGGTTTGTAAACTTAATGAACATTATTTGTTACATGTGACGTGGAGAAGAACGTTCGTTTTAGCTATTGTTTGGATATTTTACCATCATTTATGCGTATTTAGACGTCTGTGAGTGATTTTCATAAGTGTTTGTTCATTTGACCAAGGGCCATATATTAACTATGTATAAGATCAATGATTTGGCTTGGTTCATATCCGATTCATAAAAATGTAACGTACATTGAGAAGGGTTAAGAGTTTCCATAGAATATGATTGACACAATGTTTAAGATATTTCTCCTGGCACTGTAAATTTGACCGGAGGCTTATTTACTGTAACACAATCTGTCTGTGTGCAAAATACGTATTTATCATTAATTTTATATTGTATATCGTTGGCAGTCATGCAATACAGGTCATTGATTCTGACACTATTTGTTTTTTGTTTATTTCATGTCTCACAGACTTCATGATTGATACACATTACAATAGCTACACTGAATGTTGTCTACCAAATATGGAACTGGTGACTGGTCTTTCATCTATAGATCTATTGACTATCAAACAAAGAACCAATGAGCAGTACTCATAGCTTGGTAAGTAAAATCTTTTAAATACTCATTATTCAGAACAAGAGACATTTTCTCCATATTTTGATGTAATTTATTTGTTATTTATCTTCAATAACAACTGCTCATTTATCTTTGGTTGGTTTTGATGTAAGATTTCATCATTAGTAGATTAATATGGAAGTTGTGGTTATCTCCCTTCCCCTGGATATTCATGGAAGTTGTGATTATCTCCCTTCCCCTGGATATTCATAATACATGCACTAAGTGGATTCAAACAATATGTATGGTTTTAAGACACCTTCCTGAAGCCCTTTTTAAAAAATTTGGATTTACCATTATTAGTTTTTGCTACTGTATACAGTTCAATGATATTGACATAATGATGAGCTGCATGTAAGCATATTATAGGCTTGATTGCTTCAAAGACCCCTATATAAACACTATGTATGTAGGGTCCATGATTGTTTTATTAATTTATGTATGGACAATGTCCATATGCAGTGGTAATGAATTACAAACATTGAACTTAATTCATCGTCTATTTTTGGCTTTGTCAATTTATCACAAAGATTGGAACTCTTAATTGAATAATGATTATACCTCAATGAGAACTATATTGTTTTATTTATAAAATTAGTTTCCTATACAGTAATGAGTTCATTGATACAGTGATTAAGAGTAAAAATTTTAGTTTTTTATGCATCTTCCATGAATTTGAATTCCCCTTGTGGTCTTTTTTGCTGAACATTTTTTTACCAGCATTATACAATTTTCTTAAAGAACCAGAATGATATTTTTGTCGTATGAATAGAAGTCATTCAAGAGTATTAATTGGTGAATTCATTTTGTTTGACTAAAATATTCACTTGATTTTAACTTATTCAAGCAAGAATTTTTTTTCTGGAAATTCTGATTCATTTTATTGAACTGTCAGTGGGGCATACATTAACCTTGCTTATTTAAAGACTGACTTTAGTATTTCTGTACTCACAATTGATACATAGGCAGATCTAATGGGGAGGAATATGAGAGTATTGTTTTAAGTGTAAACCATTTTTAAGTAGCATTAAACAACTTTACTCAAGCTCAATACCCTTGCCTTTTTGTTTAACATAGGTGTATTGGTTACATAGTTTTTATTAATGATATAAAATCTTTAATATAAGTAGAACTACATTATTTCATGACATTTAATTTTAACTTTTCCTATTCAACTTGAGATTTTAATTTCATTTTTTAGAGGCTGACAAGTTTGTCTTGTTTTGTCAAGATTGTTTAAGCCTTTGCCTTTTTAAACATGATATGCTCCTTTTATGTTTGCCTGCCCCCAATAATTGAGATAAAATGTATTTATGTATGGTAAAAGGGTGGTTCAAAAGTTTTGGACCCCTCCCCTGAAAAGAATCCCCAAACTGCCCCTGTGATAGAAATAGTAATCAATATACAACAATGTACAGGGAATTTTAAACAAATAATCGAGTA
This sequence comes from Mactra quadrangularis, assembly GCA_025267735.1. Classification (NCBI taxonomy): domain Eukaryota; kingdom Metazoa; phylum Mollusca; class Bivalvia; order Venerida; family Mactridae; genus Mactra; species Mactra quadrangularis. Next base: position 20,905,369 of record CM046299.1, read on the forward strand.
TTTAATTTGACAGGGTGAATGTATGGGACAGTGACAGTTGATTAAATTTTACAAAGGAGTTAAACAAAAGGAGCTGAATTTATTGAACTTTCAACTCTAAAAAAGGTGGACAAGGCTAAAGTCACCTACAGATTAACTGATTATGGTCTTTGGAATGATTTCATGCTAGATGCAAAAATGCCTGCCTGGGCATTGAACCCATGACCCTTTCACTTTTATGCTAACAATTGAGCTTGACAGGCAGTTAATGTAAATAATGGATATGTTTGATATGATGTGGAAACTATGTATTCTTTGTGATTCAGTTCCAACTGGGTGTTTTATAAATACTTTATACTCTGTTTCCATGATATCTGTTATATAAAATATTTTATAATTACAGGTACTGATACAGTTGTATGTATGTTTGATTGTCCAACATGATGTCACATTGTCAAGTTAGGGAGATTCATTTTCCATTACATGTGAGTTTACTATGTCTTTATTTATTTAATCATCAGTATCTTACAATGCTTACTGAATTTTATTTGATTGTGTATTGACCTTTTAAAGTCAAGAATCCAACCCAAGATAACTGGATCTGAAATTGTGCACGCTATGTTTTGGCCACTGCCACAGCTTTAGTTAGATTTTTGCCGTGACTAATAGCATGTACACTCTGTTTTTGATTTATATTTTTTTGCATTGAAACCTTGACCAATTACTTGTGGAAGATTTTATCAATAAGGAATTGTGACCTTGTAATCAGCCTTTGAACAATATTGGTTTTCATCTCAATCAAAACTGATCTTTTTTCCATGAGCAAGAAATATTTTTATAACATTGTAGTGGGGCTCAAAAAAGTAATTTGCATGATGATGATATAACTAGGGCTGAAATGATTCAATTAAAATTGATTGCAATTTTTTTTTTACCAATAGAAGTTAGTTTTTAAGCTCAAATGAATGTACATTTTTGTATTACTGTTCATTTGGAATAAAATATACAATTATATGAATTGAATAAAAAAATCAAATCGAAAGAAAACAAATTGAATCTACTTTCCTGGCAACGAATTATGCAGCTCTTATTTATTACAACAATGATTCGGTTTAAATACATTGACAAATTATAGCAAGTATAACATAGGCCCAATGATAGCAGTTCTGACATTGAATTATGACATTTTAGACTAGAACATCTGTTTGGCATTTGCTTTAAAACCTGTTAAAAACTGTATGAATATGAAAGGCCATGGCCCAATGTCTCTGATGTTGGACTGATTAAACACTGGTCTAAAATAAAATCTGAAACCTACCTTGTTGCTTTCTTGAGCAAGAAACATTATCATTATCGTTCTAGCTCAATACTGGGGCACCAGGAAGCAGATTTGTAAAGGATTTAACTAACTTGTAAGAGCTTGTTTCTCGATCGAGCTTAAATGAATAAGTAAAAAACTTATTTTACAATGTATATGTACATATTTATAATATTGTTTTATTTTTATGTTTTGTAGGATGTTAACCAGTTGATGTTGTTCCTGTCACATATATGAACATATACAGATGAAGAAGACAGTGAATGATTGAGGCTACAGCACTCTTGATGAAAAATGAAGAGAAGATAAAAGCTAAGTTTATTTATTTCCTTTCATGTGCTGAAAAATTTTGTAAGCTGGCCCTCGAAAGTGACCAATAATTTGAGAGAACTGGTACTTCCATCTGTCTGATTATGTATTGCAACATAAACTTAAGTATACAGTGGGCCTTTTCAAATAATATCTTACTATCCAGGAGTTATCTAGAGTCATATCAGGCAAATTTGTTGTAAAATTTTATACATTCATTATTTAGAAGTAGCGAACATTTGATTAAGTACTGTCTAATTTGGACTAAACATAATTTTTACAGTAAGATATTATGTGAAAAAAGCCACAGTTATCATTCTGGTACTTTTTCATGGTAAGAAAAACAGTAGACATTAAAATTACTGTCATTTCTCATTATCTCAACTGTTATGATTTAGAATGCTCTCGTGAATAATCTTGACTGATTTGGTGGTCTTTAACTTGTATAACATTTATTTCTTTCGTAACATGCATCCAGCTTCACGTCTTAATTCGGATTATATCTTTGTAAATTTCGGAATGCTTCTGACAAAATAAAATATAGACTTTTCTTTATTTTCCCTATTTTTATGGACCCAGCTTAGTTGAGATAGTGAGAAATGACAGTAATTATTTCTACTGCACCCAATACCATCCCAAACCAACGACATCATGGTCCATTTTATGTAAAAAGGTACCGGTATCTTCGTGATTTTTGTTAGAAATTGTGATTTTTATTGTTTAAATAAGTTTTTTTGGACTTTTATTTGATTGTAATTTTGATTCTGAAAAGTTTTGGTGATTGTCTGGAATTTGCATCAAGGTACCTTTTCATGTAAAATGGCTCATATAGTGTTATTAGTTTGGGTCCATGCTGGAAACCACTTCAGCTAATTATTATCTCGACAAGAACATTATTCTAGAATTCTAAACCTTATCTTTTGACTTACTTTTTTCATTAAATTTGTGTGTTTATGATTATGCTTTCAAAATCTCAAGGGTGTAAGATTTTGATTCAAGGGAGATTATTCAGTATGTCATTATACTGTATAGAATAATTACATACTTAATTACCTCCCTTTGATTTTTTTTGCAATTCACTTCGTTTTCATTTTCGTTCAAAATTTAAATTGATTTTTTTTTCTATTTCATGCAATTTATTTGGCTGAATCATTGATTTCTATTTAATTTTTATGATTTTACTATTCCAAATTCTAAATTATTAGGTTTAATTTTTCTATATTTTTTCAATAACTTGTTTCAGGAATTATTAGTTAATGTACATGTAATACTACAAGAAAGTTGCACGACAGGTTTTTGCAATAATAAGGCATAACATATGTAAACCTTTTTTAATTGTAATTTTTTTCTAGAATAATGTTCTTGTTGAGATGTCAAAATAGATTATACATGATAATGAGCAAGTCTGAACTTCCTAAGTCTTGGATTGCGGGATAGATTATGAGGATGCAAGGTTTGTGGAACCTGGATGTACTGACAGTTGGGCTGGAACCCAAGCCCTGCAGTACCGTTGATGTCACTGGGTTGCTGGGTGGAGTGTCGTCTGATCAGAGGGTCCCATATGTGATTTTCATGTATCTTGTGTGCTGGCAAATCCCTGAGATCTAAACAGTGTTGGTGGGATTTGGTTACCAACTTCTTTGGAGGGTGATTATTTAGGGCGGGAGGGTTGTACTGTGTGGGAAGGGGGATGTTATGAGGGGGTGGGGAAGAAGTAGGGTTTTTCGAAATTTTCTGAGACCGGTTGGTGGTGTTTCCATGATATATACTATCAGAAATGTGTAATGTTGTACAGTGCTTGTAAAGTATAGTTGGTCCGTATTGAACTGGCATTCCTTTTTTGATCCATTCATTTATTGAATTTCTGTTCAAAATTGTTACAAGTGTGTTTATCTTGTTTGTTTTTGCTCAACTGTCAAAACATGAATAACTTGGCAGTAAATTTGTTTGATAAATTTATGCCATGTCTCGCAATATTCCGATAGTGTGTTTTGGATCAGGTATCTACTTGTGCTGTGACAGAAGTTTTTCAGCCTAGGTATTTCTGTTATGCAGAGGATAGGAGTACCATTACTACACCTTAATTCACGGTGAAATTTATCATGCTTTGACAGTTGAGAATAAAAAACGGACAATACCCTTCTATTAATATATGTACAACATTTACACCCTTACATAGTGTGGGTTGTTTAAGTTTGATATTTAGAATTAGTTATACATCAGCCCTGCATTCAGTTACCGCGAACGTTACAAAACGTTCCGTAACGATACATTGGGAACTCCTCGGCCATTCGCTGCGATTATTATCGCGGACATATTTAGATGCTATTTTGAAACTACCGGTGTTAAAGTAAACAAATATATGATCGTTTAGGCGTTGAGTGATGTTTCGTTTTTAGTCCGCAAATTTTGAAACATCACTCATTGCCTTAACAATCTCATATTTGTGTATTAGATTAGGTTATTCGCAGCGAATGGCCGAGGAGTTTCGAATGTATTGTTATGTAACCTTCTGTAACGTTTTGGGTAATTGAACACGCTACTGAATTTGCCTTAAATGCCAGTTCAATACTATATTTACCTATAGTGACTGTATGAGGGAAGATTCAAAATTATCTTGCTGATGGTCAGGCTATTCATAGAATATTACTTACTTGAATTACTCAAGAGAAAAGAAAACCTTTTCGCATTATGAATTTAGTATCATTATGATGAAACTTTGTTACTTTCTATATGTGATACCCATCTTTGTGCGTTTGTTCTCTCAAATCGTTTTTGCCAATGTTTGGTTGGTCTGAACATTTTGACTGTAAACTAAACATTGACTTAAGTTGCTGCACAATATGAAACTTGACCATTTTGTTCTGATATGTGTAAATCTTAGATAACGGTAAAGGGTTTGGGTCTAATCATGGTACGACTCACAGGAGGCTAGCACAGTTCAAATCAACCTAATATACTATAATGTATAGTGTCTTAGGTGAATTGAGGCTGTGTCAGCATCCTGTGGTATCACAGATTATTTGAATATGTTTGCAACAGACTCCATTTCATCCTCTGAATAACTTTTCATGTACATGGAATTTATAAGATTCTTTATATAGATATCTTATGAGCTTCAGATACATATAAAATTATCACAGCTGTGTTTTATGATAAGCTTGAAGCATTGTCTTTATCCATTTACTTTTTTTCTTAAAGTGTTAATACATTTTTTGTTAAGAGTCAAAGTTAGACAGTTTTGAATCATCCCTCAGACAGATTATATATGAGGGGCGTTTAAAGTCAAGGCATTAAACCTCTATGGGGAAAATCATGTTCGTAAAAACTTCTTGTTTCAAGATAGAACATTTATTTAGCCAAGGTCTTGGGTTTCGATCACTGCTTTGACCATTGGTCTTAATTAGGCAGAGGTCAATGGTTTGGATAGGAGAGTATCTCTAAGTACAAATGTCTTATTGCCATATGGTCATTGTTTTTTGGTTTAATATAGACCATTATATATATATCAAGTGATAGATGACTGCCACAGTTCCAAATCATAAACACAGTATATATTGTATCTAGTGTTTTTGATTTGTAACTGTGCTGGTTGTCTATGTTAACTGATTGGTTTAATTATTGCTCGTGTAGGATACAATGAGACATTGTTTACATAAAATATTGTGTACATTTGTCTCAAGTTATCCTAAACAAGCCATACAATGTTCTTTTCTTTTGGAATGCTGGAAATGAACGAGTGTGGTGCATCTCATTGTGATTATACTTAACTTGATAATATATTGATGTGAAATGTAGATTGTCTTATCTGGATACATAAAATCCTTTACCTGTATTGTGAAGTTTTGATAATTTTCAATCACTTAGGAGATCTACAGTGCCCAACTAAAGTTTTGAGACATTTTCACATAGTAGGGGTACTACTAGCTTTTTCAAAAATTTGATAACTTGTTATTACTTATTGTAATAAAATGTGTTGATTAATTGAAATATAGTCAAAATTCATTCAGCCTATAATGACATTATCAAATTCTATTACCAAGTAAGAACATTTTCTTACCTAATTTTTGGTTTATAGCAATCCCGATTGTTGAAGTCTGGGGTCAACTTCGTACAGTAGTACTTCGTACATCATTGCCATTGTACAACTTAAATAAAATTTTGTAGTCATTCACCTGGTAATATAAAGAGATCTGCGCCCTGTAAGGTCCCGGGCATGAGGAAAAGGGCCACTGTCTCCCCCTTGCATGTCGTAAGAGGCGACTAAATGGGGGTTGCATGACAATGTCATATACAGCTAGCTAATTTAGAATTTCACCTCACTAAGTGATATGGGGTGTTTAGATTGAGTATAACATCTTATGAATGAATGAACAATGTAAAGTAGACCATGTACCATTATTATTTTGTAATAACTGTATATTTTCAATATTTGCTGCATATAATATCGTTAGCAGTTAACACCCAATTCAAGATAGATAAGTCTTATCAGTTAACACCAATTAATATCTGAATGATCTCCCTTTATATACTAATGTGACTTTAAAGATTTGATAAGATATTTTCATTGGCGTTTCCTTCAGAGTCCTTTTTGGCTTCACATAGTCTCATAAGTTTGAGTTATTTTAGAATGTATTGTCTTGCCATTACAGTATTGAAATTGGAACATGATTTTGTTGACAAAATTTTAGTGTGTGTAAATCATTTACTCTCATTACCATTGAACTTATATTTTAAATTGACAAATGATTTTGTCTTGTTGTCAAGTTAGAATATAACTTCTTACCATTAATAGGTATGATTTACATATAATGAAATTTAAGCAATTAATTCATGTTCTTAGTTCATAAAGTCTGTACCCTTGAATTTAGATTCTAAAATGACGCTTCTAATTAGGCTGTTTATACCATCAGCTATTGAAGGCTTTGATCTTTTTGATACATTTCCTTACTTTATTAATTAGTTTTGTGGTTCAAATTCTAGGATTTTTAAAGAACTTTACAGGTCTTTTGACTATTGTCCATCAGCATGTAAACTAGAGTAAGAGGATAATCCAGTTAATACAAGAGAATATGAACTCTAATAGCTAGCTGTATATGAGTTGCTGCAAGTATATGTATTGTGTCTCCTGACAGTCTGGTCCATATGTCTACTGTTAGGCTTAGCCTATCTCTGTATATGTATTGTGTCTCCTGACATAGTCTGGTCCATACGTCTACTGTTAGGCTTAGCCTATCTCTGTATATGTATTGTGTCTCCTGACATAGTCTGGTCCATATGTCTTCTGTTAGGCTTAGCTTATCTCTGTGTTGTGTCTCCTGACATAGTCTGGTCCATATGTCTTCTGTTAGGCTTAGCTTATCTCTGTATTGTGTCTCCTGACATAGTCTGGTCCATATGTCTACTGTTAGGCTTAGCCTATCTCTGTGTTGTGTCTCCTGACATAGTCTGGTCCATATGTCTACTGTTAGGCTTAGCTTATCTCTGTGTTGTGTCTCCTGACATAGTCTGGTCCATATGTCTTCTGTTAGGCTTAGCCTATCTCTGTGTTGTGTCTCCTGACACAGTCTGGTCCATACGTCTACTGTTAGGCTTAGCTTATCTCTGTGCTGTGTCTCCTGACATAGTCTGGTCCATACATCTACTGTTAGGCTTAGCCTATCTCTGTGTTGTGTCTCCTGACATAGTCTGGTCCATATGTCTACTGTTAGGCTTAGCCTATCTCTGTGCTGTGCCTTATGACACATTCTGGTCCATACGTCTACTGTTAGGCTTAGCCTATCTCTGTGTTGTGTCTCCTAACATAGTCTGGTCCATACGTCTACTGTTAGGCTTAGCCTATCTCTGTGTTGTGTCTCCTGACACAGTCTGGTCCATACGTCTACTGTTAGGCTTAGCCTATCTCTGTATATGTATTGTGTCTCCTGACATAGTCTGGTCCATACGTCTACTGTTAGGCTTAGCCTATCTCTGTATATGTATTGTGTCTCCTGACATAGTCTGGTCCATACGTCTACTGTTAGGCTTAGCCTATCTCTGTGTTGTGTCTCCTGACATAGTCTGGTCCATATGTCTACTGTTAGGCTTAGCCTATCTCTGTATATGTATTGTGTCTCCTGACATAGTCTGGTCCATACGTCTACTGTTAGGCTTAGCCTATCTCTGTGTTGTGTCTCCTGACATAGTCTGGTCCATACGTCTACTGTTAGGCTTAGCCTATCTCTGTATATGTATTGTGTCTCCTGACATAGTCTGGTACATACATCTACTGTTAGGCTTAGCCTATCTCTGTGTTGTGTCTCCTGACATAGTCTGGTACATACATCTACTGTTAGGCTTAGCCTATCTCTGTCTTGTGTCTCCTGACATAGTCTGGTACATACATCTACTGTTAGGCTTAGCCTATCTCTGTGTTGTGTCTCCTGACACAGTCTGGTGCTGTTGTCTTTTGTTAGGCTAAGCCTATCTCTGAGCCCTGTGTTATCCCCGGGCATGAGAATAGGGCATCTGTCTCCCCTTGCATGTTGTAAAAGGCTAACTAAATGGGGGATGCATGTTACCAGCATGGTACCATTGCAAAATGTTTTTTCTCCTGTCTTTTCCTACGAAGTGTCTTCATAATTCCTGTCAAGGAATTTCTCTGTCATATTTGTTTCTATTGAATTCAAATTTTAAACAAATCTTGCATACTGCAAAAGAACTGTACTTTAACAATTATTTTTGTAAACTGTATTCTTATTCTGGATGATGTACAGGGTTTCTGCTACAACCTGTATATCATTCAGTTGTAGCAGATTGTACAGTTCCTTAAATGAATGTTTTTCTGTCAGTTCTGTAACTGTATGTGTCTATGATTTGTTTCCATAAACAAATCAACTGAACTATGGTTTATTGTTTGGGTCACAATTACAAGTGTATGAACATTTGTTTTTACTCAAGGTTGTCTCCCATGTCTGTCTTTCAATTAAAAGCACAATGAATAATGAAATATATATAATAATATTAACAACAATTTAAACAATTTACATTAAATAGAAGTCTTTTTTGCACATTGTATTTCTAATTTTATAAGGAAATTATATCCCAATGTGTTTTTAGCTGACATTAACCCTTCTTTCAGTCAGAGAGAGTGTCTCTATATCTGAAAGATATCTGAAAACTTGAATTGTTTTCTCTGATGCACGAAGTTGTATCCTGGGTCTGTCTTTTAATCACATGCACTATTAAAATGAATATAATAATAATAAAATAGATATAATAATAATAAAATAAATATAATAATAATAAAAATAATATTAATGTCTTCATCTGCACACTATTTCCTGTGGGTAAAGGAAATATGATCCTAATCTTCTTGGTTAGGGTGATCCTAACTTTCTCGGAAGATTATCTCATGTCTTCTGTTCTGGAAGGAACTCTGTCTTCCCTCCTGACTCCTTATACAATAAGACAGTATTTCTTACTATAAATGAAAATTCCAGAAAAGTTGTATTTTACAATCAAACGTTAAGTTCTAATCATTGTTTTTCATATAATACTTCCACTCTATCAATTATTTTTGTGTACACTTAAGTGATTGATGGCATTATATGGCAAATGTAAGAGTTGTCTCCCCTTGTTCATATCAATGTCATATAAGAATCTATATTCCTACCATTATAGGTATTATTTAAGTATATACTTTTGTTGCCAAGTTACTATGACTCTAGATCATTTCACTATACCTTTGAAGGGTACTCTAGTGTGTCATTGAAAGGTAGGAGTCTTTAAAGTTGTCTTCAACTACTTGCTACACCTTTGACACATTAAAGTATCATTTGATACCATTATAGGTATGGTTTAGATTCATAGTTAATTTTAGTAACCTGAGCATGTACTTAGATAATTACATTAACTATACCATTGAATGAAGATTTTTAGATGTTATTGATAAGTATGAACATTGATCTTGCTTTTTTGATTGAATGAAACATTCCTATTTATTTCCGATTGCGTAGTCATTTATATTACAACATTGGAAATGAATTTTAATGTCATTAATCATTTTATTCTTAGAAGCGTAGATCGCGGGACCTCTTTTGCTGTTATATGTCAGAAATGGCTTAAGTGTACATTAAGATATTTGATGTAATTTCATACAATTGGATTAATTATGACCATGTTTTATTCAGTAATTAATGAAGGCAGATTAAATCAACAACCAAATGTCATCTTTGGTTTGATTTATTGAAAAAAACCCATTATTTTTACACTTATAGTAAGAAATACTAGTCTTTTGTATTCACATTTTAGGCTACACCTATCCCTGCATTTGGAGTGTGTCACCTTAAACAGTCTGGTCCTTGTATTTTGTTAGGCTAGGCCTATCCCTGTATTTGGAGTGTGTCTCCTTACACAGTCTGGTCCTTGTCTTTTGTTAGGCTACACCTATCCCTGCATTTGGAGTGTGTCTCCTTACACAGTCTGGGCGATGTCTTTTGTTAGGCTAGGCCTATCCCTGCATTTGGAGTGTGTCTCCTTACACAGTCTGGTCCTTTTGTTAGGCTACACCTATCCCTGCTTTTGGAGTGTGTCTCCTTACACAGTCTGGTCGATGTCTTTTGTTAGGCTACACCTATCCCTGCATTTGGAGTGTGTCTCCTTACACAGTCTGGTCCTTGTCTTTTGTTAGGCTACACCTATCCCTGCATTTGGAGTGTGTCTCCTTACACAGTATGGTCCTTGTATTTTGTTAGGCTAGGCCTATCCCTGCATTTGAAGTGTGTCTCCTTACACAGTCTGGTCCTTGTCTTTTGTTAGGCTAAGCCTATCCAGGGCTGCATTTGGAGTGTGTCTCCTTACACAGTCTGATCCTTGTCTTTTGTTAGGCTAGGCCTATCCCTTCATTTGGAGTGTGTCTCCTTAAACAGTCTGATTCTTGTCTTTTGTTAGGCTAGGCCTATCCCTGCATTGGAGTGTGTCTCCTGACACTGTCCGGTTCTGAAGTTTTATTAGGCTACGCCTATTTCCTTATATGGAGCATTTCTCCTGACACAGTGTGGTCTAGATGCTGAAGTCTCTATGATCTTGACAATTTCAAAAACTACAAAATCCAATTTATTTAAAGTGGTAATACTAATATAGCGAAAAATGTGTATTTGAGTTTACATTATGTTAAAATAATCTCATAGGCTTATTCTGCAAGTACTAAAATAATTAGTGTTAAAATACTGTTTATTATAGTTTGAACACAGGGCTTCCTCATGTTTAGAAATGGACTGTGGCAAATAGGAATCCTTATTTCAATCCACCATTGACGTTAGGTGGCTTATGCCCAATTAAGATAATAATTACTACAGCAATTAAAGTGGTACTATCAATATGTTAAAATGCTGATGATTCAGTTTGTGAAATTGAAGTATATCTGACCAGTGCTTTAGTATACTAATGATCAGTAAATGTAAAGATAAAGTTTTGTAACCTTTCCATTAGTTACACAATTCTGTGTTAACAATGCTTTGATCTATAGATGTCACTTACTTTATGATCAGCTTTAAGTAGACAGTTGTCTGTACGTTAGACTCAAATTATGGCTCACTGTTTTAAGTTTGATACACGGTTTTATCCGATCATACATTATCTTGCAAATTTGACTAAATTTAGATTTTTATACCACATATGGCTAAGTTGTTAGCTGCCTTTTAGAATTGATAGAGTGGTACTGATTAGAATTAAGTCCAGAAAACCTGGTTTGGTGAACTGGTCATAATAATCTTTATAAATAAAAAAACAACAAAACATATAACATGAAAGTTATTGTTGTTATGTTCTATGCTAGTTTATTTGTTCTGTATTTATTACAGATGACTTACTGGCTTTGTTAGTTAGTGTTCAGTGGTTTGAAACCCAAGTTTGTTTGTGGTACTGAATAGTTTATTTCATGACCGTTTGACCATTCTCTGCTCTGAGTTTGATCATGACTTAGAATATTTTTACTGAAGAGATTTTAAGGCTTTGGGTTGATTTTTTCAATTTCCTAGATGATATTTTTTCTTTCTTATTTTCAATTAAAATTTATAGTTTTAAAACATGATTCATCTGAATAGGTCAGTTTGCCTCATTTAATATAAAATAGTGGTTTGTGAGTAAAGGTCTCCAAATCTTCAGATAGCTGTTTTATCTTTTTTGAGAGTTGTAAAGTTTTTTTATTATTAACTTAGCATTTTATAAAGAATGCAAGTTTTTTGTAATAATAGTAATGTGTGGAATCAAAAACCAGTAAAGGTCAATTTACCTCATTAAATATAAAATAGTGGTTCGTGAGCGAAGGTATTTCAGACTCCGAATCTTCAGATAGCTGTTTTATATTTTTTGAGAGGTGCAAAGTTTTTTATATTATTTCAGCATTTATTATTTTTATAACACTTGATTCCACTTATCTTTTCATCAGCAGAGAAGAGTCAAAAGATTAAGAAATCGACTATTCAGTACTACATACAAACTTTGGTTTCAAACCAGTGAACACTAAAGAACCAAGGTCAAAAGTTATTCGTACATAAGACAGTATATATATATTGTATAACATACAATATATTTGCAGTGGTTTAATCCTGTACTGAGTTATAGAACCTGATCATTAACTTGAACAATACTGTGTAGTTGATTGGAAAGCCTAAAAGAGATAACCATTTTTCAATAAGTGACACAGTATTTTCTTGTAAAAATCTAGCTCGTAATAGATAAGGCTGATTTGACTCACCATCTAAAACTTATAATATGAAACAAAAGGCTGATATAGTTTTATGATTTGTCTTAATTTCATTAACACAAGTGTTCTCTAGTCTTCATATACATGTACTATTAAATCTCAAGTAGCAGTAGATAACTCCATTGTATAAATGGTTAATTAAAAACAGATTATCTCCCTTGTATCAGGTATAAAATAATTTTCCATTGCTTTTACTCCTAGTAAGAAACTATAGTTTTGTTGTGTCAAAATATTCAAACATTTGTCAGAAATGAAGTTTAAGTATTACAAGAACTGCAGGAAGAATAATGTTGTCTATAGATGGTTATAATTTATGTTTTATAACATAGGCCTATAAAAATAGTAATAATAATGCTAAACTGCTGGTTTGAAGAGACAAAATCTTGACATGTTCTTGCCCCTTAGACATTTTTCGAACTTTGAGATCTCTGTGTATTCTTGATAGAGTTTAAAGTTGATGTTAAATAATTAGCATTAAGGTTAGATAACTTTTACTCTGATAATAGATTTTCAAAGTTTTAAATATAAATTTTTGTGAGTCAGAACAGACTTATAAAATTATATTTCAATTTTTGTGAGTCAGAATGCATTTTTCAATCTACTGCTTTAATAATAATTTGGGTGATTTCTAAGATAGCATTCTGATGGACTACTTCCATTGTTTTGTACACTCGGAGATTTCAATAGTTGGTGTCAGGTACACAGATCCTTAGCTCGATGATTTTAACTCTAATTTATACAGTATTATATAAATTAGAGTATCATCGAGCTAATGACCTGCGGCCAGGTACATGCACTGGTATAGGGTGCAAATATTAATATACCTCCCAATTGCACCTCATTGATTTCGAAAAGTGTACAGAATTTACAATGGTATAGAGTTCACAATTTTTTGTTTCAAATTTTTGATAGATTAAATTCTCTCTAATAGTTGAAATAATGATAGAACAAATATATGTTGATATAGTACAGACAGACTGATCTTTCTGTAAAAACATTGGAAAATTAGCCCAAGAAAAGTGTGCCTTGTATGACTAAATCCATGAAAATCATGCTTTACTATCAAAACAAATCTAGAGAAGTTTAAATTTTTGTCTTTTTTATGATTCAGTGTTTATACAAAACAAATGGTATTTGTTGAGTCACAAAACTGTAATTTAAGAGGCATTTGTTACATTTTAGTAGTATTTATATAATATTATCAAGACAATTTGAGCTCTTTGCAGTCAAAATCGGTTCCATAATCTCAGTTCCAAAATTGTTTCACCTATATTTTCAGTACAAATTTAGTCGGTTGTGTCGATCAGGAAAAGCTGTATATTATTTACAATATTTTGCATCCATTTTAGAGTACACACCCTGAGTGGTAAAGTGTACTAAATATATAAGTGTTAACTCTGAGTACACTCTTAAGTGGTTATAGTGTACCAAATGTTCATAGTCTTAACTTTGAGTACACTCTTAAGTGGTTATAGTGTACCAAATGTTCATAGTTTTAACTTTGAGTACACTCTCAAGTGGTTTTAGTGTACCAAATGTTCATAGTCTTAATTTTGAGTACACTCTTAAGTGGTTATAGTGTACCGAATGTTCATAGTCTTAACTTTGAGTACACTCTTAAGTGGTTATAGTGTACCAAATGTTCATAGTCTTAACTTTGAGTACACTCTTAAGTGGTTATAGTGTACCGAATGTTCATAGTCTTAATTTTGAGTACACTCTTAAGTGGTTATAGTGTACCAAATGTTCATAGTCTTAATTTTGAGTACACTCTTAAGTGGTATAGTGTACCATTGTCAGGTCATAGAATTCATAAAACAAACTAAAATTCATGATTGCTGTACTTTCACTTAATGTATATAACAACATAATCACTGTACATTGTCAATTTGGTCTTTTTATATTTGAGATTAGTATACTGAGAAATTCAATACACTTAGCATATGTAATTAGCACTAACAAAGCGTAATACCAATGTTCTAAGTCTGAGTAATCTAGTAAAGGACTCAGTTTTCTGAGGGGATAGCTAGATCGGACTGAACAGGATCAACTATCCGAGTAATCTAGTGAAGGACTCAATTTTATGAGGGGATAGCTAGATCGGACAGAATATGATCAATAATCCGAGTAATCTAGTAAAGGACCCAGTAAATTCTGGGGGGATAGCTAGATCGGACTGTAATGAAAATCCGAGTAATCTAGTGAAGGACCCAGTAAATTCTGGGGGGATAACTAGATCGGAAAATGACAGCTTAGAGTTTAGGTATTTGGAAAGAAAATGACAGCTTAGAGTTTAAGTATTTAGTATTTGAAAAAAAAACATAGATAAAATAACTCTGAATCATATTCGTTCCAATTTTTGGGCAATTCACATCTGTCTTTAAGCAAAGATAAATGTACTATAGTCTGATTTCATTCATATGAAACAGAAAAATGGATCCAAGCGAATATATATGTATATATATGAGAAGAAAAAAAAGGATGGATCCATTAAATATAATATACAAGTAATAAATCATAGATCAACAAGAATTATTAAGCTGTTATTATAATAACAACATAGCTGGTCATTGTATTGAGTATAGCTTAGATGTTAGTTACATATATAGTGTACAAATTACATTAAATTGAATTTTAATATTCCAATTTTTACAATGTACTATATAACTAGTATAATAAATTAATGGTTGATTAGTTTCAGTGGCATAATTATGTTGTTTTAACATTCAAGTATGAGTATTGGTATGTCTATTAAAAAGTGATAATTGTTGGGCTTTAAATTGTTCATGTGTAGCTGAATATTGAGAAAACCTCTCATCTCCTTGTGGTTTGGTTAGTCCATGAAACTGGTAAGGTGTCAGCTGACTTGTACATTGCCAACAGTGGATTATTTCTTATATTTTATATTTATTTATCTATTGGAGTTAATGCCGTATCAACACAATTTAGGTCATTTCACGTCATCCAACGCACCTAACCTAGCTTTCCTAGACCATTGTCTATAAACAGTACTCACCTACCCTTCCACAAGGCCGGAAACTTCTCCATATTATCTAATCAATGGAGGAAAATCGACATTATAGCCAGTGTATATAATATCATTGTTAATGAATACACAAAGCTACCCTATTGTCTAATGCTCTTATCCAATTTATGTTTAATTTGAATCTCTTGTATCCATGACGAAACAGTTACTATGATTTGTACTGAAGATATAGGTTTGATGTGTATGAGTAACTGTATGGAATTGGTCAGTGACTTGTAAGGATTTTTGTGTGCATTGAATAAGTAGAGTAGTCTTTCTTAATTATACTTGTATTAATAGATAAACCATTTTGTTGTTTATATGGTGGCTTAAATTGTTATTGTTTTCTAGAGAAAGTGTTATTTTTTCAAATATAGTAGAAAGGTTGTCTTGTCTGTCAATTCTATTGTTCTACTTACCTCATATTTTTGTAATTTTATTGATTTTTGAAAATAAAATAGACAGAAATGTTGATACCATTATCAGAAATAATACATGTATAACTATCTAAAGGAGAACAAAGAATCGTAAGTCTAAGTGACATGAGGACAAGATAATGTTGATTCCTTTTTGGCCTATTTACTTATACCAGGCAGTGATATCAGAAGAGAAATACCATGTGCCCTCTATAGACAACTTTTGTAGTAAATGTATATACTATTACCATTGCTTGAATCTGGTAAGCTTATAACAAGTTAAATGTTGCAATATAATATTAAAATATTAGATTAATATATGATTGATTTATAATCAGCATATGTCAGCCTTTTCTATCACAAATTAGATCTAATGCATGAAGATACAGTTCCTGAACTGTGCTAAGCCGAGCACTTTAATTCTTTGAAATATGTGTCAGTTTCAATCTATCGGGCGATCTAATCAATTATATAAATTAAAAACATACTAAACTCAGTAAGAACTTACCCCACTCAGTCTTTCTTTGCTACAAATTGCTGTTTAGGTTTGAGAACAGTCCCAGGTATAAGTTAATCAAATATGATTTAAATAGTTATAGAATTATTGACGTAGGTTGATACATACAGAACTTCTACAATTTATTTACAGCCAAGTATTCTAGCATAGCTTTAAATCTTGTGGATTTTTCACTTCAAGTCAGAAAAATGTTCATTTTGTATATAGCATTGAAAAGTATCAGTCTTAAGATGTGAGCTATAATAATTGAGCCTTAAAATATGCGTCTAAATAAGGAAGTTGTAAAAATAAGTGAGCATCAATGAGTGAACTGAAAATTGAGCCTGTCACAATAAAAAGTATAAATGAGCGTGCCTTAGCTAGTTAACATAAATTGATTTTTGTTAGTTTTTGAATTTGTAGAGATCATGACTTGAGCTGTACCTGCTTAGTGTTTTTTTGTGACATAAATGAGCTATGTGCATGGTATTAGACACATGCTGTTTAGTTTGCTGTAGTTGTAGAAAGGACTTTCAGTGTGAAGCAGGAATTCAGAGAATCAGAGAATTACTAGTTAGATTATTGAACTGACTTGGACATCTTTGTTTCTAAAGGGAAATAAAGTCATTAAGTTATATTATGAAATGGGGCAGTCGTCATTCTGGATCTATATTTGGGATACTAAACAAACTACATATGTATACAAAGATTCAAACTGGTGGATATTATTATCTCATAAAACATCTACAGAATCAAATAAGATCAAAGTACTGAAAGTACTGTTGGAAGGAATTTTTAAACAATTTTAGGAGTTCAAGTTACTATTTCGATATCCTACATAATTTCTTTATCATTTATAACCAAATGTGTTTCATATTTCATTTCACATGCACATTATTCTACTGATCGAGAAGATGTATGTTTTGATTCACGGGCAGGGCATACTTTCGTGGAGCTATGTCATGGAATAATTTCTATGGTCATTCTTCCTCCTACCACTGATTCTAAATCATTTTAATATGGCAGTGTTCAGTCACTGAATTGCATCTAGTAGTAATCCAGAGATTGAGTCTTTTCAGGAACAGTGATAAGTGATTGATGATGTCCAAAAATGTTAAGTAAACCGATAGAATTTGATGATGTCATTATAGATTGTCTAGGCTAACAATATTGACTTATCAAACATTTTAATGTTTTGTAACTCGTTAAGTTACAGTTACCCTCGGGTTTCTCAAACTGTTTGAACAATCTACATTTCACATCAATATACATTCTCGTATCTATTCACATCCTGGATTTCAACATCCAGCGGGTGGGTCTCTATAAAGCAACACTGTACAACATTGCTCATTTCTTTTTGTATAATATCATGGAAACACTACCAACTTATCTCAGATGATTTTGAAAAAACTTATTTCAGCTCCTCCTTCTCTAAACACCCTCTTCTTGCACATGCAATCTTTCCTCCCGAAGATAATCCCCTCCTCCCTTTTGGTAATCAAATTTCACTGGCGCTGTTTGGGTCTAATAATCTGGTCAGTATGCAAGGTACATGAGGATTGCATATGGTAAAACCCTCGTGGATATTTCCGGTCAGGCATTGGCACGTTCTCAGCTCGTGTGATATCAGCACCACTGGAAGGGCCTAGCACGGGTTCATATAGCTTGATGAAAGGTATTGAAAGGGAAAGCAAGTCTTGTTGATCTCATGACTCTCACACAATCTTAGGCTGGGAATAAAGATCTTGCTCATTATTAGGTCTAATCAATTTTGACAGATTTCTTAAAAACATATCATAATTTTTGTTATATTTATATGTTCTATTATACAAAATGTATAGATCTTTATTAAATCACTGCCTTTTTACATTTCAGTATATCAGACTAGGTGATGGTATGGACAGAAAGGAGCATGCAAGGATGGTAAGCATGATTTATTATACTAAAGTTTGCTTTAAATATGAACTACTTAATCAGTTACAATTGAGCACAACTTATGTTTAAACCACATAGGTATATCCAGCAGGGGGGAGGGGGGTTAGGGGGGTCCCGTCCCCCCTAAAATTTGGAAAATGTACCTGTCCATTAGTGTATTTCTTGCCTGTAAGTTATTGTTAAGAAGCATGAAGCATTTTTTCTTTCGACAAATATTTATGTTCTTGAAAAAATGAAATTGCTCATTCAATAGGTGAATGAGGTGATGCACATGTATACATTATTTTTCTGATTTAAATGGACCTCTAAACATTCAACATTTATTTGTGACATGTATACTAACATCTGTATATGATGATTTGACAAAAGAAATGTTTAAAGTTGTAGTAATATTTCACTCTCAAAATTGGGTTTTAAAGGAGCTGGCCATAATTATATCATGAGTAAATTATTTGAATTGTTTTTTTCTTTATTACAGTTGGTGTTGATGGTATCAAAGTGTCGGAAAAGGTATATTAAATATTGTATACATTTATTTATGAGTTCAGTGTTCCTTTTACAACAATGTGCACGTTTATATATAAGTTCAGTGTTCTTTTTCAGCAATGCGTATATTTATTTATGAGTTCAGTGTTCCTTTTACAACAACGCAAACATTTATTCATGAGTTCAGTGTTCTTTTTACAACAATGCGTACATTTATTTATCAGTTCAGTGTTCCTTTTTTACAACAACACATACATTTATTTATGATTTCGGAGTTCTTTTTACAACAATGAGTACATATACAATAATGTATTAGTTTAATGTTCCTATTTAGCAATGCGTAAATCTATTTATGAGTTATTTATGAGTTTGGTGATCCTTTTACAACAATGCATACATTTATTGATGCGTTCAGTGTTCCTATTACAACAATGCGTTCATTTCTTTATGAGTTCAGTGTTCATTTAACAACAATGCATACAATTATTTATGAGTTCTGTGTTCCTTTTACATAAGTTTAGTGTTTTTTTTCAGCAATGCGTTTATTTATGAGTGCAGTGTTCCTTTAACTACAATGGGTACACTTATTTATGAGTTTAGTGTTCCTTTTACAAAAATGCATACATTTATTTATGAGTTCAGTGTCCCTTTTACAACAATGCGTACATTTATTGATGAGTTTTGTGTTTCTTTACAACAATGCGGACATTTGTTGATGAGTTAAGAGTTCCTTAAAATTCCTAAAAAAAAATGTATGCGTTGTTGTTAAAGGAACACTGAATTGATAAATAAATGTACGCCATATTGTAAAAGGAACACTGAACTGATAAAAAATGTATGCGTTGTTGTAAAAGGAACACTGAACTGAAAAATAAATGTATGCATTGTTGTAAAAGAAACACTGAACTGATAAATAAATGTAAGCATTGTTGTAAAAGAAACACTGAACTGATCAATAAAAGTATGCGTTGTTGTAAAAGGAACACTGAACTGATAAATAAATGCACGTATTGTTGTAAAAAAAACACTGAACTGATTAATAAATGTACGCATTTTTGTAAAAGGAACACTTAACTGATAAATGAATGTACGCGTTGTTGTAAAAGGAACACTGAACGGAAAATTAAATGGACACATTGTGGAAAAAGGAACACTGAACTGATAAATAAATGTATGCATTTTAGTAAAAGGAATACTGAACTGATAAATAAATGTTTGCGTTGTTGTAAACGGAACACTGAACTGATAAATAAATGTACGCGTTGTTGTAAAAAAACACTGAACTGATTAATAAATGTACGCGTTTTTGTAAAAGGAACACTGAACTGAAAAATAAATGTAAGCATTGTTGTAAAAGAAACATGGAACTGATAAATAAATGCACCGAAGTTGTAAAAGGAACACTGAACTGATAAATAAATGTACACGTTCTTGTAAAAGGAACACTGAACTGACAAAAAATGTACGCGTTGTTGTAAAGACAAAAGTATGCATTGTTGCAAAAGGAACACTGAACTGATAAATAAATGTTGTGTTGTTGTAAAAGGAACACTGAACTGATAAATAAATGTAACCATTGTTGTAAAAGAAACATGGAACACGTTGTTGTAAAAGAAAAGCTGAACTGATAAATAAATGAATGTGTTTTAGTCAGAGGAACACTGAACTGATAAATAAATGTATGCGTTGTAGTAAAAGGATCACTGAACTGAAATATAAATGTCACGATGTTGTAAAAGGAACACTGAACTGATCAATAAATGAATGCGTTTTAGTAAAGGAACACTGAACTGATAAATAAATGTATGCGTTGTAGTAAAAGGAACACTGAACTAAAAAAATAAATGTATGCGTTGCTGTAATTGGAACGAGGAACTGATAAATAAATGTATGTGTTGTTGTAAAAGGAACACTGAACTGATAAATAAATGTATGTGTTGTTGTAAAAGGAACACTGAACTGATAAATAAATGTATGCGTAGTTGTAAAAGGAACACTGAACAGATAAATAAATGTTGCGTTGTTGTAAAAGGAACACTGAACTGTCAAATAAAGGTATGCGTTGTTGTAAAAGTTACACTGAACTGAAAAATAAATGTTGCATTGTCATAAAGAAACACCGAACTGATAAATAAATGCACCGAATGTGTAAAAGGAACACTGAACTGAGAAATAAATGTACACATTGTTGTAAAAGGAACACTGAACTGATAAATAAATGAATGTAAGATGTATGCGTTGTTGTTAAAGGAACACTGAACTGATAAATAAATGTACGCGTTGTTGTAAAAAGAACACTAAACTGATAAATAAATGTAAGCATTGTTGAAAAAGAAGCACTGAACTGATAAAGAAATGTATGCGTTGTAGTAAAAGGAACACTGAACTGAAAAATAAATGTATGCGTTGCTGTAAATGAAACGAGGAACTGATAAATAAATGTATGCGTTGTTGTAAAAGGAACACTAAACTGATAAATAAATGTAAGTATTGTTGTAAAAGAAACACTGAACTGATAAATAAATGTCGCATTGTTGTAATAAGGAACACTGAACTGAAAAATAAATGTTGCGTCGTTGTAAAAGGAACACTGAACTGTCAGATAAATGAATGCGTTGTTGTAAAAGGAACACTGAACTGATAAATAAATGCACCATTGTTGTAAAAAGAACACTGAACTGATATATAAATGTAAGCATTGTTGTAAAAGAAACACTGAACTGATAAAGAAATGTATGCATTGTTGCAAAGGAACACTGAACTGATAAATAAATGTATGCATTGAAGTAAAAGGAACACTGAACTGATAAATAAGTAAACAAGTTGTTGTAAAAGGAACACTGAACTGATAAATAAATGTATGCATTGAAGTAAAAGGAACACTGAACCGATAAATAAATAAACAAGTTGTTGTAAAAGGAACACTGAACTGATAAATAAATGTATGCGTTGTAGTAAAAAGATCACTGAACTAAAAAATAAATGTATGCGTTGTTGTAAAAGAAACAATGAACTGATAAATAAATGTCGCGTTGTTGTAAAAGGAACACTGAACTGAAAAATAAATGTATGCAATGTTGTAAAAGGAACAGTGAACTGAAAAATAAATGTCATGTTGTTGTAAAAGGAACACTGAAATGATAAATAAATGAATGCATTTTAGTCAAAGGAACACTGAACTGATAAAACAATGTATACGTTGTAGTAAAAGGAACTCTGAACTGATAAATAAATGTAAGCATTGTTGTAAAAGAAACACTAAACTGATAAATAAATGTAAGCACTGTTGTAAAAGGAACACTGAACTGATAAATAAATGTATGCGATGTTGTAAAAGGAACACTGAACTGAAAAATAAATGTCACGATGTTGTTAAAGGAACATTGAACTGATAAATAAATGAATGCATTTTAGTCAAAGGAACACTGAACTGATAAATAAATGTATGTGTTGTTGTAAAAGGAACACTGAACTGATAAATAAATGTATGCGTTGTTGTAAAAGGAACACTGAACTGATAAATGAATGTATGTGTTGTTGTAAAAGGAACACTGAACTAAAAAAATAAATGTATGCGTTGTTGTAAAAGGAACACTGAACAGATAAATAAATGTATGTGTTGTTGTAAAAGGAACACTGAACTGATAAATAAATGTATGCATTGTTGTAAAAGGAACACTGAACTGATAAATAAATGTAAGCATTGTTGTAAAAGAAACACTGAACTGATAAATAAATGTAGCGTTGTTGTAAAAGGAACACTGAACAGATAAATGAATGTATGTGTTGTTTTAAAAGGAACACTGAACTGTCAAAGAAATGTATGCGTTGTTGTAAAAGTTACACTGAACTGAAAAATAAATGTTGCGTTGTTGTAAAAGGAACACTGAACTGATTAATAAATGTATGCGTTGTCGTAAAAGAAACACCGAACTGATAAATAAATGCACCGAATGTGTAAAAGGAACACTGAACTGATAAATAAATGTACACATTGTTGTAAAAGGAACACTGAACTGATAAATAAATAAATGTAAGATGTATGCGTTGTTGTTAAAGGAACACTGAACTGATAAATAAATGTACGCGTTGTTGTAAAAAGAACACTAAACTGATAAATAAATGTTAGCATTGTTGAAAAAGAAACATTGAACTGATAAATAAATGTATCCAATGTTGTAAAAGGAACACTGAACTGAAAAATAAATGTCATGTTGTTGTAAAAGGAACACTGAACTGAAAAATAAATGTATGCATTTTAGTCAAAGGAACACTGAACTGATAAAAAAATGTATGCGTTGTAGTTAAAGGAACACTGAACTGAAAAATAAATGTACGCGTTGTTGTAAAAGGAACACTAAAATGATAATTAAATGTAAGCATTGTTGTTAAAGAAATACTGAACTGATAAATAAATGTCGCGTTGTTGTAAAAGGAACACTGAACTGAAAAATAAATGTTGCCTCGTTGTAAAAGGAACACTGAACTGTCAGATAAATGAATGCGTTGTTGTAAAAGGAACACTGAACTGATAAATAAATGCACCATTGTTGTAAAAAGAACACTGAACTGATTAATAAATGTATGCATTGTTGCAAAGGAACACTGAACTGATAAATAAATGTATGCATTGAAGTAAAAGGAACACTGAACTGAAAAATAAATGTTGCGTTGTTGTAAAAGGAACACTGAACTGATTAATAAATGTATGCGTTGTAATAGGAACAATGAACTGATGAATAAATATACACTTTGTTGTAAAAGAAACACTGAACAGATAAATAAATATATGCTTTGTAAAAGGAACACTGAACTGATAAATAAATGCACCGAAGTTGTAAACAGAACACTGAACTGATAAATAAATGTATGCGTTGTAAAAGAAAAATGAACTGATGAATAAATATACACTTTGTTGTAAAAGAAACACTGAACTGATAAATAAATGTATGCGTTGTAAAAGGAACACTGAACTGATAAATAAATGCACGTATTGATGTAAAAGGAACACTGAAATGATAAATAAATGTACGCATTGATGTAAAAGGAACAAGGAACTAATAAATAAATGTACAAGTTTTTGTAAAAGGAACACTGAACTGATAAATAAATGTATGCATTGTTGTAAAAAAACACTGAACTGATTAATAAATGTACACGTTTTTGTAAAAGGAACACTAAACTGATCAATGAATGTACGCGTTGTTGTAAAAGTTACACTAAACTGACAAATAAATGTTGCGTTGTTGTAAAAGGAACACTGAACTGATAAAAAAATGCACCGAATGAGTAAAATGAACACTGAACTGATAAATAAATGTACACATTGTTGTAAAAGGAACACTGAACTGATAAAAAAATGTACGCGTTGTTGTAAAGACAAATGTATGCATTGTTGTAAAAGGAACACTGAACTGATAAATAATTATATGTAAGTTGATGCGTTGTTGTTAAAGGAACACTGAACTGATAAATAAATGTACACATTGTTGCAAAAGGAACACTTAACTGATAAATAAATGTACGCGTTGTTGTAAAAAGAACACTAAACTGATAAATAAATGTTAGCATTGTTGAAAAAGAAACACTGAACTGATAAATAAATGTATGCAATGTTGTAAAAGGAACACTGAACTGATAAATAAATGTCATGTTGTTGTAAAAGGAACACTGAACTGATAAATAAATGAATGCATTTTAGTCAAAGGAACACTGAACGGATAAAGAAATGTATACGTTGTAGTAAAAGGAACACTGAACTGAAAAATAAATGTATGCTTTGCTGTAAATGGAACGAGGAACTGATAAATAAATGTATGCGTTGTTGTAAAAGGAACACTGAATTGATAAATAAATGTAAGCATTGTTGTAAAAGAAACACTGAACTGATGAATAAATGTTGCGTTGTTGTAAAAGGAACACTGAACTGAAAAATAAATGTTGCGTCATTGTAAAAGGAACACTGAACTGTCAAATAAATGAATGCGTTGTTGTAAAAGGAACACTGAAGTGATAAATAAATGCACCATTGTTGTAAAAAGAACACTGAACTGATATATAAATGTAAGCATTGTTGTAAAAGGAACACTGAACTGATAAAGAAATGTATGCATTGTTGCAAAGGAACACTGAACTGATAAATAAATGTATGCATTGAAGTAAAAGGAACACTGAACCGATAAATAAATAAACAAGTTGTTGTAAAAGGAACACTGAACTGATAAATAAATGTATGTGTTATAGTAAAAGGATCACTGAACTAAAAAATAAATGTATGCGTTGCTGTAATTGGAATGAGGAACTGATAAATAAATGTATGCGTTGTTGTAAAAGGAACACTGAACTGAAAAATAAATGTAAGCATTGTTGTAAAAGAAACACTGAACTGATAAATAAATGTCGCGTTGTTGTAAAAGGAACACTGAACTGAAAAATAAAGGTATGCGATGTTGTAAAAGGAACAGTGAACTGAAAAATAAATGTCATGTTGTTGTAAAAGGAACACTGAACTGATAAATAAATGAATGCATTTTAGTCAAAGGAACACTGAACTGATAAAACAATGTATGCGTTGTAGTAAAAGGAACACTGAACTGATAAATAAATGTAAGCATTGTTGTAAAAGAAACACTGAACTGATAAATAAATGTCGCGTTGTTGTAAAAGGAACACTGAACCGAAAAATAAATTTTGCGTTGTTGTAAAAGGAACACTGAACTGTCAAATAAATGAATGCGTTGGTGTAATAGAAACACTGAACTGATAAATAAATGCACCATTGTTGTAAAAAGAACACTGAACTGATATATAAATGTAAGCATTGTTGTTAAAGGAACACTGAACTGATAAATAAATGTATGCATTGTTGCAAAGGAACACTGAACTGATAAATAAATGTATGTGTTGTAGTAAAAGGAACACTGAACCGATAAATAAGTAAACAAGTTGTTGTAAAAGGAACACTGAACTGATAAATAAATGTATGTGTTATAGTAAAAGGATCACTGAACTGATAAATAAATAAACAAGTTGTTGTAAAAGGAACACTGAACTGATATATAAATGTAAGCATTGTTGTAAAAGGAACACTGAACTGATAAATAAATGTATGCATTGTTGCAAAGGAACACTGAACTGATAAATAAATGTATGCATTGAAGTAAAAGGAACACTGAACCGATAAATAAGTAAACAAGTTGTTGTAAAAGGAACACTGAACTGATAAATAAATGTATGTGTTATAGTAAAAGGATCACTGAACTGATAAATAAATAAACAAGTTGTTGTAAAAGGAACACTGAACTGATAAATAAATGTATGCGTTGTAGTAAAAGGATCATTGAACTGAAATATAAATGTCACGATGTTGTAAAAGGAACACTGAACTGATCAATAAATGAATGCGTTTTAGTCAAAGGAACACTGAACTGATAAATAAATGTACGCGTTGTAGTAAAAGGAACACTGAACTAAAAAAATAAATGTATGCGTTGCTGTAATTGGAACGAGGAACTGATAAATAAATGTATGTGTTGTTGTAAAAGGAACACTGAACTGATAAATAAATGTAAGCATTGTTGTAAAAGGAACACTGAACTGATAAATAAATGTATGTGTTGTAGTAAAAGGAACACTGAACTGATAAATAAATGTATGTGTTGTTGTAAAAGGAACACTGAACTGATAAATAAATGTATGTGTTGTTGTAAAAGGAACACTGAACAGATAAATAAATGTATGCATTGTTGTAAAAGGAACACTGAACTGATAAATAAATGTAGCGTTGTTGTAAAAGGAACATGGAACAGATAAATAAATGTATGTGTTGTTGTAAAAGGAACACTGAACTGATAAATAAATGTATGCGTAGTTGTAAAAGGAACACTGAACAGATAAAAAAATGTTGCGTTGTTGTAAAAGGAACACTGAACTGTCAAATAAAGGTATGCATTGTTGTAAAAGTTACACTGAACTGAAAAATAAATGTTGCGTTGTCATAAAGAAACACCAAACTGATAAATAAATGCACCGAATGTGTAAACGGAACACTGAACTGAGAAATAAATGTACACATTGTTGTAAAAGGAACACTGAACTGATAAATAAATGAATGTAAGATGTATGCGTTGTTGTTAAAGGAACACTGAACTGATAAATAAATGTACGCGTTGTTGTAAAAAGAACACTAAACTGATAAATAAATGTTAGCATTGTTGAAAAAGAAACACTGAACTGATAAAGAAATGTATGCGTTGTAGTAAAAGGAACACTGAACTGAAAAATAAATGTATGCGTTGCTGTAAATGAAACGAGGAACTGATGAATAAATGTATGCGTTGTTGTAAAAGGAACACTAAACTGATAAATAAATGTAAGCATTGTTGTAAAAGAAACACTGAACTGATAAATAAATGTCGCATTGTTGTAATAAGGAACACTGAACTGAAAAATAAATGTTGCGTCGTTGTAAAAGGAACACTGAACTGTCAGATAAATGAATGCGTTGTTGTAAAAGGAACACTGAACTGATAAATAAATGCACCATTGTTGTAAAAAGAACACTGAACTGATATATAAATGTAAGCATTGTTGTAAAAGAAACACTGAACTGATAAAGAAATGTATGCATTGTTGCAAAGGAACACTGAACTGATAAATAAATGTATGCATTGAAGTAAAAGGAACACTGAACTGATAAATAAGTAAACAAGTTAGTGTAAAAGGAACACTGAACTGATAAATAAATGTATGTGTTATAGTAAAAGGAACACTGAACCGATAAATAAATAAACAAGTTGTTGTAAAAGGAACACTGAACTGATAAATAAATGTATGCGTTGTAGTAAAAAGATCACTGAACTAAAAAATAAATGTATGCGTTGTTGTAAAAGAAACAATGAACTGATAAATAAATGTCGCGTTGTTGTACAAGGAACACTGAACTGAAAAATAAATGTATGCAATGTTGTAAAAGGAACAGTGAACTGAAAAATAAATGTCATGTTGTTGTAAAAGGAACACTGAACTGATAAATAAATGAATGCATTTTAGTCAAAGGAACACTGAACTGATAAAACAATGTATGCGTTGTAGTAAAAGGAACACTGAACTGATAAATAAATGTAAGCATTGTTGTAAAAGAAACACTAAACTGATAAATAAATGTATGCAATGTTGTAAAAGGAACACTGAACTGAAAAATAAATGTCACGATGATGTTAAAGGAACACTGAACTGATAAATAAATGAATGCGTTTTAGTCAAAGGAACACTGAACTGATAAATAAATGTATGTGTTGTTGTAAAAGGAACACTGAACTGATAAATGAATGTATGTGTTGTTGTAAAAGGAACACTGAACTGATAAATAAATGTATGCGTTGTTGTAAAAGGAACACTGAACAGATAAATAAATGTATGTGTTGTTGTAAAAGGAACACTGAACTGATAAATAAATGTATGCATTGTTGTAAAAGGAACACTGAACTGATAAATAAATGTAAGCATTGTTGTAAAAGAAACACTGAACTGATAAATAAATGTAGCGTTGTTGTAAAAGGAACACGGAACAGATAAATAAATGTATGTGTTGTTGTAAAAGGAACACTGAACTGTCAAAGAAATGTATGCGTTGTTGTAAAAGTTACACTGAACTGAAAAATAAATGTTGCGTTGTTGTAAAAGGAACACTGAACTGATTAATAAATGTATGCGTTGTCGTAAAAGAAACACCGAACTGATAAATAAATGCACCGAATGTGTAAAAGGAACACTGAACTGATAAATAAATGTACACATTGTTGTAAAAGGAACACTGAACTGATAAATAAATAAATGTAAGATGTATGCGTTGTTGTTAAAGGAACACTGAACTGATAAATAAATGTACGCGTTGTTGTAAAAAGAACACTAAACTGATAAATAAATGTTAGCATTGTTGAAAAAGAAACACTGAACTGATAAATAAATGTATGCAATGTTGTAAAAGGAACACTGAACTGAAAAATAAATGTCATGTTGTTGTAAAAGGAACACTGAACTGAAAAATAAATGTATGCATTTTAGTCAAAGGAACACTGAACTGATAAAAAAATGTATGCGTTGTAGTAAAAGGAACACTGAACTGAAAAATAAATGTACGCGTTGTTGTAAAAGGAACACTAAAATGATAATTAAATGTAAGCATTGTTGTAAAAGAAATACTGAACTGATAAATAAATGTCGCGTTGTTGTAAAAGGAACACTGAACTGAAAAATAAATGTTGCCTCGTTGTAAAAGGAACACTGAACTGTCAGATAAATGAATGCGTTGTTGTAAAAGGAACACTGAACTGATATATAAATGTAAGCATTGTTGTAAAAGGAACACTGAACTGATTAATAAATGTATGCATTGTTGCAAAGGAACACTGAACTGATAAATAAATGTATGCATTGAAGTAAAAGGAACACTGAACTGAAAAATAAATGTTGCGTTGTTGTAAAAGGAACACTGAACTGATTAATAAATGTATGCGTTGTAATAGGAACAATGAACTGATGAATAAATATACACTTTGTTGTAAAAGAAACACTGAACTGATAAATGAATATATGCTTTGTAAAAGGAACACTGAACTGATAAATAAATGCACTGAAGTTGTAAACAGAACACTGAACTGATAAATAAATGTATGCGTTGTAAAAGAAAAATGAACTGATGAATAAATATACACTTTGTTGTAAAAGAAACACTGAACTGATAAATAAATGTATGCGTTGTAAAAGGAACACTGAACTGATAAATAAATGCACATATTGTTGTAAAAGGAACACTGAAATGATAAATAAATGTACGCATTGATGTAAAAGGAACAAGGAACTAATAAATAAATGTACAAGTTTTTGTAAAAGGAACACTGAACTGATAAATAAATGTATGCATTGTTGTAAAAAAACACTGAACTGATTAATAAATGTACACGTTTTTGTAAAAGGAACACTAAACTGATCAATGAATGTACGCGTTGTTGTAAAAGTTACACTAAACTGAAAAATAAATGTTGCGTTGTTGTAAAAGGAACACTGAACTGATAAAAAAATGCACCGAATGAGTAAAATGAACACTGAACTGATAAATAAATGTACACATTGTTGTAAAAGGAACACTGAACTGATAAAAAAATGTACGCGTTGTTGAAAAGACAAATGTATGCATTGTTGTAAAAGGAACACTGAACTGATAAATAATTATATGTAAGTTGATGCGTTGTTGTTAAAGGAACACTGAACTGATAAATAAATGTACACATTGTTGCAAAAGGAACACTTAACTGATAAATAAATGTACGCGTTGTTGTAAAAAGAACACTAAACTGATAAATAAATGTTAGCATTGTTGAAAAAGAAACACTGAACTGATAAATAAATGTATGCAATGTTGTAAAAGGAACACTGAACTGATAAATAAATGTCATGTTGTTGTAAAAGGAACACTGAACTGATAAATAAATGAATGCATTTTAGTCAAAGGAACACTGAACGGATAAAGAAATGTATACGTTGTAGTAAAAGGAACACTGAACTGAAAAATAAATGTATGCTTTGCTGTAAATGGAACGAGGAACTGATAAATAAATGTATGCGTTGTTGTAAAAGGAACACTGAATTGATAAATAAATGTAAGCATTGTTGTAAAAGAAACACTGAACTGATGAATAAATGTTGCGTTGTTGTAAAAGGAACACTGAACTGAAAAATAAATGTTGCGTCATTGTAAAAGGAACACTGAACTGTCAAATAAATGAATGCGTTGTTGTAAAAGGAACACTGAAGTGATAAATAAATGCACCATTGTTGTAAAAAGAACACTGAACTGATAAAGAAATGTATGCATTGTTGCAAAGGAACACTGAACTGATAAATAAATGTATGCATTGAAGTAAAAGGAACACTGAACCGATAAATAAATAAACAAGTTGTTGTAAAAGGAACACTGAACTGATAAATAAATGTATGTGTTATAGTAAAAGGATCACTGAACTAAAAAATAAATGTATGCGTTGCTGTAATTGGAATGAGGAACTGATAAATAAATGTATGCGTTGTTGTAAAAGGAACACTGAACTGAAAAATAAATGTAAGCATTGTTGTAAAAGAAACACTGAACTGATAAATAAATGAATGCATTTTAGTCAAAGGAACACTGAACTGATAAAACAATGTATGCGTTGTAGTAAAAGGAACACTGAACTGATAAATAAATGTAAGCATTGTTGTAAAAGAAACACTGAACTGATAAATAAATGTCGCGTTGTTGTAAAAGGAACACTGAACCGAAAAATAAATTTTGGGTTGTTGTAAAAGGAACACTGAACTGTCAAATAAATGAATGCGTTGTTGTAATAGAAACACTGAACTGATAAATAAATGCACCATTGTTGTAAAAAGAACACTGAACTGATATATAAATGTAAGCATTGTTGTTAAAGGAACACTGAACTGATAAATAAATGTATGCATTGTTGCAAAGGAACACTGAACTGATAAATAAATGTATGCATTGAAGTAAAAGGAACACTGAACCGATAAATAAGTAAACAAGTTGTTAAAGGAACACTGAACTGATAAATAAATAAACAAGTTGTTGTAAAAGGAACACTGAACAGATAAATAAATGTATGCGTTGTTGTAAAAGGAACACTGAACTGATAAATAAATGTACGCCTTAATGTAAAAATAAATGTACGCGTTGATCTTAAAGGAACTCTGAACTGATAAATAAATGTACACCTTATTGTAAAAGGAACACTGAACTGATAAAAGATGTATGCGTTGTAGTAAAAGGATCACTGAACTGAAAAAAAAATGTATGCGTTGCTGTAATTGGAACACAGAACAGATAAATAAATGTATGCGTTGTTGTTAAAGGAACACTGAACTGATAAATAAATGTATACCTTATTGTAAAAGGAACACTGAACTGATAAAAGATGTATGCGTTGTTGTTAAAGGAACACTGAACTGATAAATAAATGTACACATTGTTACATAAGGAACACTGAACTCATAAATAAATGTACGCGTTGTTGTAAAAAGAACACTAAACTGATAAATAGATGTAAGCATTGTTGTAAAAGGAACACTAAACTGATAAATAAATGTATGCGATGTTGTAAAAGGAACACTGAACTGATAAAAGATGTATGCGTTGTTAAAGGAACACTGAACTGATAAATAAATGTACACATTGTTGCATAAGGAACACTGTACTGATAAATAGATGTACGCGTTTTAGTCAAAGGAACACTGAACTGATAAATAAATGTATGCGTTGTAGAAAAAGGAACACTGAACTGAAAAATAAATGTATTGGTTGCTGTAATTGGAATGAGGAACTGATAAATAAATGTATGCGTTGTTGTTAAAGGAACAATGAACTGATAAATAAATGTATGCGTTGTTGTAAAAGGAACACTGAACAGATAAATAAATGTATGTGTTGTTGTAAAAGGAACACTGAACTGATAAATAAATGCCTGCATTGTTGTAAAAGGAACACTGAACTGATAAATAAATGTAAGCATTGTTGTAAAAGAAACACTGAACTGATAAATAAATGTAGCGTTGTTGTAAAAGGAACACTGAACTGAAAAATAAATGTTGCTTTGTCGTAAAAGGAACACTGAACTGTCAAATAAATGTATACGTTGTTGTAAAAGTTACACTGAACTGAAAAAAAAAGTTGCAATGTCGTAAAAGAAACACTGAACTGATAAATAAATGCACCGAAGTTGTGAAAGGAACACTGAACTGATAAATAAATGTACACATTGTTGTAAAAAGAACACTGAACTGATAAAAAATGTACGCCTTGTTGTAAAGACAAATGTATGCATTGTTGTAATGATAAATGTATGCATTGTTGTAAAAGGAACACTGAACTGATAAATAAATGTACGGGTTGTTGTAAAAGGAACACTGAACTGATAAAAAAAAATTCATGCGTTGTTGTAGAGACAAATGTATGCATTGTTGAAAAAGGAACACTGAACTGATAAATAAATGTACGCATTGTTGTTAAAGGAACACTGAACTGATAAATAAATGCACCATTGTTGTAAAAGGAACACTGAACTGATATTTAAATGTAAGCATTGTTGTAAAACGAACACTGAACTGATAAATAAATGTATGCATTGTTGCAAAGGAACACTGAACTGATAACTAAATGTATGCATTGAAGTAAAAGGAACACTGAACTGATAAATAAGTAAACAAGTTGTTGTAAAAGGAACACTGAACTGATAAATAAATGTATGCGTTGTTGTAAAAGGAACACTGAACAGATAAATAAATGTATGTGTTGTTGTAAAAGGAACACTGAACTGATAAATAAATGTACCCGTTGTTGGAAAAGAAACATTGAAGTGATAAAAAATGTACGCATTGGTGCAAAAGGAACACTAAACTGATAAAAAAATGTATGCGTTTTAGTAAAAGGAACACTGAATTGATAAATAAATGCATGTGTTGTTGTAAAAGGAACACTGAAATGATAAATAAATGTATGCGTTGTTGTAAAAGGAACACTGAACTGATAAATAAATGTACACATTGTTGTAAAAAAACACTGAACTGATTAATAAATGTACGCGTTTTTGTAAAAGGAACACTGAACTGATAAATGAATGTACGCGTTGTTGTAAAAGGAACACTGAACGGAAAATTAAATGGACACATTGTGGAAAAAGGAACACTGAACTGATAGATAAATGTATGCATTTTAGTAAAAGGAATACTGAACTGATAAATAAATGTTTGCTTTGTTGTTAAAAGCAACACTGAACTGATAAATAAATTTACGCATTGTTGTGAAAGGAAAACTGAAATGATAAATAAATGTATGCATTGTTGTAAAAAAGGAACACTGAACTGATAAATAAATGTCGCATTGTTGTAAAAGGAACACTGAACAGATAAATAAATGTACACGTTGTTGTAAAAGGAACACTGAACTGATAAATAATTGTAAGCATTGTTGTAAAAGAAACATGGAACTTGTTGTTGTAAAAGAACACTGAACTGATAAATAAATAAATGCGTTTTAGTCAAAGGAACTCTGAACTGATAAATAAATGTCTGTGTTATAGTAAAAGGAACACTGAACTGAAAAATAAATGTATGCATTGCTGTAATTGGAACGAGGAACTGATTAAGAAATGTACGCGTTGTTGTAAAAGGAACACTGAACAGATAAATAAATGTATGTGTTGTTGTAAAAGGAACACTGAACTGATAAATAAATGTATGCGCTGTTGTAAAAGGAACACTGAACTGATAAATAAATGTATGCACTGTTGTAAAAGGAACACTGAACTGATAAATAAATGTATGTGTTGTTGTAAAAGGAACACTGAACTGATAAATAAATGTATGCATTGTTGTAAAAGGAACACTGAACTGATAAATAAATGTATGTGTTGTTGTTAAAGGAACACTGAACAGATAAATAAATTTACGCTTTGTTGTTAAAAGGATCACTGAAGTAGTATATATATGTATATCATAGATGAATAATGTACTTAAGTTTATTTTGTTTGTAGGGATTTTTTTAAAGTATATGACAGGATGATGATGGAAAGGAGTTTGACCTGCAGAGATAATTATCCAATGTATGATTATTAATAGAAACAGTTGAGCCTCACCATCTATACGGAACAGTCCGCTGTCTTCGGAACTGGATGTACGCCGGCCTGAGGGTGTCCCTTCAAGGAGCTGTATGGAGTTGGCAGCGAAGTACAGAATGGGTTCAGGATGTCTTAACGGTAATTGTAAGTACATTGGGTGTTACAACTGATCAAGACTAGACAAGTTTTACATCATTGATTAATAATATACATAAGTTTATTTTGTTTGTAGGGAAATATTTCTCTTTGAGTCTATAACAGGAAGATGGTTAGGAGTTGGACCTTCAGAGACACTCATCCAATGTATGATTATTGATAGAAGCAGTTGAGCCCCACCATCTATACGGAACAGTCCGCTGTCTTCGGAACTGGATGTACGCCGGCCTGAGGGTGTCCCTTCGGGGAGCTGTATGGAGTTGGCAGCGAAGTACAGAATGGGTTCAGGATGTCTAAAAGGTAATTGTAAGTACATTGGGTGTTGCAACTATTCAAGACAAGACAAGATTTACATCATTGATTAATAATATACATGAGTTTATTTTGTTTGCAGGGAAAATATTTCATTTTGAGTTTTTTACAGGAAGATGGAAAGGAGTTGGACCTGCAGAGACACTTATTGATAGAAGCAGTTGAGCCTCACCTTCTTACTGGATGTCTAACAAGATAATAATTAACATGTCTTTTTAATTCTTTCAGCCTTTCTTTTATTTACCCCATTTACATTTTTGAAATTTGTGGGTTGATTATAACATAGTAATTTAGTGTAGTTTAATAGTTCTTGTTTACTAGTACTGTTTAATTTAATACTAACAATAGGAACATGTATTCATTTTTATGGGTATGCTGGTATACTATAATTCGACGGCTAAACAAAAACCTGTTGCAACTATCATTATATTCAGATGGAGTTACGATAGTGTTTTGTTTAACCCTCGACATGTATTATACCTCAGGGACTTGGACGACCCTGCCTTGCATAGTCTTACACTGTCTTGTGGATCATGTACATGTATTATTTATAGTTTTTTAACTACATATATACAAAATGAGCTTTTGTTTATAACAGGGTTTTTATACTTACATGTCTTTTTTGTATTTGATTATTAAATTTAAAAAAAACAGAACATCTAGTAAAAAAAACACTATACACATACATAAATGTATGCATTATTGCAAAAGAAACACTAAACTGATAAATAAAACACTAAACTAATAAAGAAATGTAGGCGATGTTGTAAAAGGAACATAGAAATGATAAATAAATGTACTGAAGTTGTAAAAGGAACACTGGACTGATATATTAATGTATGCATTGTTGTAAAAGGAACACTGAACTGATAAATAAATGACACTTTGTTGTAAAAGGAGCACTGAACTGATAAATAAATGTACACGTTGTTGTAAAAGGAACACTAAACTGATAAATAAATGCACCAAAATTGTAAAAGGAACACTGGACTGATATATTAATGCATGCATTGTTGTAAAAGGAACACTGAACTGATAAATAAATGTACGCATTGGTGCTAAAGGAACACTAAACTGATAAATAAATGTATGCATTGTAAAAGAAACACTGAACTGATAAATAAATGTATCCGTTGTAGTAAAAGGAACACTAAACTGATAAATAAATGTACATTTTGTTGTAAAAGGAACACTAAACTGATAAATAAATGTGCACATTGTTGTAAAAGGAACACTGAACTCATAAATAATGTACATGTTGTTGTTAAAGGAACACTGAACTGATAAATGAGGTATCAATGTTGTAAAAGGAACACTGAACTGATAAATGCAATCGTTTGTGTAAAAGAAAAACTGAACAGATAAATAAATGTGCGCATTGTTGTAAAAGGAACACTGAACGGATAAATAAATGTACGCATTGTTGTAAAAGGAACACTGAACGGATAAATAAATGTACGCGTTATTGTAATAGGAACACTGAATTGATGAATAAATGTACGTTTTGTTGTAAAAGGAACACTGAACTGATAAATAAATGCACCAAAGTTGTAAAAGGAACACTGAACTGATAAATAAATGCACCTAAATTGTAAAAGGAACACTGAACTGATAAATTAATGTACGCATTGTTGAAAAAGGAACACTGAACTGATAAATTAATGTACGTATTGTTGAAAAAGGAACACTGAACTGATAAATTAATGTACGCATTGTTGAAAAAGGAACACTGAACTGATCAATTAATGTACGCATTGTTGAAAAAAGAAACACTGAACTGATAAATTAATGTACGCATTGTTGAAAAAGGAACACTGAACTGCTAAATTACTGTACGCATTGTTGAAAAAGGAACACTGAACTGATAAATTAATGTACGCATTGTTGAAAAAAGAACACTGAACTGATAAATAAATGCACCGAAGTTTTTTAAGAGAACACTGAACTGATAAATAAATGTACAATTTGTTGTAAAAGGAACACTAAACTGATAAATCAATGTACGCGTTGTTGTAATAGGAACACTGAACTGATAAATTAATGTACGCATTGTTGAAAAAGGAACACTGAACTGATAAATTAATGTACGTATTGTTGAAAAAGGAACACTGAACTGATAAATTAATGTACGCATTGTTGAAAAAGGAACACTGAACTGATAAATTAATGTACGCATTGTTGAAAAAGGAACACTGAACTGATAAATAAATGAATGTGTTGCTGTAAAAGGAACACTGAACTAATAAATAAATGTCGCATTGTTGTATAAGGAACACTGAACTCATAAATAAATGTATGCGTTGTTGTAAAAGGAACACTGAACTGATAAATAAATGTACGCATTGTTGTAAAAGGTACTATGAACTGATAAATAAATGCACATGTGTTGTAAAAGGAACACTGAACTGATAAATAAATGCACATGTGTTGTAAAAGGAACACTGAACTGATAAATAAATGCACTGAAGTTTTTAAAGGAACACTGAACTGATAAATAAATGTACAATTTGTTGTAAAAGGAACACTGAACGGATAAATAAATGTACGCGTTGTTGTAATAGGAACACTGAACTGATAAATAAATGTACGGGTTGTTGTAAAAGGAACACTGAACTGATAAATAAATGCACCAAAGTTGTAAAAGGAACACTGAACTGATAAAAAAATGCACCTAAGTTGTAAAAGGAACACTGAACTGATAAATTAATGTACGCATTCTTGAAAAAGGAACACTGAACTGATAAATTAATGTATGCATTGTTGAAAAAGGAACACTAAACTGATAAATTAATGTAGGCATTGTTGAAAAAGGAACACTGAACTGATAAATTAATGTACGCATTGTTGAAAAAAGAAACACTGAACTGATCAATTAATGTATGCATTGTTGAAAAAGGAACACTGAACTGATAAATTAATGTACGCATTGTTGAAAAAGGAACACTGAACTGATAAATTAATGTACGCATTGTTGAAAAAGGAACACTGAACTGATAAATAAATGCACCTAAGTTGTAAAAGGAACACTGAACTGAAAAATAATTGCTCCTAAGGTGTAAAAGTAACACTGAAATGATAAATAAATGTACGCGTTGTTGTAAAAGGAACAAGGAATTAATAAATAAATGTACTAGTTTTTGTAAAAGGAACACTGAACTGATAAATAAATGTACGCATTGTTGTAAAAAAACACTGAACTGATTAATAAATGAACGCGTTTTTGAAAAAGGAACACTGAACTGATAAATGAATGTACCCGTTGTTGTAAAAGAAACACTGAACGGAAAATTAAATGGACACATTGTGGAAACAGGAACACTGAACTGATAGATAAATGTATGCATTTTAGTAAAAGGAACACTGAACTGATAAATAAATTTACGCATAGTTGTAAAAGGAACACTGAACTGATAAATTAATGTACGCATTGTTAAAAAAGGAAAACTGAACTAATAAATAAATGTACACATTGTTGCAAAAGGAACACTGAACTGATAAATAAATGTACGCATTGTTGTAAAAGGAAAACAGAACTGATAAATAAATGTACACATAGTTGCAAAAGGAACACTGAACTGATAAATTAATGTACGTGTTGTTGTAAAAGGAACACTGAACTGATAAATAAATGTATGCGTTGTTGCAAAAGGAACAC
The DNA here is from genome assembly GCA_025267735.1 of Mactra quadrangularis. Taxonomy (NCBI): domain Eukaryota; kingdom Metazoa; phylum Mollusca; class Bivalvia; order Venerida; family Mactridae; genus Mactra; species Mactra quadrangularis. The sequence continues at coordinate 20,943,871 of CM046299.1, forward strand.
TGAACTGATAAATAAATGTACATGTTGTTCTAAAAGGAAAACAGAACTGATAAATAAATGTACACATAGTTGCAAAAGGAACACTGAACTGATAAATTAATGTATGTGTTGTTGTAAAAGAAACACTGAACTGATAAATAAATGTATCCGTTGTAGTAAAAGGAACACTAAACTGATAAATAAATGTACATTTTGTTGTAAAAGGAACACTAAACTGATAATAAAATGTGCACATTGTTGTAAAAGGAACACTGAACTCATAAATAATGTACATGTTGTTGTTAAAGGAACACTGAACTGATAAATGAGGTATCAATGTTGTAAAAGGAACACTGAACTGATAAATGCAATCGTTTTTGTAAAAGAAAAACTGAACAGATAAATAAATGTGCGCATTGTTGTAAAAGGAACACTGAACGGATAAATAAATGTACGCATTGTTGTAAAAGGAACACTGAACGGATAAATAAATGTACGCGTTATTGTAATAGGAACACTGAATTGATGAATAAATGTACGTGTTGTTGTAAAAGGAACACTGAACTGATAAATAAATGCACCAAAGTTGTAAAAGAAACACTGAACTGATAAATAAATGCACCTAAGTTGTAAAAGAAACACTGAACTGATAAATTAATGTACGCATTATTGAAAAAGGAACACTGAACTGATAAATTAATGTACGTATTGTTGAAAAAGGAACACTGAACTGATCAATTAATGTACGCATTGTTGAAAAAGGAACACTGAACTGATCAATTAATGTACGCATTGTTGAAAAAAGAAACACTGAACTGATAAATTAATGTACGCATTGTTGAAAAAGGAACACTGAACTGCTAAATTACTGTACGCTTTGTTGAAAAAGGAACACTGAACTAATAAATTAATGTACGCATTGTTGAAAAAGGAACACTGAAATGATAAATAAATGCACCGAAGTTTTTTAAGAGAACACTGAACTGATAAATAAATGTACAATTTGTTGTAAAAGGAACACTGAACGGATAAATCAATGTACGCGTTGTTGTAATAGGAACACTGAACTGATAAATAAATGTATGCTCTGTTGTTAAAGGAACACTGAACTAATAAATAAATGTACGCATTGTTGAAAAAGGAACACTGAACTGATAAATTAATGTACGCATTGTTGAAAAAGGAACACTGAACTGATAAATAAATGAATGTGTTGCTGTAAAAGGAACACTGAACTAATAAATAAATGTCGCATCGTTGTAAAAGGAACACTGAACTCATAAATAAAGGTATGCGTTGTTGTAAAAGGAACACTGAACTGATAAAAAAATGTAAGCATTGTTGTAAAAGGTACTATGAACTGATAAATAAATGCACATGTGTTGTAAAAGGAACACTGAACTCATAAATAAATGCACATGTGTTGTAAAAAGAACACTGAACTGATAAATAAATGCTCCAAAGTTTTTAAAGGAACACTGAACTGATAAATAAATGTACAATTTGTTGTAAAAGGAACACTGAACTGTTAAATAAATGCACACATTGTTGTAAAAGGAACACTGAACTGTTAAATAAATGCACACATTGTTGTAAAAGGAACACTGAACTGAAAAATAAATGCACCTAAGTTGTAAAAGGAACACTGAACTGATAAATAAATGTACGCGATGTTGTAAGAGGAACACTGAACTGATAAATTAATGTACGCATTGTTGAAAAAGGAACACTGAACTGATAAATTAATGTACGCATTGTTGAAAAAGGAACACTGAACTGATCAATTAATGTACGCATGGTTGAAAAAGGAACACTGAACTGATAAATTAATGTACGCATTGTTGAAAAAGGAACACTGAACTGATAAATAAATGCACCTAAATTGTAAAAGGAACACTGAACTGAAAAATAAATGCACCTAAGTTGTAAAAGGAACCCTGAACTGATTAATTAATGTACGCATTGTTGAAAAAGGAACACTGAACTGATAAATTAATGTACGCATTGTAGAAAAAGGAACACTGAACTGATAAATAAATGCACTGAAGTTTTTTAAGGGAACACTGAACTGATAAATAAATGTACAATTTGTTGTAAAAGGAACACTGAACTGATAAATTAATGTATGCATTGTTGAAAAAGGAACACTGAACTGATAAATTAATGTACGCATTGTTGAAAAAGGAACACTGAACTGATCAATTAATGTACGCATTGTTGAAAAAAGAAACACTGAACTGATAAATTAATGTACGCATTGTTGAAAAAGGAACACTGAACTGCTAAATTAATGTACGCATTGTTGAAAAAGGAACACTGAACTGATAAATTAATGTACGCATTGTTGAAAAAGGAACACTGAACTGATAAATAAATGTACAATTTGTTGTAAAAGGAACACTGAACTAATAAATCAATGTACGCGTTGTTGTAATAGGAACACTGAACTGATAAATAAATGTATGCGTTGTTGTAAAAGGAACACTGAACTGATAAATAAATGCACCAAAGTTGTAAAAGGAACACTAAACTGATAATTAATGTACGCATTGTTGAAAAAGGAACACTGAACTGATAAATAAATGAATGTGTTGCTGTAAAAGGAACACTGAACTAATAAATAAATGTCGCATTGTTGTATAAGGAACACTGAACTCATAAATAAATGTATGCGTTGTTGTAAAAGGAACACTGAACTGATAAATAAATGTACGCATTGTTGTAAAAGGTACTATGAACTGATAAATAAATGCACATGTGTTGTAAAAGGAACACTGAACTGATAAATAAATGCACATGTGTTGTAAAAGGAACACTGAACTGATAAATAAATGCACCGAAGTTTTTAAAAGAACACTGAACTGATAAATAAATGTACAATTTGTTGTAAAAGGAACACTGAACGGATAAATAAATGTACGCGTTGTTGTAATAGGAACAATGAACTGATAAATAAATGTACAGGTTGTTGTAAAAGGAACACTGAACTGATAAATAAATGCACCAAAGTTGTAAAAGGAACACTGAACTGATAAAAAAATGCACCTAAGTTGTAAAAGGAACACTGAACTGATAAATTAATGTACGCATTCTTGAAAAAGGAACACTGAACTGATAAATTAATGTATGCATTGTTGAAAAAGGAACACTAAACTGATAAATTAATGTAGGCATTGTTGAAAAAGGAACACTGAACTGATAAATTAATGTACGCATTGTTGAAAAAAGAAACACTGAACTGATAAATTAATGTAAGCATTGTTGAAAAAGGAACACTGAACTGATAAATTAATGTACGCATTGTTGAAAAAGGAACACTGAACTGATAAATAAATGCACCTAAGTTGTAAAAGGAACACTGAACTGAAAAATAATTGCTCCTAAGTTGTAAAAGTAACACTGAAATGATAAATAAATGTACGCATTGTTGTAAAAGGAACAAGGAATTAATAAAGAAATGTACTAGTTTTAGTAAAAGGAACACTGAACTGATAAATAAATGTACGCATTGTTGTAAAATACACTGAACTGATTAATAAATGAACGCATTTTTGTAAAAGGAACACTGAATTGATAAATGAATGTACCCGTTGTTGTAAAAGAAACACTGAACGGAAAATTAAATGGACACATTGTGGAAACAGGAACACTGAACTGATAGATAAATGTATGCATTTTAGTAAAAGGAACACTGAACTGATAAATAAATTTACGCATTGTTGAAAAAGAAACACTGAACTGATAAATAAATGTACGCATTGTTAAAAAAGGAAAACTGAACTAATAAATAAATGTACACATTGTTGCAAAAGGAACACTGAACTGATAAATAAATGTACGCATTGTTGTAAAAGGAAAACAGAACTGATAAATAAATGTACACATAGTTGCAAAAGGAACACTGAACTGATAAATTAATGTACGCGTTGTTGTAAAAGGAACACTGAACTGATAAATAAATGTATGCGTTGTTGCAAAAGGAACACTAAACTGATAAATAAATGTATGCGTTGTTGCAAAAGGAACACTGAACTGATAAATAAATGTACATGTTGTTCTAAAAGGAACACTGAACTGATAAATAAATGTATGCATTGTTGCAAAAGGAACACTGAAGTGATAAATAAAAGTATGCATTGTTGTAAAAGGAACACTGAACTGATATATAAATGTAAGTGTTGTCGTAAAAAAATACTGAACTGTTAAATAAATGTACGCGTTGTTGTTAAAGGAACACTGAACTGATAAATTAATGTACGCATAGTTGAAAAAGGAACATTGAACTGATAAATTAATGTACGCATTGTTGAAAAAGAAACACTGAACTGAAAAATAAATGCACCTAAATTGTAAAAGGAAACCTGAACTGATCAATAAATGTTTGTGATGTTGTAAAAAAAACACTGAACTGATAAATAAATTTACCCATTGTTGTAAAAGGAACACTGAACTGATAAATAAATGAATGTGTTGCTGTACAAGGAACACTAAACTAATAAATAAATGTCGCATTGTTGTATAAGGAACACTGAACTCATAAATAAATGTATGCGTTGTTGTAAAAGGAACACTGAACTGATAAATAAATGGATGCATTGTTGTAAAAGGTACTTTGAACTGATAAATAAATGCACATGTGTTGTAAAAGCAACACTGAACTGATAAATAAATGCACATGTGTTGTAAAAGGAACACTGAACTGATAAATTAATGTACGCATTCTTGAAAAAGGAACACTGAACTGATAAATTAATGTACGCTTTCTTGAAAAAGGAACACTGAACTAATAAATTAATGTATGCATTGTTGAAAAAGGAACACTAAACTGATAAATTAATGTACGCATTGTTGTAAAAGGAACACTGAACTGATAAATAAATGCACCAAAGTTGTAAAAGGAACACTGAACTGATAAAAAAATGGATGCATTGTTGTAAAAGGTACTTTGAACTGATAAATAAATGCACATGTGTTGTAAAAGCAACACTGAACTGATAAATAAATGCACATGTGTTGTAAAAGGAACACTGAACTGATAAATTAATGTACGCATTCTTGAAAAAGGAACACTGAACTGATAATTTAATGTACGCTTTCTTGAAAAAGGAACACTGAACTAATAAATTAATGTATGCATTGTTGAAAAAGGAACACTAAACTGATAAATTAATGTACGCATTGTTGTAAAAGGAACACTGAACTGATAAATAAATGCACATGTGTTGTAAAAGCAACACTGAACTGATAAATAAATGCACATGTGTTGTAAAAGGAACACTGAACTGATAAATTAATGTACGCATTGTTGAAAAAGGAACACTGAACTGATAAATTAATGTATGCATTGTTGAAAAATGAACACTGAACTGATAAATTAATGTACGCATTGTTGAAAAAGGAACACTGAACTGATAAATAAATGCACCTAAGTTGTAAAAGGAACACTGAACTGAAAAATAATTGCTCCTAAGTTGTAAAAGTAGCACTGAAATGATAAATAAATGTACACGTTGTTGTAAAAGGAACACTGAACTGATAAATTAATGTACGCATTGTTGAAAAAGGAACACTAAATTGATAGATAAATGTATGCATTTTAGTAAAAGGAACACTGAACTGATAAATAAATTTACGCGTTGTTGTAAAAGGAACACTGAACTGATAAATAAATGTACGCATTGTTGTAAAAGGAACACTGAACTAATGAATAAATGTACGCATTGTTGTAAAAAAGGAACACTGAACTGATAAAAAAATGTCGCATTGTTGTAAAAGGAACACTGAACTGATAAATAAATGTACGCATTGTTGTAAAAGGAACACTGAACTGATAAATAAATGTATGCATTGTTGTAAAAGGAACACTGAACTGATAAATAAATGTACGCGTTGTTGTTTAAGAAACACTGAACTGATAAATAAATGTACGCATTGTTGTAAAAGGGACTATGAACTGATAAATAAATGCACATGTGTTGTAAAAGGAACACTGAACTGATAAATAAATGTACGCATTGTTGTAAAAGGAACACTGAACTAATGAAAAAATGTACGCATTGTTGTAAAAAAAGGAACACTGAACTGATAAATAAATGTCGCATTGTTGTAAAAGGAACACTGAACTGATAAATAAATGTATGCGATGTTGTAAAAGGAACACTGAACTGATAAATAAATGTACGCGTTGTTGTTTAAGAAACACTGAACTGATAAATAAATGTACGCATTGTTGTAAAAGGGACTATGAACTGATAAATAAATGCACATGTGTTGTAAAAGGAACACTGAACTCATAAATAAATGCACATGTGTTGTAAAAAGAACACTGAACTGATAAATAATTGCACCAAAGTTTTTTAAGGAACACTGAACTGATAAAAAAATGTACAATTTGTTGTAAAAGGAACACTGAACTGTTAAATAAATGCACACATTGTTGTAAAAGGAACACTGAACTGTTAAATAAATGCACACATTGTTGTAAAAGGAACAATGAACTGAAAAATAAATGCACCTAAGTTGTAAAAGGAACCCTGAACTGATGAATAAATGTACGCGATGTTGTAAGAGGAACACTGAACCGATAAATAATTGTACGCATTGTTGAAAAAGGAACACTGAACTGATAAATTAATGTACGCATTGTTGAAAAAGGAACACTGAACTGATAAATTAATGTACGCATTGTTGAAAAAGGAACACTGAACTGATAAATTAATGTACGCATAGTTGAAAAAGGAACACTGAACTGATAAATTAATGTACGCATTGTTGAAAAAGGAACACTGAACTGATAAATAAATAATCAGTTGTAAAAGGATTACTGAACTGATAAATAAATGTATGCGTTGTTGTAAAAAGGAACACTAAATTGATAGATAAATGTATGCATTTTAGTAAAAGGAACACTGAACTGATAAATAAATTTACGCGTTGTTGTAAAAGGAACACTGAACTGATAAATAAATGTACGCATTGTTGTAAAAGGAACACTGAACTAATGAATAAATGTACGCATTGTTGTAAAAAAGGAACACTGAACTGATAAAAAAATGTCGCATTGTTGTAAAAGGAACACTGAACTGATAAATAAATGTACGCATTGTTGTAAAAGGAACACTGAACTGATAAATTAATGTACGCATTGTTGAAAAAGGAACACTGAACTGATAAATTAATGTACGCATAGTTGAAAAAGGAACACTGAACTGATAAATTAATGTACGCATTGTTGAAAAAGGAACACTGAACTGATAAATAAATAATCAGTTGTAAAAGGATTACTGAACTGATAAATAAATGTATGCGTTGTTGTAAAAAGGAACACTAAATTGATAGATAAATGTATGCATTTTAGTAAAAGGAACACTGAACTGATAAATAAATTTACGCGTTGTTGTAAAAGGAACACTGAACTGATAAATAAATGTACGCATTGTTGTAAAAGGAACACTGAACTAATGAATAAATGTACGCATTGTTGTAAAAAAGGAACACTGAACTGATAAAAAAATGTCGCATTGTTGTAAAAGGAACACTGAACTGATAAATAAATGTACGCATTGTTGTAAAAGGAACACTGAACTGATAAATAAATGTATGCATTGTTGTAAAAGGAACACTGAACTGATAAATAAATGTACGCGTTGTTGTTTAAGAAACACTGAACTGATAAATAAATGTACGCATTGTTGTAAAAGGGACTATGAACTGATAAATAAATGCACATGTGTTGTAAAAGGAACACTGAACTGATAAATAAATGTACGCATTGTTGTAAAAGGAACACTGAACTAATGAATAAATGTACGCATTGTTGTAAAAAAGGAACACTGAACTGATAAATAAATGTCGCATTGTTGTAAAAGGAACACTGAACTGATAAATAAATGTATGCGATGTTGTAAAAGGAACACTGAACTGATAAATAAATGTACGCGTTGTTGTTTAAGAAACACTGAACTGATAAATAAATGTACGCATTGTTGTAAAAGGGACTATGAACTGATAAATAAATGCACATGTGTTGTAAAAGGAACACTGAACTCATAAATAAATGCACATGTGTTGTAAAAAGAACACTGAACTGATAAATAATTGCACCAAAGTTTTTTAAGGAACACTGAACTGATAAAAAAATGTACAATTTGTTGTAAAAGGAACACTGAACTGTTAAATAAATGCACACATTGTTGTAAAAGGAACACTGAACTGTTAAATAAATGCACACATTGTTGTAAAAGGAACACTGAACTGAAAAATAAATGCACCTAAGTTGTAAAAGGAACCCTGAACTGATAAATAAATGTACGCGATGTTGTAAGAGGAACACTGAACCGATAAATAATTGTACGCATTGTTGAAAAAGGAACACTGAACTGATAAATTAATGTACGCATTGTTGAAAAAGGAACACTGAACTGATAAATTAATGTACGCATTGTTGAAAAAGGAACACTGAACTGATAAATTAATGTACGCATAGTTGAAAAAGGAACACTGAACTGATAAATTAATGTACGCATTGTTGAAAAAGGAACACTGAACTGATAAATAAATAATCAGTTGTAAAAGGATTACTGAACTGATAAATAAATGTATGCGTTGTTGTAAAAAGGAACACTAAACTGATAAATAAATGTGTATGCGTTGTTGAAAAAGGAACACTTAATTACACTGTAATAAATAAATTGATGTGTTTTTGTAAGAGAAACATTTAACGCATATACAAATGTAAGATTGTTGCAAAAGGAACACTGAATTGATAAATAAATAAACGCATTATTGTAAAAGAAACACTTGACTTTTGCAACAAATTACATTTGTTGTGAAAGTAACTGAACTGATTAATTCATATTGTAAAAGAAACACTTATTTTGTATACTATGATCAGGGACATTTGTATATTTTTTTTATTTAAGTGAGTTTTATTTTGTTATTATTTTTAAAATATAGATGTAAAATTTGTTTTTTCCTGTACTATAAATTCATTTGTTATGTTATCCCCTTCTACTTACACTTGCACATTACTAACACTTGCACAATTATGAAAAATTTTGTAGTTGAATTTATCCTAACTATACCTTTTTGCTTTATTGACTACAGCTTCATTTTGTTTGCAGGGAAAATAATTCTTCTTAAGACCATTTCAGATTGATTGAATGGAGTTCTACCAACAGAGACACACATCCAATGTAATAAGATTGATTGAAACAGTTCAAGGCGTGAAAAGACAAGTTACATAATTAATTGATAATCAAGTTTACTTCTTAGTTCAGTGTTCCTTTACAACAACAATGTGTACACTAATCTATGTTTTATTTATGAATTCAGTTTTCCTTTGACAACAATTTGAAATTAATTCATGAGTTTAGTGTTCCTTTCACAACAATGCCTACATTTATCTATGAGTTCAGTGTTCTTTAACATCAATGCATAAATTTCAATGTTCCTTTCCACCAAGGCATACTTTTTTGTGTTAAGTGTTCCTTTTACAACAATGGGTAAATAATTTAAGAGTTCAGTGTACCTTTAACATCAATGCGTTAATTAATTTAAGAGTTCAGTGTACCTTTAACATCAATGCCTAAATTAATTTATGAGTTCAGTGTTCCTTAAACATCAATGCCTAAATTAATTATGAGCTCAGTGTTCCTTAAACATCAATGCCTAAATTAATTTACGAGTTCAGTGTTCCTTAAACATCAATGCCTAAATTAATTTATGAGTTCAGTGTTCCTTAAACATCAATGCGTTAAATAATTTATGAGTTCAGTGTACCTTAAACATCAATGCCTAAATTAATTCATGTGTTCAGTGTTCCTTAAACATCAATGCCTAAATTAATTTATGAGTTCAGTGTTCCTTAAACATCAAAGGGTAAATTAATTTTATGAGTTCATTGTTCCTTTAACACCAAGACATACTTTTTTAAGTGTTTAATGTTCCTTTTACAACAATGCGTAAATAATTTAAGTGTTCAGTGTTCCTTTAAAAACAATGTGTAAATTAATTTATTAATCCAGTGTTCCTTAAAAATCAATGCGTGAACTAATTCATGAGTTCAGTGTTCCCTAAAAATTAATGTGTAAATTAATTTATAAATTCAGTGTTCCTTAAAAATCAATATGAACTAATTCATGAGTTCAGTGTTCCCTAAAAATTAATGTGTAAATCAATTTATGAGATCAAAGTTCCTTTAACATCAATGCTTAAATTAATTTATCAGTTCAGTGTTCCTTTTACATCAATGTGTGAATTAATTTCAGTGATATTTTAGAAAAATGTGTAAATTTATGTATGAGTTCAGTGTTCCTTTTCAACAACACATACTTTTACTTATCAGCTCAGTGTGCATTTTTTATGAGTTCAGAATGAGTTCAACAATGAATACATTTATGTATCAGTTCAGACTACTTTTTACAACAATGCGTTCATATGTTCATCAGTTCAGACTACTTTTTACAACAATGCGTTCATATGTTCATCAGTTCAGACTACTTTTTACAACAATGCGTTCATATGTTCATCAGTTCAGACTACTTTTTACAACAATGCGTTCATATGTTCATCAGTTCAGACTACTTTTTACAACAATGCGTTCATATGTTTATCAGTTCAGTGTTCCTTTTATAACAATGTGTACATATATTTATCAGTTCAGTGTTCCTTTTACAGCAATGCATACATTTATTTATTAGTTCAGTGTTTCTTTTACAACAATGCATATATTTATCTATCAGTTCAGTGGTCCTTTTACATCAACGCGTTCATGTATTTATCAGTTCAGTGTTCATTTTACAACTACGCGTACATTTATTTATCAGTTCAGTGTTCGTTTTACAACAATGCGCACATTTATTTATCAGTTCAGTGTTCCTTTTACAACAATGCGGACATTTATTTTTGTTTATTCATAAATAACCATGATGAGATGACCTACATATCACTGATGACCTACATATCACTGTCACAACACAGATGAATTGGTCCATACACAATCCAGATGAGATGGTCCATATTCAACCCAGATGAATATACAACCCAGATGAATTGGTCCATATACAACTCAGATGAATTGGTCCATATACAACCCAGATGACATAGTCCATATACAACCCAGATGAGATGGTCCATACACAACCCAGATGAGATGGTCCATACACAACCCAGATGAGATGGTCCATACACAACCCAGATGAGATGAGATGAGATGATCCATATATATCACTGTCTCTTAGTCAGTTTGACATATGTTAACATGCATACCACTCTATATTGAGATCAGACCACGGGTTCCGGAAATGGTCGCAGCGCTCTCTATGGAGGTCTGTGAATTTGTTGCCCGCAAACCACAGACAGGTACTGCATTACAGCTGCATTATGCATAGTGTTATTGGCGTTATGTGTAGTGTACCTGTGCATGTGCCAAACCGGTGCAGCTCAAGAGCTAGACCTGTGAACTCACGGTTCGAACTCACCCACCCGGGGTTGCATTGACTTTAGGTAGCACGTGGGTAACTTGACCTTACATGCTCTGAAATAGTTTTTAAAAGAACTATTTACATCATGTAAGCCAGTCACAAGTCTGGATAAACAAGGAGTGACCACGAAAGCAACTAATGTTGCATAAATGTTGTCTAATAAGTAAACATTAAAACTGATAAATATAAATAACTAATACCCAATCAAAATCACATTAAATGCTTTGTTTTCCTCAAACACCAAAGACCAGCAATATGACACTCTTTTAGTTTAATGTAAAACACCTCATACTTGAGATTTATCTCTTAGTCATGAGGAGACCTGAGTTCAAGTCTCAGTAAGAGTATTATTGCAAAGTCACAGATGGTACTGAGGATGTCAACCAAAACCTATTATCATTTATTTATTGTACAGTAGATGTCCAGAATGTCTCATGATGCACTGAAATCACTTTACCAACCCCACTTTACTCTCTATACATTCTTTTACTCAAAATTAAAGCATATTGATAGCTCATAATGCATTGATAGATATATTATTCTGATTAGTTTTTTAATTTAACATCCATTTCATCATCACTTATAATACAGTGCATCTTAACTCTTACGAGAAAAGTTATCGTAAGTCAAATTCATAATTCTGCATTTCCAAGTCAAACAGATAATAGATATGGTATATACAAAATGTAACTATGATATAATATCTAAAATTTATACAATTTTCTACATAATTCAATACTATTTAAAATTGGTCGACCAAAAAATGACAGTAATATTAATGTTTCTTGCTTTTGACTTACCATGATTTTTATCTTAAGATTTTTTTGTGAAAGGGGCCTTTGGTATTGATTTACATGTATCAGATATTCTATCCACTAGATTTAAGACTGTTGAAGTTCAGTGCTTGACATAGCTCATGATCAAAACACACTTTAGTCTCTATTTACCAAACATGCACTTTAGAGACTATATTTGAAAATCTGTCACCCCACATACAATCAAACACACTATCTGTTATTTATTGTGTTCATCAATACAGATGGTAAATTGAATTATGTTACATTATATATTTAAAAACTAGTTTTTTTAAAATATGTTGTTGTTTGTTGTAGCAACACATTGAAAAGGTCATATAACTCCTGGAAAGGCTAAATCTCTGGATTAAGCTATTAACCAACTACTAGGCGTATACTTTCGTCAGTGACTGACAACTGCCCTACATAATTAAAAATCTTTGGTAGGAGGGAGAATGGCTGTAGAAATTATATCATGACCAAGCTCCACGGAAGTATGCCCCGCCGGGAATCAAACCCACAGCCCCTCGATCAGTAGACTTGCATGCTACCAACTGAGCTACCTGTGCGGCTTAAATACTTATGTATTTTAAATATAATGTTTTATGTTTTTCTTACAGTGAGTAAAGGTGTGCAGTTGATATAATAAAGTATACAGTACATAAAAGGCAATATTTTGAATGGAATTGCATTTCTGATTAATTAATGTTTAAGTATGTGTGTAATGAATCTTTATATACATGTATATATAAATTATATGCACTTTATAAATAGTAAAGAGAAATAACTCCAAAAAGTAATTGATCAGGAGTTTTGCCCCTTTGAAAATGTAGACATATTACTGATGAATTGTCTCACCTTTCAGTCCAACATCTTGATTAGTACTGAATAAATTTTACTTAGAAGTACTTAAATGTTAAAGTACAAAAGGGGCATAACTCTAAAACTAATACACCCATTTAAGTCTTCTTATAGTACTAATGAATAAATGCATCAACTTTCTTTTAAATATCTTAACCAGTATTGAAAATATTTCACTTTCAAAAACTTACCTCTAATTTTATAAGTATAAAAGGGGCGTAACTTCAAAAGTAAATCATCCAGTGTAGGTATTGATTTCAATAGAAACTTAAATTGAGAATTAAAAATTTTTTAAATTATTGTAATTAACCAGCAACTTAGTGTTGCATTGCGGCCCATACTAAACTTGTCTTATTAATCATATAGACATATCTAGTGCACATACACGGTACATACATTAGACAGAAGGTCAAGTTTTGAGTTGACAGCTTTTTTTCAGTTAGCTTTAGGGAGTCACAGTATTAACATGTAGAATAAAATAAGTATTTATCAAGTTAGTTTGAGCTAAGTGAGGCGGCTCAAACACTACAGTTAAGAAGATTGCTTTGAATATTGTCTTCACTTAATTATAATAACTTTATTATTAAGTACATTTGTAAAAAATAATGGACCACCATAAAACATCATATACAAACTTGGTGTTTTTATAAACAGTTAACTATATCCTTTGTATTAATGTTGGTGTTGGTAAATCAAAGACATGACACACAAAAGTTTGGCAACATACCAACTGTAGCATCCCGCTATGCCACATTTGAAGCTTTTTCTTTGTTTGTTTTTGTTGGGTTTAACGCCATAGCAACACATTGTATAGGTCATATAACGGCGGTCAGTCAACCTACTCACTGTTCCAGAAAAGGCTAAATCTCTGGATTTAGCTGTGAACCAACTACTCAGCACATACTTTCGTCAGTGACTGACAACTGCCCTACATAATTAAGAATCATTGGTAGGAGGGAGAATGACCATAGAAATAATTTCATGACTAAGCTTCACGGAAGTATGCCCCGCCCAGGAATTGAACCAACGACTCCTTTGATCAGTAGACTTGCGCCCTACTGACTGAACCAGTCAGGGGGCTTGCCTTTTCATTATTATTTAGCTGTCAATATAAAACACAACAACATAAGCATTTAAGACTTTTTATTGATGCTTGATACTGTCAACAAAATATAAAAAATAAAACACACTTGTATATAATATGTAAATTGTATGTACAAATGAACTAGAATTTAAATTAAGTACCTTCGCTAATACACACAGCTTATAATTATGAACAGCCGTCATCAAACAATCCTCTGCCCATTGGTCACAGATCTTAAAAGAACGTTGGGATGATTTTTGACTGGCTGCCATCAGCAATTATTCATGGCTTGTTTAGAGTGTTTTCTAATGGGGAGAATTAGACTGCCCACTGTACATCATGGATAGAACATACAAATTTAACAAATATACCCCAGTATTTATTTAATAATTCATAGTTATAATATGAACAGTACACCATGGATAGAACATACATGTACTTCATTTTCATTCTAACATGATAACGTTTTTAACACAGACATTTAAAAAAACCCACAATGGACTGAAGTATGAATCTGCATGATCACATCATCATTAGTTATTAGTAGGTAGAAGCTGAGAACACCATATAGCGTTAGAAATGACAATACTTAAAGTTACAGTTTTCTCAAATTTGTGAACTATTACTTAGATTTTTTTCTGGACCAAAATTTTGTTCAATTTTCTCAACTTCCTGCTTTTCACAAAATTCTGCAATATATCATGATAACAAGAAATGTAATCTGGAAACCACACTAGAGCCGGATTTTCATCAAGATCTGATCATAAATTACAGAGATATCAAGCATATTAAAAACATTAATGCAAAAATTACAAAGGGAAATATAAAGCCAGGTTGAGTTGCAGTTACTTTCTAATTCTGTTTATTACATGATATGTTATTATTGTATGAAGTGTCATAAAGATCTGACAATAAATGGCAGAAATATATGGTAACGAAAAACTTTAACACAATTGTTAATGGCGCAGACAACCGTCCCACCCTGGTTTTGCCAAACTATAAGCCGAATTTTTTCGTAGAAAAATCCAGCTAAAAATCAGTTATCAGTAAACGATACACTGTAGATGTCAATCTTGTTTGACTGTGTACTAACTGAGTT
The DNA here is from genome assembly GCA_025267735.1 of Mactra quadrangularis. Classification (NCBI taxonomy): domain Eukaryota; kingdom Metazoa; phylum Mollusca; class Bivalvia; order Venerida; family Mactridae; genus Mactra; species Mactra quadrangularis. The sequence continues at coordinate 20,959,171 of CM046299.1, forward strand.
GAGAACTTCTTGTGCCATGTAAGCTGGAGAACCATTACATGTATGAAACAACATTCCTGTTTCCTTGGCAACACCAACATCTGTTATCTTAATTTGCCCTGCATCTGATACCTTGAGGAAAATAAAATATCAAGAATGAAAGAAAGTAAGACATTAAAAAAAATACAATTAAAATCTTCATTTCTATTAGATGCAGCAATTTCTAGTTTGGTTTACATGTTTTAAATATAATGTACGATGCCAAATACCTCTTTATATATATTTTTCAGTTTTATAACAGCAGTCCTACTCACTGTACATGGACAGGCCTAGATCTCAGGACTTGAGCTTTTCAACCTTGTGCACTAAGCACATACCTTTGCAAAAGTGACTGTCAACTGCCCTACTGGATACATGAGTAGGCTGTAGAAAATAATTAAAGCTAAACTTTACAATTGTATGTAGGCTCTGTCCCAATCTCCGTAAACAGATATCCTGTAGAGCATTGTTGTACAGGATTCTACTTTCTCCATGGAAGGTCACGTCGAGATGAACTTTTTTTAAACCAATCAACGCATAGCTTTCATCTAGACGAAAACACTATCAATCACATTTTAATTTCGTAATTTCTATTTTTAGACCAAGTTTTGGATGCTAATTTAACAGTGGTATTATTCACAGTCTGCGATTTGGCGGCTCATTTCAAATTGTGTGATGTAGACGATGTAAACAAGTTACATATCATAACAATGAATATTATGATGAGAAAAGGTCGCCTGAACATGACCATCGTTTGAAAAAAGCCAGATCTAAATTAGTGAGTATGCAAGCAGAAAATTTTTGATCGGGTTTTAATCAGATTGGCTCTGCCCAGGAATCAAACCCATGACTACTAGATTTATCGAGTGCTATCAACTGAGTTAGTGATCTTGATTATTGTACAAAGTTGTATACATGTTTGAACACTGTATATGGTAGGAGGATTTAAATCTCACAGAACCATTTTTCATTAGATTTAATACATCTAGAAATCATGAACTTGATATTACTTATGTGTTTAGGAATATTTAAATATGTGGGATGAAAAATAAAACAACATTAAAGCTCTACTATTACAACCACCACAGTCAAATGTCTTAGCAGCAGACTGGCAATGTTTTTCCCCTCATATTAAGCATTTGAGACTCGTCAAAACATCACCTGATTTTGCAATAATCAAGGTGGTATACTAAAAATTTCAAAAATCACATGATTTTGCAATCACCTAGGTGGTCTATACAGAAAAACTTTAATGTATAGAAAAAAAAGATAACAACATACTAAGACGTTTTCCAACTTCATATCTCTATGTGTGTATCCTTTCTCATGTATATATTCTAAAACTTTACAGAGTTGTAAGGCATGATTCAACATAGATCTTGCAGCACTAACATAATGTTTGTCATGTTTATCTAATACACCAGGAATATGGGAACGATCAATATCTGAAAATGGCACAAAAATAATAAAGGGTTAGTGTATATGGCTACCGTAGCTTCTCTGAAAATTTATCACCTGTCCGTCTAGTTTTGGAAATAAGATCATCTTACAACGAACTAATTTCAAAATGTAATTATATCATGTTCTGATACTCAATGCTCCCTTTGTGGAAAATGTAATGGTTGATATACAGTACATCAGTACAATCACAACATAAAATTATGTAAAGTAATGTAAGTATCATATGGTGCTTTCACCATATTTCAACATTTTCTCAAATACATCAAGGCACACAGTCTTCCTATTCACTTGCCCTAAACAGGCAAAGTTATAACAATACAAATTTTTAATCTAGTACCAAATATCAACACTAGTGGCTGATACCTTCCTATTTAATATGAAGGTAATACAAAAGGGACTAAAACAACAATGCATGGCCAAACTCTGCTAAAGTATGTCAGTCTCACACAGAATTAGCATCAACTGCACATATCTTAAGAGCTAACTACCAAAATGCACAGAATCAAATGGAATTACTCAAGGAAAGAAATGAAGTAAAAATATAATGTGCTATTTGATGTCATTCAATTATTTGTCTGGAGAGAACAATTAACGTAAGTGATTATTATTTTATGATGTTTACCTTACTAGTTGTTATTGTTGATCAAATGACTATAAACCTTGATGCATGTATACGTTCTTAAAACAAATATTTAGGAAAACTTAACTTTATAGTCGCATACACAGATGACGCTTAATCCACTTACCGTGGTACAATATTAAATGAAATGGTAGGGTTCGTTTATATCAAGAAAAATGCATATAATTTTCGAATAGTATGGTTTTGTTGTTTTTCTCATCTTTCAAGACATGAATGATTCTACAATTACTTAGTATGTAAAAATGTTTGTCAAATAACAACTATGATAATGTTATTTATTTATACTGGGTGTAACGCCATGTCAACACAATATTTTAGGTGATTTAACAGCGTCCAGTGTACCTAACCTAGATTTCCATGACCCTTGTCTATAACGAGTACTCGCCTACTCTTCCACAAGGCTGGAAACTTCTCCATATACCTTATTAAAGGGAGAAATTTGACATTATTGTCAAATTTTCATAGAAGGGTATTCTCTCCCCAGCTGAGATTCTAACCTGTACCCCCTTCAGAACACTAGATTTGAAATCCAGGTCCTCTACCAATCCATGCTGTTATTGCTATAGTATGTATTCAGTCAAAGTGAAGTTAATGAAAATGTTTTAATTTTGACAGTTGAAAACAAACTGTAACACTTACCTCTATCCATTTATAAATGTTTTAATGTTGTTTTACATTTCTCCATTACCATTATCCATTTCAATCCTTTACCTTTTTCTTTTGCATATGAAGCTCCATAATATCTTACAATATTTGGGTGTTTAAGATCTCTGGATGAAAATAATAACAAATACAAATAAGTTTATTGAGATATAGGCCACTGGCCTCTGAAACATGACATACAATAAAAAAATATACAATTATTTCATATACATAGTACATTTTAAACTCTAAATCAATCATCCAGGTGTCATAAGAAAGATATGATAAGGCAATGTATTAGTTAAGTCATGATAGTTGTATTTAATATCTTTAAAAAAAATACTATATGACAATATATTTGTAAACTATGACATAAAGAAATTGTCAGTTTTCAAAATAGGAAAAAGTTTACACTTACGTGTTTTAGCTTAATTGCAAAACAAACTCTTAAATTACTCTCTCTAGAGTTAGCTTCCTAGTCCATCAGAACTGAGCTATAGTATAAAATTTCTCGCTCAAGAAAACAATATGGTTGGTCTTTGATGGGATTTAAACCAACACGGAATTAGCTAAATAATGATTACCAGTTTAACATTGTTACTACAAGGTCATGTCAGTTCATATTAAGGCTGTCACAATATACCGGTATACTAGTATATTGTAATACGCAGCTGCAGCAATATGTACCGCAGTACGATTTTAATGTACTGGTATTTGGCGATTTTTTTTTTTGTTGAAAAAATTCTTCCCTTCGAGAAATAAAAGTAGCGCCACATCAGTTTTTCCATTGTTCATTCCATCTAATCTGAAGTTGCAGGAATTTAACTGATTGGAGCGCATCTGAGTCCTAAATAACTGTAAATACTTAAGAGTCTAGATTCTATTAGAAGCTGCATATGAGATTTGCATTTTTTAGTTATATACAGTGTCCAGAGGAACAACAAATCTAAAAGCCGGCAATATATCTTGGTACGTATCACGATACGATGACAGCATATTGCAATATATCGCGGTAAGCTCCTGGCGTATTGTGACAGCCCTAGTTCATATACATTGCCATACAATATAAACTTTAAACTTGTAAAATGGCTGGCTTTTCATTTATGCATTATTACAATTATTTCAGATAAAAGTACACATTACAAAAAGACAATTATCATAGATTGTAATATTTGAAAGGGGAGTAATGATACTTTAAGCGATTGTAATTTTTATACAATAACATGTACATGTGCCTTAGGAAAAAATTTTAATACCTTAAATATTGACAACAAATTAAAAGCAAATCATACATTTACAAAAGTGTAACTGTTATTATGGATGGCACTGGATAAAACCATGTATTTTAGGGTAAGTATGTGTGTTAATTCTGTTCTGTATTCATATAACATGATTATATTAGTTGACACAGTATAACATAGCTTACCTCATGATTCTGTCTTCTGTCAATATATCTGTAACGTTAGAACTATTAACAATTGTATTAGCAACCTACAAAAATAAATAGATAAAGGGAGATAACCACAAGTTTTTATTGACAGCTTCCAAAGGAATTATTCCCCTTGAATAAATCTATATAACGACTGGAAACATGTTATAATATCTATCGCTCTTTAAATTACATGTAAAATTCTAATCAAAACTAACTTAAATTATTCTAATGTAGGTAAAAGTATGTAACCCTTCTTTGTGGTCCAGTCTTTAGGGTAGTTGGCTTCAAAAGCATTTTCCAGGTATTGAGTTTAGGCTGAGCTTCAAACCATCTTATTTCCTTTGATTTGAGATACTTACAAGGTATAGTTACCTATGACAGACTGGTGTACTGACGAATCCCAAGGAAATTGGTTTGGGAAATGTTTCTATATGTGAATTTTTCACGTAATGTTTCACTAATTTGGGAAAAAATAGGGGATAATTACCAAAAAAATCAACACCCTTAAACGAAAGTCTTTTAACAATTGTCTCTCATAGAATTATTAGCAGAAACACATACATTTCTGACCCTGCCACAAACTAGAAGTACCGGTAGACATTGAATAGTTGTTATTACATTTAGATTTTAGGCTTGAAATAACCTGCTATTAAAATTATTTTGGAAAGTTTGGTTTTGTTTTTTTGTGAATTTTGTCCTTCTTTCAATATGAAAAGGTCTAATTTTGGCCCTATTTTACAGCAAAGTTTTTGACCCATTCTGTCCATCTTTTAAGGCAAAAAAGTTACTGATAATGAACATAAGAACACAAACCTTCTAGTTCTTGTATCTTGTTGTCCATAAGTCCAAGCTCTTGTCAAAACACACCAATAATCTCATGATCAATAGCCTTAAGTCTTCTCTCTCTACCAGCCATCGATCATATGAGATAAACGTTCTGATATTTTCACAGCAGAGACATCAGCTAGGGGGTTCAGGCCCTTTTTGTTCCATGCTTAAATAATTTTGTTACAGTTCTTAATACTCAGCTATTGAAATGAGGTTTTATTTGAGGTATAAACTAGTTTGATAGCATGATGGGTCTAGAAGTTACAGACTTTTTCATATTGGCATTTGAACCATTTTATGAGGCAGATCTTTATTATATAAAATAAACAGAAAAAAGGCACCAAAATTAGAAAAACTTGATATTATAGATGATGATTAATTTATTTTTTGGTATTATGAGAAATGCAAATCCCCTGAATGTATACATTTTCTGGATGCTGTAGAACGAGGCAATATGAGGGTTTTAAAACAAAGATTTCAAACATTTTACATTAACAAGGGTTGTCCACAAGACTGTAGTAAGTGCATTGCATTTAAGAACAAGTTTCTACTGTCTTGCTGTTAACCCTCCATTTACTTGCTACAGTACATGACTATTTCAATGTATAACTTATCAATCTGTAGTAGAAGTAAAAGTTAAGTACCCATTGATAGACTTGAACTCATGATCTCCTACTTAAAGTCAGATATTCCACTAATTTGAGCTAGTAGAGCTTATAAACATAACTCAAATAATATTAACATGTACTATATATTCAGCCTTGCTGCATTCCTAATTCCTTTCCAACAATACCTCCTTCCTTTCCAATAAAAAAGCCAGAATCTTTTGATTAATACATTTTTTGCTTCACTCTAGCTTAAAGATTCTAAAACTACTCTCCAACTCATTGGTTAAAATTGGCATCAATTAGTAAAACTATAAAAATAAATACATTTACAAAAGTGTAAAGGTAATTATGAACAGCACTATATAATTACTACTTTAGATTATAAAACATACCTGTCTAGTAATTTAGAATTTCTCAGTAATTCTTGTAGTAAATTAGTAATTTTAAATATCTCATAATTTACTTTCTCTTTTAGTCTTTTTATAGAATCATCAGCATTTTCTAGAAAATTGTAAAATATATCAATTAGTCAATAAAGTGACATTTTGTCAATATAACAGTTTACATTGTCCCATTGTAAATGTTTCATGAGCAGTATGTGGAATAAGAAAAATAAACTAAGGCAATGAAATAAAAGAGCCACTTCGGCAAAATTGGGTCTTGCACACAGATTGCCTGTTTGTATACAATACTGAAGGTTCCAAAATACATCACATGATTTTACACATACCTGTAAGTCTTGTACATGTTTTCTTAAATCTCTGAATTGTTTCTCTCACTCTTCACGTGACAAAGCATGTTGATAATGTGACACACGTAGTAGATATATGACACGTGATAAAAATGTTGACAACCAGCTAATGATAGATAGAAATAAATCTGAATTAATAATCTATACATATTTATTTTAGCTCGATAGTGAAACCTGTTCTAAGTCTACTTCCTGGTCCCCTGTACTCAAAACTAAGGATTAAGTATCAAGCTAAAGGAAACTATGAGATAGTCTTTGAATGCGATTCAAGTGAATCTAGCTATCTTATGATTACTACAATGTATGTAGTCAAGTGATGTTAAAATGCAAACAAACACTTGGCTTTTTTGTCAAATTCCTGCAGCAGCCAAAGTATAGGAAAGATTCAAAGACCATAATATAATAACTTCAAAAATGTCTGCTGTAGTACAGTACAGAAGTCTAGAGCTGTAATTGTTTACTTTGTTTCCTCAGGATGATTACTTTTAGCTAATGAATTTGTTTACTGCTTGATTAAACTTTTGTGTAAAAGATTTAAAGTTTGCAATCAAAACTTGCAGTACCAACTGGAAGTTTTGGGGGAAAGAGAAGCATTACCCCTCGGTAGTTCTTTTATGCAGTATTTTATAATGTTATTCAATAATTTGTCTATAAAGATAAATTGGCTTATACAAATTTTGGCCTACCTCATTAGTTGCTGTAGATCACATGACTATAGGCTCTAGTACAGTAATATAATTATTATCTCTGCCAGAAACATAGTAAAATAAACAAAATGTTTTATAATATAAATGTCTTCCTTGTAATTTGATATCATACCCTGTCGTAAACAACAAGGAATTAATTTAGATACATTCTGCATCACAACATCATGTTGACTTAGACTTGCTCCATACTTTAGGTATATATCAGCTGACTGTAATCATATAAAAATATATACATCAAAGTTACATTCAAAACTTCATATTCAAACTTGCACCTATACCTTATTTTACAATAAAACAAGGACCAATTTAAGTAATCTCTTGACAATACAGGGCACCAAATTCATGTTCATTCATTTGCCCCTTAAGACCAATATTTGGGTTCAGGCAACCTGGACTAACTTACTGCCAGTAAACACTTGGTTCTGGCAGAGACATAGATGTTATCTACATATCTGGTTTAGACAGGTGAAACACATAGATGGTTTTCCATCCAGCAACCTAGCTGAAATAATCATGTTGTGCCCTGCAAACACACATCAAACACAATGTGTGATGTAACCAGCTTGAGGTGTTTGTTCTTTCAGGGTCTTGCAAATAGAGTCTATTTGAAAGACCCTGGTTCACTCTAGAGTTTGCTTTCTGATTCTTCAGACTAAGATGTTTCTCTGACACACTGGACATGAAACATGTATGTAACATTTTAATACCAATGGCATCAAATGAGTGCTTTGGTTGTTTATTTGTAACCTTATTTGAATAAATGATACCAACCTGTTTGACAGACATAAAATGTTACTGATCATGTTTAAGTCCTGGGTAAATATCAATAAGTTTGTTAAAGATATCACTATGTACAGCAGGTTTATCACTTTCAGGAACATGTTCCCATTTATTTCCAATAAACAGCTTATGAATTGAAGTCATCACTTGAGTTTACTATTGTTGATAGTAGATGTCCTAACTGAAATAGTAACAATAAAAAGTGAAACAACATACATGTATGGTAATAGATAAATAACCATACTTGGCTATTTCTATACAAAGTTCACATATTTTGACTGCCTGGTCATGGTTTCAGGCCAAAATATACTGTTCAATTGGTAGTTTTATCAGAGACATACCTATCTATGCGTCTGGTTTTATTCACAGATTTCTAAGTTGAATACTTTCATTGACAGTGTTATATCTTCAATAGTTGTTTAATTCATTTATCAATCTATATACAATAGTTCATGTTATAGATAAATAATAAATTATATTGGCTTGCAATATAGTCATACTAACAGAGATCAGCATCAAATAAATGGATGCTAAAGATCAGCAACTTGCCAAGTGTCTGCACATAATGCATCCTTATGGAGGAGACAGACCATAACAAATTTGCATAGATCTGTCCAAAATAACTTTGTACACCAACTATTTGGAGAATCATTGGTTTATGAAGACAGTCAAGTAAATTCAGGTCTCATTTCGTCAAATTCGTGACGTATTTTATTCGTCTGCATTTAGATCTTATGTCGCGAAAACGCATGACATTTCTAATTATTGCGCTCAGTGAAACTAAGTTACTCCGCTGACGGTTTTATAGAATAGTTTGGAAGACAAATTTAGTGTCAAACAATGAAAAAAAAAACACAAGCTTTGACGAAATAAAAGACGATTTTTAATACTGGATGCGCCTAATTTCCATAGTTTTGCGAGTTTTATCCGGTTATAGAGTTAAAATTGACCGACGGTATTCCGAATGTATTTAGTGGTGTTTTACCATAAAAATGTTTAGCATACGACACGAATCTGCGGCACTGTAGTAATGTTTATCTGTTAGACCAGTGATAAATATCTATTGTTGTCTGCATAATGTCAACTTATATTACTAGTATATTGTGGCAAAAGATACATACGTCACGTTCATTGTTTGAATTCAAACTGGCGTAAATGGTAACGTCGTATTGAGTTCGCAATTGGGGCTACTGAGTTTAAGTCTATTAAACAAGAAGTCTCCTAATTTCAACGTCATTGGCTTTTTCTGACAAAATGCCCACTAAGCAAGCTTGTAAATTAAAAATAGAGCTGTTAAAGGTCATATAATCACATTTATAAGTACATTGTACATACAATTTTAGGTTATTGTATGACACCTGGCTTTGATGATTTTCATGTATCTCAATAATATTTCTACTCATTCATATTTTTATTACAAGCTTGCAATTCATCAGTAGAGATGTTCAACGTCATGAAAACAACACATAACAAGCATATAAATCATGTTTATCCTAAGAAACTTAGACATCCAAATTGTTGATTTTTCATATATTTCGATATAATCTCTACTCTATGGCCGCAGCAAAATTACATTTGTATTGTACCGAGAACTTTAAAAGCTTGCTTACCATCTGTAGAGATGTTAAAGATCATGAAAACAACATTTATAAGCATATGAATCATGTTTATTCTAAGATAATTAGGCATCCAAATTGATGATTTTTCATATGTCTTGATAAAATCTCTATTCTATGGCCCCAGCAAAATTATATTTGTATTGTATTTAACAATATGGAAGCTTGAAAATCATCAATATCGATGTTAAAGGTCACATAAACAACTTTAAGGATCATATAAATCATGTTAATCCTAAGAGTATAAGGCATCCACATTTTTAATTTTTCATATTTCATGATTGACACTCTACTCTATGGCCGCAGAAAAATAACATTTGCATTGTATTCAGAAATTTGAAAGCTTGCAAATAATTAATAGCGATGTTCAAGGTCATAGAAAACAACATTAATACGCATTTAGTTTTTGTTTATCCTCAGAAACTTAGACATCCAAATTGTTGATTTTTCATATATTTCGATATAATCTCTACTTAATGGCCCCAGCAAAATTACAGTTGTATTGTATCGAGAACTTTAAACGCTTGCTTACCATCTGTGGAGATGTTAAAGATCATGGAAACAACATTTATAAGCGTATGAATCATGTTTATCGTAAGATAATTAGGCATCTAAATTGTAAATATTTTTATATGTATCACGATATAATCTCTACTCTATGGCCGCAGAAAGTTTACATTTGTATTGTACTAAGCACTTTGGAAGCTTGCAAATCATTAATAGCAATGTTCAATTTCATAGCAAACAACATGAATAAGCATATAGTACATGTTTATCCTAAGATAATTAGGCATCCAAATTGTTGCTATTTCATATTTCAAAATAGAACATCTACTCTATGACCGCAGCAAAATTACATTTTTATTGTACCAAGAACTTTGAAAGCTTGCAAACCACCTGTACAGATAATCAAATGTATGGAAACAACTTTTGTAAGCTTATAAATCATGTTTATTCTAAGATAATTAGGCATCTAATTTGACGATTTTTATTTCTTTCTTTATTATCTCTACTCTATGGCCGCAGCAAAATTTTATTTATTTTGTACTGAGAACTTTGAAAGCTTGCAAACAATCTATACAGATGTTCTAAAATTACGGTATCAATATTTATAGGCATACAAATCATGTTTATCCTAAGATCATTAGGCATCAAAATTGATGATTTTTAAATATCACGATGCATTTTCTACTCTATGGCCGCAGTAAAATTGCATTTATGATGTACTCAAAACTTTGCAAGCTTGTAAATCATCAAAAGCGATGAAAAATGTCATAGAAACATCATTTTTAGCATATAAATCATGTTTATCAAAAGATAATTAGGCATCCAAATGACGATTTTTGTATATCTATATATACTCGGCGTCAATGAAAACTTACCACTTAATGAACCTATTTTTTTTAAAAAAATGAAAACACTTACAAATATGAAAATTTTACATGATTTTAAATATTATATTAGAAAATAGAATATTTCTTTGCAAGTACGGAATCTAAGCATAAACGGACCAACTCGGCAAACCAAGACGACCACCTCGAAAATGAAAGTTACGGACCTCAGTAGCGGGTATGTCCTCCCTCTGCATCAAGCTCAGCTTGACATCTACGCCTCATACTCCGTATCAGACGCAGGATTCTGTACTTTGGTATTGCATCGCACTCCTCAGTCAGTGCTTGTATACGTTGCTGCAAATTATTGACGTGACGTCTGCCGTCAAAAACCCTTCGGCCACGTAGGTCCCAAAGATGCATTATAGGCTTTAAGTCGGGACTGAATGCTGGTCAAGGCGATTTGAGGACATTATTAACCTGCAGGAAATCTTGTGTAACGCGAGCCGAGTTGGACCGTGCACAGCTTTGCTGGATAAAAGTGACGTCAGCGCCAGTCTGAATAAAAGAAAGAACTACTGGCCTCAGCAGATTATCAATGTTACGATGAGCAGTAAGTGTTCCAGGCAATACAATAAGTGGGGATTTGTGCCTCCAAGAAATGCCTTCCCATACCATGACACTATTACCACCCCTGCGTGCAGCAGGAGAATTTGACGATCGGTATGTCCTGACGTCACCTTTTCACGACCTAGGCGTGACCTACCTCTCACTGAGCCTGTCTGTTCATGTCTCCTTACCAGATTCATGATTGTGTGATGGGAACAGCCCACGCGACGAGCATTCTCACGAAATGAAAGCTTGACGTCAGCAATGCCGAGAACTTGGTGACGTTTGAGTGCCTTCTAAACGTGGCATTTGAATAGCAATAGTTGAAAATACGAGGGTTTTTTCTTAACCTGTCGACTAACTCTCGTTAGAGACAAATGATTTACACAAACTACTGGATACACGTCGTCATTACAACAAAAACTTGTTTTGTACGTGCAGTCCGGGACTCGAACATCATAAATCGACTTTAGATTCTTTTGGCAGCAATGACTACATGTGTTAGCCCAAAGTATGTCTATGTAAAGTTTTTACTGCACTTCAATTCTATTATCAAAAAGCGAGGGTTTGTAGGGTGGTAAGTTTTCATTGATGCCGAGTATATAATCTCAACTCTATGGCCGCAGCTAAATTACATTTGTATTGTACTAAGAACTTTGAAAGATGTCAAACCATCGGTAGAGATGTTCAAGGTCACAGCAACAACATTTAAAAGCATATAAATCATGTTTATCTTAAGATTATTAAGCATTCAAATTGTTGCTTTTTCATATATCTCTATATAATCTCTTCTCTATGGCCGCAGCAAAAATTCATTTTTTTTCGTATCAAGAAATTTGATAGCTTGCAAACCATCAGTAGAGATGTTCAATGTCATGGAAGCAATATTTATAAGCATATAAATCATGTTTATCTTAAGATATTTAGGCATTCAAATTGTTGCTTTTTCATATTTCAAGATAAAAAATCTGCTCTATGGTCGCTCAAAATTACATTTTTATTGTACCAAGAACTTTGAAAGCTTGCAAACCATCTGTACAGATGATCAAATGTATGGAAACAACTTTTGTAAGCCTATAAATCATGTTTAAACCTAAGATAATTAGGCATCTAATTTGACGATTTTTATTGCTTTCTTTATTATCTCTACTCTATGGCCGCAGCAAAATTTTATTTATATTGTACTGATAACTTTGAAAGCTTGCAAACAATCTGTACAGATGTTCAAAAATAACGATTACAATATTTATAAGCATATAAATCATGTTTATCCTAAGAATATTAGGCATCAAAAGTGATGATTTTTTAAATATCACGATAAATTTTTCTTTTCTATGGCCGCAGTAAAATTGCATTTATAGTGTACTAAAGACTTTGCAAGCTTGTAAATCACCAAAAGCGATGAAAAATGTCATAGAACATTATTTGTAGCATATAAATTATGGTTATCAAAAGATAATTAGGCATCTAATTTGACGATTTTTATTTATCTCTTTATTATCTCTACTCTATGGCCGCAGCAAAATTTTATTTATTTTGTACTGAGAACTTTGAAAGCTTGCAAACAATATATACAGATGTTCTAAAATTACGGTAACAATATTTATAGGCATACAAATCATGTTTATCCTAAGATCATTAGGCATCAAAATTGATGATTTTTAAATATCACGATACATTTTCTACTCTATGGCCGCAATAAAATTGCATTTATGATGTACTCAAAACTTTGCAAGCTTGTAAATCATCAAAATGCCATAGAAACATCATTTTTAGCATATAAATCATGTTTATCAAGAAATAATTTGGCATCCATTTGACGATTTTCATATATCTCTATATAATCTCTACTCTATGGCAGCTGGAAAATTTCATTTTTATTGTATCAAGAAATTTGAAAGCTTGCTAACCATCTGTAGAGATGTTAAAGGTCACAGAAACAGCATTTAAGCATATAAAGCATGTTTATCTTAAAATAATAAGGGATCCAAATTGTTGCTTTTTCATATTTCACGATAAAAACTCTACTCTATGACCACAACAAAGTAGTTTTTGCTTTGTAAACAGAACATTACAAGCTTGCAAATAATCAAAAGTGATGTTCAATATCATAGAAAACAACATAAATAAGCATATAGTATATGTTTATCTTAAGGAAATTAGACATCCAAATTGTTGATTTTTCATACTTTTCGATATAATCTCTACTCAATGGCCGCAACAAAATTACATTTGTATCGAACTGAAATATTTTAAAGCTTGTTTTCCATCTGTATGAATGTTCAAGGTCATGGAAACAACATTTATAAGCATATAAATCATGTTTATCTTAAGATATTAAGGCATTCAAATTGTTGCTTTTTTATATTTCAAGATAGAAAATCTACTCTATGGCCGCAGCAAAATTTCATTTTTATTGTACCAAGAACTTTGAAAGCTTGCAAACCGTCAGTAGAGATGTTCCAGTTTATGGAAACAACTTTTATAAGCACGTAAATCATGTTTTTCTTAAGATAATAAGGCATTTAAATTGTTGATTTTTTATATATCTCCATATAACCCCTACCTTCTGGCCGCAACAAATTTACATTTGTATTGTACCATGAATTTTGAAAGCTTGCTTACCATCTGTAGAGATGTTCAAGGTCATGGAAACAATATTAATAAGCATTTAATTGTGGTTATCAAAAGATAATAAGGCATCTAAATGAGTTTTATATATCTTTATATAATCTCTACTCTATGGCCGCAGCAAAATTTTATTTGTGTTGTACTGAGAACTTTGAAAGCTTGCAAACAATCTGTACAGATGTTCAAGTTTATGGAAACAATATTTATAAGCATATAGATCATGTTTATCCTAAGATAATTAGATGATTTTTTAAATATCACGATAAATTTTCTACCCTATGGCCGCAAAAAATGCATTTATATTGTACTCAGAACTTTTCAAGTTTGCAAATCATCAAAGTCGATGAGAAATGTCATAGAAACATCATTTTTAACATATTAATAATGTTATTTAAAAGATAATTAGGCATCGCTTTGACGATATTCATATATCTCTTAATATTCTCTATGGCCGCAGCAAAAATACGATTACATTTTACCCAGATCTCTGCAAGCATGCAAATAATCAATAGCGATATTCAATGTCTTATAAACAACGTCAATAAGCAAATAAATTATGTTTATCCTAAGACTATAAGGCATCAGGCTTTAATAATATTTCCTAGATCACGACAATTTCCTCCTCTATGGCCGCAGCAAAATACCATTTTTATTGTACCGTGAACTTTGAAAGCTTGCAAAACTATCATAAGAGATGTACAAGGTTATAGAAACAATACCTATGAGCATATAAATCATGTTTATCCTAAGAAAGTTAGGAATCCAAATTGTTGACTTTTCATATATCTTGATATAATCTCTTCTTTATGGCCGCAGCAAAACTACATTTTATTGTACCATGGAATTTGAAAGCTTGCAAACCATCAGTAGAGATGTTCGAAGTCATAGAAACAATATTTATAAGTATATAAATCATGTTTATCAAAAGATAATTAGGCATCCAAATGACGATTTTTATATATCTATATATAATCTCTACTCTATGGCCGCAGCTAAAATACATTTGTATTGTACTAAGAACTTTGAAAGATGTCAAACCATCGGTAGAGATGTTCAAGGTCACAGCAACAACATTTATAAGCATATAAATCATGTTTATCTTAAGATTATTAAGCATTCAAATTGTTGCTTTTTCATATATCTCTATATAATCTCTTCTCTATGGCCGCAGCAAAAAATCATTTTTTTTTCGTATCAAGAAATTCGATAGCTTGCAAACCATCAGTAGAGATGTTCAAGGTCTTGGAAACAATATTTATAAGCATATAAATCATGTTTATCCTAAAAAAATTAGGCATCAAAATTGATGATTTTTAGATAGCACGATCAATTTTCTACTCTATGGCCGCGGTAAAATTGCATTTGTACTGTACTCAAAACTTTGCAAGCTTCTAAACCATCAAAGGCGACATGAAACGGCATAGAAACGTCATTTTTAGCATATAAATTATGTTTGTCTTAACACAACACAACTGGGCATCCAAATTGACGATTTTTCATATATCTCTATATAATCTCTACTCCAAGGCCGCAGCAAAATTATATTTTTATTGTACCAAGAAATTTTAAAGCTTGTAAACCATCAGTAGAGTTGTTCAAAATCACAGAAACAGCATTTAAAGCATTTGAATCATGTTTATCTAACGATAATTAGGCTTCAATTTTTTTTTTCATCTTTTACTCTAAGGTCGCAGCAAAAATACATTTACATTTTACCCAGAACGCTGCAAGCATGCAAATAATCAATAGCGATGTTCAAGGTCATATAAACAACGTCTATAAGGAAATAATTTATGTTTATTCTAAGATTATTAGGCATCAGACTTTAATATTTTTTCCTAGATCACGACACTTTCCTCCTTTTTGTCCGCAGCAAAATACCATCTATATTGTACCGAGGACTCTGAAAGCTTGCAAACCCTCAGTAGATTATGTTCAAGGACATGGACCCAACATCTTCAATAATAATTTAAATTATGTTTATCTCAAGGTAATAAGGCATCCAATTTTTTTCCATATATCTCGATTAAATCTCTTCTCTATGGACGCAGCAAAATTACATTTTTATTGTTCTCAGATATTTGCGTGCTTGCATGTATTCAAAGGAGATGTTAAAGGTAATAGAAACAACATTTATAATCATATAATTTATGTTCATCCTAAGGTATTGCCGCAGCAAAATTACGTTTCTATTGTACTAAGAACTTTACTAGCTTTCAAATAACAATAGAGACTTTTAATGTCTCAGAAACAACATTTATAAGCATATAAATCATGTTTATCCTCAGATTATAATCATATAAATAATGCTTATCCTAAGATAATTAAGCATCCAAATTGTTGATTTTTCATATATCACGATATAATCTCTGCTCTATGGCCGCAGCATAATTACATTTGTATTGTATTCAGAACTTTGCGTGCTTGCATGTATTCAAAGGAGATGTTAAAGGTCATAAAACATCATTTATAATCATATAAAGTATGTTTATCAAAATATGATAAGGCATCATGCTTTGATATTTGTATAGATTACGATAATTTTCTACTACATGGCCACAACAAAAAATTACATTTCTATTGTACTCAGAACCTTGCAAGCTTGAAAATCATCAGTAGATATGTTAAAGGGCTCAGAATCAACATTTATTAGCATATAAATTATGTTTATCAAAAGATAATTAGGCATCTAATTTGTATATTTTTTCATATATCTCGATGTAATATTTACTCTATGACCGCAGCAAAATGCAAGTCAATAATAAGTGGCAATACAAAGTTTGACCGGTTTGATTGGCCATATTTCTGTAAGTATTATCATTTAAGGTAGAATTCCCATAATAGCTGCAATAAGGTAATAATAGAAGAATTCAAACTTCTGCATTAAGATGATAAAAAGAAGAATTCACACTTCTGCATATCTATATGTATTTTGATATTACATACATGCTGCCGTCAAACTTAAGGCGTTTAGCTTCACTGCGTTAAAATTTGTAAAAATCGGATATACTTGTGTAAATGATTCCTTTTTCAAAATTTATTAATATCGTTCTTATATTAACTAAAACATTATTAATTCTCAAAATTATTGGAGAAAGTTCATAAAATTCGTGTAAGAAGTTTTAATCGGAAGTTTATAAATCCAATTAAAATAATGTACAGAAAGATATATTACATGATAGAATGGTCCCCATTTCATTAATGGGGGGTCGATGTATTCAAATGGCATCTAACAACTTACGAACTCTTGAGACCTAGTTAGCTTTACCTTCAGACAATTATTAAGATTAAAGTTATATAACTTTTGAAGTATGATATTGTCTGAATTTATCTCTTTTATCCAATATTTTATTATCTTGGAATAATGTTGAATATAATGAGGGTATCAAGATAATTCCCCATAAACCCCAGCTGAAGCTGTACTTGTTCGAACTTTTAATATTCGTTTACAAACTTTTACGTGAATTCTTTCAATACCGTTTGCTTTCGGAAACCCCCAGGTTTCGGCAGCATAGTTTAAAATAGAACCGACAAAAGCGTCAAACAACTGACACATTATATCTGGTTTAAAAGCATACATTCTACAATTACATAATACAACATGTAATGCGTTACGATTTTCTTTCAATGTAAATGTATAACACTTCAAAAGGGTTTAACCCGGGTTGATAGCGCAGTTAGTAGCGCGCTTGGGTTTGGAACCTCGTGCCCGAGGGGGTGCGGGTTAGAATACCACCCGGGGAGGTTATACCCTTCCATGAAATTTTGACTATAATGTCGATTTTCCTCCATTGATTAGATAATATCGAGAAGTTTCCGGCCTTGTGGAAGGGTAGATGAGTACTGTTTATAGACAATGGTCCAGGAAAGCTAGGTTAGGTGCGCTGGACGCCGTAAAATAAATAATGACCTATATTTTGTTGACACGGCATTAACTCCAATAAATAAATAAATAAACAAAAGGGTTTTCACTATTGTTATAAAGCCACGATGTATACATGTACTTTTCGGCTGAGGTAAATAAACTAATGAATGCTGACGGCATTTTGCAACCGGTTAACTTCTTCATTTGGTCACCTTACTTATGGAAAATCAATCCAATGAACAGTGCATCACTCACGTATGGTTTCACATTAGGTCCAGTCCCCGGCCAAAGAAACGTAACTTATTATCATGCAAGTGCTGTAGACTCGGATCAATGACGTGCTCAGTGGTCAAGCGACTACCCGCGTGAGCCCGCATGGCGAGCTGGTTACTGTTAAAAGTATAATATATTTGCTTAATGTTGCTAGGTTTCAGTCAGTTGTCTGGAGGTGTTGTTTCGAGTTAGTTAGTTGGAGAGTTTCGTGAATAACGAACTCAGAAAGTAAGATAGGGATTTACCGCCGCTCGTTGTAGTTTTGGGAGAACTTGGAGCTTATGTATACGTGTTTAACTATATAGTGACAAGTTGTGGACTCAGATTCAACTTTTAC
This sequence comes from Mactra quadrangularis, assembly GCA_025267735.1. NCBI lineage: Eukaryota > Metazoa > Mollusca > Bivalvia > Venerida > Mactridae > Mactra > Mactra quadrangularis. The sequence goes on from CM046299.1 coordinate 20,977,700, forward strand.
TTTTTATAAACGCTAAGTATGGAATATTAATAATCAGAGTAATAATTTAATCAATTTTTCTTCAGTTAACCGTGAATCTCTTCTTTCTTTTAAAAGTGTAATTTGTGAAACTACTGGTAATAGTAAAATAATTAATTACGTACGACGGACTTGTTGTTATTGTGTTCCATATTCTTTATAGTGGTCTGAAAACATAACGCAGAGGAAGCCTACCACTTGAAAGAGACCTACATACCAACCACTTTGTAGTCTTTATCTCCATCGGGCTACAATGGAACTATACTGCAGCTTAACGAAAATGAAAACGAAATGAACCCGATTGTGTTGTGGTAAGAAAAATATCAACGAAGAATAGTAGCATGCCTAAAACTACTTTGAGTAAAGTTCATCCTGTTGGTCAATCAAATGTACAACATTTATAGCACATCTACAACCTTACCCTTCCATGTGTACAAACTAATTTTGAATATCTAACACCTGGGTTAAAGTTGAGTATGATATGATACATGGTAACAAACATTATCGTTTCAGTTCTGGTGGTTCTAGTGGCACCAAAATTACTACAAGAGCGTTAGAATTCCACTACATTGTATTTCGAACTATCCTCTATTCAGTGTTTTCAGCTTTTTTTTATTTTAAGTGATATATGTTTATAATTTAATAAAGTCAGGACATATAGTAACATGATATTCATATTATAAACAAACGCTTGTTTTGTTCAATTCTTACAAATAATAGAAATATTCAAATAGTGCATAAAGTAACTACATGTGTGTATTTCTTTTTTTCCGAAAATACAACATTTTATCTTTGAGTTGTAAATGTCTACGCTGAATTCTCCTAAAAAAATAGTTTGCTTATATCCTAGTTTAATGTTCGATTCAATTTTTCAGAATCCTTCAAATTTTTTTGGAAAAGAAAATGCACGAAAGAGAAATCGACGAAAAACCAGCGTCAGTTTATCTCATTAGTTCAAGCAATAGATCACGTGATTGTAGACCCTGAAAATGTTTAGTTAAAAGTTTGATTATAGTGGAACATTTAAGTCAACAAATGATTCGAATGTACGAAAATCTCAGGCAAAGATAAATCTTTGGTAACGCATTTGCCATTTCATGCTCTATTCCTAACAAAGATGCCAAGTGCAATACCTGAAGATTTTATATTCCCGTTGATTAAAAAACGTACCCAATAAATGTATGTTTTAAAAATTATTTTAACACTTTCCATAGGCGGATCAAACGGGGGGTCAGGGGGGTCCGGACCCACCCTAGAATTTCCAAAGTGTACCTGTCCATAAGTGTATTTCTTGACTGTAAGTCATCTTTAAGTAGCATGAAGCAATTTTTCTCGGAGCATAACATATATTTAATGGTTATGTATTTTTATTATTAATTTGTTACATTATTCTACAAAATGTGTAAAATGTGGTTGTGGTTAGAAAGTTTTGACCCGCAAGAAAAAACCGGGATCCGCATTAGGATTTTAGATACATCTTTCCTGTATCAGATGGTGTTTTTCATAATTGTGTAGGTCAAATACTTTTATGCAGCGGTCACTTTTAGTAAGGTACGTCAAAAAAGGCCAAAATCCTTCCCGATCGGGAAACATTTTGACATTTGCTGCCCGATCGGGAAGCACTGAAGGGGAATCCCCTTGTTTCCCGAACGGGAAGTATTCCCTACTGGTTAATGAATTGAGTGAATGACTTTGCATAAGGTGCATAATTAAACATTATCGTGTTCAGCACATCGTATTGTAAAGATAGTTCAACAAAATATGCCCTATCTTGTAATATATTTTGCATTATTGAAATCAAAATAACTTGCAATTGTCTACGTATTCTCGCATGAAAAAAGATATGCCTACGTTTTAAGCCCTTATTTAATCACTGATTCTAAAGCACTCGTAATTTATCTCTATCCCTATCAAAACTCGTGCCTATAATTTATTTAAGATAAAACATTGACAACAGTTAGAGTATCATTCTTTAGTCAGGATGTTTAGTTGATTGTTATATGTTACATTCAAATAGTTTGTGATAGGAAATCCCTTTTCTAAAAAATATGAAAACATACAGAATAACAAGAGAAACAGTATTTGAATTCTCGAAAATCTGAAGTCTTCTTTGTAAAAGTTAACAATTCACTAGTTTTGTTTTACTTAAATTGCACGAATGGAGTGTATGATGAAATAATTCTGCCATCAGATAAACACATAAGTATCTAATAAATGTTGATAACAAGGTATGTAACTAATTAACACGTTAGTTAAGTGGTTGAAAATTTATGTAACTAGATAACTACAAACCAGTCAACAAAATTTTGAATAAGTAATGACTAGATATTTCTGGAACACACTAGGCTTGTCTACTGTTATATGGTTTTATTTTAGTTACTTTAATAGAACATTGTGAAACAATCTTGAATGTATAGTGCGGACATATTGACCCCGACCTTACCTTTCACATTTGCATCTTATTATCAGCTACACATATCCCGGCGAAAATCAATACCACGCCTAATCTACACTTCGGCTCGTTACGTATTAAAAATAAGCAGTCGATTTACATCGATTGTAACTAGCATCGGCGGGTACAGAGTAGAGTTGCATGGGGCTGGTAGAACCAATTTCGGTGGGTATGGGAGGGGTGTCCCCTCCCTTAGGGGGGGGTTGGGGGCCTCCCCCGGAAATCTAAAAAGGAAGGTCTAAAATCGTGCATTCTGGTACTTTTTTGGCCTTTTTTGTTGCATGCATAATAGCGCAGATTATCTATCAAAATGCATGTTCAATCGTGCATTTTTATGTGTCTGTATCCCCTTGAAAATGGCTGCCATGGGCTTTGAAATTGGTATTTCTAACTGGATTTAGTGAAATTCACTTTAGGAAATTATATCAATAATAATACAACACAATATTGCAATCAATAAAAACATCGTCCCAATGGTCCTGTCAGTCAAGCCAAGGGCTCTATATTTATTAATATGTTATATAGGATCCTTGGAATTCAAAGGTTTTGCGGGTGTAATGTCGACTGTGGCTTACATTATTAGTTAAACAAGACATGTATAGAGTATATATGTGCATTCAAACGTGAAACTCGTGTCCTTACCTTTTTAAATGCAAATAATAATAAAATGGGCGGGGGATGGCGGTTGTGGGGCTAAAACCTACAACCTTTGAATTGGTAGCTAGCCTCATTGTATAATATTCTGGTCCGGCCTATGTGTATTAGGCACTCATTGTACACTTTGAATGTACTTTAAAATTAATCCCTGTGTTATAATTACATTCGAGCCTTGACGGTATAATCCGATTGTTTTCGAACATTAATACTACCTTCGTATTCAATGTAATGAATATTCTTGCATAAAGGTCAGGTCGGGGTCAATATGTCCGCACTATACTACAGGTTTAAGTTATGTAACTACATTTGTTGTTTTATCTTGACATTTCTATAATTTTCTCAATTGTTAAAATGTACATTAAGATCATTGGTCCTGAGTTAGATTGAGTCACTAAGTGCTGTCATTACATTACAGCCATTAAAGTTTAAAAAAATCATTCTATCACTTGAATACTACTATTTAGGGTATTTATTAATATTATCAGACTTGTCACAATATTGTTGAATGCTATTCTCTTGGAAAAATGAAAATGGTTCGCGTAATTATTGTAATTGAGAGGTATTGTTGTAGTTTTATATGTAAAACACAAGTACATTGAATTGTAAAACAAATTACACAACAATGTAACTTGTATTCTTGCAGTTTAACTTAGTTATCAATAGTTTAGATGACCAAACTGAAGTATGCAACGTACGAGCCAATTTTGCTAACGTACGGTACAACAATTATATCCTTTATTGGTTGTTTTGTGGTGGTTCACATTCACACAAAGTTTTGTTATAACACTAAGACAATGGTATCTAACTATTTTAAACAGTTTCATTCTATATCTAACTTATTTGTATCGTTCTGGAACAGTTGATATGAATGATATTTTTAAAACTAATGAAAGTAGCGTATTCAAAGATTATGTTTTTTTGAAAATATCTGGCATACTCTTCTGTCTTTTTAATTTATTCAGAAACATAATACCTTATAGAATGCAACCGTATAGAATTTCTCAACAGTTTGACCATTACTACTTTTAAATAAGTGAAATTTACAGCACATGTTTTATTTTCAAAAGCACGTTTAATAATGCTAGGTGTGACCTTTCACCAGCCTATATCTAAAAAAAGTAAACTAGCCCAGCTGAAAAGATTTTATACTGCGTACAGAACATGTCTACAATGCCTATAATTGATGTAAAACTCATATTTGATGACATGAAAAAATGGAAAAAAAAATAAATATGCACGTATGTCCAGGGATTGAGTCATATACTTCACATAAAATTCGAATTAAGATATACAATGATCAGTCATCCAACATATCTAATACAAGAACAATACATGTAGCTCCTAACATTTAACCCACATGCGGAAACTTGTAAATAGGGGAAAAGTTTTGGGGATGCTGGTATATAATATTATATACAAAATGTATTATGAAAATAGTTTTATGATGTTGGTTAGTTACTGATCAATTTGCTATCAAAACTTTACAACATAATACACAAACTAACTGAGATGAAACATGGCATCATAGTGATTCTTTTCAATGGAGGAAATAATAAACAAACCAACCCGAATAGCAAAAGAACTATTTCTCTATGTTCAACCATCCTATCTAAAAATAATTAAATATTACTTTTATCATGTATTTAAGATAATCAAAAAACCAAACTAAATACTGCACAGGGTGGGTCTAAAACATTTATGCTTCATTATGTCGTTCTTTATGCTTTGCAGGTGTATTTTTGATAATATTGAACAACGATCACCTTCAAATGGCTGTTTCCTTGATGCGAAACAAGCTTTCGATAGAGCATGGATGAGCTCGATTCTTGCTCAAGTGTTCAAATACAGTGTTGATCAGTATGTTACCTTTAAATCCATATCATCATTCTTAGCGAACTGTTCTAGCTGTGTTAGATCCAACAGATGTAAATCGAACTGGTTCCCAAAGTAGGGAATACTTCAGGTTCGGGAAGCAATGGGGTTCCCTTCAGTTCTTTTTAACGATTATAATCTTATGATAATTCTTAATTTATACTCATTAAAAGAGTGTTTCCATTGTACTTAATACAATGATGTGTCAATTGAATTAACTATCAACAGTTATGATACATATATATAGTTTCCAGAGTTTAGAGTGCTATATAAATGTCGAAAAACTGAAAACATCGTGATATATTGAAGCAATTATAATCTTATGATAAACATAATTTGTATTCATTTAAATAATGTTTAAAATGACTTACTATCAACAGTGATGATATGAACAGTTTTCATAGTTCTGAGTGCTATATAAATGCAATTACGCTGCGGCCATATAGTAGAGATTTTGTCGGAAAAAAACATAAAAATCGTGATATATTGAACCAATTATAATCTTATGATTAACATAATTTATATTCATTTAAAGGTTGTTTCCATTGACTTTACTATAATCGGTGATGATATGAATAGTTTTCAAAGTTCTGCGTGTTATTTAAATGCAATTTCGCTGCGGCCATATAGTAGAGATTTTGTCGATAAACTTAAAAGTCGTGTATACTCAACCAATTATAATCTTATGATAAACATAATTTATGTTTATTAAAAGGTTGTTTTCATTGAGGTTTATATCAACACTGATGATATGAATAGTTTCCAGAGTTCTGAGTGCTATATAAATGCAATTTTACCGCAGCCATATAGTAGAAATTTTGTCGAAAAAAAACCTGAAAATTATTATATATTGAAGCAATCATAATCTTATGATAAACATAATTTATATTCATTTAAAGGTTGTTTCCATTGACTTTACTATTATCGGTGATGATATGAACAGTTTTCAAAGTTCTGCGTGTTATTTAAATGCAATTACGCTGCGGCCATATAGTAGAGATTTTGTCGGAAAAACCATAAAAATCGTGATAAATTGAACCAATTATAATCTTATGATTAACATAATTTATATTCATTTAAAGGTTGTTTCCATTGAGGTTTATATCAACACTGATGATATGAAAAGTTTCCAGAGTTCTGAGTGCTATATAAATGCAATTTTACCGCAGCCATATAGTAGAAATTTTGTCGAAAAAAACCTGAAAATTATTATATATTGAAGCAATCATAATCTTATGATAAACATAATTTATATTCATTTAAAGGTTGTTTCCATTGACTTTACTATTATCGGTGATGCTATGAACAGTTTTCAGATTTGAGATATGAGAGCTTCCAAACTTCTGAGTGCTATATAGATGTAATTGACTGCGGCCATATAGTAGAGATTTTGTCGAGAAAAATGAAAAACAAATCATCACATTTTTAAACATAATTATCCTTACTTTCTAATTATTATACACATAATTCGATTCATTATTAGAAATGTTAAATATATTGTATATACTCAGTATATACTTTTTTTAATTAATGCGCTCGTGTCGGACGATAATGTAGATAAATAAATGTTTTCTTTCCGCCGCCAGTTCGTATTTTGTCGAGAAACGACGTTCCAAAGTATAGTGCCGCAGATTCGCGTCGTGTCTGAAACATTATATGGTAAAACGCCACTAAATACATTCGGAATATCGTCGGACAATTTTTACTCTATGGTCGGTAAAAACGGTAAAACTATGGAAATTAGGCGTACTAGCTAAGGAGTGTATTATCCGTACGATACACGTTGCCGGAAAAAATGTCATGAGTTACCTCCCCTAAACTAATTAAAATTCTCACCTTAAATGCCCGGGATTCAATGTTTCTCAACCGATTTTCGTCGATTTCATGCCAACCGATTTTTGATGAAAGTAGTAATACACAAATGAATATAATTAAAATTAAATTTGCTTATTCTATCTTAGAATTGACTTTAATGTAAATGTTAACGTATTGTTTATAAAATATAACTGTTTTCTAAATACCAAATGCTCAAAATCAACACATGTAGACAAAAAGTGTAGGAACTATTTGACATAAAAACCACGCCTACCTAGTTAGAAATGTTTATACCCCGGTTTCAAAGAAAATAATTTGCGGTAATTATTGAAAGAAACTGGAAATAAAAGTTACTGTTCTTGATAAGATTGTCGAAAATCATATTTAAGAATATATTATTACAGGAACATATAAATGTATACACATTCACGCATACAATGTCATAAGCTCTGTTAACAAGTCGACACTAATAACATAATGGAGTTAACTACGATGAAAAGCGGTTTAAGTATATTTATCAGTACCATTAGTTGGGAGAGAAACATAAGCAAATAAAGGATTTCTAGCTGGGGGGAGCTATAATGAACAAGAGACTATAGTCTTACCTATACGTAACTAATATTTTTCTATTTTTAGAGATGGATGCCAACTGACCTTTGACGATTTGTAGAAGTTAGATACCAACCGATTTTGGTCGATTTGTAGAGTCCTGATTCCAGCCATTTTTATGACTATTTGTGGAGTGTGGATGCCAACCGATTTTCGTCCATTTGTAAAATTTGCATGCCAAGTGGTGTTTGACGATTTTAATCAGTTTGAGTCACAACTGATGATGGTCCATTGTAGATTGTTAATGCCAACCGATTTGAAGATAGTAGATTTAAAGTATAGATGGCAACCGATTTTCGTTGATTTCTAGTGTCTAGATAAAAACTGGATAAAAACTTTGGATCCAACCGATTATCGTCTCTTTGTAGCGTTTAGATGACAACCGATTTTCGTTTATTTTTTCAGTATATCCCGACCAATTTTTGTAGTTTTGTTTAGCTGGGAACACAACCGAGTTTGTTTTTTGTTGAAATTGCATCCCAACCGATTTTGGTCGATTTGTGAACTCAGATAGCAACCGATTTTTATCGTTTTATGGAGTCAGAATGCCAACCGATTTTAGTAGTTTTGTTTGGCTTGGATCCAAACCGGTTTGATCGATTTGGAGCGGCTAGATGCCAATCGATTTTTGTCTATTTGATCAGTCTAAATGCCAACCGATTTTCGTCGATTTGTAAAGTTAAGATGCCAACATATTATTCTCTAATTCTTCAGTCTAAATGCCAACGATTTTTGTCTATTTGTAGCGGTTAGATGCCAACCAAATTTCGTCTATTTATAGCGGCTAGATGCCAGCCGATTTTCGTCTATTTGTTCGGTCTAAATGCCAACCGATTTTGGTTTATATGTAAAAGCTAGATGTCAACCGATTTTCGTCTATTTGTTCAGTCTAAATGGCAACCTATATTCGTCGTTTTGTTAAGCTTGGATCCCAATCGATTCTAGTCTATATGGAGCTTCTAGCTGACAACCGATTTTCGACTATTTGGTCAGTCTGAATGCCAACTGATTTTCGTCGTTTTTGAGGGGTAAGATGCCAACCGATTTTCGTCTATTTGTTCCGTCTAAATGCCAACCGTTTTTCGTCGTTTTGTTCGGTCTAAATGCCAACCGATTTTGGTAGATTAAAGAAATCAAGATCCTAATCAATTGTGTCTATTTGATCAGTGTTAATGCTAACCGAATTTGGTAGATTTTTGAAGTCAAGATGCCAACCGATTTTCATCGCTTTGTAGCTGCTAGATGCCAACCGATTTTCGTCTGTTTGTTCAGTCTGAATGCCAACCGATTTTCGTCGTTTTTAGGGGTAAGATGCCAACCGATTTTAGTCTATTTGTTCCGTCTAAATGCCAACCGATTTTCGACTATTTGTTCAGTCTGAATGCCAACCGATTTTCGTCGTTTTTTAGCGGTAAGATGCCAACCGATTTTCGTCTATTTGTTCCGTCTAAATGCCAACCGTTTTTCGTCGTTTTGTAGGGGTTAGATGACAACCGTTGTCTTTTATTTGTTTAGTCTAAATGCCAACCGATTTTCGTCGTTTTGTTTAGCTTGGATCCCAACCGATTCTCGTCTATATGTAGCTGCTAGATGCCAACCGATTTTCGTCTATTTGTTCAGTCTGAATGCCAACTGATTTTCGTCGTTTTTTAGGGGTAAGGTGCCAACCGATTTTCGTCTATTTGTTCAGTGTGAATGCCAACCGATTTTCGTCGTTTTTTAGCGGTTAGATGCCAACCGATTTTCGTCTATTTGTTCCGTCTAAATGCCAACCGATTTTCGTCGTTTTGTTTAGCTTGGATCCCAACAGATTTTCGTCTATATGTAGCTGCTAGATGCCAACCGATTTTCGTCTATTTGTTCAGTCTGAATGCCAACCGATTTTCGTGTATTTGTTCGGTCTAAATGCCAACCGATTTTGGTAGATTAAAGAAATCAAGATCCTAATCAATTGTGTCTATTTGATCAGTGTTAATGCTAACAAAATTTGGTAGATTTTTGAAGTCAAGATGCCAACCGATTTTCATCGCTTTGTAGCTGCTAGATGACAGCCGATTTTCGTCTGTTTGTTCAGTCTGAATGCAAACCGATTTTCGTCGTTTTTTAGTGGTAAGATGACAACCGATTTTCGTCTATTTGTTCCGTCTAAATGCCAACCGATTTTCGTCTATTTGTTCAGTCTGAATGCCAACCGATTTTCGTCGTTTTTTAGGGGTAAGATGCCAACCGATTTTCGTCTATTTGTTCCGTCTAAATGCCAACCGTTTTTCGTCGTTTTGTTTAGCTTGGATCCCAACCGATTCTCGTCTATATGTAGCTGCGCGATGCCAACCGATTTTCGTCTATTTGTTCAGTCTGAATGCCAACCGATTTTCGTCGTTTTTTAGCGGTAAGATGCCAACCGATTTTCGTCTATTTGTTCCGTCTAAATGCCAACCGATTTTCGACTATTTGTTCCGTCTAAATGCCAACCGTTTTTCGTCGTTTTGTTTAGCTTGGATCCCAACCGATTCTCGTCTATATGTAGCTGCTAGATGCCAACCGATTTTCATCTATTTGTTCAGTCTGAATGCCAACCGATTTTCGTCGTTTTTTAGCGGTAAGATGCCAACCGATTTTCGTCTATTTGTTCCGTCTAAATGCCAACCGATTTTCGTCTATTTGTTCAGTCTGAATGCCAACCGTTTTTCGTCTATTTGTTCGGTCTAAATGCCAACCGATTTTGGTAGATTAAATTTGGTTTATTAAAACTACCAAAATCGGTTTGCATTCAGACTTCACAAAACGACAAAAATTGGTTGGCATCTAGACATTATACGTAATAATCAACCAAATAGGTTGACATAATGACTCTCCAAATGAGGGCATTTAGACTGAACAAATAGACAAAAATCGGTTGGCATCTAGCCGCATTAAATCGACCAAAATCGTTTGGGATTCAAGCTCTACAAAGTAACTAAATTCAGTTGATATTAGGATGGAACAAATAGAATAAAATTGGTAGGCACCAAACCCCTACAAAACGACGAAAATCGGTTGGCATTTAGACGGAACAAATAGACGAAAATCGGTTGGCATTTGAACGGAACAAATAGACGAAAATCGGTTGGCATTTAGACGGAACAAATAGAAGAAAATCGGTTGGCATCTAGCAGCTACATATAGACGAGAATCGGTTGGGATCCAAGCTAAACAAAACGACGAAAAACGGTTGGCATTTAGACGGAACAAATATACGGAAATCGGTTGGCATCTAACCGCTAAAAAACGACAAAAATCGGTTGGCATTCACATTGAACAAATAGACGAAAATCGGTTGGCATCTAGCAGCTACATACAGACGAGAACCGGTTGGGATCCAAGCTAAACAAAGCGACGAAAATCGGTTGGCATTTAGACTAAACAAATGAAAGACAACAGTTGTCATCTAACCCCTAAAAAACGACGAAAAACGGTTGGCATTTAGACGGAACAAATAGACGAAAATCGGTTGGCATTTAGACCGAACAAATAGACGAAAATCGGTTGGCATTCAGACTGAACAAATAGATGAAAATCGGTTGGCATTTAGACGGAACAAATAGACGAAAATCGGTTGGCATCTTACCCCTAAAAACGACGAAAATCGATTGGCATTCAGACTGAACAAATAGACGAAAATCGGTTGGCATCTAGCAGCTACAAAGCGATGAAAATCGGTTGGCATCTTGACTTCAAAAATCTACCAAATTCGGTTATCATTAACACTGATCAAATAGACACAATTGATTAGGATCTTGACTTCTTTAATTTACCAAAATCGGTTGGCATTTAGACGGAACAAATAGACGAAAATCGGTTGGCATTCAGACTGAACAAATTGACGAAAACCGGTTGGCATCTAGCAGCTACATATAGACGAGAATCGGTTGGGATCCAAGCTAAACAAAACGAAGAAAACCGGTTGGCATTTAAACGGAACAAATAGACGAAAATCGGTTGGCATCTAACCGCTAAAAAACGACAAAAATCGGTTGGCATTCACACTGAACAAATAGACGAAAATCGGTTGGCATCTGACCCCTAAAAAACGACGAAAATCGGTTGTTATTCAGATGAATAAATAGACGAAAATCGGTTGGCATTTAGACGGAACAAATAGACGAAAATCGGTTGGCATCTTACCCCTAAAAAGACGACGAAAATCGGTTGGCATTCAGACAGAACAAAACGACGAAAATCGGTTGGCATTGAAACGGAACAAATAGACGAAAATCGGTTTGCATCTTACCGCTAAAAAACGACGAAAATCGGTTGGCATTCAGACTGAACAAATAAACGGAAATCGGTGGGCATTTAGACGGAACAAATAGACGAAAATCGGTTGGCATTTTACCCCTAAAAAGACGACGAAAATCGGTTGGCATTCAGACAGAACAAAACGACGAAAATCTGTTGGCATTGAAACGGAACAAATAGACGAAAATCGGTTTGCATCTTACCGCTAAAAAACGACGAAAATCGGTTGGCATTCAGACTGAACACATAGACGAAAATCGATGGGCATTTAGACGGAACAAAAAGACGAAAATCGGTTGGCATCTTACCCCTAAAAAACGACGAAAATCGGTTTGCATTCAGACTGAACAAACAGACGAAAATTGATTGGCATCTAGCAGCTACAAAGCGATGAAAATCGGTTGGCATCTTGACTTCAAAAATCTACCAAACTCGGATAGCATTAACACTGATCAAAAAGACACAATTGATTAGGATCTTGATTTCTTTAATCTACCAAAATCGGTTGGCATTCAGACTGAACAAATAGACCAAAATCGGTTGGCATCTAGCAACTACATATAGACGAGAATCGGTTGATATCCAAGCTAAACAAAACGACGAAAATCAGTTGGCATTTAGACGGAACAAATATACGAAAATCGGTTGGCATCTTACCCCTAAAAAACGACGAAAATCAGTTGGCATTCAGACTGAACAAATTGACGAAAATCGGTTGGCATCTTGCAGCTACATATAGACGAGAATCGGTTGGGATCCAAGCTAACAAAACGACGAAAATCGGTTGGCATTTAGACGGACCAAATAGACGAAAATTAGTTGGCATCTTACCGCTAGAAAACGACAAAAATCGATTGGCATTCACACTGAACAAATAGACGAAAATCGGTTGGCATCTTACCTCTAGAAAACGACGAAAATCAGTTGGCATTCACACTGAACAAATAGACGAAAATCGGTTGTCATCTAGCAGCTACATATAGACGAGAATCGGTTGGGATCCAAGCTAAACAAAACGACGAAAATCGGTTGGCATTTAGACTAAACAAATAAAAGACAACGGTTGTCATCTAACCCCTACAAAACGACGAAAAACGGTTGACATTTAGACGGAACAAATAGTCGAAAATCGGTTGGCATCTTACCGCTAAAAAACGACGAAAATCGATTGGCATTCAGACTGAAGAAATAGACGAAAATCGGTTGGCATTTAGACGGAACAAATACATGTAGACGAAAATCGGTTGGCATCTTACCCTTAAAAAACGACGAAAATCGGTTGGCATTCAGACTGAACAAATAGACGAAAATCGGTTGGCATCTAGCAGATACAAAGCAATGTAAATCGGTTGGCATCATGACTTCAAAAATCTACCAAATTCGGTTAGCATTAACACTGATCAAATAGACACCTTGGTTAGGATCTTGACTTCTTTAATCTACCAAAATCGGTTAGCATTTAGACCGAACAAATAGACGAAAATCGGTTGGCATTCAGACTGAACAAATAAACAAAAAACGGTTGGCATCTTCCCGCTACATTCGTTTGGCATTTATACCCCTACAAAACGACGAAAATTGTTTGGCATTTAGACTGAACAAATAGACGAAAATCGGTTGGGATGCAAACTAAACAAAACGACCAAAATCGGTTTGCACTCAGACTCCACAAAACGACCAAAAACGGTTGGCATCTAGACACTCGTTATCAACCAAAATCGGTTGGCATTTAGGTTCTGCAAATGAAAGCATCTAGACTTAACAAATAGACAAAAACGGTTGGCATCTAGACTTCACAAAACGACCAAAAGCAGTTGGGATGCAAGCTTAACAAAACAACTAAATCCGGCTGGGATCAAAGCTAAACAAAACGACGAAAATCTGTGGCCATTTAGACTGGACAAATAAACGAATATCGGTTGGATCTAGCCGTAGCAAATCGACCAAAATCGGCTGGGATGCAAGCTAAACAAAACGACCAAAATCGGTTTGCATTTAGACACTAGTAATAAACCAAAATTGATTTGCATCTACACTTTACAAATAGACATAAATCGGTTGGCTTCTAGCCGCTTCAAATCGACCAAAATCGGTTGGGATGCAAGCTTAACTAAACGACCAAAATTGGTTGGCATTCCGAATCAACAAAATGACTAAAATCGGTCGGCATTTAGACACAAGTATTCAACCCAAATTGATTTGTACCTAGACTCTACAAATAGACGAAAATCGGTTGGCATTTAGACTGAACAAATAGACCAAAATCGGTTGGGATCTAAGCTAAACAAAACGACCAAAATTGGTTTGGATCTAAACACTAGTAATTGCCCAAAATCGGTTGGCATTTAGACTATACAAATCTTCCACACTCGGCATTAGTGGCTCTACAAATCGACGAAAATCGGTTGACATCCAGATTGCGCAAATTTCTTGGAATCGGCGAACGTCCTTATTCTCGAAATATCAAAAAATTCGGTTATCAAGTACACATGTATTTTCTACAATTGGAACGGTTAACATCCACACTCAACAAATTATTCTTTTATCGGTTAACATCCAGAATCTACAAATTTTCTAAAAATTGTTTGCCAAATAAACCCTACAATCGACCAAAATCGATTGGCATCTTGACTCTACTTTGCATCCAGAATCTACAAATGGACCAAAATTAGTTGGAAACCATCTCATCAATACTTAAAAATCCGTTGGCATCCAAGTTATACAAAACGTCATTTCGTTGGTTCATTTTTACTTAATGAACTGAATAAAATTATGCACAAATTAATGTCTAAGGCATTGTAATTATACTCATATCGGTGAAGAAACAAAACTACTTTATTTATGAAATATGTATTATTCAAAAATCTTAAAAACTACAAAATTGCATGTTGTTATAGTCTAGCGAAGTTCCAATTAATGCTTATTGTCCCTTATACATTAAAATATGGTCATATTTTCATAGCATGAAATTAATTATATAAGTGAACGAGTGTTTTCTAAATGAAATCTTGTTAGACTTGCAGGCCCGTAGGAACCGGGGAGGTTAGGGGGCTTAGGCCTGTACCACTCAATTGATTGACACATTCATGCTTTTTCAACAAAGTCAAAATTGCACGCTATATATATATAACTAAAACTGCCTTGTCAGTCTTAAGCCTGAGAAAAAAGCGAGAGTTTTTATAGGACAAGACTAGATGTATATGAATATTAAGTTCTGTTTTCTTCTCCTTGAAAAATACCCCTAAATCTGAAAATGCTTCCTACATGTACGTGCCTGTCATGTTATACCAAAGACAAATTTGACTGCAGTGCCATATCACCTTACTACCATCTAAATTATACTACAAATGTACTATAAGACAATCCTTTTAAACAGGAAGGCGGGGCTATGGGCGGTTCTATTATTGGACTACTTTCATCAAAAATCGGTTGGCATGAAATCGACGAAAATCGGTTGAAAAAAATTTAATCCCAGAGACCTTGCTTGTGATTTACGGGAACAACATTAAACCAATTTATATTGGCAACATGGATATACGTTCAAATGTGACATTTTGTAATGTTAATTATGCTTAATGTATCATTTACTTTATACGTTGTTTCTTTCTTAATAATGTTGAAAAAATATTACACGTCCGCCATTATTGAAAAATCATACGTCGTAATGAAAATAAGTGTTTGCTGAATAAAATCGTGTTTGTTGAAGTTAAGTTTCCATTTTTGTATAAATGACTTTGGTTCCTTTAAAAAATAATAATTCACAATGTTACTAGAAATATAAATTAAGTAAAATAAACTCTGTAATAGCTATGTTCTATTTTCAGACTCGGCGCGATATGACCTTCCTGTGTTGGTGCGCCGTAAAACCCAAACAAACAAACAAAACAAACTATTTCAGACATTTACTATTGCCATAGTGAACAAAAGCTGTTTTGCCAGTAGTCTATTTAATAAAGTAAAGATTGAAAGAGAAAATGAAACACGTGTTTGCCTAGTCGATCCGGAAATTGTGTCGTGAGAATTCATCTTAAATAAAAATCATTACATACAGCCAATCATTGGAATAAGATGATCTAAATATATCTAGGAAATATAACACGGCGGCATCAAGCGGTTTGTAGAACGCTGCTTGGAGAGCAGATTGGGAGTAAAGACAAATGCAGGAACATTGACGTTCTTTTTATCATCAAGGATTCAAAGAACAACATACTCTTGTGCGACTTGCGAGTGACGCATAAATAATGGCTATGTGGTTTGCGCCACCTTCTTTCAGTTCATGTTTTACTATGTATAATTTACTATTGTAAGCTGGGATAAGCAAATGTTATTATAAGTGATTTCACTGAATTGTAAGTTAGAAAAAAAAAGAATAAATTTGCTTATCCCAGCAACGTAACTACTTGTCATATATTTTATTATTGTTTTATTATATGCGTCATTTATGAATATGTATAATAAATGACAAAATCATCATACAATTTGGTCGTTGTCAAGTTCATTATTCCATGTACAATCAGAACAAGCTGCTGCGTCAACGGACAGTTTAAGGTTGCCAACCTGGTTTGATTCCAGAAGTTGTGCGATACATATATATGAAAAATGAGTTTGACAGTTATCTAGGTAAACAATGTATCGTAAAAAAAAGATTCTCAAAAAATGCATTGAATTTGAATCTGATGACACTATGAGAAGCTCGGTAGAACTGAATTATCTACACAAATATCTGCATTAAAACACCCGTGTATTATCACAGTGTATTCAAACCTGAAAACCGATTTGTGTCGTACGATGTCCGTGAGGACAAATGTAATCTGTTATTCGTTGTAACGCAGAGTACTAAAATTATCAACGATAAGCCAGTGTGTTTAACGTTATTTCAATTCAGGTTTGTTGAGGAAAATAGAAACAAAAATATTGAATACCTTTTCCGGCGTACAAACCACATCATTGTAGTAGAGCTGTTGATCAGTTACTTATTGCGAATTAAAAGTGAATAAAGGTACAAACCATGCATTACATGTATAAGAGCACTTTTCATAATATCTAAACACTTTCTTAAAGTATATTGAGTTACAACTACCAGTAAAAAATTGTATGAAGAATTCTACAGTGATATATCTTGATGTCTCGCGATATTGTGTATTAAATCTTGGGTCATTTGGTACACGTCAGATATCATGGTGTATTCAGATGAGTGTGATATTGATTAGGATATTCAATCTTATATTCACATCCAACTCTGTTGAATACTGCCAAGAAGCAAGTCACTCTGTAGAACCTTGTTCAACCGAAATCAATGGGTCAGAAATACATAGAGTATTATTGTATTTTTTCCCGATCACTTGGTCATTCCGATATAGTTTTTCTGTTTGATTTGGTTTTACGGCGCACCAACACAGAAAGGTCATATCGCGCAAGTTTTTTTCTATTTTCAATGTAACATTAACATGTTTGCATGTAAGGCACTAGGAAGTTATTAGACCATATATCATTTTCAAATTTACATTTATAAGTCTTCAAATGATGCAAGCCTACAAAACAAGTTGAACAGTTACGAACATTTCATACAGTGTTAAAGAATGCTATTATAGGCAATATATTTTGTGACCAAATTAAAATGATAGAATCAACGTATATTGCAATTTGTCCTCTGCAGTGTGATCTTGCATAACAGCTAAATTAAATTAATGTATGCAAATAGAAAGCCAGTCTGATTAAAACCCGATCTAAAATTTTCCACTCGCCTACTCGCTAATTTAGATCTGGCCGTTTTCTTACGAGGGTCACGTTCAGGTGACCTTTTCTCACTATAATATTCATGATGGTATCGTTATGTAAAGTAACTTGTTTACATCGTCTATGTCACACAATTTGATAGAGCCATCCAATTGCAGACAGTGAACAATACCGCTGTCAAATCAGCTCGCAAACCTTTGTCTATAAAATAGAAATTACGAAATCAAAATGCTATTGATAGTGTTTCGTCTAGATAAAAGCTACGCATTGATTGGTCGACATAAAGGTCATCTCGACGTGACACACCATGCAAACCTTAGAGATCCTGTACGACAACGCTCTGCAGGATATCTGTTTACGGAGATTGATAGAAAGCAAATAGACGGGATCAGGAATGAACCGTATAATAAAACCCTGTTAAAATAGTCGAGACACGATTAAGAGATAATGAATTGTATTAGTCCATTTCGTATTGATATTCAATGTTAACTGATCTAAGTGTTGACAAATTATATAATTATCATTGCAACAATTTTTAACTGCCCAGACTTGCACAGCTTCCCACTGGAGTTTATTTATACTAGAAACTTAAACGACGTCTACATGAACTATAAATTATTCCAGCTGTATATGGATACCCAGGAGAATTTTACAAATTGCAAGACATTAACATTGATTGGGATTAATCTGATACAATTAGTATAGTTCATGATGCTTTATGTCACTTTTCGGCATACATTCGGTCAATGTTCGAGTGTTTGTCAACCACACATTAGACCCAACTCAGACTTGGATACTTGGACATCAACACCTGACCAAATACTGGAAGATAGTTGTATGTGGTTCAGACAATGTACTATGTATGAACTAACTATTCCATGACCTAACTCCATTCCGTAGCTTTAGTCTCTGCTCATAGGAATGCCTTATTTTACGGAACTTCCGTAACTTTAACATAGTCATACAAGGTTTTCTAGAGTTACTGAATTTCTGTAACTTTAGCGTTTCCTCATAGGGTTGCTTAGTGTAACGGAACTACCGTAAACTTTACCCTTGCAAAACAGGGTTGTCAAGTGACAGAATTTTTATAACTTCAGCCTCTCCTCATAGGGTTGTCTAGTGTAACGGTACTTCCGTTATTTTAGCCTTACCTCATGAGGTTGTCCTGTGTTTCGGAAATTAAGCCTCTCCTGATAGGGTTGCCTAGTGTTTCTAAGTTCCGTAGGTGTAGCCTCGACTAAAATGGGTTGTCAAGTGTAAATTTAGCTTTAAAGGGTTGGCTTATGTGCCAAACTTCCGTAACTATAGGCTCGCCTAATAGGGTTGTACAGTATTATAGAATTTCCGTAACTTTAGCCTCGTTATATCGGGATGTCTAGTGTTACGGTATTTCCAAAATTAACTTGCCTCTTAGGGTTGTCTAGTGTTACGGAACTTCAGCCTCTCCTTATAGGGATGTCTAGTGTTACGGAATTTCCGTAACTTTAGCCTTGCCTCATAGAGTTGTCTAAAGTAAAGGAACTTCCGTAACTTTAGCCTTGCTCCTCATAGGGTTGTCTAATATAAAGAAACTTCCGTAACTTTAGCCTCGTTATATCGGGATGTCTAGTGTTACGGAATTTCCGTAACTTTAGCCTCTCCTCATAGGGTTGTCTAGTGTTACGGAACTTCCGTAACTTTAGCTTGCTCCTCATAGGGTCGTCTAGTGTTACGGAACTTTCGTAACTAAAGCCTCTCCTTATAGGGATGTCTAGTGTTACGGAACTTTCGTAACTCTAGCCTCTCCTTATAGGGATGTCTAGTGTAACTGAACTTCCGTAACTTTAGCCTTGCCTCTCAGGGTTGTCTAATATAACGGAACTTTCGTAACTTCAGCCTTGCCTCTCAAGGTTGTCTAGAGTAACGGAACTTCCGTAACTTTAGCCTTGCCTCATGGTGTCGTCTAGTGTAACGGAAGTTCCGTAACTTTAGCCTTGCTTCACGTGGTTGTCTAGTATTACGGAACTTCCGTAACTTTAGCCTCACCTCATAGGGTTGTCTAGTGTTACGGAACTTCCGTAACTAAAGCCTCTCCTTATAGGGATGTCTAGTGTAACTGAACTTCCGTAACTTTAGCCTTGCTTCACATGGTTGTCTAGTATTACGGAACTTCCGCCTCACCTCATAGGGTTGTCTAGTATAACGGAACTTCCGTAACTTTAGCCTCACCACATAGGGTTGTCTAGTGTTACGGAACTTCCGTAATTTTAGCCTCTCCTCATAGGGTTGTCTAGTGTTACGGAACTTCCGTAACTTTAGCCTCACCTCATAGGGTTGTCTAGTGTTACGGAACTTCCGCCTCACCTCATAGGGTTGTCTAGTATTACGGAACTTCCGTAACTTTAGCCTCACCTCATAGGATTGTCTAGTGTTACGGAACTTTCGTAACTTTAGCCTTGCCTCTCAGGGTTGTCTAATGTAACGGAACTTTCGTAACTTCAGCCTTGCCTCTCAGGGTTGTCTAGAGTAACGGAACTTCCGTAACTTTAGCCTTGCCTCATGGTGTCGTCTAGTGTAACGGAACTTTCGTAACTTTAGCCTTGCTTCACATGGTTGTCTAGTATTACGGAACTTCCGCCTCACCTCATAGGGTTGTCTAGTGTTACGGAATTTCAATAACTTTAGCCGTAACTTTAGCCTTGCCCTACAGGGTTGTCTAGTGTAACGGAACTTTCGTAACTTTAGCCTTGCTTCACATGGTTGTCTAGTATTACGGAACTTCCGCCTCTCCTCATAGGGTTGTCTAGTGTTATGGAACTTTCGTAACTAAAGCCTCTCCTTAT
The DNA here is from genome assembly GCA_025267735.1 of Mactra quadrangularis. Taxonomy (NCBI): domain Eukaryota; kingdom Metazoa; phylum Mollusca; class Bivalvia; order Venerida; family Mactridae; genus Mactra; species Mactra quadrangularis. Next base: position 20,997,959 of record CM046299.1, read on the forward strand.
AGGGATGTCTAGTGTAACTGAACTTCCGTAACTTTAGCCTTGCCTCTCAGGGTTGTGTAGACTAACGGAACTATCGTAACTTTAGCCTTGCCTCTCAGGGTTGTCTAGAGTAACGGAACTTCCGTAACTTTAGCCTTGCCTCATGGTGTCGTTTAGTGTAAGGAAACTTCCGTAACTTCAGCCTTGCTTCACATGTGTGTCTAGTATTACGGAACTTCCAGCTCAACTCATAGGGTTGTCTAGTATTACGGAACTTCCGTAACTTTAGCCTTGCTTCACATGGTTGTCTAGTGTTACGGAACTTCCGTAATTTTAGCCTCTCCTCATAGGGTTGTCTAGTGTTACGGAACTTCCGTAACTTTAGCCTCACCTCATAGGGTTGTCTAGTGTTACGGAACTTCCGTAACTTTAGCCTCACCTTATAGGGATGTCTAGTGTAACTGAACTTCCGTAACTTTAGCCTCACCTCATAGGGTTGTCTAGTGTTACGGAACTTTCGTAACTTTAGCCTTGCCTCATGGTGTCGTCTAGTGTAACGGAACTTTCGTAACTAAAGTCTCTCCTTATAGGGATGTCTAGTGTAACTGAACTTCCGGAACTTTAGCCTTGCCTCTCAGGGTTGTCTAATGTAACGAAACTTTCGTAACTTCAGCCTAGCCTCTCAGGGTTGTCTTGAGTAACGGAACTTCCGTAACTTTAGCCTTGCCTCATGGTGTCGTCTAGGGTAACGGAACTTCCGTAACTTTAGCCTTGCCTCTCAGGGTTGTCTAATGTAACGGAACTTTCGTAACTTCAGCCTTGCCTCTCAGGGTTGTCTAGAGTAACGGAACTTCCGTAACTTTAGCCTTGCCTCATGGTGTCGTCTAGGGTAACCGAACTTCCGTAACTTTAGCCTTGCCTCTCAGGGTTGTCTAATGTAACGGGACTTTCGTAACTTCAGCCCTGCCTCTCAGGGTTGTCTAGAGTAACGGAACTTACGTAACTTTAGCCTTGCCTCTCAGGGTTGTCTAGAGTAACGGAACTTTCGTAACTTTAGCCTTGCCTCATGGTGTCGTCTAGTGTGACGGAAGTTCCGTAACTAAAGCCTCTCCTTATAGAGATGTCTAGTGTAACTGAACTTCCGTAACTTTAGCCTTGCCTCATGGTGTCGTCTAGGGTAACGGAACTTCCGTAACTTTAGCCTTGCTTCACATGGATGTCTAGTATTACGGAACTTCCGTAACTTTAGCCTCAACTTACAGGGTTGTCTAGTATAACGGAACTACCGTTATTTTAGCCTCACCTCATAGGGTTGTCTAGTGTTACGGAACTACCGTTATTTTAGCCTCGCCCCTTAGGATTGTCTAGTATTACGGAACTTCCGTAAGTTTAGCCTCGTCCCATAGGATTGTCTAGTATTACGGAACTTCCGTAACTTCAGCATCGCCATATACAAGTGTAACGGAACTTCCGTCACTAACTTGCCTCTCAGGGTTGTCAAAACTCACAACAACTAACTCGGGCTCAAGGAAATATACCGTGACCATAGCTACTCATTCGGAACACCTCGACCTTTCATGAATGAATACACTAATACACACATATTTCCTTGTTTTAATTTGAACCAAATATTGTTTATCAATATCATTGAACTGTGTAATTTCAAATTTACGGACTATAAACGAAACGTCATCGCCCAAACGATAGAGTATTTGCTAACTTAGTTTCAAAATGGCGCCTAAATATGTCCGAGATTATTTGTAGTGAATGGCCGAGAAGTTCCGAATGTATAGCTACTGTTAACCACTTATCCATTCGGAGCTCCTCTGCTTTTATTTCATTCAATGAATGGCCGAAGAGTTCTGAATGTCACCAGTTTTTAAACTCAACCAGACATTAAATTTTATTTAGCTGTCAATGGCGCATACATTGATCCCGTTGATTTAAATACTCTAACTAAATTACTTCTGTACTTACAATGAAACAAATAACGAACCATTATTTATTTACAAATATGACCGAGTATTTAAATAAGAAGGATTAATGTATGAGCCACCGACAGTTGAATAAAATTCAACCATGGGCGATGTCAACATGAACAACTAATCGCACATTTAGCTCCTTGCAACATAATTGCTGGAGGTAAAGTTCGTTTTTTCTCAACGGTCAAAGCTTGAATAATTTCAAAGTGACTGACTGCATTGTTTTTGTACTGGCGGCCTACTAGTATTTGTTATTAAAATATCTTGACTAAAACATATCATACGGCATAAGCGGCTTAACCCAATCATAATACACACTTTCGGAAACTCATGAATATATTACGACAATAAATTTAACAAACGCACCGTGAAATTATTCATGTTTTGACAGTTGAGAAAAAAACGAACTACATACGAGTGGTTAGTTGTGATTGTTGATGAATGTATCTCAAGTAAAAAGCAACACCAAAGAATTGGAAATGTACTTGGACAACAAACATCTCAAGGACATTAAGTCCGAGATGACTTGTTAAATATCAGCAGACCAAAGCATATCAAGGGCATGGAATTGGACAACAAACATCTCAAGGACAAGAAGTCCGAGACGACTTGTTAAATATCAGAAGGCCAAAGTATACAATCCACGCGTAATGGGACAACAAACATCTCAAGGACAAAATGTCCGAGACGACTTGTTAAATATCAGCAGGCCTAGGTTTACAATCCACGCGTAATTGGACAACAAACATCTCAAGGACAAAATGTCCGAGACGACTTGTTAAATATCAGCAGGCCTAGGTTTACAATCCACGCGTAATTGGACAACAAACATCTCAAGGACAAAAAGTCCGAGACGACTTGTTAGGGGTTAACAGACCAACATGTAAACGGATCTTGATATTCGTCGATTTCTCCTCCACAGCAGTTGACTGAAGACTACAAACTATCTTGACATGTCTCATGAATCTTTGTGTCCATAACGACAGATCTGGAATGATAAAACACAGTCTCATTAGAATAAAAATACAATAAAGTAAAATAAAATGCTTCTGATTACTGATTCATATCTGTAAATCTATTACTGACTTAGAGTGACAACAAAATTCTAAAAGCAATAGTTCGACCAATGTTTATTAAAAAATTTGGTTAAATTGTATCAAACTGTCAGTGGCGCATACATTAACCCAACGATTTAAATATTCACTACAGTTATGCTGTATTCACGATTGATAAAAATATTTAAATCAGCGGAATTAACGTACGTATGCGCCAAGGACAGTGGAATAATAACTTACAATAGACGTTGGCAAATACGGATTGCTATTTTCAGCCAATTAAACAGCTGAATGTTCATAAAATCGGGATATAATGTAACATACATGAATATGTTATTAACAAAAACAGCTTTTTAAAAATCTATATCTCATTATATACATCTCATGTTTTTCAAAAACCATATTAACTAAAGACAAAGGTATGGAAAATTGTTTTCCGAGAAAAGATTATACTAAGCCATTTAAAACTTCAAGAAACAAATAAGCAGCCCCTATTCTACAAACTACCGCAAAATAAAAATAGTGTTATCATGATAATAAACAGTAGCACATGGAGATGGCCATTTTTATTTTAAAGAATAGCAAATTATCTTTGATTTATCTACAAATGATATTCAAGAATAAATGTTTCCTTTGCTCACATTCCAACTAGTAGGGAATAGAATACCAATCATTATTCTTTTTCCAAAGTAGAGCATAAGATGTGGTATTCCCAAATTTTATTCAACTGTCATTGGTGCATATATTAACCCCGCTGATTTAAATATTCACTGTAGTAAGTATTGTAGTGATGCTTTGTTATATTATATTAGTATATTATGCTCACGATCGATAACAAGAGCAGTCCAAGGACAGCACGCTCGACTTTCGAGTGTTTTGTTCGTGGCAAGGCTTATCTTTAAACAAAAATGATTACAAGACAGGACTTAATTTTTGAAATGAAATAAATCAATCAAACAATAATTACTAATTCATATTTGTAAAATATTAAAAAGGCATAACTCCTAAAACATTCATCCATAGTAATGTCCCTTCAAAGTTAAGTATACATAGTATCAATGAATAAGCATACCTACTTTCGTTTAGATATCTTTATACGGAACTACTGATATTTCAATTTAAACAAATTTCAATATTAAAGGGGAATAATTCCAAAAAACAACCAAGAGTTGTGTCCCTTTGTAGTCGTGTATATGTAGTTCTGATGAATAAGCATACTAACAGTCATTTAAATATCTTGACGAGTATTGAAAATATTTCAGTTTAAAGTACTTTAACCCTAATTTAAAAGTTGTAAAGGTGCACAACTTCAGAAAAAAATAATCAAGAGTTACATCCCTTTGTAGTCGAGTAGATGTAGTACAGATGAAAAAGCATACTAACTTTCTATCAAACAAAATATATTCGGTTTGACAAACTTTAATCTTAAATATTAAAGTATAAAGGGAAATAACACGGTAAGTAATTCATCCAGAGTAATGTCCCTTTAGAGTCCGATAGATGAAGACCTGATGAAAAAGCATTTCAACTTTCATTCAAATGTATTCGCAAGTACTAAAAATATCCTATTAGAACAAATTTTAATCTTAAATGCTCAAGTATAAAGGGGCATAACTCCAAAAACAATTCATCTACTGTTACCTCCCTCTATTGTTCTGTAGATATAGTACCAATAATTAAGTATACAAACTTTAAGTAAAATATCTTGATCAGTATTGAAGATATTCTACATAGGAAAAACTTAAACCTCATATTTTGCAATTTTTTAAGTATAAGAGGGCAATAACTCAAAAAATAACTCATCCAGAGTTATCCCCTTTCACAGTATGGTTAATATAGTCCCACTAAATAAGTATACTAACTTTCAATGAAATAACTTGGATAGTGTTGAAGATGTAAGAGTTTCAAAAAACTTTAACCTGAAAACCAACGCCAACGCCGACGCCGACGCAAAAGGGATAGCAATAGCTCTCATTTTCTTCGAAAAGTCGAGCTAAAAACGGAAACCCATATTCATGTAGAGGGGAAAGTCAAACAAATATCTAGTATTTAAAAAAGTGGGTTAATGTATGCACTACTGACAGATGAATGAAATTTAAATCTATGTCACTGATTTTTATGTACTTCTTAACAGACATACTTTTATATGCAATACCCACCGAAACTCGGAGACATTTTCACTTTGTAAGTCTAATACATAATTATGCTTTATCACAAGTTTGATTACCATTTTCCATACTTGCTGAGGTTACAAAAGTAGCTTAAAATCTGTGTTATAGAAAATAATTACATTTAAATAAGGTTTTGGTGGCTTTGTGATATCAGATCCTGAATCTTATAAATATGATGCATTCAAGAAATTGGTTTTCATTTAGTTATCAACCATGTTAAACGCAATTAATTCATATTAAAAATGATGGTTCTACCAAAAACATGTAACTATATATGTATATGTATATATATGTATCAATGTAACTATTTTTTTTTTAATTTCCGTTGTCTCAAAACTTTTGGTGGGTACTGTATATGCTCAGAACTCCGATCACCGAAATCTGAGGTGAGAAACAAATCAAAATGGGCAGTGTAAAACTAGACTACATCCTTCCCTAATTACATGCTGTAAGACTAGTTTTAACCTTTCTATGAGACTACATATTGTGTCATCAAGAACCGCCCCCTTCAATTACAACTTCTTACTAACTTTAAACTTACGACCATCTGATACATCAAGGTATTTTTACTTCTTACATTTTAAGCAAGGGGCTCACTGAAACAATTACAAGATTAAGCTGCAATCAGTCAGCGGTCAGAACAATTCTATTTGAAAACAATTTATCCTCATTCGAAACACTTCGATCATTCATCTTTTTACTATAAGGGACATTAGTTAGTTGTTTCCCCTCATATACTCGTCAAATAGGTAGGTCTTGTTAGTTGGATTACTTGGATTTTACCCTTACTTTTCAATGTCAATTTGCCAAAATTAATCTTAAATAACTTGTTTGTAAATCATTTAATTTGTTTGAAATTCAAGCCATGTATTTTTAAGGCAAAGAACTATCCAAACTTCACCACGTCTGTTTATAACTCCATTAACAAGAAAGATATTAGATTAACTATTTTGTTATCCTTACATAGGAAATCAATGATAAAATCCAAGGATTCCAACTGTAAGGACCTACTTACCAATTGGATTGCTTCAGATTTTATCAGGGAAAGATTACTGACTAAAGTCCCTAATTGCACTATCAATACCACTTTCAAATATATTTTGCTTTGCTACAACCAAACCATAATTGTCAAATAGATGAAGGTAGCGTCAACCATATAAAAGTAGATGTAGTTTTGTGCTGATGTAGTGTAACGCTTTACAATCTACCTGTTCAAACAATAAAAGTAACCTAAATTTACCTTTCGATGTCTGTAGATTTCCTATTTATCAGTACATGATACACATATATCCAGAATATTCCTGAAAAAAAGACACACATCATGATTAAAAACTTATTTATTGACAATTTTGTTTTATAAATAGACAACGTATAATTTAAAAGCTATTCTGATTAAATCTCTATAATAGTTTACTTGTTCAAACGTCTTAACGCTATAAATGGTTCATGAAATGCGAGGTTGGAGACTAAATAGACGCTGATTTGCAACTATGTAGATATAAACATAAATGACAAAATATGCACTAGTTTATTGGCAAATCACAGTCGATAAGCAATGCGTGCTTGTATCCTTGTAAGGAGTGTATTATCTTGTTCATAGCCTCCAAAAGTCGTTGAAATAAAACATGTTTTGGAATAAATAAATTCACTTTTACTCATGACAAAAGAAACAAATGGTCATCTAAGAATAATCCTATATCAATATTAAATAGCCACAATATGTTTCAAACTCTGTGACAAAAGTCAGCTGTTTTTACAGTAAAAAATAACACGCAGTATACATCTGTTCATTTGACCAGATTAACTCATTTTTTGGGGGGTTTTTTTTGGGGGGGGGGTTTAAGTTCTAAATACCCTTTTTATACAGGCACAACTTTAAGTAATTAAATTAGTAAGGCTTATATAGAATGCTGTGGTATTTAGGTTAGATGTTTAATGTACGAACCACTGGCCCAGTAGAGTTAAGTCGCACACATATCGGAGATTACCAATCCATCATTGCCAAAAAACATGGATTTGGTATTTGTAAATTTTATTCGACAGTCAGTGGCGCCTACATTAATCGATACTTTAAACACCTACTTCATTGTTTTGTACTGACAATCGATGAAAGTGATACCCATATCTATGAAACGGGATTTTCGAGCTAATATTAAGTATTAAAATCAGCGAGGTTAATATATGCATCACTGACTGATGAATAAATTTAACAATTTCTATGACTTAATATTTCATATACTTCCATGAAACATACTTTTTACATATATCTCCATAATCGAGCATTTAATGTTTTATAACTTGCAATAGAATAATGATGCGTAAGCACAAAACTAGACTGCATCCGTCTTTTAATACAATTGTTTGTTTATATTGGGTTAAACGCCGTGTCAACACTTAATATGGATCATTTTACGGCGTCCAGCGCATCATACCTAGCTTTCCTGGACCCTTGTCTATAACCAGTACTCACCTACCCTTTCACAAAGCCGGATACTCATTAATGGAGGAAAATTCACATAACTGTCAAATTTTCATTGAAGGGTATAATCTCTCCGGGTGGGATTCGAACCCGTATCCCCTTCGGGACACAATATTTCAAATCCCGGCGCGCTACAAACTGCGCTATCGACCGGGGTATTTTATAACAAATTGTGTCAACCTTCCGACACAACTTCTTTTTATCTAATATCAGAACTTGGAACCGACTACTAGCTGATACCAGCAGAGGCCCCTATCTATACTCAGCAAAAATAGAAACTTTACATTGTGTAAACCTGAATTTCGTTGCTAAATCATTATGTGTAATAATAAAAACTATCTAATCTTATTGGCATTTTGATGTACTACACAAATCCGAAAATTTCGTGCAGTTATATGCTCCACGAGCGACTTAATCCGCCATTTCCGGTTTCTTACACCGACCACGCCACAGACAATCTCAAGTCATGTGGAGTAAAACTTTTCTCACAGAAACGTTTGTTTGTTTTTAAAACCAAAAAAAAGCACTTTTGTTTAGTCTTACGACTTTCAGAAGCAATGCCACGGCTCTCTGAAAATCAAAGAAATCAGGCTATTGGGATGCTCCAAGCGGGTGCCAGGATTATGGACGTTGCGCAGCACTTTGGTTGCTCTCGGCAAACCATTCATAACCTTAGCACCCGGTTCGGTAATACTGGGTCCGTACATGACCGCCCGAGACCCGGTGCACCACGTCTGACGTCACGTAGGGACGACCGCGTCATCGGCTTAAATCATCTACGTAATAGGTTTTTGCCAGCTACAGCTACTGCTCGACAATTTGGTGTAAGTGCCCAAACCATACGGAACCGCCTAAGGCAATCTCATGTTCCAATTCGTGCCTGCAGGCCTTATACTGGGCAGATAATGAGACCCCGCCATAGGGTCCCAGGTTGGCATGGGCACAACGTCACGAACGCTGGACACGTAACCAGTGGGGAAGAGTTATTTTCAGTGACGAATCTCGCTTCAGAATTAGCCATGCCGACGGAAGGGTGCGAATTTATCGTCGCAGAAATGAAAGATTCGCACAATGTTGCATCAGGGAAAGGGACAGGTTTGGTGGGGGAAGTGTGTTGGTATGGGGTGGAATTATGGGGGATCAAAGGACACAACTTGTGGTAGTCCCCGGTAATCTGAATGCACAAGGTTACGTGAATATTCTCACGAATACTCTAGTACCTTTCATGCAGGCTCATGGTCCTGGACTAACCTTCCAGCATGACAATGCAAGGCCACATACTGCCCGCTTGACAACCAATTTTCTGGCGCGTAATAACGTCAACGTCTTGCCATGGCCCGCTCTTTCCCCAGATATGAATCCCATTGAACATATCTGGGATGAACTTGGACGAAGAGTAAGGGCTAACCACCATATAAACAGCGTGAACGACCTCACTAATGCACTGCAGGTGGAATGGCAGGCGTTGCCTAACGTCCTAATTAGACGTTACGTACGCTCCATGAGGCGGAGAGTCAGAGCGTGTATTGCCAGATATGGAGGGCACACACGTTACTGAGGTGTTCTAAACAACATTAAGGACTCAAATAAAAATAATCAACGCATCCAAACTTTTGTTCACCATCACCTTTAATTCCTGTATTTTTCATTCTGGCCCCTAGGTTAAACTCTTACGTCGTATTCATGGTTCGTACAAGTTATATCAACAAAAATGTAACTAAAGTGATGCAATGTCTTCAAGAAATAAAATGCATTAATTTTTTTTTTGATATTCCGACGGAAACTCAAAGTATGCCCACTTAAACACCATGTAAAGTTTTTTATTTTGCTGAGTATAGATACTCTTCAAGCAGGGGCTCCCTGAATTACAATTACACGAATAATCTGTAATCCGTCCAGGGGGCAGGATCATTTTACATGAAGATAACCAAACCTGCACTTATTGACAACTCAACCCACGGGCTCTTAACTCGTACATTAATAGTTAAGTAAGTTAAACCAGTTTACTAGTATTTTAATTTTAAACTAAAGTGTAATTAAGTTTTGTATTATATGAATTATATCAAGTACATGTAAATGTAGATCAATATCAAAAATTTTAAATGCATACTAGTTAAACAGAAAAGCGGAGATTGCGGGTTCGAGCCCGGTCGCGGTAGGTCATACCCTAATTCATGAGTTGTCGGCTTCGTGGCAGGGTAAGTTAGTACTGGTGATAGAAAAGTGTCCAGGAAACCTATAGTAGGAAGAGCTGGTCGTATTATATATATGACCTAAATAGAATACAACTTCATAATGGAGTAAATAGATATTACTTCACACATTTGTCTCCCTTTTGTATGGGGCAATAAAGATTTGAGATATGCCGATTAGATGAATAGTTATTAGGCCTTACGTTAACTGGATTGACCCAATCTTTAGCTCCCGTAGAAGTCTGAAAACTCTTATTATCTACCTTTGATCTAACTCTCCTGTTTTCCTGTATCTGTTTTCTATATCTCTACCACTACACTTACATATACATATTGCCATGCTACAACTCAAAACATTATAACGGAAGTTTCTACTTTAAAGAAATAGATGTACATGTACTCTTGCCCTGATCCATCGAAAAGTTTTATCGAGCTACCTATTAAAACAAATAAAATTACAAAAATGTACCTTCAAGTGTCTGTAGATTTCCAAATTCTATCAGAACACAACTCACACAGGTCCAAAACTTTCCTGAGATAAAAAAACCAAAATGATTAAAAGTCATTAATATATAGACACCTTAAAACTTCATACAAGCTATTCTGATTATGCCGTAGTGTTATACTTGTGAAAAACAAGGTAGTAGACTAAACTATACAGATTTGCAACATATACTTTTTACATAATCGATGTAGAAATAGCTATTAACTTTTATTATAATACTTCACGTGATTTGTGTACTACTTCTGGACATTACCTATCGGCCCACTTGACATCACCTATCGGCCCGCTTAAAGTGATGGGAGACTATTGCGTTGGAGTTTGCTAATACCCGGACCCCAGTTTTTAGCCATTCGATATCAGTGACCTCCTTTGCGCAGACGCTTGCTTTTTACGAAACAACTACATGTAACTTAACGGTATAAAAATGTCCTCAAATTCAGAAGCATAAACAACAAATAAAATCAAATGGGTTGTGTCTATTGAATTGTTTACAATTTCTGATTTTTGTTGTTCAGTATAATCCATTCTACATAATAACAAAATATGCAAACAACGATTTGCAAACAAAGAGTATATTTGTTTGGAAGAGTATACTTGTTTTAAGTATACTTACCTTAAAGTGTATACTTCCCTTAAAGAGTAATTTGTTTGAAAGCGTATTCTCTTTTGGAAGAGTGTATTTGTTTAAAAGAGAATATTTGTTTGATAGAATATTCTCTATGGAAGAGTGTATTTGTTTTAAGCGTTTGTTTCTTTGAGAGTGTATTTTTTTAATGAGTGTATTTGTTTGAAAGAGTATACTTACCGAAAAGATTGTATTCGTTTCAAAGATGATATTTGCATGAAAGAGTGTTAGTTAGAAAGAGTAAACTCTATTGGAAGTGTATTTGTTTGAAAGAGTATACTTGTTAGAAAGAATATACCTGCCTAGAAGAATATATTTGTTTGAAAATGTGTATTTGTTTGAAAGAGTATACAAATTTAAAAAGAGTATATTTGTTTGAAGGAGTATACTCGTTTGAAATAGAGTATTTGTTTGAGTGTGTGTATGTTTGTTTGTAAATGTATACTATTTTAGAAGAGTGTATTTGATTGAAAGAGTATACTTACCTAAAAGAGAATATTTATTCCCAGAGTTTATTTGCTGGAAAGAGTGTATTTGATTGAACGAGTATAATTGTTTGAAAGAATATACTGTTTTGGAAGAAAGTATTTCTTTGAAAGAGTATACTAACCTAAAAGAGTATATTTGTTTCAAAAAATATATTTGCTTGAAATAGTGTATTTATTTGAAAGAGTATACTCTTTTGGACGAGTGTATTTGTTTGAAAGGGTATACTTTTGTAAAGAGAGTATTTACTTGAAAGATTTTATTTGTTTAAAGAGTGTTTCTGATTGAAAGAGCATAGTTACCTAAAAGAGTGAATTTGGTTGAAAGAGTATATTCGTTTATAGAGTATACTTACCTATAAGAGTATATTTGTTGCAAAGAGAATATGTGCATGAAAGAGTGTATTTTTTGAAAGAGTATTCTCATTTCGAAGAGTGTATTCTGTTTGAAAGAGTATACTTGTTAGTATGAATACACCTGCCTAAAGGAGTATATTTGTATGAAAGAGCAAACTCTTTTGGAAGAGTACATTTGTTTGAAAGAGTATATTTTGTTTAAAAGTGTATTTGTTAGTTAGAGTATATTTTTTGGAAGAGTGTATTTGTTTGAAAGACTATACTTACCTAAAAGAGTATATCTGTTTGAAAGAGTACATTTGTTTGAAATACCAAACTCTTTTTGAAGAGTATATTTGTTTGGGAGGGTATATTTGTTTGAAAGAGTATATTTGTTTGAAAGAGTATATTTGTTTGTTAGAGTATACTTTTTTGGAAGAGTGTATTTGTTTGAAAGAGCAAACTCTTTTGGAACCGTGTATTTTATTAAAATAGTATACCTAACTAAAAGAGTATATTTGTTTAAAAGAGTACATTTGCTTGAAAGAGCAACTCTTTTGGAAGAGAATATTTGTTTGAAAGAGTATATTTTGTTTAAAAAAGTGTATTTGTTTGTTAGAGTATATTTGTTTGGAAGAGTGTATTTGTTTGAAAGACTATACTTACCTAAAAGAGTATAATTGTTTGAAAGAGTACATTTGTTTGAAATAGCAAACTCTTTTGGTAGAGTATATTTGTTTGAAAGAGTATATTTGTTTGTTAGATTATACTTTTTTAGAAGAGTGTATTTGTTTAAAAGAGTATACTTAAATCAAAGAGTATATTTGTTTCAAAGAATATATTTGCTTGAAAGAGGGTATTTGTTTGATATAGTATTTTCTTTTGGAAGTTTGTATATGTTTAACCGAGCGTAACTACCTAAAAGAGGTTATTTGTTTGAAAGAATATATGTATGTATTTGTTTGAAAGCGTACATTTGCTTGAAAGAGTATACATTTTTAAGAGTATATATGTTTGAAAGAGTACACTTATTTGGAAGTTTGAAGTAAGTCGTTGGAAAGAGAATATTTGCTTCAAAGAGTGTAATTCGTTCAACGAATTTAATGCTTTGGAAGAGTGGTTTTGTTTGAAAGAGTATACTTACCTAAACGAGTTTATTCGTTGCAAAGAGTATATTTGCATTAAAAAGTGTATTTGTAAGAAAGAGTATACTCATTTCGAAGAGTTTATTTTGTTTGAAAGAGTTAGTAAGAATACACCTGTCGAAAAAAGTATATTTCTTTGAAAGAGCAAACGCTTTGGAAGAGTGTATTTTATTAAAAGAGTATACCTACCTAAAAGAATATATTTGCTTGAAAGAGCAAACTCTTTAAGAAGAGTATATTAGTTTGAAAGAGTATATTTTGTTTGAAAGAGTGCATTTGTATGTTGGAGTATATTTTTTTGAAAAAGTGTATTTGTTTAAAAGCCTAACCTTACCTTAAAGAGCGTATTTGTTTGAAAGAGTATATTTGTTTGAAAGAGTATATATGTTTTTTAGAGTATACTTTTTTGGAAGAGTGTATTTGTTTGAAAGAGTATATTTCATCAAAGGGTATTTTTTTCAAAGAATTGAAAGAGTGTATTTATTTGAAATAGTATTCTCTTTTGGAAGATAGTATATGTTTAAAAGAGCTTAACTACCTAAAAGAGTATCATTGTTTGAAAGAATATGTTTGTTTGAAAGAGTATTCTTTTATGAAGAGTGTATTTTTTGAAAGAGTATACTTACCTTAAAGAGTATATATGTTTGAAAGTGTATACTTATTTGGAAGTTAGTAGTTTGAAAGAGAATATTTGTAGGAAGAAGTACGAACTTGGCAAAGACAATATTAAACATGTGTTTGTGAACAAAGTATAAGGTACATAAAAACGTAGTAAATACAAAGAGTTGATGTTGGTTTATCAACGAGAGAATCTTCATGTCCAGAATAGAAAAATTATATAATTCAAATTGAAAGTACGAGTGAAGACGAGTTCGAAAAACTTACGTAATTGTGACAAGTAAAGAATAACGTAGTATTTGGAAATGTATAGAATAGAATAGAATTTCGGTTGTAAAAGATACAGATACTCCCATTTCTAGCCAATAAAAAAAAGGGTTGTATGAATTAACAATGACATATTCTGAATCCCTGACATATATAATCTCCTTGAGATACAGACATAGATGGGTATGTTTAGTTATCTAATGATTAAATTAACATGAAGTAACGATGTTACAAAGCAATGATTGGAGATTCATACAGATGTATAAACAGTATTCTGGACATCAATAAGAGAATCCTAAAAGAAATAAAATATCGTCTGAGATATCAGTGTTTTGATTTTTTGTTAGCTGCATTGTCTTCACGCTGGTCAAAACTTTAGCATGCCGTTGTTGGTAAATATACATGAATGCAATGAGACGAAATTGACTTGACTATCATGATCATGCCTTAATGGTCAAATCATGAACTTTGGAGCGTCTTAATGAAATAAAAGTAATGAATGAATGATTGACAAATTAGAAAAATATACTAAAAACAGTTTTACTGAGTTATAATAAAACTTTTATAATGTAGGAAAAATATCTACACTTCACTGAAAGAATATAGGAATGATACTCGAAATCAATTTACTTAAGATTAGACTAAAATTGAAAATCTAATAGTATCAAATGTGCTTCTAACTAAATAAATATATAGAATGCAAACATAATTAAAAAACCGTAACTGTAAATACAGTCAACTTTAAAAAAATACAAGTAATAAGTAATGGATGATCTATCTAACTATTCTGAGACACAATAACTACAAAAAGAAAACGCACATTTATTTGAACCTTTTTACAAATGTTGATGACAAAATAACTAAATCTTAAAACGAAACCAAAAATGATGCAAATAATTGACAAGACAACACTGATTTAAAACTCATTAAAATGTTGATGACAAAAATATAAAATTTCATAAGTGATTGACAAGACAGGTCAACCTACTGTACAGTTTTTTTTAAAGCACTGTACAGTACCAGTAATGTCTTAGCCATTGCTGACCGGCGAAAAATATACCTCCCGATCATCCCACATGAGCAATAAGGAGGCATAAGACCTACTGACCACTCGAAAAAATTGAGTGTTCAGAACAATGACAGGTGCTTTCCTGGCTCAATGTGTAAGGAAGTCCATGCAATGTCAATCACGAAATCTCAACCTTAATAACATATGCCTACTGATATATTACATGCAATAAATGTCAATGTATACATGAACAAATTAGCTAAACAGTATCTAACATTTAATTATTTGATTTAAAATGTTTTCTTACTAGCCACTATCAAGTCCTGTCAGACAGCGAAAAAAAAGTAGAAATTAATGCGTGTTTCCGTAAAGAACTTGGGTAAAATTGCGAAAAAATCCTAAATGAAGTCAAACAGCAACATAGAAAATGTAAGAAGCAGTTAGTTGTTTAATGGCTGCTGATATCTTATTCTGGCAAAGAGTAGGGAAAAAGAAAGAATATTGATGTTTCATCTTGCATTTAAAAGAACTATTGAATAATACAAGAGTTGTAAATATAATACCTCAATACATAACTTGCATGTTGTTTTATTGATGAATTATGTATTTTATAGCAAGAGATAGATGTTAAACAGCGACGAAGAAAGAAATGATACAAACAAATACTTGTTTACTGTTTAAAGCATGACTATTGAATGTTTCATTGTGTGGCGTAGTCGTCATACAGCGACAAAGAAAGAAACTGTACAGACAAATACTTGTTTGCTGTAAACAGCACGGCAATTGGATGTTTTACAGTGTGGAGTGGATGTCATTCAGCGACAAAGAAAGAAGCAATACAAATAAATACTTGTTTTTGTTTAAAGCATGACAATTGGATGCTTTATAGTGTGGAGTAGAGTAGATGTCATACAGCGACAAAGAAAGAAATAAAACCAACAAAACTAGCATAGTGTTCAAAGCATGATTATTGATTGCTTCATTTTTAGGGTACATGTCATTCAGCGAAAAATAAAGAAATGATTCCACAATACTTGTATGTTTTTAAAGGATGACTACAGGATGCTTTATTGTGAAATAAAACGTAGTATTGCATTAAGAATATAAAAAACTATAGTATTTCAATAAAGTAAAAATATGCCTAAATATAGAACTTTAGTGTTATACAATTTGTTGCTGACTAAATATTAAAAATAGAGAAGGAGCATGATCAAAACAAGGTTCGCAAAACTTTGTAAACCGACTTCAATAACATGCAACATGAGTTGCGAATGTGCTGAACACTTAATCCGTGACATAACATTATGAAAATTAACGCTGATTTAAAACTTATTAAAATGTTGATGACAAAAAGATAAGATTTCATAAGTGATTGACAAGACAGGTCAACCTACTGTACAGTTTTTTTTAAAGCACTGTACAGTACCAGTAATGTCTTAGCCATTGCTGACCGGCGAAATATATACCTCCCGATCATCCCATATGAGCAATAAGGAGGCATAAGACCTACTGACCACTCGAAAAAATTGAGTGTTCAGAACAATGACAGGTGCTTTCCTGGCTCAATGTGTAAGGAAGTCCATGCAATGTCAATCACGAAATCTCAACCTTAATAACAGAAAAATTGCCTACTGATATATTACATGCAATAAATGTCAATGTCTACATGAACAAATTAGCGTAACAGTATCTAACATTTAATTATTTGAGTTAAAATGTTTTCTTACTAGCCACTATCAAGTCCTGTCAGACAGCGGAAAAAAAGTAGAAATTAATGCGTGTTTCCGTAAAGAACTTGGGTAAAATTGCGAAAAAAAAAAAATGAAGTCAAACAGCAACATAGAAAATGTAAGAAGCAGTTAGTTGTTTAATGGCTGCTGATATCTTATTCTGGCAAATAGTAGGGAAAAAGAAAGAATATTGATGTTGCATCTTGCATTTAAAAGAACTATTAAATAATACAAGAGTTTTAAATAAAATACCTCAATACAAAACTTGCATGCTGTTTTATTGTTGAATTATGTATTTTATAGCAAGGGATAGATGTTAAACAGCGACGAAGAAAGAAATGATACAAACAAATACTTGTTTACTGTTTAAAGCATGACTATTGAATGTTTCATTGTGTGGCGTAGTCGTCATACAGCGACAAAGAAAGAAACTGTACAGACAAATACTTGTTTGCTGTTAACAGCACGGCAATTGGATGCTTTACAGTGTGGAGTGGATGTCATTCAGCGACAAAGAAAGAAGCAATACAAATAAATACTTGTTTTTGTTTAAAGCATGACAATTGGATGCTTTATAGTGTGGAGTAGAGTAGATGTCATACAGCGACAAAGAAAGAAATAAAACCAACAAAACTAGCATAGTGCTCAAAGCATGATTATTGATTGCTTCATTTTTAGGGTACATGTCATTCAGCGAAAAATAAAGAAATGATTCCACAATACTTGTATGTTTTTAAAGGATGACTACAGGATGCTTTATTGTGAAATAAAACGTAGTATTGCATTAAGAATATAAAAAACTATAGTATTTCAATAAAGTAAAAATATGCCTAAATATAGAACTTTAGTGTTATACAATTTGTTGCTGACTAAATATTAAAAATAGAGAAGGAGCATGATCAAAACAAGGTTCGCAAAACTTTGTAAACCGACTTCAATAACATGCAACATGAGTTGCGAATGTGCTGAACACTTAATCCGTGACATAACATTATGAAAATTAACGCTGATTTAAAACTTATTAAAATGTTGATAACAAAAAGATAAGATTTCATAAGTGATTGACAAGACAGGTCAACCTACTGTACAGTTTTTTTAAAAGCACTGTACAGTACCAGTAATGTCTTAGCCATTGCTGACCGGCGAAATATATACCTCCCGATCATCCCATATGAGCAATAAGGAGGCATAAGACCTACTGACCACTCGAAAAAATTGAGTGTTCAGAACAATGACAGGTGCTTTCCTGGCTCAATGTGTAAGGAAGTCCATGCAATGTCAATCACGAAATCTCAACCTTAATAACAGAAAAATTGCCTACTGATATATTACATGCAATAAATGTCAATGTCTACATGAACAAATTAGCGTAACAGTATCTAACATTTAATTATTTGAGTTAAAATGTTTTCTTACTAGCCACTATCAAGTCCTGTCAGACAGCGAAAAAAAAGTAGAAATTAATGCGTGTTTCCGTAAAGAACTTGGGTAAAATTGCGAAAAAAAATAAATGAAGTCAAACAGCAATAGAAAATGTAAGAAGCAGTTAGTTGTTTAATGGCTGCTGATATCTTATTCTGGCAAATAGTAGGGAAAAAGAAAGAATATTGATGTTGCATCTTGCATTTAAAAGAACTATTAAATAATACAAGAGTTTTAAATAAAATACCTCAATACAAAACTTGCATGCTGTTTTATTGTTGAATTATGTATTTTATAGCAAGGGATAGATGTTAAACAGCGACGAAGAAAGAAATGATACAAACAAATACTTGTTTACTGTTTAAAGCATGACTATTGAATGTTTCATTGTGTGGCGTAGTCGTCATACAGCGACAAAGAAAGAAACTGTACAGACAAATACTTGTTTGCTGTTAACAGCACGGCAATTGGATGCTTTACAGTGTGGAGTGGATGTCATTCAGCGACAAAGAAAGAAGCAATACAAATAAATACTTGTTTTTGTTTAAAGCATGACAATTGGATGCTTTATAGTGTGGAGTAGAGTAGATGTCATACAGCGACAAAGAAAGAAATAAAACCAACAAAACTAGCATAGTGCTCAAAGCATGATTATTGATTGCTTCATTTTTAGGGTACATGTCATTCAGCGAAAAATAAAGAAATGATTCCACAATACTTGTATGTTTTTAAAGGATGACTACAGGATGCTTTATTGTGAAATAAAACGTAGTATTGCATTAAGAATATAAAAAACTATAGTATTTCAATAAAGTAAAAATATGCCTAAATATAGAACTTTAGTGTTATACAATTTGTTGCTGACTAAATATTAAAAATAGAGAAGGAGCATGATCAAAACAAGGTTCGCAAAACTTTGTAAACCGACTTCAATAACATGCAACATGAGTTGCGAATGTGCTGAACACTTAATCCGTGACATAACATTATGAAAATTAACGCTGATTTAAAACTTATTAAAATGTTGATGACAAAAAGATAAGATTTCATAAGTGATTGACAAGACAGGTCAACCTACTGTACAGTTTTTTTAAAAGCACTGTACAGTACCAGTAATGTCTTAGCCATTGCTGACCGGCGAAATATATACCTCCCGATCATCCCATATGAGCAATAAGGAGGCATAAGACCTACTGACCACTCGAAAAAATTGAGTGTTCAGAACAATGACAGGTGCTTTCCTGGCTCAATGTGTAAGGAAGTCCATGCAATGTCAATCACGAAATCTCAACCTTAATAACAGAAAAATTGCCTACTGATATATTACATGCAATAAATGTCAATGTCTACATGAACAAATTAGCGTAACAGTATCTAACATTTAATTATTTGAGTTAAAATGTTTTCTTACTAGCCACTATCAAGTCCTGTCAGACAGCGAAAAAAAAGTAGAAATTAATGCGTGTTTCCGTAAAGAACTTGGGTAAAATTGCGAAAAAAAATAAATGAAGTCAAACAGCAATAGAAAATGTAAGAAGCAGTTAGTTGTTTAATGGCTGCTGATATCTTATTCTGGCAAATAGTAGGGAAAAAGAAAGAATATTGATGTTGCATCTTGCATTTAAAAGAACTATTAAATAATACAAGAGTTTTAAATAAAATACCTCAATACAAAACTTGCATGCTGTTTTATTGTTGAATTATGTATTTTATAGCAAGGGATAGATGTTAAACAGCGACGAAGAAAGAAATGATACAAACAAATACTTGTTTACTGTTTAAAGCATGACTATTGAATGTTTCATTGTGTGGCGTAGTCGTCATACAGCGACAAAGAAAGAAACTGTACAGACAAATACTTGTTTGCTGTTAACAGCACGGCAATTGGATGCTTTACAGTGTGGAGTGGATGTCATTCAGCGACAAAGAAAGAAGCAATACAAATAAATACTTGTTTTTGTTTAAAGCATGACAATTGGATGCTTTATAGTGTGGAGTAGAGTAGATGTCATACAGCGACAAAGAAAGAAATAAAACCAACAAAACTAGCATAGTGCTCAAAGCATGATTATTGATTGCTTCATTTTTAGGGTACATGTCATTCAGCGAAAAATAAAGAAATGATTCCACAATACTTGTATGTTTTTAAAGGATGACTACAGGATGCTTTATTGTGAAATAAAACGTAGTATTGCATTAAGAATATAAAAAACTATAGTATTTCAATAAAGTAAAAATATGCCTAAATATAGAACTTTAGTGTTATACAATTTGTTGCTGACTAAATATTAAAAATAGAGAAGGAGCATGATCAAAACAAGGTTCGCAAAACTTTGTAAACCGACTTCATGTTGCGAATGTGCTGAACACTTAATCCGTGACATAACATTATGAAAATTAACGCTGATTTAAAACTTATTAAAATGTTGATGACAAAAAGATAAGATTTCATAAGTGATTGACAAGACAGGTCAACCTACTGTACAGTTTTTTTAAAAGCACTGTACAGTACCAGTAATGTCATAGCCATTGCTGACCGGCGAAATATATACCTCCCGATCATCCCATATGAGCAATAAGGAGGCATAAGACCTACTGACCACTCGAAAAAATTGAGTGTTCAGAACAATGACAGGTGCTTTCCTGGCTCAATGTGTAAGGAAGTCCATGCAATGTCAATCACGAAATCTCAACCTTAATAACAGAAAAATTGCCTACTGATATATTACATGCAATAAATGTCAATGTCTACATGAACAAATTAGCGTAACAGTATCTAACATTTAATTATTTGAGTTAAAATGTTTTCTTACTAGCCACTATCAAGTCCTGTCAGACAGCGAAAAAAAAGTAGAAATTAATGCGTGTTTCCGTAAAGAACTTGGGTAAAATTGCGAAAAAAATAAATGAAGTCAAACAGCAACATAGAAAATGTAAGAAGCAGTTAGTTGTTTAATGGCTGCTGATATCTTATTCTGGCAAATAGTAGGGAAAAAGAAAGAATATTGATGTTGCATCTTGCATTTAAAAGAACTATTAAATAATACAAGAGTTTTAAATAAAATACCTCAATACAAAACTTGCATGCTGTTTTATTGTTGAATTATGTATTTTATAGCAAGGGATAGATGTTAAACAGCGACGAAGAAAGAAATGATACAAACAAATACTTGTTTACTGTTTAAAGCATGACTATTGAATGTTTCATTGTGTGGCGTAGTCGTCATACAGCGACAAAGAAAGAAACTGTACAGACAAATACTTGTTTGCTGTTAACAGCACGGCAATTGGATGCTTTACAGTGTGGAGTGGATGTCATTCAGCGACAAAGAAAGAAGCAATACAAATAAATACTTGTTTTTGTTTAAAGCATGACAATTGGATGCTTTATAGTGTGGAGTAGAGTAGATGTCATACAGCGACAAAGAAAGAAATAAAACCAACAAAACTAGCATAGTGCTCAAAGCATGATTATTGATTGCTTCATTTTTAGGGTACATGTCATTCAGCGAAAAATAAAGAAATGATTCCACAATACTTGTATGTTTTTAAAGGATGACTACAGGATGCTTTATTGTGAAATAAAACGTAGTATTGCATTAAGAATATAAAAAACTATAGTATTTCAATAAAGTAAAAATATGCCTAAATATAGAACTTTAGTGTTATACAATTTGTTGCTGACTAAATATTAAAAATAGAGAAGGAGCATGATCAAAACAAGGTTCGCAAAACTTTGTAAACCGACTTCAATAACATGCAACATGAGTTGCGAATGTGCTGCTGAACACTTAATCCGTGACATAACATTATGAAAATTAACGCTGATTTAAAACTTATTAAAATTTTGATGACAAAAAGATAAGATTTCATAAGTGATTCACAAGACAGGTCAACCTACTGTACAGTTTTTTTAAAAGCACTGTACAGTACCAGTAATGTCTTAGCCATTGCTGACCGGCGAAATATATACCTCCCGATCATCCCATATGAGCAATAAGGAGGCATAAGACCTACTGACCACTCGAAAAAATTGAGTGTTCAGAACAATGACAGGTGCTTTCCTGGCTCAATGTGTAAGGAAGTCCATGCAATGTCAATCACGAAATCTCAATCTTAATAACAGAAAAATTGCCTACTGATATATTACATGCAATAAAAGTCAATGTCTACATGAACAAATTAGCGTAACAGTATCTAACATTTAATTATTTGAGTTAAAATGTTTTCTTACTAGCCACTATCAAGTCCTGTCAGACAGCGAAAAAAAGTAGAAATTAATGCGTGTTTCCGTAAAGAACTTGGGTAAAATTGCGAAAATAAAATAAATGAAGAAAATGTAAGAAGCAGTTAGTTGTTTAATGGCTGCCGATATCTTATTCTGGCAAATAGAAGGGAAAAAGAAAGAATATTGATGTTGCATCTTGCGTTTAAAAGAACTATTAAATAATACAAGAGTTTTAAATATAATACCTTAATACATAACTCGCACGTTGTTTTATTGTTGAATTATGTATTTTATAGCGAGGGATAGATGTTAAACAGCGACGAAGAAAGAAATGATACAAATACTTGTTTACTGTTTAAAGCATGACTATTGAATGTGTCATTGTGTGGCGTAGTCGTCATACAGCGACAAAGAAAGAAACTGTACAGACAAATACTTGTTTGCTGTTAACAGCACGGCAATTGGATGCTTTATAGTGTGGAGTGGATGTCATTCAGCGACAAAGAAAGAAGCAATACAAATAAATACTTGTTTGTTGTTTAAAGCATGACAATTGAATGTTTCATTGTGTGGAGTAGAGTAGATGTCATACAGTGACAAAGAAAGAAATAATACCAACAAATAACTGTATGGTTTTTAAACATGACTAATCGTTGCTTTTTTATGTGGGTTAGATGTCAAACAGCGACAAAGAAAGAAATGTTACCAACAATTTACTGTATGGTTTTAAAACATGACTAATCGGTGCTTTATTATGTGGGTCAGATGTCATACAGCGACAAAGAAAGATATTATACCAACAATTAAGTTTATGGTTTTAAAACATGACTAAACGGTGTTATATTATGTGGGCTAGATGTCATACAGCGACAAAGAAAGAAGCAATACAAAAATACTCGCATGCTGTTTAAAGCACGGCTATTGGGTGTGGTATTGTGTGGGGTAGATGTCATACAGCGACAAAGAAAGAAGTAATACAAAAAAATACTTGTATGCTGTTTAACGCATGACTATTGGATGTTTTATTGCGAGGCGTGAATGTCATACAGCGACAAAGAATGGGTCGTGCAAAAATACTTCTTTGCTTTTCAAAGCATGGCTATTGTATGTGGTATTGTGTGGGGCAGATGTCATATAGCGACAAAGAAAGAAGTAATACAAAATTACTTGTATGCTGTTTAAAGCATGGCTATTGGATGTGGTATTGTCAAGCAGATGTCATAGAGCGACAAATTAAGAAGTAATACAAAATTACTTGTATGCTGTCAAGCATGGCTATTGGATGTGGTATTGTCAAGCATATGTCATATAGTTACAAAGAAAGAAGTAATACAAAAATACTTGTATGCTGTTTAAAGCATGGCTATTGGATGTGGTATTGTCAAGCAGATGTCATATAGCGACAAAGAAAGAAGTAATACAAAAATACTTGTATGCTGTTTTAAGCATGGATATTTGATGTTTTATTGTGTGGGGTAGATGTCATATAGCGATAAAGAAAGAAGTAATACAAAAATACTTTATGCTGTTTAAAGCATGGCTATTTGATGTGGTATTGTGTGGGGTAGATGTCATATAGCGACAAAGAAAGAAGTAATACAAAAATACTTGTATGCTGTTTTAAGCATGGCTATTTGATGAGGTATTGTGTAGTGTAGATGTCATATAGCGACAAAGAAAGAAGTAGTACAAAAATACTTGTATGCTGTTTAAAGCATTGCTATTGGATGTGGTATTGTCAAGCAGATGTCATATAGCGACAAAGAAAGAAGTAATACAAAAATACTTGTATGCTGTTTTAAGCATGGCTATTGGATGTGGTATTGTCAAGCATATATCATATAGTGACAAAGAAAAAAGTAATACAAAATACTTGTATGCTGTTTAAAGCATGACTTTTGGATGTTTTATTATTTTATTTAGTTAACGCCGTGTCAACACAATTTAGGTCATTTATAACGTCCAGTGCACCTAACCTAGCTTAGCTTTCCTGGACCATTGTCTATGACCAGTACTCACCTTCCCTTCCACAAGGCCGGATACTTCTCCATATTATCTAATCAATGGAGATTAGGTCTATTGCTACAAATTCCAAGTATCAGTGGTGCTTTTCAAAAATTCTTACAAAGAAAATCTTCGTAAGTCAAAAGCAAGAAACATCAATAATACGCTCTTGTTTTGGCTTATCAATTCTAAATATTATAGCATTGTGTATACCTTTTGAATATCATATCATAGTTATGCTTATTACCCGTCTTACTTTGATATGCTAATTATACGAAACTAACTTACGAAAATTTTTTCGTAAGAATTTTATTTTTGTGAAAAGCACCACAGGTCTGTAGAATTATTATATCATCGTTTATTTATTTCATTATTCATGCAATGGGAAAAAATTCTATTGGTACATTTCATTTTTTGAGTTGCAGCACAAGTAATCAATCAGCCTCCAAAACTATGGTCAATATGTCACAATAAACCAATATCAAGTTTGAGGTATTTTTTTAATTTCATAATCAAAAGAAAAAGTATACAGATTTCAAAAGCAAAATAAGTATAAATTGATTAATCAATAAATTGCTTTTACAACTTTTTAAAACTCGTTTGATTAGCATGTAAACTGGAAATGTGTGAAGGAACTTATAGTGGGCAGTGTATATTGGTATAAATGTATAAAAGAAATAATACTTATCTTGTAATAGGTGATCCAACTGCAAATACAGCATTTACAACCATTGAAAGTACCATACATCGCCATGGTAACAAAATCCATGTATAATACACATGTACTGTTAACTGATACATCAACCTGAAATTTGAATAGGTTCTTACATTATCATGTTTGTTTTCTAGATTTGCTACTTAGTGATTACACTGTTATAACTAGTATATTATTATTTTATGTCAATTTCAAGATAGAGAGGACCAAGTTTCGAACCCCATCATGCGCACTGCCAAGTTTCTTGAGAAAAATATTAACTCACAGATGGTTCACGCCATTACGGTTTGCACCTGCAAGGGAGGCATAATTTCGCTGCGTAATTATGTCTGCTGCATTAAACAGTGTAAAAGACTTCGCATGGAGATTGATGGATAGATGTACCAGTAGCCAGATTTCCTAGGTGGATTGATAGATATTTCTATGGGTTTAACACCTTAACAATACATTGCATTCTGAATAGATCATATCATGGTGTTCAGTCAACCTACTGGAGTTAGCTGTTAACAGGTTACAATGCACATACTTTCGTCAGACTTTCGACTGACGAATGCATTACATGACTTAAAATCAGTAGAAAGAGGGAGAATTGCTGTAGATATCATTTCATTACCAAACCCACAAAGTACACCCAATCCGGGAATCAAACCCACATCCCCTCGATCAGGAGACTTGCTTGTAACCTATTGAGTTAGCCGGTGAATATCTTGATAGATATATACAAGAAGCTTAGAAGTTGATATAAGACTAACATGAGTTGTCAGTAGAGACAGCATACTAAACTTAGTAAGTATTTGATAGTAGAGAAAAGAAATTATTCCAATTCAACATTTGTAGACAAATAGACACGAATCTTGTCCATATAGAAACATAAATGTACGTTTTAAGTAGATACCTTAAGAAATAAAGAAGTTATAATAGAAAAGTAACATAACATCTAAGTTCAATGGCAGATAATTCTTAGAATACTGCATTCAGAGTTGTGAACCTTGTCACATGAGATGTGGTTGACGATAAGAAACACATATTTAAAGTTTGAAGCCGATCCCTTAGGAAATAAAGAAGTAACAGTAAATATATGTTTCAAAACAAATTCTAAGTTCAGTGGAGATAACTGCTATGTGTTCAGTAACTACTGTTAGCTAACGTTACGGGTTCGGGAAAACTCAACCCGAAGACAACTCAACCCGTGCAACTCAACTCAAAGTTGGGACAACTCAATCCGTAAGTAGGGAATTGAGTTGTCTCGGGTTGAGTTGTCTTCGGTTGAGTTGTTCCGGCACTTCCGTTATGGAACGTTCAGGGTAACTGAACTCACTGCTGAAAATATTGCAGCTGGACTTTTAAACCTGGTCACATGAGATGTGGTTGATAATAAGGAACACATATATAAAGGAATATAAAAATTATAGTAAAAACTTAAACTGAACAAAAACTTAAATCCGAATCTGGACACGGACACCGACGGCGGGATGAGTAGCAGAGCTCTATAAATACGTCCTATAATCGAGCTCAAATAGCATATTTTTAAATCAGCCTTTATTCTATAGATAATTCTAAAATGACTAGGTATTACATCCCTTTTATAAAGAAAGTACCGTTTTAGGGCATCATAGTATAGGTAGTTTGCTTTGAACCTGGATCCCTAAAACTTATCAATATAAACGACTGTCAGATATAAGAAACTAAAAATTTGTATGTGATCAAAACTATTATTTTCCTTTTCAAATTCGACAGTCAGAATTTTTCAACGATTACCGAACATACTTTCTATAGACATGCAATGCAAATTTAGAAGTCAAAAAAGATCATCGTTAAATGGGTCAGTGCCATAACCAGAACAGGTATGTAATAGTAGATACAAAATAATAGCTTAAAGGGATATATAGGCAAATGACTGTGCCATAAGTATAGGACCAAGTTTAGTCATTAAAACAGTATTAAGAACACAAGAAATCACTTACTAATAACATTTGTCACTTATAACATTTAACTGATCAAATTAAAACAAGTGCCAAACACATTGTTAAAAACGCAAGTTGGATACTGAGGGAATCACCAAGCTATTTATAGCTTTGTTATATAGCGTACTTGCTGAAATTAAACATTTTCATTGGTCGATCTTGTTTTTCAACATGCTTAGGTGGTTAGAATATCTTTTTAATAAAATTATACTAATGTTGCACAATAACAAGCTCTAGTATCTTCTCATCAGTAAATGCATATTTTAACACTAATCTAATTGTAGCTAACCTGACCCACGTGGGTCTAATTAGGAAACACCCCAAACATTACTAAAAATAAAGAAATATTTTGCCAAGTAATATAATAGAGTGTCTGTTGCATTCACAGTTATAAAAAAATATAATTCAAAATAAAAAAATATGAAGTTGAACTTATGCCTGTTTATCCCTTATGAGTCCCAAACACTATAATCTTTATCGATTATAACTTTAATCTATACTTGAAAACACGTGTTCTATTTCAATTTTTTTTTTTAAAAGCTGTCAGTATGCTCGACTATTCGGAGTGCTTGAGTAAACAAAAATATTATAAGTAGCAAACATTTATAAGTAACAAGGGGGGATAATTTTTTAACAAATGTTGGCAAGAGTTTCGAATCTTATCATACACCATGTGGGTCCAGATTCAATGCAGACTACCTATATCATTATTATACGAGAGATGTCCCAGTAAATCGTGTACTTTGTCCATAACTTTTTTTCCTTACGTCACATGATGATCATAATTTACAAGACTGTTTGTTAGTCATATTTTTATACAAATTAGGCATTTGACCAGTAAGAACTTGCATTAAAGGCGTCATTATAATGTTTAACTAATACAAGGTATGTGCATGCGGCGCAACCACTTTTACACTAGTATATTCGTTCATACTGAGTTCAAGTGAACAACAAAATTTAAACTTAAACTTTTTAATTGCATTTTATTTTTACATAGACATTCACAGAAATTATCAATACATGTATATTATCACACCTAATCTTAGATCATAAGATATGTTCACAAGAGTGCAATACGCATTTGAACTGAAACACAAAAATGTGACATCAACGAGATAAGGTGGCGTCAGGAAAAGATTGAGTCTATGTAATTGCAACTCAGTTTCATAATCAACCTTGCACAACAAGGATGGGTATAAATTTGAATTCAAACACATAGACCGATGAAAGGAATCATTTAGTATACCTTGTGCATACTACATTTGGTAGAGAAGTTATTCATAGTGTAATATAGCCACTGAAATTATCGTACCAAAAACTACTGAAAGTGTTATTCAAAATTAAGTTGGATACTTAACCCGTAGACCATTATATCATTGACCATACTAATATTTTGAGACTGATGTAACAATTTTTGTTACAAAAGTAAGACAAAAACAAATTTGTAAAGTAAATATGAAGTAAATACATTGTCTGTATGTGTCACTGTTCACAACAAGACGAACTTGGAGAGTGAATGAAAATGATTTCATAGACCTGACGTCCTAATATGACGTTGACTTGCGCCGCGTTTTCATACCTAGTGTCTTATAAATTGAAGCAAAACATTTATTTTTTAAATTAACCGTCTTAAAAGTTAGCATACTTACTCACAACACATGCATTTAATGACAGTTAAAAGTTGGAGCTAAAGTTGTGCGTACTTTTTTCGCGACAAACAGAGTCCACATATGAACCAGTTAGATTTTCTTAAAGCTATTTAGCTTATATGATTAGAAAACTAAAATAAAGCGTATACATAGTATGTACAGGTATAAAGCATAAAGCAGGAACACACTCCTGAGACATACCTCAGGCCGAAAAACAATAATAACAACAAAAGTTAAAGACACAATACAATTAAACTACAATATAAAACAATATGTACAAACTCAATGTTCCAGACACAGTCTGGAGCAGAGACAAAAGCATAAACAAAAACCAATAGACCTCGGGTTATAAACCTTTACATGTAACCAACAGACCCCGAACTCTGACTAGTTGATATCTCAGACACAACCCGGGACAAAAGCAAAGATAGAAACTAAAAACAATACCCCGAAACACTACCTCGGGTTATAAACTTTTGTTTGAAACCAACAGCCCTCGAGCCCGGACAAGTCAATGTTCCAGGAACAACTCGGAGCTAAAGCAAAAGCCAAAACCAATATCTGAACACAACCTCGGGTTATAAAACGTTTGTTGAAACTGACAGACCCCGATCCCGTACAAGTCAATGTTCCAGGAATAACTCGGAGCAATGTTCAAAGGCGAACTTGTATGAAAAAGAAAGTACTCTCGGCAACGTCACTGAGCAGAACGACAATTGCTGTCCGTTTCATATGCTATACTCAACCCAGACCTACATGCTTCGTCGTGTTTTGTAAAACATTACCACGAATAATGCTGCATATAATATTAAGTTTGCATTCAATTTCAAGTAACCAAGTGATAAACATATAAGAGATTTCAAATAAAGTGCAATGTACTAAATAATTAACAAAATACAGACCCCCACCCAATAAAAAAATGAAGATAATAGCAATCTATCAAATTTAAATTCAAATGATTTTTTTAAAACTATTATTTCTAATACATTTATTTATTTTATTTATTGGAGTTAACGCCGTATCAACACAATTTAGGTCATTTCACGGCGTCCAGCGCACCTAACCTAGCTTTCCTGGACCATTGTCTATAACCAGTACTCACCTACCCTTCCACAAGGCCAGAAACTTCTCCATATTATCTAATCAATGGAGGAAAATCGACATTATTGTCAAGTTTTCATGGAAGGGTATAACCTCCCCGGGTGGGATTCGAACCCGCACCCCCTGGGGCAAGAGTATCCAAATCCCGGCGCGCTACCAACTGCGCTATCGACCCGGGTCTCTAATACATTTAGTATGGTTGGTAATATTATTAAAGTACATCTCAAGAATGCATCATAATCAAAAGGTTCAACATCTTATAGCCCGAAGCCTCTAAAGCCATGATCAATGTAATAAGGGACTTTAGTCAGTTATTTCCCTTAAAAAACTCTTCAAATAGGTTGGTCCGATTAGTTGAATTACTTCGATTTTACCCTTACTTTTTAATGTAAATTTGCAAAAATTAATCTCAAATATTTTTTTTTGTAAATCATATGATTTGTTTTCAAATCAAGCTGAGTATTGTTAGGGTAAAGAACTATCTAAATTTCATCACTTCTGTTAATACCTTAATTAGCAAGAAAGAATTTAGATGAAATATTGTGTTATCCTTACATAGGACTTCAATGATAAAGTCCGAGGATTCCAACAGTAAGGACTTACTCACTAATTGGATTGCTTCAGATTTTATCAAGGAAAGATTACTGACAAAAATCCTCAATTCTTTTCTAAAACATAATTTTAGTCTAATTTAATAGTGTCAACTATAGATAGAACCATAACAAACAAGAGCTGTCAGAGGACACAGCATGCTTGACTAAGTATTTGTCGCAGGAGATGTGGTAAATGATAAGGAACATACATATTTTAGAATTTGAATATAAAACTTAAAAAAATTAAGTTCATGGAAGACAATTTTGAAAAAATGTATTTGGATTTATAAACCTTGTCACATGAGATGCAGTTGATAATTAGGAAAATATATTTAAAGTTTGAAGCCAATACCAAAAGAAATAAAACAGTTGCATTAAAAACAGATGATTTTTTTAAGAAAACTTTAAGTTCAAGGGGGATAATTATGAAAACAATGACTAAGGAGTTATGAACCTTGTCATATGAGATAAGGTTGATAATAAGGAACATACTCGTATACTTAAAGTTTGAAGTCAATACCTAAAGAAATCAACCATTTGTAGTAAAACAAATATTTTTTTCTTAAATAAATTTCTTCGTTCAAGAGGAGATAATTAAGGAAAAAATATATTTGGAGTTATGAACCTTGTCACATGAGATGTGGTTGATAATAAGGAACATATATTTATAGTTTGAAGTAAATACCGTGAGAAATAAAAAAGTTGTAGTAAAAAAAGACGCCGATGCTAGGGCGAGGAGAGCTCTGCATTTACTTCATGAAGTCGAGCTAAAATAAAGCAAAACTTATAAGCATTTAACATAAACAGTTACGAAAAAGGGCCATTTCGTAGGCCAACAAAGTGAACATGTCTCCAAACTTTTGGTGGGTACTGTATAAATTAAAACATAGTAAAACAATTTACTTACAAACTGACCCAAGTTGTCACCATGTTCCAAATAAATTGATCTGAAGTCCACTATATGTACACAACCTCTGTGCTAAAATAGAAATAAAGAACGTTCATGTATCAGTAATGTGTCTCCCTAAAATTTTATATTCAACAAGGGAGGTAACCAGTACACACTAAATAAACATACAAAGAAAGAGTTACTTCCCTTTTTTACACAGTGCAATGAATTATACCATAAAAATAATCTATCATGAAGTCACGTTAGTGCGACAATTAACAAGACCAGTCCACGGACAGCCCACTAGACTAACGCCGACCAAACGTGATAGCATAAGCTCTCACTTTCTTCGAAAAGACCGCTAAAAGTCTTACAATTATCGTCATTTCCAAGAACACCGTTCTCGTACCAAGAGGTTATCAAGGTTATCAGGAATAGGGCTGTGGATCGTTGAGCAAGTGGCGATCCGATCCGAACCACGATTCATGTGTAGCGATTCACGAATCGAAACACGAATCACATGTTAATGGAAAAGCATACAGAAATTTTTGCTGTAACAAAAATCAGTGAAAAATACCGAAGCTTTTACTATATCGGAAACTACGTACTCCAAACATTACTATCAGATGTTTTATGGGCAATTTCAGTGATAACATTTTGTTCAAAAGTGTATAAATCGAAATTTTGACACAAGATAATTCGGTCCCCACATAAATTAAAGTTTTCATAAGTAGTGCGACTCGTTTTCAGTAACAATTAAGTTGAAAATAGTGTTTCATTTTTTTCGCGATCCGACGATTTCGGACGTGACGAATATTCATACTCGATTCTCTGGTCGAGATCGCATATATCGGAGTACTCGGATACTCGCCGCAGCCCTAATTGGGAATCATAATGATAACCCCCCTGTACGACTATGCAAGAACATGTACAAGATATGACAGTCATAGAAATTCAGATACAAATTAGGAAGCAAGTCAGGCTTGTAACATATGAATTTTTTTCTACGTAAAAACGCACACAAATTGCGTAAGAAAGATATATGACAACGATGTTTAACCATTTATTTTGGGGTAATCAATGAAAAACCGGAAAAGCAATGTAATTGCAAGGAAACAAACTTTCTGCGAGATGCAATAATTAAACGCACGTGATGCAGATATTTCGTTTATTCTCTTTGACAAATCACGCTTGTCTCCTTATTCTTCGCCGTTTGTCTTTTTAAAGACATTTCTTGTTGCAATTTAAAGTTAATCGGTACATGCATTACAAATACTTGTGTACACGCCGGCTCACGGAATCCATGAATTTTAGTACCTTGGCACTACAAACCGTTTGATATAATTCGACTGGTGTTTTTCCATTTATATAAATACACTGTCACTTATTAAACCGGCGAAACTTGACAAATGTATACGAACTTGGCCGTAAATTGTTACGGATACTTACAGAATCCATGTCTAATGTAGCCAAACAATAGCATCGTATCAAGTTTCCAATGTTCACATGCGCTATTTATTTAAAAATGTTGAATCTTACACTAGTCTGATTCAAACAGTAAACTGTAGCGTGATCAATTACACAAATTACACTTTACAGAACGTTACATAACGATAAATTCGGAAATCCTCGACCATTCACTGCGAATAATTTTATCTAATACACAAATATGCGATTGTTAAGGCAATGAGTGATGTTTCAAAATTTACAGACTAAAAACGAAACATCACTCAATGCCTAAACGACCATATATTTGTTTTTTTCAACATCGGTAGTTTCAAAATATTGTCTAAATATGTCCGAGATTATTCGCAGCAAATGGCCGAGGAGTTCCGAATGTATCGTTATGTAACGTTCTGTAACGTTCGCAGTAACTGAACTCCCTACTGTTGTACGTGCAACAGCTTACTTATAGTCTGTTTTTTCTCAACTGTCAAAGGTTGGCTATAACTTTACGGTGACTGAATATATTGTTTTTGCACTGACGGCCTGATTTTGAATAAATATATCTCGACTAAAACATATCAAGCGGCATTAGCAGCTTTGCTCGGTCATAACACACTTCTGGAAACTCATGAATGTATCACGACGATATTTTTTACAAACGCATTCACCGTGAAATTATTAATGTTTTGACAGTTGAGAAAAAACGAACAATAACTTGTTGATTTAATATGCCCATTTTTTAACAATAAACTGGTCAGTCCCGCATTTTTACGTGTCTGCCCCCCCTCCCCCTCCCCCTCTTTATTAAAATATTTATCCGCCACAATCTTGAAATTGGTGTTTTTTTTATCTGGATTTTGTGAATTTCAAGTGGCCCCCAAAAATTAGCTTTTTTATCGCGCACCTCCTACGCCAAACGATGTCTCAGGAGGGTCCAAAGGGGAGATGATGCCCCTTTGTTGCTGGGGTTAGACCGGGAGGCGAACACCTCTCATCACCAAAAAAAACCGGGGTCATTGAGTGCAGATAAGTGGCGAAAAATGATGATAACATAAAAACATGTTTTCAGTCTCTGAAAGGAACTGACACTTATTACCTCAATTTTGCAAAATATTACTGAATAAAATGCAAAAGATATAAACAGAGCGAAAATTCCACTATTTGCCCTTTTGGATTCGCCCCAGCATTGCCACGGTTACTGGGACCGTGACTCAACTTGGTTTTTCTGAAAGGCAGTCACCAAGGGAAGTACTTGGTCCAGTTGCCTGTCTGTCTGTTGATTAGTTACGAAATTAGAGCTTCTTAAAATAGCCCTGGCGCGTTAACGGCTTCTTATCACACATGTCGCAAGCAGTAAAGGGTTAAAGTACAAAAACACGCATGACCTGTTAAACGACCTGCATTGGTAAGCATCAAATATGAAATAGAAATTTATTTTGGACGATTCCCATCTCTATGGTGTCAAAAATTCTAAGTTTATCATTATATTATAAACCGCTAAATATCAACTATAAGTACACGATATTTAAAATAAATAAATTGTATACCTTTATTTAAGTTCTTCATAGAAATAGATATATTATCTAATGTCCAAACATAAAATCTTCTACTCGCCGTCAACTGGCTAAACTGGTTGTTTATTGATTTTCAAATTTAACACACTCACGGATTAAGCCACGTGGTCGAGTAATTACCTTCGATTAAATCACTCAACCAGTTCTTACGGAAAGGTGTAAACACGTCGAACGCAGACGACAGTAGTCGGGTAACTTCGGTATTTCAGCAATACGCATTGTGTGAATTAACGAGGAATCACGAGGAATCACGAACTTATAATCGTAAATCATCGACTATTTCCGTAAACACAAAGAACACGTGGACAAAATATCTATGAATCTTCATTCACTAATCTACCCAGACTACTAGCAGACGATATTGTAAAATTTTGCAACGTATAACGATCATCTTTAAATACCACGGCCAATTTTATGTCCAAGGGAATACACAAGTATTATAATAAAATAAATAATTATACATATATTTTCAATAGTTCGGCCGAAAGATTTAACAAGATGTTTTTTCCTATTTTCAAATTATAGATAGTTATTTTATATATTTCATTTTTAAATAGGTTTGAATCGCCAGAACTGAATGCACATCTTTAAGAAATATCATAAAACGAAGATTGGTCGAAACTTTACTCAGAAATCGTCTGAAAAAAAACACATGCCCACTGAATATGATAATACATTGTACTAGACGTATGAGTAGCCTTCCTTCATCCCCATAGGCGGATCCAGCGGGGGGGGGGGGGGAATCAGGGGTGTCCGGACCCCCCACCTAGAATTTGGAAAATGTACCAGTCAATTAGTGTATTTTTTTACTGTAAGCTATTATTAAGTAGCATGAAGCAATTATCCTCGATGCTAAACATAGATTTAATGAATATGTAGTTATATTATTAATATGTTGCAATTTTTTCTGTAAAATGGGTATAATGTGGTTGGGGTTCGAAAGTTCGGACCCCTAGAAAAGTTCGGAACGCCCCTAGAAAAAAATCCTGGATCCGCCTCGGATTCCTCATGCTTATTGCCCCGTTCCATTGGCAGCGACGTCAATATGTTAATGACGACATGAACGACTTAATGATTTGCAAAGTAAAACAAGGATACATGCACTTTAGACCAGCACATATATTTTATAAATGATTAAGTCAAACGGAGATTGTACTGATATGGCTCTAGAAACATAGTGAGACCTTTTTAAACAGTCTTAAAAAGTGTCGGCGAAAAAAGTATACTTCAGTATCGGGGCCAGTGGTGCTTTTCACAAAAATTCTTAAGAAAAAACACCGTAAGTCAATTTCATATAATTATCAGTTCAAAGTCAGATGTATACAAGCATAACTATGATATGATATTAAAATGTATACACTATCAGTCTACGAAATTAGGATGTGAAAGTGGTTGCCCAAACAGGTCAATTTAGCAGCTAGCACTATATATTGTTTGTAGAAATTTGGTTGCCTAAAAGAAATTTTTGGTTGCCCAAACTAGAAATTGGTTGTCCCGGGAAACCGGACGCCCACTAATTTCGTAGACTGCACTATTCTACGCAATTCTATAATATTTGGAATTGATAAACCAAAACATGCTTTTGAGTTACGAAGATTTTTTCGTAAGAATTTTTGTGAAAAGCACCACAGATCTAGAGGTATCGTAAGTGGTAGTGCACGCTGCACAGGTGTAGTGGGTTCAGGAGAGATACCCCTGCCGAGGTAGAAAAAAGTAAGAGCAAATATGTGCACTTAAAGCACACTTAGTCAAGCTACAACTCAACTAATAATCATTTCCGTCTTACAAAAAAGTAAAATGCATGCCTGTATTAAAATGATGCAATACTGGGCCCTTCTCAGACTAAATCCATAGTCGGACTGAAGGAGTCGTTGGTTGAGCAAAGATGGGATGAGGACTTGAAAAATAATAAATTTTGTACGTCAGCGGAGAAATTTTATGCACTTTAGCACACGCCTATACGATTAAATTGTGCGCTTTATTTGAGACAACATTCTTTCTTCCGTACGATAATTTCAATGTAAGTCTTTAGATGTTGCCACTCAGAGAGTTTATGTATTAAAGTAATGAATAGAAACTCCCAAGTCTGCTTAATATATCTGCAACAAAAATAGAGGGATTTATAGTCGTAAAATTTTTAAACTCGAACCTTCTGGAATCAGAAAAACATTGATAAATGCAAATCATGCACACTGACTCATAACTTTTTTGTATGCGTTCAGTTCTGGTGAATAATGAAATTAATAAAAGTAAATGATTTTAACAATTTAAACCATAAAACGCCTCATTTCCGTACGTCACAATCTTAGACACTTCGGACTCAAAGAACGATATAATTAAACAGCCTCAATTTATTTCTTTAATCAAAGCGCCGAAAGCACTGAAACAATACTTTACTGATTCCTACGTACACAAAATAAAAAAATAGAAGAAGAGTTTAGATAATAATAAATACACTCAGTCCCGGTGTACAGCCTCGGTACGACTTGAACAACGGGGCAAACCGAGACTACAACCGTAGCAACGCCGTAAAGAACCACATGTATTAGGGATAAACCGTGTTGAGTCGGCGATTGCCAGGAAGTATCCCAATGGTGTTTCAAATTAAAAACACTGGAACCTCGCTTAAAGACCACCCCGATTCAAGGACCATCCCGCTAAAAAGAACGGGTTTAAAAAGAACGGATTTTTGCTCTGGATTTGGTCTTATCATCCCGAAATTGGGACCACCCCGCTGCTACGTAATACGACCACTTCTTTCCGACAAAACGCTTTAAATGCGTGCATTTTGACTCCGCTAAAAAGACCACTTGAAAGTCGCGAAATATTCAGCAAGCGACCGGCAGTCTGACTATGGTATATGTTTTTCACACCTGTGTAGATAATACGCTGCATCCATTGTTCTAGGGGTCATTTTCCTACCCAATACTGACCATTTAAATTGAATCTATTGAAAATATTTGATAACACAACAAAATTACCCGAAAACGAAAGTAGACGCGTCACGTGATACAAATACATTTTTAATGTTAAATTGTTACCGTGGTACAAATTTTAGTGTATTGAGTAAAGAAAATCCGAAATGGAAGCTCTTGAGAGTAAATTCAACGGAAAGATCAAATATTTGTTCTTGGTCTAATCTAAACTGCATTGATTTTTCGACCTAGGGAAATAGCCGAGTGATTACGATGGCTATATATATATATACAGCCAATACTCAACGGGGAACAAAACCAATGCTGGGTTTGCGGGGAGATCCTGGGCATTACCGTATCTCTTTCGGCATGATTCGTCTTTATACATGAAGACCAACGGGTGAAACCGTAGTAAACTGACATGACCCGAGTCCAAGGTGGAGTTACAGTAACTTCCAGTTCGGTCACTTTGTTTTCTTCATAAATCTTCCTGCTTCATCCAGGGTCACCGACTACGAATTAAAGGAACGCACCGGGGCGTAAACGGGACCGGGACAGTGTGAGTTATGCGTAATTCAATATGACGGGAATAAACTTGTCGCACGGAAATTCAAAGGATAATGACTGTCCCTTTGAGAGGTCTTAGCCAAGCAGCTTAGACAAATGATTTATGAAAACTAAAACGGAAGACCCAAGTATAGTCTACAAGAAAGAAGTACAGGAAGAGTATATGCCTGAACATCGCATTTCCAAAGAAGCCTTATAAAATATAAATATACACGCACTTGCACGTGATACAAATAATGAATTTATTCATTTAATACATACATATCCAAACTTAGTTTGTGGATTTTTTTCTAGGGTGGGGGGGAGGACAAACTTTCGATTTACAACCACAGCATACAAAGCTATTAGATCTATGTTAAACACAAAGGCGAGCGAACCGAACCTGAGAAAAGCTTCTTTATGCTGATTAAAACGGGTTAACAGTTTAAAAAATACACTCATGAACGGTTATATTTTAGAAATCGAAGAAAACGAATAGTCGAAGAATTGGAAAGAGTATTGTACTTTGACTCTGATCTTCAGTGCTTAAGCTATGACACAACTTTTCAACTAGGTTATTTCTATGTTTCTGTTTGATGTTTCGACATACGAACGAGGTCGACTACCCTGGAGATTTGTGTATTGGGGTTCGAAAGAATATTTCATCCACCCTACTCACCTGATCAGGCCCCATTTGACTTTGCAATTTTCCCGACTATCAAGGCTCAGATGAAGGAGCGTTAGTTTGAATCTCTTCAAGATCTCAAGATGGCCAGCATGAACATATGCTAACAATTCAACACTGATTGGTTACGTGACATTTATAGACAGTGGGTACACCGCCACCATAGATGTATAGAGCACGCGGGTGAATACTTCGAGAAAGAACGACTTTTCCCAGCCTTCCAGCGAGCGTCATTTGTACTTGAATTGAGTGCTCCGGGTTGTATACATGTACTCCTTGTTGATTGTAAATGTTATATGTTTTTTATTTGTCATCATATTTTTATAATTTTTACTATGCAGCTCGGGGACATGTTCCGATGTACGTTAGTAGTAAAATCATGGATATGTATAATATGACTAAGGCAAAGCCTCAAAGCGAGCTCGACGAATCCAAACTTATATGCGGAGACGTAACCAACTTTTTAGACTTGTTAACTTGTAGACCCATAAAAGTCTGAAATTAATGAAGATTAAAAAGAGAGAAAAGAACCTTCTAAAGGAAATCAATTTTCACGACCAATCATCGAAACACTAATTATACACTATGATCACTCTATGTGTTTTGTTGTGCTTAAAAGCGTCACATCACAGAGAAATGGAAGGTAGGACTACACCTTCATCCTCACAAGAATATCTTGTTCTTCAAGATGCAAATAAAACATTTGATTAGACTATATATACGGCTCCAACCCAGAAAACATTTGGTACTTTTAAAAATGTCACTATTTATGAACTTGTAGATCCGCGCTTGAAAACATGGCCTTATTGGAGCTGCTTCAGTGATATATTTATTCGAGGGCCTATTAATTAAATAAGCTAGGGGAGATAACTGCGTAATTTGTTGTATTCAGAAAAATCTGACAACATCTCATTCTTTTATGTCAGATCATATTTCAATTCTGAAAGAAATGTATTGTACATTATTATTTTGAATAGAGATGAAGATGAAAAAGCCTCAATAAAACATTCATTTTTTAAGATAGATATGTTTTCCTCTTTAAACTATGCCCGGTAGAGTTAAGTTACGGAAACGTGCCGGTTTTATCATGAACGTCTCTAAAGGGACGTCATAAACGGTGCGTTGGTAAGTATTTAAAAACAGTAGGGAATACTTCCCGTTCGGGAAACAAGGGGATTCCCCTTCAGTGCTTCCCGATCGGGCAGCAAATGTCAAAATGTTTCCCGATCGGGTAGGATTTTGGTCTTTTTTGACGTACCTAACTAAAAGTGACCGCTGCATAAAAGTATTTGACCTACAAAAATATGAAAAAACCATCTGATACAGGAAAGATGTACCTAAAATCCTACCGAGTCGTTTTCTTTAAAATGTCTACAATTAAAATAATCCGAAATTGAAATTCAGAAAAAAATATGACTTCAAAGAAAAAAGTTGTTTCCCGTTCTGGAAACATTGCTTCCCGATCAGGAAGCAAGTTATACTGTTTTTAATGTAGTTTGTATGTAATCCAAATTAAACTTAAGCTGTAGACATATTTTTATGTTAATGGAAATATTGCATTGATTCCAATGCATATGTTAGAAACACCTTTCACAAGTACCATTCATAACAATTTATAGTACTTTAGCTGTCCCTTAAAGGGAATTGTATAGAAATTTAATCACGTTTTTCAATTTTTACATGAATAATCAATATATCCAAAAAGATATTCCAATAAGTTTACTTATTATCAATTTAAAGGTTTGACATGTGTATAAATGTAAAGTATCATTGACTTAGTTTAACACCGTAGCAGCACATTGTTTATGTCATGTTTCATATTACAGCTGTAAGTCAACATACTCACTGTTTTTGGAAAGGCTAATCTCTGAATTAAGCAGTTCACTAGTTACTAAGGGCATACTTGGTCAGCCACTGAAAGCTGCTCTACTTTATTTAAAATCAGTGGTGAGAGGAAGAATAGTCGTAGAAAATATTTCTTGACCAAGCTCTTTGAACCCTAAATCAGTAGATTAGTACGCTACCAGCCTAACCACTAATCTAGATCAGCGGTATACTTAACGATTTATACAAAATAATATAAACTGATAAAAACCTATCAATAAACACTAACATAAAATTTTAAATGTAGTTCAATTTATTTGTTACAGTTTTCTATTATCATAAATTTACTTGAATTATTGCATTTCCAGTAAAACTAGACTATTAGGGAGTAAGCAATGACACCTGGCGGCCATAAGTATATCTTTTGCTATAAATGTTAAGTTTGAGCAGTATTGTAAAACTATTTTTACAAGTTAACTAAGTTAAGAAAGGGTTATCATATTTCCATCCTGCTTGCTATGTTAAATAGGCATAGGCAAAATGACTAATATAAGTACAGCACATCTAAGGATATGTGTTATGTTTTCAATGTTCAAGGAAAATTATGTGAATGCTTAAAGCACAGACACATCATCATTTCTATCATTATTTCACAAGAAATAGACTACAAGAGGTGTGTCCTATAACCTTATTACAGTATGTAATCCCATTTAAAGCATTATTTGTTCTCAATTAAT
The DNA here is from genome assembly GCA_025267735.1 of Mactra quadrangularis. Taxonomy (NCBI): domain Eukaryota; kingdom Metazoa; phylum Mollusca; class Bivalvia; order Venerida; family Mactridae; genus Mactra; species Mactra quadrangularis. Next base: position 21,038,829 of record CM046299.1, read on the forward strand.
AAATGCTCGTCGATTTTATTTACATATTCTTTTAAAAAACATCACGCAAAACACTTGCTTTTCCAATTGTTAACTATGTATTTTTCAAAACTAGCAAATAATATTGCACCCAATATTCATTATTATTTCTTTCTGTTTAAACATTAATGAGAATCTCGATAGTTTGTAAAATTATATTTCAATTCATGCTATAGAATTATCATGCATTGTATTTGAGTTTGGTCAAATTTAGAAAATAGAAATGTTGTTTAATGGTGGTTAAGAAATCATGGAATTGTCGATAACCATTTCATACTGAATAGTAAATAATTATTTTCTTCATTCAACATTAAGGAAATTTTATTCTTCAATCTTAAAAAAAACTCCCTAATTAACATACAAAACATATACCTGACAGGGAATGGCTCATATGTATTACAAAATAATTAATTATATGTTATTTTGTTTTCAAATATAGTGTAAGCTTTATTTTAGAATTATTATATTGCTTTTTGTTTTGATAGCTCGTCTGGTTAGAATTATGTACATATGTAGAGTAATGAAAAAAAAACATAGTAAGTCCAGCCATCTACAATTGACTTAAGTACCAACATTTGACAACCAAGAATACCAGACTTTCCAGCCTTTGCTCAATTTAATTTTCTGATAAAATTATCATAAAATTACAGATTTAGGAAATTAATCAAATATTATGGTATTTGAATGTGAGAGTTCATATAACTAAATATATTCACAACTATGTACATAAATATAAGTTTAATTGGACAATTAATTTTGTTTTAATCAGATTATTCTGGTAGAAAATCAGAATGTTTATTTAAAGTGTATGTGTTAGACTATTTGTTACTATCCTGACTTGGTTATTTAGCCTTAAATTCTTTACAAATAAATAGACAGGTCTCTTGCTGAAATTAGTTCTGCATTACATACAAACTATATTAAAATAGTACAATTTGCTTCCTGATCGGGAAGCAATGTTTCCAGAACGGGAAACAACTTTTTTTCTTTGCAGTCATATTTTTTTCTGAATTTCAATTTCGGATTATTTTAATTGTAGACATTTTAAAAGAAAACGACTCGGTAGGATTTTAGATACATCTTTCCTGTATCAGATGGTGTTTTTCATATTTTTGTAGGTCAAATACTTTTATGCAGCGGTCACTTTTATTAAGGTACGTAAAAAAAGGCCAAAATCCTTCCCGATCGGGAAACATTTTGACATTTGCTGCCCAATCGGGAAGCACTAAAGGGGAATCCCCTTGTTTCCCGAACGGGAAGTATTCCCTACTGAAAAAAGTCATTAATAAATAGAGGAAAAGAACGAATAAAACGACCAAATATATTTTGAATTGTTATTATGGAATAAGCATCGTAAAACAACACATTTGAAATTATTTTGTAAGTGAAAAAGGCCATGAGAGAGCTGTAAATCTTTTAAGCCAATGAAAAGACGCCACTTACTTCGCCGCGTTGACTCTCTTCCTGTTACATGTATTATTTCCGTATGCGCAGGGCGGGTTCGAAAATCAACTTCCGGTTAATTGTCAAAATACCATACTGTATAGAAACATATTCGCGTTACCGTAAAGCTCGCTCTTCGAGCTCGCTATAAAATCCATGATCTAACTTAGATTGGTAATTTTAATAACCTTTTTGCCCCAGAATTACTCTGTTCCAATACTTAACTTATAATAAAAAAGTATCATTGCAGAGCACACAACGAAGATTCGGTGATTTTATACTGTTTTTAAATGATTATTAGAGATTGGTCTTTAATACTGACTACCAGACAATTTTGTATAAATTTTGTGGAAAATGATAAAATAAAATGTAGGTAAAACAAGTGAGTGGTATTTTGTTTTAACCACTTTGCATTATTTAAGAAATAACTTACAGTTGCCTATATTATGTTGTCTAATAAAACATAGGCACGAGGCCCAGCTATACCTACTTCGGAAAAGGTCGCGAGAGGTCGTCTTAAGCTCGATGCAAAATGAATTGTTGATGTGATCGGACCTTTGAAGGTTAAAATAAAACTTTGTTTGTTAAAACTAATCTTCAAGAATTAAATTGTTTTTAAAAGATATGTTATGAAAATTGCATCCGATATTTTGCGTTGTCCGAGTATTTTTACAGTTGATAAATAATTGTCAGTAGAGAAGAAAAGCACATGTCACCTATCTTCCACAACATAGTCACCTTCATTTGGTATAAAACAATCATCTAAAAACAAAATCTACAGCCTTAAGTGATTTTTAAAAGAAATAACACGAAAATCAGCGTGAAAATAAATTCCGCTAATTTTAACTGGCGGGCGGTAGGGTCTAAAACTCTTATTTTTTCTATGACCATCTTGGGTCTGTTACATCGTCTCGAGTCATAAGACTTACATGGTTGTAAATAGTTAGTGACTGATCAAAGTTGAGTTAACATGACTGATAGCGATGGTCGCCATGATTCATTTGTTATAATTGGGTGGCCAAGAGTGTGATGGTTCAAATCACACTCTAACAGTCTCTGTTGAACCCTATTTTACTGTTTCCTTTAACCAGACACGTTATAACATTTCATCATAACTCATCCCAGTTTAGTATTCAGGTACAAGGAAGCAGGCCCAGGCGAGAATGATTTGTATTAATTGATAGAACATGTTCCAAATTCGAGTACAATGAATCAATTGATTACTTCAGTTGTAAAGCCGGTACCTGATGTGGAAACGAGTCATTTGTCTGCAGTTCGCGATTTTAGACATAACTGATATGTATACATTCATCTGGCTTATAGATAGATCAAATCCCTTACAGTGTACTACAACGAAATAGTTAAAACAAAAAACTAGATTTCATATTCCACCTTCGAGATAAGCTTTGATGTTATTTTTTTGTGCCGTGACATGACAAATGTATACGAGTATACATGACCGAAGGATTAATTTCGATATTAACATTGTTTTAACAAATGTTTGAGCTATGATCATTTACGTCCTTACGAAAGTTACTGCGATAGTCATTGAAAATTAATATTAAGTAATTGTATATATTTTTCATGCGAATGTGATATTTCTGAATTTTTGGATTGGGGTTAATGCCGTAGCAACACATTGAATAATTCATATAACGGGGTCAGTCAACCTACTCTTCTTTCCTGGAAAGGCTAAATATCTGGGTTAAGCTGTTAAACAGTTACTAGGCGCATAATTCGGTCAATGGCTGACAGCTGCCCAACATGATCAAGAATCAGTGGTAGGAGGAGGGATGATAAAACAAGAAATAAAAGTATAGTTATCCTATACATACCTTTCCTTTCTGTACGCCACCAGCAGCATTTGTATAGATGATATGTATAAACCCAAATGCTTTATTCAGATATGTTTGTAATTTTTGATCAACATTCATTCCACCTTCAATACCAGGTGTATCAACAATAACCACTCCTTTCTGTATAGTAAAATGATATTTAATAGACAATTACTTTAAATATCCAATAAAGAGCAGGTTGGTTAATGCAAAATCCGCATATGTTATTTTATCATTTTTTAAATCCCAGACGATATATATGCGTACGTACATTAAGACTATTCGACTATTTAGACCATCGGTTTTGATAGTCCATATAACTGCAGTAAGGAAATAGTGCATGTTGATCTAAAATAAAAATTAAATACGATTCCAATGATTTATGAATCTTTGATAATTTGGTTATTTCCCCCCACGAACCTGAGATCTACTCAATGAGTGATAAATTATCTCACCAGTGCTCTAGTTTCGATACACACTCAGTATTAGTATTGTATTTGCAAGTAGTAAGACAATTTTCAAAATTGCCGAAGCCAGTGATTCACAATGATGTAGCCAATGCAAGACAGGTGATTGGACAACATCATATTTTTATACACAAATTATCATAAAAGATACAGTACATTTCTGTTGTAGATATTATAAAAAAATGTCACATCATACTCAGCTATACAATCTTTAAATTCTTGTATTCTTTTCAAACCACCTAGTATATATAAAATATATACTAATAGACAAAAGAAACTGGACACTTACATTTTGTGTAATATTTTTATAATTAGGAAACCCTTTGCAACAAAATTTATACACAAGTTTCATATCATGTATAACTAAAATTACCTACGATTTTACGACTGAACACTAAACCGATTTCAATACATAGCGCTTTTATTAAAAAAAAAACATGTTTTTCTCGAGCACGTCGAAAAAATAAACATGTCATTGTGATGACGTCGATTTTCAATTAGACTTTCAACACGACTATCGAAAAATCAAAATGATTTCATTGCTTTATCCGCATGAAATTTGCAAAAGTTAAATGAAACTGATCGTATCCGATGTCTGGTGCTCTTGGCGTCCGGACAAAGCGTAGTAGACGTTGCTCGTACGTTAACCTGCAACTGAAAGACTAAAATGAATATCAGCGAGCTATTTGACACCACATGGTCCATATTTATAAGACAAAGCTACGCTGGTTGACCAAAAGTTACGAACGTCCGAACTGACCGAGCTATTACGTTGGCTCACGTCTGTAATCCGTTCCGAACGGCGATTGCAACTGCTCAACAATATGGGATCTTATACAAGATGGTACGACTATGTTTTAAAAGTAATGCTCGGCCCATACGTCATATGCGTTCTTACTTAGGACAGAGATATAGACGGGCGGGAATATTGTTTTCACGACGTCATTTGCCTTATAAATGGCAATCTTGACGTACACGAATATGTTGACCAAATTTTACAACCTGTTCTAGTGCTATTTATTGCACGAAAAGGACCGGCTGTGCTCATACATTGCGTTGTTGGAGAAATGGGAACAGCTTCCAAATGCCGATGTTTTAAAGTACGTGCGGTCAATGCGTCAACGTGTGGCCACTTTAAGACGTCAGCGAGGTGGTCACATTCGTTATTAGACAAAAAAGAATGGCAATTTGGCTTTAAACTACTCGACAAGATTGATCAGAATTTACCTTTTAAATCAAAATCATTTATTGTGATTGATTTACAACTTAAAAAAAAACATTTCTTGTGTTCAATAGGCGTTTACGTTATACAATGAACGTATTTTCAAATTACATTTTGTATATTGTTATAAATGTAAAGTTTAAAACGTTCCCTTTAATTTGATACCAAATTTATATAGAGTTCACTCTTCTTAAACATAAAATTTCAGGTTTATATAGATGTCCAGTTTCTTTTGTCTATTAGTATAGATATATCTGTAAATAATTAAAAACAAAAGTATACAATGTCACTTGCTTGAAACATTTTTGTTTATTTGATTGCAATTATCAACATTACGACTTGTCAATATGATGCCACACGCATTTGATCCGTGAATCACGCTCATAGTCAATCTCCGTAAACAGATATCCCGTAGAGCGTTGTCGTACAGGATCTCTACTGTCTCCGTTGAAGGTCACGTCGAGATGAACTTTGTTTCGACCAATCAATGCGTAGCTTTCATCTAGACGAAAACACTATTAATCACATTTTGATTTCGTAATTTCTATTTTTAGACCAAGTTTTGCATGCTAATTCAACAGCGGTATTATTCACAGTCTGCGATTGGGTGGCTCATTTCAAATTGCGTGACGTAGACGATGTAAACAAGTTACGTATCATAACAATTTCGTCATGAATATTATGATGAGAAAAGGTCGCCTGAACGTGACCTTCGTTTGAAAAAGGCCAGATCTAAATTAGCGAGTATGCGAGCGGAAAATTTTAGATCGGGTTTTAATCAGATTGACTCATAGCTAAGTTGTCTTGATGGTATGCATTTTTTAAAATATAAGAAAAAAACTATAAAAAATATGTCTCAAATAGTTACATTTCAGGAGCCTCCGCGGGTCTACGGTCACCTGGACCCTTGATCAGGGCGTACGTTGCCCTAGACTACAGGAGCTAGACGGCATTACGATTTGAAAAAAAATACCTCTTCTTATAATTAAAATTGTTTTTATTATAAAGAGGGATTTTTAAGTACGATATAGAATGCCAAGCTCCTGTGCCTAGACCCACATAGGTCCTAGCATCCTATACTTTCAAAATGTTACGTAAGAAGCCACCAGACCCTTGACAACTATGAACAAATACTATGGTCACAGATAACAAGTGATATGACGAAATATAACATACATGTATATTTAACGTATATGACGTAAGTATACTCACGTAAATTAATCACTTTTTCTGGTACACGTCTCTGTCTTTCTTCACAAGCTACAAGCTCTTGATATATACATATCAAGCATATATAAAGCACTTAACAGCCAATGTTCCATATACATCCAAGACCTAATACATGTTAATAAACCCAACAGAGACCTCCGATCTAGCCTTTCATTATCTATTACAGTCCCACGGTCTAGGACAATTACTTTTGGTAATCGTAGTTTCAGCCATGCGACGCCAAACTTGTGGAATTCCCTTCCAGACTCTGTCAAGTGTGCCCAGTCTCTAAATACATTTAAGAAAAAGTTAAAGACCTACTTGTTTGTCAATTACTATGGTCAATATAATCAATCACCTTGGGACAATAAACTACGACTTTGGAATAGACCAATTAAAATGAACCAATCTTACATACATACTCTTTATTTTCCACTTTTCAGTGATTTATAAACATATAAACATTTTTACATAAATATTAAATGTACAAAACAACATATGAAAGAAAAAAAAAAATAAATTCATACACATAGTCATATATTATCGTTCTGTAGAATAACTTGAATAAAGAAAAATACAACATAGATAGAACAGATGTAAGACTGCGTACATACATATATTTGTGGGTAGTTTTTAAATGTTTTGCACCTTAATAATCTATCCTAACCAACATTAAAATGTTCAGACGAGGTTAAGGTAAACAAATCAGTTCACACTCACGCATTCACGATTAGCCATATTTAGTATAGATTGTATGAATGTAATTACAACAGATTTGAAAAAAGTTTTTTTGAAACCGAGGATCTACTTGAAACACAGCAAGTATATCCTCATCAAAAATTGTTTTCATGAATATTTCAGCAGGTGAATTTTTCAAGTAAAGACTTAACGATTCACTAATTTGGTAGCGTATTACATTTATGAATTTCACTCTATCTTGCTCAAAAGCAACACAGCTAGATATCAGATGACCGTATATGTCAGTGGTTGTAAGATTGCATTTATTACATTTTGTTATGTTGAAGAATGACTTGTATAGTAGAACACGAATTGCAGAAATAGCATGAATTATTTCCCTTTTTGTGGTAGCATATAACCACAAAGGTGATGGTTTCACAGATGTATGAACTGATACAAATCTTGCGAATTCTTGTTCATTAAATACTCTTGACTTCCATTCGCTCAATTGTACATTTCGAATAGCTTTACTGACAATGTTTTTCCAAGAATACCTGCTTGGAAAGTTAGCACTTTGTAAATATGTTGTTAAGAAGTGAAATAACCCATACAATACTAATAATTTACATATGTCAGGCACAAATCCTAGTTGATTTCGGTAACCTTTGGTCACATATAGATTGAGACGGTAATTAAACAATTTTCTTGCTGTGTTGTTTGTTGACATTGTACATAGTCTTTGAAGGAAAGATAATTTTCTTTTGGCTATATCTGCGTCTATTGGGTACCATCCGAGTGTGCTGAGAGCCATATCTGTGCGCGTATGCTGTGGAAGGTGTTGTATCTTTTTTGCCGCTAGTCGCTGGAAGCGCTGCACTTTTAACAAATCACTGTTAGACATATTATGCCAGAGTTCAGCTCCATATAATAAAGAAGAAAATGACACTGAGCGTACAATCGATGCCATTCGAAGGGGATTTATATCCCCAGCACTATTTTCAATCGAAAGCACAGAATATAACGATGATTGAGCTTTACTAATTCTATTTTGAATTGTATCTTTCAAGTTTAATGAGCTATTTAGTTTTATACCAACATGCGTTGTAACGTAGCAAGACAGTATTTCCGATAATCCAAACTTGACACTGAAATTTCCCAGCGATTTTTTACTACTGAATAGCATTGTACAACATTTATTATAATTAAATTCATAACCCCACTTATTCGCGTAAGTTTGAACAATCTCTAGCATAATTTCAAGTGAAGATTTTGACGAACACAATAGCGTCAAATCATCAGCTAAGGTAGGATTTCCACAGCAAATAGTACCAACAGATAAACCATAATTACTTTTCTCTAAAATGTTGAGAAGTTGGTCAATAAATAGAAGATACCACCATGTGGACAGTATGCCTCCTTGTCGACATCCTTGTTTTATAAGGAATTTGGTTGATGTTATTCCATTGACAAAAACGACACTTGATATATTAGAATAGCTATTTATCATTAATTTAAGGAACTTCCCACTGATACCAAGTTGTTGAATTTTATTAATTAATGCACTATGGCGACAATTGTCAAAAGCGCCGGCCGTGTCTAGGAATGCTGCATAGACGTCGGAACCTTGCTCAGTAAAATGTAGCACACTTTCTTGGAGATTGAAAGAAGCTGTTATTGGACCTAAGTTGGTCTGATACGCATTTTGCTGCACACTTGGGAATTGAATGTTCTTGGATAATGTCCATTCGTTAAGTCGTTGGTGTAGTATACGCTCAAAGAGTTTATACACAACAGAAAGAAGATTTACAGGTCTGTAGCTGTCCGGTTTATGCTTAGGCTTTTTGTCCTTATGTATGGGAATAATTATTCCAATTTTACAACCGTCTGGCACATATTGACTATCTATCATCATGTTAAACAATGTTCTTAAATAATTTTGTAATGTACTCCCTCCATAAATTATATGCTCAGCACACACTAAGTCAATTCCGGGCGCTTTCCGCGTTTTCATGGCTTTAATGCAGGAGTTTAGTTCATCAGGGGTTACTTCCCTTGTTAGGATAGGATCTTCGGAATAGTCGTTGTCTTTACGTATTTGACTCATTTTATTTTCAATATCATATAAGAAACCAGTGTCGAACTGTTTTTTGTCCTGAGGGGTGAACACTTTAGCATAATAATTTCTGAATACTTCCGCTATCTCAGAGGGATCTCGCGCAATTGTATGACCATCTTCAATGCCATTGATCAAATTGGGTTTTCTAACACTTTTCCGTTTTACGAGAGTCCAAAACAGTCGCATGTCACACTCTGCGGCTGAATTTAGCTCATTATAATATTTATCATTAGTTTCTGCGATTGCTTGGTTTTGAACTTTTCTAAATTCGCGCTTAGCTGCCTTATATTTTAAATAAAACATATTATTTTTGTCGTGTGTTTTGCCATTTTGTATCCACGTGGGATCCTTAGATTAGAATTCAACTTTGCATCTTTCAATTATGGATTTTCCAGGGCAACTATCCAGTTTCCCATTGGCTGGGGGTTGCTTTTCCACTGATTATATACTCATTACCTTTAAGATTAATACTTTATCTAACCAATCAGGCCCTGACACCGATGGATGTTCTGGAAGGATCCTTGGATTGGAATCCGACTTTGCACCTTGCAATTATGGGTTTTCTAGGGCATCTGGCCAGATTCCCCATTGGCTAGGGGTTGCCTTTCCACCGATTATATACTCATTACCTTTAAGATTAATACCTTATCTAATCAATCAGGCGCTGACGCTGATGGATGTTCCGGAGGGATCCTTGGATTAGAATCCGACTTTGCACCTTGCAATCGTGGATTTTTCAAGGCATCTCGCTGTCCAGATTCCCTATTGGTCGGTGGCTGCCTTTTCTCATAATCTAATCATAACTTTTATCACTTTTACTTTATCACTATATAATGCATGGTTCAGGGACGCGCGGACACTGATGCCGGGCAGGAGCCTTGGATAAGAATCCAGCTTTGCACCTTGCAATCATGGATTTTCTGGGCATTTGGCCTGATTCCCCATCGACAATTTGGCTGCCGTTCTACCAACAATCAATTATTTTTCTTTCACTATTTTTTACAGTTGAAAATTCACTTGTTTTGTTGTTGTTGTTTTTTTAAAACTACTATGAGCACTTTATTGATCACAAATTCTTAGTTTTATATTATTGTTCAGTTTATGTTTTTATATCTTATCATCTCTTAATCATTTTATTTTCATTTTCGTTTTCATTTAAGCTCGTTTTTCCTAATTATGCATATGATTGTGAAGCGATTTTGAACATATATTCAATATGAAAAGAGCGCTATACAAATACGGTTTGTAATAATAATAATAATTCACTATCAGAAAATTTTGGTTTTTAATGAAAAACGGCTTCTTCGCGATCACAGCGTATTTCACAGATTGTGTTTGTGCATTTTAGTGCATCAGTAGGGAACATTTGTGTACCAAGTAATAAGTTGATAAACGATGTTTTGCCTGTCCCAACTTCACCTGCAACATAGATAACTAAAAGTAGGTTTATTTATTGAATTACGGGTTGGTAGTGGTTCGTACTCTTTTCATCAAGGCAGTTCGTTATTGTTTGTTCCTATTTGAACCTGTCGGGGAAAGTGTTAGGGTTTTTGCATCCTAAACATGGATTAAACCCCTAGTGGAAATTATTTCGCCTTTGTACATTCCAAGGCGCTCCCCTTTAGGATCATGTACTCGAGAAATTTGTTTGTGGCATTTATTTTATAAAAAAATGTTTTCAAAGTAGTAATTTTCAAAATTTGTTGATTCTAGAATCTTGTGATTTACTAGTTGATAGCATTAATAATGCTTTATTACTGTATCCAACTTAAATACGTGGGTGTGACTATTGTCAAATTTAGCAACTTTAAAGAGAAAACTTCATTCTGATATGTACATGTAGGCCTATTTATTTATAGGGTAGAGCTCTACGTGACCGAATGTTGCAAATTATCAATGAAATTCTTTAATATGGAAGTATTTTGTGGTTAAACAAAAATTACAAACATTTACTATTTGTGACGTAAATTCATTGCACTTGAATTAATATAATTTATGTTTTTCACGCATAATAATGCTTTCAATGGATGTGAAGGAAGTTCAAATTCGGATAAAAACATAATGTAACCCAGCTATTGGACAACACGATATAATGAATGAATGAACATGATTTATACTGAATACATATCGTCGCCTCAATCTAACAATGCCCTAACTACCAAATTTTCATTTTTGGGAAATCGACTTCAAAAGTTCGAAAGGTTATATCTTCGTTGTTTCAGTCTGTATAGACATGAGACTTGGTAGGCACATTAACAATGTTATTCAACACATACATGAGGAATATGATTGAAATATTATAAATAGTAATGCTGAAAATTGCAAAAATGTGTTTGGAGATAGATCAAAATTCGCTTATTTTGGTTGATGCATCTCGTTCTAACATTGCGCTATCTCCAAGAAGACAATATAATGGTATCTGTGCACATTTTCTATAGTTTTGGGTTTGTAACACTGCCTATGTTGCAACATACATATTTATTTTGGTATACACTGAAAATATGATGTCACTGGAGAGCAAAAGCACGATAATCAAGTTGTATACTCCGACTGGACGAAAGGAGATAGAGCAATGTTCGAACAAGCTTCTATGGACTTCGAGCATTGTTAGAGTCAATTAGGACATAAAACGAGTGACGAAGACTTCATTTTGATGGGACAACAGTATTTTCAGCCCGAACATTGATCTATGTCCTGGACATAGAGCAAAGTTTGGGCTGTGAGCAGAGAAAATGTGTGGAGATAGGATAATGTACGATTGGCGGATTGGGCAAATTCTGCAAATGAGATATAGTGCCTGCTCTTAAAATGATCTGCTCGTACAACCATATGCCATGGTATTTTCCTATCCTAATTTTGTAGACAGGGCTTTTAGGTGGGTCTAGGTTATTTTGTGCGTGCTTATCATCATGTGTTCTAAATGTGTTAATTTATCCATCCAGATAGACTATTCAGTATATCTATCCATCTGAGTTAAACCATATATAAATTACCACATTTATGCAAAATATATGGACAGCCCAAAATGGGTCCCAGATGATTTTCGGTGGATCCAAACCACGCCCCACATATTTTGAGGCGGGGCTTACTAATCTACTGAAGATGTGTGGCGACCGTAGCCGTGTAAGAATTAATGTTAGGATTTTGGTGAAGTATCAACGAATTTTTTTACAAAAATGTCAGTTTTACCGATTTATTTATTTACTTTATTGACATTATTTGATCAGAATTTCTGTCAATTAGTGGTGAATGTGAAGAACAAAGGTGGCGATGTTGAGAGAGAAAAGATTGAAGCCAACACGACATCGGACTCTGTCCGGTTAGAGTTTATGTCTAAAGATGGAACTCTTGTTACTCATTTTATTGACTACAAATCGGTAAGTATGTTTGTTTTCTAGAGGGTTTAGTTCTTTTACAGTATTACCAATACTTTGAATAAGTTGACTATCACGACTTGTGTGTTCCTCCGGTTGTAGTAACTCTATGGATAATCTGAACTGCTGTACACTTCAAGTGTAAGATACTGCACTGGAAGTTAATTAGAAATGATATTTTGACAATTTTTGTTTAGTGTTAGGTCAAAATGTTAAATATAATTGAAAGCTCAAGTAAGGAGCAATCAATTTTTTACAAGCGTTTCTCAAGTGACCAAGTGATTAAGTCACGGTCCCATGTTGTGCCCCAAATGTCAGGGTAAGAAAATATGCAGCCTGACCGGGACTCGAACCTAATGCTCCCCATAATGTGAACAGGTAAGTACCGTGACACTCAAGTCAACAAAGTATGTGAAAATTTGAAGTCGACAATGTTACATAATTATGGCCTTGTATTTAATATTCTGGTTAGTTTATTATTGAATTGGTTAAGTCAGAATTGTAAGTATGTCTTTCTTTTGAATAATAATGAATACTTTCATGTTTTCAACACTTAAAAGTTGTAACATATTTATATTATGAAAGTACTATAACTCTCACCTCATAGGCTAGTCTCATAACAGAACTCCCTTAACCCTACACTCTGAGTCTAATGTTATGTAACCGTTACTCTAGCCCCAGGAATAAGCAATTTTATTTCCCGTAACCAGTTGGGGTCCACTTGATCAATTATCAAATGCCCTTATACAGAAATAGGGGGTTTGATCGAGTGAACCCCAACTCATTTCAGGAAAAAAAGTTTCATATTCCTGTGCTCTAGCCACTGCCCAAAAAGTATTTCAGGAGTCAAATTATGGCAGACACAGTACTTGTGACTCAGTCATACTATTCATGTGTTATTAACTCATTAAGCTCGCCATCTCTTATTTTCACGTATTGAAAAATCACTGCATCATCACAATGCACCATGCCACCAGTATTTTGTTTTTGATTCTGATGTTTTCTTTTCTGTTACAGAATATACAAATATTCAGAATATATGTTCCCTGGGAAGAGGAAAGAGGTATAGTACAGAGTAAACCACAAGTTCTTTGTTTCGTGACCAAATTTGGTAAAAATGAATTTATATCTGCAGATGCCATGTCAAAACTTAGACAGGTAATATTTCTCTACTGTTGGTTTCTATAGCTTGTAAATTCTATTGCTTTGAAATGAAATGTGCAATAATAATACTCTAACTGCATATTAGGAATATAAGTTTTGTTACTGATTTCAAATTGTGGCAAGTTTTCTAAGCATATTGCTTGTGAGTGCTTTGCCCCCCTAGTACTCTCGATTTGATATCACATTCTTATTCCTTTTGGTGTGAGAAAGATACCTAGGGACAAAGCGCTAGGGAGCATTATCCTTATGAAACTGGTGATTAGTTATGATATTATCATAATATTATCTTGATACTAAAATTAATTTCAGTTCTTTTCCCCATCAGCAAATTATTGTGAGTAAATCATTAAACTTAACTAGTGGAAGGACAAACAAGTTGACTTCTTAATACAGTCTACGAAATTAGGATATGAAAGTGGTTGTCCAAACAGATCATTTCAAGAGCTAGCCTTATATCTCATTTGCAGAAGTTTGGTTGCCCAAAGAAACTTTTGGTTGCCTGAACTAAAAAAGGGTTGTCCTGGGCAACCAAACACCCATTCATTTTGTAGACTGTTCATATGACACATAAATTTTATTGTAGGGATCATATAATTATGATAAATTATTATAAACGTGTAAAACAATATTTCTTTGTAGAAAATGTAAGTCAGAAAGTAAACCTTTGTTTTGCAGAAAAATCCTACAGCTGTTAGAAGTCCGGAAGAAGATAGAGGCCTTGAGAGACACACATTGAATTTGTTAGTAAGTCTTGACAAGGCTTCAGTTCTAAGTCCACATTTGTATAATATTTGTCACGAAGCTGTAGATTCAACATATGCCAAGGAGACTGATATCAAACTTATAACTAAAGGTAATCAATGAATATATTCTTTTATTACTTCATGTACTTTTTTTACGCTAGTGATTTATAAGCAAGCATCATTCATGGAACCAGGGATTATATAAAACATGTAATATAAGATCCCTGATGGAACAGATACCTCTTGTATTTCCTATCATCGCTTTAACCCACTAGCCTGAAGCCGGGGCCAGTGAAAATTATTTGGGCTGGAGAAAATTAAAATTTTTATATAGTTATGCAGGTTGATAATTTTGCCCTTCACTGTATCACGTTATAAATCAGGGTCAGTGCTCAAGAAGTTTAAAGAGAAGATAGTATTTCAACTTGGTAAAGGCTAATCTAGCTGGGATATAGGCAGACTAAGGAAAATACTGGTATGGCCAATATAAAGTACATTCTAAAATTTTAATGTGGTACTTACACTTCTTTACTAGTGACCAACTCATGAATAAATGAGTGTAGAAAGATAAATTACAGCTGTAATTTTCCCCTTTTTCAGAACTATGTAGCATTTTACAACTTCGAATTGAAATACATAAATTTTTAACGTGATATTTCATTTTCATTCTTATTTTATTTAAGCATTGAACAAAGACACAGATAAAGTAATGACAGCATTGAAGAATACAGAGTTAGAGAAACAAACGAGATGTAAAGACACCTCAGATATAGCTAAACCATGTTTCTGTCAGTATCATCTATGTATTGAATGGTATCCATGTGGTTTGAAATATTGTCGTGGTAAAGATTCAACTGGGAAAGTGGTTAACTATAGATGTGGTATAAAAACATGTAGAAGATGTTTATCATTTGAACATTATGCTAGACAGAAGATGTACTGTTTATGGGACGATCTGTGAGAGGGTTGATCTACTCTTGTAATATATGTGATTTTTTAGCTAGACTTTTTCTAAGAATGGCATGAAAGGATGAGCAGTCTACGAAATTAGAAAACAAGAGTGGTTTCCCGAACAGATCATTTTAGCAGCTTGCACTTTTTTTTGTGTAAAAATTTGGTTGCTTAAAAGAAATTTTTGGTTGCCTGAACTAGAAATTGGTTGTCCAGGGCACCCACTAATTTCATAGACTGTTGAATGTTCAGCTGTCATGCATCTATGTTTGATATTTTTGTTGTAGCATATTATAAAATATAATGCTTTATTGAATTAAAATGTAATGTACAGCTGTGATTCAGTACCAGTGGCGCTTTCCACAAAAATTCTCAAGAAAAAAGTTATCATAAGTCAATTTCATAAATTTCGCAATTCAAAGTCTGAATAATAATAAACATAACTATGATATGATATTAAAAATGTATCAAGTATTTCACATTATTCAATAATATTTGGAATTGATTGGCCAAAAAATAACCGTAATATGAATGTTTCTTGCTTTTGACTTACGATGATTTTTAATGTAAGAATTTTTTGTGAAAAGCACCACAGATGTTTTAGGATTGTATAGACCATGCTTAAATGGCATGTAAATATTTTACATATAACTTTACATTATTACTGCTGAAAGCAAAATTCATATCTCATGTAAACTTTATTGTGTTGTTAAAGTGTTCAAGTCTACAGGTCGTATTCTAGGTCATGCATGTTTATGTACTTTAAATAATGGACTTGCCCACTAAATAGATGAATACGCTAATACATGAACAGCAATTTAAAGATTTAAACATACCACTTTGATATCTAACTTTTATTTTAAATAGTATTTATGCACATTGCAAATTTTATATGATGATATGTTTATGAAATAAGTGTAAACTAACTAAACTATAAATGTGTAAAAATAAATCCCCCCTAAATATTAGTGTGTAATGAAACCCGGCAATGTTTATATACGCAATGTTTACGTGGACGACCTGTATATCTGATGGTACAGGTCGTATTCTAGGTCATTCGTGTTTTTGTACTTTTAACATTGGACTTGTCCACTAAATAGGTGAATAAGCCGATCCATGAACAGCATATTACGGATTAAAACATACAACTTTGATATTTAACATTTATTTTAAATCCTGTATATGAACATTTTATATAATGGTATGTTTATAAAATATATAAGAGTAAACTAATTAAACTATAAAACTGAAAAATAATACACCCCTAAATATTGGTGTGTAATGAAACTGGCTATGTTTATATACGCAATGTTTACATGGACGACCTGTATCTTATTTGACAAAATACTACTATGATTATGATAAGTATCATGTTAAAGTCCTGAATGGAGACAAATGTAGTGTGTGTGTGTGTGTGGGTGTGTGTGTGTGTGTGTTTATACAATGCCATCCATAATTACCTTTACACTTTTGTAAATGCATGATTTGTATTTAAAATTTTACCAATACTTGATAGATTATAAACATATATTCAGATACATATACTTATATGACAATTGCAGTTGTATAAAGAATCATTTCTCGTCTTTCAAATGTTACAATCTATTATAACTACCAATGCATAAAAATACATCTAAAATAAGATTTAATTGTGTTAATGGAAAACCAGCTTTTTAAAAATCGTAAAGGAAATTTTGGATGGCACTGTATACAATGCCATTCAAAATTACCTTTTCACATGTAAAAAAAGCATGTTTCTCATTAATACAAATAAATTTCATTTGAAATATATTTACACCTAAGGATAATTATACTTTTGAAAGGAGAGTATTGGATACTTCATAGTTTGTACCATTATAATTGTTATACACAAATGTGTATCTTAAAATGTCTTAATTTCTCAAGTATGGGTAAAAAACCAACAAATGACACGTTTACACTAGCGTAAAGGTAATTATGGTTGGCACTATATATGCCTTGTATTTCATCTTTACTACTCAAACATTTGAAAATTAAATATATCGCATGAAAAAATTAAAACTTAGCATTATATAGAATATGTAGAAGAATATTTCTATTGTGCAGTGCTCTATTTAGAAATCACGTTCAAGTGTGATTTTTTTCATAAGTTTAGTTATAGATTAGAATGTACAACCAATAAAGTTTTATACATTTTAGAATTGTATATGTGTGGCATGATTTGTCAGTTATTGCTTTATGCAATCTTATACATTTTTATCTTTAATTATTTTGTAGACAAGGAATGGCTTTATACATGTTGATTTATGCAGGCATAATGCTTATAATATTGACTGTTTTTTTTTATCATGTAATATATGTTCCACATATCAGTACAATTTACAAAGTACATATGGTTGGCATTGACTAGCTCATTTGTTAAGGAAAAATATACAAATGGCAACATACAATTATACATTTAGTGTATTACACAAAGCTTTAATCAATGTACAATAATTTCATATCTTACTTTCTTTAATAGTTTTGTATAATTTTCATTCAAATCGGTATTATGAAATAAATAACCCAATCATGAATTATTTAATATTTTGTGTGTTAATTTTTTAGTAACACTTTTAATTGTTAACGCTACATTGTGTTTCTACAGTTGTGTATATATATATATATATACATACATACATACATATTTGATATATAGTAAGATTTCTTTCACCTTACGAAGGTCACGGCGCTTACCTTTGTAAATATCGGCTAAACCATTATAAAAGAGGTTGATACACCCGATTTAAAAGAATTTAGCAACATTATAAATAATTTCTTTACATTTTTGACAATTTTTCGCGTGCTTACACGTTTCAGATATGATGACCTAACTAACACTTTAAAGACATATTGGTCGTTATATACACTCTTTGTGTACACGAGATTCACAAGGGAGAAAAATTTGGATAATTTATATAATACTGACACCATATTATAAATAAGATGTAAAAACTGTAGCAAGGTTTTAGTCTGAAAAAATATTATGCTACTGGGATTTGAACCTTAAACCTTTAGGTCTGACGGCCGACGCGTTACCACTGGGCTAAGGATATCAGTTAGTGAGATGCGTCAAAGAAAATGTAATTAACGCTTGCTAGTATTGTATTGCACACCTGTTCACCGCATTGGGATCTTCTTCATGAATATTCAATGCACTTTGGCTTTCGTAAGGTGAAAGAAATCTTACTATACTACATGTATCAGACAGAGATCTGTTACTCCAAGTGTTTCTATATTATTTGCCCACATTAGAATCCTTTCTTGGATATATCAAGCTGTAGAAGACTCAATTAACTTCAGAATTTTAAGATTCTTGTATATCAAACTTTTATCCATGTTTTTGTCACAAACTGGTCATTTTTGCCTGTTTATCAAGTTAAGATAATCATTTCTTGTTTTTGAATGTCATATATCTAGTATTAAACATGTATTGTTAAATTTTATTCAACTGTCACTGAGACATACATTAACCCTGAGGATTTAAATATGTACAACGTTACCTGTGTATGCACCATCAATAAAATTAATTATGTGTATTTATGTACAGTTTACAGTTCATTTAAATAGCATATCAATACATATTGCTTATGGCTATATGTTCAGGGATTGTCAATCAAATATCATGTATTAATTATCTGGGGTAAATGTATGCTTCACTGACAGTTCTTTAGAACTTAACAAAATTATCATTATTCTTGTTAGAAGCCATTTCTGTTGTATGCAAGTTTATTATCATGTACAATATATCATTACTTACAATGGCTAGACTTATGTTGCAATATCATGCTTTTATGTGCCAGTTTTTAAAGATTTATTGTTTTGAACTTTTATATTCTTTAGTGCATAATTATTTGTAATAAAATATGAATACTATCTGTTTTGTTTCATTTAATGATCCTAACATTTTAACTAGATTTTTTTAAAGAACAGTCTATTTAAAGATAGTAAAATATGTAGACATCATGATATATCATGTATATACAGTACCCACCAAAAGTTTGGAGACAAAATAAATTTACTACAATTCTTGCATTTTGATGATTATTTTTGTTGAATCATTATTTTTAATTTCTTTAAGTATGGTTGGTTATAAAATGAAACTAATTTCATGAATGCAACATATCTATAAGATTCAGCATCTGATATCCTGAAGCCCCCAAAACCATGTTTATAGTAATTGTTTTCCATAACATAGCTTTTATGCTATTTTTGTAGTTTCAGTTATAATTATAATGAAAAACTAAAAATAAAGCAAATCTAAAAAAGCATTTTAAAATTATCAGTTATCAAATTTTAGATAAAAGCTATTCAGTTGGCCTACCAAGTGAAAATGTCTCCAAACTTGGTGGGTACTGTATGTATAATGTTTAATAATAGAAGTTGCAGTGATCCAGTGGTAATATGTGTGCTTAAGGATCTAGAGGTCCCAGGTTCAAAACCCACTAGGGGCACTGTTAATTCCCTTGAGTAAGAAGTTTGCATTCAGTTACACTCCACACAGGTGTAATTGGATTGCGAGGGATCACCTGCCTGAAGGTGATTTTAATGCTCAGTGGTTATCATACAAAATTGTGAAGTCGGCTGAACATTTATATGGTAGCAACCCTAACCGCACTTACTAATTTGGCTACTTTCTTAAGCATTGTTGTGGAGATAGCCAGCAGTATGTACAGCAGATGATATCAGTTATCAGAAGCTTTGTCAGTTGAGAAAAAACGGACTATACATACACATTATAGCTCGAAATCACATTTCAAAATAATGTCTATTATTCCAAGTACATATACTTGTCATTTTATGGCTGATGTTTATTTGTACAGCAAGTTATTATTTGGCAACATGTACTTTATTGGTTTAGAAAAAACGTACAATACACTACCCTCCATAATTAAGTATACGAGGGTGAAGCCAAAAGTTCGTACAGTGGCATTTTTTGAACCTCAAGGAAGTGACATAAAACAACAAAATCAATGCAGTAGTAAAATATCATACATGTGCAATATACATACAAAATTTCATTAAAATACACAAAATAATTATTGCACAATGACATATATAGATATACACCCTGTGGTCCTGTAGGGGACCAAGAGCGTACGCAACGTCAAAAGACTACAATCTGACGTCTTCAAAAAAAACTACAATCTTCCTTGAACAAGCCACACCCCGCTCCTCATGAAACTCATTCAACAAACCGGACACTAACTTTCCTCATTTTCAAATCCTCCGTCAAGATCTGATTAACAGTTCCATATGTAGATCCAACTTTATCAGCTATTTCCTTGATTGTAAGTCGCCTATCTCCGTTCACAACGGTCCAGACGTCACCCAGATAATTGTTGCGCACAGTTGGTCTACCTTGTCGGTCGTCATCTTCCTAAGAATCACATCCTTCTCGAAATCTTCGATGCCACTTGTATACAAGCTCTCCGCTACATTTCCTGTCTGCTTTTTCTATCATCGCATGCGTCTGCGTTGGTGCCTGACCAAGATTATGGCAAAATTTTATCACAGATCAAACCATTTTAGGTGTCGACGTCATTTTGATTTCCTCTCAACTTTCTAATCTTGAGAAAAAACGTTATTATTATGCTGCAAGTTTCCAAACAATGTGAACAAAATGACGTCATACAAGCATCACTCAAAATTGCGCAATTTTGTTTCAATATCAAATTAGATAAAACATAATTTATTTCCAATAAATAAGTTATTAATTTTCGCTGCCCCGCTCCATCGTTCTATGGGTTGTTATAGCAATGCTGTTCTAGGCTACTACTTGAATACGAATAAAATATATGCAGTTTTGTGTTTTATTGATGTTAATCTACCATACTGGTAAATGATTAGATTGAGGGATTGATATTAAGAAAGTAATGGGCCTACTGTACCAACTTTTGGCTTCACCCTCGGTACTTTTATGAATAACATACTTTTGTCAAATTTTGTGCAAATAGCTTAATTATCTACCGGGTACATTGTTTTGTATTCTCTTGATTTCACCATTTTCAGACAAATTATGCATCGATTTAAATTTGAGTCAATTTTTCAACTCATTTTTTTTGTAAGTTTTGTAAGTCATCTATAAATCATGATAATGCTGCTAAATTGGTTGTGAATTGGTATATTGTAAGACTTGTTAAAAATTGTATGGCAATTTATGACCAAGTTCTTGTAATGTTGACCATTATTTGATAATTTTTAACATATGAATTTGATAAAGAAACAAATTCAATGTCAAATAAAGAAATTCTTCAGAACTGTTTCTTTTTCCTTTTTATAAGAGTCACACTGTATACTTACTTATGGACAGGAGGGTAGTGTATATTGTACAACTAATTATGTCCTTGGTGGTTTTCAACATAAATATAACTTGACTATGAAAGTCAAGTAGATCAAATTATTCCAACTACTACATTCCATAACAAGTTTAGTTAAAGGTCATGTACTACTGAACTTATTTTCATGCAGGGATGTCACTTTAATTTCATACAAATACCCTGCACATAAACACACTAATACTGATAGACAACCGAGATTGCATCCTTCAGCAACTTAAAATGAAACAGCTTTTGGGATTCCGATGTCACATGAAAGTGACTTGCTGATTGGGCATCACATGAAAGTGACTTGCTGATTGGGCAGGTTTAAATCGCGGGCTTAGAGCAAAACAGTTGTAACTCACTCTTTTGAAATTGAGTTACAACCGTTTTGCACCAAGCCCGTGCAATATTAGTTACCACAAGACCAGTGTACATAAGATCAAATTATAATGAGACTGATAAAATTCAACTGTCAGTGGCACATACATTAACCCCACTGTTTTAAATACTCACAACAGCAATTTAGACCTGGCTATTGATAATTTAGTATTTAAATCAGCATGGTTTATGTATTTATTATGTATGTGCCATGGGCATTTGGATAAAATTTATCAGAATCAGTTATGGAATATACAACAAAATATTTCATGTTTAATGAATAATTTATTGATTTATTATCACAGTTATAACAGTATATACATGTACACATAACTACACAGTATACAAGAAATACTAGTATGTTAATATCATACACACAAGAGACATTTCATATCATGATTTATATCATTTCATAATTGTGGTTTAATCAAAAATTTGTATGACAGCAAATTAGCTAAAAAATTAGCTTGTAATATATCCATGAAGGGATAGTAATTATAACTACTGTTCTATTTTAACTCTTTATTATAAAATGTTTTACAATAAAGAGTTAAAATAGAACAGTGGTTAAAAAATTAGCTTTATAGATGAACACATGTACACAGAACAGTCCACTATTGAAATATTTAAAAGTCTAAGGACCAATATCTTGAGTTTGAATTATAGTGTATAAAAATTGGAAGAAACTAAATCCAATTTTCTGCACAAAAAGATGAGAAAAAATCCATTTATTTTCATTATAAAATGCCATTATTTTCACTGCAAAGGTCAAGTTTGTGTGTACCCACATCATCGTGACATGGAAAAACCTTTACACCCATGATCCAGAGTTAGACAAATATATATTGATGTAAGCAGCAGAATTAATATTTCCTCAAATAATATCCTAAGCATACCATATAGGATTCACAGATCCTGATAATATTTGACACAATTTTAACAATTGTTAACTCCAAAGTTTTAAGTGAGTCACATGATTTTAGTCTTTACAATAAAAGTCTGATCTAGCATTCTATACATTGACAATATCTCTATACTAAGATGCGAAAGTCATCTCAAATCTAGGTGAAAAAACTCGTGCAGAAATAGTTCAGCATATTAACACTAAATTGTATTATTTTTTCATATTTGTAAGTACCACCATAGGCAGTAATTTGATACACATAAATGTGAACACTCCATGAATTTAGAAAAATAGTTCGTACAAAAAAAAACAAAACACTGTTTATATAAACAATACAATGAACTTATCCACAACAGGGGATGCTCAGGTTGACAATAAAATATATAATTTTAATATGTTTTACGAGTGTCTTGGTGGTTTTATCCACCACACTAATTTTGTTAAAATGAACTATACAACTTTTATTTTCAATACTGCCTACCTCTGAAATGGACTGTTTCATTTTTAATGTTTACACAAACACATTTTGATATTTTTTGTACAAACTATAACTTACAGTTGTCTATGTTTTATCATATAATATAATATAGACACAAGTTTTTGATACATGTAGGACTTAAATCAGGACAAAGTAAGAAATTATAACCTTACATGATGCAAAGACAGCTTACAATGAAATATAAAACATATATCACATTATTTTCACATATATCATACAATTTGAATTTGCTAGCACTTTAGTTCCAACCAATCACAGAATATTCAAAGAACCTTCGTTCCAAGACACACAACAAATGTTAGCACTTCAAAATGATAGCGTATTATGGTTCTAACAACAATTTTTACACATGAAAATTCATCGAGTAGCAAATTGTTTTTATAGAAACTATGTTTAAACTTCCATTTGAGGATTCAACTTCATGACCCATTCAACTGTTTCTTCAAGCAACACCATGTTGTAATGACTGAAAATAATAACAGTAAAAATATTTGGTTAAATTTTAATAACATTTTGATGTAAGTATAGTGTGTAAATATTGACCCCAACCTGACCTTTTACATTTGCATCTAATTATTATCTATAAATATCCCAACGAAAGTCAGTACCACGCCTATTCTACACTTTGACAGCGATCGTAAAATTATAGAAGTATGTTTGTGTGTTAAGTTTTAACTCATAATCCTCATGGTCACGGTGTAATCGAGCATTAATACTACATTTGTATTCAATGTCATGAATATTCTTGCATGAAGGTCAGGTCGGGGTCAATATTTACGCACAATATAAAAACATTGTTGTTAAATTTAATTTAACTGTCAGAGGTGCATATATTAACCCCACTGATTCAAATACTCTGTATGTTTAATAATCCCTGTATATAAATCAGATATATATTTCTAATAATCTTGAGTACAGAAATATTGTAGTTAGTATTTAAATCAGTGGGGTTATTATGAACCACAGACAGTTGAATAAAATTTTACAATACATATTTATGTTTTGTATTTAGTAAAAATTACAAAGATCAACTTTGAAACCTCACTACCATGAGCAACATATTCTTATACAATATAACCTTTGCAGAGTGGCCCTCTACTGAACAAATCCTCTGCACAACTTATTTTGATATTCCTTTAGGAGTAATTTTAATAAAATTTAACCTCTGAACAGCAACACACCTACATCCCTCCCAGTGGGTGTTGCTCAAGAGAGGTTGTACTGTATACTCTTTTTCATGTCATTTTGTTGCTACTGCTGTGAATGAATATTCACTGCTCTCAAAAAGATTGGATACCAATATAAGGTTATTGCTTTCATTCCAATAACCTCTAATATGCAAAAAATGTTAAATAGACTATATCCGGAATTCAAATATTTGGGTTTTCCCCTCCGGTACAAATAAACTTTCACAGTTACAATGAAAACACCTGTAAAAAGAACAATATGATTTAATCCATAGTTTGTGCTGTTTAGCAATAATGTGTAGAAAACTTTGTTTGTACCGCCTGTACACGGACGGAAAAACCCATAAATTTGAATTCCGGATTAGGTCTTTTGATTATTGTAGTTACAGTTTTGAATGATAGACAACATAATAACAACAAGTCACAAAAATTTCATACAGAAATAAGACTAGAATCTACAGAATGAAGATTACAGTAAAGTATATACAATACCTAGCAATTCCTTGAAATGTTTTCAATTGTCTACCAAAGTCATCTATAGATAAAGTATTCTTATATTCACCAGCACAAGTACAGTAGGTTCTCATATTACTGTCTTTAATCTACAAAATAATATAATATCATCACAAGACTATACATTTTAAGTAAATAAAGCGTACTTTAAAAAAAAATGCAGTTTATTAGCACTCAGTTTGATCGTTTACATTGGCCAACTTTTCTTATCATCTATCCTAAAGGTTTTTCTTGTATCAGGAGTCACTAGCACTACAGCCAGTTGAAATTCTACTTGGGAGTTACTGGCAATATAACCAGTAAAATTCTACTGAACATGTCTGCTATTAGGACTGCTGCTTCTATCACTCCCAACTCCTATTAAATCAGGTATAATAAATTAATTTTTACCATGAGGATATTTACAGAACCGACTGTTTTGCAAAGTAACAGTTAATGTATTTTTTGGTTGGTTTTAACACCTTTGCTATACATTGTATACAATATTATGGTAGCCAGTCAACTTACAGTTCCTGGAAAAGATAAATTTCTGAATTTAGCTATTAGCCAATTACAAGGCACATACTTCTGTCAGTGCCTGACAACTGCCCTGATTATTAAGAATCAGTGGAAGAGAAAGATTGGCCCTAGAGTGACAGACAGTGGTAGGAGGGAGAATGGCCATAAAAAAAATTCACGACCAAACTCCACATGAGTATGCACTGCCCAGGAATCAAACCTATGATGATCAGTAGACCAGTGCACTACTGACTGAGCTAGCCACATGTCTAACAATTTAAATAACAAGAGCAGTCCAAGGACAGCGCGCTCGACTTTTCGGGTGTTTTGTTCATGGCAAGGCTTATCTTTAAACAAAAGTAATTTCAAGACAGGACATAATTTTTGAAAGTATATAATTCAGTCAAACAATAATTACCAATTCATATTTGTAAAATATAAAAGGGGCATTACTCCTAGAACATTCATCCATAGTAACGCCCCTTCAGAGTAAAGTAGACATAGTATCAACGAATAAGCATACCTACTTTCATTTAAATATCTATATGAAGAACTATAAATACATTGTATTTCAATTTGAACAAAATTCAAAATTAAAGTAAGGGGCATAACTTCAAAAAATAACATCATGAGTTATGTCCCTTTGTAGTCGCGTAGATGTAGTACTGATGAATAAGCATACTAATTGTCATTTAAATATCTTCTTAAGTATTGAAAATATTTCACTTCATAATACTTTCTCCCGAATTAAAAAGTTGAAAAGGGTCACAACTCCAACAATAATTTATCAATTATTACGTCCCATTGTATTCAACTAGATGTAGTACTGATGAAAAAGTATACTAACTTTCTATCAAACAAAATATATTAAATTTGAGCAAACATAACCCTTAAATATCAAAGTATAAAGGGGAATAACTCTGAAGTAATTCATCTAGAGTTATGTCCCTTTATAGTCCGATAGATGAAGAACTGACGAATAAGCATTCCAACTTTCATTCAAATATATTTATAAGTTCTAAATATATCCCATGAGAACAAATTTTAATCTTAAATGTTTAAGTATAAAGGGGCATAACTCCAACAATAATTCATCCAAAGTAACGTCCCTTTATAGTTGTGTAGATATAGTACCCATAACTAAGTATACACACTTAAAGTCAAATATCTTGATTAGTATTAAAGATATTACATATAGAAATGATTTTAACATTATATTTTGCATTTTTCTTAAGTATAAAAGGGCAATTACTCCAAAAATAATTCATCCACAGTTACATCCCTTCATAGTCGGGTAGATATAGTACCAACAAATAAGTATACAAACTTCAAGTCAAATACCTTGATCAGTATTGAATATGGGCTAGTTAAAAAAAAATGGCTAGTTTCAGTTTTTCATGAATAAAACATATGCAACAGAGTTTAGGATCTTCTTTTTGTTCTTCAGAGATGTCTACTAGTGTTTGCTAATGTTTTGTAAAGTTTCATCAAAATTGAACCATCAGTTTAAAAAATATTCTAAAAAAATGGGCCAAAAATGTCAGGAGTGTGACAAAAAAGTGTGACAATTTTAAAGATCCTGTTTGTTCAGACAATGTTTTCTATAAATGCTGAATGACTGGCACAATGTCATGTTATTTCAGTGAAAGCTGTATCTCTGGGGC
Source organism: Mactra quadrangularis (assembly GCA_025267735.1). Lineage (NCBI taxonomy): Eukaryota > Metazoa > Mollusca > Bivalvia > Venerida > Mactridae > Mactra > Mactra quadrangularis. The sequence goes on from CM046299.1 coordinate 21,066,033, forward strand.
TTCAACAAAAGCTAAAATTTAGCACCTAGTGCTTAAACTCATCGAGTTCTATGTAAAAAGTTAATGCATGGTCGTCAAAAAAAAAGCTGGCTGAAAATGATTTTTTTTTCTAAAAAGGTTTATGGAAACCTTAAACAGTTAGCTATTAAAGGAATTTATAATGCTATTATTATGTGTTATGTTATTAATCTCAGAAATAACATAAAGATCATCTTTATTGTGAATACATTTTTTTCCACACCCGTAGAAAGAAAGTCACTTAATTTGGTCAGGAGTGTGACATCTGGTGTTTATTGCAAAATGCTGTCAATTTCATCATACATGTATAATCCACTATGTCTTTTCCTGGAAGCATTTGTCATGTTTTGATAATGAGTGACAATCATCAGTGGCACAAATGAACTGTTTATGAGCACATGGCATATATGTGAATGTCAGGAGTGTGACACAATTTTCAGTTTTACAGTAACATCATTGAATTAATATTTTTTCTACACCATTACAGATTGTTTGAGCTTAAATAATGATTGGAATGAAAAAACAGATTTAATAAGGCATTTATAAGAGGATAGGAGCAAAAATAATGACTCCAAAGCATGACATTGGGGTCAAAATTTAATCTAGTCAGTTTCCATTAATTTTGTAACAGAAACTTTCTCTTATGATTGCTATTTTTTATCTGTATTTGTTTCCTTTTGTAATTAATGCTACTTTCATATTATTGATATTTGAATTAACCTTTTTGGCTGAAAAAAATAAAGAAATACACATTTAAAACTAAACAAGATAATTTCCTAAATGTGAACACTGTTGTTTTCTTTAAGGTTTGTATTTAAGTTATGTGTCTGTTAAATAAAAAAATGATGAATGGGTCAAAATATTATTTTTTATCATTTAAAAGATAGCAGTTTTGTACAAAAATATGTTGCTTTTTGAATTTCTGAACCCTTACCAAAAAGTTTTTCTTAAAGATGCAGAATATTAACAGAAAGTAAAATGAATTCATGTAATTAAGCAGTCTATTAATGTCTAATTAATGTCTATTAAGTGCAAGCAAGAAGTTTCAGTTGTCTCTCATCTCAATAAAATATGCAGTAGATAATCCCTTTGTGTACTATTTATTAAGTAAAAAAGTTGCACTCCTGACATATGCATTATAAACATGTTGTTTTATGTGCATATGATTGTTTTTAAGGTAGTACTCTTCTTTAAAATGGAACAAGAAAGATAATGTGGGAGCCACATTAAAGCCGGATTTTTCTGCATATGGGAACATTGAGAACAAGTTTACGTTGTTACAAAAGAAAGTCATTTGATATATTGCTTATTAGAAGGAATGCAAAGGGCAATAATTGATCTTAAAGGAATAAAGAGTTTCATTAACTATATTATATATGTCCTATTGTATCTTTTCTGAGTATTTTGTTGGTATTTGACTAAGATGGCATAAGACATGAAAACTATGGATGAAAATAATGCAAAGCTAATGATATGAAATTAGCGAGAGAATTTTGTTAAAAAAACCTTGTATGGCAAATGGTGAAATTGTTGAAACAAAATGGCAGGAAAATATGACTGGAAAATGCCAGAATACTTGCTATTGGAGAGATCCAACATACTGAAAACTTTAACATAAAAAATACAAAGGGAAATAATCCATTTTTAAGCCAGGTAGAGTTGTTGTTACTGTCTAATTCTTTTCAACAGATGATATGTAATCATTGTATGAAACTTCGTAAACATCAAACCATAAATGGCAGAGATATCCAACAATTTGAAAAATTTAACACAAAAAACAAAAGGGAAATAATCCATTATTAAGCCAGGTGGAGTTGCTGTTACTGTCTAATTATTTTCAACAGATGCATACGTATGTAATCATTGTATGAAATTTCATAAACATCTAACCATAAATGGCAGAGATATCCAACAATTTGAAAAATTTAACGCAAAAAATCAAAGGGAAATAATCCATTATTAAGTCAGGTAGAGTTGTTGTTACTGTCTAATTCTTTTCAACAGATCATATGTAATCATTGCATGAAATTTCATAAACATCTAACCATAAATGGCAGAGATATCCAACAATTTGAAAACTTTAACACAAAAATAACAAAGGGAAATAATCCATTATTAAGCCAGGTAGAGTTGCGGTTACTGTCTAATTCTTTTCAAAAGATGATATGTAATCATTGTATGAAACTTCGTAAACATCAAACCATAAATGGCAGAGATATCCAACAATTTGAAAACTTTAACGCAAAAAAACAAAGGGAAATAATCCATTTTTAAGCCAGGTAGAGTTGTGGTTACTGTCTTAATCTGTTCATCACATGGTATGTTATCATTGTATGAAGTTTCATAAAAATCTGACAATAAATGGCAGAAATATATGCTAAATTAAAAACTTTAACGCAATTGTTAACGACACCAGACACCCGAAATTACAAAGGGCAATAATCCATAATTAAGCAAGGTAGAGTTGCGGTTACTGTCTAATTCTGTTCATCACATGGTATGTTATCATTGTATAAAGTTTCGTAGAGATCTGACTTTAAATGGCAGAAATACATGGTACATTAAAAACTTTAACGCAATTGTTAACGACACGGACGCCCGCCCGCCCACCCGCCCGTGTTCGCCAAACTATTAGCCGAATTTTTTCGTTGAAAAATCCGGCTAAAAATCAATTAGAACTATCATAATAGCATGAATAAAAAAAACTAGACTTTGCAATGACTAAAAATGTCAGAAGTGAAACAATCTACATTTAAGGAACAGTCTTTATTATAAATATACATATTACAACCTTTTGTTTTATTTTTCTGGAAAGCATGTCCAATAGTGATGTTAAGTGAGGGGAATCTCTATCTCATGTATCATGTCTTCATTACATATATGATAAAAAGTGATGTCAGAAGTGAAACACAAATTTTGGCATTTCGACATGTGTCTTATTCACTCTGTTTACAAAGCATGTTTCATTATTCATTCTTTTTCTCAGTACATTTTATTGGTACAGGTAATGCTATTCTAATTTCTAGTGATATTTAAGTAATTTCTGCAGTGTTTATTCTGAAATTTTCTTGAAAACTTACTGTTCAGGTTTATATGGTATATATACCAGAAACATACATTAAATCTACATTATGCATCTATATATTAGTGTTTTCAAATGTTTTGTGAAGTTTCATCATAATTGAACCATCAGTTTAAAAAAATTTACTAAAATGAAAGCCCAAAAATGTCAGGAGTGTGACATAAAAGAGTGACAATTTTAAAGATCCTGGCAGTCTCAAAATGATATTCTTTGGAAGTTATACACCCCAATCTAACTTTCTGGTTGCGGACTGAAAATGAAATTTGTACTAGAGCAGTTGGAACTTGCATCTGAATTGTTTATATTACTCATTCATTGTGAAGTCAGGAGTGTGACACATATTACTTATTCAGAATAGCTTCTTAGTTTTTACCAGTTGGAACTTTTATAGGAAAAACATTAAGAATTTGGATTTAGAATTCAAGAAAATGCTTAAAGCAAACCTTATAACAAGTTAATTTTATGTCAAGATACAGCAGATATAAATAAAATCCATTCCTTATTGTGCCAAGTAAATATAGCCAATAATATTGTTATGAAGACAAGTTAAAAAGTTGTTAAAAATGTGTTATATGTTGTTGACAGTTGTCAGATTGTTAATTTGATTTTGATTGATAATTAATATTCATTTTTTATTTTGATTTAAGACAGGATATTATTTGTGTCAGGAGTGTGACATTTTTATGAAATTTGGGGGCTCTTTTGGATTTCGTTCCATCATGGTTTCATGTTATGATTTACAAAAAAATTTGCTTTGTTGCTAATCAACATCCTTTAAACTACCATAATTTGTATTTCTTATCATTTTTTATGTACTGTTGTGTCCATTAAATGAATTTCAACCACTCTAGTAGTGAAATCTTGTTGTAAAAAACAGTAAAAATTTGAAATTTTCCAATTTAGTAATGAATTTAAAGCTTTAAGCACTTATTTTGAATACTTTAACATATATTCTAACAAAAAATAACTATTAAATCACTAAAATAACATACAAGTGTTTGCAAAAGGGTAAATAGATCTGCCTGTCAGTTTCACTTTTTTTGCTTGTTATTGAACAATAAAGCTGTGAAAAAAATGATAATATGTTATGAATGATTAGCACATGAATGATTTTGAAAACTTGAATGACTTGATAACAAAAATTTATGACCTATGTACACATTTATGAACTTTATTTTTTTAACATTTTTTTCATTTCACTTGCCATTTTTTTTTAACTAGCCCATATATTCTACATAGGAAAAACTTTAACCTCATATTTTGCAATTTCTTAAGTATAAAAGGGCAATTACTCTAAAAATAATTCATCCACAGTTACGTGCCTCACAGTCGTGTAGATATTGTACTGACAAATAAGTATACAAACTTTAAGTCAAATGAATTGATCAGTATTGAAGATATTCTACATAGGAAAAACTTTAACCTCATATTTTGCAATTATTTAATTATAAAAGGGCAATAACTCATGAAATAATTCATCCAGAGTTATCCCTTTTCACAGAATGGTTAATATAGTCCCACTTAATAAGTATACCAACTTTCAATAAAATAACTTGGATAGTGTTGAAGTTATAAGTGTTTCAAAAAACTTTAACCTGAAAACCAACGCCAACGCCGACGCCAAAGTGATAGCAATAGCTCTCATTTTCTTCGAAAAGTCGAGCTAATAAAATGATTGTATTTACCTGGTGACATTTAGAACATTCCAGATCTTGTAACACGGAAGCCATAGATTTTCTGTGTATAGCATCAATTAAACTTTGTTCTATTTCCACTATATCATACTCTGTTTTACATTGAATACATGACCACATACCACTGTAATGATAAAATACAATAAATTTTACATTGTTTACAAGACCATATACAACAGTAATGATAAATACAATTAACAATATAACAAAGCCCCCATACCAAAATGTACAGGTCGTCCACGTAAACATTGCGTATACAAACAAAGCCATTTTCATTACACACCAATATTAAGGGGTGTATTGTTTTTACAGTTTTATAGTTAAGTTATTTAACACTTATTTTAGGAACACACCACTATATAAAATTAACAATGTGCATATATAGTATTTAAAATAAAGCTAAATATCAAAGTTGTATGTTTAAATCCGTAAAATGCTGTTCATGGATTAGCTTATTCACCTTTTCAATGGGCAAGTCCAATGTTTAAAGTACAAAAACATGCATGACCTAGAATACGATCTGTAACACCACATGGGCTGCAAAGAAAATATACATCACACTTGTTTCAGATAATTGTTTAAAACAACTCTATTGAAAAATCACTTTTTAACTAATTGAAATTTCTATAATATTCATATTATACTTTCACACTGTGAATTAAATTCAGTGAGCAAGTCTGACCAAATTACGCTTCAAAATTGATAGTCATAATGAATTAAAATGACTATAGTTATATCCGATAAATAATAAAACAAAATCTAATATTTACCCTGGAGAAGATAGATTGAGGTATGGATCTCTACATAGATCTAGATCACGTATATGATTACATGTTTTACAGATTACTTCAGGTAAAACATATGACAAACAAGGATCTTTAAATAATGCATCTTGTGAGAACTCTCCTACACCAATAAGTTTAAGTAAATCTCTCTGCATTTTAGACACTTGTATATTTATATTACTGTCCAGGGATAACACCTGAAAGATAAAAGATACTTATAAGAAAGCAAACAATTACAAAATTATTAAATTTATGACTTAAGTAATTATGTTAATTTTCTGTGTGTTTCAAGTTCCTTTCTAATATAAGATGAAGCTAACCCAAGTAATACACCATTCCTGGGCTGCACTCCTATGTAAGCAACTGTCTTCTTCTCACATTAAAAGGGATGGTTGATAGCTGTACTATCATGGAATCCTGAAATTAGATTTTGATAACAGCTATGGAACTCAATTGTATGTTTTCGTGCATCACATTTTACCGGTAACCCCCTCATATTATTCTGAGCCAATATTTCTATAACTCTACTTACCTTACATACAGACTTGATAAATTCTAAAGCAGGGTTATTTAGAGGTAGATGTGAACCAGGTGGTCGTGGAAACTCCTCAGATAAATTATGATGATTACTTCTGTTACCACTTAATTTCTTCTGTATCTTCTGTGCTAACCTGAATATAGAAAAAATATTTTATAAATATGACTTTCAGAAGTGTAAAATTCCTATGCCAAACTTGTCTTACGGGTACATTTATGGTTATTAATCACATTTTGATTTCATAATTTCTATTTTTAGACCAAGTTTTGCATGCTAATTTAACAGCGGTATTATTCAGTCTGCGATTGGGCGGCTCATTTCAAATTGCGTGACGTAGACGATGTAAACAAGTTATGTACATGTATCATAACAATTTCGTCATGAATGTTATGAGAAGAAAATGTCACATGAACGTGACCCTCGTTTGAAAAAGTCCAGATCTAACTTAGCGAGTATGAGAGCCGAAAATTTTAGATAGGGTTTTAATCAAATTGCTAACTACTTGGCTCATACTGTCCCACCCGGGAATCGAAACCTACAACTTTTCAATCAGAAGACTTGTGTGCTACCAAATGAGCTAGCCGGGCAGCTTGTACAATATGTGCGGATAACGGGATAAGTCAATATTTTCATCCACTTGTCAGTGGACAGGTAATATTTTTTTAGCAGTAAATATACTAACATAGCAACACTAAATGAGACTTTTTACAACTTAGATTAATCACTTTTAAGTCTGCTTCCTGAACACAAGTACTAAGTTAGTAGGATTAGTTTTCTCACTCAAAGAAACAACAGTATAGGTTTTAGATGGGATTCGAACCAACACCGAGCTGGCCATCAAATGACTACCAGTACAATGTAGTATTTTTTTTAAAAATTACAACAACTTACGTAAACATTTGTTGAGCAAGTTCTCCTTGTATAAGATTTTGAGAGAAACTAACAGCTGATGGTGTAGTGGTAGAATCCGCCATAGATTGTGTTTGACTACTGTTGTTACGGCGACGTACAGGTGTACTACCAGGTGTTAACCTTCTTTGTTCCTCTTGTAGATTACTATATACTGATAATATATAACCAGCTATTATCATCTGGAAAAAATAATTATATAATTATAAGATACAGATTTTTAACACCAGAATTCCATGATTTTTCCATGATATTTCCATAAGTCTTCTCAATTTTCCATGATACGACCAAGACACATGTATACAGAACCCAAAACAAGTATAATCTGAAAACACAACATCACAGCAGACAACACAAGTAGAAAAGTTGTAGTAAAATTCTTATTTTCGTACCCAAGTGTAATTTGTACCCAAAATTCCATGATTTTTCCAGAAAGATCTCATTTTTAAAGATTTTTCTAGTTTGTATGAACCCCCAGATAGGTCTGGATTTTTCTGAAATAAAGTAATGCACATTTGATGTTTAAAATACAAAAGGCCCTCAGGAAACTTGGCTTTTTTTTCTAAAAATTAAAAATCAAATCTCAGCCTCACAATTCTTGTAAAGTTTTTATGTTAATGCTTAAGACTTGTTGATGTTTCAGCCCTTAAACTGTTACCAATAATTATAATTCTTAGTAGTTGCAAAAATAGGTACTAAATCTAATTAAAATTTCATACTCACATTAAAGTTTGTCTGACAAGCACCTGATTCAGGTAAGAACTGCATTATATTCCAATTCATTTCAATCTCGGGTTCATTTTCACTATCAGATTTATTTAATTCTTCGTCCTCTACAACTTGTTCATCTTCATCACTATCTACATTAGTATCTCTAACAGTTTCTGGGGCCAGTTGTTCTACTTCAGCTTCTGATGGTAGTTTACCTTTTATACCTCCATAGTTAGCCTATAACAAGAACAGCATATGTTTAATAATAATCATACTTCTAATGTTTCTAACAAGGCATATTGTTGAGAAAAAATCTTCAAAATCAGTTTTGCTCAACTAATTTCTTTACTAATACAAAAAACTTCAGAAATCTTCAAAACATTTTATACTACTATGTTTTTTTGTTTGTTTTAAAGAAGTAAGGTTTAAGATTGAGTCTGAATTTGAGCATGGAGACCAGACTTCTGGTCCCAGATTTAGAAAATATGGTCACAATTCACAATTGCAAAATAAACATGAAATATACATAATATAAAATGAAACAGAAATATACATAATGTTAAACGAAACAAGAAGTTCTTTCAGTTTCATTTATCAGATATCTGTATTTGACATAAATAGAGAAAATCATGAAACAATTTTTGTGCCAATACCAAGAAAAGTTGGCATTTGAATAAATAGATAATCAGATGATGGAGGAACAATTTGATGGGTCATGGCAAAAACTAGTCTAACTACACAGACATTGCCTTAAATTTTCTAGAGCACTAGCTTGATTTATTATGATATATAATGAAGGACAAAATTATTATTTAGCCCAAGTAAGTAAAATAAGCATGTTAAGCACTAGTTCCTAGCTACTGGCTTATGGGTAAAGGCAATGACTACAGGTAAATTTAGGTAGGTGGTAGACCTATCAACTTGTCATCAGTCTGCAAAATAAGCACCAGACATGACAACCAAGTTTCAAACCTTTTATTTACAAGAATGGTCTATATAATAAAAGACCAAATGAGTTTGATTACCATTAAAACAACTTACCGGATCTAACCACATCAAATATTCCCAACATTGTTCATAAGACATTTCTATCAAATGAAACAATTCCTTGGCTTTTATACTATTAGTGATATACTCTACATAAGCCAGGGCATCCATAAGTCTTCTTTTCTTTGTACATAATACAACACGGTTGAAATTAGCATACACAATATTAGAACCAAGTCTTTTAAACTCTCCCATCAACTGTAAATAAATCAATAAATCACATTAATTCCTTTTAAATTAAATTTCTAACACACTTTTTTCTTTAAAAAAGCTTAACTTACTTATTGTCAAGGCATTTAGTTTAGTAGAAAAATAAACCTTTAGAAATACAAGAACCTGAAAGTTAGATGTGTCAACTGATCGTTAATGACAAGTAATTTCTTGACCACATAAAATTTAGCAAATTCAAACTGAATAAACAACTAATAAATTGCTTACAAGGAAGAAATCCTTCCCAACCATTTTATTTCTTTTTCAAGGATTTCGATAGTTTTGATTCATTAAATTAGCTTTTCAAGGATACTTCTTTCATGTCCAATACATGAATTCCATAAAACTTTCAAGTGGAAAAAATATTAAATATTTCAAAATTCCTTATTTCCAGGAACTCATTCTCTGGCTTTTTCGGATTTCAAGTCATTTGAAGCAAAGATGATTTTACCAAAACTAAACAAACCTGCATAAACACTTTTTTCATCATATTATGTAATGTACGTCTCAATGCAGGATCGTACAACATTGCATTAGGACTTCTTAACCATCTGAAATAATATGTCATAATATATAATGAACAACCAATGATTGAAACAATTTAAAAGTAAAGCATTAAGGTAAATAATTTTTATGATTACAAACTTGTAAATTCTGAATAAGAGTTTAAGTAATTCAAAAGAACAAAATGTCTATCAGCTCTGCTGGGCAGTGCATTGCAGAACCCAAACTAATACTTGCCCAACGATCCATAGTCATTAAGATTTCTAATGGGCAACAAAAGATCAACAATCAATATCCTAATTCTAATTGTTTGAGTGCTTGGTAAGTAGAATTTTTTCTGAGCGATCAAAATTTTAATGTTAGAGACTCAGGTGGCAACCATGCTAAAGGATCTAATCTCAGGCCCTAACATTACAAAACCTTATGGTCAGAATCAATAAGGATCAGAGTAGGCCCAAGGTCTATTCACGCCCAAGATCTGAGCCATAACAACCACGAGTGTCATACAAGTAAAACAAATAAATCTGTGAGCTAATGCTCACTAGTGATACCCCTGCAAAAATCTAAAAATATGCGACAAACAGGAAGTAGATGAGCAAGGAGCATGAAATCGCTTTACACCACATGGGACTATAGGATGAAGCAATATGCAAAGTATTAGGCTGCTGCATGTTATAGTTGCTGAGAAAACTGCGACGGAAATTTCGTAACGGACGGACGCACGTACAAGGGTAAAACAGTATACCCCCCTCTTCTTCGAAGCGGGGGTATAATAAAAGTCATAATTTACCTGTAGAAATGTATAATCTGATTATCAGCAAACACATTAGAATGTACTGTCACATCTCGTACCCAACTTTGTACCATACTCTTCAATATCCTGAAAATATACAAATTTACCTATTTATTTGGGTTGAACACCATGTCAACACATTTTGGTTATTTTACGGCATCAAGTTCACCTAACCTAGCTTTCCTGCACATTGTCTGGAACCAGTACTCACCTACCCTTCCACAAGACTGGAAACTTCTCCATATACCTAATTAATGGAGGAAAATTGACATAATTGTCAAAATTTTCATGGAAGGGTATAACCTCACGGAGTGGGATTCAAACCCGTATCCCCTTCGGGACACTAGATTCAACAACTACGCAATCAACCCGGGTTAAATATACAAATATTTTTTAAACCTTAATTGAGTCATTTGTATTATAGCAGATGAAACATTAAAACATTTAGATCACATATGATACTATTCAACAAATTTTCTTCACTAACAGAAGCTAATATCACTATGACTTCTCAAGTTAGCAAAATAAAACATAACCCATTTAACATGTTGAAAACAATATCTCTAATGCCTCTTTCTACAAATTAGTGTTACAAAAATTAATCTTCATTTTCCAGTTAATGGTCATTGAAAGTTATATTTCAGAGGAAACCCTTTAATACAGTTATACTGTCAAAGGATTATTTCTGGCTTTGTTTGAAAATTTTACCTATTGAAGCTATTTCTACATCAGATTTATCCACCAGTAGCATTGAACAATATTAAGACAGGGAATTATGCTAAAGCCAAGGGAGAAAACAGATGCTTAATGAGAGTAGCATGAAGAAATTCAGCCTCAAAATGGCCTGAACAAATAACACCGTAAATACATAAGAATTAAACCTAAATGCAGGTGAATATGACATAGCAGTTTAAAGAAAGTATGTCCCGCCCAGGAATCAGACCTACAACCCCTCAATCAGTAGACATGAGTGCTACTGACTGAAGTAGCCAGGCAGCTAACAATGTAAGAGATATAGACTAACCTGAATGCAGGTGAACATGACATAGCAATTTTAAGAAAGTATGCCCTCCAAGGAATCAAACCTATAACCCCTCCCTTGATTATTAGAATTAAGCACTACCAACTGAACTAGCCAGGCAGGCAGATATAGACTAACCTGAATGCAGGAGAACACATGGCAGTTTCATCATAACTAGTCATCATAGTAGCTGCACCTTGACCTGCTACCATTTCTTCTATAGATGTTTGTTGTATTGTATCAAAACTTACACAACTACCACCTTCATGATCATTGACATGTGATGACTGGAATACAGATATATTCATATACAGTAATGTTCCACTATGAAGACCACTCAGGTTATTCCAAAATCATGCATTTTTTTTTTTTTAAGTTTAAGATATTTAACTTGAGGAGAAAAGTCCCCAAATAAAGACCATATTGCTATTAAGACCATTGATTGTACGATTTTACATTGTTATTTAGATTTTAAACTGTTTACATTATATTTTTTGTTAATTCATTGTTGTCAGCTCAAGATATCGAATATCCTTGTATTTACTTAACCAGTACTTGGTTACAGACTACAAAGAGTTATCAACTATTACAATCACAAAGAAATCTTGGTCCTATAAAAATCCTAACCTCACATAGCAGCCTTTTACGAAAAACTTTTACAATTACTAGCACTATTTATCATACCTTTTACAGTATTGTAGGAGCAGTGGTCCGGTGGTAAGATGCGCGCTTGGGGATGGAGAGGTCCAGGGTTTGATCCCCACTAAGGGCACTGCTAATTTCCTTGAGCAAGACATTAACCTACAATTGTTCCACTCCACCCAGGTGTAAATGGGTACTGTGAGGGATGGCCTGCCTGAGGGTGATTTCAATGATCAGGAGTTATTGTACAAGATTGTAAAGTCGGCTGAACATATATATGGAAGCAGACTTTAAACTGCACTTTAACTTTTAAGTATAAATGGGCAAAATTATCATTCAGCCCGGTTATATTAATTAAGGTATTTCACAAGCCCAGGGCTTAGAGCTAAAGATTAAAGAGAGAAACTGATAGTAAGAGTCTAGCCAAAAAAAAACCCCAAACAAAAACGCAAGTATTATTTCAAGTAACATTTAAGAAAGCGAAAACAACAACAAATTCACCAACCTCAATGATTGTATTAACAGCCAAACTAGCAATATCTAGTTCAACACAAACAGTAGAGTAAGCAGCAGGGTTATTGATCTCAGTAGTTAGATTCTCTATTTCAATACCAATTCTATTATCATCAGCTTCCTTACCACCTAAATCTGGTCTCTCAGTTGGTGATATCCAGAGTATATGACTATGTTTGTTTAAATGTCTAGCAAAGAATATATCACAACCTGTCATTGTTATATCTTTAGGGAAGTTACCAATTGGGATGTGAAGATATCTACATTGTTCCATCATTGCCTAGAATATAAAGATTCATAAGTTGTTTAATAATAGGATTTTTGCCTTATTTTCAATTGAAACAATCTACTAAATGAAAATTTCTTTAAAACACTGAAATGTAATGTGGAAACCACATTAAAGCCAGATTTTCATCAAGATGTGACCATAAATGACAGAGATATCCAACATATTAAAAACTTTAACCCAAAAGTTACTAAGGGAAATAATCTATAATAAAGCCAGGTAGAATGGTTGTCACTTTCCAATACTGTACATCACATGGTATGTTATTATTGTATGTAGTTTCATAAAGATCTACCAATAAATGGCAGAAATATACAGTAAAGAAAAACTTTCACGCAATTATTAACGACACAAGACACCTGCCCAGGTTTCGCCAAACTATAAGCTGAATTTTTTCGTTGAAATATTCGGCCAATAATTATAGTCTTCCTGAAATCCATTATTATGGGTGGAAGTTTTGAAAATACTGAAAAAACCTACTTCAAAAATACTGAAATAGACGCATTTCATATAAATTACATCTAGACGCATTTCATATAAATTACATCGAGTTATTTATTCTACAATCAGTTTTAATAATAGAAACTTTTACCCACAGATTTTTTTACTGTCTTTTACTGTCACACAGTACCCGACCCTCAGTCTTACACAGTTTTCTTTAACTAGATCAGGCAGCAGATTTTTCCTTTATGATTTACGTTATACTTAATAAATTCCTCAATCAATACACATAAAGTTAAGACACATATATTGTTATGATTAAAATAAATGAATATAATACCTGTAGTATAACATCAATATTCATATAATGTTGTATCATTCTTCTACAACCAACTCTCTGCCAATCTAATACATTATATAAATTCTCACTGAAACAGTTCAAAATAACAATCATTAATATAAAACTATGGATGAAATTTAATCATTATAAAACTACGGATAAAGTAAAAAATGTCAATATTTTGAATTGTCCAATTTTCTTGATATAAGCGGTATTCAAAAAGATATTGGACCTTTACAGATCAACAATCACAGTAATTAGTAAAGAGCATGTAATATAAGTGATAATGCTCTCAACATCATTTAACAACATAAATACATATTCACTTATATCATCTGATGTTAACCACTTAAGAAATAATTGAAAATAAGATAATTTTAATAAGAACAGAAAGAATTTTGATTTTTTTTATATCATTTGATCCAAGGACTGGTCTAACAAAATACATAGTCTTTTAATACTCACCTATCCGAGATATGAATTGGTACTAATGGAAAATCCCCTAATCCTGGCATATCGGCAATCAAGTGTGCAAAATCTGCAATATTTTAACAAAATATTAACCATGACAAACACAAAACCATTGCTTGTTAACATAACATGATTTACAGGGGAGAAAATTGGCTAAAAGCGTCAGCATTTTGGGGCGAATCCAGTGGTCTAGACTACCAAGCCTCTTACAATCAACTTTAGTTACATATCCTTCAAAATTGTGTTTTTAATACCCTAAGATGTTTGATAATACATTGCTCAAGATAATGCCTCAGTAGGGGGACAAGGGAGCTAATAAAACCCAGTTTTACTTCTTTAAATGCTGATACAAAATTCAATTGTTGACAATTTTAATGATACAATACTCTATACTTAAATTCTGTTGATTGACTTACCCTCTCATGCACTTTAAAAGATACCATAAATTTTGATAAAGAAACTTGATATCTGGATAAATTTGAGCTAAGCTATATCCAAAATCGAACAGTCACATGGACATGCAAATGCTTCCTTGTACCGATTTGCTGACTAATAATTCATAAAAATCAGATTTATTTTTGCAAGCCTTGTTAAATAAAACTTTTCAGTTTGCTGGATAAACCTCTCAAGTTCAGAATACCACAAGCCTAATACTCTATATATATTTACCTAATGGCGATTGTACAGCTATATATGTAGGACCTCTTTTCTCATCTTTATAGGATGACAATATTCTCTGTATAGTTCTAAATACTTGTACTACATCTTTCTCTAGTTTATATTCTAACTTATATCCATTCTCTGGTAACATCCTCTCATCAACACCCTTAGATACTCTAAATAAAACATATTACACAGGTCAGTGATACAAGAACTTGACATGAAATGTAATTTGAAAACCACATTAAAGCCAGATTTAAAAACTTTAATGCAAAATTTACAAAGGTAAATAATCCATAATAAAGGCAGGTAGAGTTGTGGTTACTTTCTAATTCTGTTCATCACATGGTATGTTATCATTGTATGAAGTTTCATAAAGATGTGACAATAAATGGCAAAAATATATGGTATAGAAAAAATTCAACATAATTGTTAACACCAGACCACCTGTGTTTCGCCTAACTACATGTATTAGCCGAATTTCTTCGTTGAAAAATAGGGCTAAAAAGTTGTTCACTAAAAGTGTACCCACCGAAAGAAATTTACAATTTTTTAATTTTGCAGGTTATTTTTTGTAAATTCATTATTTTTAATATGTATTATTATGACTTGTGGTAAAAAATTAAATAGAAGCTATTCAGTAGGTCTACGAAGTAAAAACAAAGTCTCCAAACTTTTGATGGGTACTGTATTAGCCAAGGTTCAACAGTGTCCCGGCATTCAGAGAATTAAAAAATTGAAAATCCCAGTGATGAAAGATCAGATGAGGATTTCATCAAAATGCACAAAAAACTGCCCAGTTGTTATACGACTCAGAATTATCATGGATTGTTAACACAATGTGTGATTAAAATTTATTTCATTGGAGGGACCCCTTAAGTTAAGGTGGAATCTCTGAGTAACTAACAAGGGATTCAATTGTGATTCATAGTTAATACCACACATGCTGAACACCAATAGTGGCTCCATAGTTTACTTTAAGTTTTAATTCATGTAACACATGTCTTAGTAAAGTCAGATAAATTAGGCTTTTATTTCAAGTATCTGTACTTACTTTACATTTCTTTCTGCATTAAACATAGCATTTAAATTAGGCATCTGATCACTTCTAACAGTATCTACAACAAGTATTGTTCCTTTCTTTGTAGCTGGTACAAACAAGCCATATAATGCTTTGTGACCACTGAAAGTATTGATTGAAATCATGATAAACTTATATATTTGTATATTGTCTAACCTTGACTACATGTATTTGACAAATGTAACTTGTACTGTTTAAAAGGTATATTGATGATGTACTATGTACAAATCATACATAAAATATAAGTTCTGTTCTGTTCTGGATAAATTAAGATTAGGTGACATGATGAATATACTGGCACATTTATGGCATAATTGTTTAGTTTCATTCAACTGTCAGGGGTCTATACATGAAGACCACTGATTTAAATAGGCACCCTATTAATTCTGACCACACTATTTACCTGTATGTACGTATCGGGATTACATGCATAAACAAGAAATGTAATGTGGAAACCACATTAAAGCCGGGTTTAAAAATTTTAACGCAAAAATTACAAATGGAAAAATCCACAATAAAGGCAGGTAGAGTTTTGGTTACTTTCTAATTCTGTTCTTTACATGGTATGTTATCATCGTATGAAGATTTATAAAGATCTGACAATAAATGGCAGAGAAATATGCTAAATTGAAAACTGTAACGCAATTGTTAACGACACCGGACGCCTGCCCTTATTTTGCCAAACTATTAGCGGAATTTTTTCGTTGAAAAATCCGGCTAAAAATATAGAGTATTTAAATCAGCATGGTTATTGCACCAACCACTGACAGTTGAACATAATTTAACAATACTTCAGTTACTTAGTATTATTACACAATAAATCTAAGAAAATTGTAGTTAAATTAAGACTTGCTATGAAGGAATGATATGTGTGCAAAGAAATTTCAAAGCAATGATTAAGACTTATTTTTTGTATTAGACACAAAATGGAAGATCAATGATTGTTACTGTGCAAAATTTTTATATAAATGTACATCATTTTAGCCAAGTTAAGTGAAACTACCAGATGGTATATTCATCACTGGTAACTTTAATCAACCTGCCTCTTGAATACATAATGACAATTAACTCTGACAACAGTTCATATCCAGAACTCTAATTTATGTTTTTTCCAGCAAAGAAGGTTTACTTGTATTGGATTCATCTGCACAGAAAGAAGTTATTTCACATATAATTTCTGAGAGATAGTCAACAAAAATTAAATCCTACTGCTCTGTTCTCCCAATTTTTATTTAACTTAGTTCTGCAAGGGTAAATCAGGTACAAACAATTTTTTTGTGCTGGGAAAAAACCATCAATTTAGTTCTGAATATGAACTATTAAACACGGCCTCAACTAGAGTTTCTTACCATACATGATGATACAGATACATATGTTTAATTGATGAAGGTTCCAAGTAGGAAAACTGAGCCAATGTTCTAAACTCTAAATGATCCAACTCAAAAGTATCTGTCTCCTGAAAAAGGTTGGGTAATCAAAAATATATTAGATCAAATTTAATCAATATACATAATGACAAATAGTTAATTTAAAAGTAAATTTTTGTGCTTAATGGCTGACCATCAGGCATCTACCCAAGATGAAAGGAACTTTTAGCTGAGATACTGCATTACAGAACAAATACTAAGTCCAACCATAAGCATCAACTAAGATAATGAAACAGACAATTTCTCTTTATTTCAAAAATCAAGTCAAATATATTTCATTTGAAAATAGCCACTGGCCCTGGAAGCCACATGATACATACTCATAACAAACATGTAAAAAAATACAGTATAGAGTTTGAAATAGTGACCATAGCTTGATAAGGCCCAGAAAATATCTTACTATGTATTTATTTACATTATATTTATTTATATTATAAACATTATTTTATAACATTGTTTCTTGATAAGTCTGCAAATGTCAATCAACTTTCTTTGTTGCCTTTTTAGTAGATTTTTTATTTTTATTTCTTCATGCAGATCTATGCATAATTTTAGTATCAAAAATAGTAAATTTATGAAATTTAGCAAAGTTTATAAATCATAGGAGAAATAACTAAATATTCAAACATCTACATACCCGTCCAGCCATGTATTTGGCGAAATCACGGTTTACCATGGTAACACAACCAAGACTGACCAGAGCACGAAACAACAAAGGAACATGTGTTTCATAAACTCCTTCAATATCTGGAGATGATAAATCTGCTGTGATTTCATTAATATGTTCCTGGTACACGTCTTCTGGTACCGAGTATTCATATAAGTTCATTACAGGATGAGATCTAGGTAATGTTTTTATCACCTTCTTCCACACTGAAATGATGATAATTTAATGAAAAATTCTGACAATAATCGCTGCATTTAAGTAAATCAACAAATCAAATTTTGCCTAACATAACTTCTGGGTTGTTTTTTTAATAACCCCTGCCTTTTTGTATGTAACTTTGGACTTTATTATCCAAAATTGCGGTACAATTAGAAAAAGTTTTAAAAATGTATACACCTATTTTCTTTAATTAAGTACTAGCAGAAACACATTATGATTTGACCCTGCCAAAAGTCGCATTGGATAGTCAAAAGTGATCAGTCACAAAATGAAATGGTACCCCCTAGACTCTAGTCTTGAATTTTCAAATTGAAGAGTGATTGCCTAAAACTTCACTTCATGCTAGATTAGTAACAAAAATTTGTCCAAGCAGAATTTCAGAAGGAGTAAGAATACAAAACAATGGCTTATAATCTCAAGGTATTGGGTCTAAAAAAACTTGAATTTCAAGATCAATAATGTAGTTTTACAAACTCTATAAACATATTAATGAGACTTACTTTGTCCTTCACCAACTTTAGGAATCTTCTGGTTTACATAAAATACTCTTGGTACATTTAACTTCATAGCATGAAGATCACTACCAATAAGAGCCCATAGTTTAAACTGACCAGGATGTCCTGTCCCTATCAACTGTAATGACAAATAAACAAGTTCTGTATTATTACACATACATGGTGGACAGTCAAACCTCAGCAAACATGAAATTGCTCCATTTTATGAATTCAGCACCTTTAACATATGAAAACAATTGTTTCTTCGGTGCGGAATTACTGCGCCCGACTCAAACTTTTTGCCAGTGAACAAGTAGATTTTCCAATTGAGTTTGTATGCAGGCAAGTGAATTTTGGAGCCAGAAAAATATTACCAGATTGTTCCTTATTAAATTGCATCGGGTTTATATTTTCCTTGCAGAATCTGTGTTTACAATTCATAATTCAACATCTCACAAAACACTACATTTCTTTAAGATATAATTATATTTAATAATTACACATCGTCATAGTTTCCAGGACAAATTTAGAAATCATACTACAAATTGAACGAATTTAACTGATCACAAACCTGTACAATTTGCCAAGGCATATCCATGATACTTCTAGCAGTTCTTCTAAGAAAACTACCAATACCTTTACGAGAGGTAGTAGTACTGGTAGTACTAACATCACCAAAGTCTAAACGTCTTCTCTTTCTATTCTTTCTCTCTTCAATCTGTAGTTTCCATTTTCTTTTCTGGTAATCTATCCAAACTCTCATCTCATCCTGATAGGGTAGAAAAATTATGGTTTAATGTGTCCAGCAAGGCTGATTAAAGCGAGAGAAAATATTATCAAAGTTTTCGTTTTTTTAATTCTAAAATCTACAAATTCAAATTGCCATTTATCCTATAATAAGATAAATTTTTTAATCTGGAAATCCGAAAAAACTTAAAGCCATGTAAAATGAAAATTTCAGAAGTAATATAACACAAAATATGCCCCTTAAATAATTGATGGGAAGTAAAATTGAATATATGACAATAATTAAGGACAAATTAAATGTTTCAATTATCGAGTTGACTTGAATTTTGTAAGCCAGTAAAATGTCATGTTATTCTGTCACAATATATGAATTCACAGGGGGGAATGTTGAAAGAATTCAAAACAATGAAATATATTTCATATAAATCACATTAAGTATTTTATTCTCAAAATACTGAAATCAGTATTATTACTGAAAACTTTCAGCAATGCATTTACATAGCAAAAAGGTACAACCCAAATGGCCAGTTAGACGGACTATAAGGCCTGTTAAAATTGGCAAAAATGAATATATGAAAGAAATTGCCTCTGACCCCCTTGGAAGCCTATTATTTTTCTCTATGAACCTTTTCAACAAAATCTTACTGAGAACACTGATCTTGGGAAGGGGCCTGGGGCCTTACTTTATGTAGAACAATGGGGGAAAGTTCATGACAATTTCTTTGATAGGGGAACAAAAAATCAAATGTAACCTCTAAATTTGGGAAAAACTGGATAATTTCAAAGAATTTTTTGAAGAAGAAGGCACCTGTAAACGGCCCTTGTTTTATAAGGAAAACAAGCCCTGTCTTTACCTTAGTATTTCCCATAGATGGTGCAGGTCCAAGTATATCTCTCCATGTTTGACTAGATTCTATCTGTGAGTCATCATTTCTAGGTGATCTATCATTATCAGGTCTCTTACGTTTATTAGATACAGCTACTTTAGAACCAGCTGGTGAAGCACTACTACCAATATCTTCAATATCAGCTACATCATGTGGCTTCTTAAATACCTCTTCTTCCTGGATAACAAATTTGCAACAAATGTACCAACAAGTTGAAGTGCAGTTTAAAGTCTGCTTCTATATACATGTTCAGCCAACTGCAATTTGATATAATAACCCCTCATCATTAAAATCACCTTCAAGCAAGTCACCCTCACAGTACCCACTTACACCTAGGTGAAGTGGAACAATGTTGGTAAATTTCTTGCTCAAGGAAATTAGCAGTGCCCCTAGTGGGTTCAAACATGGAACCTCTACAATCCTATGTGCCTGTCCTGCTACTACATTCTGTCAAATCTTTAGCTTGTTAAGGACTAAGATTAAAGAAAATGTTGTTCAAATATGTAATTCAAAAACCAGGTATTATCTTTGTACTAGTTCCATTTTCATGGTGTAATTTTTTTCTTTTCCAACTAAAGTGAGAGTTAAACACACTGGTTCACATAGCAATAACAATTAATTTCTTTTTAATTTATCAACACATCACTATGTATGATGACAATCTTTCCTAATTTCATTTCCTGAACAACTATGTAAGGATTGCATCTTTTAAATAAAATATTAAATCAATCAACAGGTTATCTAAAATATAAAAATACTAATGATTCATTAAATAAAGCTTACTTGTACTGGTTTTGGAGCAAAAGCAAATATTTCACTGATCTTTTTCTGTTTAAAAACATCATTTCTTTCCAACAATTTCTTCTGTAACCAATCTGGATGTGCTATTCTTGGAACAGGATTGGATACCTAAATAAAATATTTACAATGATATATATCACAATATTTGAGTTGACTGTCGGTGGGGCATACACTAACCCTACTGATTTATATATACAAGATACTTGTTAGATAATCCTTGCATATAGATATGGATAACACATTTTTATTGAATGTGAATACAGAAGTACATGGGTGCTGGGTGCAAGATGAAAATTTTGAAAAACCTGACAACTGTAATTTGAAACCATTTTTCTTCATAATTTAATAGCGAAACATTGTCTAATTTGTTGTGAAAAACCTGAACTTCAGGCATATGCCTGAAAACTTGCACCCATAGAAGTATTGTAGTGAGTATTGAGTTAATGTATGCACCACTGACAGCTGAATTAAATTTAACAATAGACACTAGCAGTTTGGTAAGTAACTTCAATATACCATAGTTTATCAGTCTACGAAATTAGGATATGAAAGTGGTTGCCCGAACAGGTCATCCAAGTATCAAGCACTATATCTTGTTTACAGGTCTTTGGTTGCTTGAACAATAAAGTGGTTGTCCCAGGTAACTGGACACCCACTTAACTAGTAGATTGCATAATAAGGTTTAAAACTAAAATGTGTACTAGAGTGCCCTCAGATCTCATAGTCATTGATCATAAGTTAAACCTTAAGTATAAAGTTCAAGAAACAATAGATAAAGACCAAGATAAAGAAAGAGAAAAGAAGAAAAATAGAAGAGAAAACAGAGAAGAAATTGAACTTTAAACTTTTATTAACCTCAAGATATAAGTTATCATCATTGGGCATTCATCAATGTACAATTTGCTTAACACTGTAACACCTATAACAAAATTCATTTTTTAGTTTAGTTTTAGTTTGGAATGTCAAAATTTCACAAACCTCTGTTTTATTACATTCATACACCATTTAATAAATATATAAACTTAAGTAAGATCAGTCCACAAATTTAACAGTTTCAAAGTAACAGTCTTAGAGTTTAGACAGATGCTTTTGTCAATAGCTTCGTTACATGGTGATTGCCCGAGTGGAATTTTGGTAGTTTACCTTAATAGTGGTTGTCAAGGACTACTGGTAAATTCTCAGACTGGTGAAAGTGGATGTTAGAAAAATATCTCCCGAGTCCCATTATTGTACTGTTTATCAACATTTTTTAATTAATTAAGAAGGACAGCTGGCTCTTCTAATCAACTTTTCTTTCACTCTTAACTGCAATTTGCAGGCCATTTTATAGATTCAACAATTTCTCCCTACGTATGAATGAAAATCCAGTCGGGTCCAGTAATCACAGAATTGCTAATCCAGCATAACAACCAGATGAAAGTTCCATACAGCCAAAATAGTTATGTTTCTTGTTTACCACAGATCCCACATTTTACTGCTGAAGCATCACTCTTGTTAGACCAAATGGTTAAATACAAGATTTACTTGTTTTTTGTTGTTGTTTTTTAACGTCGCATTCAACACATATATAGGTAATATACACGACGGCTAGCATTTCCTACTATAGGTTTCTTGGACACTTTTCTATCACCAGTACCAACTCACCCTACCACGAGGCCAACAACTCATGTATAGGGTATGACCTGCCGCGACCGGGTATCGAACCTGCGATACTTACATTTTGTAATGCAGCTGGTATAGTTATAATCTTCATAACACAACCACCAAGTCTTTCTATATAATATTCCCAGTCAATAATCTGTAAATATCATAAAACATGTAGTGAAAACTTCATGAACTAATCAGTACTAGTTGTACATAATGTGTAAATAATGAAATCCCATAACTGCTGAATTTCATGGTTTTAGAAGCTTTAACCTTGGAAACCCCTTTCTCAGTTACAAAATTCTTAACTTCAGGATTAGTCTAAAACATATTCACCCTTATATCAAGCTAATTATCTATACAGTTTAATCAGCTTCAGTTTACAGTAGTTAAGTCATACAACTATTTAGTTCATACTGACTTCTTTTTGCAATTTTAACACAAGTTGCAAAATACACAATGTCATGTCAAACAATTAATAATCCATAACAGGCATCCTGGATAGATTAACCTGGTTGCTAAATAACTAGCAGAACAAATACTCTGACCAGACTTGAAAAAAAGGTTGAATGAAAATTGTTTTGAGTAAGTCCCTACAAGTGACCTAAGTTTTCACATAAAACAACTAGTCTTCAACAAGGGGATATAAAACAAAATCTACTCACCTCTCTTATATCAAAACTATTGATCCCAGGAGCTTTCAGCCATTTTCTCAAATAATGTTTCTTGACACCAGGTTCTGCATCAAATATTGTCAATGGAATAGCTCTGAAAGTAATTAATTTAATAATTGAATCTGACTGATACATAGATAATATAAATTTGAAGACATTCACTGACCCCCTAAAAACAATGACGTAAGATCATGATTTCTTGGGGGAAGAGGCTCAAAAATGGTTCATATCGAAAACAGAGCAGCTTTAAACACAAGTAATACATTTCCTAGATTTATGAATAAAATTGTATGAAGTTAGTAATTTTCAGCAGTTAAAATAAAGTTTCACTTGTCCCAGGTTATGGATTTAGGCTGACTGCTTCTGAACAACCCATCAAGCCATTTCAAATTCTTCATGTAAGTTTATCCACCAAAAACATCACTAGGATAAAAAAAAAAATTACCTTTCAGTGACTGGGGCACCCTCTGGTTTCTTAGAGATAACAAATTTACAACTTAAACCAGCATCTTTTACCATCTGGTCACCTAGAAACTGTAGAATAAATACAAAATATAAATTTATGTATGTCAACTATGCTAATTAAAATTTTTGTAACAATTTGAGCCTAACTTAAAATCATTTTCAAAAACCATCTACAAGAATATCTATCGAAGTCAGATAGGGAAATCTAAATTACTTGTAATGAAGAACCTAACAAAATGAAAAACAATATTCATTAAGCTTGTTATATAAATTTCTTCTATAGCATCAAAGGAAATGTTGGTAAGGAATTATTATCCACTAAGACAAATATCAAGTAAATTAATCTACCACAAATTCCATAAAATGTTTTTAAGGCCACATTATCATATGGAAAGAACCCTTTCTCTGTTCCAAAAATCATCAACTTCAGGATCAGTCCTGAAAACTTTCACCCATGAAAATGGCAGGGAGGCAGAAAAAAGGGGCAGTGTATAGCTGAGGGTAAATTTCTCAAATGCACTATTACTGCAATATAGAAAGAGGCTAAAAAGGGCAGGGAGGAGAAAAAGGGCAGGGTGCAGCACCCTGCTATTCTGATTTGAAATAATCACTAAATAAAGTTTGGTATGCAAAGGAAGAACACAATTAACAAATATCATTTTTAACTAAGGTTCAATCTCAAGTGACATTGTTTACTATACATCAAAGTTGTGTGACGTACCTCAGCTAATCTTCTAGCAGTACTTATAGATGTAGATTTCTGTGAACCATAATCTTCTAACTTTCTGGACATACTTCTCTTCTCAGATATAAGTTCAAATAATTCTGAATCAGGCATGTTCTGGGCCTGAAATGTAATAATCTCTAGTTTAAACATAGACATCTTGATAGACTTACTTGGCACAGGAATGAGATAACTGAGATAAAATATACAATGCCAAATGAACTACTGCATACAACATAGGTTATCAATGACCAAAAACTGCTAAACAGTTATTGCCTGAAATTTTCTAGAGCACTAGCCAGAATTAATCATCTTCATATCAACTAGCCTGGCTACACGAGATGAGTAATTTTTACTAGCCCTATTGTTTTTCTTTTGTTCACAACCTTCAGCTAATATGTTAGGACAACAACTGTATTTTCACAAAATCCAAACTAAGGCAATTCTGGATGTGTTACATTGTATTGCATAAGAAGTAAACATGGTCTATGATATATGCTAAGCACTTGGAAATCAAGAAGCAACCTGAAAGTGATTAATGTAAATTACTATTAAACTTGTTTCAAAAGCAAACCAATATGAAAATTGTACCAAATTGAAAACAATCTGACCAAAACTAACTAGTCAACACATACATATTAAGCCCTTTGAGCAGAATATAAATACAAGTCCAGAGACTAAAGAAATGGGCAATTTTTTAGATGCATGACTTCTTACCTTACTAAAGAGAACATCTAACCAGTAGTCAGCTACTTTAGCTACTGCAGCATAACATTCATCAAGTGTCTTGCCTTTTAAGAAAGCTTCAAATACTGAGGACTGGAAGATTTTGATTAACTCAAGTTCACCATTTCTTTTAACCTCGAATCCCTAGAAAGACAGAAATATACTTATATTTCGGGGTTTTCATATATACATGTCAAAATTATCAAAGTAGGAAGTTAGTGCAGTCAAAGAAATTTGGATACAAATGTACTTTCCAAACATCTCAATTTAGCCGCCTGTTTTTGGTAAGAAGCATTGTAATCATAAACAACTATGTGTATTAAATGGCAGCATCTGTTTTTTTCATTTTTTACAGTAGGTCATTAAAATGTGAGACAAAGTTTTAAATGTAATATAATTTTTACAGCAAAATTGGTCTAAAGTTTGTCACTTATAGTTTTTATCTGGGACCCAAAAAGAATCCCAACTCCATTATTCAGAGTCTCAATCTTATTCTTAATATTAGGAATTCTTCAAATAAAACAAATTTTGAATCATGCTTGCTGATACACAATACAAGGAGGCTAAAAAAACCCAAAAAGAATGTGGCAATTTTCAAAGGGATAGTGACAAAATTCTAAAAGAATAACTGAGATTAATCCCAAGCCTTTTGGATTCTCAGAACTCTGCTATCACAAATACACTTAAAAGATTAAGAAAATATGTAAGATAAACAAATCAATTCATAAAAATATAATATTTTTATCACCTTCAGTTCTGCAAGAGAGCCATCAAAGTTAAACACAGCATATCTCTTCTTTAATTTCTTGCCTTCTTCTTTAGAAGCAGGTAATATCATGGCAAGATATGGTCCATCTACTTCAAAGAATATAGAATTCTCACTTCTAACAGAATATTCCAAGGTTTCAGGGTTCACTAACTCTTGATACTGATCATTGGTGAAGTGATCCTAAAACAAGAAATGTAATGTGGAAACCACATTAAAGCCAGATTCAAAATCTGTAACGCTAAAATTACAAATGGACATAATCCATAATTAAGCCAGGTAGAGTTGTGGTTACTTTCTAATTCTGTTCATCACGTGGTATGTTATTATTGTATTAAATTTCATTAAAGGCCGGGCTTCAACTATAAAAGAGAGAGAATCTTGAAAATGGCCACTTCTTTCTGACTCTCTGACCAGTGAACATGTTAAACCAGAGAGAGAAAATCTGGAAGTGTTACAAATTTATTGATCAGATTTTAATTAATTTTGACATACTGTTTCTTTGACTCATTTTCAATAATAATTAAAATTTTCAGTTTTCTAAGTTTCCTAGAAATGGTACTTTCAAAGAAAAATTTTGAAAACAATTTAAAAAATTCAAATTTGACTGACATATGCTTATGGATTCATGACCTTCATCGAGCCAATCAAAAGAGAGTTCATGAACTTCACAGAGCCAGTAATATTATCATCTGGCTGCCCCTCATAGAAAGTTCCCATGACTGTTGATTCATGGATTAAGTACCTGCAGTATTTTTACTGTCTGTAAGTGTCTAAAACTTGTCTCAGAGCATGCATTGGAATTTACAATGTAAACACTGTAGTAAATTTAGTGAGAATTTGTTTACAAGCATTGAGGATTTAGCCGTTGGTAACCTCTGATAACGTAGGTCAAACCCTCCCCCTTTCTCCTTATCGGCTTAATTGCTAACCACCCGCTTTTTTCGAGAAATGAAGTCCGGCCTTTAAGGTCTGATAATAAATGGCACAAATATATGCAACATTAAAACTTTAAGGCAACTGTTGACACCGGACGAAGGCCCACCCACCCAACCGCCTGTGTTTCGTCAGACTATAAATATATTATATACAACCATTTAGTATTGTCTAAAATGTTCTTGCGCACTAGTTCAAATATTGTGTTATGTAGTGAAAGGCGTAAGCCAAACTATATGAAATAGGTAATTTTCACATATAAAAATTGACTTTTAATAGTCCTCGACTCCGAGCTAGTTGGTTAGGGTGATGACTAATACATGTAATAATGTGTAAGTACTAAAATTTTAAAATACTATAGTTCATGATTTAAGCATCTTCTACATAGCTAAAGGACCATTTCTCAGGACATGACTAGAGTTATGAAAGCTTTCACCCATGTGAAACAGGTACCAATATGAATATGATCAAAAAGAGAAATTTCAAGTTTAACACTATATGGGATCACTAATATCACATAAGGCTACCCAATGATAGGTGCATCAGTTCAAATAAGTGTTTAACAATTCTTTCATTAACTTACTTAATCATAATTTGTTTCCACTCGTTAGATTAAAATTGAAATGACTACATTGCCTTGATCAAGCATCAAAGAGCAGTCATCACCTTAAGGTTTTTTCTATCACTAGTCTGTTATTATGTCAAAGAAAACAAATTTATTAAAAGTCTGACTATTTTTGGCTATAGATATGAAATAATGAAATTTTAGTAATTTTTTTCCATTAATCTTGGGGTTCAGGCTAATGGGTTAAGGGGGATGACTGACATTGTGTCATAGCATTCTTAACATCACAGGCAAAAAATGTCAACAATACATACCTTAACCATAACATTCAGCATAGCACCAGGATAGGATATTGTTACTTTTGGTTTCTTAGGATTTGTTGTTTTAACTTGATAATTCTCAGGAAATGTAGCTGGCAGTACACACCAGATTCCATCTGTGTCTAACTCTAATGGTCGACTACAAAACCAAATTAAATTTAAATTAATGGCTAGACATTTGAAGCTGATTAAACTAGCTAACAATTTATATTGATAAAATTTTGTTAACCTTTTTATTCAGTTTGGATTTCAAAATATTACAAATAAATTGATTAAAAATATTCTTAAATTTATTTAACTGTCAGTGCTGCATAGATTAACCCTGCTGAATTCCATACTCAATAAAGTAGGAGAAAATGAATGGGCTACTGACACTTGAATAAAAATTTAACAGTAGCTAAGAAGAAAATAATCTTTCTAATGACTATTTTCATGAGACAAAGTTCAAATTTTAAAAATCCAGACATCATGGAACTTCCATGGTTTCAGCAGCCTCTACATATAATAAAAGAACCTATCTCAAGTATAAAAGTCCTAAACTTCAGGACCAGTCAGGAAAACTTTTACTAATACACTTTCAAACCATTAATTCATGGACTGCACATTGTAATCAGGCAATACATAAATATTTAATAACAATATTCTTGGACTTAGCTAAAATATATTCTTTAAACAATCAAGGCCAGAGATTTTTTGTCAAAAATTCAAAATGGTGCAAAATAGAAATGATATAAACACGAAAAAAAAGTGCCAGACCAAAATTTAAAGATCTGGAATACTTTTTCAAATTTAACCAGCTGCAATCTATTGTCAAACCCTCTTCAGTACCTACATGTAACAGATGTTTAAATCGTGCAACAAAGTTGACCATGATTATAGCAGAAGCTTGAAGCAAATACCAGCTGTCAACTTACCCAATTTGTTCAACTATTTCTCTAGCTTTAGTTATAATGTTAGCACCAGTATAACATACAATACCAGCCATCTCCATACTGTACCATCTTGCTCTGTGGTAAAAATGGAACAATAAAATAATACAGTGAAATTCAAGTAATATAACTAACTTAGTTTTAGCATAAAAGTCATGCTATTTTTGACAATTTCCAAATCTTAAATGCTTAATTTAAAAAGAAATAAGTCCCTATATTAAAACTATTCCACTATTAAGACTATCGTTTTTTGTGATTTCCAAAACTTTCCTTAAATGATGTCAACCGTCAATCAAACCAACAACATCAATGTAAATACCGAGTATGGCTGACTAAGCAATAAGGTATTATAAAAATGCAGTAAGATTCTTGGGTCATTTATGGCATAAATGCCCTTAAATCATGATGTCTAGATTATAAAACATACTATCTTTTATTTTTAGGAATGTCTTGGTTTTATAGGATCTGCAGAAAAAAAATCAATTATTTTCCCATGCAAGTGAAAAGTTGATTCAATTTTTTAATATAATACTTCTGAGTTCATTGATTTACACAAAATTTCTACCAGTTTTTGTAAAATATTCAATGCCATCATCATGTTGTGCAACTAAAATAGTTAAACTGATAGTACATGTATTTTTGGAGCATGTAGTAGTAATAATTAACTATACTAGAATGACTCGGTGTTAAATAATTAGGTCAATTTGACACAGGATATTAAATATGATATTATATACAAATAAATTCAATTTTTTAAATATACACAACTAACCCCTTCCTCATGACATATCCATAGAAAGAATTAAGAATACATTTGTGAGCCAATTGTAATGAGTCATATAATACAACCATTCCATTAGCTTTCTTGATTTCTGAGGCATCACCTGATTCTTGTGCCTCTGATAATTTCTTCTTCCAGACCTGAAACAACAAAAGTACTTAAGGCATTTTTTTCAGTATGTGGGGAAGGGGCCTGCGGCCATATTTTATACAGAATGGGGGAAATTTTATCGCTATTTTATTGATAGGGAATGAAAAATAAAAGTTAACCTCCTAATTTGGGGAAAAGTGCATGATTTCAAAGAAATTTTAGAAGGGAAGATGCCTGTAAATGGCCCCTGTCATATTAAGGAAAAAAGCCCTGGTACTTGGTTATTGTACAATTAGTACTTCTTCATTAACTTCACTAAGTATAGAAAAAAGTAAAAGAATTTAAATTTCATAGTCCACGTTTCATGCTTGTTATACAACTTAATGGCTTTACAGCTGTTACCCCTGGTCACCAGGCTACTGGTATCTATCAATCTCCCTGGAGAGTCTTTTAATACACTCAGTGCAGCCGACATAATGGCTCAAAGGAATTATACCATTCTAGCAGGTACCAATTTACACCTGGGCACAATGAAGCAATTACACTTTAATTCATGCACAACGAAATTAGCAGTGCCCCTGGTGAAGTTCAAACCCAGAACCTCGAGATTCCTAAGCATTAGACATACCACTGGGGTACAGTGACTAGACTAGTGCTCCTATATTATCATGACTGACTTTACTTTCATTTTTATACCTTTGTTAAACCTTTGAATTCATATCTTCTATCTCTGAAAGCTCTCACAGTATCAACATAGAAGGAATTCTCTCTCTGACATATCATGGCTGTTCTTTGTTCCATTTTAGTTACTTTTGTTTTCTTATAAGCCTTTCTACAATATTCTGAAAGGAAACAAATGCTACACTTTAAGGCTTTCTAAGAGGCCTATAAACTACTAAAGAATTCAATTACCTTTAACTGTAAATTTTTACAACAATAATTAGCACTAAGTGTTGTCATTAACCCAATATTTATTTTGAAAACAGTTTGAAGAATATGAGAGTTCATAATTTTTAGTAGAGGTGAAACGATTAATCGCGGTTCACAAAGAATCGCGATTTTTAACGCTCGATTCGGTTCGTTTCGGTTAACTCGCTGACAGCAAATCGATAATGGAGTCGTCGAGTTAGTTAACACGCTTGATATCATTCATATATACCTAAGACTGCTACCTAGAGAGAATATAGTGATAAAGGGGCCACCAAGATATAACCAGTCGATTTAGTTTTACACGATCGGCAATATTGGGGGATTTTTCTTAAGAAAAACAAATTAAACTTTTCACATCGTCGTTTCCTAAAGCATCATTTGTTAAATCAAGATGAAAACATTGAAAACAATTAGTTTTTTAATCACAAAAGATGTTTCATATGAAATTGCTATCTAGCGTGGGTCGCGAAAATGAATGACATTACGCCGAAATGGTTGAAGTGATTTCGTTCCCTATGATACAAAATTAAATCAAGCATGATAAAGTAATTTAGAGATAAACTGTTAACTTAATTGTTTGTTTTGACGTTATTTACGTTTATTTTCGGGAAAATCCTCTTTGTTTTTCTTAACTATTAAAATCGGGCAAAACGTGGTTGGTTAGATTTTATTTACTATAAATTGGAAATGAATTCTATGAAATGTCCGAAGATAATTGTATATTTTATCTAATACATTCATTTAAGCCCAAAAATAATTTTATTTTGAAATAAACATTAGTGTAAGAAAGTTATAAATATAGATCTAGAGTTGATAAAAATTAATTTAACGTTTATGATGTGATGAGAATTATTTTAAATCATGCCAGAGCCAAAAGAAAATATTTTGAAACAAACTAAATTAAGCTGGTCATAGTGATCTACATTTGCTGAATGCTTGCAATTTTTTATTGTCTAACCGTAACCTTAACTAGTCATTAATTATGGCATTGATGCACTGATGAATAATTTTATTTTGATAATGACTTGAGTCATTTACTGTTTGTACGTACATGTAGGTAAGGAGAAAAACAATTTGTCCATGGGCATTACTTTTCATTTAAAAGTTGGAAATAATACGATTTGTCATTTATATAGGCTAAAATGCAGTAAAATATTTATAACTATTCCAGCTCTAAATACCTGTAAAATGGGTATTATTAAAGAATTAGAATTTTTTGTCTTCCGGGAGGGAGGTCTCTCAGATAAAAATGCACTGTTCTTAAATATATATATTTATGTTTTAATGTCTTTGGGTTGTATCTCTTTCTTAATTCTTTTTATAATTTATTTTTTGTTATGTCCTATATAATTCCAGTAGAAAATCGAATTGAATCGAAAAATTGAATTGTTTGATGAAAAATCGAAATCGAATCAAAAATTTTTTAATCGTTTCACCTCTAATTTTTAGTGTACATTCAGCAGAACATGGGAAGTTCTAGGGAACAACTTCACAACAAATTTGCTAGGAGGCCTATGGCATGCAAGCTTGTGTAACATTGCTAAATTAACCCAGTGAGTCAAAGGCAAACCTAATGGCTGCCAATAATAAGTGGATAATCTTGCAGTGAACCCAAACATGTCACTAATCTTTTATTCAGTTTCAGACAAAACTTATGCATTAACAAAATTGAACTTGGGGAAAGTGAGGCAAGATAAAATATTTCCAGCATGTTCAGTGACTTTTTTTAGAGTGGGTATTGTACCCACCAATGTTGAAAAATGTGGGTATGAGAAAATAAAAGTGGGTACACCAGTTTGAATAGTTTTATTTTGACATAAGTGCGAGACGATTTCTACCCTATTCTCCGACAAGAGGATCTGTCCCCAGTCACATTCGTCTTTAGACGATTCGTCCTAAAAAGGAACATAGTTTCGTCAAATCCAGGTCATCTTTAACTTTACCCCACATTAGTTTATGATAAACAGCCCAGATAAACTCAACTTCATCGAATGGCGAGTGAAAATCGTGTAATATAGCCGCCTTTATAAATATTTTGGTAAGTGAATCTGGTGCTCGATCGTGTCGTGACAGTCGTGTGCAATACTAGTCGACAACAAACCACTAAGTTTAAGTGTTTCTTCACCGTTAGTACGCATATCTGATCTATCATAAAAGTTTAAATTAATGCCTTTTTAATTCGGCAATACAATCAGTTTAAGTCCTTTGTTTTGACATAATTATTGGAACGAATAATCGAGTCGTCAACGCTCTAGAGCAGAAGACTATCGACGCCATGATTCCCTATTAGCGACGAAAACAAACATTCCGCTCAGCGTTGCTGACGTCATTTGGGTAAAGGTTAAATGCCAGTAATCACGTTATAAGCTTAACAGAGTTACCGTTCGTTACATTATGCTATATTTCGGTCCGCGTATTTGTACCCGGTAGGGTCTGAATATTCACGTGAATTTTACTTTTTTGGCGTGAAATACGCGGATTTTCGCGTGATTGAACATGCTGATATTTCTTGTTAATATTTTATTCATTTGGTAAAGATGAAACTTATTTTTTACTTTTGAAAGGTAGAAGATTGTCGCTATTGTCTGAACCACGAACCAAACAAAAATTCTGAACCAGCCAGGTCATATCAATAATCATTATTTCCTCAACAATTAAGACATAGCGACAGTCATTGCCTAAACCAACTAGCCCGAAGCCTATGGCTAGTGTAAATTAATAGGGCTAGAGAAAATTACATATTTCAAATAGTCTGGCTTATTGATAATTCTGTCCTTTATTATATAAAGTAATAAATTGGGCTAGCACTGGAGAAAACTTGAGGCAATGTCTGTTGTGGTAAATATATAAACCTGCTAATCTTTTCTTTTCAATTTCAGCTTGCTCTTGTTTCTGTAGTTCATGAAATGCTCTCGGTTCTCTGCCTGGTTCAGCTGCAGGGAATTTCTCATTTTCAAGTTGTTGTTGTATACGATGATATTCATTCCTTGAAGCAGGCACTGAAACATAACAAATGGTCATCACAGGTCTTCCATGTGACTATTTTATACATTATAATTTCTAACTTTAAACACAACACTCAAAATATCTTCATACCCTAAAATTTTGGACAACCAATTGTATAAAGTAAACTCAAATACTATCTACTTGTGCCATCTTATACCCTGTTGTTTCCTTGAGCAAAAAACTTCATCCAAGTGGCTTAGTAATGGAAGACCAGAAAGCAGACTTGAAAGTGATTAATCTAAGTTGTAAGAACTTAATTCACGATCCAGCTAAAATTTATTGGTATTAACTAATTACTGAATTTTTACATGACAAAGCCTCCAATATTTTTTCAATGAAGTTTTAGGCTAAATGCATGCATGTGTAAAGATCATAAAATACTTGTCAAATAAACAAATTTATAGGTTTTATAAACGACAGTTTAACACGAAGATTATTAACTATTAAAAATTGAAAACACTTGTCCATACATAAATCATCCAAATCTTTTCATCGGTAATCAGTTGCTATAACTTATTAAGCTCATCAAAGCAGGCTGTGATCTATCAATATTTACAGTAGTTCACAGACTGTTTGATGGCTCTCAAAGTCAAATCCCAATTTTCTACAGCAAAGTCCAAGTTTCCTTCAGCAAACATATCCTTCCTTCCTAGTGACCAGTGACAGACACACAGTATTAGGATGTTGCAACAGGAAGTGCTCATCAAAGCAGACTGTGATCAGAGTATATCAGTGACCTGTTCACAGGCGCTTTGACGGGCATTTCAAAATCTCAGCTCCAGAAGTCTTCTCAGTTCCTTAGATGTTGGTACGCCAAATTTTCCATAAAATTTATTCTTAATGCGTCCCTTGGTGTGTCATAAATCTTTCCATTGAATTGACTCCCATGTTAGTAGTCCTTTGGTCTGGCATCAAATATTGAAGATATTCTGACAATATGCTCATCCAAGCTTGCTGTGATCTGAATTAATATCAACAGTTCACAGTAAGTTTCGATGGCACATAAAACAGTATGTGAAGTCATCTTTCAGTCCTTATCTATGCAGCATCATGTGTAGTAGTAAAATCACTGAAACTCATCAAAGCAGGCTGTGATCTGAACAAGAAACAACAGTTCACAAGCCTTTTTGATGGTTACAATAATTCAAACATATCAAATGGTAGCCACTAACAAAATCCACTCCTATCTAATAAAACATCTCTTCCAAAAGCAGTTCCATTCAGAGTGGTATTTACATTCCAGTTCTTTGAAATATATCCTTGCCAAAAACAATCTGTATTGCTCATATTCCATTGTTGATCACATGATCCATCCAAATGTTCCTCAAAACTTGACATTATTCTTCAACTCATCAAGAGCTCACCAAAGCAGACTGTGATTTGATTATTATATACACATATCACAGGCACTTTGGCCGGCTCTTAACAATAGTGACTTTCATTTCCTGTAATATTTTGTTTATGCATCCAATCCTCCTTTGATTGGTCCATCCTTGCCCATTTGTTCCATCCACATGCCTTTGGTCAATCCTGAAATATTTGTTCCATCCTCGTATGTTTAATTCCTCCTCATATGTTTGTTCCAACTTCTGATGGTCTTTTCCATCCTATGTTTTTCCAATTTTGCTTTTTTGCTCCATCTACATGTTTGGTTGATCCTTATTTGTTTGGTTGATCCTAATTTGTTGGTTCTATCCACCTATGTTTAGTCCAACCTATGTATGGTCTATCCTTACAAAGTTTCTAGTTCTCAACATAGTTTCCGCAACATGAGTTTTAGTGTCCTCATATAGATGAGAATCACTAGTAAACCAAGCCACTTAACTGCAGTATGTAGGCTACACAAGCTCGACAAAGCAGGCTGTGATCTGAGCAAATGAAACAAAACACAACCACTTTGTCTGGCTTGAGATACCACATTTTATGGTGCTGCAAAAAAAGACTGACACAAAATCAATACAGAAGATGAAGCATTGAATAAATACAAAAATATTTTATGTCAAACTTACTGATTTCTCCACGCCACATCCATGGAAGTTTTCTCTGGCATGTAGCACCAGGTTTGTTGAAATCGCAAGCAGCACAAGTGGTCTCATCAATTATAGCTGGAGGCTGAAATAAATTAGTAACATTACTTTACTAATGTAAGGAAAAACACAAAGCAGATTTGCTTTTGATCAGACTACAAGCATTTTCTAAGGATGAAAAGCAGTCCCAAGTTGCCTTTTGAGCTTTCTGCTCTTTCAAAGCAATTCTAAGGTGTCCTGAATAAAAAAGTGGCTCTACAATTAACTTGACAAGATATTAAATTAACATTGAAAGTATACAATAACATAATAAATACTAATTGCTGCTGCTTTTATTACTCTCGGACTAATAATAAAGGGTAAAAATAGAACAGTGATAACAAGTAAATCTGTGAGCTAATGCTCACTAGTGATACCCCCGCAAAAATCTAAAAATATGCGACAAACAGGAAGTAGATGAGCAAGGAGCATGAAATCGCTTTACACCACATGGGACTATGGGATGAAGCAATATGCAAAGTATTAGGCTGCTGCATGTTATAGTTGCTGAGAAAACTGCGACGGAAATTTTGTAACGGACGGACGCACGCACGCGGGTAAAACAGTATACCCCCTCTTCTTCGAAGCGGGGGTATAATAATAATACTAAAATACAGTAAAAGTATACATATATCAACACAAGTTAACCTGACAAGTTCAATGACAAAATAACACTATCATTTACCTGTAATCTATTAGTAAGAATGATATTTGGATACATAGCACCAACATCTAAATGATAGATTATAGGATTTTCAAGTCTGTTAGGACAATCTCTCAACATTGATAATCTCTCTATTATATCGGCACAAACCTGTAAATACAACACAGAAATCATATAGAAGCACATTTATCACTTTAGTTTTAAGAAAAAGTATTATGAATCTAAAATACGCTGAACACATTAAAATATTAATCAAATGATTATAAATACAAATTATAGTTCAAATATACTACAGCAATATGTACTTGGTTTTAGATGATTAAAAGATGGCAATCATATGAACTATGAACATGAAAACAGTTATCACCTTAACTCACTGGCCTGAATCTAGTAAAAATTTATCAGGGCTAGAGAAAATTACTTATTTTATATAGTCAGACTTATTGACTTTTTTCCTTTAACTAAAAATAATTCATTGGGATAGTGTACCCCATCATCTGCAAGCAACTGCCAACTTATATTACTTGTAAAAAGATGTGGATAAAGCTCAATTTGAACTACAATCCTGTTAAGTAAAGAAACACTTAATGTTTTAATACCTCCTTAAAGTTGGTAACTTGATCTAATGGAATACCTTCCTCTACTTCAATAGAAAATTTCATAGTACTTTCTACTTTGTCAATCAAATTTTGAAATGCTTCTGGAACCTTTAAAAGACACAAGTACATGTATTTAATTAACTTGGGTAATGGTAAGTACAAGACAATAATTTCATTAAGTTCAGTTTAATTATTTATAAGTAGTAAATAATGCAAAAAGCTTTTAATAAATTGTTAACAGAAAGAAAAACAAAATCCACAGACATATTTCAATTGCTCTACGGACATGTTTCAATTGCACTAATTCTAGTTGAATAAAGAAAACAAAAAGAACCAAAAATGAACAGCTTGATTAGTCCAGACTTAATTATCAATGTCCAGTTTATCAAGACATCTGTAATTCAATTCTAAGAACATGTTACTTCAACAGCCAACTTATTACTAAGAAAATATAGAAAGAGCAGCTATCAGGAACATTCACTTTCCAACCTGAAACTTGCAGATAGTTTGGAAAATGGAAACAGACACTCACCATTCTGAATCTACAAGGTATGTCTGCCCTAAACACTCCTGACTCTAGAGCTTCCACATGGCCACCAACATAGGTTTCTGAGTCTAACATATGACCAGACTCTGTTAACTTGTTTAATATAGATTCTTGTTTGTTAGGGAATACAATATTAGCATGATAAGCTTGAACCATCAATAATGCTTCACATAAGGTACCTGAACCTTTACGTAAAACCTGAAAGACAAAGTAAGAACATAAGTATACACAAAAAGAAAATCTGAAATGTCAAGTTATCACCTTAACTTTTCTCGAGCACTAGCTTGATTATTGTCATATAGTGAAGAAAAAAATCAACTATTCCCCTATATGAAATCAGCTTTTTCCACTAACCTGAATCAAGTTTCACTAGTCCTGGGCTGCTTGTTAGTAGGTTTAGGCTATGACTGGGTCAAGGTTGCTCACTATTAATAATGATAAGCTAGATCAAATAGATTCTATAGAGATCTTTGAGACTAAAGAATTTTAAAGCCAGTTCTGCCTATCAGTCTTCCACAGTACTAATTTCTAAGCATGCAAAATTGTCTGTTGATTAAATCTCATTGTTCTATGTACAAACATTTTTAAGTTAGTGAGAAATATTTTTGCCCCAGGAAAAGCAACCCATAGTTTTCGTTCCAAAATTATACTATTACAATCAACATGTGTATAGAGTAATAGTCACAACAAAAACACGTACAAACATATTTTTTTTTAATCAACGTGTGTATAATTTTTTTCTAATATTGATTAATTCTAGTTACCTCATCTGGTTCCATAGGAATAATGGTACAAAGAGCAAAGATGAAAGGATGAACATATTCTTGGTATAAATAGAATGTAGCAACAGCATCTGATACAGAATAATTAGACAATACTTGAGGTTCTTCAGCTGCCATTCTACACATGTCTTCTGGATCAAGCTCAGTTGGATCATATCTTAACTTAGCCTAAAAAATATACATATCAACATATGTAGTTATTAGTTATGTAAGAATTTACCAGTATTGAAAAAATTAACACCTTAATAAACAAGTAAATCTGTGAGCTAATGCTCACTAGTGATACCCCCGCAAAAATCTAAAAATATGAGACAAACAGGAAGTAGATGAGCAAGGAGCATGAAATCGCTTTACACCACATGGGAGTATGGGATGAAGCAATATGCAAAGTATTAGGCTGCTGCATGTTATAGTTGCTGAGAAAACTGCGACGGAAATTTTGTAACTGACGCACGGACGGACAAGGGTAAAACAGTATACCCCCCTCTTCTTCGAAGCGGGGGTATAAAAATGCAGCAACTTTGCAAGTTAGATATTGAGTAGTGTGATAGTCACAGAACTATTATTTCAAAATGCAATAGTTTTAGGCATTTTCAATGAATAGCACGGAACATTCATACTAAGTTTCAAGTCAACTCAAGTAAAGTTGACAAAGATATCATATATGAGGAACAAGTGAAAACGGTTGCAGTTGTTTAGACTAGTAGGGTCGCCTAGCTTGATGACGCAACACAATGTTAACAGCCATGTTTTCCAAGTTGTATAACAAGCAACTTGACCAACATCTATATACTAAAATACATATAGTATAAGGCACAAAGTAAGTTTACCTTAGCAACTGCTTTGAGACCTTGACTTCCTACAGGTAAATAACTATCTCTCTTGACCCATCTGAAAATCATAGCA
Organism: Mactra quadrangularis; assembly: GCA_025267735.1. Taxonomy (NCBI): domain Eukaryota; kingdom Metazoa; phylum Mollusca; class Bivalvia; order Venerida; family Mactridae; genus Mactra; species Mactra quadrangularis. The sequence goes on from CM046299.1 coordinate 21,105,141, forward strand.
AAGTATTATGAAATTGACCAAAACAGATTCTTAACATGTATATAAATTTTAAATATTGAAATAATTTTGTGGATTTTTTCTTCAAATTTACGAACAAAATTTATATCATACCTAAACCAAATCATACGTGTGGCAGGTTCGGGACAAATTTTTTACATGTATATAAATCTTAAATAATATAATTCCACAGATTTTCTTTTTTAAATACACTAACAAAATGTTTATTATACCTAAAGCAATCCATATGTGTAGCAGGTCTGGACTTATACTCTCCCTGAATATCTTTCTGAAAGCCAATTTCAAGTGACATATCAAGACCATGAAATGCAGCCCTCGCTTCAACAAAAGGCCTGAAATGAGCAGGACAAACTAATACAATGCCAGAAAAGGGTAAACAACCAAAATCCTTTAATGTCAACAATATCATACTTCTAATTCAAGGATGCACAATTACTGCAGTCAATGTAAGAAATGAGCTAAGAGCATGATGCAAACAAAAAAAATGTGTTTATATTTAGATGTAGTATCAATAATTTACTAAGGTAAACTCGATTTATTGGGATCTAACATTGTCTTTTAACAATTTAGTTAGATCAACAAGTAAATCTTGAAATTTTCCAATAAGCAAATAAAACCAAACAGTATATTCATTATTCAACTTACCAATCAAACATGTCACCGTTATAAGTAGCAAAGATATGTGGCTTAACATCTATTATATGATCAAAAAATTTCTGTAGAAGTGATAACTGTAAATAGAGGAAAGAAAATCATAGTTATAAACATGCAATGAAGACCTTTTGAGTGATAAGATCAACACAAATTCAAACTTTATAAAACTGTATTTTCATTGACTGTAAAAGCATGCCTTTTTCTTCAGAAGATACAAGTCACAGTTTTTTGTTTTATATTTTTACGGATAGTCACTTGTGCATTTCGAGTTTCAAAAGGGGGTAACTCTAAGAGTCCTTATAGCTGCCTTTGAAACGGTTTGTTACTGAAAATTGGTTGTCCATGACAGTCATTTCAACCACCGCTTTTGTTTAACAATATTCACTTTGCCGACTAACTTGTTAGAACAAAATTTCTGCAATATAAACTAAAACTAAGATTTAAACAACCACATATCTTGAAGCAAATATTACCTCATCAGGTTCATTGAAGATGATAAAAGGACCAGGAAACTCTGGTCTAGGGGTGTATTCAAAGTCCTCTATGTCCTGTGAGATAATTTCTCTATTTGTAATCAAGTAACCTTGACCGTCTATCATATAAGAGATCATCATAACTTGATCTATGGAGGAATCAGGGAACTTTAATGGTAACTTTGTTGTTTCTATATCAAATGCTAGAACCACTGGATCCTGAAACAGAACAATTCATACTATATAACTTCAAATAAAATAACACCCAACTTCCATCTATCATTTTTTGAATCTTTAACATTGAGTGACTAAAGTTTACAAAGTAAATGAAACTCAAGTAATGTTTGTTTTTACTTCAAGAAGTTTTGGGAGTGTTATAAATAAAGAACATGTCAACACAAAACCATCAGCAACTAATTTCAAAGAATTTAAAAAGTAGCATGTGCCATTTCTCACCTAGGAGTATCAGCAACTGAAGTCATGTTCTGCAGAATACTAAAAAAATAGTCTTTGCTTAAAATATTTAACAGCACATGCTTGATTTATTACATTTACAGTCATTAGTAAAATTATCAACTAGCACAATTATTTGGCAAGTCAGTTTTACAAGCCATCATCAGTATTTACTAGTCCTTAGCTCAGACTAGGGGGTTAAGACAAGGACTAAGTTCACCACAATGTCAACATAAGCGTTTGGAAATTTATACATTCAAGCAAGTAAATGAGCTAAAAATCATGAAAGATCTTACAGGTCTATGTACTAAATCCTCTCTTCTAATTATTTCTGGGGCCATATTACCTCTCCCTTTCACAGAATACCAATGTCCAACATTGTAACTTCTATCAATGGATACTCTAACATGATAGGGTACATCATGTTCTCTGAAACAAATAAGACAGAACATAGGCAAATTCAAATTATTTATAACCTCAAATGATTTCAACTGCTTTTATAATAGAAAGCCAGTTCTCAGGGGTCTTAAATAGCTGAAACTCAGGATTAGTCCTTAAAAATTCAATAATGACCATGATTTAAAACAATTAGTTAAAAGATTTGCATTCTGTACTAAGTAGGTTCAGCTGAATGTACAAGTTTGTGACCAACAACAGTCTAACTAAAACTATGAGTAGAAGCAGCATTTAATAGGTGAAAAAAGTTACCTAATATCTATCATGTTGTCCATTTGATCGACAATCTTCTTAGTCAATTTATCATCATCATCTTCGTAACTAAAAATACAAAACATATTAACTGAAGTATGCATGATATAGGAATGGAAGATCAGTGAAGAGTGAAAAAACAGAAGTGTATCAAAATTTGCAAATTGATACAATCTAAACTTATTCAAATTGCTAAGTTGATTCTAAACTGTCTTATCAGAGCAAAGTTCTTCCAGGTATGGGATAGAAATCCAAATCTGGAATTACCAGGAATGTATTAACTGCCGCAAAATTAAGTTAAACTATACCTCATATAAATTTCCTTAGATTTGTCTCGCTCCTTGTTTTTCCTCACAGCACTGTTTATTTCTCTTTTTACTTTAGTCAAATCCTCAACAGAAAGGAAAGATAGCTTCAGATATTGTCTTTTTAAACCAACAAGATGATTGGCCTGAAATTGAGACAAAATATTGAGTTGGATTTTATGGTTTCAACCATTACAAAGTTATTAACCTCCAAATGCTCTCACGGTAACAGTACTTCTTTACAATCAAATATCAAATTCAGAAAAATGAACCAAGTGTCAAATACATACTAAGGATTGATTCATTCATCCCTACAATTTCGATCTATTTGAATGAATGGCATTTTTATCAGAATTGGAGCTGCAATAAATTCACAACATATATTTCAACATAACTCACCAAGTCTAAATCTTCTTTGTTTATTGTTTCTACTGAAGCTATTTTGCCAGAGAACTTCTTAGTCAGGTATGAGGCAACCTCTCTTTCACAACCTTTCTTTGTCAGAACATAGAAGTATGGTCTGTATGGAAGAGTAGCCTAAAATAAAAAGTTATATTATAATTAATGTAGCAAAGCTATCATACAGCGTTAATACTATCTTATGTTTAAGAAAGTTTTTAACAATGTATTTGTGTTGACTAACAACTCAGAAGTTTATGGGGGTTATCCAAGCTAGGACCATAGATTTTTATTAGGTAACATTGATACAAAAATATAGCAATCTTAATAAGTACCAAAGCACATAGATGAATTGGAAAGCTATTACTTAACATTAAAAAAAACCAATGTGACCAGAACATTATTTTTTTAACGATCAGTGGATGCGATGACTCAATTTGTTATATTGATACAAATCCAAGTCACTAAGAGCAGCCTGTTTTCCATATAAACAGAAAATGTTTATACCTTAAAACGACTACCATCATCTTGAATGAAGTAGTAATCAACAGCACTGACCAGTCTTTTATCTTCGTCCATGATGTCTGCCTGAATAAATACAGAAATACAAGAATAAAATATATGTGGTAGTATTTTTTACTGTAGGTATACAACAGTATACGGGACGAGTAGAACGTTCAGACCTGAATCGATGTCTGTACACTAAAATTTTTGCTATGCGTTTTTGAAGCAATCCGTTAAGACCCTACGTAACAGAGAAATGTCCAAATGATAAAAAAGTTACGTAGGGTCTAATATTTAGGACTACTGCAACCTGTCCCCAAACCCTCTGATATTTTAGCAGGTTCATTTAAATGGCCAAGTGAAATACAGCCTTAACAAATTTGTTAACTGTGCATGGCAATGTCAAAGTCAAATGAGTTGTCATTTTCTTCACCTCACCCACCTCCAGGTTCAAAGCACAGACTATGCAACAATAAACACACCTTTAATAGCAGCCTGCACACACACACACATATTGACTCTAAATTGACTACATATATTGTTGCACGAATAAAATACAATAAGCCAGTTAACTTACTGGATGCATGTTGATAAGCCATCCAATCTTTTCAGTGGGTTCTTTGTGTCGGTCATATCCGAACTTCGTATCAATTTCATCATTAAGTTTAGCTCGTGTGACTCGCTTTTCAGAAGTCTCTTCTCGTCTAAAATAAAGATAAATGAAAAATCAATTGAATTCAGCAGCAAACACGACGTTGTCGAAAATCACACAACACAACTTAGTTCAACACTCACGGAGGGTGCGCGAAAATGTCTCTCACTGAAATGCGATAGATAAAACGAACTTACCCCGTAGGTTCCGACTGCGGCTGGTCTGCCTTATATTTTCCGCTGTTTTGGAGCACCATTCTTTATGCTTTATGCAGTTAAATCATGTAAAACGAGTGCAGCATATCGCTTTCCGCGCCTACTGTTCTCCATGCGTTTCCCGGTTAAATTCGTTTTGTGGCGCGAAATCCAATCGACCTTGACCGCGGAAAGATATTTTCCTATACCATACTGTTCAAACCGTTACAATCAATCGAGAGGACAATGAATCCATTACAAACCATGTTAATTAAATTAAAACATATTTGATATTTAGTTATCGACAGGATTTTAACATTAATATCAAATTAAACGATATTAATAAAATTACAGTATTAATATAGTTTCAATAATTGTCTGTAAATCTATACATGATTTTACATCTATGTTACATAGATTATGTAGGCATATCACATAACTTATTCGCCAGATATACTTAACAGCGGATGGTTCAATAAACCGGACTCTATAAAACACCTGTGTCAGGGGCGGATCCAGGATTTTTTTCTTGGGGGTCCGAACTTTTCTAGGGGGGGGGGGGGGGGGCGAACCTAGAACCACAACCACATTACACACATTTTGCAGAAAAATGCAACATATTGATAATAAAAACTACATAACCATTAAATCGGTTTACAGTCAACTCGTCAAACGTACGAATCGTCAAACTTAATTTAACGCACAACCATTAGACCAACTCGCCAAACTGATAATATAGAGTAAAAAAATGTATGAAAACTTAGGACAGTTATATCTACATTATATTTGATTTATTTAACACTATACTGTGATGGAAATGTTACTTTTATCAGACAAGTTACAATATTTTGATTTGAATTCGTTGTTTTAAAATAAATATCATTTTGTAAAAAATAAAGTTATTATACAACAATATTATGTTAATTTAGTACTATATTTTGACAGAATAATATTTATATTAATTATTTCATTTTATTATGTTAAAAATAAAATAACTGCAGTTATAAAGACTTTGATAGTAGATAAATGTAATATAATTAATTAATTAAATAATTCTTAAGTATTTTCAGGTTTAAACAGTATATTTGGATAGATTTTTAGTTTGTTAAATTATTGGTGTTTTATTAGTTTGAATTCCATATGACGATATGATACATATGCTAGCTGTACTCATCACCAAAGCTGATAGGTCACAATATAATACCATAGTATTTACAGTAAGTTACAACTGAGTTAAATGTTTGCTCAAATTCCAATTACTAAGAAACATTCTCGCTAAAATCCGTTTGTTAGTGAATCTGATGGAAGTGTAGCAGTGGTCGCTAATTGATTAATATCATAGTGATGGTTCGAATCCCACAAGATGGTATATATGGTACTATTCCATATGTAATAAAATATAACAGTATAATTTTACAATCAATTATTACTATCAATGGATAATCAGCATAATCGTGTTTAATATGCATGCAGGTCGGTGCCAGTGTAGATTTTTTAAAAATATTTACCGAAAAATGATATTTAAAAAATGTTATTTGAATATCGATATTTGTGTTTATATTTTTTCCCCGATTTACTCGTATTAAATTAGCATTTTGCATAAATTTAAATACAGCTATATTTGTTATTTTTACTTCGAGTACAGTATATCCACAAGAGCTTGACATTCTGTGTCTTCCTTAGAAGATGTCCGTTATCTGTATTTAAAATATGAGTACGATACAGAATGTCAAGTCCCAGTGGTCAGTGCATACTGACGAAATCTCTCATAACTTCATAACTTAATCTATGTCCACCTTATTAATCTGTCCTTATATACGTGTATAAACAGTCCGTGGTCATATAGCATATTTAACCTTCTTGTCATTGGCATAAATTTTCCTCATGTTTTGTCAAAGTAATTGTGCATTTTGTATAAGAACTGTTTTATTATAATAGTTTCACTTTCTATTTATAGAAAAGTCGTCATGTTAATAATACCAACGGTAAGGTTGTGGTTTTTTAACATACATAAACGATTCGCCCCACGTCACATTCGCAGCTGGACGATTCGCACTTCATTTACGGGCCCATATATAAGACCGACTTGAGTGGTATTTTATATAGTTAGTTTAAATATATGCCACCATGTACACATATAATGAATATTTTCAAACATCATAATTAAGGGGTACTAAGTTACATATATCAACTATATATATAAAATTAACAATGGGTGAAAAGATATTAACAAAAAAAAAATACAAAAAATATACATAAGTGGGGCATATATCGTAGGGTACCCTACACCCATACGTCATTTAAAACATGATAAAATTGCCAGGTTTATGTATGCCCCGCCGAAATATAGAGCCAAGACCCATAAATGTAGTAATGTAAAAATAAATTTGATAACAAGCTGAGGATCAATATTGATTTTAAGACTCTATTAAACTCTAACTGGTTTGTAAATGACGTTAAAATTAGAGGAACGCCACTCTAGGTGACATCAAAATTGCCAATTAAGCTTTGGTTTAATTAAACTTATGATCTGTTTCTCCTTAAGTCTTCTTTCTGATACGACATCTGTGTTCATCTTTTAAAAAATTAAATACCGGGAATACTTTGTATTTAGGGTTCTGCATTGGAACATCTGTCAATACCCTTCTAACGTGTAAAATTCTTACTGTTGGATCTCGAATATGCTGTCAAGAAATTTTAGATTGGCAGTATTTTACAAATAACGATTATTCAATATTAAATATATTTAGAAAAGCATGTACACTTGATATACATGGCGAAACACTTACTAAATAAATAGAGAAAAATGTACATGATTTATTATGTATGTAAACAGGTATTAAACAGGATATAGTAGAGTAAGAAAAGCAATGTATATATATGTAGACATTGCGGATTTGCCCAACTAGGGATTCTATAAAATTCCTGGCCCAACCAAACCCGAGAGCCAACCAGTTTTCCCAAACTTGATCTGTATTCTAAATACATTTACTGATTTTTGCTTCCCAGACAGTACCTATAAAGGACATTCGAACCGCAACAGTTACACTGCCGGTAATCACGTGATTTTGTTATGATCAGCTGTACTATTAAATGGCGGCCAGACTCGTCACCTCAGGTAGGTTTTTTACATTTTTGGAATAGAATACCGCGAGATCTTGTTATTTCATTACGCCCAAAGTACCCCCCATTACAAGCGGTTTATGACAGTACCAAAATGTTTTTCCTACGTCCATAAATAAAAAAGTTATTGAGCGAATTATTTTGAAATCTTACGTTCTTGTTGTGATCGGCTGTACTATATATATCTGTTTTTGTCTTCATGTACTAAATGAAGCCACTTGCCTCAAGAATTTACCCACCAGGAAACGAAAAACATTATCCTGTGATACTTTTGTCATCTTTTCTGTCAAAGGTCAGGGTGTAAATGTGAATTTTGACGGAAAATAAAAAATGATAAGCTGTACTATTTGAACTTCAATGATAAGCTGTACTATCAGATTCCTGAACCAACCGACAATGATGTTGAACGTATCTAACAACGTAAAAAGTCAAATTATTGGTTATAATTTTCCATTTTTTTGGTATGGATAGATGAAAGTAAATCATAGTTTAAAGTTCGGTTAAATGTCACCGTCAAATTACGTCATTTTATGAATATGAACTTATAAAAACGTATTTAACGACTTTACTTTCTGAAATACGCTCATAGATAATCATTATCTGATGACTTAAGTTTTGAAGCAGAAGACGTTGTAATATAGTTACAAATTTACTGATTTGAGTTTTAGTGTGGATAAAGCTCGATGAGTTTAAACGAAAATTCGCCAGACTAATGTGATTTAGGGTCAATGTATTTACAGAAATACAATTGTGCTTCCAAAATACACTTTCTGAAGAGGTACATAGACCCTTCAACAAGTGGAATTTGTTTTGTACAATGTATTTTTTGCAAACAGTATTGTCGGTCACACATTTATTTACTATTTATATTCACATCGAATAATTACGTTCATAACGTCGGTACATGCAATTATTTTAAGAATATATTGGCGTCTTAAGGGGGCAATAAGTACTTCCGAATTTGGCTGTTTAAATTTTTTTTTATTATACCAGTGTCTTCTAAGACGCACTGGGTTAAGCACACTGTTCCGCCTTTTGGCTACACTAGCACTTTATGTCCGTTTGAAAAGATTTGTGTATAACATGTTATTGCAGATGTTGTTTTCCATTATATACTTTTTTGTTTCTTTACCAGGAACCTCGAGTTTGACTCTATCGAACGTGTCCGTCGGATGGGAAGGAAAAGATGGAGACTATTGCGAGATCTAAAACAGCACTTCAAAAAAGATCTTCGACCGTCCGTTGAGAAAAATCCTGAGCGAAAGAAGCCAAAATGCTCTCGTTCAATAAAATGTGGGGTAACATGAACACTAAAAGATGTATTGTTTTAAGATTGAATTCCTTGACACCACATCACTTGAAACTTTTTAACTTGATATGTGGATACTCAGATAAATAGAACGGAACTGAAACAAACACATACCGTGACATATACGATTTCATAATGTCTGAAATAAGTTCATCTGAGTAAACATTGTGGACATCAGTGACAGTGTTGTACTTACATGCAAGATGTCAATTCTTTCTACTGAATTGTTTCCTGTACATGTAGATCTATATAGCAGGTATCAGAAACAATTGATAAGAAACTTGTTTAGCTTCAGATAAATAGATAAACAGATAAATTTGAAGTTCTGATCGTAAAGGGACGTCATTGAAAATATGTTTAGAATTGGATATCAAAATCATTGTTTTGTATAGATTTCAATTAGTTTTCCAATTATGTGTAAATTATGTGTATATTCTTTTTGCTACATTTTCTCTCGAGATAACCAATGGAGACGAAAATTATGTAGTCATTATTGATTTAATGTAATGTTTTTGGATGTGTTTGTGCATGTACGAATAAATTGATGAAACATTTTTATACGCCCGTTTTGAAAAAACGGTCGTATTATGTTATGCTGTTGTCCGTCTGTCCGTCTGTCCGTCTGTCCGTCTGTCCGTCCGTGGACAATTGCTTGTCCGGATGATAACTCAAGAAAGGATGAACCTAGGTTCCTCAAATTTTATGTGTTGATAGCCCTTGGGTGGAGGAGGTTCCCTATTGATTTTGAGACCCCAGGGTTAAAGGTCAAGGTCACTGGGACTTAAAATAGGTAAAACTTGTCCGGACAATATCTGAACCACCAATGTACCTAAAATCACCAAATTTAATGTAAGAGTAGCCCATGTGTCAAAGATGTTCCCTATTGGTTTTGGGGCCCCTGCGTCAAAGGTCAAGGTCACAGTGGCATCATATGGGAAAAAAACTTGTCCTGACAATAACTTAACAACCAATCTACCTAGGATCACCAAATTTTATGTGAGAGAAGCCCATGTGTCAAGAATGTTCCCAATCGGTTTTGGGGCCCCTGGGTCAAAGGTCAAGGTCACAGGGACATCAAATTGAAAAACCTTGTCCGGACCATAACTCAACAACGCCTGTACCTAGGTTCACCAAATTTTATGTAAGAGTAGCCCATGTGTCAAAGATGCGCCCTAAAGGTTTATGGGGCCCCAGGTTCAAAGGTCAAGGTCACAGGGGCATTATATGGAAAAACTTTGTCCGGACAATAAATGAAACACCAATGTACCTAGGTTCACCAAATTTCATGTGAGAGTAGCCCATGTGTCAAGGATATGCACTATTGATTTTGGGGCCCCTGGGTCAAAGGTCAAGGTCACAGTGGCATCAAATTGAAAAACATTGTCCGGGTAATAACTCTCTAATGACTGTACCTAGGTTCACCAAATTTCATGTGAGAGTAGCCCATGTGTCAAGGATGTACCTTATCAGGTTTGGGAAAACAGGGTTAAGTTTAAATCTTAAACCAGAAGATATCAAATTACCAAGCTGTGACTTCAAATGTTCTATCAATATGTTTATAAAGTCAAAACGGCAAACAATGAAACACTTGTCCAGACAATAACTGAACCACCAATGTACCTTGGTTCTCCAAATTTTATGTGAGGGTAGCCCTTGGGTAAAGGTTATGCCCTATTGGTTTTGGGGCTCCTGGGTCAAAGGTCAAGGTCACAGGGGCATCATATTGAAAATCCTTGTTTGGGCAATAACTCATCAACTACTGTACCTAGATTCACAAAATTTTATGTGAAGATAGCCCTTTTGTCAAGGATGTTTCCAAGAGGTTTTTGGGCCCCAGACCCAAAGGTCAAGGTCACGGAGGCATCATATGGAAAAACCTTGTCCAGACAATAACTGAACAACCAATGTACCTAGGTTCACTAAATTTTATATGAAAGTAGCCCATGTGTCAAGGTTATGCCCTATTGGTTTTGGGGCGCCTTTGTCAAAGGTCAAGGTCACAGGGGCATCACATTGAAAAACATTGTCTGGGTAATTACTCAACAATGACTGTACCTAAGTTCACCTAATTTCATGTGACAGTAGACCATGTGTCAAGGATGTGCCTTATCAGTTTTGGGGAAACAGGGTCAAGTATAAACCTTCAACCAGAAGATATCAAATTACCAAGCAGTGACTTCATATGTTCTATCAATATGTTTATAAAGTCAAAATGGCAAACAATGAAACTTTTGTCCAGGCAATAACTGAACCACCAATTTACCTAGGTTCATTAAAGTCTATGTGAGGGTAGCCCTTATGTCAAGGATATGCCCTTTTGGTTTTGGGGTTCCTGGGTCAAAGGTCAAGGTCACAGAGGCATCATATTGAAAAACCTTGTTTGGACAATAACTCAACAAGGACTGTACCTAGGTTCATAAAATTTTATGTGAATGTAGCCCTTGTGTTAAGGATGTTCCCAATAGGTTTTGGGGCCCCAGACCCAAAGGTCAAGGTCACAGAGGCATCATATGGAAAAACCTTGTCCAGACAATAACTGAACAACCAATGTACCTAGGTTCACTAAATTTTTTTAGGAGAGTAGCCCATGTGTCATGGTTATGTCCTATTGGTTTTAGGGCCCCTGGGTCAAAGGTCAAGGTCACAGGGGCATCATATTGAAAAACATTGTATGTGTAGTAAATCAACAATGACTGCACTTAAGTTCACCAAATTTCATGTGAGAGTAGCCCATGTGTCAAGGATGTTCCCTATTGATTTTGGGGCCCCTGGGTCAAGTTTAAACCATCATCCAGAAGATATCAAATTACCAAGCAGAGACTTCAAATGTTCAATCAATATGTTAACAAAGTCAAAATGGCAGACCATGGAAATAATGCTATATTTAATAAGTAAAATGAATTTAGTTCACCAAATTTTATGTGAGGGTAGCCCATGTGTTAAGGATGTTCCCAATTGGTTTTGGGTCAAAACTGGGTCAAAGATCTAGGTCACAGGGGCATCATATGGACAATCCTTGTTCGGACAATAACTAAACAATGATTGTACCTAGGTTAACCAAATTTTATGTGGATCAGCCCATTTGTCAAGATGTAATGTGTTGATAGCTCTTTGGTATTTGATGTTCTCTTTTGATTTGGAAACCCCAGGGACAAAAGTCAAGGTCACAGGGACTTAATTCATATTGAAACATTTTCCGGACAGTAACTCAATAATAATTGTACCTACATTGTAGGATTTTAAATCTTATTTAAGGGTAGCCTTAATGTCTAGCATATGCCCCTTTGGTTTTAGGTCCCTGTGTTAAAGGTTAAAGTCAAAAGAAAAATCATGATGAAAAACCTTGTCCAACAACCAACTTTACCTAAGATCACCAAATTTTATGTATCAATACTCTTTGGGTCAAGGGCGAGAACTTTTGGTTCTGAGGCCCCAGGGTCAAAGTCACTGGAAGTTTGTATGGGAAAACTTTGTGTCGGTGATAAATCAACCATGGCTGTACCTAGGTTCTCAAAATCTTTGCTTTGGATAGCCCTCCTGTTAAGAATGGGACCTATTCTGAGATCCTGGGGTCATTGGTCAAGGTCACAGGGACTTTATATGAGATAGAACACAGCATGGACTGCACACGGGCGTATAATGCCCCGCCCAGCGGAGCTCTTGTTCCAGAAATTTGTATGTCTTGATAGATTATAATATGCGTATATATATACACTGAACAAAAGTTCTAACCGATCACTTTTCAAATTTTGATCATTTTATAACGGGCCAATGGATCCTTATAAAATTTTGCCGAGGGAATGTTTGTGTCATTTTCTACCGATTTGTAGGGGGAAATAGTTTGATACGGTCTGATGCACTCAATCGGCACAAAGGGTGTGATTTACACACGAAATGTTCGTATAGAGAGTGGTGATTATTAATTAACACTTTGCGTGAATCCTTGTTAACTTTATAAATGAAAAAAAAAACATAAAAGATTGCACGAATGTCGATCATGTCGGCGAGTTGTAACCTTTGTTCTTGGTATTCGGCGACCGATAGGAACGACTCCGGTCCATTGCTACATCGTCCAAAGTAGCGATCGTCGAAAAGACCCGATTAAAGTGTCATGCAACTTTAAATAGGAATGAAAACATTGAAAATAATAAAATTGTAGCATTTTTCTATTATAACATTACTTTCTCGATATTTCCATAAAGATGTTCCCATGAACAGCTACTAATCTGTTTGATAAGAGGCTCCAGCATTCAACATTCCATTGGCTACGCCACGAACCTGCATCTACATTTGTGCAATAATTGATGGTTTTTTTCACTTATAAAATTATCAAGGATTCATTCAAAGTGAAAATTAATAATTACCACTATCTACACGAACATTTCGTGCCAAAATGTGTAAATCACACCCTGTGTCCCGATCTAGTGCATCGGACCGTATCAATTTTTTTTGCCACAAATCGGTAGAAAGTGGCACAAAAATCACCTCTGCAAAATTTAATAAGGATCCATTGGGACGTTATTAAATAATCAAAATTTGAAAAGTGACCGGTTAGAACTTTTGTTCAGTGTACATTTTGTACATATCAAACACATACATTAAACACATTCGTAAATAGTCACTTAGTTTTAAGCTACTGTTTGCCTAATTGATTTATTTAAATAAAGGCCAATTTTCAAAAGCTTATTACATTGCTTTAGACTCATCTCAAGTTTCTTTTCATTTTTATAAAACAATAAGCCAAACATTATTTTAAAACTAAATGATCGATTATGATTTTGTTTATTGTATGTAATAAAAGGAGCCAAGAATATACTTACCAAGATAATCTTGTTTAAAAAAACCATTAACAACTATTCTTTCTAATCGAACCAATCATTGTCAGGGTGTACATTGAACGCCATTTATCGGTGCAGTTTAAATGAAACTAGATGTTACCTTTCAGTTTCACATGCCTTGCAATGCAAGATGAGAGTTCAATTAATGGCAGTAAACCTCTTTTTTGAACCATTGTGTATGTGAACAACGAATCACTGTGGGTATGTGAATATTTCTGCGCTACTTTTTTGTAATTATCAAGTATCAGAAAGTTGGACAAGTACACTATAATTGCATGTCACTTATCATGTTAATGATATTCATTTTGTTAAGTTAGTGACACAATATCATTTCAGAAATGAGTTAAACAACATAAATATGTTTCAAAAATAGTGTAATCATGTAAAACTTACCACAGAATCAATGCCATTATACCATAATTTAATTTTAAAAAAGCAACAATATCACAAAAACTTACAAATCATTAAAATCTACAATCATTAATATGGATACTCTTGAGTATCTCAACTTTGTATCCAGATAAACACGATATATTGAGCATTCTGTAATTCTCGTCTTATTTATGTTTTGACTGCAATGTCTACATTCAACAGAAAATTGGTAAATGCAACTTCATAATACGTCTTCTTACTCTTATATGAAAATGAGTGTTATATGAAGTCAAATAACAATACGTGTCTTGAAAGCGTAACAACAAGTAATAAAGTACAATTTAACTGCATTAATTCAATCTTTGTTTGATAAGGCTTTGTAGTCAAAACGTTAATACAGGACGAAAATATAGAGTATTGATTTTATTTATTGTAAAAATAAACATGTTGCTTTTTGCATTTCAAATACACATCATCGACAAAACAATTAAGCCTCAATTGGAGGTAAACACAATGCCAATGAACACAGTGTGGCATTATGCTAAACTGTTGATCAGAAATAACTTGACAAATCGAATGTGAGAAAACTATTTTTGGAGCATTTGCAAAAAAAATTGCACACGTTTCTGGACATAAGAAATAACCATATCAGGTAACTTGCGAAGTAAATTGTTCAAGTTACAGCATAGTTAGAGCTATTATGTTAATGCGCTTTGAATGATTTCACAATTTGCATTATAATGTATCACCGAAGACGTGAATCAGACTATATAACCAATCAAATGGAGTAAAAAGAGAATTACAATTTTTACTAAGACTAGCTGATCTGAGCCGGACAAATAATGAAGGTGTTACAGTGGTCACTAACAAATGATGATGACGGACAATCGATAAACGTATTGTGAACAAAAGTTCTCAGGTGATCAATAAGAAAAGACAAAAAGAAACTAGATTACTAGACCATTTCTTGCCCACGTGTACTGCTTTCTGATGCTCAACCAAATGTACTCTTCTAGTAAACAGTTGTTTACACGTTTCACACGTGTATTATTCCCATGTATTTCTTTCGTATCGTCGGCAAGGCTAGCTTTAATCGCAGACTTTTCTCCACAGTTGTCGCACACATACTGTTTTTCATCACCATGCTTATTGCCACTACAACGATAAATAATAGAAAAAAAACAACTTTTATATATTTAATAGCGTATTAAAATTGTTTTCAAGTGAAAGAAAACTGGTGTTTAAGATGAGAAACATTATGTACTCGAGTTTTTGTCATAAAGTCCACCTTAGGAAACAGTTCCCGGTACAGACCAGTTTCAGAATGATGTCTAATGAAACCGCTATCGTATTGAAAAATAACTAGTTGGCTGAAACGACTCGTGTTAATGCACCCAGTACAAGACTCTTTATTTGAAACATTTTTATAAGTTGGTCGATATCAATAGTTTTATTCGTATAGAACGGTTTAAAAAGACTGAAAGTTCTTCTTCCTCAATTCAGAATTTGCATGTTAGGCGGGGAAACTGCATTTATCAATAATTGTTCTACAATTGAGACATAAACATGTCTTGAAACAATTGCAACATTCATAATTCGTGACTTTTTAAATTATTTAACATTAAAATGTGCATTCCATTATCTCTTCATGCTTAGGAATAATATGAATGTTTGGTTAACATTGATTAAACGATTCCAAGACAAAATAACTATGTAACAGTGTGTTTAAAAAACGAAAATGTAACATAAAACTGGTCTATCGTTTTAATGGAATTCTCGATATCAATTAAATTGAAATGCAACATCTCATTATTTACCACACGAATAATTACAAATAATTAGACATTTACCGATGCCTACTGCACAAAAGAAAATGAAAAAACATCCTCAGCAATTATACGGAGCCTTTCCAATGTGTCCTCTCTCGTGGATACTTAGACTTCCTTGTGGTTTGAAAGAACTTTCCGCAGTATCTAAAAACTTTACCAGTATCCATAATTCTGGAACGAATAAAACGTATTACAATGACCAATAAGATGAATATATCAATACACAAAACAGGAAGCGAGAAACAAATCACAACTTGTCTCACTCAATGACACTAAATAGATATTTAGACAGAGACATGCAATGTTACTCGAGAATATACACAACGTCTTCTGCATAAAAACTTAAGTCATCAGATAATGATTATCTATGATCGTATTTCAGTAAGTAAAGTCGTTAAATATATTTTTATAAGTTCATAAAATGACGTAATTTGACGGTGACATTTAACCAAACTTTACATTATAGTTTACTTTCATTTATCCTTACCAAAAAATTGAAATTTACAACCGAGGAATTCAACTTTTTACGTTGTTAGATACGTTCAACATCATTGTCGGTTGGTTCAGGAATCTGATAGTACAGCTTATCATTGAAATTCAAATAGTACAGCTTATCATTTTTTGTTTTCCGTCAAAATTCACATTTACACCCTGACCTTTGACAGAAAAGATGACACAAGTATCATAGAATAATGTTTTGAGTTTCCTGGTGGGTAAATTCTTGTGGCAAATGGCTTCATTACGTACAAAAAGGCAAAAACAGATATATATAGTACAGCCGATCACAACAAGTACGTAAGATTTCAAAATAATTCGCTCAATAACTTTTTTATTTATGGACGTAGGAAAAACATTTTTGTATTGTCATAAATCGCTTGCAATGGAGGGTACTCTGCGCGTAATGAAATAAAAAGATTCCGTGGTTTTCTAATTAAAAAGTGTGAAAAACCTACCTGAGGTGACGAGTCTGGCCGCCATTTAATAGTACAGCTGATCATAACAAAATCACGTGATTACCGGCAGTGAGTTACTTCCCTTTGATTGAAAAAGAACAACCATGGCGTAATCGGTGTAAGATGCTCGCGTTAAGGAATGTCATATGAGATCGTTCGTCCATACCGAACCGGAAGCAGGCCAGTGAAATGTTTATTTGGCACGAAAAAATCTCAATTGATTTGCAGGCCATGGATTTCATCTGACCGTCATTGATCGATATTTTGTTCGATACGGAAACGTTCGATCCGATATATCTAAAACCTACAATACCGGTATACGATATATATCGTATACCGGTGTAGAGCCCTAGAAAAAAATGATATTTAAGTTGAAATCTGTGAATGAGTACCTTTAATGTGCAAGGATGTATTTTCATTTATTAAGGATAGCACAAAATGGTAATGTGGATTACCTTGTTTTTATTATGAATACATGTCCAACTCTAAGCAAGGCACACAAGATCTAATTCCTTAAACATGGGACATTTAAAAAAACAATAATCAATTGAATACATGGGGCTAAAAGAGACCAAGTTAGCATAATCACAGACATAAATGACTTTAAAATATCACCGAGTTGAATTAGAAATTGGTAAAGTTATCTTTTTACTAATTTGTTAAACGTGACATTATTAGTGGAATGTTTTTTTCATATTGTCACTGATTCTTTTTTTGTTAGGTTTAACGCTGTAGCAACACATTGTATAGATCGCATAACGACGCCCAGCGCACCTGACCTAGCTTTTCTGGACCCTTATCTATAACCAGTACTCACCTACCCTTCCACAAGGCCGGAAAATTCTCCATATACCTTATTAATGGAGGAAATTTGACATTATTGTCAATTTTTCATGGAAGGGTATAACCTCTCCGGATGGGATTCGAACCCCTACCTCTAGAACTCAGAACACTAAATTTGAAATTGCTACAAACATCCGATTGAGTTAACTGTACCGTGCATGATCTCATGAGATTACACAACAGATGACTAACGTTAAAGGTACTAGTTCAAAGATTTGGTTTAGATTATTTATTGTCTTCATTGTGTCAAAAAATAATACTTAATATTTTAATACAAACTGACCCAAGAAATATACAATAAAAATTACAACAATGCACCAAAATTGTCTATACCGTGACATACGGGGTAGATTTTTACTACTTGAGACACCATCATTTGTATTTGTATGTCAATTTGCACTAAAATTGTCGTTATGAAATCACTAATTTCCTGCTTCAAAAATGTCTCTAAACAATTGTAAAAGTTTCAGAAAAGTTGATGTTTAAGTTAAAATTTGTGAATGAGTACCTTTAATAAATGCTGATAAAATTGATTCAAACATGTACGATGATAAATCTAACCAATTTAAACAAGATTTTTATCAGTTTTAATCAGTGTCATTTATTAATTTTAACAATTCATATCTCATGTGAATATGGTACAAATTTATTTGTCAACATGTACACACATATTTAGCCCTATCCATTTCACCATAGTCTAGTTAAAAAAAATTACCCATGTTGTATGTTCTAATTAAAAAAGCTGTTATAGCATGTAATAATTAAGAATTAAGAATGCGATGATTTCTGGGATTGAGTAACTATGACAACGACACTTCGTTTTTTCAATATTGTTAATTTTTTTACAACACTTTGGTGGATGAAATAAAGAAGAATGGACAAGATCACTGCTTTGAAAATATTGGGCTTAGTTGTTGGATGCCTAGCCAAGTTTGTTACTGGTTCCCTGTTTGTATTTAATGTCTACCAAGATGCCATCAAAGACACTTATAACTATACACAGAAAGAAGGTAAGTTTATGCTTTATTTCATTATGTTGTTCAATTTCATTATACTTTCGGCGATTTCACCGAAAGGCTTAAGTTGTACCACAAATCGAAAACTATCGACATAAATGCCTGCTCAGTTTAACTTGCGGAGTGATACATGTGTCTCTGATTTACTGCGCAGTCAATTTCTAGGCGATTAAAGTAGTTTCGTCATCTGACTCAGTGACAGGTATTGTACCATAATTATCGTATTTAACTACACTAATGAACCCACAGAATTTGTATGCAAAGTGTTCAGGGGAAAACTATACATCAAGATTTTTATGAAACACTTCGCCTGCACTTTTGCCCTGCTCGATTCGTACTTGAATCTAATGTGTAAGGAGTAATCATTAGTATGGATTTGTTAGGTTTCAATGTGCACGAACGTCTTTCTGTATTTCAATACTTTGATTTAACAGTCAGTGACGCACACAGTCACCGCACTAGCTTAGATACATGTACTCGACATTTGTTCGATAAACCTTTTTATAGATAGGGTGTACAGAAGTACTCTAGTAAGTATTTAAATCCATGGGGTTAATGTATGCCTTACTGACAATTAACAATATCATCTTTAAATACTTTGAGTATTAATCGTCATGTTCCATGGAGCTCCAACGCAATTCTAAAGTTGTAGAATTATTTGGAATGGGGCTCGATTCTATCATAAATTAATGGAACTCGTTGGAATTGGACTCAAATCCATTATGAGCCTCATTGTTGATAATTAAGCATCACAATCTTTCATCTAGACCATGCCAAATTGTTTTTGACACGGATTGTGTAAGCAATTCAGGTCTTAGTAAGCGACATATTTTGAAACGCATCAAAAAATGTCGCGGACGTAGATATTCGACGGCCATGCGCAGTTAGATAAGCAAAGCGGTATGTTGTTAGGTTGAATTAATACCAACGCGTTAATAAATAGTCCCTTTGATAACAATATCTGACAGTATTAACTCACAATACATAAAACATCCTTGTTAATTCTGTTCAAATAGTTTCAATAAGGAACCGACATTCTTCCGCTTAAATATATAGCTTCGCTGATCTTTCGTAATGCAGTTTCTACATGTATTTGAATAAATTTTGCCCTGTTTAATCCATGTCCGGACAGCGCCATCGGCGCTTTAATTTTGTTCAGCATTCAGTCGAAATGTTCAAACTACATAGAACATACCAGGCAGGAGAAACAAACATCGTGATATAACACTCACGATTTTGTAATTAATAAAGGAAGACTGTTTGTTGCGGTCACATGTGTCAGAAACACAACATAATATACTTATGTGATTTCTATTTTAGTTAGGCAAGATATGACCTTCAGAAGGTGGTGTGCCGTTCAGCACGATCTCGTTGAAGTCAGTCGTACATACTTAACATTATGTTATTGTCACGTGTATTTATGATGTAAATTAAAACAAAAACAAAAATATGCTGTGTTGATATGTTATTGAGACTCGGGACGTCAAAAACGTCGAAATTTTGACGTTACGCTTTATAGCTCCAACTTACGACGTCGGGTCTGTACACTATTTTTGTCAACATTGGATTTAATGTTTTTGCCCACACGGATAGCTCAGTCCTAGTTTGCAAATCTACTGATCAAGGAGTTTTGGGTTCGGTTCCCAGGCCTTATAGGAGTTTTGTCATGGAATAATATCATTGTGACATCCTCCCTTCTACCACCCATTTTTAATCATGTAAGACATTTGTCAGTCACTGATGGAAGTATACGCCTAGTATCTGGTTAACAGCTCAACCCAGAGATATAGCCTTCACAGGAATGACGAGTAGGTTAGCTAGCCACCGTGATATGATCAGGCTATAGTTCTATCCGATGTGTTGTTACGGCGTCAAACCTAGTCAAAATTGTTTTAACCGGTCATGTCCAGTGATTGTTATGCTCGTAGTGATCTCAGACTCATATAAAGTAATATGGTACGGTGAAACTGATTCGTAGATTGGACGGATAATATTAACTTATTATATTTATGAAAGTCTAAGCAAGGCCCCTTGATCATTATGTATATTTTAAAGTATACATAGACTTGATTTTAACGACATAGTGTTCACCACAAGCCAACATTTATTGGTATGCTCAAATATTCGTGTGCCCTCCCTGAGGCGACCAGCACGGTTTCGAGACTAAAGCACTAAATATACATACGCTTTTATAGTGATTTGCCACGGAATCGTTGCGATCGCCTAGGATAATCCCTCCCTTATTCTGCTGTTAGCATTCTCGTTCCCAAAGCCTTGTAAGATTCTCGATACTATTAGATCGAGAATCTTGATAACCTCGGCGTACGAGAATGGCTGTTAGAAACTAAAATAAAATCATTGTGTTACTGGTATAGAATTACGTGCATGCAAACAATGAAAGAAAATATACCACGGCTATTTTCCAAGAGCTTTTAATCACGATATAATATTGTCAGACTCTTACATTAGTCCATGCCAAATTGGAAATTTGTTAAGCGTCAACTCAAGTTTGACAAACCTAGGTACCTATTCACAAAAACACACAAACCGAAAACGAAAACATTTGTCCATTCTAGCTAGTATTTACACAAATAAGTACTTGGTAGTACATGAATGTTTATGACATTAATGTGAGATTAAAGTAATTCTATAAAAAAAGTATATACAACATACACATGTACATTTTCATTAATCAAATTCACAGAAACAAGGAACTATCAGTATTTCCTGAGAAAAATCAGTTATCGAATTCCGGAACAACATAATTATTAAGAAAATATCACCAATATTTTTTTTTGGATTGAGGATTCTAAAGCCTACGCACACGCGGACGCTTAACAAAATTCCAGTATGCCATGGCCTTATTGCATGGTCTCGTATAATGTCCGCTCGCGAGTAGCAAACATGATACTACTCCTTCGGCCTTCTATAAATACTTTATTTATTCATGTTTCCTGAACACTCCTAGGAATCGGATGATTTATCGGACTAAAACATCGGCATTGTCAAGATCTGATGTTGTAATATGGTCTATGATATAAATATAGTCTAGATATTGCGACGAGACGGACACGCAATGAAGTTAAATTGCATGAACATTAAGAATGAACTATTTTTTTCAAGATAAATTAAAACATAGTGCGGTAAAGTCACCGCTTTGTTATACAAGAGGGCCATGATGGCCCTAAATCGCCCACCTGACCAAGTTTGACATGGATTTGAACAATCTCATTAAAGGTCCAATGGACAAATCTACATAGCAAATACCTAAGTTGTAGGTCTTGCAATAGCAGACAATATGTGTAAAGGTTTTTCTAAATAAGCCATGTAAACTCAAATGAGCTGTGGAACGGGTCAATTTTTCTCCATGACCACATTTTGCGAAAAATCCTAGTTTTTGACCCCAGGTTCGAACTCATCCGAGCAGTTACCTAGACAAACATCCTGACCAAGTTTGATAACAATTAAGTACAGAATGTGACCACTAGAGTGTTCACATGGTTTTTCCATATTTGGACTGTGTGACCTAGTTTTTGACCCCAGGTGACCAAATTTCAAACTCATCTGAGCAATTACCTAGACAAACATTCTGACCAAGTTTGATGTCAATTGAGTACAGAATGTGACCACTAGAGTGTTCACAAAATGTTTCCATATTTGGGCTGTGTGACCTAGTTTTTGACCCCAGGTGACCCAAATTCGAACTCATCCGTGCAATTACCTAGACCAACATCCTGACTAAGTTTGATGACAATTGAGTGTGACCACTAGAGTTTTCACAAAGTGTTTCCATATTTGGGCTTTGTGACCTAGTTTTTGACCCCAGGTGACCCAATTTCGAACTCATCCGTGCAATTACCTAGACCAACATCCTGACCAAGTTTGATGACAATTGAGTTAAAACTGCGACCACTAGATTGTCCACAAACAAACGTGGACGGACGGACGACAAACGACGGACAAAAGGCGATCACAATAGCCCACTCTGTCACTTTGTGACAGGAGAGCTAAAATCCAAGCGGTTTCCGCCGTCGTTCATGAAACTCCATTTTTTTGAAATCATTTAGAACGCATACGTAAAAATATTAATGATGTAGTCCAAAATACACACATGAACACAGTTTGTTTTGACCAAAAGCTGTTAAAATTAACAACCAATGTGAGTTTTATGGTCCAAATGGAACAAAATATCTGAGACCTCCTATAAAAAACTGTCGATATATTATTATGTTGAACAAGAAACATTGTAAAGAGTAATGAAAAAAAATGTAATGGCATATCATAGTCTAAGTTTCATGCTTACGCATGTTCACCGAATTTACAGCTATCAACCCTGGCCATCGGGTCACTGGTATCTATCTATCAATCTTCCTGTGGAGTCTTTTTACTCCGCTTATTAGTGCAGCATACAAATTTGTGCAACGGATTTATAGGCCTACCTACCTCGCAGGTACCGATTTACATCTGGGTGGAGTGAAGCAATCGCAGATAAATTTCTTACTTAAGGAAATTAGAAGTGCCCCTAGTGGGATTCGAACCCAGGACCTCTCTATACCTAAGCACGCGTCCTACCACTGGACTACTACTCCCAGTGAGTATTGTAAATTCCATGGTAAATAGAATACATGTATTCAGGGCTCGAATTTCAGATCGAATACTCGCAAAATGCGAAAATTGCGAGTAACTTTTATTTTAACTTGCGAAGTTGAAATCGCTGCAAAAATATTTCTGCCCAAACTAATGATACGAGACTCTATCAAAATTGAAATAGTCAGATAGATCAATAGCATTGATGAAAGATTCACAGTACAAACATGTTCCATATTCTTTGTCTATCCCTTAATAACGCCATTGTTCTATCTATAGTTAAATATAGTACATGTACTATATTGTTTTATATTGCATATATAAATAGTAACTATTTATGCAATCATAGTAAAAGTTGGAGCAAAACATGCGCACGATTTTCTACATTTCTGCGAGTTGAAATTAAAATTAGCTTACAAAAACTTGCAAGTCCATTTTTTGGTTAAATTTGAGCCCATATGTTGTATTCCATATGTTTTATGTTCAGTTAACAAACCTCTGTTCTGTGTCTCTCAAGTACTGTTTGTTTCATTTTCAGTTGAATTGTTATCATCAATGTTAAATCTTGGACTTGGTGTGGGATTTCTACCTGGGATGTTTTTTGACAAATTTGGACCACAATGGACGTCAGCATTAGGGTTCCTGATATCAGTGTCAGCGTACCTACTTGTATGGAGTTCTACAAAGTCTGTACAATTCTATGCTAATAAAGCATGGTTAATGGCTATATACTTTCTACTGTGTGGTAAGTATGAATACATGTATACACGTTTTTCATACAGGGGCGTCCGACAAGGTCCCGTTCAAAGGCGACCCACATGGTTCCGAGGCAAAACATTATAAACATAGCTTTTTTTTCACTCAAACACCGCCACCGTGCCGGTCGCCTATGAACTAGTAATTGCACTAAACGTAAATTGGCTTTTCTGAAATGCTCTGAAATCTGTACAATATTTTTCGTTCCCAGTATGCATACAGAGTGCTGTAAATCAGTTAAATGCCCAGTAGCATTCGGAACACCTCGAGGAACTTCTATATTCGCGTAGAAATACGCCGATTAGTTCCAAATGATTCAGCCGTGGTTTGTTATACCCAACAATAAAATGTCGACCTGTCTGTCCTCCTTCGAATGGTGAATAAGAACTGATGAAGAAAATTTGTCCCGGGAAACTATTTAGTAGAGCTGGTCACCTTAGATAGCCAAAATATAACAATGTTTGTAACTGGTATACACCCCCTCAAGATGAAAAAAATGAATTATTTTAGGTAAAAATTTAGATTTGTTCCCTTTGAAACAAAGACAAATAAGGGACCTTAGTCAGTTATTTCCCCTGGTATACTCTTCAAACAGGTTGGTCCAATTAGTTGGATTACTCGGATTTTACTCTTACTTTTCAATGTCAATTTGCCAAAATTAATCTTAAATAACTTTTTTGTAAATCATTTAATTTGTTTGAAAATCAAGCTAAGTATTGTTAGGGTAAAGGACTATCTAAATTTCATCACCTCTGTAAATATCTTCATTAACAAGAAAGATATTAGATGAAATATTTTGTTATCCTTATATAGGAATTCAATCGTAAAATCCGAGGATTCCAACTGTAAGGACCTACTTACCAATCGGATTGCTTCAGATTTTATCAGGGAAAGATAACTGACTAAAGTCCCTAATTGAATCTTCTCAAGTGATATTAGAGTTTATTTTATAGATCTTCTGTAGAAGCTGATAATACCGCACAGCCCCAGGCCCCAGTTTCACAAAAAAACTTAAGTACAAACTCAATAACAAACTCGAGTGTTTTTGATCTGTAAATAGCATG
The DNA here is from genome assembly GCA_025267735.1 of Mactra quadrangularis. Classification (NCBI taxonomy): domain Eukaryota; kingdom Metazoa; phylum Mollusca; class Bivalvia; order Venerida; family Mactridae; genus Mactra; species Mactra quadrangularis. Next base: position 21,130,191 of record CM046299.1, read on the forward strand.
TCAATGTAGTTGGAATGACTGTTATTAGGTAATCACGATAATGTAAACATATAAAATGTATTAACATAAAATATTGTGAGTTTTATTTGCAACTTAACGCTACAAACTCATTTTTCAATTGAGATTAAACCCAACAGTTCATTAACAGACTCAAATCAATACAATCAAATAAAACCTTATCAAAGCATATTAGTCACTTATACTTTATATGATATGACTTTTAAATGTCTATCGGGGTTTCTAATGTGACTACATTTGTTATAACTTGGATCAATTAAGTAAAATTATTTAACAAAACTTAAGATTGAGTTTGAGTACAAAGTTGAGCTTTTTAGGATTGACAATATTGTCCAGTTTTCTCATCCGCCCAATTTTCTTAATGGGTCTTACAACTTAGAGCTATTTTCCAGACCAAATGTTATGTGTAGTTTACTCAACTTTCATTTTTTTCACAGAGTGCGAAATTTTCAACATTGTAATCGCTAAATAGTTAAACTATTTTTATCCTTCCATTCTGCAAACCTATTTCTCACATTATTCGAGTATTTGTTATTCATGTCAGGTTTCTACTGTTTAAGGAAATTGATTACAGGAAATTAGGAAACTATATTTAACTTGTACTTCAAGTATACTGTACGTCATTTGTAGTCCAGTTGTGGCTGCACAAATCTAATTTGACTAAGAACTTGTTTGTGATTTGATGACGTGATTATACGTACATGTACATGTAAAAAATAGACTGTCATTTAATTTAGATGTACCACGTACATATTTTAGAATCAAGTAAGTATGTAGACCGATTTGAAGTAATTCTAGTCTCTGATTTCTAGTAATATACATGTATATACAATGTATGTATAGCTTATAAAAAGATAATGTATATATAGCTTATAAAAAGATCATGATTCAAACGCATGCATTTCCTACGTAAATGGCTGGAAATACTGTTTCATAAGTTTTTTTTCCATATATGAAGACTTTGGCATTTGTAACCCCCACGTGATGTAGGCGCATAAATAATTACGTCATAAAAAAGACAAGTAAAATAGAACAGAACAGAGCAGAGCAGAAACTATATTTTATAAATGTATATGCATGAACTAATATACGAAACTGGCTGTGTTTATGTAAAAGTATTGGCATCCATATACACGCGTACAATACTTATATCAAGTAGTAGACAATTTGTCCCTATATGGAAAAATTAGTCATTTTCATAGCAAAAACATACTGTTTATACCATACATGCCAAATATAGTCATGTTGTTTTCATCGAGTGATAGACGGCTAAATTTACTTTTTTATAGTTGCCATACCAATATGACTTTACATGTATTTGTACCACAAGAACGCGAAAAATGAAATCAAGTACATTTATTTTTTTTTTATATATAATACCGCCAACTATGAGAAGGCATAATAAACCTAGCTTTGTCTGTCACCGTTGCTTTATCTCTCAGTCACGTGACTACATATGACGGACTACTTTTCCATATTTAGCAATAGTGAATGGCATGCTGAAATATACCAGCTCTTCCTTGTTCTTGGTAAAGTTCACCAGTTTTAAGGTACATTCATTCCTGTGTTAAAGGATGGTGCACCAAGACTTAGAGGACGATGGCATTAAACGGTTTATGTTAGGTTATTTATTTGACATTTTGTAGAACTAGAAGCAGTGGACTAGTGATCAAATGAACACTAAGAGACCGAGATAACTCGTATTCAACTCTGTTACAGGAACTGCATACATCCTTAAACAATTTTCCATGCAAAAGCTTTTACTTCAACAATTTTCTTTTACGTCAAACACTACTTGCTTACAATTCTATTAAGCACCGACAACCATTTATTTTACAACTACTAGCTTACAATTTCGTTTAAAGTCGACAATTTTTCCCTCCACGGAGGAATGTCCACATTATTTTCAAACTTTCATTGACATAGTATGGCATACAGTTGCCAGGAATCTAACCAGGATCGCTGGATTCAAAATTGAGTCTGCGACTACTGCACCGCGACCGCGGATATTCTTTAAATGAGAACATTTCAATGAGTTCCAAAAGGAACGTATCACTTTTGTTGATTGTCAACCGAATGGTCAAAGAATTGACAATTTTCAGACAGTTTGACGTCAAAATGTAGATTTAGATGTCTTGTCATTTTTAAGTTATCTCTTTTCAGGATTCGGCTCAGTGTTCACATATATGGTTGCATTAAACACAAATGTGATAAACTTTGGTCAGAATCACACTGGTAAAATAGTCGGATTTCTAAATGCTTTCTTTGCTGGTAGCCCTTCTATATATTCCGTGGTATATTATCATATATTTACACATGGTGACAGCAGTGAGGTTTCCAATCAGAACTTTCCGGGATTCATGCTGTTCATTGCAATAAGCTTTGCGGTGGCTGATCTGCTATGCGTTCTCTGTATGAGATTCACGAATACCAGTGAAGTATCATTTATTCAGTTTGAAAACGAGCGTGATGATGCCGCAAGAAAAGATGTCAGTAACCCAGAGAACCGAGTGGAGATAATCAACTTTGCTAGACGAGAGGAACAAAGGCGTCTTGGCGTTGGAAACATCAATGGTGACTCTCTGAGTAGCCGCGATGTTGTGATGAACAATGATGAAGCTAACAGAAGCCTAAGTCTGGTAGAAATATTATTAAACGTGGATTTTCAGCTTTTCGTGTGGATGTTTGCTTTTGCGTCGTCAATAGGATTGGTGTATGCTAATAATTTGACAGTTATAAGCGGGTCACTACATCTTGATTCATACAACGACCGCCTAACATTAATAATTCCTTTAACTAATGCTGTATTGAGTGCAGCCGTTGGGGTATTCTCAGACTTGTTGAAAGACCGACTTCCACGATTATGGATAATGATCTTTGCTTGTATATGTTTTGCATTATCACAAGTGCTTGTGTTTCTATTTGCAAAAACTCTAGGATTTTTAGTTTTATCAGCCATACTTGTAGGAACTGGTATTGCTGTGGTTTGGTCAGTTGGGCCAACTATTATACGAGAAAAATTCTTTGTGGGTAATTTAGGTAGAAATTGGGGAATAACTATATTAATGGCAGCTGTGATAGGGTTTGGTGCCCAGGAAGCGTATGGAGCATTTTATGATCACAATGCTTCAAGTGATAGCTCCAAACACTGTTATGGTATGATATGTGTAAGAGGTGGTTCAGCTGTGTGTATTGGAAGTGCTGTGATTGCTGCCATATTTGGTTTAATCATGCAATTTAGAAATCAGTGTTGTCCTTCGCGATAGATTGCACGGGTCACATTTTGTGTACATAAGATATATATGTATATACAATGTAGTTATAAAATAAATAAATAGCTTACAAACTCCTTAAAAATTAAACAAATATAAATACATGTATATATATCTTTTCAGCATCGTATTGAACAATATTTTTACTTTCTCTACATTTCCGAAAATTTACGAGTATTACCGAAGTAGTTGAATAATAAAGAAAATGAGCGAAGGCGGACGGATGTAAGTAACCAAGTAACCATGAGGGTTCAAATATGGTTCAGAGGGTTCAGATATCAGCACCAACCCGAGGTTAGCTGATCCTGCCTTGGTAACACACTTCATGCCATTTCTTCTATATGACAGATTACAGTATCATTTTTATACATTGTAGAATGTATTCCTCATTTTTGTTTCAAATGTCAGACATCAAAAAAATGACACGTTACGAAAAGAGGCTAGGTTGGCTTATGTTGGTGCCATAATATTGAAAAGTGCCGTCATATAAGACAGGGAAAAACATGTATGAATAAGCATTTCTAATTTAAAGTGAAAGGGGCTTTAAAAAAGTAAGTTTGCAGGTATTGTTTGGTACCAAAAGAACCTTGGGTGACATATGTAACAACGCATTTTGGATTCAAAGCACTTTGGGTAACAACGTACTCAGGGGGTGAAAACCAAGGCATGGACCCCTTAATGTGTTGATGTACAATACATCAACGACTTGTGGGTTCCAAATGTCTGAATGTGTCAGCTGAGTTTTGCTTGAATACCGAGTTCTGATTTGTTTTCGATCTGCCATTGCAAAATAAATATGTACGCACGTATTTACATAGTTTGGTTGTTTTACGTCAATACATTGAAATTAGAAATGTACTTGAACAATGTTTTTTTGAAATTGCAGATGGAAATCAAATTAGAATTCAGTAACAAATGCTTCCTTCTACCGCTAAAAGCATCTTTATTCAGTCGGTCCACAATTAATTATCTTCAATTTAAAAACGTCTATTTAATAATAGGGTTTCAGAGGTAGATTGTCCCTTCTTCTGGAAAAAAAACAACTTATTATAGATGCAAAATATTTAAAGGATGTATGTATAGTTTGATTTAAAATCCTTATTTAGTTGGTTTTGACTATTCAGACGTTCATTTACTCCATCTTTCAAAAATATGCTTTTGTTGTTGTTTATTCAAAATTTAAAAAGTGAAGCAAGTGGACAGTTGTCTTGATTATTGAAGTTGAAGCATTTTACACCATTCTCTTCATCTATCCCTCGGTATCAGGGACAACATTTAGAACTGTTGCCCTCGGCCTAACGGCCTCGTGCAACAGTTCTTAAGGTGTCCCTGATACCTCGGGAAAATAGTTTTGACTGTTCCCCAAACACCCATGAAATAAGTGTATATTGCACTATGTTATCGAAATACAATGTGGTATAACATTGTTAGTTAAAAATGATTTTGAAAAATTAATCCAATCATTTACTCATATTTCCTGCTATTACAGATAAAATATTAAGAATCAATTAAGGCTTGTAATAAGATATATCACTTAAGGGTTTTTATATATTCCAGACATTTCTTGAACAATAGTTAAACTCATGAACAGTATACTAATTTCCGAGATGTTGGACTGCTTACAGCTTTACTTGAACATTTCTTAGCACTTGGGGAAATAATAGACAATGTCGAGCTTCATATGCAGAGTTCTATGCTAGGAAATTAACGTATTGTGTATGACAGGCTTAATTTAAACCGTACGCAACATGACAAAATCAATTGAGCAATAGGGAAATCGCAACGGGCGTCCAATGTATTCTTAGCGCTCTCGGGCGCTCCAAACCAAAATCACGGATATTGCTAAGTTTACAATATGACCACTAAAACAAGATATGTCTGTTTTTGACATTATCAGAACTTACTAGTATAAAAGGCAGACTTTGTTCCTTCTCATCCTCAAAGAACGAAAAACATTTCTTGGAAACAGTTCGAAGGGCGCTTTACCATAAAACAGGTAAGAGTTTTACATACATAATAATGTTCGGGTTTCAAATGTTTCAAGACTTTAACTTTATCTTATTTGTATTGAAATTACGAACGACGGGATTACTTTTTAATGCATTGAATAAGGATACAAACATTGTTAAAGGAAACCGCATCAATTGATTGTTAAATTTCAAAAATCAAAATTGTTGAGCCTTTATTATTGTTTTAGTTAAGCCGAAGTTTCGTACATTAAATTGTTTAGCATATTGTGTTAAAAATGAATATTGAAACTAAAATCAAAAGTAATCGGCAACAATTTTAATAGGAAAATAAACCGTCTTTCGTGATAAGCGTTTCTCGTACATAATAGTAATTTTAAATGCAGAATGTCTGCTGTTATTGAGTTTATATTATATTAAACTGTTGTTGAGTCCAAGTTCTAATTTTACGTCATAAAGTAAAGTCATTTTAAAGTGCAGATCATTACCTGTTCACGTACTTAGTTTATTGTACAAAACCTTGTTGAAAAATGATCAACCCATGCTGAAGTAGTCAAGTTATAATAATAATAATAATAATATTTAATAATAATTATACATGTAATATCTTCATGTAAGGATGAACAATCCTAAAGCACCAGGTTTATCTGCCAGGAGGTCTCTAAAGTATTTTTTAGAATTAGTTTTTTGTACATTAGTGAACAAATACTTCTAGATTTAACTTTATTTCTTTTCAAATTTGATATAGTTTGTTTTTCTCAACTGTCAAAGCTTGAATAACTTCACGGTGACTGAATGCATTGATTTTGTACTGGCGGCCTAATTGTTACTAAAGATATATGGACTAAAACATATCATACGACATAAGCTACAATACTCGATCATAATACACATTTTTAGAAAACTCGTGAATATATCACGATGATAGTTTTAACAAATGAATTCACAGTGAAATTATTCATGTTTTGACAGTTGAGAAAAAACGAACTGTACAACTGTAGCCTGTTCAATTACCCTAAACGTTCCAAAACGTTCCATAACGATACATTCGGAACTCCTCGGTCATTCTCCGCGAATAATCTTATCTTATAAACAAATATACGATCGTTAAGGCACTGAGTGATGTTTCACAATTTACGGACTAAAAACGAAACATCACTCATTGCCTTAACGATCGTATATTTGTTTACTTCAACGCCAGTAGTTTCAATAGCGTCTATATACACACTGTATGTCCAAGATTATTCGTTGCGAATGGCCGAGGAGTTCCGAATGTATCGGAACGTTTTGGAACGTTTAGGGTAATTGAACAGGCTACTGTAGTGGTTATATTGTTTACACGTGTGGCTGTCAAAAATAGCTTCACACGAAGGTTAGCTAATCAGAGACACAATAAGCTGTCACTAGCAGAACTTACCAAGGGATTGCTGGGTTTATGCAATCATATAAATGTCAACAGGTTCCTGCTTTTGACAGCAATCGTGTATTTTAATAATTGGAAAATCCCATTAAGAAAAAAGGGCGCGCTTTAGCACGTGTTTTTCTTCAATACTTTCCATATATGATATTCTTAGATAATTGAACGTTTGTCTTAAGTTGGTGCTTTTGTTTATTGCTGTTTGTTGACTTAGAAATTATTTTATCCATATATATATATTTGTTTAAGTCTCACATTGCATGACACACAGTATAATACAATTAAAACATATATACAGATAAAACTTTAACAATTTACAACATGCAATCCTTTCTAAATAGAAATACGAGAGACTATAATTATCATCAATTCAAACAATACAAATTAACAAATATTACATTATAGTTATAAGTGTCAATATATGCATAAAACGAATTTATTATTAAAAATAAAAACATAATAATATAATAAAATACTAAAAGAAATGGATTACTTACATAATAATAAATTTCGACGCTTAAGAATATTACAACATGTTTTAATCCTAATTAAATCTGGATGGGTAAGAACTAATGTAAGCTGTTCATTACATGTTAAGCTAATAAAATCATTATATATGGGCCAGGCTCTGTAAAAACCGGGCTTAATGACAAAATTTTTGATTTTCACTTTTTCACGTTTTCGGAAAGTACAACATCTCCGTTGCATTAAACCGAAAATCTTGTCTAATTCTGATTGATATTAACGATTTTACAGCTTAATGCATGTAACGCATATAATTATGTATCTTGCAACAACGACGTCGCGAATTACCCAAAATGACGTCTTCGTGTAGTGAACCTCGAGAAGAGATGAATACGACAACGTCATTATTATGCTAATAATAAAAGGTACAGCCATCACAATTTGATATTAAAATCTATTTCATATTTTGTTTATTTTGTTATTCATGCCAAGGACCCTATATGTAACATAGGGTCCTTGTTCATGCGTATGGACCTATTTTTACAAGAACATAAATTATAAAACTCTACGCAATCTATACATACGTTTGTAAATATTAAAAAAATATAATTATGTGTCCAAAAATATTAAACTAATATTAAATATGTGAACTGCGTTAAATGACAACGATCAATACAATACTCTCTGAACATAGTTTTTGTCGGCATAGTCGTAGTTTACACGCGAAGTGTGATAATGCAATAACATTCTTACGTGTACTATTTTGATTTGTCCTTCATTTTTCACCATTTTGGGGGTTTATCAGTTTTAGAATGGCGTGTTTGCAAAAATTACAAGATCAATATTAAATTGACAATTTAAGAATAAGATAAATACTCTATTTCACTCGCTTCCGCAAGAGGTTGAATATTAAATAGTTTTTTTCTATTAATACATACGTAAAACGTAACACAATTTTCAAGCAAAATGAAGTTTTCTAAAACTTAATATTCTTTTTTTAGTTACAGCGTATCGCGGCAGACTTTACAATGGCCGATGTAAAGATAATTTATCCATACGGAAAAATTAAGAGCAATGTTTAAAAGTAACTTTCTTTATTTGTTATATGATGTATAATACACATTAAATCCAAAATCCAAGTGAAAGATGGTTGAAATATTTAGTTGGACAAAAATAGAGAACATCACGTAATACCTTGCTAACCTTTACTTTAAAAGATCAAAGAATGTCGGCATAACAACGCTTTCGGAAGGCAATATTATCAAACTTTCAAAGAAATGTGGAATATTATAGTTTGGAAATGATAGTCGGCGATCCTTTGATAGTTCAATTGGCGCAAGAAATGCATGAGCTGTTATGGTTGTGGTACAGTTGAGAAAACTGAGGATAGATACGTAGTAAATTAAAGAAAATCGTCGTGTTTGGTGATTTTTTTACATTATACTTGAGCATAGATATGGAAACCCGGCTCTGAATTACGGAAGCTGCATGTTATTTCAAATTACATTAAAGTTTGACTTATGTACTGTGGATTATCATGTATCAATATGCTATCGTAATACGAAAATTTTAAAGCTCGTTACGTAGGCAATTGCTATGTATATAGATTTACAGAGCATGTGAGTCTCATACTCGTGCTTTCCCAAACCGTACCGACTGGTAGAGAATTATAACAAACATACGTAGAATTGAATCTTTTGATTCCGAAGAACTAATGTTAATGACATCTAAAATGAAATTACAATTTCAAAACGATATTAAATCTACAGTGGTTTACCGAATGGACCTCAAAGTATTTCTGGAAAAACGGTTAGTTTTGTCCATAACACCTCAGTTCTTTAATAAGTAATGACATATATCTTACCATTTATTTTAGAACACAAAACACAAACAGAATGAACCAACGACTTCTAGCAGCTCTTTGTGTTGTCATGGTATTAGTATCAACAGTCACGTGCTTACCGGATGCCATGTTAGCGCCACCTGGCCGACCAGCTGAATTCAGATCACCTGACCAACTCAGACGATACCTTAAAGCTTTAAATGATTACTACGCAATTGTTGGTCGACCAAGGTATGTTCAAATGTTTTAAGTTAATTCTATACTGGCAAATCCCGTGTTTTAAAGGTATACTCATTCACATATTTCAACTTAAATATCAACTTTTTCTAAAACTATCCAAATTGTATGGAAATATTTTTGGAAGCAGGAAAACAGTGTTCTGATAATAACAATTTTAGTGCAAATTGACATACAACTACAAATGATAGTGTTTTATGTAGTAAATAGCTACCCCGTATGTCACGGTATAGACAATTTTAGTGCATTTTTGTGACTTTTATTGTATATTTCTTGCAACCTATTGGCCAGTTCGTATCAAAAATAATAAGAAATTAATTCTTTGACACAATTACAGACACTGAATGGTATTTTGAAATTATAGGAAAAAAAGAAATCTGTGAATTAGTACCTTTGAGTCTCTTGAATCCTTTCCTTCTAAATGACCGCCACACAGCCCTAAAATGTGTCTCGGGACTGGTGTCCCAGAGAGAATGTGCACACAGACAATCAATCACCAATCTTGAGGACGAATTCTGTTTAAGAGAGGATGTGTTTAGCAGGGGCACATGCGGCACTTGTACTCCCTTGCCTTTAAGCTAGATTTTATGGCGACGTGGTAGAGTTTCCGCTTACGGATCGAGAGGTCGTGGGTTCGGATCCTAGTTCGTACCAATGGAATTTTATCGGGTTACACAAGTATTATATATAAAAGCTATTTTTCGATTTTTCAATCTAAGTCATCATCTTTACCAAAACACAAGAACGAATTTCCAGTCCTACCATAACAAGTTGTTACCTACACCTAAGAAATGGTGCACTTAATTTACATGAGAATGTTCTATTTTACATACTTATTTATTGCTTTGTACTCAGCCATAATTTCAATATCAAACTATGAAATAGTCAACACAGCCAACATCCAATTTCATTCATTTTCACGTATATTGTATTTTATAAATATAATTCAACAGGCAATTTGGATTTCAAACATGTAGAAGTTGCAATGATTTTAGTATGTTAACATATTTTTTTCAGATTTGGAAGAAGTGCCAACAAACAACCTGTAGAAACTGCATACGACCAGGATTCCCTAGACACTGGTGCGTTGGTATTTTGACTTATTATAATTATATCATTATTTGAAACTTATATCATTATTTCATTTTAGATATTATACTTAGTCCCTGCGTATTATATATGACAGAGTCAGTGAGGTTTAGAATCAAGTAGTGGGACGCGTGCTATAAAAGGTCTTATATAAAAGACACATTTAGTCGTTTAATCAATTTATATCACCATAAGAGTTGTGATTAAACGATTTCTTTACTTATAACTAATTATAATTTACATTAGTTCACAGATTCATACAGACATGCATAGTTAAAGCTTTGCTCTTTCGAATGACACCAACGTCTTTTGTAAAACTAAATTCATATGCCGATTTCAAACATCACAATTGATGCAGAGTTTGCATCAATTGTCGACACTAATCTCCCTAAACAGATATCTTACAGACCGCTGTCTAAATTAGCGAGCAGGCGGGCGGGGAATTTTAGATCGGGTTTTAATCAGATTGGGACTCGACACAAATGTCGCAAAATCAGTATACAATCTGCCTCCTTGCCTCCCGGATTCTAGAACACTAGAGCTATAGCTACATTATTTCTTATGCCAGAAACACTAGGGTCAATTATTGGTAAAGTACGCTTCACTGGCACCAGAGTCCATATCTTATGATCATAAAATAATGCGCACGTCCCTATATATAGTTTCCTGTGCATACATATATAATAAACATTAAAATGAAAGTATAGTTATAACTCGTACACGATAATGTACACGGGACCGATTTTTAATTTCGTTTGTTGACAAATATTATGTGTGCGTATTTGATGAGTGTGAGGCCTCTGGTGCCAGTGGTACGCTTACTTTAACCTAACACTAATAGAGAATCGTAAGCTGAAACAGTTTTTTCCTGTTCTTAAATTTTTGGGCTCTTTGGTGCTTTGCATCATTTTTTTCTGGTTTCTAACTTTAAGAAAGTTGACAAACTTCGTATCGTTGTCATTTTATCTCGTTCACTGTTTCTTTTCGGCAGAATAGGCTTTGATTTCACACTGTGGGATGATGGACTAACTCAAAACTCTTATGACGTCACAGAGGAAGAAGATACGTTCTACTGAAGTCACGTGACGAATAAAACTCCGACAATTTGACCATCATGAGTGAATGACGTTTGTTTGTTTAACATCTTCGTAGAAAAAGCATCTCCTCCTGCTGAAAATGAAAGGATTGTAAAGAAATATATGGTACTAACTTAAAAGAACTGATTATTTTCAGTCATTGTGTTGTATGGTTCATTCGTTGTTATTTTTAAAATGACATTGGTCGCGTGAATCAGATTTTGTACACACGTTGCATTTTGTTTTCGCCACGGAACGAGTGTATGAAAACACGTCATAAGATTTTTTGATGCGTCACATCATTTGTTAACTTTTATGAACACGCAATTTTAGATGAATAAATTTTATTCTGAAGACAATCCGTATTTTCTGTTTTTACTATACAAGTACTAAACGTGTTTGTTTCAATGGTTGATAAATAATGTATGCCACCCTCATGATTGCCTTTAAGGATATAATTGATCAGCATGATTCCTAGTAATGCAATGCCAAATTTGGTGCTTTTATCACATTTTGCACATTTTTTCACATACACACCAGTTGTCATTTTCACAAACAAATCTTACGAAAAATATTATCGTAAGTCAATTAAAAAAAATATAATTAAAGTCCAAAGCCTGAAAAATATAATATCATGCGTCAGAAGGTATTCATTATTCGTCATAATTAAAGAAGATTATAATTTTATTGGCAAAGAATGAAGGTATTATGACTGTTTCCTGCTTCTAACTTACGATGATTTTGATCGTAAGTTTTTTGTGTGAAAATGACCATAGAGCAATATGACAAGAAATCAACTGGCCAAGTATAACAGTTTGCGTATAATATCAACAAGGATAGGCGCAAGTTCCAATCAGCCATGATAACATACTTCAGAATTAAAGATTCAGATTACGAGTATTTGCCAAATACTGAAACTTCAAGTATTTACTGGCTTAGAATATATATAACCAAATATATAAACGTACAAATTGAAAGACATAAAATGAGGCAGCTTTCATATTACTCATACAGGTACATATACTTGAGGCAATCAATGATCACTAGTCTCATACAGGAATATATAGGTGTGACTACAAACCGGAATATATAGGTGTGACTACAATCAAACACAATCATACATTTATTTTTGAAAATAAATCTTGAAATTTTATTAAACATAGTGCTTTTATTTGTTAGATATATTGTTGTAGCCACGCCTACAACTTCCTGTATGAGACTAATGGTAGTTAACAATGGTAATCAAATGCTAATGGTAGTCAAACAATAAAGATACAGGGATAGGACGAGGTCAAATTTGACAACTAATGTATCCAATAGTACGATAGCCAATCTCAGACCACTAAACACTCTGCTACATTTTTGCTTCTCATTCGTTCTCAAGATCTGATTTTATAAAGTAGTAAATCAAACCAGCTGTAGCCAGTCCCAAGCCAGGTTGAGGAAATGGTGAGTGCGATATACATTAATGAGAACTCAAGAAGACTAGCAGGGAAAGAATTTTCAACGGAATGTATTAAGTTAAGCTTAAATTCTAGACAGGGTCTTCATATAATGAATCCATTAGAGAGGATGGACCATGATGAAAAACTTAACCCTTAACACAACTATAACAAACTAATCAGCATGTGCACCTTTTCACTAAAAATCTTACGAAAAAAAGTTATCGTAACTTACGTCAAATTCGTAATTTTGCAGTTCAAAAGTCAGAAGGATAATAAACATAACAATGATGTGATATTCAAACGGTTTACAATATTCTACATAATTCAATAATATTAAGAACTGACTGGCCAAAAAAATGACGATATTATTAATGCTTCTTGCCGTTGACTTCGTAAGCTTTTCATCGAAAGATTTTTATGTGAAAAAAACGCCTCTGATATGCATCCGTGGTACAGGGAAACATTTATGGTTTGTGTCCAGGTAATATCCATCCGAAGGGAAGAAAGATCAAAATTATGCATATATGTAGTACATTTCGGATTTTTTAATAGTTATGCATATTGTGAGCGTTTTATTTTTCATTTCAAAATTACTAATGAAGGCTCTTGAGCCGAAAATCTTAATAGATCTACCGAGTTTTATACTAAATATATTTATGGTTTGACTTTTACGTGGCCCTTACACCGATCTTGTAATGGCTCAGTGGAACTTACTTACAGGTTGAACGCCCTAAAATTAGGAAAAGTTTGAACATAATTGGAGTTACAAGTTTGTCTCCCCTTGACTGTCTAAGTATAGAATGAAGGATTATTATGTTAGAGTTAAAATACACTGGCACCAGAGTCCTCACACTCGTTAAGTACGCACATAAATAATATTTAGTCATCAAACACAATAAAAAATCGGTCCCGTTTACATTGCCCTGTACGAGTTATAACTATACTTTCAGTAAAATAATAATATATCATAATTATATTAGGTAGTGTATGCACAGGGAACTATGTATAGGGACGGACGTACGCATTATTTTATGATCATAAGATATGGACTCTGGTGCCAGTGTTAGAATACTAGTGTTTGATTCTAATCACTAATAGATTGACTATCTTGTCAATTAATGCATCCATAGTCATCGAGCTTAAACACACGACCTTATCCCGTTAGATCGAGCATCTTGATAACGTCTGGGTACGAGAGATGACCTGATGTATACTGTATTTATATTACTTTGTTCTTTATATACATTTATTGTATCTTACACATGTCACTTAAATAAAAACCTTATATACATGTACTTACTTACTAACATATCATTCTCGTACCCTGAGGTTAAGATTCTCGATCTAACTAGTATAGAGAATCCTACTAGACTCTGGGTACGAGAAAGTTAACATTTATGTTACTATTAAGTGGTCATTATCATCGGTTAATTTATCGTTGATGGACAATAGATCGTTCCAATAACTATTTGTAGTTAAATAAGTGACTGGATACACAAAAAGTTTTGAAGCCTTTCTCAAAAGGTGACCTATGCCACATGACTAATTATTCATTAAGTTAGTAATCAGTCGTCGGCACCTTGAATCAGTCTATGACCTGTAGTAGTGCATGAAGGTATCTATTAAAGCAATTTGCTCGCATGTTTGGTAACTTTCTATACTAAAATAATTCTTGCTAGGGTCTGTTATTGTTTAAATAGAAATTTTAACGTTTTAAGGCAAACTGGCACATGAATTGTGAGATCTATAAGTTAAGTCACAAAATATCGCATTTAAATCGTCAATACCGTTACATACGACGTAGATTTTAATTACATGTATCAGTTAATTTGCATTTATTAGTATTTTCCACTGAAATTGTTATTATCAGAGCATTGCTTTACTGCTTCCAAACTGTTTCTATGCAATTCTGAAAGTTTTAGAAAAGTTCATTTTTAAGTTGAAATCTGTAAACTAACAGCTTTAATCTCGACGTCTGTATAATTCTATTACTTAATCTTATTGTAGGTGTACTAAAAGATTTAATAGTCATAAGAGGACAAAATATACACTTTAATCTTCTTATAATACTACATCGTTTAAAGGTGGTCGAAGTCGTCCGCTTTATATCAAGGTTACTCTCCTTTGCATCCCTTAAACATTTCATGAACACATTCACTTTTTCATGTACTAAGTACACTGAGCTGCGAGGGGAGCGTACATAGGCGGATCCAGCGGGGGGTCAGGGGGGTCCGGACCCCCACCCCTAGAATTTGGAAAATGTACCTGTTCATTAGTGTATTTCTTGCCTGTAAGTCATTTTTAAGTGGCATGAAGCAATTTTTTTCGGTGCTTTACATAGATTTAATGGTTATGTAGTTTTTATCATCAATATGTTGCATTTTTCTGCAAAATGTGTATAATGTGGTTTTGATTCGAGGTTTGGACCCCCTAGAAAAGTTCGGACCCCCCCCCCTAGAAAAGTTCGGTAGAAAAAAAATCCTGGATCCGCCCCTGGCGTATGTCAATGTAATGTCTCACCAATAGCATGAAAAGAGTGTGAGGAGTTCAAGACTAGCTCTAATGGCGTTAATTTTTTATTTGCAATAGTAGACTGTTGTTGCCTTCTGCTTACGGAGAAGTAAGTCTATTACTCGTGAATCTTTGTAAAGGTGGTATGGTGGACTGTCTCCTTACATGTAATATGATTATGATGTAAAAGGGGGGCTTAAAATAGAAATAAGACACTCCCATTTGCCAAATACAGCAACTCTAAACCTTATTTTTCAGACGAGATTTTTTCCAGACTTCCCTTATTTAAATAAAAGCCGACTCCTGTTAATAAATAAATAATAATAATAAGAGGACATTGAGATGATTCCAAGCATAGACATAGTAATTATATGTCTATGATGCCACGTGCTAAATATGGAAGCTCAAGGATAAGGTGTTTGAAAATAATATTTTAAAGAACTTTTTGTTGACGAACGTACAGATGCCGGATAAACCGATAACAATAATTTATCATGTCAAATAGAACATTGTGCTTCGGTAAACTAACAAAATCAAGTCTCAAGAACCTGTGGTCCGTATTATCAATGATCTTACGACTGTCTTTCGTCGTAAAGCCGTACTGTTATACTATCGTAAGATTTTTTGATAACAAACATTAACGATAATCGTTTATTTTCTAAATTATCTCAGAGACTCAGATTTTAGTGATTTGTAAGAAGCCGTTTTTAATGCTACACAACAGGTTAAGTTTTCATCCGCGAGCAAGGAACTTTTAGTCTCCTTTAGAATGCATGAAGTAAATAAGTACAGGTTACCAGGAAATTTTTGATTCGGAGAATCGGACGCCAAACCACTGGCACTGGAGTCCTAATATTGGATAAAATATTCATATTCATGATTAAAAATAACATAAGTGAAGAAATAATAAGCTGTGGCACAACCCAAAAGCGAAAGTTAAATGTTTTTTCCAACAATGTTATTTTTATCATTAGTATAAATATTTTATCGAATGTAAGGACTCTAGCGCCAGTGGCCCAAACTCCTCACAGCTGTTACGTCGTGCGTTGGATTCGATCAGGGGAAATAACCGCTGTGGTAAATTTTTATGTCGGACGCCATATAATAAACCAAAGAAAAATTGTGTGATTGAATAATACAGGTAATAAAAGACAAAATTAAACAGAGTACGACCAAAGTCCAACGTTTTTAACTCTGTTAGGTGTACTTATAGATTATTGATATGTATAGAAAACGTTAAAATCCCAGCCATCTGATGCGACAATCAATTAGGCCATGCCAAATTGGAATTTTGTTAAGCGTCAACTCAAGTTTGACAAAAACACACAAACCGAAAACGAAAACACATGTCCATTCTAACTAGTATTCACACAAATAAGTACTTGGTAGTACATGTATGTTTATGACATTAATGTGAGATTAAAGTCATTCTATAAAAAAGGTATATAAAACATACATATACATTTTCATTAATCAAATACACAGAAATAATTAGTATTAGTATTTCCTGAAAAATATTAGTTATCGAATCCCAATACAACAGAATTATTTAAGAAAATTTCACCAACAATTTTTCTCTTTTTTTGGATCGAGGACTCTAAAACCTAACGCTTAACGCTTAACAAAATTTCGGCATGTCATGGCCTTATTTAGTCTTTCTAGGATATTAACCCAAACAAAGAAGTTTTTACAATAAATCCAACAACACATTATATTATAACAAACGTGATCTTTTTATGAGAAGTCAGCCCCACGTTATCAGAAAAAAACATTATAATCAGAAAGTAAAGGTCAGTTTCGGTGACTTGTAAATGATGGCATTAAACGTTCTATTTAAATTTGACTTTGTATTTTTTGGAAAAAAAATCTATATATAACTATAGTACGAGTGTACACAAAAATTCAGGGGCGGAAAAGGAGTTGTTCAGCCATATGAAAGCGGCTCCTTGATTGGACGAGTGCAGCTATTACTGGCACGAAAGTTTTTACAAGTTTACCATTATTGTATTGTGGTAGCGATGTTCAAAACAGTCTTTTAAATTTTATAAACTTCCAAAAACTTATCGAAAGTTGGCTTTCAAATCAGTAAAAAAAAACTAATATATTTTTTTATTTGTTTATTCATTGGATTTAACGCCGTATCAACACATTTAAGGTCATTTCACGGCGTCCAGCACACCTAACCTAGCTTTCCTGGACCTTTGTCTATAACCAGTACTCACCTACCCTTCCACAAGGCCGGAAACTTCTCCATATTTTCTAATCAATGGAGAAAAATTGACATTATTGTCTAATTTTCATGGAAGGGTATAACCTCCCCGGGTGGGATTCGAACCCGTACCCCTCTCGGGACACGAGATTCCGAATCCCGGCGCGCTACCAATTGCGCTATCAACCCGGGTAAAAAAACAACGAATAAAGCTTTTATTATATACGTTTGTTTTAATTGTGAATGCAGCGACTACACCAAAACTTTGTTTAATTCAAGATCTTACAAAATCATTGTTAAATTTTAGCACTAAGGGGGCGCAACGTGTATCAATGGTTGGAAACACAAGATACGCGCGTGCTATTGATCTAAAATAGAATTGTTATCAAGGTATTCCTGTGTCCAAGGTTCATGAACGGTCACAAGTTTACGTCTGAACATTAAACAAATAAACCACTCATGTATAATATTGATAAATATTAACTGTTACCTCACAGTTTAAAATCTCTCAAGGTGATATCAAATACTACAAAATAGCTAAAATGTCTCATATCAGTTTGATAAAAGTTCAATGCTGATGTTACTTTAGCAATAAATTTTACTTTTCGTATTTTATATAGGGCATTTTTTTAGATTATCATTTATCAAGGTTGCCCTAGAAAATTTGAACTTAAATCTACATGCATGTTTTGTTTCATCTGTACAAACGTAACCAGGCAGTACAGTTCATGTACATGTATCTTTAAATTTGCATATTGTAGAATGTTTGAGGTGCTTCAACTTTACTGAGTCCAGTCAGTCCAAAAGTCGGTTAAAATCTTTTCGTCTGGACTGAATCTGGGATAAGAGACTTGCTATAGGTTAACCGGACACGATCATTACATTATCAAGAGCTGACAGTTAAAACTGTAGGACACTTGAGAAATAGCGGAAAGAGAACATGGGCGAGTTGCTTAAGCGTATCGCTACGTATCGCTTTGTGCCCTGGTACTCTTATTACAACAAAAAGAATAAATGTGTGATATCAAATTTGGGGTACCAGGACACAAAGCGATGCGAAGCGATATGCTTAAGCAACTCGCCCCAGGATATCATTAATCCGCTTGATCAAGCTAGTAAAATTACTAGTCTTTGCAACATTATGTCCGATAAATTCATCATATTTTACTTCAAATATCACAACTTACAGGCGACAGTGTCTGAGGCCCTCTCTATGTCACCTCCTGTGTTTGTTCTTGTATTTAACTATTTGAAGCACACACACTTGAGGTCTTACATGCGATCTGCAAGTATTATACTAGTATAGACATTTTGCACGATATCTGATCCAAAAGTTAGATAAAATCGCTCCAATAACAGAGACTTGACAGAATCGCGATACACTGTTCCACGAAAGTCTAACACATTGTATGGGTTATATAACGGCGGTCAGTAAACCAAATCGCCGTTCCTGGAAATGTTTATAATCTCTGGATTTAGTTGTTGACCAGTTATTAGGAGCATACGTCCGTGACTGACAACTGCCCTGCATGATTTTGAATCAGTGTTAAAAGTGAGATTTACTGCATTTATTTCATGACCAAACTCCACAAAAGTATGCCCTATGCTACGCCCGGGAATCGAACCCTTGCACAGTAGACTTGTGTTCTACCGACTGAGCTAGCCGATCGGCTTAAAGTCAGTCAGTGGTAGCGTACTTGAGATCTTTTTGTGACAATCAGCTTTGTAGAGTTCTACAATTTTAGAGGACGATGTATCACGGTGTTTGTACCACGTGACGTTGTGATCACTGTACTGGGGTCAACATATCAAAACAAACGACTGACAAGGTAAGGTAGGTTTTAGTTCCATTACATTTTGAATACTGCATGCCTTTCTATGGATTATTAAATTTTAGTGAAGTCAATTGGCGTGATAAAATCAGCAACTTAAAGCCCTATTTTCAAAAGTAACACTGTTTTTGGACTGCAAACAAAATAGACATGTATTTATTTCAAACATCTTTAATGAACAAGATGTTATTAAATAAGTGCAAATATTGCTTAAATTGTGTATGTTATTTATTGCATTTCAAATTTAAAGTAGATCGAAATCGAAAGTAGATTTTGGTTGTCATTACTTGAATTACAGTATGCTTGATGAGATGAAGTCATATTGTAGAAACAACTTAATTAAGACATACATAATTCAGCTCTAAAGCTATTGTGGATCAGGTATAAAAAGGCTCCCACTTTTTTAAGAAATGGACATTTGATCAAGCTATAATTTAGAAAGCATAATGGTTTGAACCGTTTATTGTGTCTTTATTACATGTTATATTTTGCTCTTTCGTGGTTGTAAATAAGTTTTCAAGTCTACTGTAACCTATAAATATTACTTCATATAGTGGCTTTAAGAGTAAGTTCAGATTGTGAAAGCACGCCACATATTCAAAGGCAACCACATCTCTAATACCAATAGTATGACGTTAAATAATACAATACCTATTCAATAATAGAAATATTAAACCTGAGGCATGATCCTAACATACTACAGGAAGAAAAGAACCCAGATCGCCTAGGTGTATTATGCTATAATATGCTGTAATCTCCAATACAAAATCGACCTGTCAAAACTGACCGACAAAACCAATGTATTTATATATTTATACATGAATATGGCAGTCTTTGACCGGGTATATTCATTATTGTATGCTTACCAAACATTGTATAACCTTGTAATGATATTAGCGGGTGTAATAAAGCATTTATTTGTAACCGGTAATTCAACAGGAGAATTACCTTTACTGTGTGGTGGTCAATGACATCAGTGAGTGACCTCACGTGGTTTCACAATGTTTCTATTATTAACAATTTTTTATCTGGTACCTTATCTCAACGAACTATAGCAACACAATTAAGTAACGAGCTATCATTTCAAATTAGGTTATTGCCTTTTTTGTTACGTAAAGCAGACTGTTTTGTGGCTGCGAACAGAAATTGACCTTTGGGACAGTTATATCCGCTGCAATGAAGTTATAGTCTCTTTTGTAGAAGAGTGAGTGTCAATGTCTTGGCATCGTCCAATGAAATATTGCACGTGTTTTGGAATTCTTTAATATATTAGACTTTCAACATTGGAACAGTGATTATATTGCATTCTAAGGTAAATATATGGTGCATGCAGTAAAGTTTCACTACTAGGACCACAAAAATGATGGTTTTGATAGAAGAATGGTTTTTCTTCTCAAATTAACCATTAGAGACTTAAAATCGTCAAAAAGTGCATGATTTTTCTATAAGCAAGGTGGTCCTCGTAGCGAAACTTCACTGTTTTTGTTGTCATTGCTTTTAATAATCAATTTTGTTTGCTCTATCATCAAAAGTCTGCTTAGGTTAGTTTAAGTTGCATTGTGTTTCAGCAACAATAGAAATGATGAAGCAATTGCAGATTAATTCTCTGTTCAAGAAAATTAGCGTTGTTTATGGTCGTGCTCGAACCTGGAACCTCTTGATTCCTAAGCGCACTTTCCTCAACTGTGCAATTGCTCCTTTATATTGATGCTGATTTTGTTTTTTACCTCCGATATCAAAACGCCATATCAATGTCTCTTTGTGACATTTATGCCGCAAGAATTTGATAAATTTAACAAATCCGCTAATAATGACTTATAATTAAAAATACCAAATACAAATATATTTATTTCAGCAATTAAGCACAAATGTGCTTTTCTGTCGTCATCTAACCTGAGTTAAAATCAACATTAACGTGTAATGAGTTTGCCTATGTGTACCAAATATCATACGGTGATGGGTACACTTTTCATATCAAATCAAAGTCGATCCCTATAGGGTCAAAAGTTCATAAATCTAGGCTGCACATGTTTCATTGTTCTCAAGGCTAGCATGAGGATGTGAATGTGGTCTCTTTGCTACACGCTCACTCAACTGCATTCGGAATTCCTTGGCCATTCACTAGGAATAATATCATAAATATAATGAATTGTCGAGGTGTTCCGCATGGCTTAACTGGTCTAGCTGCGTCAATGATTTTTTTGTGTTAAAAAGGACACAAAGTATATTTTTAACCTATATATATCTAGGACAAACTGTAAATAAACACAATTTTAAACAGTGTCTGCAGTGTAGGCGTCATCATGACTGGCGAACATTGTTGGCCCACTTTTGCAATCTGATGGCATTTAGCCCAGTATGTCTGTATTTGGTAACAATTCACTGATAATTTAGTTAGACCTGCATGTTGACCCTTTTCAACATTGATTCCACTACGTAGAGGGTGATATGTTTTAAAGTGGTCCACGTTAGTTAATACCCACGTGAGTAGTTTAAACAAGAAAATCATGATGGAAATGTTTAATCTTTACCCCCACATCGGTCGTGGAGAGGTTAAAAGTCGCTATTTTCAAATCACTATACTTGTACTTGTAAGCATTTATCTGTCTATTTTACTGCTACACACCCTTTACGGCTCAGTGAACGAGTGAAACTTACAACCGATGCTTAGGAAGTCAGGAGAGTATATTACCGTTAGTAAGCTACCACTACTAGATAGTCGTGAGTTCAGACTAACCTATACTGAACATGACTACGAAAAAAGTAAGATCTTGCTTATAAATGGCGTATAGCAGATCAGAACTGAGGCATAATTTTCCATATGATAATGAAACAATTTTAAATGTTATAAATCGCTAATTTCCTCGGATTAATACGCACGTAATTATATTCACAGACTGTGTCTCTTAATTAGTCATTCTACGGGTTCACAATATCAATAAAAGATCGTGGATTTGTTTACTTTAATACCGGTCAAAGCATTTGGGCACGTGTCGCAAAGGTAGTTCCAAAATGGCGTCTAAATTTTTTCGAGGTTGTAAATGGTCGAGGAGTAAAGTGTAAAACAGTACAAAAAGTTCCGCATGCAGGGAACAAATCAAAATTGATTCCATGAAGAGCGCACGCTTTCAGGCGTGCTCTCAATAAAACATGTTATGTTTCATTGCAGTCGTAGCGATTTCAGTGGTATCTAAAATGCTCTGACAGCATAAGTGGATCCTGAATACGGGTGGAATAATTCAGTCTTAATGTCGAGAACTCAATGTTTTCTTCCATTTCAATTTCCATTACTTTGATACATAGCGTAGTTAGTGTGTACAGAGAACCCGACGGTTAGATGAGACTCAGAACCGATGGTCTCGGGTATTGATGTTTTTTAACATTTTTACAATAAGCACGCAAAAGAATGGTGAATACTGCTGGAACCATAAGCGCGCATGTCGCTTACGGATTGAACTATGGCATCTTCTTACACACGTACCCCAACATAATTATAACATCACAGATAAAAGTAGACGCTTCACATAAATACGCCCCAGTGGCGACGATTTAAATATACATAGACTTAATATTAAATATCATATTATAATTTTGTGGACTTCTAAATATGCATGTTTCAATTTATATTTTTAAATATCGGTAAGTGAAATTACGAGTGTTATTTAATATATATCTGACTACTAGATCTGTTAACTGTGCATGAAATAGTAAAAAGCGAGTGTCTAGACCGACTGAAAGTACATCGCAGTCCGTTTTATAATACATATAATACTACGTTATCGCCAAGTCTGGCCTGTATCTGTTAAGAGACAAGATTCTATAAATAGTTTATTGTATACTATGTCATGGACAATTATTTGATATAATTATTGTATCTCTGACATTTTAAAGATAAAATGTTGACACTATATACTAACATACAAGATACAGACTGATATATGTACGTCAGCGACAGTATGGTTGTGCGGTTTGAACTTACTTTCTGAGGTGATGAGTCTGGTAAAACGTTTGGCGCCATTTGGAACTACCTCGGTGATCTTTAACGCAGATATATCTTCGTAGATGATCGCTGATGTTGTTCCGAATGTCGCGGTGCCACTAATTCAATTAAAATTTATTTCACAGGTATTTTACTAATGGGATAGGTATAAAAGATTTTAATAACATTTGAAAGAGGAGTAATGATAATTTATAAGATTGTCCATGTATGTGTAACTACTATCTAAAGCTATGTTTTTGTTTTCCCATAGTGTATGCCTAGTGACGTAAACTAATTAAAAACCAATTTCTGATACTTCATTAATTTTCTAAAAGTAAAGATCAAATTTTCCCAACCATCTTAGGCTGTTCCTGCCAACTTGTGCTCTGTATACAGAGCGTAACAGCTTTTATCCGCCATGTTGGCCGCCATGTTGAATTTTAATAATTGCACAAGGATGACAAAATTTCATCAATCGGACTTGCAGATGTTTAAACGCTTTCTTGCTTTATTTTATGAACGCATTTTGTACAGATTTATTTCATGTGTGTAATTTAGCCTCAGTGGCCATCTTGACCGCCATCTTGAATTACGGGAATTGACTAAGCATGCCAAACTGGAAATAACCGGATTTGGAGTCAGAAGGGCCAAGTCTATCAATAAACTCAATAACATTTTCAACATGCTTTAGTGCAAGGTCACTCAAGGCGTAGGACTTTACCGATTAAAATGTTGACACCGTTGAATACATCGGCGATGAAAATATCTCAGCATTCGGAACGCCTCGGTGATAACTGCGCAACACACTTGTGTAGATCGTCAGTTTACGGAATCACCCGAGTGGTTAACCGAATGTTAATATCAGTAGTCGTTGAGCACTATGATGCGAACAGTATACAAAAGCGATGTGCTGAATCAAACATAGCAATGCTAAATTTTAATAAAATTCATTTAGATCTACTTGTTGGGACACATAGCAATACGTACATTAAGTTAGAGCAAAATGATTGAGAATGGCCCATAGTGCTCGCTCTAACCTATTCTACAAGCTTTACTTAGAAATGCGATTACTAGACTTTCATGAGGCAGACAGGTGTACCTACATCAGCGAGAATATTTGACTTCTTTGACCTGAGTGATATTCAGTACATGTAGGCAAACACATTTGACTTGATACCATCACTCGTAAGTAATAGAATTAGGTAACATAATGATACGAATTATTTAGAATATGGGGTTTCGCCAGATAAATTCCTAGAATGCAATAACTAAAAAGTAGTATTTCTTGAAGGTGTTGAATAATGTTTGTTTAATTTCCTTGTAAAAATCCAGGGATATGCATTTCTACCATAAGCAATGCCTCGTATCTAGCAGTACTTAGTATTCTTTACAAACTATGATCACTTTAACAGACTTTAAGACATTCACAATAGATTGTAAAACATTCTTGTTATCAACTTTATTTACACCTATATTTACTTGTACTTTTATTATCTTATGTTTGAACTCAATACTCTTAAATTGTGTTACTTAATGTCGAACTTAAATAGGTCGTAAGTTCGTAACACAGAACAATTGATAGCTAAACCACTTCACATGTACATGCTGGTGTACTCATATAAACCCATTCGGAACAACCTCGGCGATCAACTAGCATTCGGAACTCCTCGGCCATTCACTAGAAATAATTATTCATTTAATGAATGGTCGAGGTGTTCCGAATTATCAACCGGGTTGCAAAATTAGTCAGTGACCCCATTCACTCATCCTGACCCATATTAAACAAAGAGCATAGTATAAGTAAGTAAGTAAATTGCTTATTATAGTGACTAGTACGTATTATTAAATAAGTGATTAGATATCGGCCCTATCCTGGGTCGATAGCGCAGTTGGTAGCTCGCCGGGATTTGGAATATCGTGCCCGAGGGGATGCGGGTTCGAATCCCACCCGGGGAGGTTATACCCTTCCATGAAAATTTGACAATAATGTCGATTTTCCTCCATTGAATAATAATATGGAGAAGTTTCCGGCCTTGTGGAAAGGTAGGTGAGTACTGGTTATAGACAATGGTCCAGGAAAGCTAGGTTATGTGCGCTGGACGCCGTAAAATGACCTTAAATTGTGTTGACACGGCGAGGCCGAAAGTCAAGGGCCAATATGACTGCCCCGAGGAAAAATAATAGGGCCTATATCAAATCACTTATTTAATTACAATTTTATTAAATAACTAATTAACTCTCACTGACCAGTTTTTGATATTTGCCCTGTTTATCAACTAATTAGAGTGCAGACATTTGTTATTGGATCAGGGCCAATAAATGTTATTGTCCCTATAACAGATTTAGGCCCTGTTTTCAGTTTTATTGAATAAGTTTTGCAGTATTGTGCAGTGAATTTGGCCCTCTATAGAACAAATAACACGTAGTTATTTAATAAAATTATAAAGTTTTGAATTGATTGAAGTATAAAAAGTACCCGGCCCTACTGGCCTATTAATCACCTGAAAATGAAATCATATTTACATTCATATAGTCACATATAGTATTACATATAAGTGTAATACATTTATATATAATGCACACGTATGTTACGACAAGAAAGTCGGTTAATGCAGTCATTGCCAATTTATATCAACTTAGATTTATGGCTTAATGATATTTTGACAAGAATATTTGACATGAGTTATTCCCCTTTTTACATACCACCAAAAATGCTCTGTGTTCACGTATTTTGGTTATTTTGGCTGAGACTCGGATATAATTGATGGCTCGGAATTTTAGACCGCCTCTATTACTAGTTGACTGATTTTTTTACTGTTAACCTGTTTTATTTTCTAAGTTGTATGCCATTCAACATATGCATTTTGCACATTGAAAACACGATAGTTTGCACTTTTTGTTCTCTTTCTACAATGATTTATAATCACAAATGCACAGCTTGGAATTATATCAGCGTATGTATAAGTAGTTCACGTACGAGTACATTTAAGGTAGAAGCCCCGTAGTACAAAACTATGCTCATGAGATTAACCGCAGATAATTTCTAAGAAAACTGATATCTGATTGTTCATTGTATTGTTAAATTAGCGAGTATGCGAGCGGTAAAATTTTAGATCGGGTTTTAATCAGATTGATATTTTCACTACGTCAGATTTCTAAATTATATAATTAATAATATGTATGGATATATTAAAACTAAACTATTTTCATAATAAAGGGAGATAATAACTCACTTTTATTAAATGTTTTAAACGTTACATAAATAATTCGGCATTAGAATGTTGCTTTATAATTTTAATCCATGTACAATAATCAACATGGTGTAATGAATGGATAATATTACCTTTTGTAACTATTTATCAGGGTTTTAAATTGGCATTAATGACTATAAATTGACATAAGAGTAACTAGGGTAACTCTACCTTAATGTTTATTGATCGTGCCATCGTGTAATCGTAGAATTTACCCAGGATAAGAAGTTAAGAACCTCTAATAAGTAATAATATGTGTATAACAATACGGTGAAATACACATTGCAATATTGCAATATGCAAACCCCCGTATTGCAATATATTGCAATACCCATCGTTTTTTTCCCATAGACATGCGGTGCATAATATAATGCATGTGCATCGTCTTATTTGGATCAACGTTACACACATATGTGTATTTTCAAATGATCTCATGTCCAAATATTTGATAGACTTGTGTAAAAACGGACTTTTAGCTAGAAAATGTGTATTTTGAAACAGACTTTTGAAGAATTGTTTTTCTCTCATTTGATAAAATGTTAAATATCTTTAAGCACCATAAGATTATATCAAGTTTCCAACTCATTTTTACATATATTCAAACATTTTAAGTTCGTATTCTGATAAAAACTATCAGTACGGCACACAACGACAATGAAACCGGTTCAGGGAAAGACGAACGGGTTAAAAACCGTCAGGAATCGTACTGCAACTGTCACACCCCTAAGAAATATAACACCAAGTCTCCGATGGCTACCAAAGATTATAATGAGCAACTAAGGACTTTGAAAAAGTGGGTAAAACGTATGAAAAATAAAAATTATGTTTTCTTTCTGTTGTAATTTTCCTTGACGTTACAATCAGTATTTCATGTTAATCATTAGTGATTTTGTTGTTGTTGAAAATGAATGATAAAAAACTTAAGAACTTTGAAATGATGGCCAAGCGCCAAGCTTGTGATCTAACGCGAGAATTTATGTAAAACCTTTATGTTTGTTCCAGTTGGCTTTAGATAAGATGATTTTATCACGTATTCATTATTTGAAAGCTGTAAACAGTCAAGCTGTCCGGCGAAATAAAATGTTTATAAATCAATTAAAAATATCAAGGAACAGCTTAGTGCTAATTTTGTAATCAACTATGTTTTAGTCAGTAGGGCTGTGGATCGTTAAGCTGGTGGCTATCCGATCCGAACCACGATTCATGTGTAGCGATTCTCGAATCGAACCACGAATCCCTTGTTTATGGAGGAGAATACAGGAATTCATGTTATAACAAAAAAAATTTATAGAAGCTTTTACCATGTGGAAAACCCTGTACTCCAAACATTTCAAATACCAGGCGTTTTATGGGCATTTTCAGTGATAACATTTTTGTTTAAATGTGTATCAATCGAAATTTTGAAACAAGATAATTCAGTCCCTACATGAATTAAAAATTTCATAAGTAATGTGGCTCGTTTTCAGTGTTAATTAAGCTAAAATATTCTTTCATTTTTTTCCAAAAAAGGATCGCGATCCGACGATTTCGGACGTGACGAATATTCGTACTCGATTTTCTGGTCGAGATCGCGAATATCCGAGTACTCGGATACTCGCAGCGGCCCTATTAGTCAGTCATGTAAGAATTTTTAGTCCTTAGTATTTTCTCTTCATGCGACAAAAAAAGATTGTTTGTAGAAGCTCAATTAGGAAATCATGCGTTAATAGAAAGTGTTTTGTCCTGTAAGGTATACTTAAGATACTAGTAAATTTTATTCAACTGTCAGTGGTTAATGCATTAACACCGCTGATTTAAATACCCCGCCGGCGATAATCGACTGAGAGTTTAGATCGAAGTACTGATGTGAATGTTTAAATCAGCGGAGTCAATGTATGCGTCAGTGACAGTTGAATAAAATGTATGAATAATTATCAATTCATTATTAGTTTCGTTTATTTACATACGGATCAATTATTCATGACAGACTGTGGTTGAAATTTAAAGTACTTGTACATGCACACCTACACGAACAAGAATTTCCTGGACGATATGATGTGATAATATAAAGATATGATAAAAGTCACGTCATTGTATAGAAGAACATGCAATGTAACGTGACTGTTTGCAGATAACGTCAATACGTGTGTATATTATCATAAATAAATGTCATAGGATTGTGAAATCATTTTCAAATTATCATTGATTATTTCTGAATCAAGTTTGGAATCGTATGATTGGATAACAGTCATGTATTATACTTACACACGTCCTTGTATTACTAATAGGCGATCTTGATAACCAGGTGACCGTATTATAAAAGATCTTAATTACGACCGATTTTAGTCGTACGTCCTTCTACATTGCATTGTCGCAATATTATTGCGTATCCCGTTGGTTGTACGATTGTGTATTGATAATTAAAAGGTCTTGTATATAACTCCTTTCTTTTATAACGCGTATGGCCTTGACCAACTTCTTTCCTTACTGTTGTCGCGTTCTTGTTGATAAAAGCATTCTTATACAATGTATAATATTTATATTGACCATGCTCGTACCAAGAAGATATTAAGACTTTATTATAGTTCCTGAGTATTGGAAACATCTTGGTCTTAGTACGGGACTTAGTACAATTCAGATTGGATTCCTGGCCCTTACCAGGAAGATGATAATAGCGATGGGTACGAGAATGATATTGTCATACCAATTCTATATAAGAATGAACTGATTTTTGCTTGTTCTTGTATCAGTGGTGTTGAATTATTCACTTGAAAAATGTACACACGTCAGTCTCAAAATTCCACACCAGTATCCGTGGAGCATGCATTGACCCCCGTTTATTAACATACTCACTATAGTACATCTGTACTCTGCCAGGGTCGATAAAAATGAATATTCTAATTTATATTCTGGGATTATCGAACAAATATCGAGTATTTAAATCAGCGGGATAAATGTAGACGCAACTAACAGTAGAATAACAAATAGATAAGTCGAACGTGGGTCCCCGGAGATGTTAAATAAATGAAGTTACAGTATTTATTGAATTATTCATAGACATAGTCGATGGAATTATCATTATCAAATAAAAGGTATATATTGAATTATATGTATTGAAGTAGACATACATTAACTTCATTATCAGCCTATAGTATGTTGTGTGTGTATATTACATCATTGTAGCAATGATTAAAGACCCTGTATCAAAACAAACATTGTACATGGACTCAAATTAAACATGTATCAGGTACAATAGCTGCCATTCTCGTACCCAGAGTCTAGTAGGATTCTCGATACTATAGATCGAGAATCTTGATAACCTCGGGGTACGAGAATGACTTAAAAGGGGAAGATCTTTTTGTTATAAAAAAGTTTTCTCCAAAATATGTTCATGCTGTTCAATGCATTTCAAAGTGAAAGTAGACCGAAACCGAAAGTAGGATTTAGTTGTCAATGCTAAAAAACATTTTTTTCACAGTATGTTTAAGATGAAGTCTTGTGGTAGCTTAGATGAAGTATTTTGGTAGCAACTTGTGGTAACAACTTCATACAATTAACAATGTGTATAAATAATTAAGCTCTTAAACATTTTTTTACATCTTATATGTTTAACATTATCAAAAATGTAGTGAGTTCTTACAATTTAAGAGCCCACCCCTCCTTTTAAAGAAATTGTCACTTTGTGGAACTTTAATTTAGACAACAAGATGGTTTGAAATGTTTATTGTGTATCTAATGCATTTTATATTTTAATGACATAACAGTTGCAAGACAGTTTTCATGTTTGCTATGAATGAATATATCTTCGTATAGTGGCTTTAACGAGGAACTTATAACACCGAGTTCAGATTCTGTATCAACAAATGTAAAAAAACATGTATACATGTACACATGTACTTCTCACTGATGTACTTAATTATATATTATCTTCGTACTCTACCATGCAAGATAAACGTACCCATTTCCCACGAGTTTCTCAGAATCCTAATCAATTGGAATGCTGCCTATTGTCGACGTTTAGAGCTGTTGTGGTTTATTTTGTACTTTCATTGTGTTTATCTCTTTATAAAAAACCTGTCCCTAAACGAGACTAAGAAAAATAGATAGAGTAAAGATGATGTATTCAATATAGCCTTTGATTTGTCGACATGTGCAAATAAACTCTCAGTATTGAAAGGAAATAGTTAGGGCCAGGAAATTGTTGAAAACTATTTGTTTGTGCTTTAAGGCAATGAATACTTTCAATTTATTCGTACTAGAGCGTATTATTTGAGCAAATAAGAAAATTCCAACTCGTGTCATAAAAAATGTTCGATTTTTTCTGCACTTTTAACAGATTTATTGTTACATTATTTACCTACAGCAAATAGTAAACAGACGCACACATTGAATGCGACAATGAGGCATGCTGAACGGCGGATTCATGATTTCTAGTTACGGGGGGCGGAACATATTGTAGTTAGTGGCGGCATCATCATCATATTTTATGATAGAAAAAAAACCTTGATTGAGTAATTTTAGGGGGCGTATGCCGGTTCCGCCCCTCGGATCCGCGTATGATTCATAAAAACACAGTGACAATATCTCATAGATCTTAATAAAAACACTTCAAAATTATACAAGAAACGCTACTGTTCTTATTTTTGGACTATACAATTGTGTAGTTAGACATTGAAGCACAGTGAGGCTCATGCTTTCGTGAAAATTGGAGTATTATGTGAAAATAATGACTGTAAAAGACAGTCAAAGAAAAAAATTTGGAGAAGGGATACTGCGGACCTCCCTCCCCTAAGAAATTTACCTCGATGTAGTTTAATTTCTGGCTTCGGTTCGGCACAGCTATGTACAGTTCAGAGCTGATTTTATTAGACTGCGCTAACCTGATTGAAGTTGTACTGTACTTATCACTTAGATCTATACTCTAGTTGTTTAAAATAACTCAGATCTGCAGATTCGAGAAAAAGTGTATTATCTTTAATTTCAAAGTACTTTTGTTCATGTTTAATATATTGCAATAAATATCACTGGTAATAAGAATATAAATATATTAATCTTCAATCGAACGGCACGAGAGATTTCTTTGACACACACGAGCGGAGAATTAAGCGCCAATTACGCGCGTCATGCACGTGCTTGTCTACGCCTATGATAATAGACATACTTGGTTCGGTATAAAACCGAAGTGGACGAATTTACTCACTATTGCATCATTCCTCCGAACAAATTTTGTAGTTAACTCAGAAAATTTTGTTCTTACAGTACAGTGCAGAAATCGTTCTTTCTTAAGATATCAGTTACTAAGAAAGATAACTCGTATTACACCGCGTTTTGAAATCTGACTCATTTCAACCGTACAAGGTTATTTCCCTTCGGCGTTCTATTTTTACACTATAACCAATCGACCTAGTTTCTCTTTGAAATGGTCATTTTTCTGCAAATTAAAAGTGACCTTAAGAAAAATAACCAGTGCAACATATTGCCATACAAGTAAACTAAGTTTTTCAATAGATAAATTTAGTTGTCAGTCGTTACTTTTGCAGATATATCGAATATTCTGAACACGTTCTTTGTTAGCGAGCTAAACCCGGCAACTGCAATTAGGCTAATGTATGTGTATTCTAATGACATCACCTAGCTTTTAACCAATCAGATTGCTAGAATACGATCACTCCCTCAGTAAGTTGAAAGGTCACCGCTGTGAAATCAGCTGTTTGCGGCGAGTATGTGAACGTCGGCTTGGTGGACATGGAATTAATAAAAGGAAAATACTCGGATTTTGTGTGATTTTTCGCCATAAAGTAACTTTAGGATATATAATATTTTTAGGTAAGTAATATTATTTGGGATGACAGTGGTTATTTTGGCTCAAAGTCGCCCGATTTCTCATGATTGTGAATTTTATCGAAATAAATTGGTTTTGTCCAGAATCTGGGTTAAACTAATGTGTTTACGAAGATGTTGTTTACTGGGGTTCTCCAGGTTTGTAATTACTTTCTGTTGCAGAAACGCTGGTATTTTGTTTATAAATGTCATGCTCGAGATTTTTGGCGTTTTTATGAACTTATATCGTGCACGAGATAGAATTTTATCATTTTTGCGACATTCGTTGCCACAACGATTGTGACTGACATACATGAGCCTAGCTAAGCACTTGATCGAGTTTGGCGTCGATTGTCATTTCACCGCTTTACAGTTCCTCTGCTTTATTTTACATGTAGACACTCTCGTGCAATTATCATTGATTGGAAATGATTGTTTGATTGGGACCATAGCTGATCGATTTTTTATCCAATACAGCAAATAGATGCTGTCAGCAATGTTTGGTCAGCATTGATGATTGAAACTCTAAATCTGTAAACTAAACACTCTGTTCCATAAGCCTGAGAGGTGTTCTGAGAGTAAATCGCAAGTTCTTATTTCCCTACAAGAAGTTGTTGATTTTGTGAGAATGTTCACAGAGTTTGACTGCTGATTTCGATTTTAAAAAAATTAGCTTCCCTTGGACAAGTTCATGGTGATCCGATAATAGGGTGGCCTTATAGTCACTTCCAACAGCCTTGCTGTTGGGATAACCCTTAAGCCCTGGGTAGAATGCCTTGCCTACAACCCAGCAGAACCAGGTTTGATTCTCAAGTCAGTCAGTATGTTTTTTTATTCTCTTGATTTACTTTAGGCTGAATGCTGGATCAGATAAAAATCATTTTCCCTTCAATTTATTGTAAAAAGAATCCTACTCGTGAATAGATCTAAGACAAAGTATTATCAATTGTATAGGGTTTTCAATTTGAATATTTTATTATAGAAACCATTTGACAGTCAATGTATATTATATAGCAAAGGTACTATAGAGAAGTCCTTTTCCAGTAAATTAAAATGTGGTTGAGTTCTTTCTACTGAACAAAGGATTCTGAATTTGAATCCTGCTATAAAATCATATTGTTCACATTAAAATAGTTGTTCATTCTTCTTAGTATTATTTTGCCACAAAATTAATGTTGTTCTTCATAGTCAATTGGCTTGTCTCTTTATTAATTGTTAAGTTGTTTTTTGTTTTCAATTGTTGGGAAATACATACATGTATTAATTTATTCTATGAATTAACTATTATTCCCAAAAGAGAAAGTACATTTTGAAATAGTTATTTTTCTTAGTTAATCAGTGAACAATTAGAGTATTGTAAGTTATCTATTAAAGTTCATGTAAAATTTCCCTAGGTAAGAATTATAAATACACAGCTATTGGGTTCTATATTGATTTATTGATAAAGTTTGGCCGTTATCTAATTATCATTTTTTATCTTTCTGTTACTAATTAGTCATCTTGTTAGATGACATACATGTATAAGTACATTATATTCACTGTACATGATTTTATCACAAAACAATATCATTATCTATAGATTCAAAATGTGAAGACTTCATCTGTAATTTTCTGGCTGAACTTAAATTGGTAAGTTTTGGTTTCTAGTCAATTGATCTTCATTTTAAGTTGCCAAATGGATCTTTCAGTACATTTTAAAAAAGCAAGGTGAAAGTTCTAGTACCAGTTATGTTGTTTTCTTTTATTTGTAAACCTATTCCACAGTAATCCTAATTACTAAATTGGTTGAATTTATAATGATCATTTATGTCAACTAACATCAGTAGGTTTCTTATTTGTGTTAGTTATTTGAGTTTTAGCTTGTTTGAAAAATGGGTTTAATCCTGAAGTCCACTAATCAAGATTCAAAACCTTAATTGGATCTTAATTTTTAAAGTTTAAAACTTAGGTGTTAACTATTCCTTTAAAGTTTATTAAAAAGATTTAGATGTCATTCTTTTCGCCTCAGAAGTTTCTTTGATTATGAAAGTGTATTTTCTTGAAACTATTAAGAGATTGAATAATTATGTACCTGTCTAAGCATCAAGTACAAAATAAATGTTGATCAATCATTTCTAGATTTTACTATTTTACTGTTTCCTTGATCAAAGCATTGCATATTATAAAGGGTTAATGGATAAAATGTTCTTTAAAAAGTTCAATGATAGTTGATGAATTAATTATAAAATACGTTTTATTTAATATACAATATAATTAAATTCTAAGTATTGAAATACAGAAAGACTTTTTTGTTCACATTAAAACCTAACAAATCCATACTAAAGATTACTCCTTACTCATTAGATTCAAGTACAAATCTAGCAGTGCAAAAATGCAGGCAAAATGTTAATTCTACCATGTATTACTGGCAAATACTATCAGTTCAAAATACAGAGATTTTATTTTCTTCTTCCCATACAAAATCTTGACGTACTGTTTTCCCTGTACACTTAGTCACTTTGCGTACAAATTCTGTAGGTATTATATAATTCTGGCACAATACTGTAAAAGTACTTAAACTTGAAGTCAAACAATGAATGACCGCAGTATCATTACATTAAATAGATACAGACACTATCAAAATACTAATCATTTTATTGCTCTTACTCTATAAACTTCTCAACATGGAATCTCAACCTTTGATTTGCTGTGGTTAATGTTAAAACTTCATTGATCACTATGTACATGTATGTAAACTGCTTAGTGTATTAACGAGATTTGACAGCCCCCCCCCTTCCACCCTCTAACACCTGTAAGATAACGGAACTACTTTTATCGCTTTAAAATCGACTGCATAGTAAATCAGAGACATGTGTATCACTCTGCAGATTAAACTGGTCAGGCATTTGAATCATCGATAGTTTTCGACTTGTGGTAAATCCCCAAATGTCTAACAAGAAGTTAAATTGAGTGCAAGAAAACAGTACAAAATAGTGATAATTTTCAGCTTTTGATAAATTCTTGCTCTTAAGGTCTCATTTTGGATATTATAACTAAATGAAATGCAAAATTAGGGTTGGAAAAGGACAATTTATTTGCTACATTAGCTCCATCCTGTTTTTGCCATGGTAATAGAGACTAGGGTTCAACTGATAGTTTTCTAAAAGTCAATTACCTAGGGAACAATTTGATAAGTTTTCATCCCTGGCCTAGTTAGATAAAATATTAATGTATGTTTGGGAACACAAATATTACATTTCAGCTATTGACCCAAATACAAGTATCATTTTATTTTAAGTTGTGTAAAGACTTAAGTAATCTGGGTCAGTAGCACAGTTGGTAGGGCCCCAGATTTCGAATCTAGTGTCCCAAAGGGGGTACAGGTTCAAATCTTAACCTGGGAGGTTTAACCCAATAATGTTAATTTTCCTCCATTATTAAGGTATATGGAGAAGTTTCCAGCCTTGTGGAAGGGTCGGTGAGTTCTGGTTATAGACAAGGGTTCTGAAAGCTAGGTTAGGTGAGCTGGACACCGTAATATGACCAATACAATGTGTTGCTTTGGTGTTAAACCTAAGGACAAAAGAAGACTTTAGTGTCACAGTTTTGAAACCTACTAGTACTATTGATTTGTCAGGAAGGTTTTTACATGACTAAGTTATATTTATATACATGAAATCAGCATTCTATTGGTTGGATGGTTTAGGGGAAAACAAGTCTAAACCCTTGTTTAATTTACATATAGTTAGACTAGTGTTGCCCTGACAATTGAATTATTGGTTCTTTGGTATTGCATAAGCTTTAAAAAAAGATCTATGACTCTATCAAAGCTAATTATTGTTTAGTTTTATAAATAGGAAAAAATAATTTGGAAAAAAAATACCACAAATTATGTTAACTTTATAAATAGCTTTTATTATGACTAGCAGTTAATTCAAAATTAATTTGAATGACTCTATTTGAACCTTCACCATATTTGGAAGAAATTGGTAATTATGATACTATTATATTTAATAAGAAACTTTTTTTTTAAAAATATTTTGGCTGCAGCTTTTATCTAGAATTTTTCTCATGAACTGTATTTACATTTAAAAGCTATGACATAACATTGTTATTGACGTCATGACGTGATTTGGCGTTGTAACGTCATTTTGCGCCAAATTCTCCAATGATGACGTTATGTCATAATTTAGTAAACAAAATGATGCCAGTGTGTTAAAGGTAAGTTCCTATTAAAATTCTTGAAAAAAGCTTTTGGCCGAAATATTGAAAATACATGTAGTTACTAATTTTACTTGTATATTCTTTTTGGAACAACATTGGACATAATATATTATTTTTTTTATCTCTTATTTATGTCTAAGTCAGTCATTTGCTTTCACACACCAGCCTGAAGTCTGGGGCGAATGAATATTGATTTGGGCTTGTGAAAATTAATTTTATACATAAACAGTTTTGAACATGCTAGTTGATAGTTTTGCCCTTTTACTATTTATTGCAGGGTTTTTTCAGGGGGTTTTGGGAAAAAGGCCCCTGCCCAAATTAGGAATTTTTAACGCTGTAAATAGTCCAATTTGGGGAAAAAAATTGACAAATCAAACCAATTTGGAAATTTCATTATTAATTTTTCTGCATTAAATCTTTATATGCTTTGCTTTGGTGTCTCTGAAAGTGTTGCAGTGCTCTTAAAGGGTTTTTTCTAGAGGTGAAACGATTAATCGCGGTTCACAAAGAATCGCGATTTTTAACGCTCGATTCGGTTCGATTCGATTCGGAAGAGGCAGTTTCGATTCGATTCTTTTTTAAATACTGTCTTTTTCAGTAGTTTTGTGAGTTGAACGAAACGCCCCTTTTAGGTTAAAATAAGAATTTTTTATAGTAAACTAAAATAGTGTACCCTTATTGACCGACGATTGTTAATCCAGATAAGAGTTGTAAAAAGTGAGACTGCCCGCTGCAATTATACATGTTGATTACGCGTACATGTCAATTAGACCTTATTGTCGGTCACACGCTGGGAGATTAACTCGCTGACAGAAAATCGATAATGGATTCGTCGAGTTAGTTAACACGCTTGATATCATTCATGTATACCTAAGACTGGTACTTAGAGCGAATATAGTGATAAAAGGGCCACCAAGATATAACCAGTCGATTTATAATTTTACACGATCGGCAATATTGGGGGATTTTTCTTAAGAAAAACAAATTAAACTTTTCACATCGTCGTTTCCTGAAAAATCATTTGTTAAATCAAGATGAAAACATTGAAAACAATAAGTTTTTAATCACAAAAGATGTTTCATATGAAATTGCTATCTAGCGTGGGTCGCGAAAATGAATGACATAACGCCGAAATGGTTGAAACGATTTCGTTCCCTATGATACAAAATTAACTCAAGCATGATAAAGTAATTTAGAGATAAACAATTTGTCCATGGGCATTACTTTTCAATAAAAAGTTGGAAATAATACGATTTGTCATTTATATATGCTAAAATGCAGTAAAATATTTTTAACTATTCAATCTCTAATACTGTATTGTACGAGATTGTAAAGTCGGCTGAACATGTAGATGGAAGCAGACTTTAAACTGCCCTTTAACTTTTAACTTTTAATACCTGTAAACTGGGTATTATCAAAGAATTGGAATTAGAATTTTTCGTCTTCCGGGAGGGATCGAGGTCCCTCAGATAAAAATGCAGAGTTCTTAAATTTATACATATTTATGTTCTATTGTCTTTGGGTTGTATCTCTTTCTTAATTCTGTTTATGATTTATTTTTTGTTATGTCCTATATAATTCCAGTAAAAAAATCGAATTGAATCGAAAAATCGAATCGCTTGATGAAAAATCGAAATCGAATCGAATCGAAAATTTTTGAATCGTTTCACCTCTAGTTTTTTCTGACAGTTCAGTGAGGCATTCAATGCAAATTCTCATTAATGTATTTATTATTTTTACATGAAATCTCGTGGTTTCTTTTGTAAAGGCAAAAAACATCCTGTTCAAAGAGAATTATTTAACAAGATTGGGATTTTTTTTCTTGAAATTGGGAAAAATGGTCCTTATTTGGCATTTGGAATGGGGCCCATATTCGGCCCCGTGAGATAGGCTAAAAAAGCCCTGTATTGTAATACGAAGGGCTACTTCTTGAGAAGAAGGCAATGACTGCTATGTGGTTGCTCTGCCTTATATAATTTAACCCTTTTGCTCAGTTAATTTATTTTCTTTAGCACATTAAGGTTATTTTAGACAAATTAATTTCCCTTGCATTGTATTATAACTAAGAAGTCATAGTATTTACTCTATCGGCTTGATAAATTAGATTTCTGAAGTACATAATGTTACCATCTTAAAATTTGGCTCAGGTGTTTGAACTGTAAAAATAAAAAAGTTTTAAAGTACTTTGCTCTATACCAAATTAAGAAGTCATTTCTTCAGAATCCCTGATTTTAGGTTGTTGGGCTTTATACCGGTCTTCCAGTAAAAATGAGTTACTTCCCTTTTCTTTGTTTTTATTGAATCTGCTGATCAATTGCAATTAGTGAAAATATTGGGGATACCAAATACTTCTATAAGAAGTTTTCTGATAATTAAATTTTAGTTTATAAGTGTAAATTCTCTCTTCCCTGTTTTTCTGCAAAAGGGGATAATGAGAAAAAAAAGAATCTATGGTTGAGAAAAGGGTCTATAATTTGCAACTTTGACAGAACTTTTTTGTTACAATTTAATAATGGAATTATTGGCTTATTATATAATACATATTGTTGTTAGAACTAAAATATCTGCTAACTCTGTGCATTTTGTCCGCTATTATAGTCCACTATCAGCAGTCGTCACAAGGAAAGATATATGTGAGTGCTGGATTTCTAATCTTCGGCTAATAACATCTCTGTAATTATAATACATACCAATCCTGTCCTCTCCATAGGTAGCTCTGCTTATCATTGATGTTTCTATATTAGAAAACAAACAATCCCATAGTTGTCATCTACAGTTGCAAGTAACACTGGGATATTAAAAATTATTATTCTGTATGCGAAAGCTTAGAAGTTGGTTGAGAAGTTTTACGACATACTATCCTGATTAGTTGTATTTAAAGGATATAATATTGATCAGTTATTATACCCCCGCAAACGAAGTTTTCGGGGGTATACTGGAATCACCCTGGTGGTTGGTTGGTTGGTTGGTTGGTTGGTTGGTTGGTTGGTTGGTTGGTTTGTTGGTTGGTTGGTTGGTTGGTTGGTTGGTTGGATATGTGGTCTGTCCCAAAAAATTAATTCATTTGTAGTATGGTTATTTCTTAATGTATTTATATAGAAGCTGTTATATACCATGATTTAATGGTGTATACAAAACTCATGTAACTATGGAAACATATCTCACTTGTTTAAAATATTTAATTGCGTTATATATTTTAAATCTAATTAGATAACTGTATAGTTTGCTTTTTTTCTCAATAGATTTTTTTTCTTATCTTATTTTATAGAATTTGTACAGGCGTTTACAGTTGATGTTTATATGCATGTTATATCAATTCCAATTCAAAATGGCCGACTTGCGGCCATCTTGAATTCTTTTTAATTTAGTTTAATTACTGTATGCTTATTTCTCAATAGATTTTTTCTTAACTAATTTAGATAGAATTTTGCACAGGCGTTCACATTTAAACTTTACATACACTTTAACTCAATTCCAATTCAAAATGGCGGACTGGCTGTCATCCTTTTTTCAAAATTAATACAGTCTTATATTGACTTATTACCATACATATTTTGAAAAGACATTGCATACAAGGTCTCACTAATACAGTTGATCAGTATGACTATTCTTCATCAATTTATATTCAATATGGCTGACTGGCAGCCATCTTGAATTTTTATTTAAATTACTGTATAGTACTTGTATGTGTTTTTTTTTACTCAATTTTAGTCAAATTTCGCTCCAAAATCTTTATTGATGTAGTTGACTCATACATGGATTTACTCTGGATACAAATTCATTATGGCAGACTGGCAGCCATTTTGACTTTGTTTAAATAACTGTATAGTAAGCTTATTTCATTACCAATTTCTTCTTGCTGAAGTCTGATTGATTTATTGATTGATTAATTGGATTTTACGGCCTGTTAATGCTAAAAGGTCATATTACACCGAAAACAATTGATGATACTATTACTTCAATAGATAATGAAGATTTAACGTCCTATATTTTATGATAAACATTAATTTTCTTCAAGTATGGTTTTGTTTTGATTTTACGACGCACCAACACAAAAAGGTCATATCGCGCCCAAAGCAATCAATGATACTATTTATTAAAACGATATTAAGGATTTAAAGCTCTATATCTTATCATATACATTTATTTCCTTCTAAAAGTTAAGTATCGCATATGATGGTACAGACTCAAAAAGTTCTTTAAGTGAGTTAACTTTAAAATGTTTGTCACAGATGTCTTTAAGATCCTGACAGTCAAGAAGAACGTGTTTGACATAGAAATGCTCGTCACAGGGTATACATTTTGGTGCTTTCTTTCTTTTGAGAAGGTATGAATGTGTTAATATAGTATGACCAATTCTACATCTCGTAGTAACTATTTATCTCATTGATTAGCAAATATTATTGACGAAGATGAATCAAGGGTTTATGGCTTTATGTCATGTAACTTATTAAATATAGCATTATTCCACATTGTTTGCCATTTTGACTTGCTGAAGTCTATTATGTACTGCTATTTTTATCAAATTCTTATTGTTGAACTTTTTTTTTGATGTATTGATATTTTATCAAATTCATAATGGCTGATTGGCAGCCATTCTGAGTTTTTCTTTTTTCTCTTTTTCTGACTGGCAGCCATGTTGAATTTTCTAATATCTTGTACAGCAAACATCTTTTTTTTCTCACCTCATTTTGATAAAATTGTGCTGACAAATTCTTGTTGATGAAATTTGTATATGTATTTATTTTTTTATGTTTTTCAATGGACCAACTAATAGCCATCTTGATTTTTTTCTATAATGTTGTGAAGAAAACATCTTATTTCGTTATAGCTACATGAGATTTTAGGTATTATTTTAACTTTACTACTGTGAAAATAATGATCGGTAATTTAAGCTTTCTTATGGGGTATTTGTGAAATTCTTGATACAAGATATTGTAAATACTAATTGTTTGATTTATATTGTGTACATTTCTGACTACCATTTTTACAATTGCCTTATTTTTTACTTATTTATCAAAAAATTACAAACACATTCTACATTTTGCTCTTCTGGTTACAACATACTCATGATGAGTTTAAATGTGATCACTCTTTGTCTGTTGTTCCACTTGACATTCATAATGACCAAATGATGTTCATTTTCATGTAAAAATCATTTGAAATATGACAACTCTGTTCATTTTGCTTTTTCATAAATCTATACAGTGAATTACACTGTAATTTGCTGTTTATTTCCAATTTGATATTTGCATCCTATTCTTTTTATGATTTTATGCTTCTTACAACATTAACCCTTTTGGACTTCCACAATGTTGACTTGCTGTCATCTTGAAATATTGCTGTTGCGGGGGTATTTTCGCCACTGGTGGCAGTTCTAGTTATAATTACAATATCATGAGTTTATCATCAAATGTCAAGAGAGTTTTGATTCGCATTCTCGCAGGTTTTTCTGGAACGGTGGAATGATCGCCGCATGTTTAATGGCATTCTTATAACGTGACTGGTGCACATTATAACAAGATGCTCTAAATATAAGTAAAACTATTAAAGTTTACTGATTTTAACTAAAGAATTTTAAAGAAACTTAAAGAAACATTTTTGAAGCAGTAGAGAAGATTTTAGTACAAATTGACTTATTTTGCTCTGGTTTAAATCCAATGCAGAACATATTTTTAGCTTGGCTATTTTTGGAGAGTAGTGAGGCTATCCCACTCCTAGGTGGTGGTGTTGGCAGCAGCAAACTTCTTGGTTGAGATTTTTTGTGTGAAACATTTTATCTTCAAAACTACTGAAAGGATTCGCTTAAAACTTCGCACATGTCTACAGGGTTACAATTGGAGGTCACATACCAAGTGGCATAACTCTAGCATGAATTTTGACTGGTTGTTGCTGTTGTTTGCAAAAATACTCCAAATAGTTGAGCATGCTGTCTGTGTACTGCTCTTGTGTATATTTAATTACAAGGCAAACTGGTGAAATTATATTTTGTTTTGCATATATCAATTTTGATATTACTCATTAATATTCTGAAAACATGAACCATGTGTGGTTTGAATAAATCACATGTGCAAAAGATCCATTATTAAAAAAACTGTAATTATACTGATATTTGAACTGGACTTGTATTTCAAAGGTAACTCTGAATCTATCTTTACTGTGAACCATTTTGACTTTTTTTGTACACATAGAAGCTTTTCTTTTGAGATTTTAGCAATTTTAGCTGTACTGCTAGTTTTTAGCTTGCATCAGTTTACTCTTGCAAACATGACGCTTGGCCAGTGACATCTGTAAGATATAGTACAAAGCTGGCTTAGTCCGGTTTATTATAAGGCTAACGAAACTGCTGAATTGTCAAAATCTATGTTAAACTAAGTTTAGGTAATAAAACATACTAAAAAATTTCCATTTTGTAAAATAGTCTTAGTTCTTTCATGCTCTATTATCTTAGTATGCTTTTATCATAGGTACCTACATTTTCACCTGAGACGTGTCCCTACATCTTAAATTTCCCAAAATTGCTTTTATCATTGTATGATATATTATTATAGTCAACTTTGTCTGCGTGTCTTTGCCAATTTTAAACAAAAGATTTAGATTGCGTATAATAGAAGCCCTTCAACTAACTAACTGTATCACGCTGTGATAGAATGTCTTTACCTAACCTATGCCAAGGTTTATGGTTTTATATTATATACTAGGTCTGTATTATATGTGAGTGTACACGAAGTGTTTCGTTGATCGTTTATATACTGTAATGTTTAACGTTAGTATATGTCTCGGCCTTGTCAAAGCTTTTATCCAACTTTTTGGACAATTAGTATGTAAACATTTTATGAAAATGTGTATGTATATGTGGCGTACATATTCAAACTTGATCTAGATAGCTAACTGACCTAGTTACACTTTTCGTAA
The DNA here is from genome assembly GCA_025267735.1 of Mactra quadrangularis. Lineage (NCBI taxonomy): Eukaryota > Metazoa > Mollusca > Bivalvia > Venerida > Mactridae > Mactra > Mactra quadrangularis. Next base: position 21,173,719 of record CM046299.1, read on the forward strand.
TGTATTACCCAGGCTATTAAGAAGTCCCTTGGTTTTTTACGATTCTGCAAAGCTAATCAATAAGTATCATACCACGACCGGATGATTTTATTTCATGGTCGAAAGGAACTCAAGTTAAATGTTTAATCGTCTTGGTAAAGTTTAAAAGAAAAGGTAAAAAAACACGTGACAACCATACGCATGTGTGTCTCTTTACCTTGATACACTTGTATGGAGTCGTTACGTCATATTAAAGTTATTTCTAGTAAGTGTTACAAGGTCTTATGGCTTTAGTTGCGCTAAATTTATATTCAAGTATTATAGAAATAGCATCTCAGGTCATAAAGTTCAGTACAATGTTTATTGTATTTGAATTTATGATAACGCATTAATTCAATGGGTGTTTTTTGATCATTAATAAGTTAATGACTCTGAATCTTGACTGAAATATTGAAAAAAATAAGAAGAGTCTAATTTTTTGTGCTGAAATGTGGACAATGTTCTGCCATTTCAAAATGGTAAAAATGTAGAAATTTAACCAAAATTTCGCTATCGGCAATATTCTTTAGGGCACTAAATGTACCTGAGGCTACTAATTGTCTTTAAAATTGCTTAAGTTGAAAAAGGAACTATGTCTAGGGCCTCAACTTTTGTTTAGAGTTTAATGACATACAGCATAAAAGTTGTGACAAATGTCGTTCATTTCAAATTAGCATAATTATGAGGGCAGAAGTGCCAGGATAAGTTGTTCGATGTAAAAACCTTCTTATTTTTCAGTAATAGTTATTCTTTCATAGTGTGGCGTGATCAATGATCAAAAGGTTCTTGATCAATGAATCACATCAGAAAATAACAAGTGTTACGCGCTGACTTCTTAGGTTTTCTAGTGGTTTTTACTTTCAAACGTAACCTTTGAAATACTGATCCTAGATCAACAGTCAACAACTGTAACTTATAATATGTTTGTACTGAAAATCAAACCACCAAGTTATGTAAACTTATGTTTATGAAGCTTGTTGAGTACTTGTAACAGGATATAGTTTAGGTTTCAAGGGTTTCTTGCAAAACACTAGTAAGTGCATTGCATTTAAGAGCAAGTTACTGCAGTCTTGCGGCAACCTTCATTTTATGTTTCATCAACTTCTTATGGTAGGTTATGGTAGTTTACAGGGCTTTTTTCAGTATTTGGGGAAGTGGCCTGGGGCCTTTTTTAATATAGAACATTTGGGGAAATTTTATCGCAATTTCATAGATAGGGGAACAAAAAATCCAAGTTAAACTCCAAATTTGGTGAAAACTGCATAATTTTAAAGAAATTTCTAAATTGGAAGGAACCTGTAAAATGGCCCCAGTTATATAAGGAAAAAAGCCCTGGTTTACATTGTTAAGTGAAGAAAACTGTAAACTGAGCAGTGCTATAATCTCTTTTATATAATGTCATATGAAGCTTGTCTGTAATTTCATCTTAACAACATTTTGAATCTTAATAGAATGCCGCCCAGCTGGCTCTGTCTGTAGCACATAATTCTAGTAATCGAGGTGTTATTGGCTTGATGCCCTGGGCAGGGCATACTTTACTGGAGCTTGGTCATGAAATAATTTCTATGACTATTCTCCCTCCTACTACTGATTCTATATCATGTAAAGTAGTTGTCAGTCATTGACAAAAGTAGGTGCCTGGTAACTGGTTAACAACTAAATCAAGGGATTTCCCAGGAATGGTGAGTGTAATGACTGACTGTTGAACTATGACCTATACATCACATTTACAATGCATTGCTTTGGCATTTAACTTGACCAAAAACAAAGAGTCTTCATGTTAATTCTTCAGCTACAGTAGCTTCTGATAGTGGAAAACATTCTACAGATTTTTTTAATTCTTGTTATTTACATCCTCATTTTAACAGTGAAAAAAATCACTAAATTTGAGCTTTGATACTGAATAAAGTTCAGCCTGGATCTAGGTGAAACATTCTTATGAATAATGAGTGCACCAAACTATGTTTGATATGTAATACTTATTTTGGGTTCTGTCTGACATGAAACAAATAAGTTTCATTTTACTGAAATAAAATTTGCCAAAATTAGCTGGAATGATGCATAGATGATAGTTATGTCTGTCTGGGGTTTTATATTTACCAGTCTTGATTTTAGTGTTAAAAGAAGACTTGTAACAGTGTAACTTATCATTTTGTCATTTCATCAACTTTCATCTACTGTTTTACTGTAAGAAAATATTATGTAATTGGTCTGAATGCTTTGATAAATGAGTTGAGATCATGCTAACGTTACAGTTTTGCACCAGTTAACTGATACAAGTTCAAAAATAATGTGCGACTTAAGTGTTCATGTATTTAGCTGTAACATGACTCTTTTGTTCTAGCTGTCAGAAAACAATTCAAAATGGCAAGTTATATGCTTTAGTTCTAGAAATTGGAAAACAATTCAAAATGGCAAGTTATATGCTTTAGTTCTAGAAATTGGAAAACAATTCAGAAATTGGAAAACAATTCAAAATGGCAAGTTATATGCTTTTGTTCTAGAAATTGGAAAACAATTCAAAATGGCAAGTTATATGCTTTAGTTCTAGAAATTGGAAAACAATTCAAAATGGCAAGTTATATGCTTTAGTTCTAGAAATTGGAAAACAATTCAAAATGGCAAGTTATATGCTTTTGTTCTAGAAATTGGAAAACAATTCAAAATGGCAAGTTATATGCATCCACAATTCAAATTTCCTTACCAACAATGCAATACTTCAACCCCACAATTCATTGCTCTGCCCTTATTGGTTAATATTTAAACATGTATTCTATGATGCATTGAGCTGGCAGTTATAAACAATCATATGATATAACCGTAGCGGTTATTCACCTCGAGTTGTTCAATGTTTACTCCCGGCAGTACGGAACACTGTACAAATAAAACTACACGTTACATTAATGTTAAATTATTCTGTAGTAAATAGGTTCTCCAATTACTAAAGCTCTGATAATAATCAGATAAAACTAGCTCACTGTGACCTTCATTTTACATTTAGTGGGTTTGGCACAAAAAAGTCGTAACTCAGTTCGAAAAAGAGTGAGTTACAACCGCTTTGTGCTAAGCCCGCGATTTTATATTCAATGGTTTACTGAACACATTTATCTCCGAGGAGCAGTTGTTTTGTAAATCATCACAAAAAACTTAACAAAAAAAGTGAACTTATAAAGACGTGAGTTTTTTTTCTTATGATGAAGCATCGCTACTGATTTGCATGAATTCATTTAGAGTTTTTTACCAAGTCAGTACTTGAGTTTTTTATGTCACTGTTTATAACAATTTGTAACAGTCCTGGGTCAACGTGACCTAACTCTGGGTGAATTCAATCAGTGGTTCATGTACTTATACATACTACACAATAGATTTTATAATGTAGTTATATACTACACAATAGATTTTATAATGTAGAATCTTATTTTAATATAAAAGTCAGTAGTAACTTTATTACAAAAAATTGGTCAAGTACACTTGGTTGTAGAAAAGCTAGCCTATGTCCTTGTATATTTACATGAAGTTAGACTAGTTTTGCTCTGGCCTTCTGACATGTTTTTGGCATGGCTTAAAGTACATGTAACAAGATAATTTATACTGTTTATCGTGAGCATTCAGTGAGAAGTCTTTTAACCTCTCGAGAAGTCTTTTAACCTCTTGGTATGGTTCATATCATTTGTTGTTTGGTAACAGTTGATTATTTGCTTTTCCGTTGATGGATTTCAAGGCATTTGTTCACTTGTATTTATTTACATTGTTAATACTTCAGTCAACTGAACTGATTATGTACAGTTCAAACTTGAGTATGACATATCTTTTCAGTGGTGTAGGAAACATTTTCAGATTGAGGGGGGTGGGCTAAACTTTTTGGAAGGCGTATTTATCCGATGGGAAAAACACCAGTGATTTTCCAAAATTTAGTTTAGTGTTAATCAAATAATGTTAAAATTATTGGCATGGGGCTAAGCTCCCCACCCCAGTCCCCCCCTTGTACCTATAGGCTTGCTCTTAAGGTTTAACTTAGGTTAAAAAAATTATGTTGGTGAATTTTGTAGAAAATAGCTTTGAGTGGTATTTACTCAATTTCTGTTTACGTATTTCATCTGTCATAGATGTTTTGTTAGATATTTTGTCGGTCAAATGTGATATTTAGTTATTTACATTTTAATTAATCAACTTTGTTATTTGTCACCGATATACATTAAGTTTTCATATAGGTGACAATTAGTTTGTTAGAAAAATACTGCCATAGTAATGTATAATCAAGTCTTAAGCTAATTATTTTTATGACAATGGTATAAATCCATACTAACTGTATCATCCAAGCTAGGTAATGGTAATTAATGTTAATATTACTGTATTCATATATCTGTAGAGCCATATCGATGGCTCAGCACTAAAGTATTGTAAGTGATGCATAAATATGCTGCATGCAATAGTTTTCCACTCATTTCATGATATACATACTTATCAGGGCACTCATTTGACCCGAGCTCCCGGGTTTTGATGCATAAAAATCGTTCAAGATGCATTTTTGACGCTTAAGAAAATATTACTGTCAGGGTCAATTATGCTAACAGTGTTTATTTTCACTCTTAGGGGAAAGGTGGCGGGCCCTTTTTGAGGGAAAAATAGCAACAAAAATGAAATTAGGGGATTTTTTTTCAATACTTGAGATAACATGGATCCTCTAACAGAGTAACATTCCTGTCTACCTATATAAAATTTCAACTATTGAACCCATGTATTCATCTGTGATTTCTCTGTCATGCATGAGGAATGGGCAAAAATGCTTTAAAAAGTACAACAGTTTCAGGACACTCTGACGGGAATTTTTTGCCTGGGAAGGGGAAAAATATATACTTTTTGGAGAGGGGAATGGGGCCCAATTTCGGCCCCAGAATGGCCTGAAAAAACACACTGGCTAATAACTGTAAAGTTATCTAAAAGTGAAGAAAGTTTGTATTGAAAGTGCGCAATTATACATTGTGTATGTTACAAGTTGTATAGCCCTTAGTTGTATAGCACGGTTGTATAGCCGTTGTATAGTGACTAGAGTTGACTTGTATAGCCGAGCGAGAGAGAGTTGTATAGCCAGTCGTATAGTGACTAGCCTTGTACAGTGACTAGCCATGAGTTGTTATTGATTGTGACTGAGGATGTTTACGTTACTTTATGATTTATTATATCAAAGGTCAAGGTCATTTTTTGCTCGCATTATATTATCTGCTGTGCTACTAATGAGTTGTTGATTTCACAACTAGATCAAGCGAGTTAGCTCTACTAAAGTAAATGTAGGGTACTATATAATGAATAAACCACAGGAAATATCTTAAATAGATCTTGTTGACTGAGATTAGGCACTAAACATGATGCAATATTGTGTAAAATAGACCTTAATATTAGTACAGATTGTGATTTTAAATATGGTTTTAGTAAGTTTTAGTTTAATAATGATATTATGTGATTTTTTAGTTTTAGTTTTAAATTAGTATTTAGTGGTGTTTTTTTTCATATTATTGTTAAATTTTGGATGATAAAATGGTTATTTTTGTTATGGATATTGTGACTTATGATGTTTTATTGTGTTTTTCAGGATTATGAGAAATTGTATTTAAAGATGACTCAAGCCAAATTTTTTGAGTACGATGAAAAAGAGGAGTACTTTGAAGAAGAAGAGGAGGTCAGACCCCCTCGACGTCCTGGCGAGGCCCCTGATGGTGCTTGGGGTTGGATGGTTGTTTTAGGGGCATGTGTTTGTTGTGCTTTTGTACAAGGACTTATAGCTTCAAGCTCAGTGTTAAGTGCAGAATTAGAAGGATATTATCATGTGGGAGACAACCTTAAAGATATTGAAGTGTTTATGAGAACCTTCTGTTTATGTGGAGGTATGTATAGTTTTTATTTCTGTTACTTAGGTGTTTTTAAGAGATGTGGAATTCCTTTGCCTGATTTGTCCTGACCTGACCATTTATGTCTGGGAACAAGTAAAAATGCTATCCCACTTGTCTGTAGACAAACTTGTAATATTTTTTAGCTTAAGTATACTAATATTGCTATACCAGAGATGTGGAAGTCCTATGCCCCACTTGTCGACTTGTACATTTATGTCTGAGGACAAGTAATTAAAGAGAAAAGTAGGATGTTATAACTCAAAGCAAAATATCGGTGAACGTTCTGAATGTTTAAACCCTGAAATTCTAGAACTTCAAGATTTTGTCCCTTTTTCTTGTGAATATTGTGTCAGGTACCTATAAATCCTGAAATGTGAGACCAGTCCTTAATATTTCTAACATGTAATGTAATAATTGTAAAATTCTAAGATGTTTCTGTAATATAGCTTTAATAAATGTTTGTTTAAAGTGAAATTTCACACAACTTTTAATACATTTGTTTTCATCTGTCTTTTCAGGTCCTATTTGTTTGCTTTCTAACATAAAAAATTAGTCTAAGATTTTATTGAACTGCAACAGTTGTTTAATTGAAATTTCGAATTGAAAAGCACCTTTTTAATACATGTTTGTTTATTTTTTCCAGGTCCTATTGTTTGCATTCTCACTCGAAAATTTAGTCTTCGAAAAGTTGTTATGGCTGGTAGTGTTGTTGTATGTGCCAGTCTTCTAGTCAGTACACAGATGCCTAACCCTGGGATAATGAGATTAACCCTCGGGGCATTAGCTGGTAGGTCAATTTTACCTTTTATATACATTAGATTGGTCTTTTTTTACTGAAGGACTGAAGATTTCTCAATAACTTTTCCATTGCAGTCATTGCCTTAAATTTTCACTTATACTTGTCTGATTTATTATGATTTGTAGTTATGGGTTATGTTATCAACTAGCCAGATTATATGAAAAACAGGAAATTTTCGCTACCCTGAATCAGTTTTCACTTGTTTTTGGCTTTGAGTTTTGTTGGTTAAGGTCAAGCCCATTTTTCATAAAATGTTTAAAATATTAAAGCCCTTTGATCAAGTCATTGACTTAAATTTACTTGTGCACCATTCCGATGTATAATGGAATATAGTTGTGAGTAATATTATCTATTAGCCCAATGCTATAAAGTAAAATATTAGTAATTTTTCAACTAGCCCAAGCCTATGAAGTAAGAATTTTTCATTAGTTCAAATTAGTTTTAACTAGCCTGCAAGCTTCAGGCTAGTGGATTAAGACGATGACTGCTTTTATCTGTTGGAATGATGTTATGGTTTACCGATCTTATCAGGTTTACCTTATTTGATAAAAAAACGTAGTGGAAAATTTGCAGACATCACTTTCTTTACTTAGCTTAAAATAGCATAAAATACCAGTATTTACATAAAGTATAATTAATGAAGCGTACTAATTTTGGCGATGAACTTGACCGCTTTCTGGAAAGTTACATAGATTGTTACTTTGATACATTAGTGCGATATACATCTTATTTGATGGTTGACCGAGTTTTGTTCATATTCATTATATAGTTGCGTAGTCTAATGATGTTCATCATTGTTGACCTTTGTAGACCTGTGTATACTGCTTGTAGATTAATATTAGCTTTAGGGAAAGTTGGTTTTGTCCGTTATATACACTTGATTACATACTGTGATGAACTAACTGTGCAATACATTCAGTACATCGGTGATAGCTGTACTAAGTATTCTGTACAAGTTGTAAAATAGATTAAGGCTATAGTAATAATAATATAGGTATAGGTAAAAATTGACTGAAATAGGTTTGGTAATTAGACGTGTGCTTTCCACTTTCCATGATTATAGTATGTTTCTATTTATATGGGTGATGAGTACTGCTCAAGCCCTGTAATTAAAGTATATGTTCTGTTCTATTTTATTATTTGTTTAACCATTAGTACTATGTACCATATACTGACGTTCTAGTGAAATTAACTTTATACTATATCAATATATAGTGCAAAACTAGTCTTAATAACATACAATTATAGAAGGGTGTAGACAAGTTTTGCGCTAACCTATCATTACAGTAAGACCTCACTACATAGGCCACTTATTGGTTAAAATATTAATTGGCTGCTACAGAGATGACTGTTGATTAAATTGAGGTTTTTATAGGAAATTTATTTATAAAATATGTAGAAATGGAATTTATGTAATAAAGTATATATCTAATTGGAAAATAAAAATGATAATGTAATAATAATGGTTATGATTTTATTTAATGAGGCTACACATTTGGATAACTTCAATCTTTAGAGATGGTTGTGAAAAGAGGTCTTACTGTAAGCAAATCCAAACTTGTCTTGGGATTGATACATACATTGAATAATTTAATATTTCTCTATTTTATTGGTTTCTCAATTGATTAAGTTGATAATTATTTCATAAGGTATTACTTTCATTCTACTGCATGGTATCAAATATGATATTTTGTGCCTTCTTTATTTTCAGGGCTTGGTCTTGCTTTAGTGTTTCAACCTAGTATCGTTATAATAGCAAATTGGTTTGAAAATAGAAGAGCGTTTGCAACGGGTCTGGCCACAATGGGTTCAGGAATAGGTTTCTTTTTGTTTCCACAAGTGTACAAACAATTATTAGATAGTTTAGACTGGAAAAATGCTACAACCATCTTAGCTGCATTAGTATTGAACACAGCTGTAGCTGGAGCCCTTTATAGACCCTTAACTCATGCCAAACCAAAAGGGATGAAGCGGGGACCTATTCATCACGGTGCAATAATGAAAGCTTTGATAGCGGAGAAAGAGCGACAACGTACAATCTCAAACGGATCGTTAGATAACTGTATTATCACGAGAGATAATAGACTTATTAAAATTGACAAAATTGATCTTAGAAATAAAAGTAACACTTACATTAACAAATTGAAAGAAACATTTGGATTTAGTTCAAGAAGCTTAAATCGATCCAAAAACTCTCTAGTTGTACCAAAAGTCGTTGTCACAGATCCAATCTATCGACCGAAATCTCCAAGAGCTTCTAGTAATCGATTGTTTGGTCCTAAACCTTCAACCAGCCCGCCCACTCCAAAGAGAGACAGTGGCTGCGGCTCGTTGGAAGGTTCACCAACGGGGAAACAAGTGTCACGTAGTTACGAAGCCTTGCCAGCGGAAGACGTGAACGAGAACTGGGAAAGAGATTTAGTTGTTAAATTACCTCCAAAGGATTCGCCATCAAAAAGTGATAATAATATTAACTTGAACAATCTAGACTCTAAACATACCTCTCCTAAGAGATACTTTGAGGAACATAATTTGGACCCGACATGTTTAAGTAACAATGTGTCCCCAGTGGGAAGTGTACGCAGTGTTAATGCAAGATCTCCTTCGTTAGTTAGCCAATCTAGTAAAGCTACTGAAATCTTTTTACCAAAACATGGTAGCGGAATGACAATTACTGGTGTTAGATCAGAAATGAGTGCAATTGATGAAGAGCCAGAGCCAACAAATTGTAGGGTGCTCCGATACTTCGTTAAAATATTAAATTTGAAATTATTGAAGTTGCCATCTTTTTGGTTATTGATTGTTACAGGTTCTCTGACTATGATAGGTAGGTATTGCTTGAAGTTATAGTTTTGATTCAGCTTTTCCTTCATAAGATTACTTTCTACTACTGGACCAAAGACAAGCCAGGGCTCATCATTAAAAGTCAACCTATTGCTCCTGATGTTTAAGGGTTTCTGCAACTTGTTACTGCTAGTTAACATTTGCTTTGGGCTAGTAAAATTTATACTTAAATGTTTATCCAGGCAACCTACTTTAAAAATTGTTTTTTTTAAGCATGGTTTATTTTTGCATCTTATTTAAACTATATTTTTTTTTTCAAAATTAAGTCAATAATACTTCTAATCATTTTCAAAAATCAAGTCAGTAAAACTTCATAATTTTCAAATATTAAGCCACTAAAAACTATTTAATTTTTCAAAAATTAAGTTGGTCAAGATTGAATATGACTACAAGAATTGTTGTATTGAGTATAAGTGAAAGTATTTGAGATTTTTGTATTATCAAGTAATATTGTATTTTCTTTGTTTTTTTCAGGGGAGACTATTCCATTTGTGCACTTGCCTACTAAAGCTTTATCTTTGGGTTCCTCCGAGAATAAAGCTGATTTTTTGATCTCATACCATTGGGTTCTCAGTATAATTGGTAGTGTGTTGTTCGGATGGATTGCCGACAGACCATGGGCTAGTCCTATACAACTAAACAACACTTTGGTTCTGTTAGCTGGAATTTTGTCCCTATTTACCAACTATTATGACAACTACAATTGGCTGGCTTTCTATGCTTCATTTTTTGGTTTCTTTACAAGTAAGTTCCTTTTTCAGGTATTTTCTATCTTTTTTGTTTGTTATACATTGGGTTCATTTAAAATTCTTATGAAGGATAGACCTTGGTAAAAAGAATGTGTTTAGAATTTTAATGTGGAAGATAGATCATTGGCGAAAAGAGCTTAATTCACTGTTAAAAATTACAATTTAAGGGCAGATTCAGTCCCCATTATCATCATGACTGACCCTTTGATAATTACATACAAGCTGAGGACAGCTTAAATCTATTATCTGTCTGTGTAAATAAAATCTAGCTCATTGTTTGAAAAATGGGTTGATAAACTGCTTAATACTGATTTTGGGATTTGCTCAGATGACTCTTTGTTAGAACAATAAAGTTCTGCTATTAAGACCACTTTAGTTATTTCAAAATCATGCGACTTTTGACAATTATTAAGACCCAAATGCTTAATTTGTGAACAATCGAGTCTCTATAATAAGACCGTTTCACTATTAAGACCATTATTTTGCTTGTCTTAAAAGTGGAACTTTACTGTAGTTTTCATAGGTAAACTTTAATCTGTTAATTCTAAAAACAGAATTTTTGTCTGAAGACTTTTGGCAGGCATTGTATGTCTTATCTCGAGGTTAACATAATTAAGTACATATTTCAGGAAATATTCAGGCATGTATTTTATAATGTGTTGTTGTCTCATTTCAGGCGCATTTTTTACACTAAGATCAATTATGTTAATTGAATTGTTTGGTAAAAAGGATCTTGTGGCATCATTTAGTCTTTTACTATTTTTCCATGGTATTGCTGGAGTCCTTGGATACAAATTAACAGGTTTGTGTATAAAACATAATCTTCTTCATTTACTGTTCTAATTTTCTGAGAAATATTTCTGGTTACATTTTTTTCTGGCCATTTTGGGGTTAAATTATTCCCTTCCCCCAAACATATGTATTTTCGCCTTTCCTGAAGTAAAAATTACTGTGTTCTTAAAGTTTTATATTATTTGTTTCATTTTCGCCAATGTCTTATGTACCATTGAGAAATCTTTAGAGGAATATATTGCTTCAAAATGTTTGTCTGGCAAATGTTTAATCTCATCCACAGAGTTTTCAATTTATCATATTAATATATAAAATGTCTCTTGTCTTGTAAAACTTTATTTCGCCCTGTAAAATTTTGATCTTTACAGAACCTACTGTCCGGTAATAAACTGTTTCACAGAGTTTCACTCTGACTGTTTTATCTTGTTTAAATATTTTGTCCAAAAAGAATAACAGTTTTTATATTTTTTCTACAGATGTGTTACATGGAAATGCAGCGTTGTATGTGTCAGGTTTGTTATTGGTTTGTTCTGGACTATCTGGTATGATGTTACCGAAGGTGAAATCATGGGAGTTACGCAGACAGGACAGCTTGGAAGTCGTTCATATTGAAGAACTGTGTCACGAACCTGAGACTTATAAAATAGAAAATTGTGAAAGTACCATATAGAGAAAGTAAAGATGACACTATTGGAAATGTTTGAAAGTGAAAGTGGGGGTTAGGATTTCATTCATTTTGAAGTCTAGCATACCACTGTACTTGTATGTAGTGGTGAGGGGGTGGTGAGCGATGATTCTATGTCATACATTAATGTGTAGAATTGTTGGGGAAAACGTTCTAGTGCCCTATCAGCCCTTTCAGGGATATATATATAAAAAGCTGTTGATACATCAACTTAGTGATTTTTTAGACAAATAACTTTATATATAAGCTTTTTTCACCATCATCGTCATTGTAACTAAATGCATACATGTATATATTGTATAGTTATAATAACATAATTTTTAACATCAACAATCATAATGTGTATGTACTACATTGGCTGTATATATCACATATTGCGAGTTAAGCACTAAATGATCATAACTCACTTTTCTTATTTTGAGTTACCACTGTTTTGCGCCAAACCCAGGATATACACTATAAATGTGTTATAACTTTAGTCCTGTTGTGTATGGACAGACAGCTTTCTCGTGGTCATACTTTTATCTCGTACCAATGTACATGTATATATACATGAATATAAATATATTGCATTCAAATTATCAATGTATCACATTTAGCAGGCTTACCTTCTTTTTTGTTGAGTCTTGAAGGATGAAAGAAAAGTTAAATTCTCCTAATTTAGAAGGTTTTTCAAACTAAACATTGATAATAAGTTACTTTGATGGGAAAAACTAAGGGAAGTCACTCTTCGTATTATATTATCCCTAACAATGTTGATGGCAAAGCATTTGTGCAGTTTAGCCTGATTTCTTACTTGTGGCTGCTTAACTTTGCATTTTGATATAAGATCTCCCTTAAATTGACAATAGACTGCTCCTAGTTTAAGACAAGGCAAGTTCATTTAGTAAATTATATAAATTCAGGGGGGTATCGGTTGTAAATGCTTAGAGGGGTCTACTAACTACTGTTTTGGCTGACTGGTTGATTGGAGTGAATTAGTTGATATTTCATTAGAGTATAAAAATGTACTTCAAAAGTACGAAATGATGAAAACTACCATAATGCTGGTATATTTGCAATTATTAAAAGATGGGCTAACTTTAATAAGCCAAAAGTTTAACAACAAACTCAATACAGTTTTTTACGTTAATGACTGTTTAGTTTTTCTATTTAGTATAGTTAACATTTTAATATATTTTTTACCAAATTTTATTTGGTTTATCATTTTGTGCTTCATATTTTGTTTGAGAGAGTATGCTAGTGAATTTAAACATATTTGTTTACTTGTAACAGCCTAACTTGTGCTACCTGGTTTGTTGCTATGGTTTCACTGTGAAGTTTTTCTTCATCGTTTTTTCCCCTTATTTTAGAATATTAAGTTTTGTACGTTGTTTATCCCATTATGGCCTATTAATGTACTTAGCTCTTAAGGCCTACATTTTTATTTATGTTAAAGAATATTTGTTTTTTTTCTTATGATTGAGTTTACTAAAAGTGCTACTTTTTATTCCCCAAATTTGTGTTTCGTTTGTTCAATGCACATTTTTATGGGTACTTAATGTGCTGAAAACCCTGTGATAAAGTGATTAGTTTGTCTAAGTGGGAAATGATGGCATTAAACAAACAGTAAATGAATCTCAGAAACTAAATTTGTGCTATTGTAATGACAAGGTGCATTAAAACATGATTATAGAATTTATTGGGATATTGTTTTGTATGTTTTTTTTTTGTTATTATTAAATTGATTTGTTAGTTTATTGTACCTCAGTCCTAACGGCTGACACCCTGACAGAGTTTGACACTAACCATTTTTACCAGGGATCCCAAAGGAATCCCTTGTCAGTTATCGGGGATTCCTGCTTAATGTTAGGGAATTCCTCCAATAAAAGACAAAACATTTGGATACAGATTTGCAGTCATCAACTGTAATTTAACAAAGTATGGCAATTTTTACGGATCCTGACATTATCCCAAGCTGAGAATGTTCGGGATTCCTCCCAAGGTTTTGGGATCCTTGGAACCCCTGGACTCTGGTAGTTTAGTGTCGAACCCTGCCTAAGTCTTGATTTAGTGAATCATTTATTAATATTTTACTCATGACCAATGAGAAAATGGACTACATGAGAAGTTTTGCGTCAAAGTCTCAGTAGAACGTTTCATGTCACGTATGGAAGAGTGTATGCGATGATGAGTTACTATATCATTATCAATGTTGATACTAGACAAACAAAAGCAGAGCTAATGTGCCTAGAATGTTTTAAAGTAAAGATTTGAATGTAAGAAATAATTCAATATTTGTTAGATATAGATAAAAATGAATAATAGGGACATTAATGAAATGACCTAATGTATTTGTATATGTTAAATCTTTCATACTGACTGTATTATATGTATGTGGTCAGCCGGGTATTGTATGATCTCGTTTATTTCATCATGTTATTTGATATTATGCATCAATTCCTTTGTGAAAAAATCAATTTATAATGTATTTTAGTATATTTGCCTTGCAAGGTCATTGATGCTTGTGTTTTCATATGAATGTTAAAATCTATATCTAATGTCTGTTTGCTTGCTTTCATTATTCTCTCATATTTTACTTGGTAACTAAATGCCTCTCTGTATTTTTTTTATATATAAAAATAGCCATGTTCAGCATTTCAATTGGTATTAGTCGAGTAAACTTGCTCCTTTGTATGACATGGTTTCCTTAAGGTTTATTCCGATGCCATGAAAATTTGTTATTAATTAAGTTAGTACAATATTGTCTCTGGACAAAAGTTTTCAAATTATTTAGTCATCATGCCTGCAGGTCTGATTGGTTGATTTGAACTCTGCTCTGATCCGATTGGCTGAACCATTCAAAATTGAGTAGTGTTTTATTGGTTTAGAGGCTTGACTAGATTTGATTGGCTGAAGTTTAAAAATATTTCTCTCATTTTTTTTCATTGGCTGATTGTCTGCTTTATGTGATTGGCTGGTATAAATAGACCAGATATTGACTTATGTTCTTTGGACTAGGTCTTAGCTGATGTATTTTGACTTGTGTATTGTTTGTATCATTAAACATGGAAGTTTCATTTTTATTCATTATGCATTATCATACATTTCTAGCATGTTTGTATTTCTTTATGGTTGAGCCATGTTTTCCACGTATTCAGTTAGTCTTGCCGATTTATTTTTTCAAGATGGTATTTTCAGTCAATTCTTGATATTTAATATATCTCTTTTATTTAATTTTTGTGTTTGACAATAATTAAGATATTTGTGTAACAGTGTTAATATAACTTGGTTTAAAAATATATATCCTAAAATTTCTAAAAATAAAATTTTTCTCTTGCATTTGAGATGACATTTTATTATAGAAGTAATCCATTTTGACAATTGTTCTAAAATTTAGAGGTGATGTTATATCAAGGGCTGAATAAACACTATTGTTATTCTTTTTGCTTTAAAATGGAGTCACGATTGTGTTTTGTGCAGCCCTAATACTTCCTATTCTATTGTTGATTAGAAATTGGAAAAGTCGGCATTATTTTAACTTTTCTTCGAATGTAGTGTTTCATTTGATAGTGATGAAGTATGGATTGGCTTAGTCAGTAGTGCTTACTATTGTGGGACTGAAACTTTTTTTCAAAGTTTTTACTGAAATTTTTGAAAGGCCAAGTATATACTTCAGCATGGACATTCTAGTGAGTATCATGTGATGTTCAAGATTTTATATAGGGCAAACAAATTTGTTATATCAAAAATTAAAATTCATATATTAGAATAGTGTATCATATAGATGAGAGAACTTTTGAATATATTTAATTGAATTTTAATTTGAAATATTTAAAGTTACTTATATATTTTTGTTTATTATATATATATTATTAGTGACTTTGTTTGTTAACGCTTTCATTGCCTAACCATGTTTTTTTTGTACTTTAGCGTATGTTTTTCTGTATCTTTATTAATGTATAATGTTTTTTTTTTAAAATAATTTTGTCTACTATATTTTTTCTGTTGTTTGTTTAGTATTTACTTAAGAAGCTGTATATAGAAACACCAATATCTTACATTCTCATTGTATTTAAATTACTGATAACTTCTGCTTATATTATAGTAGCTCTTGTGTTTTTTGTATTACCATTTTTTATGTCATTATATAGTGTGTAAGGTTTTTAATACAATTATGACGTATATATGCTGATGCCGACATGTTGAGGTTTATTTTTTTCTGCCGTCATCGTGTACATATACATTAGTACATTGTTCAATATGTTTTTCATTTTTGTTATTGTGTGCATATTTTTTACTTTGTTTATTTCGTTTCATACTAAATGTAAATATACGCAGTTGGCTCTTGTTAAATTTTGAAGGGCTTATCAGAGAAGTATAAATTCACTGACTAAATTCTTGCAAATTTTTTTGAGAATATGAAAAAACAGCAGTTTGTAGGTTTTTACGACTTACATACACTTATAGTCATTTAATTCAACTCTAAAGTCTTAACTATGGGACGGAAAAAATGACCTTAATATTAAAGTCATATTTTTTAGGATTTTTTTCCAATTTTCGGAATTTTTCTTTGATGGGTTTTCTTCGTAACAAGAGCCAGAGTGTTAAATATCTCGGATTATTATATGTTTCATGTCCGAGAGGTCATTAATGTTTCTCATTATATGTACTTGTATGTAATGATAAACATTATTTGCGGGTCAAGCGCAAAACGGTCGTAACTCACTCTTTTCTTATATTGAGTTATGGCCGTTTAGTGCTAAACCTGCAAATTGTATTGCTGTAATAAGCTAGCTAAATGTAAGCAATGTATAAATTTTTAGCTGTTTGTTTGAAAAAAAAAATATTTTCATTTTTTTTAAAATGAAAAATTTACTTGAATGTAATTATGTGAGAAAAAATATGTGCTACAAGTTGTTTTGTTAATTACACTGATGTATGTGCTATCATTTTTTGTGTTTTTTAATGTACACAGTTGTGCATTACTAACTGATAGAACCAAAAAATATACTTTTCAACGTTATTACATTATGACTCTTTTTCTCTTTAATATTTTCCCTTTGCTCTAGCATTACTTTCCCCTTTTTTTGCTTTTTATTTTGTGATGCTTTTTTTCCTATAATGTTTGTTACGTTTTATAGTTCTCCCAACTTATGAAGATTTATGCTGTTCTGCATTAAATGTGCTATTAATAGATGAACCGTGTATAAATGTTTATGTTTAGTTTCTATAGTGTTGTACTAGGTATTAAGTCTTATTAAAATTATTAAACATGCACCAACATAGATCTTTAAATTTTTATTTCTGTAGTGACAGAATGCACAGAATGATGTATTTTCGTAAAGAATTGAGTAGAGTTTCTCCTATCATACGCTTCCGTATATGTATATTTGCTGTACATGTATTAGTAAAACTTATACTTTCAACATCGCATGTTTAACTAGTTGTATAATCTAGGCAATGAATATTTGCTTATGTTATGAATGGAATGTTTGGGAGTACTTCAATAGCATACTCTTTCATAACAGTAAATTTAGCTACTTTCTCATTGAAACAAAATATTCATGAAAATTGAAGATGGAGTTTGTTTGTTTAACCCAACACTTCACTTAAGTTAGATATTCTATTTGTCATGGCATTAGACAAAGACATAGACATTTTAAAATATATGACTCTGCATAAATTCTAGGTTCAATTGAAACTTTTCTTTGTGTCAGAATATTGGGTTTAGTGTTTACTAGTAAATTTTCTCTTATTTTGTTATAACAAAGTGAAGAATTTAATGTTGGTGCAAATTGGTTCAGCTAATCAGAATATACATTAACGATATTATAAAGTTTATGCCCTTGTTTCTTTCACTGTAATCATCTTGATTCTAAGATTTTTCCTTATTTTCTCTCTGTTGCCTAGCAACTAGTGAAGATGTCATTTTAGTGACATCACAATTGTTTAGACTACCGATCGTTTCAGAGTACATATTTTTCGAATTGAGTTTTTTTTCAATAAATTATCTTTCGAAGTCGCCTAGTTTTGATTTTTTTTCATGTTTTAGCTTCTTTTTTGTTTCAGTTTAGAGAGTATTTCTATAAATTGAGGTTTATATATTATAAAACGCGGCATTTTAATGATACCAATGATTTTTTGTGATTCATTGTAAAATACAATGTATTTTGTAAAAGACTGAACTTGCATAGTGTAATAGAATATTGATAAAATGTTATCTTTTTGGTTTAGAGGCTAAGGTGATGATATTTGCATAATTTAGTTGAACAAGATCATGTCTGTATGAAGTTGTAATTTTTTATGTTTTATAAATTCCTAAGTTGTTTTAACATCAACTATAAATTTTTTTGCAAGTAACAAACTGGTTGTTGATTATGGAAAACTATTGAGTAAAATAAATTATAAAAGTTAGCCAATGTTGTTGTTTTATATTGAACAGAATGGAACACAACGAAACAGATTAATTTATTTCCTATAAGTATTTGAAAGTAAAGGAAAGAAGTTGTCTCATCCTTGTGGAAGGGAAAGGAAGTAGTAGTAAAGTAAATGTCCAAGAAAGCTGGTTTGATGAGTTGTCCGTTGTACTTAACCAAATTAAGTGTTGATAAACAATCAATGTGGGTTATCAAGCTATACTCCGCTATGCTGTGTTGTGTACTGTGGACCATTTGGTTAGGAAAATCGCATAATCATGAATAATTAATGAGGCAGTTACATTGGTTCTGCAAGGAAACCACTGCTGAAAACAAGCCAATGAAATTAATAATTACACCTGTTTATTTACAAAAAATGGTTTATGCAACCATTTTTTGAAAATAAACAGGTGTGTTGGTTTCTATTGTTAGTAGGAAAAACCCAGTATGACATTATTATCCCCCGCCGATGGAATCGGGAGGGGGATATAGTTTTGGCGTTGTCCGTCCATCCGTCCGTCCGAATTTCGTTTCCGGAGTAGTTCTCTGCAACTTCTGGCTGGAATTCAACGAAACTTTATGGGAATCATCAATATCAAGAGGAGATGCGCATGTGGTCAGCTTTTTTCGGATCAGACCCTTTAACTCAGAGTTATGGCCCTTGATTAGTTATGTAGTATGCATATAGAGTAAAAGTCGTTTCCGGAGTAGTTCTCTGCAACTACTGGCTGGAATTCAACGAAACTTTATGGGAACCTTCAATACCAAGAGGAGATGCGCATATCGTCAGCTTTTTTCGGATCAGACCCTTTAACTCAGAGTTATGGCCCTTAATTTGTTATGTAGTATGCATATAGAGTAAAAGTCGTTTCCGCACCACTTCTCAGCAACTAATGGCTGGAATTCAACGAAACTTTATGGGAACCTTCAAAACCAAGAGGAGATGCACATATAGTCAGCTTGTTCCGGTCAGACACTTTAACCTCAGAGTTATGGCCCTTGATTAGTTATGCAGTATGCATATAGAGTAAAAATCGTTTCCGCGCTACTTCTCTGCAACTACTGGCTGGAATTCAACGAAACTTTATGGGAATTTTCAATACCAAGAGGAGATGCGCATATTGTCAGCTTGTTCTAGTCAGACACTTTAACTCAGAGTTATGGCCCTTGATTAGTTATGCAGTATGCATATGGAGTAAAAATCGTTTCTGCGCTACTTCTCTGCAACTACTGGCTGGAATTCAACGAAACTTTATGGGAATCTTCAATACCAAGAGGAGATAGGCATTTCGTTGCCTTGTTCGGGTCAGACACTTTAACTCAGAGTTATGGCCCTTGATTAGTTATGCAGTATGCATATAGAGGGAAAAAAATCTGCGCTATTTCTCTGCAACTAATGGCTGGAATTCAACGAAACTTTATGGGAATCATCAATATCTAGTGGAGATGCGCATATCGTCGCCTTGTTCTGGTCAGACCTTTCAGCTCAGAGTTATTGCCCTTGATTAATTGTGCAGTGTTCATATAGAGAAATATTGCTATTTCTTTGCATAGCTGGATTGATTTCAACAAGATTTTATGGAAACCATCAATACAGAAAAGAAATTTGCATCTCATTGGCATGTGCTGATAATTTTTATTAACATGGAGTTATGTATGTTCCCTATTATGGTTTTATGGATTTTTATATTTATTAATAAAGCCTTATGTCTCCAGTTGTTGTGTTAGTAAAAACAAGTTCCCGGCGGGGGATATAAATTCAACGAATTTGCTTGTTGTTATTGAACCAACGACCAGCGGTCAACGTTATCACCAATCAAATGAAAGAAGGTTAAATCTACGTTATTAATTTAATGATCTTATATTTTGATTATTAGTTCTTAATAAAGCAATAAGTAACGGGGAAATTCCCTCAATTTTTCGATTTCAAGAATAGACACTGGTTGGTTCAATTGAATTTATGAAAATTGTCAAAGTATTCGTCACGTAATCATCTACCAGCTAAAGTCGTGTTGCAGACTCTAAAAAATCAGTAATAAACGTAGATTGCTATATAATATGTTATATTTAAGAAAAGGTGTGTTATTTACAGCAGAACTAATTAAATAAAAAATATTTAAACAAAGAAGGGTCAATAACAAGGACACTGATAACATATTTTTCAAAAATGGTCTTTTATGCATTTTTAATATCTTTTGATGAACATATACTAGCAAGTAAAAATGCTAAACCCAAAAGAAGAACTTTTTATTGAAATGAAAATTAGATAATTTAAGTTTACAATTTGATACAAAATCAATGTGTTCTGTGAATTTTGCGTAAACATAGAACAAATAACTCAGTAACCAAACATCCAGGGAGTATTTAATACTCAATCTACTTGTGACTTACAGCAGACCTATTATTTACAAAATGTAATAGTAATTGCATGTATTTAAATGATAGAAATCTAGAAAAGTTTGCATTTTAGAAGTTTGTGAATACTGTTCAAAATATTCCATTCGGCTCATTGAACTTTTCCCGCGTGTCTATCCTCCCAACTTCTCCCTCACATCACTGCACTTCTCCCTAAATTACTAGGAGGGAGAAGTCACTTCTCCCTAAATTTGGAACCCAGGCTCATCCCTGTTTACACACCGGTATGCAGATTAGGCCAAGCTTATTTATGAATCGTGTTTTTCCTGAGGTACGTAAATTTGAAACCAGTCAACCACGTTTTTGAGGGGAAAATGGCTTCCAGTTATTGGTTCAATGTATCCTTTCGAAGCCCAGTCCGGAAGCATATAAACAAACTGTTGTCATTCCAGTCAACGGATACTGTTGGCCAAGCGCTTCGTGAAGAGCTCGAAATGGTCGAAGGGAATCCAATCGTGGGATCCGTTGAGGCTTGGGGGAAGTGCCAGTGGAGACGCCTACCAGGTCACCCTGGATACACCTGTTCATATCGTGAATGATCTGGGGTTAGTGAGTTATTTAAAGAAATATCAGGTTCAAGAAAGACCTTTCTTTAATACCTAGATAAAATTTTAATTTTCCTCCAACTTCCAAGTTCAATCAAACAGGCCCGTAGGAACTGACAGGTGGGATAGGGGGCGTGGGAGTGATTTAATATTAACATTAGAAGCACTCATGCTGGAATACAATTTATGAACTACCAAGTCAAATGTCTCGACAGTAATTGCAAATGCTACATGTACTAAACATGGTCTGGGACTTTGAAACCAGCTGTTCCCGGTTGAATCCCTGCAGTGCAGATCCATGAAATGAAAAAAAACCCTGTTAAATGCCCATGTAAGGAACTACTTTCCTGCACTAATTTTTGCTATAAAACAGAACCACCACATTCACTCCACCAGCTGGGCCGGGGGGGGGGTTATTGTTAGAACACGTCATTTACTCTGCTGCTCCTGGATCTTGAGGGGATGACACTTGCAAATGGCTGCTACATCATTATCATATTACACAGAGATTCAGCATGAATGTCTTGTTGCATTGCCGGCAAGGGTTGACTATTATCAAAAATTGTCAGGGTTGGTGCCTTTTATATTCATTATTAAAGCTAAAAGCACCTTCCAACTGTAGGGGACACTCTATATAATTTGACTGTAAAATATTGGTTTATCACTTTGATGATACCCCTCACATTTTTCAGGCTTGGGACTGCATGTCTGACACATATTTACATGTATATTGAAATGATAAATGTCAGAATAGAAATAGAGTAAGTGTAAATGAAAAAAGTTTCTAAACTAGAGTTAGTGTTTTTACAAAAATTTTGATACAAAACCAAAACCATTAGCATAACACAACCAAAACCATTTGCATGCATGTGCCAGGCGTGTTTAGTCTCTACAAAGCAAACACTATAAGTTTAAGACAGTATATATTGAAGTTATTTACTACAAAGAATTTTCCCCCTATACTTTTCTATTGAAAATCGGATATCGACTTGGGATTATGTATGGGCCTAAAAGTTGGACATGTGTAAGTTACAATTATCTTTTAGATATTTACAAAAAAAACCAGTAAAGTGCATTTTCGTCAAGATTCTCGATCTAACCTTGATATTTGTATGTATACCGTATGACGTCATAGGTCTCGCACTGTAAACGAATAAGGTATTGTATGTGTGTAAAAAGTTGGAACCATCAAAAACCCTTTCAACAGTCAAAGGACGCTATACCTGTGAGATAGCGTCCATGATGGGTCCAAGCGATAAGTATATAAATTGTTTTCTCTATAAGTGTAAGATCTTAATATTTCTTATATCTAATAAAGGTAATTGGAATAATGACTAAAATTGTTTGCGCGATTATGTTCATCAATAATAGCTAGGTATCAGTGCCAAATAGAATGGGGGCCTATCAGTTTGTCATGAAAATGTGGCCGGTTTCTTACATAGGGGCAACCGTCCCTTGAAACCTCTTTTATTGGCATGCAAGGTGAAAAAACAGACTACGCCCCTGGGTATGCAGCTTTAAAAATGTCCCAAGCCTTGCTCTGCATTGCATAGCTGGGTCTAGCCACTTTAAATGCCACACCTTATATAGTAACAAAGGTTTCAACAAACAACGCACAGTCAGTTGACAAGTTAATAGTTTATGCTAACACCAATCATGCAAATGATAAATGCAAGATCTGTAAGATATATGAAAGACTCGGCACGACCCGCGGGCCTTAGAAAGAATGCCACTGGATCCTGTAACAGAACAAAACTTGACACTTTCAGTTTTCAACCTTTTCAACCTTGTTTATTTATGACTAATTATTATTATGTCACAATCCAATCGTGACGCAAATCCGAGAGCTACCCGATACAATCTGGGCCTAAAACTGAGTCCTACTCGTTCTGAACCGAGCCCACACTGAACTTAGCGAACATACAAGGCTTCATTTAGTTCATAAAGCTAAATTTGTGCAGATCTGTAAACCTGCCTTTTAAAACCCATTTTCCATCTCGATCGATCGCCTTTTTGACAACTCTGACGGATACGCGAAACCAGCAACCAACTTGACGAAGCATGTACTTCTTTTTATATGAGTCTGTTTGAATATTTAGGGGCATTGACATTAGAAAGTGAAAACTTCTGTCCTGTCTTACCTGCTTGTCGCCAGTAGTATTGTGAATTACATTAAAATTTAAATTTGTATACATAATTATACACAGCAAGCGATCATATGACGTCACGTATCCAGAGTTGTGTGGAGTTGATGAAGACAGCCATGGAGTCTGCGTCACTGTTCAAGTGATGTTTGATCAATTTTAGCTGTACTCATGTGTTAAATTTAGTGGAAAACGTGCTTTGCATTTTTATTGACGTATTCATTAATATTAGTGACTATTAACTAGATAGAATTTTAGGATTAAGACTAAAGTCTTTAAGGGGCCGACAGTTGTTGTATTAGACTTTATGTGACAGACGTATTTACAGCTGGGACCACTCTCTGGAGAATCTGTTGATCTAAACCTCGTCGAGGTGTTCCGAATCAGGCGCGTAGGAGGATATGAATATTGGGGTCACAGATGGGGTGGGTATGGGAGGAATGTCCCTTCCGACCGGTCGAAAATTTTTGTGAATATAAGCCTCTGAAACTCGATTTCCAGCTCTTTCAGTACCCCCTGTTTAAGAACAAATCTTTGTATTCGACCTCAAGATTTTCAATATGACATTGTGTCATGAAAAATTACCTCACGGCCCCATTGCCGCTGCTTGCCGGAATATTTGGGCCGCGGCCCCAGCTCATACGCGCCTGCGAATGCATCCGTTTGATTACGGACGTAATAGTAACTTCGTGTACACTTGGCTACAAAACTCCTCACAGTGCTTACGTTACACTTTGGTTAAGGACTATGTAATTGTTGAAATTACAGAAAGGTACCTTTAAGTACCGGCCCTCAAAAAGTTGGTTAGGGTGAATGCAGTGCTAAAAATATCATATTGTTTAATCATCCCTCTTGCCTGAAATCTTTTGGACCAGGCAATGTTATCGTAGGTACTTCACATCACCTGTGAATACAGAAATAAATACGTTATTTTCTGTGCAAGTTTCCTTTTATTCTAGCGAACAAATTCAGAATACATATGCAGATATTGAATGCACTAATATTACTCTAGATGCACTGAGGCTTACATTTTCTATATCTGTGACTGAATTTACATATATGAACAAACAAATAAGTGGGCTCTGTAATCAAAATTTTGGCGTCCATTTTGTGTGTATTAAAATTTTATTCATTACACATCTTTGCGGAAGTCAGGGGCTAATCACAAAAACGTTTGTACATACGCAAACTGATCTTCTATATAAAGATTGTAAGATTTCGATGAAATGTCTTAAGAATGGTTTGTTTTTTATGAAGTTATTACTATATATGTCTGTAGATTGGATGATTTATTGTTTTAAGGTATTTATTTGACGCCACGTGGGAACTTTTTTGTGCCTTATTACTTCATTTTGACATCCATCGGTTCCGTCTTAAATTGGTCGATGTTTTGTTAGCAGATGACCATTTATTGTGTCATACCACCTTTGTTTAAATTGGCCGTGTATTGAAAAATCAAGAGTATGGTGGCTCGGTATAGCCCTCGTGCATTTTCTTCGAGAGCTTCTAATCTCCGTTTGTGAAATTGTTCGTTGAAGTTTGTGGAACATATTTTTTTTCTTTAAATGCTTTGCATTTTATAATGTATTGTTGATAACAAATCATGTGACCAAAATTTGAGGGCTTCACTACTTGACGTTGACTTAAGTCAGATCGTATTGAAGGAAAGGTTTTAAGTTTCGAGTGCGTCTTTGAAATTCTCTCATCGTAAACGTAAGGTCAACGTAAGTAAGTATTTCGGAAAGTTTGCTATCTTACGTAAGATTCTTATGAAACAGTCCCAGTTCTTTATCAGCCCTGCGTTCAGTAAGCATTTAACGTTAGTCAATCACCGTTACCGTTATGAACGGCTAAGTGAACGATCCGTTGAAGCGCGAACGTTTAAAGGTAGCGGACAAAAGAATCTTTACTTCAATTTATTAGAAGAATTCGGAGAGGAGGAATTGTTTTCTTGTTTACTTTTTTTGTGTAAATTTATTGATCTAAATCAACGGGAGTAACACCGCCATCTTCGTTGTAATGGCAGTTACTAATTTGCACAATATACTGGAACTATTTTGGTTTCAGGTTGTTTCATACTCGCGTACTATATACTTAAACCGTTTTCTGTTTGTCTGAAACGTTTTCCGCTAACAGGCCGTTCAATAATGACATTAGTGAATTATACCTATTTTAAGTGTGTACCTTTCATTACCTGTGTCCATTATTGGACACCGTACTTTTTGTTTGTTCTACTTCTTTTGTGTAAAGTTATATTTTGGACATGTTGAAATTTATAAAATTTAGTATATAGAGATATTTTATTATACTGATTTCAGACAATGTATGAATTATTTTGTATTTTTAACTCTTAGTGCATCTGTACGGGGGTGTACACAATCTGATTGGAATATTTTATTTTAACTGTTTTCACTGTACTTCATGTAAACTTGCACGAAAGTTTACATGTTTAAACTCACTTTTTTCATAAAAAATAAATATTACTAAACCACTTTTTTGATATTTTTCTATTAAACTTACTTATTTATTTCATTAGGATTAAAATGAAAACTGAAATTTATGAAAATTATTTGTAAATTTCAATTATTGCAACCACACCTATTTTAAAGTCATGAAGGACATTCGTAAATTACATAGTCCTTAATGATTTTATAAAGAGAAATAACTTCTTTAGGGAGTTTGACTTTACTATTATACAAATATTTTCTTACTTGTTATGACAAAAAGCTGAAAGATTTGACTTGATCTCGTGAATTGCATGAACTTACTACACTGACAGAATTAACTCAGATATTATGGTATATATGGTATTACCATTTGCCCCAGGCGATTACTTCGCGCTTTTGAAGCTATGTGTAACTGTTCACTCAATGTACCACGTGATTGCTCATTTATGGGCGCGAAATCGCTGGGATCAGCGCCATTTTAGTTGATATTCTGTTTGGAAGGATGGATTTTTGTTTCGGGTAAGTTATTTTATGTTATGTTTGAATGAATATTTTTGTAAATTATGCCATATTTCATGCTCCTTTTCTCATATGTTGAATAAAAGATGCTCAAACAGGTCTTGGTACCGACATTTCGATAATAATCATTGTGACCAGATTATCGTTGTTCGATGGGTCCCTTGTGTATTATAAGCTTCGTATTGAGCGTTAATATAGATTAGTGCTTGGTGCTGGATATAGCTCATTGCAGACTCACGTGCAAGCATGCATGCGCGAGTAAGTTTTCTCTAGCTACAAACACAGGTGACAGACTCAATTTTTCCTTATTATAGTATATATAGAGTTCTCTATATATACTAGAATAAAGAAAAAATGAGTCTGTCACCTGTGATTCAAATTCAAGGCAGCTACATGTACATATTCATGTTTAAGGTTCAGTATATGAAGTGCACTGATGTAATTGGTAGTTTTTAGGAAGAAGAGTCAAAATCCTGGGACTTTACTTGGTTTATCATTAACTCAGGCCCGTAGGGAGCGGGGGGGGGGGGTCTTAGCCTCCTCTCAATATTTTCAGCAGTTATAGTGATTGAGGATCTTTATTTAATCTGTCACACTAAATTGATTGATACATGTGTGCTTTTTCGGCAAAATCAATATTGCAAACACTTTTATGGAACAAGATGTTCAAATGCAGTGTAAAATTGAACTTAAACATAAGTACTGTAACATTAGGAAACGTTTTCTTTTTCTTAAAATAAATCGCAACAAATTAGCCCCCCCCCCCTCTGAAAATGCTTCCTACATGCCTGAATTAACCCAATAGGTTAAAGTGTCTGACAATTGAATTAGATTGGTGAGAATTACTAAGTCTTGTTTCATATAAGTTGAGCTTGTTGATAATTTTGCCTGGAACTTATTAAAACTGGCTGGTGTTTAAAAAATCGAGACAATGGCTGTCAGCATCTTACAGATCAATAAATTAAATTAATGAATAAAAATGTATAATGGCTATGTGTGTTATTTTATTCTTTCAGGGCAGATAGTTATACATATATCTATGCATGAGTATCAACTATATAAGAAATGATGGTAACATAGGTGTAATGCTGTCTATAAGGGTTAAACAGCAAGACAGGTCTTATGTGAGTATCTATTGTTTTAACCAATTGACTTGTAATTTTAAAATTGACTTGTATTTTTATGGTACATCTTATCAAGGACCTGTAATCTTATTTAATGTAGAGCTATGACATCATGTTGTATACCATAAGCGGATCTAGCGGGGGGGGGGGGGGGTCTGGGGGTCTGGATCCCCCTAGAATTTCCAAAATGTACCTGTCCATTAGTATTTTTCTTGACTGTAAGTCATTTTTAAGTAGCACGAAACAATTTTTCTCGGTGCTTAACATAGATTTAATGGTTATGTAGTTTTTATTATTAATATGTTGCATGGTTCAAAAGTTTGGACCCCCCTAGAAAAAGTTCGGACCCCCCTAGAAAAAAATCCTGGAGCCGCCGCTGTATACACTTGGATCCAAAAGTTTCTTTAGGCATGTTGAATTATGATGTTATTGAGCATATGTTGCATAGTTAACATGTTGTTATTAGTTTCACATTTGATATACACTAAATGAGCCTGCAGTCGGGCCTCTAAATTAATTTTTTTCCCTACAAGTCGGGTCTGGCTAGTAAATGCCCTAATCCACTAGCCCTGACCAATATTTCACTAGCCCTGACCAAGGACCCTTTTAATACATGTAATTATTACATAATTGCATAACTTGTTTTGTAATAATTTATTCATCTTTTCAGATGTTGATGAAGATAGTCAGCTATTCTGGATGAGTTTCAATAAATGGTGATCATATGATAGACATGTACATATTATTACCGACTAGAAATTTTGATATTATACATTGTCCACTGAACTCAGATTTTCGACAGTGATTCTGAACAAGACAAAAAATGGTAAGCATTTTGACACATTTTTCATTCATCATCTATGTATAATCTTAAGGCTAGCTGATAAATTTTAGGAAGAAGAAAGTTAGTTACAGAGGATGATTATCTAGTACTGGTTCTTCCCAGGAAATGCTGGTTAGGTGAATTATCTCTCTTATGTTTACTATGAACATAAAACAAACAAATTAAGTCACATACAAAGGGAGATAATCTAAAAACTAACTATGTTGTTGATATACTTGTATTTGATATTTGATCAACTGTAAGTGATCCATGCATTTACCATAGTGATTTAAATACTTGTTACAGTAATTTTGTTTACGTGATCAATGAATGTAGTCTACTTGATAGTCGTCTTTATGTACTGCAGTTGTATTAATGCTTCCACCTCTGACAGTTGAATAAAATAAAATTATACATGTCTTCATCAATCAACTATAATTTAGTTGTTAATGATATAATGCAGTATTTTGTATTCATGTCAAATTGTTAATATTTCATTTTTTTCTCTTTACTATTTTACAAATATGTTTTTCCAATTTGATACTAACAGTTAAGCATGTCAGGTTCAATCATTAGGTAAAAAATACTTCTCGCAAAAGTGGTGTTATGTGAACATGCAAGTTACATGTAGCTGATCTTTTCTGCCTTAGATGTTGTTGTGGTTGTTGTTGTTGTACTGTAGTGATTACACAGAAATGTTTGTAGCCCTTTATTTCTCTTCTGTAGGTCTCTTTGAGTTCACATGTCACATTAATAATTTGCGGAATATAAACATTTTGCTGTTCGCGGAATAATCACATTTATTGTTTGCGAATAGTTCACAATTTGGTGTTCACGGAATGTTCACATTTTGGTGTTCGCGGAATATTCACATTTATTGTTCTCTGGATTGAACAATTTTAATTGTTGAAATGTGCTGTTTCCATGAACATGAAATTGTTTCAAATTTTAAGATTTTTGACTTTATTTTCAGAAATATACTGATGGTTTGACTAAATGCTCATGTGAATTATTGATATTGATTGGATTGTGACCATTGATGTAGATATACTCAATGAGACTAACAGCTAAGTGCTTTCTTTCATATTGTATTTATTTTTATGTAATGAATATTTACATCATTTTAAGGGACCAAGTTGTACATTGAATTGATCATACTCATGCTTGCAACCTTTAAGTATTTTGATAACATGATAGAAATGGACTGGTGCTCTAAGTGAACTGCTCTTAGGTCATAGTTGGGCTATTTTGGATTTTGGTTTAATACTTTATTTGGAGTTTATATACTGACAATGAGATCATCTTCCCTTTTAACTATCATTGGATGAGATTGTTTCATCTGGATGGAAGTTGATCGGCGCTAAACTTTACAGGAGGACAAGATTTTGATGGTTATGCACGGTCTTCATCAGTACAGGTTGCCAGGGTATGATCTTATTTAATGGTTATGTACCATAGTCTTCATTCCTAAAAGCTCTGACGTAGAAAGACTTTAATGGTTATGAAAAGTCATTCTTCAGTAATTGTTACAACTAAGATTACTTCATAGTTCTCGCTTGTAATACTTGTTACGACAAGGAGAAGGCTATAGCCATTATGTAACAGACTTCACTCGTTATTGCTGCTTCAAAATAAGGCTGTAATCATTAAAGGACTTACTTG
This sequence comes from Mactra quadrangularis, assembly GCA_025267735.1. Lineage (NCBI taxonomy): Eukaryota > Metazoa > Mollusca > Bivalvia > Venerida > Mactridae > Mactra > Mactra quadrangularis. The sequence goes on from CM046299.1 coordinate 21,203,571, forward strand.
GTGACACTTACAAGGGTTGCCCAAAGATAAGACTTTAACTGTTGAGAGATTGTCTGAATGTTTTGCCAATACAAAGAACGACTTTGTTCAGAAAAAACTGTTTCAATCAATTTGAGTTTCAGGAAGGTGGACTTGAATCAGAAATGGTGCTTTCACCATAGTTTCATCTTGAACAAAACTGTATTTCATAAACATTTCCTTTCACTTTGGCTTTTTACTTAGTAAAACTTTTCTTACCTTTTTCTAATTGATCATTTTTTTATGTAGGTACCCACTAGCCTATGAGTATTCACAGCTTTATAGGTGTTTATTATTTAGGAAATGTGTAGGCATAGACAATTTAGTATTAAATACTTGATTTATTAACATTATGGTTAGTTATCACCTATAAAGCTAGCGAGTCCTCTTTTCATCCTCTAGTATGTACTGATCAAGTTACTGTTTACAAGGAACAAAGATTTTCTCCTTATTTGGAAAATCTTTTGAGAATTTTAATTTTTGTTTGCAGACGAACCACTTAAAGTTTTAGAAGAGATCAAAGATTTTTGTTTATATATTAGTACCTCACAGACCAATGACACAGTAAGTAGAATGTTAACATATTTTGTGTAAGGGAGATAACTTAATAAAAATATTTGGTGCATTAATGTAACATTACAGAGTTAACCCCGTTGATCATCTGTAATCAAATGATCAGTTTCTTATGGGAATCGCTACCATGCGCTTTGTCTTCTTGAACCCATTTATCACCAAGAATAATAAGTATATGATATCAAATCAAAGGTACCAGGTGGTGAAACTGGCCATAAGCTGTGTTGCCTAGTAAATATTTTCTGCTCTGGATTGAACAATTTTAATTGTTGAAATGTGTTGTTTCCATGAACATGAAATTGTTTCAAATTTTAAAATTTTTGACTTTATTTTCAGAAATATACTGATGGTTTGACTAAATGCTCATGTGAAATAATGATATTGTTGTGATTGGATTGTGACCATTGATGTAGATCTACTCAATGAGACTTACAGCTAAGTGCTTTCTTTCATGCTGTATTTATTTTTATGTAATGAATATTTACATAATTTTAAAGGACCAAGTTGTACATTGAATTGATCATACTCATGCTTGCAACCTTTTAGTATTTTGATAACATAATAGAAATGGACTGGTGCTCTAAGTGAACTGCTCTTAGGTCATATTTGGGCTATTTTGGATTTTGGTTTAATACTTTATTTTGAGTTTATATACTGACAATGAGATCATCTTCCCTTTTAACTCTCATTGGATGAAATTGTTTCATCTGGATGGAAGTTGATCGGCGCTAAACTTTACAGGAGGACAAGATTTTGATGGTTATGCACGGTCTTCATCAGTACAGGTTGCCAGGGTATGATCTTATTTAATGGTTATGTACCATAGTCTTCATTCCTAAAAGCTCTGACGTAGAAAGACTTTAATGGTTATGAAAAGTCATTCTTCAGTAATTGTTACAACTAAGATTACTTCATAGTTCTCGCTTGTAATACTTGTTACGACAAGGAGAAGGCTATAGCCATTATGTAACAGACTTCACTCGTTATTGCTGCTTCAAAATAAGGCTGTAATCATTAAAGGACTTACTTGGTGACACTTACAAGGGTTGCCCAAAGATAAGACTTTAACTGTTGGGAGATTGTCTGAATGTTTTGCCAATACAAAGAACGACTTTGTTCAGAAAAAACTGTTTCAATCAATTTGAGTTTCAGGAAGGTGGACTTGAATCAGAAATGGTGCTTTCACCATAGTTTCATCTTGAACAAAACTGTATTTCATAAACATTTCCTTTCACTTTGGCTATTTACTTAGTAAAATTTTTCTTACCTTTTTCTAATTGATCATTTTTTTTATGTAGGTACCCACTAGCCTATGAGTATTCACAGCTTTATAGGTGTTTATTATTTAGGAAATGTGTAGGCATAGACAATTTAGTATTAAATACTTGATTTATTAACATTATGGTTAGTTATCACCTATAAAGCTAGCAAGTCCTCTTTTCATCCTCTAGTATGTACTGATCAAGTTACTGTTTACAAGGAACAAAGATTTTCTCCTTATTTGTAAAATCTTTTGAGAATTTTAATTTTTGTTTGCAGATGAACCACTTAAAGTTTTAGAAGAGATCAAAGATTTTTGTTTATATATTAGTACCTCACAGACCAATGACACAGTAAGTAGAATGTTAACATATTTTGTGTAAGGGAGATAACTTAATAAAAATATTTGGTGCATTAATGTAACATTACAGAGTTAACCCCGTTGATCATCTGTAATCAAATGATCAGTTTCTTATGGGAATCGCTACCATGCGCTTTGTCTTCTTGAACCCATTTATCCACAAAAATAATAAGTATATGATATCAAATCAAAGGTACCAGGTGGTGAAACTAGCCATAAGCTGTGTGGCCTAGTGAATATTTTCTGCTCTGGATTTAACAATTTTAATTGTTGAAATGTGTTGTTTCCATGAACATAAAATTGTTTCAAATTTTAAAATTTTTGACTTTATTTTCAGAAATTTACTGATGGTTTGACTAAATGCTCATGTGAATTATTGATATTGTTGTGATTGGATTGTGACCATTGATGTAGATCTACTCAATGAGACTAACAGCTAAGTGCTTTCTTTCATGCTGTATTTATTTTTATGTAATGAATATTTACATCATTTTAAAGGACCAAGTTGTACATTGAATTGATCATACTCATGCTTGCAACCTTTTAGTATTTTGATAACATGATAGAAATGGACTGGTGCTCTAAGTGAACTGCTCTCAGGTCATAGTTGGGCTATTTTGGATTTTGGTTTAATACTTTATTTTGAGTTTATATACTGACAATGAGATCATCTTCCCTTTTAACTCTCATTGGATGAGATTGTTTCATCTGGATGGAAGTTGATCGGCGCTAAACTTTACAGGAGGACAAGATTTTGATGGTTATGCACGGTCTTCATCAGTACAGGTTGCCAGGGTATGATCTTATTTAATGGTTATGTACCATAGTCTTCATTCCTAAAAGCTCTGACGTAGAAAGACTTTAATGGTTATGACAAGTCATTCTTCAGTAATTGTTACAACTAAGATTACTTTATAGTTCTCGCTTGTAATACTTGTTACGACAAGGAGAAGGCTATAGCCATTATGTAACAGACTTCACTCGTTATTGCTGCTTCAAAATAAGGCTGTAATCATTAAAGGACTTACTTGGTGACACTTACTAGGGTTGCCCAAAGATAAGACTTTAACTGTTGGGAGATTGTCTGAATGTTTTGCCAATACAAAGAACGACTTTGTTCAGAAAAAACTGTTTCAATCAATTTGAGTTTCAGGAAGGTGGACTTGAATCAGAAATGGTGCTTTCACCATAGTTTCATCTTGAACAAAACTGTATTTCCTTTCACTTTGGCTATTTACTTAGTAAAACTTTTCTTACCTTTTTCTAATTGATCATTTTTGTTATGTAGGTACCCACTAGCCTATGAGTATTCACAGCTTTATAGGTGTTTATTATTTAGGAAATGTGTAGGCATAGACAATTTAGTATTAAATACTTGATTTATTAACATTATGGTTAGTTATCACCTATAAAGCTAGTAAGTCCTCTTTTCATCCTCTTGTATGTACTGATCAAGTTACTGTTTACAAGGAACAAAGATTTTCTCCTTATTTGGAAAATCTTTTGAGAATTTTAATTTTTGTTTGCAGACGAACCACTTAAAGTTTTAGAAGAGATCAAAGGTTTTTGTTTATATATTAGTACCTCACAGACCAATGACACAGTAAGTAGAATGTAAACATATTTTGTGTAAGGGAGATAACTTAATAAAAATATTTGGTGCATTAATGTAACATTACAGAGTTAACCCCGTTGATCATCTGTAATCAAATGATCAGTTTCTTATGGGAATCGCTACCATGCGCTTTGTCTTCTTGAACCCATTTATCCACAAAAATAATAAGTATATGATATCAAATCAAAGGTACCAGGTGGTGAAACTAGCCATAAGCTGTGTGGCCTAGTGAATATTTTCTGCTCTGGATTTAACAATTTTAATTGTTGAAATGTGCTGTTTCCATGAACATAAAATTGTTTCAAATTTTAAAATTTTTGACTTTATTTTCAGAAATTTACTGATGGTTTGACTAAATGCTCATGTGAATTATTGATATTGTTGTGATTGGATTGTGACCATTGATGTAGATCTACTCAATGAGACTAACAGCTAAGTGCTTTCTTTCATGCTGTATTTATTTTTATGTAATGAATATTTACATCATTTTAAAGGACCAAGTTGTACATTGAATTGATCATACTCATGCTTGCAACCTTTTAGTATTTTGATAACATGATAGAAATGGACTGGTGCTCTAAGTGAACTGCTCTCAGGTCATAGTTGGGCTATTTTGGATTTTGGTTTAATACTTTATTTTGAGTTTATATACTGACAATGAGATCATCTTCCCTTTTAACTCTCATTGGATGAGATTGTTTCATCTGGATGGAAGTTGATCGGCGCTAAACTTTACAGGAGGACAAGATTTTGATGGTTATGCACGGTCTTAATCAGTACAGGTTGCCAGGGTATGATCTTATTTAATGGTTATGTACCATAGTCTTCATTCCTAAAAGCTCTGACGTAGAAAGACTTTAATGGTTATGAAAAGTCATTCTTCAGTAATTGTTACAACTAAGATTACTTCATAGTTCTCGCTTGTAATACTTGTTACGACAAGGAGAAGGCTATAGCCATTATGTAACAGACTTCACTCGTTATTGCTGCTTCAAAATAAGGCTGTAATCATTAAAGGACTTACTTGGTGACACTTACTAGGGTTGCCCAAAGATAAGACTTTAACTGTTGGGAGATTGTCTGAATGTTTTGCCAATACAAAGAACGACTTTGTTCAGAAAAAACTGTTTCAATCAATTTGAGTTTCAGGAAGGTGGACTTGAATCAGAAATGGTGCTTTCACCATAGTTTCATCTTGAACAAAACTGTATTTCCTTTCACTTTGGCTATTTACTTAGTAAAACTTTTCTTACCTTTTTCTAATTGATCATTTTTGTTATGTAGGTACCCACTAGCCTATGAGTATTCACAGCTTTATAGGTGTTTATTATTTAGGAAATGTGTAGGCATAGACAATTTAGTATTAAATACTTGATTTATTAACATTATGGTTAGTTATCACCTATAAAGCTAGTAAGTCCTCTTTTCATCCTCTTGTATGTACTGATCAAGTTACTGTTTACAAGGAACAAAGATTTTCTCCTTATTTGGAAAATCTTTTGAGAATTTTAATTTTTGTTTGCAGACGAACCACTTAAAGTTTTAGAAGAGATCAAAGATTTTTGTTTATATATTAGTACCTCACAGACCAATGACACAGTAAGTAGAATGTTAACATATTTTGTGTAAGGGAGATAACTTAATAAAAATATTTGGTGCATTAATGTAACATTACAGAGTTAACCCCGTTGATCATCTGTAATCAAATGATCAGTTTCTTATGGGAATCGCTACCATGCGCTTTGTCTTCTTGAACCAATTTATCACCAAAAATAATAAGTATATGATATCAAATCAAAGGTACCAGGTGGTGAAACTAGCCATAAGCTGTGTGGCCTAGTGAATATTTTCTGCTCTGAATTTAACAATTTTAATTGTTGAAATGTGCTGTTTCCATGAACATAAAATTGTTTCAAATTTTAAAATTTTTGACTTTATTTTCAGAAATTTACTGATGGTTTGACTAAATGCTCATGTGAATTATTGATATTGTTGTGATTGGATTGTGACCATTGATGTAGATCTACTCAATGAGACTTACAGCTAAGTGCTTTCTTTCATGCTGTATTTATTTTTATGTAATGAATATTTACATCATTTTAAAGGACCAAGTTGTACATTGAATTGATCATACTCATGCTTGCAACCTTTTAGTATTTTGATAACATGATAGAAATGGACTGGTGCTCTAAGTGAACTGCTCTCAGGTCATAGTTGGGCTATTTTGGATTTTGGTTTAATACTTTATTTTGAGTTTATATACTGACAATGAGATCATCTTCCCTTTTAACTCTCATTGGATGAGATTGTTTCATCTGGATGGAAGTTGATCGGCGCTAAACTTTACAGGAGGACAAGATTTTGATGGTTATGCACGGTCTTCATCAGTACAGGTTGCCAGGGTATGATCTTATTTAATGGTTATGTACCATAGTCTTCATTCCTAAAAGCTCTGACGTAGAAAGACTTTAATGGTTATGAAAAGTCATTCTTCAGTAATTGTTACAACTAAGATTACTTCATAGTTCTCGCTTGTAATACTTGTTACGACAAGGAGAAGGCTATAGCCATTATGTAACAGACTTCACTCGTTATTGCTGCTTCAAAATAAGGCTGTAATCATTAAAGGACTTACTTGGTGACACTTACTAGGGTTGCCCAAAGATAAGACTTTAACTGTTGAGAGATTGTCTGAATGTTTTGCCAATACAAAGAACGACTTTGTTCATAAAAAACTGTTTCAATCAATTTGAGTTTCAGGAAGGTGGACTTGAATCAGAAATGGTGCTTTCACCATAGTTTCATCTTGAACAAAACTGTATTTCCTTTCACTTTGGCTATTTACTTAGTAAAACTTTTCTTACCTTTTTCTAATTGATCATTTTTGTTATGTAGGTACCCACTAGCCTATGAGTATTCACAGCTTTATAGGTGTTTATTATTTAGGAAATGTGTAGGCATAGACAATTTAGTATTAAATACTTGATTTATTAACATTATGGTTAGTTATCACCTATAAAGCTAGTAAGTCCTCTTTTCATCCTCTTGTATGTACTGATCAAGTTACACTTTACTAGGAACAAACATTTTCTTCTTATTTGGAAAGAACATTTGAGATTTTTATTTTGTTTTCAGACAAACCAACCGTATGATTCTGATGCTTTCTTTCTTCAATGTATAGACCAAGAATTTTGACTTATTTGTGGTAAGTGTAAGTTCACATGAAAGAGTCACTTCTATCATTTGTTTACTGGCCAGTGTGATTTGTTTTACAAAATATTTTAAACTTTTTCCTATGCTGATGAAATATACTAAAATGGATTTTTTATATGTTTGTACAAAGGAACACTGTGGCCATTATGCCCAAGGATATGCATTTTACGAATTTCTGTCATGATAAGCATGGTACAGGGAGATTTTAATTTAGAACAGTTTAGTTTGCTTTTTGTCTGACTTCACTGACAATTGAAAACCAAATTAAAAATACTCAATGGATACTGATTGGTTAGTGCAAAACTGGTCTAATTGTATGTTAATACACACGTATGTAGTGTAGTTTTGTGCTGACCCATTCATTCATTATTGACTACTCTATATAGCCATGAAGTGATGATTTGGAAAGCAATTAACTTAAGCAATTGTAAAGCTAGCATACATTCTTATTAAAAAATTAGTCACTGTAATTTCTTATCTTTGTTACTTCTTTGTTATCAGGATTTAACAAAATGATGTCAAATCAATGGAGCTATTCATTTTACAATTTGAAGGAAGTAACTGGAAGATCAAATGGCTTGAATGTACACAGTGACAGAGAAGAAAACACGCTAAGATCTTTACATTACTTCTAGTTTTTTTTGCCTAGTCAATACTGTCTTTATATACGGATATTTGTTGACCCCTTTCTCAAAATGGTTGCTTTACTATATTCGAAGAATCGTTTGGATATCTAAAGTGATTATTTTTCCAACAAATTTGACTTCATTCGAATATCTGTTTGCCATTTTTTACCAATCCACTATATGGAAACTTCGGGGTTAACTGGAACTGGAGTTGTTGTCTACTCATGTATGTCTATATGCAAATGTATAGTTTAAGGTAATGGCACGAGAGTACCTGTTAATGTTGCAAGTTTTCATGGTTTGGTGTAAAACTGGCAAGCATTCATTTTTATTGAAGTCTGGTAGTTGGCTAGTTAGCAATAGATTAACCTGGGACTTTTTCTCTATTAATTTCCTATTGTCCAAACTTCAGTAATTTTCATAGTATAGTTTATCACTATAATTGAGAAGAAGTAAAATGTCTCCTCATTTTACTATTGTATATCATGCCACTTTATGGATAGTATTCTTAGTTCTTTGGTAATTATGGAATAGAAAGAGAAAAAGTCTATATTTAGATGATCTACTTTTCCTCTATTAAGCATTTACTTCATTGTAGTTTTTTATTCACCTAGATTTTGATTTTCTTATAATTGCTTCGTGATCAAAAAGTGCTTTATTTATCGACATTGCTTTAGTTTATGCTTCTAGACATTAATTTTTAAGTAGGTTGTCTGGGGTGATCGGATGACCTTTAATATTGTGCTTCATAATATAATTTGATTGTTATAAGTTTGTCTTGATAATTTATGATGAGCTACGATTTGGCTCTTTACATTTAAATTTATAAGTTACCAAAATTACATTTTTTATCAGGATTTTTATCATATATAGCTCACTCATGTTGACCAGAGACTAGGTTTACACTTTAGTATCACTTACTATATAGTCAGTAGATAAGTTAGTCTTAGTGTTGTTACTAAAATGTTCATTGTATTCATTTGTCTTTGGTCAATATGAACAAGCTGTATTCACAAAAATTGGAGGAAAAGTATGATGTATTTAAGGAAGGGATGTGGAATGGTATTGTACAATTTGTATAACTATCATGCTGTTTGCTTTGAAAACGTAATTTTGCTTCTAATTTGATTGGGGATAAATTAAAATTTTGTTAATGTACATAGCAATTATTTAATCACAGACGTTATTTTGACAGCTTTTAATCATTCATTAGATAATGAACTTTGGAGCAAGAGGTGTTAATTTTTCATAATCTTGGACATACAGAATATATTGGGATTTTCAAATTTCCACACCCCAAAGGTCTACAACTCCTTACCCAATAAACATATACAGTGACAAAAGGATTTTGTGAATGCTGCTTTATTAGTATTATACTTGATTTATTTATGAATCTTTCCTGTAGAAAAGTTTTGTGTATTAATTTGTTTACAAAGAATTACAGTTAAATAGACTTTTAGATATATGACAAATCATTTTATATTAGGCCATTAAAGTGAATTAATGTTTTGGGTATGGAGTCTTAGATTGTAGTACTATCTTGTCTAACAAAATTAACCAACATGTTAAGGGCATATAGGAAAACTGTCATAACTTTAAATTATTTTCAAGAAATGACTCTTTAGAATAGCTGGTTGTCTTTTTAAGTATAATATTTGAGAGAAATGAGAATTCAATTTTGTACATTAGATTTTAAGACAGTTTACTGTATGAAACTTTTTAGGTTCAACTAATCACACTAACTACTCAATCTTCTACTTATACATGATTCTATCTATCCTATATTCTTCTGTTCTAAGTCCAGATAAGCATATTCATTTATTGTTTAATACATGCGTAAGATCAGATAAATAAATTTAATTATTTACTCTATAGGACTCTAGCCTTTAAGACATTTTGCATTATTTTCAACGCTTTGGATGATAGGAAATTAAGTTTAAAGTAGATGCATAAGTTATTGAATATTTTCATTTTCTTAAATGTTTTGATTGATAGGTTCTATGATGTATGTCTGTTTAAGTTTGATATACTTGTACATTTAAGTTTTTTAATTTCTTTTCAAGTTTCAAATTTCTCTTCTGTCTACATTCTATCTATGAACGAACTTTGTATTGCTTGTTTGTTTCAAATTTCAATGACATGAATACCTGCTCTGTGACTGTGTGTGTTAAAATTATATCACATTCAGTCACAGTGAAATTATTTAATTTTGACATTTGAGAAAAAACAAGCTACAGTCTGTGTGCAATTCAACTTATTATATTATGAACCACTCGACCTTTTACAATGTATTAAGGTGATAATATATGAGAAATCAGAGATACCTAGAATATTTGATGGAAAGACCAAATTTGTTATCACTCTACCAACAAGGCACTTGTGTCATTTGTGTATCTTCTACAAGACTCGGTAAGATGAGAAGCTGGTATTCAGGTATGAGTTCTAGAAAACTAACTCTGGCTACAGTATTGTAAGTGTATAAATCTTCCATGTCTCACAGATAAATTCTTCTAACATCAAAAAGTGTAAAATTTTATTGATGTCTTATTTCAATTATTGCCACACAAATTTTGTAAAATTTTCATTACACTTCTATTCACAGTTGACATTAAATTTTATTAGATTTATTCAATCTTTGGTTTACTTAGAAATTATTCTCATTAAGTTACTGCAAACTAATCAATATGAAAAGATGAAGATTTATACACTTTTAATTGAGACTACATAAGGTTAAGTACTTTTAGAGGGTATTGAAATTTAAAGATAATCATTTCGATGTTAGAGTTACACTTTTTAAATATTTTATACTTCACTTTTTATTCTATATTACAATTTTTAAGATATCATCGAGGTAGTCACTTTTTTTAACAGTACTGTAGTCGAAGTCATGAAAGAGGATAAGCAATTCATTTGAATTACATATCATCTTTCATGATGTTTAACTTTAGTTATTAAGCCAACTACCAACCTTTTGAATACACATTTATCATTATGTAAATGACAGTATTTGACTTGGAGATTTGTCTTTTTTTGTTTTCATTGTATTTGCTGCATTCATTTATTTTATATCACGGTATCTTGTAACCTCAAGAGCGCAAATTCATTCTTTCTGTTAGGTGTCTGTTGGCTTCCGTAATTGTCTGTTGGCTTCCGTAATTTAGAATGATCAACGCACGATTGCCAACGTGATCTTGCCTTGATCAATCTATCATTAATACTTGTTTGGTTTTCATCTCTTATTTGGTTCCCGTCTCTTGCATTCCCAGAAAACAGACTTTAAGAAAGTTGGGTAGATTTCAAAATCAAAATTTTTGCTGCGAGGTATGCCCAGTCCCATGATGAGTAAATCCTGGTGGCAGTAGCATTGATGGATCAGCTGACTAGGTCAGTTATATATAAGATTCCGGCGAGTTTGATGTTGGATAAGCAATGGCATTATTTCACAACACTTTTGTCAGTGTTTTTTCTTGTTCAGTTCTGTTTGGGGGTGTACAGGGGATCTGGCTCACTGTCATAGTCCACCAGTTGAATACCAATCTCGTTAAAATCAGATCACTTACATGCTAGAATCTCACTGCAACTACCATTGCGTGGTGGTTGCAACCGCCGCGGCCTCATTGTGGCAGTATTGTGGTGTGGGATTGCCACTCAGTTGTGGGAATGCCACTCTGTTGTGGGAATGCCACTCTGTTGTGGGAATGTGACTCTGTTGTGGGAATGCCTCTGTTGTGGGAATGCCACGAGGCCCATGGTGTAGCCTCCTATGATCTCCCCATGTTACTGAGATGCCTCTGCATTTGTAGAGATCTTACTGATAAGTCTCCAAGATGTTGTGATGAAATTATTCTACTGTGTAGGGATTGTAGAAACTTTGCCTTGGAAATTAAGAAAAGTATGGTTTGGGGGCCACATCGCTACAAGATTTTCATGTAAAGTTAAAAAATTTTGGTTGAAGCCAAATTGGCCATGGGATTGTTATGAAAATCTGAGAAATTTATAGTTAGGGCCTAATTGGTTATGGAAATTAAGTTCCATTGATTGGAAACCTGTAGGAGAGATTGCCTAGATGTTTCTGGGATGTGAACTATGCTTGATAAATATTTGTCAGGAAAAAGGGCTGCCATGGTACACCTTAGGATGGTAGGCTGCAGTTTAGTGCTCATGATTTGGGTCACTGTTCAGATAAGGGATGAGATGAAATGGTCATCAATGATACTTATTGATATGAAAGGAGTTGATATAATTATTTACGATACAATAAGTGTGTTTTCATCGTATCGTAAGTTGTATCGTGATATATCATGCTAGGCCACAATATGTATCGTGAAACTGACATATTGATATTGTACCAATATATAGCCATATCGTTTCATCCCTAGTTCAGACATTGGCAAACAATGGTTTGAACCATTCAAACTTAAGTTTGGAAATAACCAGTATGATGGATGACTAAAATAATCCAGCAGTACTATATAACAAACCAGAACATTCAATTAAAAGGATATAAGTTGTCTGAAATATGGTGGCCTCATCCATATTTGGATTGATTGATCAAGAGTTAGGCGTAACTTAATATTGCAAGCTAGTAAATCAAGCACATTTGTCTAGGTATATACAGTATACATGTCCCGTGAACATGGTCTTATTAAGGAAATTTATCATTTGATTGATTTGCTAAAATACTGAACATATCTAAAAGATGCTGCTGATATTCTATAGTATTTCATTCTGAGACAATTCCGATATTTGATAATTTTTCATTTTGAGACAATTCGATATTTGATAATATTTCATTTTGAGATGATTCCAATTTTCGATAATATTCTATTTTGAGATGATTTGATAATATATGCGTTTATTTCAGTTTAAAATCAATTTTATTTCACAAGTGAGATAAGGATGCATATTTGGAGAGTGGCTACTTGTGAAAATTTAATATCCTTAGCTCACATGTGAAATAAATATATCTTAAATCGAAATAAATAAATTTTTGTGGTTATTATTAACCTTGACTTATCTTAAATGTAAGTCTTATAAGCCTCAAACAGCACATCCAAATTTATTTTCATTGTTTCCGAACAGTGGAATATTGATTTTTATTTCACTGATAATTCCCAGTATACATCTGGAAAGCATAATGCAATGGAACCACAGCACACATACTGGAAGTTGAAACTGAACCCTAAGGTGTACCGTGGCAGCCATACTGATATGTCCTGAGAGTAGGGATTTTGTTGTTGCAAAGTTGTTCGCATGCGAGGAGGGTTTTGGCCTTACATGTTGGTGAGGTTTTGGCCTAACATGTTGGTGAGATCTAGGTGTAAGTGGTCTGATTTGATGAGATTGATTGAATTCTGTTGGACTGTGTACAGTGAGCTAGATAAGAAATGATTTCATGATTTCATCACTGGGTCTTTTGTTAGGGGTCCCTTAGTGGGGAGTTCCATTTGTGGGAAGATCCTATTGTGGTGTGTTTCCTTTGTGGGAAGTTATCTTATTGTTGGCTTGAAGTTAGAGTGCACTATCTCCATATTTGTCATTTTACTGGACGGCAAGTTTCTGTCTTATTGTGGTCAGGTTTGATCACAGTAAAACTGACATGCTGTATTGATAGCATTTTTGTGGCGTATCTTATATGTATGTTGTTGGGCCTATTACTAAAAAGGACAAAATATGTTTGGCCGTAGGATAAAATATATAGACATGAATTCAACTTTTTTCCACGGACAAATGAATGCTTAAAATCTGCAGGTCAGCTGTGGAATGTCTATGTCATCTTTTTAATTTGACAATAGCATGTGTAATATGTAATTCATTCAAAAGCTGCTTAAAATATGTTGTTTCTATGGGCAAGTGGAAAAGGATGTCATGTCACGCCAAACTTATGTTCGAATAGGAAAATTCTAGCATAGAAATATCTTAAGAATATGGCAAGGCATTACTATTAGGAAATAAAACTGTTACTATTTACATTTTTTCTGCTTTTGAACCGATTTTTAAATGTAGCAAAAAGTAATTTTGGTACTTAAGGTGAATTCCAAAACTATATTTATGATGACAGAAATTTTTTCAGAAAACTACTATCTTATTGTACAGTACCCACCAAAAGTTTTGAGACATTTTCTGATTGTAGGCCTACTGTATTTCTGTTTCTAAAATTTGGTAATCGCTTTTGAAATGCTTTGTAACTTGGCATTAATTTTTGGTATTATAAATGAGACTGAAAAAATAGCATATGTTATGGAATATGATAACAATAAACATTGTTTGGGAGTCTTATGGATGTCATATCTATCGACTTGTGTTTATCAATCATAAAATTTGTTTTCATTTCAGCAAAAACCATACTTATTATATATATTAGAAATAATGATTCAGCAAGAATAATCATCAAAATTTGTCATAAATTTCTTAAGTCTCAAAACTTTAGATAGGTAACTGTATTTCTAATGCTTTACCAACCCAGGTTTTGAAATCATATTAAGTTACTCTGTATAGACAAAAATACTCTAGTTTTATATTAAAGTGAGATAACCAAGCATTTCAGTAAGTCTTAGTATCAGCAAGTTTTCAAATTATTACTGGTGATTTATGATTACGTTACATCCTGTGAACTTAAGGCATTTGCAGTTTTTTTGTCATTTAAAATGCTATTTCCTAAATTTTAATTGATACCATTCCCTATCCAGGGCATTGTGCATGTTATATGCTATTAAGGAAGCTCATTTATTAAAAGATCAAGTATAACATGTGAGTTAAAAACTGGCCAAAGGGATTCTCCTTGATATCAGTCATCGCTTTAAATACTTGCAGTGTTTGTTTCTGGGCTAATGCACTGCAGATGATGGCTTGATGGCAATTGTGAATAAAGCTCTGAGAGCTTCAGCTTGATCGATGGCATTGTTCATTAAGACCAATAACTGCCAGTAGGTTTTTCTATGCTGTCTCTTTATGTCTTTGAAACACTTGTTTAACCAAAGAACATGATTTTCAAATGTACAGTGCTGACTGTACATTTCACCATCATTTGTGGTAATGCATTTTGGTAGTTAGACCATTCTGCATCTAATATATGTTGTATAAAACTCTTTATGAAAATATTTCTGGCTCAAGAGCTTTCATCAGTAATTTTGAGATGAAAAGTAAGATACTCTCATCATGTGTTACTATTCTATTTTGTTGGAATAGTAATGCATAGTGTGAGCGTCTTACTTTTTCATTTCAATATTATTAATGAAAGCTCTTGAGCCAATGATTCTATAAAGAGTTTTATACCGCATAGAGACATGTATATCTAAAAATGACAAAAATGGAGATAGTGCACTCTAATGATAAGCTGACATTATGTATGGTGCCCTAAATGTTGGGCTCCCTGGGTTCAAGCATTTAGCCAACGTTATGTATGGTGCCCTAAATGTTGGGCTCCCTTGGTTCAAACATTTAGCCAATGTTATGTATGGTGCCCTAAATGTTGGGTTCCCTGGGTTCAAACATTTAGCCTATGTTATGTATGGTGCCCTAAATGTTGGGTTCCCAGGGTTCAAACATTTAGCCAATGTTATGTATGGTGCCCTAAATGTTGGGTTCCCAGGGTTCAAACATTTAGCCAACGTTATGTATGGTGCCCTAAATGTTGGGTTCCCTGGGTTCAAACATTTAGCTAACATTATGTATGGTGCCCTAAGTGTTGGGCTCCCTAGGTTCTTTCTTTCAGCCAATGTTGTATGATGTCCTAAATGTTGGGTTTCCAGGGTTGGATAACTTATTTCCTACCCTGATTATAGGGATCCTTGTTTGCCCTGTATTGTGATAACAAATGTCATCATGTTAGAACATTTCTATTGATGGATACAAATACAAATGTGTATGTATTCAGCAAGTATTATCATAGTTAGTGATTTTGGTTGTTCTGTGTCTGAACTGTCATTGCCTTAATTTAATACAGCTCTACAGATTTATTAAGTATGTCAAGACCATATGAAATAAGTAGTTTTCACTTTCTTCTGGCCTGTGAATTATGGCCATGACTTTGCAATGATTGTGAATGTGTCTTAATATATTTGAGGTTAAGGTCATGACATTGATTTAATGATATTGAAATAATGTAGTGAACCATCAAGTGACTGTCAGAAATTCCTGTCGCTCTCATAAATAGAGTCCAGCCTTGCATTTTGTATGAGGCGACTAAATCGGGTATTTGGTCAAATTACCCCAGTTTGTGTACGTAGTGGGTGGCGAGTCTGGGAGTGGATAGCTTTCTGATAGCCTACTATGTATCGACTGGGAGGTTCAAAGTTTTTTTCATTTTGTTGTTAGTATGTAGGGTTAGGTAGGTCAAATTACCCCAGTTTGTGTATGTAGTCGGTGGCGATTCCAGGAGTGGATAGCTTTCTGATAGCCTTCTATGTATCAATTGGGAGGTTCAAAGTTTTTTTCATTTTGTTGTTAGTATGTAGGGTTAGGTAGGTCAAATTACCCCAGTTTGTGTATGTAGTTGATGGCGATTCCAGGAGTGGATAGCTTTCTGATAGCCTACTATATATCAGTTGGGAGGTTCAAAGTTTTTTGCTTAGCAGTAGAATTTACTGTGAACATTCATTTTGTTATTATAGGACTCTTTCGGTTTGTTGATTATATTTAACTATTTTTATTAGGATTTTTTTCATTCTTAAATCCCAGTTTCTTAAATAATGCTCTTAGTTTTTGTTTGTTTTTTAATTTAAAATTCCAGAATGAATTTCTGACAGTTACCTGGTGTTGTTTTATTTGGTTTAGTGGAACAAAAGACCAAGACCCAGTCATCATCTTAAATTTTTTCAAGCGTTAGTCCGACATATTTTGTTATGTTGGAAGGGTATCAACTGGCCTGACTAAAAGTAGTAGCAATAATCACTGGCAGATAATCACTAATCACATTGCTTTGTGCTGTGGGTTATGGCAATGACTGATAAAACCAATATGAAAGAATAAAAACTGATGGAAAAGACACAATATGACCCTGATATTTAAGGCAAGGATGGTCCTAGCCAATATTTGGGAAGGTATCTCCTTCAACAATTTGTCCAAAATATCTTAATTAAGGGTAGTCTAAGTCTATTGATAGGAAAAACCTGTGGCCATAATCTCGCCCTAATGGTTTTCAGGTCAGGGTAGTCCTAGTCCATTGTTCAGAGAGCGTCTCCTGACACCATCTGACCCTTATATTTAGGTCTGGGTAGACCTAGGGTTTTGCTGGGAGAATGTCTTATGCCACCATGTGGCATGTGGCCCTTATACTTAGGCCAGGGTGGGCCCAGCTTATTGCTGGGAGAGTGTCTCCGGACACCATGTGGGCCTAATATTTAGGCCAGGGTGGGCCTTGCTCCTTGTTGGGAGTGTCTCCTGACACTATCTGGTGATGGAATCATGAAATCATTCTTTTCCCCTTCAGTTTGTAATGATTGAGATGCAGATCCCCTTTGTGTGTATTTGTTAGGGTTTAGTCCAGGTTTTTAACCTGTCAAAATAATTAGAGACAACAGTGGGGTCTTTACAAGAGATAGTAGTGATGCTGCTGGATCACCACAAGGGAGTTGTAGGTGAACTCTCTATAACAGGAAGATTAACCTGAGCTTGAACTTCCTTACCATGGGAATACAATTTTCCCTCCAGTTTCTGTTTGAGTGTGTACAATATTAGGCAAACAGTATACATTTAGTGTTATCCAATAGATAAATGAACTCATAATGAGACTAGTGGCCCAGTGGAGCCTGGTAGGTGGTTTCTCATGTATCGAGTTGCAGTACCTAACCAAGTTTTTACTGCCATGTTAAAGGACCAATGAGCACACTCAGAGTCTTACAAGTGGAATAGGAACTAGAAATGTTTGAAGCAAAAACCAAGACCGTGAACCTCTGCGCCAATTAGGTTGTTATAATGTATACATGGGGCGTGTTTGATTCACTAGATCTGGGTTATTGGAGTACTTCGATCATTGAAAAATTGAATCGAACATTTCAGATCACTCGCTCTGGGAGTACTCCAAATACATCTGCCTTTTAGACATTTGATTCATTGGTGCTTGCAGAGTAGACAGGAGTCTCGGTGTAGACTGAATCAAACACACCCCAGATTATACTGATGTGAAATAATCATCAGTCATAGAGGTATTATGGTTTTTAGATGACTCAGATTCTGATAGAATGTCATGTAGCAGTATATGTCGCTGATTTACTGGACCATGAACTTTTGTGAAGGAACTGTAAAGCTCCACTTAAACAACCATCACAATTGATGATTTTCTTGTGCAACACTGTCTAGATGAAGGGACCCTTTGCTGTACATATTTGGCATTTAGGAATTGATAATTGTCAGAAATTGCACAATTCTGAAATAACAAGAGGGTTGTTATAGTGGTGTTTTACTGTATTATGATGTATTTTGCATTATTCTATTGCTTATGAACAAATATTTGGTCATAAAGGCATTATGGCCAATGGTTTAATCAGGGTCTGAGTTATCGTGTTTCGGCACTGAAGCAAAACATAGGAAATGATTTAAATGTTCATGTGTAAGGGTCAAGCTCAGGTTAATATTGTTGGCCTGGACAGTCTGTGACATTATATATTTTGACAGGTTAAGAACCTGGACTATGTCCCAGTCATGTACCGTTGTACATGTCAATGGCCATGTATGACTATGTATTCCATGTGCATGTTGTCTGTCAATGTATCAGTCATCTCTGTGACAAAATTAGGGGCAGGTAGACTATTTGCTTGGTGTATGTCTGTCGGTGTACATTGTACATCAGTTTAGTATGATGTGGAATTCTTGTACAAATTATAAATTATACATCACAAGTTTAGTTCGGAAGCACTGTCTTTCTTGATGGAAGAATGTACATTTTGATCCATTTTAGGCTTTGGTACCAATTAATCTTAGGATATTACAATAGAACTTAATTTTACTTGGAGTATCAGTTTTAAATGAGACTTTCAATTTAAGTTGACTAAATATGAAGTTTTGGTTTTGTGTTATGAAAAATACAATTTGAAAAACATTAATTTTGTGAGTTTTGGAGCGAATATCAAGTATTTCACATCTATTACTGGCATAAAAATGTGACTTATGACAAAAACATCAAAAGTTGATATAAATTGGTACCAAGTTTTGACAGTCAGAGATTCTCTGATGAAAAAAGAATGTATTTTTTAGACTACATCCAGCATACTATACCAGGTATAGGTTGTTTAAGATTACTTGAGTGACAAAGCTAAATGCTACTACAAGCAAACAATGTCTCATATCATCTTATTTGAGCTATTTATTTAATTTTATGTTGTTAAAAGGTGCATGGACACTTATTGGTCATGTAGTGCACAATAACACAATTTGTGAGATTATTTGAGCCATACAGTTATACAATGTACTGTTGGAATGTTAACTGAGACAGACAACATGCACATGGAAAACAGGCCTTATCCTTGAAGTCAGTTACAGTTACTGTAACTTTGGCCTACTTCTGGTCCAGACAGTTGCACACATTAGTCTGAATAATGTGTGTGTACTTGGGGCATTTGTTACATTGTGTAAGATCTTAGGTCACACATGTTCTGTGTGCCGTCACAAGTACTTTGTTTTGCATGTTAATCATGCAAATTGAAGTAAATTTGATTAAAAATAGTTAACTGTTGCTCTGGTAGTAAAAATGCTGGAACTGGACATGATTTTCCTAATCTTATTTATATGTCAAGATGTAGATTGTTATATAACATTATATATCACTAACTAAATACACAGTACACCATTATCTATGATCAGTTGAGTCAATTAATACAACAAAATTAATGTCAAGGTTGATTATTGGCAAGTTAAGTTTCACAAGCCAGACAGGATAGTTGTACCTGTACACTCAAGAGAGAGACACTCGGCAGTGTTCATTGAGTGGGACACTACCTGGCTGGGTGTTGGTTGCTTGTAACCTATGTTAGTTATTAAACTTAGCAAAATGCTCATGGATGTGTTCAGTTATATTCTGACATTAAAATGACAAATGTCACAAATTGAGTCTTTATGCAAATATTTTTCGGCATTTTAAATGGTATTCTAAAGTTATCTAATGTGTAAAGGATACCTAAGCCCCGTGTGGTTTCGGGAGCTGTAAGATCAAAAGAATAGAACCACTGTCTCCCCCTTGCATGTCGTAAGAGGCGACTAAATGGGGGATGGGCACTCTGGGGGAAGGGACAGTGCTTGCAATTATCATCATATATCATCAATTTGTGCATGCAATAACAGCATATTTAAACATCTATTTTGCTGTAAAAAGTATTACATGCTATTCAAGAAAGATAATCTTTACCATCAATTGTACTAGTAAATATCTGAGTTGTCTCCCTTTGGTTCAAGTTGGTGTTAATATATTTTGATTAATTTTTCTTTCTGAATCTTATAGTCTAATCAGATTGAATCAGATTAGAATCTTCTGTCTTGCCATTACAGTTTTGTGATAAGAACATGAGTTTGTTGACAAAATGTTAATGTTTATGAAACATTTACACTTTTACCATTGAAATTAGATTTTAAATTGTCTAGTCAGCTCTCAGGGATGCTCGTGTGTTTTTGTCAAGTTAGAATTTAATATCTTACCATTATTAGGTATGTTTCATATATAATAGCATTTTTGCAATTAATTCATGTTCTTAGCTCATCACGTCTGTCCCCTTGAATTTAGATTCTAAAATGACTCTTTCTAGTATTAGACTATTTACACCATCAACCAATGAACACATTTAACTTTAAAATTTGTCTACTTGTTCATTTGGACAACTCACACCATTATTTATAGCACCATACTTGTATTTATGAGAAATAAATAAGTTATTTACTAGTATAAATTAAGTGTTGAATTATTTTGATTTTAATTTGTTTTTGGATCTTTCAAATCAATCCAAAGTTAGAATCAGATAAGACTTATGTCTTGTTGTTACAGTTATACTATCAGTCAATACAAAATACTTAAGGGCTTGATGTTAAATTTCAAACTAAGATGCCCAAGCAGCTTTATATTAGCTTGCCAAAACCAAATGTTGGCTAGCAGTCACAGGCTAACTGATGCCACATATGTGTCACCATTGGCAATCAGACAACCTTGAATGTCCAGCCCTGTCATGTACTTTGATTTTGCAAGCACTGTCTCTTCTTCTTGTCCCATAAGTGCTGCCAGTTTCATTTTACTACCAGTGGCAACAGTTAGGGGGTGCAGTAAAATCATTCAGAGGATAATTAGGTTCATTTATAACTTTGACTTGTATTCCGTCACAATATCAATGAATTCTTAGCAAAGATTGAGTTTGCTAGATATTTAGCTGGTATGGTTTGAAAAAGTGGATCTTCCATCTGGTTAGAGACCCTAAATGGGAAAGATTTATAATGTTTTTGCTATAAAATTGACAATTCCATATATCATTATGTGTAATTTTTGCTTTAGATTTGTGTGAAAAACTCACTTACATGTTGTAAACTAAGAGTAATCTATTTAACATGTTTCTAAAACAATGTGTACATTTCTAGATAGTAAGAACCGCTCAAGAGCTCTAGATCACTCTCCTAAACATCAGCAATGAAATGCCTTCATGACAGGAGAAAAATGTCATTTTTTTGTCACTGACATATTTTAGTGTCATTTCTTTCTAGACATCATGCAAATAAAAAAGTGAATGCTTTAGAAAGTGTCAACTTTTGGGTCTCTAACCAGTATGGAAAAAGCAATATTTTGTCCTAAAAATGCTGAACAAACATAATTTGGAAAACTGTGCTTATATAGGTGTGCTAAAGTGTTGAGTTGAGCTTGGTATTTACATTCCTGAATATGAAATTAAGAACTGTGACTCATTCAATGCAATGTTGTGAACTGTGACTAATTGAATATGAAGTTGTGAACTGTGACTTATTGAATATGAAGTTGTGAACTGTGACTAATTGAATATGAAGTTGTGAACTGTGACTTATTGAATATAAGGTTGTGAACTGTTACTATTCAGCACTTCTATTTTTGAAAATTAGCTGACATTCAGAGTTTGGGTTATTGCATTCTATTTAGAATGGATGAGATTGAGTTAATATCTGATGCTGAATCACATGTTGATTAGACAATAATTTGAAAGGAAATCACTTTAAAACTACCGTTGAAAGTATCGTATTTGTCTGTTAGTGTAAGGTAAAAAACTCATACATTGTACTTTGATGAATGAATGACTGATTTATCTTCCTTAATACTAAATGTATTTTAGATCTGATTTCATGGTACAAATTTAATCATTGTAAAACTAATACTCTGTATGGTGAATGAATATGATACTCAGGTGGTTGTGGCCAGAGTGTAAAGGTCACGGTATCCCTGTGTGGTTTCGGGGGGTTAAAAGAATAGGACCACTGTATCCCCTTGCATGTCGTAGGAGGCGACTAAATGGGGACCTGGGTCTGTAGCGCAGTTGTTAGCGTGCAGAGGTTTGAAATCTTGTTTTCCAATGGGGAACAGATTCAAATCATTCCTGGGTTGGTTATACCCTTCCATGAAATTTGACAGTAACGTCAATTTTCCTCCATTATTAAGGTAAATGGAGAAGATGCCAGCCTTGTGGAAGGGTAGGTAAGTACTGGTTATAGACAAAAGTCCAGGAAAACCAAGTTAGGCCCGCTGGCCTCTGTAAAATGACCTCAATTTGTGCCAACTAGTATTAAACACAGTGCAGCTGACCATCTCACTCTTACAATGTACTCTTGTGAACAAGTAACTGATTGATTTCTCCTATAAATAGATAAACATTACATACTGAAACATAAAAATGAGTAATTTGACCATTATTAACTCATGTAAATTTGTAACAGCTAGATGTGTCACCAATTTTTAAATATAAATGATATCATTTTTGATGTAGAATGAAATCGAACATGTCTGTAGTAGAGTTAAATGTCATCTGCTTTGATTAAAAATTATCTTCAGGGTAGAATGGTCTTATTTTGTAAGTTATGTTTAAATCTATTATCTTGTCATTACAGTTTTGAAATAAGAACATGATTTTGTTGACAAAATGTTAATGTTTATAAAACATCTATACTTCTGCCATGGAAATTGTATTTTAAATTGACAACTTATCTCCTTGACTTCCTAGTAACTTTCATGATAACAACTGAAGCCTGTATATTATTGAAGTTAGATTTTAAATTGACAAGTCGTCTCTTTGAGATCCATGTTTGTTTTTTTGTCAAGTTAGAATGTAATTTCTTTTCATTTTTCAACAGTTAATTTTGCATTAGAGTTTAATATATATTAAAGGTTTTAATTAGGTATATAGCTTTGTCTGCCAGCACTGCCATATACACAGCTAGTTATTATTCTATTATTTATATTAAATTCCAAGTAATATTGATGACACCTGTATAATTAATAAAATTCTAATAATTATTCACATTATTATTATTGAAGTTAGATTTTAAATTGACAAGCCATCTCTATGAGATCCATGTTTGTTTTTTGTCAAGTTAGAATGTAATTTCTTTTTCCACTTTAATTAACAATCAATATCTTTAGAGTTTCATATGTGTACAGGTTTTAATTAAGTATTTTGTTGTCAAGTTAGAATTCAGTTTCTTTCCACAACTACAAATGGTTTATAAATGATAACATTTATGCAATTAATTCATGTTCTTAGTTCATTACATCTGTCCTCTTGAATTTAGATTTAAAAATGATTATTTAAAATAAACCATTTATACTATCACCCATGGAAGTTTAACTCTAGTGTTGTTAATTATTTATTGGAAACAGTGGGTGTGATAACTGCATCAAACATTCATGTCAGATATGGAAATTGGCTATTACAATACAATTGATATTGTCAAAACTACTATTGCTTTATTATTGCTATTGTTGGTAACTATTGTGCTATTATAAATATACTTGACTTTGTACCATCCAAGTATTATATAATCTTTAAAACATTGATTCAAATATTAACTAAGAATAGTATTGAGTTGTACTACATAATGTTTTATAATGTATCAATTTCTGAGATATAACTATTTTTAATAATACTAAAAGCTTTTTTGCCAAGGCTGTGGCTAGTAAAACATAAAGAAGTTTAAGTTCCATGCCAGTTTCTGTCATCCTGTACTAACTTAATGGATTTAATGATCAATTTAACTACAAACCTTTCTTATAATGATATATAGAAGAGACTATCTTATGGTAACAACTAGTTTTATAGACGAAGACTGCTACTGAGGTAATAATAATCATGATGGATAGGATTAACAAAATAATATCTGAATTGTGAAGAAATGTAATAAATAATCCATGATCATTGATCAATTTAAACATTTATGTAAATATCGCAATTTTATGTTTTAAGCTTTTGTCATCCTCTGTTTTTCAAAAAAAGTTTAGTAGCTATTTTTCATAAAATGACGTTTCATATATAATTGGTTTTAAGAATGTAACATGTGATCTTCTAATCTAAGTATAAGTACAATTGGTTTGAAAATGGTCAGTTTTGGTGATTTTATAACTATACATAATACTAAACATCATTAAAGATCAAGGCCTTCACTGACATCTTTTAAGATCTAGCTCCCTGCAAGTGACCGATTGAGCATGAACTATTGAATTACCCTAAAAATATCAATTTATGTTACAGCTGACAGCATTTTCTGGCTTTAAGTGACAATATTATATCAATGTCAATAAATTCAGTATGATTAAATGAATAAGGAAATATTGCTATCAGCATACTGGTCTGTGAGGATACTTGTCTCAATGATTGAATTACTTTACTGCGCAACAGAGTAATTTAATTATTGGGATAGTATGTTCATTGACCAATATGGTGGTAGCATATCAGCATACTGGACTTTGAATATATTTGTCTCAATGATTGAATTACTTTACTGCGCAACAGAGTAATTTAATTATTGAGATAAGTATGTTCATTGACCAATATGGTGGTAGCATATCAGCATACTGGACTTTGAATATATTTGTCTCAATGATTGAATTACTTTACTGCGCAACAGAGTAATTTAATTATTGAGAGATAAGTATGTTCATTGACCAATATGGTGGTAGCATATCAGCATACCGGACTTTGAATATATTTGTCTCAATGATTGAATTACTTTACTGCGCAACAGAGTAATTTAATTATTGAGATAAGCATGTTCATTGACCAATATGGTGGTAGCATATCAGCATACTGGACTTTGAATATATTTGTCTCAATGATTGAATTACTTTACTGCGCAACAGAGTAATTTAATTATTGAGATAAGTATGTTCATTGACCAATATAGTGGTAGCATATCAGCATACTGGACTTTGAATATATTTTGTCTGATGATCAAATTACTTTCACTGCGCAAGAGAGTAATTTAATCATCAGGATTAGTATGCTCATAGACCAATATGTTGATAGAATTTCTATTATTGTTAGTATATAACCAATTTACAATGGTTATTTACTAATCAACAAAAAATTACATCATTTTGTTGACATCAGAACAAAAATACCTTGGATTCAATTAATTTAGTTTAATGTTCATATAAGCTGTATGCCAATGAGAAATTCTTGTTAATTGATAAGTTGTGTTGAGATCTAGGCTAAGTTTTGTCTGGTAATCATTCAGATTAACATCATTTTCAGGCCATCTTTATAAACATATTATTTACATAAAAGAGCTGTAGTTAAGTAACATTATCGCATAAAGTATTAAGTCTACTGTTTCAAAACTTCAGATTGAAATTGCCAAGTTGACGTCTCTTTCTCACAAAATGTTATTTTAAGTCTAAAACTTGATATTAAATTCCAAGTAAATATAACATCTGATCAAACTATTTAACGAAACAATCCATCAGTTTTCATTGGCGTTAAATAACATCTGAAAATGAATATATAGACTTGTAAAAGATCATTGTAACATTTAGATGCCAAATAATGTTCAACCCTTCATGTTTACTTCATATCAAAATTAAAATTGAATTCCTTGTCTGCATGGTGTAACATTTATGTAAAATGTGTTATTGATGCTAAAAAGTAAATTAATTTATTCACAAACTCTAGGTGTATTGCTTGATATAGTTGAGTTCCATTAACAGAAGATCACACTTACAAACATAAATTAATTATATCAAGTAAAGTCTTTACTTCTATATCATTCAGTCAAATCATTCAAACAAGTACACAATTCAACCTATTATAAAAAGAGTATGCTGATTCTTGCTGTGTAAAATCATTGTTCATATATATAATGCTACATATTAATAGAATGATAGTCATACCTTCACTTAAAGAATCTAACAAAATGTAGTTGCTTAACATCATTAAATATTTTTCAATTCAAATCACTTTATTAAAAAGATATTTCAAAATATATGTAGTTGTCACTAACGATGCTAGGTAGTGATCTACTATGGCTAAATTACATTGAGTGGAGAAAAAAACAAGAGAAAAATAAGAAAGATGAAAGGCAATGAAAGTATGATCGAGATCTATGGAAAAAAAAGAATGAGAAACATGTAACAATGATAGATCTAAAGATAAAACAGGAATGCTTCATGCAGACTTAACAGTATCAACCATGATTGTGGTGGTTATACTGTTTAAGATTGCTTGATTGAAGTGAAATCTGTAGAATGAGAAACATATAACAATGATAGATCTAAAGATATGACAGGAATGCTTCATGCAGACTTAACAGTATTAACCATGATTGTGGTGGTTATACTGTTTAAGATTGCTTGATTGAAGTGAAACTGTATAATCTGTATAATTGTACAATGTACAGTAGTCGGGTATAGTAAGGGAATCTAGCTAAGGTGCATTTACATATATTATATACAGTACTGCATTGAAGTACACAAAGATTACCAGAAATATGATCATTTAAAACCTTCAGTTATTTTGCTATTGTTAATGCTGTGTGGTGACTTACTTTGTTATGTTACAGAAAGGTTGGGGTATTGAATGTTATTCTTTAACTATCAATATAGCAATATTTATTATGTGAAAGTGAATTTTACATTTGCTTATGACTTAGTGTGCTTCAGAATGATAAGGGTTGATAACTTGTAAAGAATTATGACTGATGATTTGTATGTATATGACTTTAATGATGTGATGTAATTAAATGTTACTTTGATATAAAAGATTAGTAAGCTATAAAAGTTGATGAAATTATATATTGAAATTGTTAATACTTTTAAGTTTTTCCCCCAACTTTTACCTGAAGTTTTTACATAGAAGTGGTTGTTACAAAGATTATTCCCAAAATCATGGCAGAAATATGTTACAATGACTTTTAAAATTATTATTTGATAAACTTGAATCATTGATTATACATATCATATATAATTTAAATTATCCTGTGTTTATTTCCCTACATTAATTACCAACAGTACTCAATCATTTAGACCTAATTAGTTAATTAAAATGATTCTAAACATCTTAAGTTGTAAAGTAAATGAAACATTTATAAATCCTAAAATATCTATAGCATTAGTATAGACTGCTTCCATCTTTGGTCTAAAGTTAGATTGATTTGTTAATCTTGGCTTATATCATGAATTACAGTCCAACTGATAGGTAAAAAAAAATCAACTCAGGAACTGAGGAACTGTCAACTTAATTGAACTGTCATTTAATTTAATGATCAATTTAAACTGTAGAAATATAGATAAGGACTGAATCAGTTCAATTACTCCATTTTGTAATTTACTAAGATGTTTGTATTAGATAATTAGATGGTTACTAGACATTTCAATATTATGTAGAAATATTAACATTACCTAAATTTGCCATTTTTTCATCAACTGCTCTTGTATTTATGATTTGAATATCACATGATACATTGTTTTGACCTATTATATATAAAACTACATATCATGAAAAATAGATGCTTTGCTTATTTGAATAACAGAGGATGATAAAATCTTAATGCAGAGAATTACAATACTTCTATAAATGTGTAAGTGACCAATGATTAGAGATTTCACATTAATCATAAAGATATCAATGATTTACATAGTCTCTCTGAAAAGATTTTAAGTCGGAAAAATTTGCATGAATAACAACTGTAAGCAGAATTATTGAATGAATATTTAATATACTTGAATGAAAAATAAACTTTTATCTTTTTAAACTTTTTTAAAGAATTATAAGTTTTTTGTTCATTAAAATTCATTAGGTACAAGTACATGGGTGAACTACATTGTAATTGAACTAGCTAACTTTAAAAGTAAAAAATAGGCATAATATTATGCACAAAATTACTGTTTCATGTTTATTTTGATAAAAATACCATCATTACCATTTTGTGTTTTTGAGCATTAGTAGCACATCTCAACTCTTAAGGTCTTTAGAGTGGAAACATGACCAGAAAACTTAAAACTTTTGTAGTGATATTAATGGCAAAATTTCAAATACTATGAACTTATTTTGAGTTTTGTTTGTTTGTTTGTTTGTGTTTTACGGCACACCAACACAAAAAGGTCATATTGCGCCAACTTATTTTGAGTGATAACACATGGACTACAAGAGATCTTAAAATCAAGTCACTTGTGTTGTATATATTTTGCATAAATTACTTTAGTAATACAGTAGTTACCAGTAAAAGCAATATTATTTCAATTGTTGTGATGTCAATATAAATTGTTTTGTAAAAGTCAAATTTATGTTCACCTTACTTGTCAATTAAGGAAAATGCAAATTCACTTATATTACGATCCACTGTAAATGTTTCGTTAATAATTTTTGTCGGGAAATCAATCAGTTTCCTTGTTCTAAACAGAGTTAAATTTAAGACAACTAGCAAATATTTCAATGTATGATACAATGTACTTAATAAATGTAGTTCATTGTCATCAGTCAATGTATGGTTACGTCATTGTGCTAACAGACTTATCTGTGAGATAAAATGCCTAATGGTATCAATGTAATTTTTCTTAAACTGCATGGTGATGTCAGCAGCCAATATAAGATTTGTCACAGTTCACATGGTTGTTCACAATTTTGGTACAAGTCATGAAGAATAAATGGATATGTTTGTTCGGGTGTAATGGGACAATATACCAGTACTCAGTTTGAGTATGATGAGAGTTCTTTGAACCTAATTTTCCTCTGAATGAATTTAGTGCACCCCCCCCAGCTCACATGTGCATAATGCTCATGTGAGCTTTATAATTGTGATCATTCTTTGTCTGTATTACCGTCTTTTTTTCTTTTAGCCCCCCCCCCCCTGCATTGCACTTCAAACATTACAAACTGCATCCCCCAAACTTAATTGAATACGAAAAGATGCTGACAACTGTGATGCGGGATGGTGTCATTGTGAACTCCAACATACAACTCAAAGGAAACTTATATATAACTGACCTGTATATACCGCATTGATGTTCGAGTCCACTGGGTATTGTTATGGGACATGCTTGGGTTGGCCCGAGCATGGGCTGTACTGAGTGGCTGGGGGGAGGGCTTTGGCATTATTGAATATCTATCTAATGGACTTTTTGTTCTGTTTTCTGTCCCTCTTATTTCCTCGCTAAGGTTGCAAGATGCTGTGATATAAGATACCTGATAGGAATTATATTTATATGTATTGTGTTTTGATTATTTGTAATGCATTTTTTGCTCTAATTATGATTCTTTTATACATATTTCCCATGTGATGTCATAGATACTGATCATAAACCTTTTGGCAGCCATCTTGGTAGACATACATTTATGCTGGATAAGGTATTAGAATACCAACTATTTTTGAAATACCAGCAGATTCTTATTTTTCTTCAATATTACTGATTAACTCATTAAAGCACAAAGTGCTCAAGGTGAGCTATTGTGGGAGTCTGGCCTGATGTGTATGAGCCCATCTGTCATAAACAATTTCTTTATGAAAAATGTCTTGTCAGAAACCATAAAGTCTACTGTTACTTCAAATTATACCCCACAGGTCAACATGTACCCCATCCCAGAGGTCAACAGATTGAAATCAGAAAATGTTAGAAGTTCTCAAAAACAGTAAGGCTAAGAGATTTCATTACTGGCATGTGGCATCACCCCAAGGTCCTCTACTAAGATTGTTCTAATTATGCCACTGTCCTAGGTCACAAGGTTTTCACGGGGTTACATATAGAAGTGTTAAAAAATCTTCTCAAAAACCTAGAGCGTACATTTTTGCATCTGACATTACTTCAAGGCCCCGTACTGGATCTTGATTGGTCCCCATTCTAGGTGTCACAAGGTTTGCAAATTCCCTGTCCCAGAGGTCACCTGGTTTATATAGTATTATATAAGGAAATGATAGATTTTCTTATCTAATGAAAGGCCTAGAGGTTCCATTTTTGGATTTTGACTTCAAGGTCACAGTTTTCATACAGTTAAAAGATAGTTTGTCAGATGCCCTTAGAATTTAGTTCTTTGGTGAGTCATCCAGGATACGATGGATCCTCTTGTTTTCATATCAAGTTAAAAGCATTCATATATTGTGTCATATTAATCATTTTTTAATCTGGGTGTTTATTTTATGCTTAGAAAATATTGCACGTACAATTAATACAACAATAAGTAATTTAGGAACTTTTTGATGATGTTTAAATTTTTGAACTTTTCAACAGATTAAAGGATCTCATCAGGAAGTGATAGTTTATAATAATATCTTTTGAGTGTGTCTACCTTTATGGCTGTTAAGAATAGGGTAGTATGTGATTTGGCATGATGTGGGAAATATGTATTTTTCAGGGTTGAACGATAATATAAGTTTTTTAATTTGCATTTATTGTTAGTTTTACAGTTTAAAACAAGTGTTATCAGTACTACGAGAGCATCGCAACATCAACACATCAATACAAGAGCATCAAACCATCAGTAAATCAACACAAGAACATCCAACCATCGATAGATCAACACAAGAACATCCAACCATCGATAGATCAACACAAGAACATCAAACCATCAATAGATCAAAGTTCTGTATCATTCTTATTATTACTTAGATTACAGCAGTAACAAGACATATTATACATGTATTTTTCTTCTTTTTTATTTAAATTATTCCAATTAATCATGTTTTTGTTTCCTCAAATTAACATAATGTGCGTAGGGCTTCTTTTATTTAAGTCAGTTTTTCTTTTTGAATTATTACTTAAATTAGAATGTTTCTTTTATTCTTGTGTAAGTGATACTTTTGTGCTCACAATGTAAATTGCTTTTATTCTCATTTTGTTTTTTTATAATTCCTTTTATTTCTTTATTTCATATGCTGCAACAACAATGATGGAGCTGAGTTACATGTTTACTACATGGAGAAACAACTGAAGAAGTTAACTATCTTGAACAAATGTTCAAGTATAGTTATTGTGATTAATCTTTGTTCGTATCCAAACTGGTTAAATTATACAAGGAGGTGAAGGGTGGCTATAAAGGGGTAGGATGGAGGCCACATGTATGCAGCTTTATATAAGCTGTTGGTTATATTTATAAGTCTGCTTTCAGACTGCCCAGCTGGAAGGTTCGTGCCAGCATGTTGGTTCACATGATTAAGCTTAGGTACAAGCACCCACCCATCATGTGAATGTCTAAATGGTTTTTGCAGTCTGTCAACAAATTAATGTGTTTTGATTTTCAATAGGGGTTACACTTTTTATTTCTCTTTATGATTAATCACATTTCATGTAAGTCTGCACACTGTAATTCTGATTTATAAAACAATTATCTAGTACTTAATTCAGTTTGTTTAATAACCATGATTGAGAAAATCCTTGCATAGTATTGAAAACATTGATAAGATAAAATAAAAACAAACAGGTAGAGTAAAAAGGGTACATTTTTTAAATAATTAAACGCTTTGGATTACCTTGAATATATCTTAATTGGTTGACAGTCTGCTTGTGGGTAACCCTACCTTGAACTATGTAAAAGGTCTAAACCTATATCCGATAGTTGGTACAATCATTTCTAATGCAATGAAAAGAATTATTTTAATAATAAATCTTTTATAATTGACTGGTAGAATATTTTCAAACTAATTATTTTATGCGCATGTATATATTGGTATTACTTATAGAAGTTATTGTCTTGTCATTTCTAGGTTTAGGCCTCATACAAATCTACAGACATTCTTAATGATGTAATGGCTGAGGTTCAAGCCAGTTGCCAGTCTGGACAAAAGGGGAGCAACCACATGAAATGGATGAACATTTCCAATGACTTAGTCATGATTAAACCAATATATGTATCTATCCTCCAGTGTGTAGTTTTCATATGAAATCACCTGGCCATTTTAAAATCACTTAAGTTTTCAATATTGTCTCATCAACTGTAAGACTTAAGTTCATTTGAATATGTAATGTGATGCTTCAAGATGTCAATTTACAACCATTTATAGATAATTGATATCAAACGTAGCTTTAAGTTTATCATTTTTATTATCTCCCTTTGATATTTGAAAATGGCCAATATAGTTATAAAATCATTCATCGTAATAAAAATGTTAGAAATACAGTGCTAAATTATTTTTCTAAGAAAAATGCTACATATTTATTCTACCTCAAGCTTGGTGATGAAAGGTAACCGTTATATCTATGGAACAAATGTTTAGTTTTGCACAGCCACTAATATTAATTGTTGTCTGTATCGTCACATTCTCATGATTAGACATTTTTTCGGTACATGTATTCCAGATAAATTATTAACTGTGGGACTTTTCATCCAAGTGAATACAAACATGTATCTTGCTGATTTTTCTTGTATGGTAAACATATATGGTTGAACATACATCTGTATTTACTACTGATCTGTTGTAAACATCCTAAAATTGGTTACAATTCCTTTCAAGTACATTCAGGCATAAATAACTAGTTTCGTGTATAGTCCAGCAATATTCACCTCAGCTCGAACTACCTTATTATAATAATTACACGCTTCACTTACATTAAATCGTGAGTTTCCGTATGTGTATATACAATAATACACGTGTTTATATCAATCTATGTGACTATTAATCAAATTCTTAAACATGGCATGTTATTGTATTTATAATTTTTTACTCATTCCTTTGTGAGAAAACACGTAAGTCTGCAATAATGTGCCACATGTATTTATTCTTATAAAAACAAAATTTATTGTTCAGTAACTTTGTTTGACCGAAAGCTTTCAACAAAGCACGATTTACAAATGAAGACAAAAATAGAAGTAAATACTGAGTTTAATATACTCTTGCATAAAGGTCAAGCTCAGGTTAATATTGTTGGACTTTATATCTATTTGTTTGCTATTGTGACCAGCTTATGTCTATACCTGCTGACCCACCCCTCTCTAGGGAACCAACCATTTTGTGTTTGGCCAGTTATATCTCAATGTGCATGTTTTGTATGCAATACTATTTCATATTCAATATATCTTGACCATTTATGAAGATTTATGCCATTTACAGTAATAATCAAATGCTTCTTCTTTATAATTTATGATGTTAATGTGTTCAAAAGTGAAGTCTAGGTGTTTTTAAATTGAACCCTTTCAGCGGACCTCCTGCTCTTTATGCACATAGTGTCATTTATAATTTGATTTGTATTTTTCAGTGAAACATTATAGAAGTCTTACAGTTACGATTATAATGATTATAACGGTTGTTGATGAGGATGTTATGATAGTAGAATGTAAATGAAGATTGTAACTGGTTGATCATGGTATGTG
The DNA here is from genome assembly GCA_025267735.1 of Mactra quadrangularis. Classification (NCBI taxonomy): domain Eukaryota; kingdom Metazoa; phylum Mollusca; class Bivalvia; order Venerida; family Mactridae; genus Mactra; species Mactra quadrangularis. The sequence goes on from CM046299.1 coordinate 21,236,955, forward strand.
TTTGTTTATTAGAGTCATTCTTAATTTGTCATACAAGTCAGGTCAATGGTTTATTGGCTAGGATTCTCAGCCAAATTTACCTCATGAATATGAGTTAAGCTTTTCAAACCATTATAATCTATCTATGAGTAACTGCTGTATCTGTTCATACATGCCTCTATTTTCTTACTGTAACCAGATAAAAATTCCATGGTAAAAACTAAGATTTGAATCCATTGCCTTTAGGAGTTGTTAACTAGCACCCTCTATACCATGTCACCATAAAAAAAGCTTGAAGGCAAAGGAGTACAAGTGCTGTTTTGTACCTCTGCTCCTATACATAATCTTAAGCTTAAAGATTATCACCATAAAAAGCTCGTGGAAAAATAATTTTAGATCAAGTTCCAGCACGCAATTGTAACTTAATAGCAAAGTCAGTCCTCTGTTGCAACATCATTTGATAACAATTGAATTTTTGTATAAATCAATGAAGACAGGATTATCCTTAGGTTTTCTTGAGCTGGTTTAGTTGAAACTGAATTACTTGCCATAGTGCTATGGTGTAGTGCTGCAATGATTCACAGGAAAGTCGATTCGATGCGATTCGATACTTTTTCTTTCGATTCGATTCATTTATTAATATAAATTACTTCAAATATGCATTTTTACATTAATTTGAGCTTAAAACTAAATAATATGGACTAACTTAAGTGTTACTGAAATTTGAAGACACGAAACTCGAAAATCTGCTAAATAAAAATTTGCTTTTTTCAAGTACGAAATGGTTTGGGTACGAATGTAAAGTTCGCGAAAATGTATTAGAATTGTAATTTCGACTAAAAAAGTATAAACAGGATGGAGCATAAATTGTAGAAAGATGCAGTTCTTGATATACTACTGTTCATTTAACATAAACCTACGCTTTGTAGGCAAATATATTGAAATTTGAATTAACTAACATCAAAACTTGATAGATAAAATTCAACCACACAGACCCAATTTGTGTAGTGTTGGGGCATATACTGTAAATAAATATTTAGAACAGAGTTTCCATGCTACTTAAATTGTAATGGAAATTTTAGAGAATTGTAACAAAGTTAACCCCAATTTCACTGTCAACATACTTTGTCTTTTAGGTGAGCCTTTGCTTTTATCGTAATAACTTATGCAAACATGTTTAAAAGTCAGTATCGAATCGAAACTTGCGTGTCCGGAATCGAAATGGCGCCCTTGCAATCGAGTTTCGATGAATCGAATCGAATCGTTGCAGCCCTACTATGGTGCCAAGTTCATACAATCTCATCCATATGTCTGCGCAGGAGATTCAATTATTTTACAATGCTAGTTTTGAATACATATATTCTTATAGACCTGATGTTTATTTTCAGTAATACTATGATACTCAGGGAAGGAGATTCATGCCTGCTAAATCTGGACGGCAACAACACCTTTAATACAGACTCTTCTGACTAAACTTCAATAAATTAACTCGGCCATGATGAGGTGTATGTAACAGTACAGGCCAATGTACTTTCTTCAACCAAATAAGTTGCGGTCACAAATTAATAGTTTAAGATCTGAATATTGTACTCCGAGTCATACATCACACTCCATCGGAATATTTAAGACATTTGTGTACTGTTTAAGATGAAGGTTACATAAGATCTAGTCATCTGATAATACCAAATAGAAGATGAATACTATTCAAAATGGATCAACAGAACCTGATTAATTGGACACTGAGTGAGAAAGTAAAAAAGTGACTTTTAGAAACTACATATACATGACTGTTGAAATATTACCAGTACTATGTTATACAAATTTAAGTGCTTTATTATATTCTGTTACACTATTTAGAACACTAGTTTTTGTTGATTTATGATAATCTGGCACAGTGAACTAAACCACCAAATATAGCTTGTGGTAGCTAAACACAGACAGGATAAAGCATTATACCATGAGCATTTTTTTAGGGTCTGCTAAAAAAAGCCTTTATTTATTTATTGTTTATTTATTTATTTATTGGAGTTAACGCCGTGTCAACACAATTTAGGTCATTTTACAGCGTGTAGGGCACCTAACCTAGCTTTCCTGGACCATTGTCTATAACCAGTACTCGCCTACCCTTCCACAAGGCTGGAAACTTCTCCATATTATCTAATCAATGGAGGAAAATTGACATTATTGTCAAACTTTCATGAAAGGGTATAACCTCCTTAGGTGGGATTCAAACTTGCACCCCCTCAGGCACAAGATTCCAAATCCCAGCGTGCTACCAACTGCGCTATCAACCCGGGTTAAAAAAATGGTCCTTGGTAAATACAGAATAGGGAAGTCAACAGACTAAAAAATTATGTTCTATGGATTTTTCTGAAAAAAAAATGGGGCGAGCGAGCGAAGAAAAAAAAGAAAAAAAGTCTTTATTCACTTGCTTAATATAGCGGTTTGACCAAATTTTTTATGAGCGAGCAAGGAAATAAAAAAGAATGTTTGTAAAAACCGTCAAAATTAAGGTGCGAGTGAATCCATGGAACATATAATCAATTTGTTGTGGCCTTATAGTGAACTATGGTCAATCTCCTGTTTGCTTAAACCTTTTGTCACAAACTTTTAGTTTGAGCTTTCTAAATTTTACTATAGAAATAGTGTAAAATGTTAAAGCATGACTGTATCGGTATATATTTATCTTATTTAATTGTCTGGAATACCAAGGGAAATAACTGTTTTATACATAAGAGTACAGATACTGAGTTAGGTCCCTTGGAAAATTTGCCTTACTGGTTTTAATTAGAACAATAGGTCAGGTATATTTGTGAACTTAAAAACTTGACTTGTCGATTCAATTTGTGTCATAAGGTGATGTCAGTACTACATTATCTTTATTAAGAGTTCAATATTTCAATATTATAATGATTTCATATAAATATTCTAATATTTTAATTATGTAGATTCTCTGTATGTAATGTATATATTTATTATACTTTGTTTAACATAGCCCATAGCTGAGATAAACATACATGTATAATATTTATAGTAAATTATAAATAGTGTATGTATAGTCTGACAATATTAACCTGAACTTTACCATTATGCAAGAATATATTAACTCGATATTAACAGTCTATTTTTGTTTTTGTTTGTAAATGGCGCTTTATTGAAAGCTTTCAGAAAGATACACATTCTGAACAACTTTTTTGTTTTCTTTAAAATGAATACCTTGAAACTGTGCCACAATATTGCGGACTTGTCATGTTCCCTCAAAACTAATGTGTCCAAAATTAAAGATACACGGTAATTCTCAATAGATAGGTCCATCAGACAAAACGATACATAACTCAATGTAAGAATATAAGAAAATTATTTTTAGTATTTCGTTCATTGCCTAATAGATGCCCAATGCTTGTGCATAAAAATTACAAAAATCGGACTATTAATAAAATCGTAACCACCATATTAGACCCTTATTTTAAATATCCGTTACTGTCGCCAGTCCACCCCTGTGTTGTTTGCAATAAAATTGCAGAGAACACAGTCACTGAAAGAGTTAAATTTGCCTGCGTATACATTGGTAAACAATTGAAATTTATACTTAAAAGGCTCCGTAAAACAGTAAGTCAGACATTTTTGAAATATCTAATGCATAGTGCATGTCGCCAAACTTTATACTTTTGTTTTCATAAAATTTCCGATACCGTTTCTACTACAGCTAGATTGGAAAGCAAAATATAAAAACAGAATAATAAGAAACGTCTAAAAATTATCTTATGTCCATTGATTCTTGAACAAATTAACAAAAACCTGTGGTATTCTTGAACAAATTAACAAAAACCTGTGGTATATATGTTATATAAAAGTATTTGAATGACAAATGTGAAAGGGGTCAATAAAAAGTAAATAAGCAAAATTTCCGTTACCGGTATTATTGAAAATACCAGTTATATTGAAACGGTATAATGACGATTAATATATCAATTAACTATAACTGGTCATAGAAGATCGAATTATTCTTCTTAAAAACAACATGGTAGAGCTCAAACGACGTAATTTCAATACGAATTTTAAATTTCCGTTACCGTGATTGGTATATTAATCTTATTTCTTTTCGCTGGGACACAGCGCCAGTCAGTTCATCATGTATTTACGTCATTTATGAATTTAAATGAGGCCTCGTAGTTAAAGAACACATTTTAAAGTGTGTAAAAAGATGGAGAAATAGCATAATTGTGAAGATTTTTTTCAAGTTTACAGTTCTTTTACAAATGCAATACTAATTATATGTTTAGCTTTAATGTACTTATTACGATTTATTGATTGTGAACACACTCATGACTTTAAAATGAAATATTGATTAACGCCAAGAAATGATAAAAATACAACGCTCAGAGATTATAAGTATGCCAAATTTCCGTTACTATGTGGTAACGGATATTTTATTATTTGTTGTAAGTAATAAAACAGCATGATAAGTTTGAAAATGGTTTCAAGTCAATACTATTTTACCAAAGGTTAATGACAGACAAGTACCAGTCTCAAACAAGTTCACTAAGTACCATAACACAATGGCTTATAGCAGATTTTTTTACATTTAGCTCATCAGAGCACAGACTGTTATAGGTTGGCTATTCTGTGTTTGTCCGTCGTCCGTCAACAATTTCTTAAAAAAAATAAATAAAATATAAAATGTAATATACAGAATAGTATTGCTATAAAATTAAGCCGATAGTTACGAACTTCTGCACAAAACAACTCAAAAAAAGACCTCGATACCGATTTTTCAAATTTTGCCCCTGGGGTTAATATTGACACCACCCAAAGGGTCAACAGATTAAATATTGGCCCTAACCAGGGGTAACAAGAATAAACATGGAGTTATATGCAACGAAATACATGTATCTAATATAATTTCTTAAATTGTTTGGCCCAGTGCTTTATTTATTTGCATTGTGAACTCTATGTCACAGTTTCTTACAGCTAAATATGAATGTGATAAAATATAATTACTTGATGCCCTTAGAATCTAGTGCTTCGTGAGCGACCCAGGCACCGTAAGACTCTCTCTATACTATTTTTATATTATATGTACAAATACATCAGCTTATTGAATTAAAACAAACGTCATTTTGATTAAATATTAATCAAGTATTAAATATTATTGCAGAGAGCAAACAATATCAGGAGGTAGAAATCTCCGTGAACAAAATTTCCGTTACTAAGTTGTTGCCTTTTGTGAATAAGTGCTTTTTACTGAGTTTTAATCTTGTACATGCTAAATTAAAGTCTTAATTTTTAATGTTTCAACTGAATGTCGTCATCTGTTTATCAAAATCATTAGATTTTTTTCAAATTCATTATGTGTTTTTATATACCCAAACGAAAAAGAAACGCAGGGTAAAATGATATGGAATAACTTTTTATCGCCTTGGTGTAAGATGATGAAAATTGGTCAGATTATTATCAAGGCATCTATTTACTCAACACATAATGAAAAGTTACTGAAGCATGAAATGTACAGTGTCACATAATACAAGCGAAGAAATGCAAAAATTTCGTGCAGAATAAATTTGATAATTTCTCCAACACATCTTTTCATATCATCCTATACTCTAGACATTTATACACTGTTTTCCGTATTAAAACTCTGTTTTAACTTTCTAAGTCAATGGCAAGGCTTACTGACGTTCAGCGGGGTCAGGCCATTACGTTGCTAATGCAAGGTCAAACGCAACAGCAGGTGGCTATGCAGTTTGGCGTGAATGTTTCAACCATAGTGCGACTTGTTCGTCGACTTAGGGAAACTGGAAGGCTTGCCGACCGGCCTCGGACAGGGCGTCACGACACGACGTCAGGACAGGGCTATACGTCTCGCACACCTGCGTAATCGTTACGTTACTGCCATTGAAACTGCTAAGAATACAGTAGGCAGTCATAACCGTCGTATTCACTCCCAAACTGTAAGGAACCGATTACGTGAGGCAGGTCTTCGTTGTAGACGTCCATGCATTGGTTTGCCTCTTACTCCTCCACGTCGCGCGCGTGGAATGACTTGGTTAGCGGCACATTCCCCTCGGGAATAACACAAAAAGTAAAGGTCAAAATCCAACGAAAATTTCCAAATTTAGTTCATGAAAGATAGTTCTTGATAAATCAATATACCAATTTTAATATCATTTTTATAATTCACCTTAAATCACCACTGAAGTTTACCCTGCGTTTCTTTTTTGTTTGAGTATATTAGTAATAAAGTAGTTTTCCTATGTAGAACAAATGATATGAAACAGATTATGTTGTATTCATGTTAGCTGTGTGACTAAGCAATAAAATACACCTAAAAAGTAACACATTTGTTGGTTCAATTAAAGTTTTGAGGGGTTTGACGATATTTTAAACCTATATAATCAGAATAAAATTTCCGTTACCGTTGCACTGGTTCATTGTACATGCACATGCCGTCTAAGTATGCAGCTTAACACAGGTAATGTGAACATTTTTCGTATAGGCACTGATCAAAGTTTAGTGTAAGAAACAGCAAGTTATCAATTTGGCACCCACAAATAATAGAAAACAAGTGGTGTGTTACCAATGATTACACTCTTGATTTCATCATTAGCATTGAAAAGTGTTCCCAAAGTTTAGTGCAGTTTTATGACTTTACAAAGAAGCCCTTCAAGTCGTAGTTTTTATTTCTAGACAAAGATATGCATACTTGTTGAAAACCAAACCAGTTATTTGGAACAAAATTACATATTAGTGAATACACCTTTATTTTCTTCAATGAGGGTACAGCATCAGATATCAAAAACGAAAAGTCAAATGTTTACACCTTAGCCTCTTCATATAGTCATAGCACTGGTAATAAGATAGTTATGCATCCAAAAACTTAGATTAACATCCCTGACACATGCATAATAACGAACAAAACATTTACAACTGATTTGTTTGAAGTTGATTTTTCAGATATTCTCACACTCAGATGGACCTATCTATTGAGAATAACTGACATTGACATGCCATGTTTACAAAGTTGATCTATAGTCACTTACATATAGGTTATTATAAATATGTGTATAACTGTATACATGCATGCAGGAACTCAGGATTAAATTTAAGTGAAGTGTTAAATTATTATAATAACAGTTCAAGCTCAGGTTAATATTGTTGCTCTTTACTAAGCCACAAAGTTTTGCATTAAAATGTGTCATTTCAAGATATGATTAACCAACCCATTCATAATGTCTATTGAATGTATTATATTAACATAATTATTTTTCTTTTAATGTTTTAATAAGATTAATAAACAAGAATTTTAGTTAATATTGCAACAATGACAGATTATCATCATTGAATGATAAATTACAGGCTTATATATTTTTTTTGGAAATTTAATTTATTATGTAAGTTTTAGCAAGTCACTACTTAATAAACATACACTATGTTGCTTTCAATAACATTTGATGCAGAAAATTGTTTAGTGTTTAAATATGTATCAATAGTAAAGCTAATTATTTTAGATGAAGATTTAAATTTAATTTTTATCAAGTTTTTATATGTATTAAGAGTAAATTCAAATTTTTTAGATAGAATTGAAAATCTAGGTATAGCCACTAGGCTGTTTAGCAATGAAAGTGTGATGACTTACAAAGTATATCATTGGATAAACCCTCTCAATAAAATAACTCACAATAATCACTTAGTGATCAGGTGAGCTGAACCTATTAATAAACAAGGTTGAACTTGCCCTCGATGCATACTCTTGTACATTCGTTAGCCAAGTTTAGAAAACTTTGTCAACCATAAACTAAATTTATAATTAAAGCCAAATAAATGTGTTCATTCATTTCAGCGAGTTAAATCCGACAACCTATATGAAAAATAATCGAGGGAAAGTTCAACATTGTTTACTATTACATGGTTCTCAAAATACAAGACTATAGTTAATCACAAATATCAATACTAAAGTTAGTTTATCTTCCTCACAATGCTTTGATTCTTCTTCTGTTCTTTATCCATTGAATAGAGTAACACTTTAAATTATAGCATGGGGATTATTCTGCCCCTTAAACACACAGCTACAATTTTACGGAAGGAAAATCAATTCAATTTTTCTTCATTTCTTGAAAGCTTCATCTGTAATAATGTCATTAGTATTTACTTATTTTCATTTCCTGCTAGCCACATTGCTTAAGTCTAACAACCTTATGTCAAGTACAATCATTTCAAGTTTTTCCAACCAATTTGCTGTGACCTTATAACGAAAGAATGAATCAAAACTTAATGTATCAACAAGACATGTCAACAAAATAGAATTTTCAAAATTCAGTGACAAATAAGTAAAAAGAGTTTAACATTAGGGCTGAAACGACTCCATACATCTAAAATCGATTGTGTGGGTGCCGATTCAATTTCATTTTTAATATGTCTATATAGAATTGTAAGGATTAAAGCTTAGGTGCATCTAATAGACAATGAGCATGACTATGTTTCACTTTGTTATATTTTTCTCAAGATCCATCATGATTTTAAGTACATGTAATGTGTCCTGGAAACTCAGTTAATTTAGTTTTCTATAGTACATACATTTCAGAAAATATAATATTTTTCAATGAAAGTTAGTTTGAAGCTTAAATAAATGTATTGATTTATATAATCATTTGGAATAAACTACACTATTCAATAAATTGAATAAAAATTAAATAAATAGGATCGCATCGAATTGACTTCGCAGTTAATTAGTGCAGCCCTATTAATCAGTTATCTTTTTCTATGAAAGTCTTGTTTAAATAATACAAGTCAATAACACTATTTGAACTTTACTTAATACACTTTATATGTACCTTTGCTTCTATGAATATTTTGCTTTAGTTTTGATGAATTTAATTTAACTGTCAGTGGTGTATGCATAAACCCAGCTGATTTGCTAATCATGGTGCATAAATACGGCTATTTTTGTTCATAGTTGGTACTGGGGCGCATTGCCCAAGGATTTCGCTAGGTATCTCTACGAAGCAAAATCATAGGAAACGACTTGCTACAAGATATCGCTTCATTTCGCTACGTAGCGACTGCTAGCAAAAATCTTCGCTACCCTAGAGTGCTGTATCAAATCAAAATGGCTGCATCCGCAGTTATGTAACTTCCTGCTTGCCGACAATTTGGTTTTTATGTTTGACTGACTAAAGATGAATTGAAATCAATAAGTATTTGTAATTGTTCATTTAAACATATGTGTTTGCAATGATTTTATACTTATTAAAGACTAAAAATAAATTTGCAATGAGCGCTAAAGTGTTAATCAGCACAGGCTGCCATCTTGATTTGTGGTGTAAATAGCAAGCCGTTAACTAAGGAGAAGCGCTACTAGAAAGCCCTTTTTATAACGATAGTAGCGAAATCGTTAGGCAGCGCATCCCTGATGTACTGTAGTAAGTATTCACATACAGGAATTTTTTGAAAAAAATATGGAGTACATAAATCAGCGGGCTTAATGTATTTACCAGTGACAATTTACCAATTATTGTATGAGAACATTCACTTTAAAATTATTGTTTTTTGATGGTCATTAGGAATACTTACTTTATTTTTTAATAGCTTAATACAAATTATTACGAATGTTTTCATTTTTCATATCTTAAGCAATGACTTAGCGAGGTACTTTGGCTTTATTTTTCTTAGTGTACTTGTATATATATACATGTACCTTTAATATTGTAGTGCCCAGCTACACTACTTGGTCGAAATGTTGCATACACTTATTATATTTCAATCCCATTTGTTTTAAATCTACACTGCTTCTGCCTGTTTAATATTATTCATTACATGCCACTTAAGCCCTTTGCTTCATACATCAATGTTGATAAAAGTCGTATCCATGTTTGTATCATAATTCAGTATGTCTTACTCTAATTGCTAATATAACTGTAGCGTACATCGGCCATTTTCAATACTAACGATGTTCCACCGTTCTATGACCTCACACTTGTCTCAACAGTCTGCTTGTCTTTACAGTCGGAACTTTACTCTTTTCTTAATATGGGGGCTTAATGACGTATCTATAATAAACAATGTCATTTTTTCTCCAATACTAAATTCTTTAGAAAACCATAATCTGTTGGCAGAACAATTGCATTTGACTGTTAACAAATATTTTTAATGAATTTAGGAAAATATTGTCAATGGTTGATTATTTTACTCTTGTTTAAATACTCACTTGATTAATCTTACTGTATTATTGTTAAGGCTCTATCACAAATAAACAGTGTTCAATCGTCAGAGTTTCTTTTTATTTATATCCTTACTTATTATCAACACAAGTGAAGTCCATTTTATTTTGATATTTTGTCCAAAACACTGGAGGGATAAATTCCATTGGTCATTTTCTCAAATATCTTTCCAAAAAAATTATCATATAAAGTAAATTTCAAAAAAATTAAAGTTCAAAGCCTAAATGATATAATAAAATTATATGAATTTCAGTTAGAATTTATTATTCTAACAATTTTTAAAAAAAATCAATTAATTGGACAAAGAATGAAGGATTATGCATGTTTCCAGCCTTGGACTTAAGATGATTTTAGCATAAAGATTTTGTGAAAATGACCACCAGAGCCCGAGTGGTAGAGCTACAGACAGTCACTTGATGTTACATAAACAACCCTAGTCTATTGCGCAACTACAGTACCCACCAAAAGTTTGGAGACATTTTCATTTTGTAGGCCTATTGAAAAACTGTTATTTAAAATTTGATGACTGTTTATTTTAAAAAGCCTTTTAGTTTTGCTTTATTGTTTCGATTATCAATATACTTAAAACTGAGATTACAAGAATAGCATAAAAACTATGTTATGGTAGAGAATTAAATTGATTTTGCTGGCTTTAGGATGTCAGATGTTGAATCTTTGAATGTGTTGCATCCATGAAATTCATACTTAAACATATTAAGCATTATGATTCTATCACAACAATCATCAAAATGCAAGAATTGTAGTTGATTTCTAGCCTCCAAACTTTTGATGGGTACTGTATTTGGTTTACATGTAAGCAAGTGAGCTGGTTAGTTTCAGGGTCTAAAGTTAATATCCAATTACTATACATACACCTTTCACTGATTTCTTCAACACTAAACAAAATGGCATGAAGGGGGTCCGGACCCCTCCCCCTAGAATTTGGAAAATGTACCTGTTCATTAGTGTTTTTCTTGCCTGTAAGTCATTTTTAAGTAGCATGAAGCAATTTTTCTTGGTGCTTAACATGGACTTAATGGTAATGTAGTTTTTATTATCAATATGTTGCATTTTTTTCTGCAAAATGTGTATAATGTGGTTGTAGTTCGAGCTTCGGACCCCCCCCCCCCCTAGAAAAGTTTGGACCTCCCCCCTAGAATAAATTTCCGGATCCGCCCCTGTTGAATACATATGATAATAAATATACTGTGCTGAATACATTATATCTGTGTTGACAAAACTTTCACTATATTATATTGTTTCAGTAATATTGTCATTACCTGACAATATTAAACATGCACTTCATTAGTTTCCGTAACAATTGTATTTTATCAAACGGTTTGAGGTGCAGAGGTAAAGTACTGACTTGTCAATCGAAATACTCCAGGTTCGATTCCCGCACAGGTTGATATTTTTGTAATATCGCAAACCCTAGTAACTTAGTAGCAACACTATGACTTACTTTTTACTTTTACTAATTGACTAAATATTAAATATATATCATTTAACAACATTTGTTGTCTCTTTATTATCATACTTTTTTCTTTATTCATATTTTGATTATAATTTTGTGACATGGTTAAAGACTGAAGGACTTTCATATCTGAAAACGCCCATTATGTGTGTAATACAACTACGCCCAGTTTAAAAAAAAAAATGATGGAATCTTTGCGCCGTCATGTTAACAAGTATTTGTAAAGCATGTACCGATCGTGTTTAAATTGCAAAAAATAATGTGTTGTGTGGGATCGAACCAGTAGCCTCTTGATTGTGAGATGGTACGTTTTACCACTCCAAGTCCTTAGTTGCCTCTTTGTGTTCTATTACTAATTCTTAAAGTAATATATTCGTGAATTTACGGAGATTTCATACCGAAATTCACGACAATGCATGCAGTGCATGTTTAATGTTGCCAAATAATATACTTTATTTTAACTAACAGAGGTGCATACATAAACCCCACTGATTAATACTTACCTTACCCTAAATCTATCGTCATCCACACACTTTCACCATAATAGAAGAAATCTATTATTTTTAATCTACAAATACACTACCATCATAAAACCAATCTAGTAATATATATACATGTATGTCTGAGAACTATTGCTGAAAAAGGTCAACAAAAATGAAATTGAAGTAATACTGCACAAAAGTTCAGATAAATTTCCTGTATTAAAATACAAGTTTTACTGACAAACAAATATTTTTACAATAACAATGAATCTACTGCAAGATAATAGTCTGCTTATGAAGCAGAGGTCCAGCAATAGGATGAGTGCTTAAGAACTCCCAGGTTCGAACCCCACTTGGGGCACTGCCCATTTCCTGGAGTAAGAAATTAATCTACATGTACATTAGCTCCTCTCCACCCAGGTGTAAATGGGTAATGTGAAGAATCGCCTTCCTGGAGGAGATTTCAATGATCAGGAGTTATATTGTACAAGTACAAAAATTGTAGTCGGCTGAATATATACAAATAAAGAAGCAGACTTATTACCACACTAACATTTTAACATTCAAAACTGTTGTTTTGATCCTAGCAGGGACAATGCTCTAGTTATTCAAGGACAAACTCTATATAGGAGGTAGTGTTTGTAGCCGAGGTATAACTTTCTATTACTGTCTTCAAGACAAGCTTTTATCGTGATGTCTGTTTACTACTCAGAAGGTTGTGGAATCACAATCTTGAGCAAAGTTAATATTCAACAAGTTTATTTGCACCCATAGAATGCCTCATAGATATTTAAGCGCCAGAAAATCGAGGAGAATTTCTGGAAAGAAGGTAGTGAACGTAGCAGAGATACGATGATATATTCACTTGTCATGAAGAAAGCTTCCATTTGGATAGATTTAAGTTTTCACTTCTGACTCGTAAGATCATGGTTCAATCCAATCTTTGACCATCATCTTTATAGGATAACAACATTAGTACTAATACTTGTATACATGTTCTTTAACTCTGTCATCATCTGGTTACTGAAATCTAACACATAAGGTAACTATCTGAAACAGGGCCATAGAATACAAAAGTTGAAATGAATTAAATGCTCAAAATAAAGGTTGGTTTATATCTCTTCCAAAACCTACCCCATTATTTCCTTATCCGACAAGCTTAGTACTGAGAGACCAGGAAGCAGACTTGAATGTAAAACTACTTCATTTACAATAAAATAACAGATTTGTTTGCATGTTGTTCCAAACACAACTACATTTTATACCAGAAAACCTTTATTAAACATGTACTTAGTTTTAAGATTATTGAACCTCGGCCAGGTCCATGTGTTAAATGCACTGACATTTTAAATAAATAAATTAACTTGATCATGGATCAAGTCACTGAAGGTTCTCATCGTTCATTACTGACATAACTGACTTATTCTATTAAAATTATTGTTGAATCATAGTTTAAAACATCTTATCCTTGAAAATATTGACCGCAAATAAAACAATATCAAACACAGTAGAAATACCATGTGACTATGTCATCACAAATACTACAGTTTGGTGAAAGAAACGATAAAAACCACATCTACACAAAGATTTAAAGAGCTGTAAGTATTATAAGTCTAGTCAGATTTACATGATATCTACTAGAGGCTCAGCAGAAACGTGTATAATATTGGCTGCGCATTACAGCTCCAACGCCAGTTTTATACTTATGTAAAAACCCTGGAAAACTTATCATCATTTTATATTCAAAAAGGACCAGAAGACTCGTCATCGTAGAACGATGAAAGGAGATAGTTTTCCAAGGGAATTTTCAGTCACTGGCGGAAGTATGCACCGAGTAAGTGGTTAAACACTAAATCCCAAGATTTAGCCTCTATATTAACGGTGAGTTAGTTGACTGACCCCAGTTATATAACCAGTACAATCTGTTGTTACCACCGCAAAACTATTAAAAATTATCAAAATTTTATTTTAAATGATGTACAGTACTTACCAATACTTACAAAACAAGTATACATAAGAAGTTGTACCTTGTTACAACTAACAACCAATTTTAAATCATTTTTTACCAACTTTTATTCCATAATCTAAAATTACAAATACAAGTACATGAATTAGTTATAATATGAATCTATAGAAATAAGTAGCCAAAATATTTCTAATACTTTCAATTTTGTTCTGATGTTTGAACAAGACTCCAGACTTATATATGATTGTAAATTTGAAATGTTCTAAGTCTGAAATTTTACGATTTTCACGTCATTTAAACAGGAAAAAACCCTGAATTTCTGGACCAGTCCTGAAAATTTTCACCCAGCATGGTGAATGTCATTGTAATATGATAGATAATTTTTAAAATGTAAACGTGATACAGTATACACTAGTAAACTGTGCGTACAACTAGCAATTTATGGACTAGGAGTCGTTTTAACATCATTTCTGTCAGAACTTAATATTAATAGAGCTGGAATCAGTAAGTGGCTTTGACTATAATAAAAGTGTGATTGAAACCATCATCAAGTGTGGTTGTTTTGAGTCCGTTATGTGCAATATGGCTTCGATCGATGTGATTGAAACCTTGTGACACCTAGGAATATATAGTCGTATGAAGTACTATACAATGACGTGATTTTAGCAGAAAGAAGTAACTTTTGCTCCAATTTCTGAGTAAAGTTGACTTTAATTAGTACATAGTGTAGTTTGGACGTCATTCAGCCGATACAGTAAGAGTTTGCCAAAGTTACTCAATTAAACAATCCCAAATATATAACTACCGTAAGTAATCATGGAAAATTCATTTAGAACTTTATACGCAGCGATAAAATAGTGTACTCTAAATATAATGCATAAAACTCATACCAAGATATTGTTGATGTCTCACTGTGTTAACCATCAGTTCTGTTCTACAAATACTCTTTAACACACTTTTAAATTCCATTTCAACTGCAATAAAACAAATATCACTACTGTGCGCATCAACCATTAAATAGGCCATGCAAATACCATTAATATTTTAACACAGTTTTCTTGATGTTTTCATGCTATGCCATTAAAAAAACTCTTAACCTTTAACCTGTTAATGGTCATTTTTTAATGGCATTGATTAAAAATCCATTACTTCAGCCTTTTAAAATCGTGTTAAAACAAGCTGTTAAAACTACCATTTTAAGGACCATGAAATGTACCATGAAAAAAATGGTACATATTAAGTGCCATGAAATTAAGCCATTAAATATACCATTAAAAAAAGTAATGGCTAAAAAAAACCAGGAATATTTATTAATGGGTACATAATTAATGGGCCATAAAAATGGCATGAAATAATAGCATGAAAATTAGAGCTGCAACGATTCACCAGAAAGTCGATTTGATGCGATTCGATATTTTTTCTTTCGATTCGATTTCTTTCGATTCGATTCATCTATTAGAATAATTTACTCCAAATATGCATTTATACATTTATTTGAGATTAAAACTATTTATTATTGATAAGATAAAAGTCTTACTCAAATTAAATTCACATAAAACCCGAAAATTTGCTAAATTAAGATTGCTTCTTAAAGTACGAAGTGGACTGGGTACGAATATAAAGGTCGCGAAAATGTATCATTAATGTAATATCAACTAAAACGTATCTATAATACAACATGAAACATAAATTGTATCAGAATATGCATCTCTTAATATACTGCAGATAACGCCTTGCTACTTGATTTAATAAAGGGAAATAACCGTTGCGGGGAGTTAGTGTCTTTTAGGTGCCCTTTTGCTTTTATGCTTATAACTTATGTAGATACGTTTAAAGGTTAGTATCGAATCGAAATTCGTGGGTCCCGAATCGAAATCGAATCGCCGCCCTCGCAGTCGAGTTTCGATGTATCAAATCGTTGCAGCCCTAATGAAAATCCCATTAACCTGTGGCAAAGGATAAGAGCCATTACTTTTTTTAATGGTATTCTTATGCCATTAAATGGGTTTTACTAGTTTTTCATGGTGCCATTAAAATATAATGAACAGGATTAAGTGGTTTTTAATGACTTCCTATTGATGCCCATTAAATTTTTGCAATAGAAATTAAGAAAAAAGATCTGGAAATAATGAAATGCATGGAATCAACGCCATCCATCAGAAGAGGAGCAGGGTTTGTCTGCAACAACTACTGGGACAGAACTCCAGGCTGTGTGTCATGCTTGTATGCTCAAGGATCTTGCATGGCAACCACTACTGGAGATAAGTGTAACAGGAGCCTTACTCTTGGCTCTATCAACCCAGGTTCGAATCTACTTATTTCAGTATCTGTGGTTCTCTGTAGATCTTAAGTTATATTTAATGAAGAAACAAAGCCAATCTAATTGAAATTATACTTTTAATTATATTATTAAGTTCTTTCAACAAAACATGATTTAAACAACAGTTTTATATACAAAATATTTACATCTTTTCCTTAAAAGTCAACTTAAAATCATAATGAAAAGAAAGAGCAATTGGCCGAGGTAAAGCTTACCTACTTGTCCAGAGACACTGGCAAAGTTTCAGTCTTTTGGCCCTGTATCTTACCTACTTGTCCAGAGACACTGGCAAAGTTTCAGTCTTTTGGCCCTGTATTTATATTGTTTGGCTACACAGAGTCAGTGCAACTAGCAAATATTCCTGGGCGGATCTAACCGCAGACTAAGGGGTGATTGCCACTGACAATTAAAAAATGCACAACCACAACTAAAGCTTTTAACCATGTACAGTAATAGGTTTACAAAACTACAATTAAACCATATATACTGATTTTAACCTATTGAATAACAAAAGTTACAATACTAAGTAAAATATAGCAGACAATATGTAAAATGGAACATAGAACAGCTAGGCTACTGTTCATATAAATTTCACTACACTAATCAATGTGTATTCAATGAGTTCATGAAGTAAAACTTGATGTTTCTTGTGAAAACACATGGAAACTCCAACTCTATTACCATATAAGGAAATAAGGTGGTATGTACAATTAGAAAAGACACTAAAATAAACATAGATTTTAAGGTGTTATGTCAATTATAATTCATTCCTGCTACATAAGAAAAGACCTCCTTTACAAGATCTAGAACAAACTGGTAGACATAGATCCAGGACTATCCTCCAATGCGGCGACACCAGACCCAGAGGAAGATCAAAGTTACAGCAGGCCGCAGCAGCATCTACTGTCCATAACAGTTCCTTCTACCCACGCACCATACGTGAGTGGAACCAGCTACCAGTCACAGCCACAGATACCACCTGTCTAGAAGACTGCTCTAGCTCAGCTTAGAGCCTCACCCTCTAGAACAGTCTAGTCAGTCGTAGCTCGTAAATAATTTGAATCCTGTACATAATTACAAGCTCCATATGGGGAATTTCATTTAAAATAGGTAACAGGATCCATAGGAGGATCCAGCGGGGGTCAGGGGATCTGAACCCCCCCTAGAATTTCCAAAACGTACCTGTCTATTAGTGTATTTCTTGACTGATTTTTAAGTATCACAAAGCAATTTTTCTCGGTGATTAATATATATTTAATGGTTATGTAGTTTTTACTATCAATATGATGACTTATTCTGCAAATAATGCATAATGTTAATGTGGTTCAAAAGTTTGAAACCCCCCCTAGAAGAGTTGGGACCCCCCCCAGAAAAGTTCGGACCCCCCCCCCCCCCCCCCGAAAAAAATCCTGGATCCGCCCCTGGGATGATTGCCTCATCCCTCTAGTTAGGTCATAAAGTGGTGTCCGCTAATATCGCGGGTTCGGTAATATCGTGGTATTGTCCCTTTGTTGTTATTATTCCTGATGCGCCACCTAGCGATGATTGCAGTGAAGCCATTTTGTAGGCGACACGTCATCAGTTACATATACAAACAAAAATTGATATATGCCGTTGGAAATGGTGAATAAACTTACTTTTTTCTCAACCATCAATAAAATGTAAATCCAGAACCATGTCACCTAAAACTGCTTTTATTCAAAGAAAACCAAGCCCACCACTCTGAATTTTGCAAAAAGTTCGTCTGCTGCATTATTTTTATGAATAAAATGGCTGCAGTCAATGAATGACGTATATGGGGGGACTAAACGCTGACGAATTCAGTAGAAAAAATAAGAGGCCCACGCAGAGTTGTTTAGTTCCCGGTGCAAAAATCGGTTGACATAAAAACTATTTTTTTTATGGATTTGCATCACAGGTCTTGTAAAAATAAAGCATTCTTGAATAAAAAATATACTAAATTGAGACAAATCAAGGGTTTAAAGGTTTAAAGAAAATAAACTACCAAAATGTGCAATTTAAGGAAATATCATTCAAACTCTTTGTTTAAAACCTGTTTCTTCCATGTTAACAGTAGCCAGCTGATAAAATTAAATTTAACATTGCTTTTTCAAATCAAAAATTTTTCCAATGTGTTTTAGACTTTTTTTGCGATAATCTGTTACTTCTTTCAATAAACTTTGTTCAATTTTTTACGTGGATTAACATTTGGTAGGGCCTCGACGAAATGCCGCGATATTAAAGAACTTGGAGTTTATGTAAGTAGGTCAAATGTGGTTGTCGATTTCTGGAAATTCCCACGCTTTATTGACATGGATTTTAAAACGATTGCTGCCAGTTATAGGGGGAAGATGACACAAAATGATAATACATAAATAGTTTAAAAGTAACTTATTATTGTTTTATTGTTTTTGTTGAAACTGTTAGTACATGTACCGCGATATTACCGAACTCCATCCTAATTATGAAGACTCCTGACCTGACATTGAAGAAATCAGAAGAATGGTTGCATTCCCATTCCTTTACCATAAACAAGGGGAGAAGCCAGAAGGAAACTGTTTTAACTGACAATGTGTATTTTTATATTGCATCTTACAACAACAAACATAACAAGGTAGCTGTTAGCATTAGCTAACATTAGCTGTTAAGAACCTACTGATTATCAATGTTAATCATTGAACTTTCTGCTCTCGATTGCAAGTAATGCAAAATGAAAAAAAACAGATACCACTTAAAAGCAATATGGTTATCCAAAAATTGTTATCCGAAAATATGTACACTTATACTTACATCTTACATCTACTGTTAGGGTCGCAAGACTATGTGTCTTCTATAACCCCCTCATGAATTTCTACCCAGTTCTGTTCCTTACTTGTTTTTATCATTTTTGTCATGCTGCAGATTTTTTGAATCAAATACAAGATTTCCATATTGCCTTTGCATCTTTTATAAGTTAATGGTGACAATAAATGCCTTATAACTATTCAACTTTAAGTAAAAATCTTCTTTTTTGAAATAGGCGGTAAAACACTTTTCTGGTTTCAGCCATCTTTGAATTTATTAAAGATTGGGATAAAAGTCAGTATATTCATTAAGTTAATACACAGTAATCTCCCCTGAATTCAGGAAAAACGAAACTTTAGGCCTCTAAGTAATATTTTTCAAGGATCATACTACTACTTGACTATGGATAGATTATCCTGCTGTTTTATTTTTTTTGTTTGGTTTAAAGCCGTAGCAACACATTGTATAGGTCATATAACGGCGGTCAGTTAAACTTGGCCAGGTTTTGGAAGGATACTCTGAATGGTTGGTAGATAACAAACTGTCATTGCACCTAGGCAAGACAGAATATATTTTGTTTGGGCCAAAACGTAAATTGAACCAAGACAGTCAATTCATTGTTAATTGTAATGGTCATGACATTAAGGGATCTAAAAAAAGTTAAGTACTTAGGGATTGTCATTGATAATGATTTAACAGGCGAATCAATTGTTCAGAGCATTATATCGAAAGTAAATGCCAAACTTAAATTTTTATATAGAAATAACAATTGTTTAGATTTTAACACTAGGAAAATATTATGTTCTGCATTATTACAGTGTCATTTTGACTATTCTTGTTCTTCTTGGTATGAAGATATATCTAAAGGTTTGAAAAAGAAGCTACAGATTATGCAAAATAAAGTTATTAGATTCATTAAAGGGTATTCTCCAAGACAATCTATTTCATATCAAGATTATGTAGATTTAAATATGTTAAATGTAAATAACCGTGTTAAACAGCTGAGACTTAGCCATATTCACAGAGTCTTTCATAACAAATGTCCGTCATATTTGAAAAAGTACTTTGAACGACGAGAAGATAACATGCGGTATAATACCAGATCTAGTTGTTTTAATTTTAATGTCCCAAATGCTAACAATGTCAGTAAACAGACTTTTAATTACCATGGTATTTTAGACTGGAATTCACTTCCAGAAGAAATCAAAGCTGTGAAAAAATTCCAGAAATACAAACTTCTTGTCAAAAAATATTTTCTTAGTAAACAGGTTACAGAATGTACCCAAGATTTTATATACTATTAATACATGTTTTATTAGATATATACTTTTGATCTGTTTTATTAGACATATGCGTCTGTGATAATATGTGCTTGTAGCATACTTTTAATAATCCCGTTTTTGAACAAAGTCTTGTCCTCAATAATTGTTATTTTTTTCTATTTATTTAAACAATTTGTTATTCCCTTAAATGGACCCCATTGGAAATAAGCTTTCAGCTTAATGGGTTATCCATAGGTTCTTAGTACTTGATTACAACACATGTCTATTCTAATATATTATTAAAAGTATGTCGATCTATAGTTGTACACTGTTGTAAGTCATAATATGCTAGTCAATAGTTTTTAGTTCATCATGTCTTATCATCATATATACTGATGTTAAACTTTTATCTGTGATTTTATTGAATATTTCTGTGATATTGTGTTATTATGTGCTAATGATCTTAAATGTCAATAAATAAATAAACCTACTGACTCCTCTCGGAAAGGCTAAATCTCTGGATTTTGCTGTTAACCAGCTACTAAGTGCATATTTTTGTCAGTGACTGACAACTGCCCTACATAATTAAAAATCATTGGTAGGAAGGAGAATGGCTGTAGAAATAATTTCATGACCAAGCTTCACAAAAGTCTGCCCCACCCGGGAATCAAACCTACTACCCCTCAATCAGTAGACTTTGCTACCAACTGAGCTAGCTGGGCGGCTCTCCTGCTGTTTTATATCAGCTATTTGATGATACACTATTCATGTTCATGTATATGTATGGCATGCCGTTTGCACAATAATTAGTTAAACTATATGTTTAACTGTTAAACCCATAGTTTAACAGACTGAAACCTAGGGTTTAACTGTTACACCTATAGTTTAAGACTTGAAACCATGGGTATAAGAGAAAATTGTGCACAATGTTACTTAAACTATATATTTATCAGCATAAACCCTATGTTTAAGTGTTAATCCTATAGTTTAAGACCTTAATCTATATGGTTTTTGTAGACCGGACAAGACTTTAGTCCATTAGTATATTCAGCCATTCCTATATTATTTGTGCATTTCCAATCTATGAAAATGTGAAAAATCATACCTCTTCTATTTGCTCAAAAGTTAGATTTTCTTGAAGACCAATTTATATCTTTTAAGATATGAAAGAGTTTCTCATAAACTCTCAACCGTTAATTTTCAATGTCAACTTTTCAAATTGGATCTAATTGCTTTGGTAACGTAGGTTAAATGCTTTATCGACTGGTAAATTAATGAGCTACTGAATCCATATTCAATTATAATCTGTTTAAATCTACTAAAAATAATGTCAATTGACTTAAAATGTAGTTACTAAATTCTTTCCAGTACATATGTTGGATCATGAAATGTCACAAAGTAACAGCATATCAAAACTAAATAAATCGGTCTCACTTGGTTCTTATTCACTTTTTATTCAAACGATACTTGGAACAAGAAAAAAAAATCAGAAAACAGAACAATTGGTGTTCAATAACTTATTAAGTCTTCTTTCGTTAAAAAAAGCCACCTTAAGTTAAAATTGCAAGTTCCTTTAGGAATTAGTTGCCTGTATTGAATGTTTCCAAATTGTAACGGAAGTTAATCACAAAAGTCTAGAATGATTTCGAAACATAAATAATTCTTGCTTATACCCTTAAGCGCTTGAAATTCTTGTGAATGCTTAAATTATCAATCCTCATACCCCCCCCCCTCCCAAAAATAATAATACAGCAACAGGTTTATTACAAATAAACAAAACCGTTAGATTCATTTACTTGAATAAAATTGTATTTAATATGAAGTCATTAGAATGAATTAAGTCACTAGGGATATCCTATAACAGGAAAAATAGTTAATAAATGTCTGTCTATACATATATACATATGTGTACATCCAGTATGCAATCTTACACTTTCTAAAGCATTTTACAATACCACGAGGCTTGATTAAGTTTAAGTATTATGAAAAAGGCTAGATGCAGTCCACAAAATATAATGTGACGGATTATTGGACCAATGCAATGTTGTAATTGATAGCTAGTTTTATTTTACATTTATCTTTACAACAGGTGGTTGAGTAGACAAAACAGATAAATTATTTCAATCTTTGCATAATTAGTGATAACCAGTTTCTACAAGAGGTCAGTTTATCATCTATTAAGACTGTACATGTAAATATAGCCATAATGTATAGATTGCATGAAATGTGTTACCCACTTCAAATTGAATGGAACTATGCAAATATTGGGAAAAAAACATTTATACACAAAACGAGATCTCGCACAGCTTCAAATGTCGGTCACACGATGAGATTGAACGTTTTCTAGCGAAAACGGCTATTTTATTTAATTCTTTGATATTTCAATGGCCGTTTTGGTGTAAAATGATGTTTAAATGAATGTTTTATTTAATAATGCACACGATCTTATTACCAAATGGGTATTTGATCAGAAAAACGAGCTTAAACGAATGGGTGTTATTCTGGTGAGGTTTCATAACGGGTCTGATTCAAAACTTTAATGCCGCATCTGACGAAAATCAAAATGTTAAAAAAGCGGCTTATAAAGTTTTGGAAGCCAGAACTAACTTCTGATTATCTGAAGACTTCAAGGTCAAAATTTGTGACCATGTGAACACAACAACACATGTCTATGATAGTTGTCAAAAACATACAAGTAGTTATATAAAGGTCAGTTGGAACTTGGACCTAATAGAAAACTAGAATAGAAATAGCAACAACTGTTACTGACGCTAGGATGCTTTCTTGATTTTTTACATGAATATTTATTTATTCTGATATCAATCTTGCTACTGCCACTGATTCTTAATCATGTAGGGCAGTTGTCAGTCACTTTCAGAAGTATGCACCTAGTAACTGGTTAAAACAGCTAAATCCAGAGACTTAGCATATCCAGGAATAGTGGTTAGGTTGACCAACCACTGTGATATGACCTATACAATGTGTTCCTACAATATTGTACTCAACAAAAATAATCTTCAAAAAATTGAGTACATGGTATAGTGCTTTGTTTTTGTTTTTATATTGTAACCTTAATTCATGTATTAGAAAATTTTATTTAACTGTCATTAAACATAAACTCAGTTGATTTTTACATTCACTTTAGTTTTTCTGTACCCACAATTAATAAAGATGTATTTAAATCGGTGAAGTTATGTATGCAACATTATCAAGGGAAGGGTTGGTTGACATTTATTCACTAAGACAATTCATTGTTTGTCTGATTAAAACCCGATCTAAAATATTCCCCTCGCCTACTCGCTAATTTAGATTTGGCAGTTTTTAAATGTAGGTCACGTTCAGGTGACCTTTTCTATTCATAATATTCATGACGAAATTGTAATGATTAGTAACTTGCTTACATCGTCTACGTCACGCAATTTGAAATGAGCCGCCCAATTGCTTACTGTGAATAATACCACTGTTACATTAGCTTGCAACCCTTGGTCTAAAAATAGAAATTACGAAATCAAAATGTTATTATTAATAATAATATTATTAGTGTTTCGTCTAGAAGAAAGCTACGCATTAATTGGTTGACATAAAGGTCATCTCGATGTGACCCGCCATTGAGATCTTAGAGATCCTGTACGACAACGCTCTACAGGATATCTGTTAACAGAGATTGGTACTCCCTAGAACTTGGTTAGAACTCTTATTGGCAATGTCCATTCGAAGACTAAAACCCCTTAGGTTTTTGTATTTTATTGGCCTCCTTTCTGTGACAAGTTTATCTCCTTTTTGACTGTGTGGTAGGTCTGCGTTTTTTGTCTTCTGCCTTTCTGATATTTTTGCTAACAACTTTAGCATGCATCCAGTCAGTGCATAGTAGAGTGACACAGGTAGAGATACAGGCTATAAATCACATACTTTTCTAAGCATAGTGCTTTCTTCTTATTATTTTATGCGTTAAGTTTGACCCCGATCTGACCTTTATGCAAGAATATTCATTACATTGAATACAAATGTAGTATTAATGCTTGATATCGATCGATCGGAGTATATCATCAAAGCTGGAATGTAATTACAACACAGGGATTAATTTCTAAAATACATGTACATTAAAGTGTACAGTGAGTGCCCTTTACACAGAAGCTGAGAGGATTGTACGATGTAATTCATCATGTAAATCAATTGTCTATTTTTAATATATTATGTGCTGAAGTGTAGAATTGGCATGGTATTGATTTTCGTCGAGATATGTGTAGATAATTATTAGATGCAAATGTGAAAGGTTAGATGGGGTCAAATTTTACGCATAATACCTCATGTGATTTGTCTACTATATAGCCTAATGTGACGTCACCAGTTGACAATCCCAAAATGTCACTCTCTCAACAAAAGTCACTCTCTATCAGCCTGCTTGACACCACTGATTTGCCCGCTTACAGCAATAGGAGACCACTGCCTTGGAATTCACTGAAGCCCAGAACTGAGTTTTAGCCCTCTATTTTGAATTACCTCCCTTGCATAGAAGCTTGTTTTTAACCGAACAACAAACTTAAATGGTGTGCAAATGTCTTCAGGTTCAGAAGCAAATTAAACAAAATTAATGGTTTGTGTCTAGTATTGAATTGTTAACAATTTCTAATTTTAGTCGTTCGGTAAAATAAAATAATTATCAAATCCTACAAAGGATGATAAAACAGAATGTTTAGCTTTGACAAGTTCTATCACCCTCTGCAAGGTGTGATATTTATATAGTATGAAAGAAACAGTCATGGTACATTTAAAAAACTTAAGAAAATAAAAATAATCACAAACTAGTAAAATATATATTATAAAATATTTTATTTCAGATCTGCATTAATTGTGAGTTATAACACACCCTGATAACATTGTCAAGTTATTCTAGTATCATCACATAGGTATACATGAACACAATATCAATTTATAGTCTTAATACATATAATAGATGTTACATTATGAAAATAGAAAACATACAAAATAACTTTGTAGTCTGACAAACATTTACCTGTTACTTAACTGATTGACCACAACCCTAACAAATTTTGATATAGTTCATTTAGAATAACTGATTGAACACAACTTCCACAAATTTTGATATAGGCCGTTTACAATAACCTGAGATATATTTTAATACATATTTTATGTAAACAATGCCAAATGTTGACCTTTTTTATACTGGGTTTAACACTGTGTCAACACAATTTAAGTCATTTACAGCCTCCAGCTCATCTAACCTAGCTTTCCTGGACCCTAGTCTATAACCAGTACTCACCTACCCTTCCACAAGGCTGGAAACATCTCCATATATCTTATTAATGGAGGAAAATTGACATTATTGTCAAATTTTCATAGAAGGGTATAACCTCCCTAGGTGGGACCTGTACCCCCTTCGGGATACAAGATTCCAAATCCTGGCATACTACCAATTGCGCCACCGACCCGAACAAATGTTGACCTAAACTAGTTATACATTAAATTTGACTTCTAACCTAAAAGTTACGGAAACAGCAGGTGAAAGTAAAAAAAACATTGGGGAATTTCATCTTATTAATTTGTATAAGCTTGAATGTCTTACGTAAGATTGATAGAAGTCAGCTAGATTTAACTACTGTGAAGTTATTAAAATATAAGTGAAGTATTCAAATTAAGGCTCAGTATCAGGTTAAATTTGTCAGACTATATCTGTATAGTACTTCAATAAAATATAAGGAATTACTTACAAGTATCAGTATACAATTAGTAATGTATAGCCATCTTCGACCAGCGATAATAATACATTCAAATGATATAACAAGTTGTTAAACATAAGGTACTACATATATTAAACAATTTGATTAAATTAGGATGTCATTACAGTACCACTTTTAAGAAAATAAATATTGAAATTGGAATTACATTTTAAAGGTTCTCTAAAAAAGAAATGTTTTTTACAGATTTTGTAAACATGATGTTTTCCATTTAAAATGTATGAATTTTAATTTCAAATGTTCTTACATGATAAATATGATAGTATTATAGCAGACTAACATAGATCTTAGATGGGACAAAAACAAATTACTGATAATTACTGACTGAAAAGTGGTAAAAAAAAACTGTATTAAAAACCCTTAATTTGAAGACTCTAATACAACGACTAGCAAAAACATTTGTTTTCAAAAGTAATCAATAAGTTTAACAATCCAAAATCTTACATAAAATAATGACATTAAAGGAAGTGATGTTAACATGATTCTGTTTTTGACCAACCTCTCTTCTGAGCGGGTCAACTAAACCTAGCTTACCCCGGTAAGTGACAGTTTGTTTACACCATGATTTAGCATTTTGCAAGCTTAGCACATTAACGGTTGTAACTCAATTTTTAAAAAATGAGTAACAACGGTTTTGTGCTTAACCTGTGCTTAGTAAGTTAACAAGTGAAAAACAAAGTAAGATATCAAGCACACAAAACTAATGTAACATAATAGACATGGTAAATAAAATAATTCCAAATATAATATTGATGCATAATATAGAAATGTTATTTATTCACAGTACAGCAGTCAATATAAACAATCATTCGAGCTAAGACTCTGCCTTTGAGTCATAACTCCGCCTCTAAAGGTTACTACATCATGTTATTGAATAATGAAACTGAGATCAAAAGGCGAGGATGAGTAGTGAGTGATGAATAATGATGATTATAAGTAGAAAATGACATCTAAAATCTATCAAAAGATGATATTAATGATGAAATATGCTGTAGTTGTAAATATATCAAAACCATTCAAGATGATTTTAGCACTAAATTGTTTACATTGCATTCAAATGTGAACAAGTTGAAACGCCCTATTTTTTCACATTGTTTTATAAAAAAATATTTTTTTATCATAGCAATAAAAAGCACAACTTTGATTTTCAGTAAAAGCACGATAGAATACATTTTGATTTATACTGTATCTTTTTGAGAATGGCAGTGCAGCCAACTATTAGTGGTTAACTTAGATGGAAGTTTAAAGTTTTTAAAATACTGAAAACCTACTTTCAAAATACTGAGATAGACAAGATTTCATAAAATTACTTAGAGAAATTTATACTCAACATACTGAAAACAATATTAAAACTGAACTTTTACCTATGGTGGTTAAAAAGTCCACAAATAAATTTAGAAATGTATCATTAAACTTTAAAGTGGCAACTCCATTCTTATTAGAAAGAGAATAAATTCTACAGAGCAAATTTTGCATTTACTTTAAGTATCATCACTATACTATGTAAACAATGTTTTTCAAAACACTAAATTTTGTTATAAAATCGAATGTTAAATCAATCCTAAATGGCTTTGATAATGTATGTACAATAATAAACAATAAATATTTGATTTGTATCATGTTTACAAATGTTGATACAAAAATATAGACAAACTTTGATTCAACGTATCTCACCCAATTATCTAAACCACTCAATACTTTTATACTATGAAAAATGTTTTAAAAATTATACTCTATCAATATTGTAGCAAGTGTATAGGAGACAAAAAAATAAAACTAAAATTTTAAAGAGCCTAAAGTAAAATGCAGCCAGATTTATCTTATTTTATTTAAGTATGACATTTTTATGATGGAATATTTCTAAGTTTAATCTTTTAAATGGATCTAGAATGTCTTGTTTTAGTTGAAATAGTTCTCCTACGATTGTACACAGTCTATATTAAACTGACTGATCAATATAAGTATAAAATAGTATAGTACCCACCAAAAGTTTGGAGACATTTTCACTTTGTAGGCCTACTGAATAGTTTTTATCTAAATTTGATAACTGTTTCTTTTGAAATGCTTTTTTAGTTTTGCTTCATTACTTGGTTATCATTATAATTATAACTGAGACTACAAAAATAGCATTTTAATGGAAAATTATTACAATAAACATGGTTTTTAAAGCTTAAGGAAGCTGAATCTTATAAATGTGTTGCATTCATGAAATTTGTTTTCATTTTATTACTAACCATACCTAAATGTATTAAACATAATGATTCTACAAAACAATCAGTAAAATTCAAGAATTGTAGTAATGGTTGATATGAGTGTTTCAATAGAATACAATCAAAACAAATTGATAAAATAGTATATATCTATCATATAACTTTTATAAACACTTTTCATAGACTAAAAGTTGAAATAACAATTTTTTCTCACAACAGATTGAAATCTGGCTAACTTAATTCTAACATACAGTTCATGAATGCTGTTTGTAATAATATAGTTCTAAACATCAACTAAACAATATTAAAATCATACAATCTCAAAATAATTCACCTAACTGGTGGTATTAAGTTAAAACCATGTGATAATCAACAGAAAACAGTATCACATACATGGGTAAAATATTCCATTTACGATGTAGAGTAAGTATATTGGTATACACAATTTAAGATGGCAAAGGTTTAAAAAGATATCCAACAGTCAAAAAATTGACATTTAAAATCAAATATAACATAATGATCTTGATAAAATTGTAAAACATTTCAAACACTTTTTATGATTTTAAAACAAAGATGACACGCATGAAAATGACAAAAATGTTCCAATTTAAGTAAAATAAATATTATTATGTATATCACACAAAATATATCACCCAAAACAAATAGCAAACATTCCCTGCATGAGAGTATAAGTAGCCAGTATGAATGAATGTATGCATATAATGATAAAAAAATGAAAACACAAAGAAATAACATGCAAAAAATAGACGATAACAAAGGGATTAATGATAAGATTTATAAAACTCTCTGATACATGATATAAGAACATTAATTTTCTAATAATATAATATAAATATAATATACCAGATGAAGCCCAGTAGTTAAATACTGACTTGTTTTAATACTTAGTTATATTACCCTTCAATTACTGTATCATAATTGCTTGTTAAAAAACAGAAACTGAAAAAAAAACTTGCTACGATTCATCTAAAAAATACACACACTTATGTAAGCCCCTCTACCCCAAAAATTACTTACTTACAAGATTGCTTTGACTGTTGTGAAAAAAACACCAACATGGACAAAAACTTAAAAATATTATTGCTCAAATATGTTCTTATATATAATAAAGATCAAACGTTTTATAAACCCCTTCTTGTTATATTTCAATCCAACATTTTAAATAGATTATAAAAGAACCACACGTATAATAACGTCTAAACAAAAAAGTAAAATACACATTTCTTGCCATCTATACAAATCATTCTATACATTTTATATAACACTTATTACTAAATATATATAACTATTCATAATAAACAGAGATATGATATTAACAAAATTTGGTAAATTTTAAATTTCATTTTTTTACATTGAGTAACAACATTCTTTTAACATTAAGTAATAATTTACACTGTACATGTTTTTAACATTCAAATGACCAGAATAAAACCGCAGACGTGTTATCCGTATTTTTTTTACAAGATTTGATTGGCTAAGAAAACAAGAATAAATATAGATTTCTTTACAGTAAGAACACAATATACATATACAATAAAGTACAATATCAACAAAATCGAGTAAATAATATTATGTAATTCAAGTTCACCATTTTTCATTAAATTAGATAAATATATTAAAGTTAAATTAAAACTAGATCTAAATTTATAAATAATGTAACATATCGTACCTCCTGACTGTACAGCAATAGTGTAAGATAATTATAGCAAGCATTCTACATTCATTATGCCATTTCAATACAAGAAATGTAATGTGGAAACCACATTAAAGCTGGACTTAAAAACTTAAGCACAAAAATTTCAAAGGGAAATAATTCATAATAAAGCCAGATAGAGTTGCAGTAACTTTCTAATTTTGTTTATCACATAGTATGTTATCACTGTATGAAGTTTCGTAAAGATCTGACAATAAATGGCAGAAATATACGCTTAATTGAAAACTTTAATGCAATTGTTAACGACACCTGACGTCTGACCTCCCACCCGCCATCCCGTGTTTCGCCAAACTATTGGCTGAAATTTTTTCGTTGAAAAATCTGCCTAAAATTAAAAAAAAAATACAATTATAATGTCGCGTCTGTTGTCATTATTCATATTTTCCTTGAAAAAAATAAAAATTCTTGCTGAAATGTTTGAACAATAAATATGATATTTTACGTGTTATTGTTGTGATTTTTAACATTTTACTTTCAAAAAAGTTGAAACTTTCTTTGATGAATGATGAAAAATCTTTCAAATTCATGACTTACATGATTCTTAAATGGTTGAAGTAAAAATAAAATTCTTGGGTCCAAAACTCCTAACCATCAGGCCAAGTCCTTTTTCCTTTCACACACCAAGTTTTTGACTTAATTCAAATTTCTTATCAATAATATCACTCATATTTTTAATTTCTGTGTTGTCATGATTGGTCGGAAAAACTGCTACATCTGTTTTAAAATATTACAAAATTTCACAGATCTTCTTACATACAACAAAAATATAATTGCTAACCTAGATCAATTTCTGGAAATTAAACATAGTGCCACAAGTAGGCCTACCAAGCACTTCTACTAACAATATTTATTCCACACAATAAAAACAATAACCTAAATTCTATAATTACTAGAAAAACAATAAGTACAACAAATAATGTTTTTGATCTTTAAAAACTAATGTAGCTGTTTTAATAGTATGAAAAATATCAAATGATTCCAAAAGCTTAGCTACAACTAATCTGAATGACCATGGATAGGCTAGTAAAATATCTACAACTACTCAAAATGAGTCTAAAAACAACAAAAATGATGGTATTTTTTGTCTAAAAAAGTCATTTTTGGCACAAATCAATCTCAAATTTATTTTTATGAGATATACATAAAGAAGTATTTTATATGAAAGAAACTTATGTATATATATAATTAAAGTATTTTATTATCATTATATATGGTTTATAAAATTGGTCAAGCATAAAAAGATGGTACCATTGATATTGATTGATGCCACGGTGGATAAGAACTATCACAGAATATCTTTCATTGTTTATAATGCCCCTGACTATACTCCTATGATATTTTGTAGTAAATAATAGTGAAGCATGGGTGAAAGTTGAAAATTTTCAAAATCCCGAAATCTGAATTTCATAATTTCAGCAACTTTTACATAAAAAAGAATCCATTCAAAGGTCTGAAAAATTCATTCTGCACAAGAAGAATAACCCTTTCTAACATCATGAAACACCTAGATTTCATGACCTTAAAAACTTACTACTTTCACTCATGGTGATGGTACGTTATATATACATGTATAAATAAAATCAATGCTATAATATGACTTAGAATTGGAATGCTGCATACAATATAAATAAGGCCACACTTTTTATATTTTTTGTCTTACGAGAATTTTCTTGAAAAATGAGAACAGTAGGTCGAAAAAATAAATATAAGATGTCAATTACAATCGGCTTTAAAACCCATTATGAACAAGCTCTGAGTGAAATTGATATTCTGAGTGAAATTGATATTTATCTTAGAAATTCATTGACATTTTCTCAAATTGCCTGATAATTGACATGTTAAGCTTATTCGTACTAGGATGGGTTAGGGTTTTTCTTTTTTGGTGCAAAAATAAGTACGGTGGGTAATAGAAAAATCAATAATCAAGAATTTTTTTTCAATTTCTGAAAAATTAGGGTCGGGATTTTGTAAGACCAAAAATATAAAAGGGATAGCCTAATTAAATATTTTTTTCTGATGTACAATATACATGTAAAATATATAGTCATTACTACTATGTAATTTGATTGATCTGGAAAGAAGGTAAAAATGGTAAAAAAATGTTATATGTTCAAATGGCGGGAATCTCTAAAAATATTTGATACTAAATCTTTGATCTAAATTTGATGGAATTATATCTAATATGTCATTTGATTGATCTAGAAGGTAAACAAAATAGATAGAAAATGTTGAATGTTCAAATGGCTGGAATCTCTCAACAACTTTGGTAATAAATCTTGATGGAATTGATAAAATTGATAAAATTTGATGGAAAAACTAACTAATGCAACAAAGTTTCAACATGTGACAATATATGGTAAAACAATTTTTACTATGTAATTGTGTAGTTAATTGGTGACAGCATAATTTGAATGACATGATTTGCTCTTATGATGGCAACAAAATGTTATGTGAAAATAACTCAGCTTTACTAAAACACTATAGCCTGTCAAAATGTTCAATTTGATCATAGCTGTGATCTGTAGTAAAGAAGTTTGAAACCCAACAACTAAACAAGGGTAAAAGTACAGAATTATCAAAATCTTGATGTCAATGATTTCAATAGTTTTTATAAAGGAAAATGACAGTTCCTATGGTACAACAATTCCTGAATTTAAGAGTCAATCTGGAAAACATGCATAAGAATGTGAATAAGTGTTATTATATAGAATGGTAATATCAAGATATGTTTATAGGTAACTGAGATCTGGCAATAATTTACATTTAATACATTAAAAACAAATATATCAGGTGACAAATGTCCGAGACCTTCATTGTTTACACATACATGTATTTATAATTAAATCAGAAAGGCATGATAGTCTGATTTAAGGCCAGTTAATGATCTTCAAAACGCCAAAACATACTTAAAATGGAAAATGATAGAATTATATAGCTAAAACTGGTAGTAATATAATAACCGTAATGCTTATGATTGCACTCATATGATGGCAAAGATTTGTGTTTTAATTAGGAGATGAAACTTTGGTAAATATAAGTATCTTTTTAAAACTACAAAAATATCGTAATTTTGTTAACTATTAGAATTTACAACTATAGAAAAATTAAGATTTTCATTTCAATGTTATCTTTCTTTAACTGAATGATTTATTTATTTACTACTTATTTTCATGGATTTGGATAAAGGTACATCAAACCCAAAACAAACGATATTAAATGTGCACAAATAACAGTATTTGACCAACTTAACATTGGATCATAGCACAAATCAGCACATTTTTAATAGAAACAATATTGTTAGTGAGTTACCTCTTCAATATACAAACTAGTTTATGTTACAGAGCAAGACAAATGATGACACACATATCATAGAAACTAACATTCTTTACTTAAAATAGTTACTACAATTTACAAAATGTAAGCACAATATATGTTGTAAGAGTAAGTGATTAAACACATAATTACAGGTAATTTTCACTCAAATATACTATACATAGATGTTAAAAAATTACAGGTGATTATAGTGATTCTAACTTGTAAAAAGAAAACAAACTCCGAAAAAATCCTAAAAACTGCTAGTTGTGTACTTTGTATGTAAGGGTAGGGTGTAAATTGTGAGGGATATATTATTATATGTTTACAATACTATTGATCATAAATCAAACAATTTAAAGCAAGTTTCAATGGTTGAATATTCCAATGTGTTTTCATCGTGATATATGAATGAAGAATGAAAGTTAAAATCAAAATTCTCAAGTCGATTAAAGCAAAGCATAAGTTCAAAAAACAAGTTGACGATTTTCAAAAATCATAAGGAACCCCAAGCTGCCATATATAGTAAAAAATCACATTCGTATCAGCAATTGACACTACTTTTTGAGTATCCAACTAGCAATCAAGGCACAAATACAGAACTGTCCAATATATATACAGCGGGTTAGACTTGCACAAGATATATATTTATCACCCATAAGGCTTTTAGATTAACACAGACATCAATTTGGACTTAAGCGCATATTTTCATGCTGGTCAGACCCCTGAGCAACTTGTTTGTTGTTCTTAACCCAGTGGAATCTATCCCTTCCCTGAGACTGCATGCCAGAATTAAAATTGGCAGATCCCATATTAAAGACAGGTGAGCTTTTGTTGCCATGATAATTATTTGCAGGTGATTCTGTATTTCTAAAGCCACTTTTATGATGATTAGGTTTTTGGAATGAGCGTGATGAATGGTGAGTTGTTTGGTGTTGGTTATTAAACATGTTGTGTTGGTACTTGTTGTTATAAGTATATTTATACTGTAGTTGCTGCTGATGTTGGAAGGCATCACTTTTCATGGCCATAGCTTTCAACTTATTAGCACTTGTACGAGTTGTAACAATGTTCAAATTCATATTCAAACGTTGCTGCTGTTGTCTCAACAAATCTTCGATGTCAACTGTGTGTGCTTGATTTTCTAGATTTCCATCATCTTTGACTGCAGCTAGTTGACAAAATGCTCCTTGACTTTCACCAAATCTGTTAAAAAAATCAAAACAAAAAGCACTATATTTAAAAAGGTAATGATCACATTAATTTTCATAAACCAACTTCTAGTGATTATTCCAAAGCAGAACAGCTAGGGTGTTGCACCCTGGCCTTTTTCACATCACCCTGCCCTTTTTAGCCTCTTTATATACAGTATTAGTGCTTAGGACATATTTACCCTCAGATATGCCCTGCCCCTTTTTTCTACTCTCTGCCCTTTTTTGAGCTCTAGAATAATCACTTCAACTTCTCTAGTTTAATCAGGCATTTTAAACACAGACAGGTAAAAAATCAGCTTGATAGCCATAAATAAATGCACAATGGACAAAAACACAAAACCGATCAAGTTGAATTAAAGACAACAGATTATAAAATAATACTTGTAAGCAACTGTGGTATCAGGGCTTTTTCAGCCTATCTCACGGGGTCGAATATGGGCCCCATTCCCAATGCCAAATAATGACCATTTTTTCTAATTTCACGAAAAAAAATCCCAATCTAGTTAAATAATTCCCTTTGAAACAGATGTCTTTTGCCTTTATAAAAGAGACCACAAGATTTCATGTAAAAATAATAAAACATGAGAATTTGCATTGAATGCCTCATTGAACTGTCAGAACAAGCTCTTTATGAGTACTGCAACACTTTCAGAGACACCAAAACAAGGCATATAAAGATTTAATGCAGAAAAATTAATGAAGAAATTTCCATATTGGTTTGATTTGTCAATATTTTTTCCCAAATTGGACAATTTACAGCGTTAAAAATTCCCAATTTGGACAGGGGCCTTTTTCCCAAAACCACCTGAAAAAGCCCTGGGTGTGGATGATTAGATTGCTGAATGGTTTACACTGAAATAATGAAGTATTAAAAACTTTACTCGAAACAAATTTCACTTTAAAAAAATCATTGATCTTTGAAGCTCGACCCTGATGAATGAAAAAATAACATAACTTTTTGCTTTACCTTACCTACACTCATCTACCCTAGAAAGTAGAAACAACAACACTGACTACGACTTTTTAAAAATAATTTTCTGAATTTATACTTTATCCTTTGTCTACCACATCATAAAAAAGTAAAAAGAAACAATGGGAATTTAACAACTATTCTCTTTTTTCTTTTCTTTAATTTTACTATT
Source organism: Mactra quadrangularis (assembly GCA_025267735.1). NCBI lineage: Eukaryota > Metazoa > Mollusca > Bivalvia > Venerida > Mactridae > Mactra > Mactra quadrangularis. The sequence goes on from CM046299.1 coordinate 21,272,808, forward strand.
ATCACTTTTATTAGGTAATACACAGCCATCAAAGCTTTCCGGGCACTTCCCTATAACAAGTACTTGTTAAATTACCAAAAGGTATGATAAGTAAGGCAACTTCTTTCACTGCAGAAGAAAATTTCTGTTACATTTTCATGAAAAGGTTAAACCTGCCAAATCTGAGAATAAACCCCAACCCTTAGATATGTAATCCTTTAAAATATGACGACACTATCGCAGCAGATGCTACACTAAGTGCAGAAATAAATAAAACTCCTAAGAGAAACATACCTGCAACAAACTTCTTTAGGATCTACCCATAATGTCATTTCTTGTGGTAAATTAAGATCATTATATTGCAGACCACAGTTACTAGCCACCTTTTCTAACACAGGGTCGATAGGTTCCGAGGGATTTATTCTAATACATCTGTAACCTTGACCTTTAGTAGGTTCATCAGCATACCAGTGGTTTTTAAATCTGTCAATCAATGTTGCCGACAAATGACTTGAAAATTCCTCCACTTTCTCTTTAGACAAACTATCATTTAACTTGATAAGTCGAGTGACAAAGACCACTGCTGCAGCTATTTCTTCCCTCATTTTCGTCTCTTGTTACTGACACACAAATTTCAATCATGAGAATGAAGTAATTTTCCTCCACAACTAACTTTTCCACTTGTTGCACTGTTGTGTTATTTAATTAATCTCTGCAAAAACAATAAGAACAACAAATACAATGTGGAAACCACATTAAAGCCAGATTTTTATCAAGATGTGACCATAAATGACAGAGATATCCAACATATTTACACGCAAAATTACAAAGGGAAATAATGCATTTATAATACAGCCAGGTACTGGTTGGGGACCTACAAACTCGGACGTCCTACAAATCCGGACACCCGCGTAGACGCTTTATTTTGTTGTTTACATTGATCATTTGTTGTCGATCACTTGAGCGATTGATTTTGTAACAGCCGGTACCAACAAAGTCACCACTATGAAAATATGATTGTTAAAAAATACAATATTTACATTTGCGTGTCATTTGACCTGTTTCCTATTCGCGGGGAAGTTATATGTAATGCATTGCGCATGCGCAATTATTTTACCGAGGCCCAGACAATTAAAAAGGGGTCAAGTGCAAGTATTTAAGTAAAATGTTTAATCAATTGATGTTTGACAGTAAAATGTCAATTATCTTATAAATTTCAACTTTAATGAATGTTGACGGACCGTCCGGAAACATGTTACAATTTGAAGCAAAATTATCACAATTTAATGACCCTATGCCAGGGCCTCAAAACATGTGTTTTATATTTAGAAAGTAGAAAAACCGATGACATAAGAGAGACCTTGAACCTTACTTCTTCCAGGTAAAAATCTAGTGTGTAGTACAAACAGTTTTAAAGATATTGTAAAAAAAGTTATAAAAACGTCCGGTTGTAGGACGCCAACCAGTAGAGTTCTGGTTACTCTCTAATTCTGTTCATCACATGGTATGTTATCATTGTATGATGTTCCATGAATATCTGACAATAAATTGCAAAAATTAAAAAATGGTAAATAAAAAACTTTAACGCCGTTATTAACAACACCAGCCTTGCTGTTGGGTTAACTCTTTATATGGTAATATATTTATATGTTTTTTCATTCCCCCTATTTACTTTAATGGTGTCAGATGTGTTAGATGAACCTATCCGAAGCCACTGCATGGATAGTCCTAAATATAAGACCCTACATAACTATTTTATCATACGGACGTTTTTTCTGTTATGTAGGGTCTTAACGGATTGCTTCAAAAACGCATAGCAAAATATTTTTTTCAAAAAGTAAATGAATGTGGGTCAAATTAGCACCAAACGATAGATAAAAGTTTACTTTTATTCTTTCCATAAATCAAAAGATAATAATCAGGCTTTTCGCATACAGAAACACTAATTACTTTTTCTGCTATCCAGGGTTGTCGCCGTTCGCCGCCATTTTGAACTGAATTCTTGACGGTAAATAAAGTGTCGCTTCGGTTAAACGAAATTTTTTTCCAGAGTTGTCGTTCTTGCCTTCAATAGCATACCTTATAAATTCGTTCAAAATCAATTCTTACAAATCGCGTGACCCAATTTGAATTCGGATTGCTTTGGCTATTATTGCATGGTTATTGTGACAAACTGAAAGTACTCATCAATTAAGGACTTTAAATGGATTATTTGACTGTCTAAGGTTAGAATTTGAAATAATTTCACTTGTATCATGTGTATTTTTCGTTTATCTTTCTATTGGTGTGTCGTTTTATTGCAAATTTTTAGAATTAAAACGAGTAGAACGTTCAGATCTGAATCGATGTCTGTACACTAAAATTTTTGCTATGCGTTTTTGAAGCAATCCGTTAAGACCCTACGTAACAGAGAAATGTCCAAATGATAAAAAACATACGTAGGGTCTTATATTTAGGACTACTGCATGGATGGTCAGTTTATTGAGTACCAGGCCAGCTCTCTGGAAAGTAAAGTGGGGAAGAGTGTGGTAATCGTTGGTGACTATATGGTCATTTCCAATAGCCTTGGGAGACTTTCGTTAGACTTGTCACTTGTGTGAAATCACTGAACTGGACTATGGAAACATTTTCTGTTGATTTGAACCTCCAAAACTACAGTCTGTACAGACTAAGAGCTTTCCGTAGGTAGTTATTGAGGCTTAATAAAAACATTGATTGTTCCAACATTAACACGTTTAAGGCATGTGAGTAAAATTATAAATGCAGTGACTAATTGACATATTTCCAGTTGCGTCCATTTTCCTTTGTTAGCCAAATTTTAGCTACAAGGGGCCAAATTGCGCCGCGGTTTTAATGGTATACGGGTTTTATAGTCAACTTTTTAATAACAGAGAAATAAAGATGTATATCTTGCTAATAATAAAATTACACTTTTAAGGAAAAAAGGAACCGTTTAAATAAATATGGGGCTATTTACCTCTCGGTTTGATCTTGGCTTCTTTCACAAAACAAAAATGTCGGACTTAGGTCATTTTCGTCCAATCAAATCGTAGAAATCTCACGTAGAAAGTTCGCGACGACTGAAGTCGATATGCGGCGCTCTAAATGTCAAACTCCGTAGCGGTTATTTCCCTTTGTTTAAGTAGCAAAGCATTAATTAACAGCAGTGAGAAGTTTAGCGTGTGGTAATAGTCCAGGGAACAAGCCTGTATTATCAAGCATCTTACGACCGATTTTAGTCGTAAATCCTTCTATATTTTATTGTTAAATTATCGTAAGATTTAATTATTTAGTGAGAAGTTTGAGACAATTTATCGAGCAGGACGGTTTTACTACTACTCTCACATCTCAACAAACGAGTCATTCATCCTCAATTATAGTCCTAGCGTGTCCTAATGATAATACAGGGATTGTATCCTGTCCGAGCAACACGCATCCGCGTGCTGATTTTGACTAGGATGGTTGCATTGTTGCACTGACTTCTACTTCTACGAGAATACTGCACTCCCTCATTACTTTGAGGATTATGTGCAGGCGCTGGCAAAATTAAAATTTGGGTAAAAAAATAAAAACAGATTTAGTGATCACTTATTTACAGTGATAAACAAGAAATATAATATAATACAGTGTTACTAAAATACAACTTTGTACATAATGATAGCTGATTAATTAATGTTCATGGTTGATAGTACGACAGGGACAGTGACAATCAGTTTAAACGTGTCAAGTGTGGTTGCTTGGTGTGCAGCAGCTGGCAACTTATTCCACTGAATTACAGCTCTTGGAAAGTAAGTATATTTATACGAGTCTTTGGACGTGCTAATATGTTCAAAAGAATGGAGATGGCTGCTGTTGCCTTGTCTTGTTTTTGATGTGTTGGGTATAAGTAAGGTAGGGTCAGGGTGTATAGCAATAAGATTATAGTCAATTTTATAGAATATTATAAGTCGAGCCCTCGTTCTTCTAGTTTCTTGGCCATTTTAAGTTAGAGATCATGTCGGAGACGGAACTTGTATTGTGAAAACGATTAGTTGCAAACCTTGCCGCCCTTCTTTGGACTTTTTCAATTTGATTTGTTTGAATTTTGATATATGGGTCCCAAACACTGGATGAATATTCTAGCTTTGGTCTTACTATGGCTTTATATGCATGTTCTTTAACTTTTGAAGAATTTATTTTTAAATTTCTACGAAGGAATCCAAGAGATTGGTTTGCTTTTTTTGTTATGGTATTGATATGTTTATCCCATGTAAGATTATTCAATCTTGATTGAAAGTTTACCAAACATTCAACATTTCTCACCCCCGAGCTATAGATATCCATTTTGATCGAGAACGTAATTTTTAACGCTGTGTTTCTGCATCTAACGGAAATTAAATGCTGTTTCCGTTATTATTTAAAAAGTGTACAGTCCCATCAATTTTTAAAGAAAAAACAGAGTGGTGAAGTATATGTTATGTCTAGGTTTATATCATTTAATATATATATGTAGCATCATTTAAGGATAAAAATCAAAACACGATAGACTAGTGAATAAACTGATAAAAACCACTCTTTTATTGTCCGTTTTTTTTCTCAACTGTCAAATCTTGAATAATTACACGGTGACTGACTACATTGTTTTTGTACTGGTGGCATAATTGTTATTAAAATGTCTTCACTAAAACATATCATACGACATAAACAGTTTTACTCGATTATAATAGACACTTTCGGAAACTCATGGATGTATTACAACAATGATTTTAATAAACGCATTCACCGTGAAATTATTCATCTTTTGGCAGTTGAGAAAATACGAACAATAAAACTAGGTATTGTGCGTAAAGTTTGACCCCGACCTGACCTTTATGCAAGAATATTCATTACATTACATTGAATACGAATGTAGTATTAATGTTCGATTACACCGTGGCCGTGAGGATTATGTGTTGATATTTAACACATATACATACACTGTACTTCTATAATTTTACGATCGCTGCCGAAGTGTAGAATAGGCGGGGTACTGATTTTCATCGGAATACATGTAAGATAATTATTAGATGCAAATGTGAAAGGTCAGATCGGGGTCAAACTTTACGCACAATAGAACAAACTATCATTACCGTTACAAAGCTAGACATGAGGAAAAAACACATCAAACAAAATCATTTTTGAATGCTTAAACAGTATTTCAATAATACACATTCATACGTATAATGACAAATAGTATGTCGGCCAAGTTGAGAAAAGCGTCTAAAAAGTGGTTCGCAGTACTCATCGATATAACAGCAATATTTTGATAAAAAAATTTGTGCTCTTTACGAATCTGCCCGGTGCTTTTTCAAATTTTGGGACAAGAAGATGCTATTGGCCAAAAACCGATGACGTCACTAATTTCAAAGAAATCGCCTTTAACCCTAAAACGCATTACGAGCTTATAATTCATATTTCAAACAAATTAATTTGGGTCCAATTTATGATATGCTTCGATTTTAAGCTTTTGTAATGTTTTGAAAAATCCGGTGCTGAAAGCACTGATCATCAAAACAAGTAATTACGTCACATATTTACCATTTTCAGAGGTACAAGTTTCAATTATCATTTATTATATGTTCTGAATTACTGTTTTTTTAATTGAATGCACAGAAGTTTTGACAATACCATGTAGATAAAAGTATGAATTAGAAATATGCTTGATGTTAAAAGATAAGCGAAGACAAGCTCCCTATAACCAACCCTTACCACTCGCAGTTTTGTATAAAATAATACAGTAAAATGCCATATTTACAGTGAACTGTGCACTTGAGTCCCAACAAAGTTATTTTGCAATTTCTATATCTTTGAACGGTAGAAGGAGAATCCGAGTGATGACCACCTTTCTTCCTTGAACAATTTGCATAATATGCAAATTAAGTCCGACATTATCGAAATTCCGTTTTTCGTCATAACACAATAACTTACTTGGACAGAAATTTAAACTATGCCTCCATACCCATGTATTCAGAGTCTATCTTTCATATGGTACGAATTTCAGCTTGATCAGATCATTTAAATATGCAAATTTTATGCAAATTAGGTAATTTACGGAATGCAGTATTCGGATTTTTTCCTCTGTTTTTATATTGATATTTTTAGTAACATATAGTTAGGTTATGCTAATTTTGTATGTATCAAATACAAATACACATGTATATCAAAAGATAAATTAAAGAAATACCAAATATATTCTCAGTTACATTATATGTTGTATGATTTTGCCATTACAAGATGTCGCGTATATTTATGCCATTTTCTACTATTCTATTTCGCCTGGAAAATTCATTTCAGTTTTGGTATCATCGAACAAAGCTGATTTAAGAAACTAAGTGCAGACATTCTGACACCCTTGAGCAATTTGCATAATATGCAAATTAATTCTCCTGTTATTGAGATTCAGTTTTTCGATAATAACACAGCAACCAATAAGGGGACATTAGTCAGTTATTTCCCCTTGTATACTCTTCAAATAGGTAGGTCCAATTAGTTTGATTACTCGGATTTTACCCTCACTTTTCAATGTCAATTTTCCAAAATTAATCTTAAATAACTTTTTTGTAAATCATTTAATTTGTTCGAAATTTTTAAGGTAAAGAACTACCTAATTTTTTCACTTCTGTAAAAATCTTTATTAACAAGAAATACATTAGATGAAACATTTTGCTATCCTTACTTAGAAATTCAATGATAAAATCTGAGGATTCCAACTGTAAGGACCTACTTACCAATTGGGTTGCTTCAGATTTTATCAGGGAAAGATAACTGACTAAAGTCCCTAATTATAATAAAAAATAATTTGTGTATGCACCCATGTTTGTAGGGTGTAGTTATCATATGATACCACTTTCAGCATGATCAAATGATTTTCATATACAAATATACGCAAATTATATACATTTATTATAGGGATGTGGGTATATTCCAGTATTAATCAAGGACCATGTATCAAATTACGATTTGCAGCACAAACAGTTTTACGACAATTTACAAATCATTAAAGACAAAGCATTTAGACAGTAAATATTTTTTATTATTTATTTTCAAAAAAAGAAAAACACCTAACGGTTAACAAAAATACGTTTTCACAAAAGAATAATAATGATAATAAAAAATCAAACTGCCGAAGGCACTGAATTTGTTCGGGTTTGAAAAGTGAATTAGATTTCTGGCTCCAACAACAGTTGTACACAAAGAACAGTTCAGTGATATTAGTTTGATAGGTAGAACAGCACTGTTCCGGTTCAAAACACTTTACACAATCGACCTACAAATACAGCAGGTAAACCGGACAGGCGTCATTCTTAGAACAATTCAATAACAATAAAAGTTATCATTCATGCACATTTATTCATTTATTCTACTGCATCTGAATGTAAAATAATAAGTTAAATCCACTATTCAGACATCATTCAAAGTCATCAACTACGATCTTTAAACTTTCCCTATTTAACCATTCTATTACATAATAATAATAACAATTATAACGACTTCATTGGTCAATTATTACGTGCGCACGTAAAGTTATTGCGTGGCCACGTAAAGCTATTACGTGGCCACGTAAACGTTATTGCGTGCGCACGTAATAGCTACTGCGTGGCCACGTAAAAAATTCAATATATCTCCATGTCACCTTTATGCCACCGTACTGGGACGTAAAATTGTCAAATATATACAGGTACATGTACATGATTTTACAAAATTTACAAAGGTACGTGGTCTCTATAGCCGAACTATACTGTACATTCAACGAATGTATGTCAACTTATCACGGAATCTGTCGAGAATTTTTATTATGTATGTATCCCTTATTAAATGCCCAGAACAAAATTTTATCTTGTCATCATAACATTTTCTGTAATGATTCGTAGTGACAAATTTAGGGTTTGCATTTATCCTGAAAGAAAAAAAGAAGTCAATTTATGTGCATGTGTAGTGCTCGAACGGAAGTGTTCAGATTCTATAGTGCAGTTGATACCTCGAATCTAGAGTCCCGAGGGGGGGGGAAAGGTTCTGATCTCACCCGGGTCAGTACACTGTTACATGTATACTCTTCCCTGAAAAATTGACAATACTGTCAGTTTTCCTCCATTAATAGGTATATGGAGAACTTACCAGCCTTGTGGATGGGAAGACGAGTACTGGATATACCCAAAAAGTCCAAAAAAGGCAGGTTAGGTGCGTTGAAACGGCGTTAAACCCAGCATAAACAAGAAATATCTTTAAAAAAGATACTCGGCGCTCTGCTGGGTTCATTTTCAACGGTTTGAAGTATAAATATTGGTCATGCACGGCGTACATGTATTAACTATAGGCCAAATGTAGTTTGTCCGAAATAGCAATTTAGCATCAACTGACAATTTTTGTCCGAATATATTGCCACTTCGCTGATTTGTCAATTTGGAAAATCTGTCCGATTCTAAAATTAAAAACATCTTTAATAACAATGCCATGGATTTTCGATTAAAAATCACTTCTTTCCAGAATGATCAAACGATTTAAGTTACTTTTCTGGCGAACATAAAACAATTTGATAGAAATGCTCAATGGCGGCCAACATATGACAAAATGAAAACCCATTCCGAGCTTGCGCTGAGTCATATTCGCAGTTTAGTTATACCCAAGGGGCGTACCACGACAAATGTGTGATCAATTAGCATAGCGAGTCACTCATTATACAGTGAGTAAATAGCCAGCAGCTACTGTACGTGCTATGCACCAGTTTATCACAAATAGCCAATGGTGTCATGTGTTTTATCCATGTCTTTATACCGTAAAGGGTTTTCATTGGCCAAACAGCTATGGTAGAGCAAATTGTATTGGTTGAAATATAAGTCAAAAGTTGGCTTAGACAGCTGCGCCGAAAAATATAACATAATTACTTTCTGTATCGTTTTTGTGGAATAAACCGGTGGGTTGTTAACCCTTCAAACTGTATTCGCTTTGGTAGAATAATGTTTTTTTGTCTGCTACGTCCTCTCCCTCTCAGACCCCGAGTTCTCAAGAAGTAGGTTTCAATATCAGATTGATGGGGTAATTTTGTTGTATTATCTTTAAGAAAGAGGTATGGCTGCATAACAAACCCAGCGGCATCCGGATTCATCTCGAGTAAATAGTTCTGAAATGTAAAATGTTTTCTTATGTTCAAGTTCAACTTTGGCATTTAAAAGTAGTTCACAATGGGATACTAGTATGCGATGTGATCTTATGTGTGATGTGATGTGTGATGTGTGCTGATGAGTGATGTGATGTTGTGTTTGTGTACCGTACCGTACCACACCGTACCGTACCGAACCGTACCATATCGTACGGTACTGAAATATACTGTACTGAAATGTACTGTACTGAAATGTACTGTACTGTACTGAAATATACTGTACTGAAATGTACTGTACTGTACTGAAATATACTGTACTGAAATGTACTGAACTATACTGAAAATGTACTGAAATGTACTGTACTGAAATGTACTGAACTGTACTGTACTGTACTGAAATGTACTGTACTGAAATGTACTGAACTGTACTGTACTGTACTGTACTGAAATGTACTGTAATGAAATGTACTGAACTGTACTGTACTGAAATGTACTGTACTGAAATGTACTGAACTGTACTGTACTGAAATGTACTGAACTGTACTGTACTGTACTGAAATGTACTGAACTGTACTGTACTGTACTGTACTGTACTGAAATGTACTGAACTGTACTGAAAATGTACTTTACTGTACTGTACTGAAATATCATGTACTGTACTGCACTGTACTGCACTGCACTGCACTGCACTGCACTGCACTGCACTGCACTGCACTGCACTGCACTGCACTGCACTGCACTGCACTGCACTGCACTGCACTGCACTGCACTGCACTGCACTGCACTGCACTGCACTGCACTGCACTGCACTGCACTGCACTATAATGTTATGTACTGTAATGTACTAAAATGTACTGTACAAAGTATGCAAAACATTAGTTAATAATGTATGCTATCATCTATATCAAGTAATTTTTATTCCAAGTGTCAGTAGTAGAAAATAAGCGGGACTAATGTATGCACCACTGACAGTAGAATAAATATATCAATATAAATGTTTTTTTCTTAATCTAGGAACGACAACTCTGGAAAAAATATGGCAGTTTGATGGAATGAATTGTCTACCATGAATCCTACATTCTCGAAACCATTTCATCATTCGGAACTACCTCGGCGATCTTCTATCTTCCTAGATGATCACCGAGGTAGTTCCGAATGCCATTTCATTAGAATATGTTTGTATGTACGCTGTCGATATACTACACAATAAATTCTGCGTTAACTTTTCACAATCATCTAATGTGCAAAAATACCATTCCGAATGCCTAAGGTGACACATATTCCATACCGACTAAACTTACCGGCAAAAGTTAATCAAAGTACTGAAAGTACTGTTGGAAGGAATTTTTGAACAATTTTAGGAGTTCAAGTTACTATTTCGATATCCTCCATAATTTCTTTATCTTTCATAACCAAATGCGTTTCATATTTCATTTTACATGCACATTATTCTACTGATCGAGAAGTTGTATGTTTTAATTCACGGGCAGGACATACTTTCGTGGAGCTATGTCATGGAATAATTTCTAGTGTCATTCTCCCTCCTACCACTGATTTTAAATCATTTTAATACGGCAGTGTTCAGTCACTGAATTGCATCTAGTAGTAATCCAGAGATTGAGTCTTTTCAGGAACAGTGATAGGTGGATTGATGGTCACGATGTAACCTAAACAATGTGATGCCATGGAGTTAAGGTCACAACAAATTGATCACATGTTCTATGTATTTTGTTCCAAAGAATGGAGCTTAAGAGCAAATAATTTTTTTTCCATATTTTGAATTTTGAGAAGTGAGCAAAAGCGAAGAATAAATTTGTGCGGTTTCTAAGACATTTATTTACCATAAGTTAAAACGAGCATAAAAAGTATGGACTTTCTTATATAACATATAACCATATATCTATAGACTATAGTGTAATCACGTAATAAGAAGTTCTATGCTATATAAAGCAAGTTAACAATTACTCCAGATGAAAATTCAATTGAATTTAAAACTAGTTAGAAGTAGGGTATAAGAGGTTTACGCCTTCATGAGTTCATACGTAAAAGATAACTCATTTTTCTTTGGTATTACTTTTGTTAATACTAGATAACTAGGAAGCACAGATTACCAATTAACAGAACCACACTAATCTTATAATGGACCAGCCCGGTTCACTTTTTGTGTATACAATGTAATTAGATTTTGGTAAGTTATGCTAATGTCTAATAATACCACTAGAATTAAATCAAGCCTGATATGTTATTTTGGGACATCAAAATTGTAGGAATGTAAAATTTTCTCCCTGTCCTACCTGCTCTCTATGGATCAATCTTCATATTTTACACTACAAAGACACGTATGACGTCACACATCAAGATAAGGTGTGTAGAGAGAGTAAATGTTCAGTTTACGGTCTAAGACAGAGTGCAGTTATCATAGTTCTGAACAAAGGATTCAAACTCCCCGCAGCGGTTATCTCCCTTTATCAAATCAATAACCACTGCCACCACAAGTTAAATTCGTCCCTCAGAGAGCCGAAAAACTTTTTTCATCTTTTCTTTTACAATTCAATATTTTCAATAAATTTAGTCTTCTCTTAGTAAAATATGATGTTCAAAGTACATAAAGCGAAAAAATAAATAGTATGAATAAATAACTTGTAAAAAACCAAGATTAATTTTACCCTGACACCGGTTACCTAAAGTGTGTAAAATTGCACAAATAACAAAATGTTACGCAAAGTAAATATTAAATGGATAATTGCACTTATTTTAGTCATTTAATATATAAATGATATATCATTCAGTATCATATACATAAAGTTTAATCATAAATACTGAAGATTCTCAACAAAAGCATCATGTAAGTAGCGTGAAGTGGTCTAAGGACCCTATTGGGTGGACAACGCAGCTCAGTCCCGACCTTGCTCACTTTCCGTTGTAATTTATTCATGAATTAAACAGTTTTGATACATGATGATATATTTCTATTTAATTTATCTTATTTCTTTGTCAGTACTTGTAAATCAACCAATTTTTTTATCATTCAATGTTATTTTTCGCTACATTCCGCCTAACACATTTTAGGCTTACCGTTATTGCCAGTTTAAATTTAAAACATTAGTCACATGGTACTACTTGCGTCGCGTGATTCATGTGAAGGCAGTGGTTAAAGTAGCAACGCGTGACGTAACCGCTGTGAGGAGTTTGCAAAGGATTGTGTCATTGTAATTTCTAATGCCGTATGTTAGCAAGAATTCGTTACTGCTTTACCGTAACAGGGAAATTATGCTGATTTATATTGCTATTTAGAACTCAAATTACTAATTTTCAGTTCAATTCTACTTGGCCGAGTGTCAAAACTTTTCATTTTACGATATTTATGACGCGTTAATTTCATTTTTTTTATTTTCGGATCTTAAGGTGCGAGAAATCAGACGAACATAACGATTAATTTGTTGTGGTCTAATAAAATAATATAAAAAAACCATTTATGAAATTCGCTTCGCGCTATCATTAAACCTCTACGAACACCCATCCAAAGATTAACCCTACATTACATTGCTTAACTTCGATAAATATCCAGCGCTTTACGCTCTCAAAGTAAACTCCTGCTGTGAAAACCGGTCGTTAAAATTGTACTTATATACAAGCGTGTGGTAGATACTAATCCACAATAATACAATAGAACTTCTCTCCGTGCACAGTTAGAATGTTGTTTGATTAATGTGTAAAAAACATTAAATATTATAATTTTAAGTATTTGTTTAAATTACTTTTTTTTCAACTTATCTACTTTTGATAGTACACATATTTTTCTGCTGCACTATTTCTTGGTCGCATTGACTCATTGATTTCTATTGAGTTGAGGGTGTTGTTCGTTCTTTTTCAAATCTTGCAGAGCGCTGACATAGAAAGGAATTGTTTGAAAACAATTCCTTCCAAAAAACGGTCACGCGGGCATCGACTCACAGAGAATACGAGCAGTACCAACTGTATTGTCATATCTTACCGCGCATGTGCATAAAGGTCGTCACATCCGCTTTAATTACAACCGTTTCAGACTAAAATGTGCTAGTATACCAGCAGTTTTATATCATTTTCATTTCTTTCTTTGCATTAAAAATAATTCACTACATATTTTGCCAGCATCTGCTTACAGAGGAAATAAACGTTCCACAAACATACCTACGAGGGATGATCCAAAATAACGTGGACTTTAAATCGGAACATTAAATGAATCAAACAAGGCAATAAAGTTACAAATATTTATGATCATAAGACCTCACCAAGCGTTTTCATAACCAAGGTAACGCCGATGCGGCGCGCGCCGTTATAATCACTAAGTTTGAGTAACGAATTGTATTGTTTCTCAGAAAATAATATAACAAATAGCGCGAAACCTCACCAACTGACGTGTTGGTGTATACATGACGTCATGTCCAAATTTGATTTCATTTGATCAAGGCGTTATGGAGAAAACAATATTCATAACACAATCTCACCAACGCAACGAACGTTAAAATATTGTCACCTGACCGGATGGAAGTATGTTGCATTATAAAATTTTGTCATAATCTCATAAAAATGCCAACCCAGACGCTTAAGTTGATTGAAAACTCTAAACGAAAACATCCAGTCAGTAGAAGTTTAGTTTTTAAGTGACACCCAAAGTTTAGGAAGGGTTGAGAAAGCTTTAAAGAAAGACATGGTGGGTGAAGAAACAGAAAAACAAAGGGACAGTGGAGAAATCAATTTGGGAAGAGCTGAATACGGACCGAGGTCTAACCATTCGCGATTTGGCAGATAAGCTTGAAATGGGTTACGGCACAATCAAGCGCATTTTTACCGGCAACCTGCATATGTCAAAAGTCAATCGGTTTTCAAATCTATTTGCCGTTATTTGACATTGAGTACTGTGCTGTGTGAGTGACGACGTCATTAATGTTACGAAGACGTCGTTGACGCGCGCCGGGTCACTGATTGTGATAGTTTTCTAATGATCATTGCTTTTTACTGAGTCAGTATTTTTTTCGGATATTTTGTAAGAATATGTAGGACATATTCTTTTTTATGTTGATGTACATTGTTTTCTGATTGTACCTAACAAACGTTAACTGTAGCAAAAGTCCACGTTATTTTGGATCATCCCTCGTACTTTAAGAAAAATTATGTTTAAATTGACCTTTGCAGTTTGCAAGTATAGTGCGGACACATTGACCCCGACCTGACCTTTATGCAAGAATATTCATTACGTTGAATACGAATGTAGTATTAATGCTCGATAACAATCGGATTTTAATTTAATTTTAACACAGGGATTAATTTTAAAGTACATTTAAAGCGTACAACGAGTGTCTATTGCACATAGGCCGGACTAGAGGATTGTACGATGAGGCCAGCTACCAATTCAAAGGTTGTTGGTTTTAGCCCCACAATCACTATCCCCACACCCATTTATTATTAATTGTTATCAAAAATGTAAGAACACGAGTTTCCCGTTTGAATGCATTTGAATCGTAAGTTGTTATACATGCGGGCTGTGTATACTCTATACATGTTAAATTATATTTTAAATACGTAACGAGTCGAAGTGTAGAGTAGGCGTGGTATTGATTTTCACCGGGATATGTGTAGGTGATAATTAGATGCAAATGTGAAAGGTGAGGTCGGGGTCAAATTGTACGCACTATACTGCAAAACTATATAAAAATCAAAGTACTGACAGTACTGATGGGGTGGTGCTATTGAAATTGTTAAACACTGAAATGATGATTATAGAAAGTCTTAAAGAAACTAAAAACAAAATAAAGATATTCTGAACTAAAAAAGAAGATCTTTACTATAATATGCATGGCATATGCTCACTAAGAATTGTGAAGTTTTAAGTTGAAGTTTAAATTCAAAATGCATGCCTAGATCTTAATATACCGGTTATCCCATTATGATTGAAAAAAAATGTCAAGAAATGAAAATGTTAAGTGGATAGGTTATTGTTGCAATGAAAACTTCCATTTTTACTGAAATAATGATATTCAAACATACATACTTCTGACATTAATTTTATTCTGAATTTAATCGCATTTACCATGATGTAAAAATAACACATTGGCACGGACTGAGTTACTAGTTGCTAAAGTTGTTTCTAAGGCTTTGATAATAAGGAACATATATATAAAGTTTGAAGTCAATACCTAAAGAAATAAAACAGTTGCAGTAAAAACAAACATTTAAAAAAAATCTAAGTTCAAGGGGAGATAATTCTGAAAAAATGTATTTCGAGTTACGATCCTTGTCATATGGGATGTGGTTGATAATAACGAATGTATATTTAAAGTTTGAAGTTGATACCTTAAGAAATAAAAAAGTTTTAGTAAAAAATATTTTACTGCACAAACACTTTAATCAGAAATATGGACGCGGACGCCGACGCTACTAGGGCGAGTAGGAGAGCTCTCCATTTACTTCGTTAAGTCGAGCTAAAAAGGCCTGATTTTTTGCTCTATTGCCGGATAAAAAAGTCAAAACTATGAAAATTAGTCGCATTATAATGATAACATATTAACCGGAAATATCCGAATCAAATTTTGCAGTAATTATATGCGGAGTGGCTCGATTTTGTTCATAAGAGCCAATGCCTAGAGCTGAAACTACTGTTATTATTTCTCTGAGCGGCTAACACCGCCCAATTATATGAATACACAATACACTGCCACCCAAAAGTTCCTGCACACATACACAATTCATATTGTATTAAATAGAATTTCAAAATGTTGTAAAACCAGTTTAATGTTAAATAATTTTCAATTTTGATTTTTCTAATCAGTACATTTGTCTTATGGACATGAAAAATAAAAATATCTCAAACTTGATATTGGTTCATTGAGATACATTGACCATAGTTTCGGAGGCTGATAAATAACTTTAGCTGCAACTCAAAAAACTAAAATGTATCAATATAAATTCCTTTTCCATTGCATGAATAATGCATGAAATAAACAATCACATAATAATTCTTCAAATTAGAACCTAAAAATTGAAGCAATTGCTTAATTGCACAGTGAACTTTTTTGAGGACAGTGTATTAGCTAAAGCGAATTCATAAAAAGAAAGTTTCTTGAATAAAATTTGCTTACCATCATAGATTTGAGACTGTCGTGTTGTCTGGGTACAATGAATTCATCCATGTCCACAATTGTGGTATAAGTGTATCCAGTCAGTCGTGCAAAGCAATCATATACAATCACATGTTCACTTTCATAATATATTTTACGTTTTTCACCAACTTGATCTTCATAAAAAAGCAACATAATTTAAGTACAACATGACGACATAACAATTCGTCACCTCAATCTAACAATGTCGTAACTACCAAATTTTCAAGTAAGGGAAATCCGCTTCAAAATTTCTAATGATCATATCTTTGTTGTTTCAAGAAGCATTGACATGGGACTTTGTGGGTAGATACATAAATTATTTCAACGCATATCTCTATAATATATATTAGAAAATATTTAATACTAAAATTAAGAAATAACTGTTTGTAGATACCGCAAAAATCGCTCTAATATAGTGCTATCAGACATAGGTCATAAGACAATGGTATTTTTTTCACATTTTTTGTTAAGAATTTCTTTTAGATATTGATATGTAAGTTATGATATTGTTAGATTTAGGCGACGACATGTAAAAGTGCAATGTTATGTTTTGTGGGCCTAATGTAATGTCCTGTAATTTGTATGCGATGTGATGCGAGCCCTTAATTACGTATTTCAACAATTTCAATTATCGAGAATTTAAGGGTTAATGTATGCGCCCTTGACAATTAAATAAAATTGATCCATTAACCAAATAAAACTTATCGAGGCGTCGGACTTTTACTAACGGCGTAGCATTGAACAAAATAGCCATTGATAACTTACGTGTTTCATGAAATGGATAATTAAATGGTCTTCTATCAACAAACCCTTTTTTAACGTAGTAGTTGAGAACATCGTTAGTGGTTTCTGATATATTATAAGTATACATAAACACTTTGTCTACACCAAGTTCAATATAATATTCTAACCAAGTCACTAAATTCACAATATCTTCATTTTGTCCATATACTAATTTCAGGCATACTCCAAATGAATTATTAACCGCTGGTGGCGTTTGTATGTAAGGTGTAAGATACCTATTTTCATCTTTTGGACATTGTTTAAATGCTGTTTGAAGTGTAATTCCTGCCACATCTTCCAATGGTGCATAAACAGGACACGTAAATTGCTTAGCTGCATACCTCGGAGTACCACCTCCCATTTTCTTCGGATCGTAGTCCGTAATGATTCTACCATCTTTTATTAAAGTACAACACTTAAATCTCACGTTGAATGTTTGTGTAACCCAGCCAGATAGTTTGATTTCTGAAGCATCCAAGTTATGTATGGATTTACTTAAGCCCACTGCTGATAAAATAGATATTGTAGTTTTATGAATACTTTTGTTCCAAAAATTATGATTTATATCCCTTGGTAAAAATGTTTCTTTATAATCGTCCGTAATCTGCGATGGTACGTCCTGGATAATAGAAAATCAAGAAACACCAATATATAATTATAGGCACGGCCTTTTGATGGAAAAGGCTTGCAATGAGGGATATAAGTCAATAATCTTTCCTTGATAAAGTCTGAAGCGTTCCAAATTGGCAAGTAGGTCATATTAGTTGGAATCTCTGACTTAATCAGTGAAGTCCTATGTAAGGATGATAAAATATTTCATCAAATATCTTTCTTGTTAATTAAGATATTAACTAGAGAGATGAATTTTAGATAGTTCTTCAACAAAACAATACTTTGCTTGATTTCCAAACAAATTAAATGATTTACGAAAAGGTATTTAAGATTGATTGTGTCAAATTGACATTGAAAAATAAGGTAAAATCCAAGTAATCAAACTGATTGGATCTAACTAATTGAAGAGTATACAAAGGGAAATAACTGACTAGTGACGTATTAAGTTGGTCGTAAAGAATTAGATCCTTTCCAGCTTCTTTATTAATATAATGTAAACGAATTTCTACAGCAATGTGATAATAAGAAAATATACATATAAAATATTAAGAGATTATACAATACAGTGCATAGTAAGAATTCTATTATTTAAAGCCCCATTTCTAAATGGAGCTAAATCGGGCGAAGTTGCTTTGTATTTAGCGCTAAATCGGGGAGCAGTTGCTTTTGTGATACAACGTTTTTAATTACAATGAATCAATATAGTTCTGTTACATTAACCTGTCACAACTTGAATAATTACACGGTCACTAAATGTGTTATTATTTAAGCTCTTTTTAACCATTGAGTCACCGATCCATATTAATTATTGATAATCTAACTATATATGCGACAATTTTGAATATCGAGGAAAAAACAAGTTCGAAAGGGGTTAAAAATAACAGAATCAGTGACCGTGTAATTATTTAAGTTGTGACAGGTTAATGTAATAGAACTATACCCTTGATCTATTTTTATTATTTTAAATCATAGACGGTAGTGTATAAATGTATATATACGGTATGTTTGAAAATCAAAGGAATGTCACATGACATATATCAGTGCATATAAGTTAAGGTATGTTGTAAATGTATTTTACTGTCAGTGGTGCGTACAATAACTCCACTGATTTAAATCGATTTTGAGAAAGAAGTACTATAGTGAGTATATAAATCATTGGGGTTAATGTTTGCGCCACTGATATTTGAATGCATTGCATGTATATTACTCAGAAGATGGCAGTTTATTTTACCGAAATGGCCAATTTCTCCGATACATTTGTATAAATAGACATAGGCAAACAAAACAGTACCGTATTTTCCTTATTTATAAAAAGACTGTTTTTGTTGTTTAGGTAAATCGAGATCATGCCTGATTTCTATGCTACTTACATTATGCAATATCGTTCCATCCTTGGCAATAAAGACAAAGAACGTTGTCCATGTGATTAACATCAATATTCCAAGTAAACATTGGTAACAGGTTTTCTTACCTGAAATAAACATATATAAATACTATAAAACCATGTTGTAAATTCTGAGGTATGCTACAATTACTCAGCCAATCACAAAGCAGCTTTCACATATAGATGACGTCACGCTAAAAATAGAGTACAAACGCGGGGTACTATTTGTACACCATTCTATAATAGCAGGTGAGAATTAAAACCTAGATAAATTCAGGAGAAAAAAACTTGTGCATTTTGTGCCTGGAATGCGTTTTATATATTTGTTAATTGTTTGCATAAGTTCAAGCAAAATCATGATACTTAACAGTTAAAATTTATCAGCGTTCACTTTAGTAATGAGGCTTTAATACTGGACATGAACAAAATTCACATTCTTAGTTTGTCATACCAGTAGCTTTTTCAATTACCCTGAACCTTCGAAAACGTTCCGTAACGATTCATTCGGAACTCCACGGCCATTTGCTGCGAATAACCTCGGACATGTTTAAATGCGATTTTGAAACTACCAGTGTTGAAACTTCAAAGTAAACAAATATACGATCGTTTAGGCATTGAGTGAAGTTTCGTTTTTAGTCACTAAATTTTGTAACATCACTCATTGCCTTAACGATCGTATATTTGTTTATTAGATTAGATTATTGGCAGCGAATGGCCGAAGAGTTCCGAATGTATCGTTACGGAACGTTTTGGAACGTTTAGAGTAATTGAACACGCTACAGTTATTGGTCAATAGAGGGCATTAGAGGCAATATTGGTTTGTTCATGCGCCGCATAAATAAAATTTAGTGGTAAATATCATAGCTTGGGATCGGGAGTCAGATGCTCTGAAAAACTGTGATTTAATACCTGTATTATTAAAAGTAGTGATACCGTTGATCAATTTAACAATCTAGAAAGGGGCTATAATTAATGATCTATCGATAGACTATTAGTTCAAGTTCAAAAAAAGAACATCGCTCTATTTTACAGTGAACTACATGTAATATTATGCATTTCTTATTCTAACAATATGGTATTTTAGTACCAGCTATAACCCTGTGCTTATTTATAAAACATTAAGAATAACAGACCCTTCTCTAATATACAACTAAAGGGTTATTTCTATAAGTGGTTGATTACACATGCTCAAATTTCACAACGTAATTTTAAATAATTTATCTGATTTATGTATTTAAAAGACTTAAAAGATTTAATGATTTCATTATAGGAAATTAATGTCTTTTCTATTTTTCTTCTAATTTTAGACCTGCTCCCCATGGAAATATCCAAACATGTATTTGGAGTGTTCTTTCACATATGTTGTTTTACTTTTCTTTAAACGTCATAATTACCTTCTAGTATTTACAAATACTTTGTCTTGTTCCCAGTTGTTCTTTGACAGGTAAAAGTACGTCAGGCAAAGCAGAACAATGGTTGTGCCCAATGTATTGTACAAGATATCGGATAATCATGTTTTCAAATGAAAATTTTTCACTACGGAGGCTTAAATCACATGATCTTAATACAAGAACTACAGTGGATACGTTATATTAGGCTTTCGGTTCCATTCATGCTTATTGCTAAATGAAGTATTCGAAATTCTAGCGAGCCTATTTAACGTCCGAATTGTGTCCACTTTGAAGACATGGTTTTTGGTTGATCGTTCTCGATATTTTAGTCCAACATAAAAAAGTCGACTTCGAATAACATGTAGTACTAAACTCGTACCAAATTTACCGTCGTCACAAATGATCATGCAAAATAAAGAAAAAGTAAAAGAAAAGTTTGTAACCTGAAGATAGATTGAGGGATCGACCATTATTGCGCTTTACCTGACTCGATAACCACAGTAGCCCGTAGGGGCTGGTGATCCAGACTAACAAATACTTACTTTGAATCCATATTGTTTAGCAATGACAACGCATGCATTTAAATGTTTAGCTAAATGAGTAGTTGCTGCTTCCATGACAGTCTTGTTATAGACATATCATCTTGTAAAGCTACAGTCCCAAAAACATAAAATAGCCGTGAGGGCACCGTACGGGCGCCTTGCGATCAAGCTGCGCAAGGACCCGTACGAACTCTTGCGTACCTGTACGGACTGTAACGTTTTTACCAGCGTCTGTGAAATTAGCAAAATAGTGGCCGAGTATGGATTAAACATGCACGAGTACGAGTCCGCAACAAGCCGCGATTTTATGGGACTGAGGCATAAAATTTACAACGGACTATTGTTAAACTTCATTCAATTGCCAGTGGCACATACATTGACCCATTCTCGTACCCAGAGTCTAGTAGGATTCTTGATATTAGCTTTTCGAGAATCTTGATAACCTCGGGGTAACGAGAATGACATTGACCCCGCTGATTTAATTCTTCCTTATAGTACTTCTGTACTCACGATCGATAAAATATATTTAAATCAGCGGAGTTTCAATGTATGCGTCACTGGCAACTGAATGCATTTCGACCATAACTAATGATTTAATGAATTGACAGCCAAATAAGAGTAATAAAAGTTATGTATAGAAAAGGCCGATTTTTTTATGAGAATATTCAAAATTCGTACATTTAGAGAATTATTAAAACAAATAGTTTAGCTTTCGTATTATTTCGTATTATTCCAGAAGCAGTACTTCAAGTGAACATTTTCTGAATAAGAGGGGGACAAATGTCCGCCCTCCAAAAAACTTAGGGGGGGGGACAAATGTCCGCCCCTTTTAAACACACACGAGGGGACTAATGTCCGCCCTTCAAAAAACTGTCACTCCTACCAATGATTTTTAATTATGTAGGGCAGTTATCAGTCGCTGACGAAAGTATGCGCTTAGTAGTTGGTTAACAGCTAAATCCAGAGATTTAGCCCTTCCAGGAGGAGTGAGTAGGTTGACTGACCGCCATTATCTGACCTATTCATTGTGTTGCTGCGGCGTTAAACCCAACAAACAAAACAACTTACTTACTTATTTCGAACTACCGATATGCTACTTTGTTGAAAAATAGTTTATTGCGAGTGTATTAAATTTCAGTTAAATCATATTTTCCATATTCAAACAAAATGATGTTTCATTAAAAAACATTTTGCAATTACCTGCTGATATTTTTACTGGACAATTTTCCATCATGTTCCAAGTAAGAATCACGCTGAAATCCCCAGATCACGAAAGTTACACTCAAAAGTGCGTTATTTGTATTTTGATAAGCGTTCAAAGTTGAAATTTTTTATCAATGATTTTACTTGTATTAAATATACTGTCTAATCATTCCATTTACTTATACATGGGTAACACTAGTTCTTGTCTTATTGTCATATCCAGCCATGACATTTTTTTTTCAATTGCTTTGTATTAGTTTACTTTTTACCACTGTCCCCATAAACCACGATAACCGTTCTTATTTGGCATATAATTATGCTATCACATTATTTTACTACATGTAAACTGTAAAAATAAAAATATATATTTATTCTGTTCTGTTCCTAAATCCATTCATATAGCACTTAGTATGTCGGGCCAAGTCTAAATAAAAGAATTGACATACAGAAAGACTTTCTTTCACACTGAAACCTAACAAATCTATACTAATGATTACTAATTATACGTTAGATTCAATTACGAATCGAGCAGGGCAAAAGCGGACGAAGTGTCTATTCTACCCTGCATCACTGGCAAATATTTTAAAGATTTTATTTTCTTCTTCTTGTCATACAAAATCTTGAAGTACAGTTTTCCCCTGTACATTTTGCAAACACATTCTGTAGGTTCATTAGTGTAGTTAAATAAGATAAATATGGTACAATACAATACTGTCAAACAACTATTTTAAAAACTTCAAGTAATACAATGAATGACCGAAGTATCTTCCTAACCTCTTGAAGCTAAATAGTCAACACTGGGCAATATTATGTCTATAATGTAAAGATTTTCGTCTTTTCACAGTGTTCTTAAATTCTCCTTTTTTGCTGAAAAGTCCAATTCTTTACACTGAAAACTGGTTTGACATCAAATATAACTATGGTAATATTATAACTATTTATTTTTGAGTTCAATGTGTTGATTAAATTCTTTTTTAAAAATTGCTACATTTTGGGTTTTTACTACAATTCGGGTTGTGTCGAAATGTTATAATTTTTGACATCGTAACCCACTTTGTATTAATTTACTACATTTCGGGTTATTACTACAAAACGGGTTGTGTCAGACATCGTAACCCACTTTGTATCAATTTACTACATTTCGGGTTATTACTACAAAACGGGTTGTGTCAAAGCTCCCTAACCAACTCTGACCGCTCGCAGTTTTGTATAAAATCATACAGTAAATTGCCATTATGTAAGGTGACCCGTGCACAGATCCCAACAAAGTTAATTTGCAGTTTCTATATCTTTGAACGGTGCTGAAGGAGAATATGAGTGATTACAATCTAACTTCAATGAACAATTTGCATAATATTTGATCAGATGATTTAAATGTGCAAATGCATGTAAATTAGTTATTTCAAGTGAACTATTTTTCGAGTGAACGTTTTTATTCAAATTAAAGTACTTCAACATACGATATTTTGCATAACATACACTAGTAACTTAGAAATGCTTAGTTAGAGTTAGAGTTACATGTAAGTTTTGTTCATAGTTATCAAACAAATGATTATGTGCTAACTTGCTTCGTAGAATCTTGGCTATTTGTATCGTGCAAAATGTAAATAAACGGGCTCTATTTTGAGGAATTAGGTATTGTCTCCCATTTTCTCTTTTATTCGACCATGAATGATAAAACAAAATTTACTATAGAATGCTACAATGTTTCCTGTTTGTAATGTTGTATATGTTATACAGAGCAAATTTGAATTTCAAATAGTTATCCAGGACAATGAAATTGAACCGAGTAATCTGTCAATTGCGACCGAATTTTTGCTCGGATGGATTTCAATGTTCGGAATGGTCACATTGATACGGTGGCATAGAGGTGACATGGAGAAATATTTAAAATTTACGTGCGCACGCAATAACGTTTACGTGGCCACGCAGTAGCTATTACGAAAATGATCACCACGTATGACAATTGCTGCCTCTATCAGGCTTATGCATTGGATCTTAGGATTTTCTGAGATCTGTTTAATAAAAGCAGAGTGTCCGAAAGCATTTATTTAACACCGGAATACGTGATTTCTAAGATTTTCATTTGCACTGCAAATCAAAAGGCATGTTCTATGATATTGTCTGTCAACACAGAACATCTATTGCAAGTCTAAAAAAGTTTCTTGAGTTAAATTTACCGATAATACGGATAAGTATTTGACACAGGTAAGTGCATCGATACCTTTGGATATCGACCACAAAACAGAATGTTTGTTCAAATCAAGAATGTTGTTCAATATGATTGAGTTGCATGTATTATCATCAACGAGTCTGCTTACTCTATATTTCTGTAGAAAAGAAAATACATCGGGCATAAAACCCAGACATTTATGATCAAATTTTAAGAAGCGTATCAGTCTATGATTAAAACACTTTTCGCAAGATATTTATTGGGAAGTCTACACAACTAACCCAAATATTGCAGTTTCTGATAATTGATTATTTTGGCAATTGGTATTATTCCTAAGGTAGCTGATGAAAAGTCTGTATTAGTACTCAGTGGTAGAGACTGCATAGTTTTATAGCGAAGCGAGCCCGAGAAAAATTTGCTGTTTGGTACTAAAGATGACTTACGGCTTACAAAATACACTCATGGACGGGTATATTTTGGAAATTATGTCGGGGTCCGGACTCCCCCCTGACCCCCGCTAGATCCGCCTATGTGTCACGACCATGAAAAAGTGTTGACACCTCTTGGGTATTTTAAAAGTTTGTACTTACAAGGATATTGAATGTAAGATAATTGTGCAACAATTGGTGCACTTGAAAACGTTTTCTGCTCTTCTTTGAAGTCATTGATTTTTAAAAATATGATTAAACGATAATTAAGTTATTATATCAGACAAGCAATGAAAGCTTCAATTGCAATTCAATATATACAATGTAATCAGTAGAGAACGATATTGAAAATAATTATTATGTGCACATTTTTTTTTGCATTTACGATACTCCTTGAAACAATTATAGTATCAACTTCTATCTAAACCATGCACCAAGCATGATAGATAAATAGATCTTTTATTGACGTATACCAATAGGGCACGGCCGGATCCAGAGGGTCGTAAGTGGGGGAGGCACAATGGGGGTGGGTTTGGGAGGGGTATACCCTCCCGACGATTTGGAAACATTTTGACTATTTGCAAGCCGATGGTTCAAATCTAAGCACTTTAAGATACTTCTTTAATAGGATAAATGAAGCCAAATCTCGGTTAATTATCATTTTCTTCTGAAGAAAAGTCACTGTTTGCCCCGTAAATGATGCAATTTATAACAATTCGGATTCTTGTTATTGATAAATTAATAATAGATATTCATTTAAAAAGGATAAATAATTTTTAGGCATTTCATAAAAAAATTATAATTGACCTTATACTATAGTACTTGTTTAATAAATATGTTTATCTATGTATCATTATCTAGCTATACAATGGGGTCCAAAAGTTTCTTTACACATGTTAAATTTTTATTTTTTTAGAATATAGATCTACCTCTGATATACTTCACATCTTGTTGTAAGTTTCACTAATAATATACATTTTAACATGAGCATTCAATAACGTTCTTTCATATCTCCCATTTGTAAAAATGTAGTTTTTGTTGAAAGATGTTTTTTATTTATGCTTATACAACTCTCTACAAAAGTTCAAGTTTTCAGAGAAAGTATGAAAAAAATGAATTTGTTAAGAAACTTTTGGACCCCATTGTATATACAGTATCATATTACCATTACTTTACAATATTTCTTTGCTGTTATCATTACTTTTTTTAAACATTGTACTTCAGTATGACATTGTTATGACAATAAGCATTAACCAATTCACAAGTGATTTTCATAAGATAAAAAATAACGTTAATTTATATTATGCCATTTAACTCTAGTGTTCCCCCTACCTGACTGGTTCGATTGAATAATAGTAAAGTTTTGGTAGAATAATACGGTTATAGAAATTGGATATTGAGCTATAGATAGAACGCTTATGAAATAAACAATTACTACTTTGAACAAGTTTTATGATCTGAAGATTTAAATGTGATTCTAACTTGGATCATGATGGAAATTTTTCGAATAAATATACCACTAGGTAATTAATGTTGTTTTTAATGAAACATTATTTTGTTTGAATATTGAAAATATCATTTAACATGAAATTCACTATACTCACTATTAACTATTTTTTCCACAGAATAGCATATCGGTATCTCGTGATTTGTATTACCTTTTTCTAGAGTTATTTAAAAATGATTGGACTATCATTTTATCATAATTTATTTATTTATCTATTGTAGATAACGCCGTGTCAACACAATTTAGGTCATTTTACGGCGTCCAGCGCACCTAACCTAGCTTTCCTGGACCATTGTCTATAACCAGTACTCACCTACCCTTCCACAAGGCTGGAAACTTCTATTATCTAATCAATGGAGGAAAATCGACATTATTGTCAAATTTTCATGTAAGGGTATAACCTCCCCGGTTGGGATTCGAACCCGCACCCCCTCGGACACGAGATTCCAAATCCCGGCGCGCTAGCAACTGCGCTATCGACCCGGGTTATATTTTATTATCAATTGTGATAATACCGATGTGAACATCTAACAACAGGATTCGAAACTGTAAAATTCAACTCAAAATTTTAGTTTTTGCGGCGCATTAACAAGATGAACTATATCCTCTATTTAAGCCTATTTCATCAGCCGTACAACATTTTTTTTTAAAAATCGCAGAACAGTCGTGAGTTTTTTAGGTGATCGCATCGTCGAAGACCTCGTAAGTAAAATTTTCAACATGTTTATTTTTCTTGCGATCTCGATGCGATTTTTGGAGCCCACCAGACAGTCGTGCGGACATCTTGCGACTGTTTGTGACGCCCTCTATTCGATCCGGGTTTTTCTTGAGGCGGCTGCGAAACGTACGAAGAACGTAAGATTAACGTACGACAGTCTTACGACTCCCTTGCAAAAAGAAAGGGTCAACCCCGTCGAGACCACAGACCCAATATTTATACCAAAATTAAACCAGAGGAAATTAACCATTAGGCGATCGCATGAACATCGTACGACTGTAGTGCATTAGTCTTGCGATTGACATACGACGAATGCACGGAAAGTTTGAAGTATCTGCTGGGGCTGCGATTCGCCTGCGATTCTGTTCGCAATAAAATTCGTACGACAAAAAATCGTGCGGCTGATAGTAAACAGGCATAATAACTGGTATAATTACCTATAAATTTGAGTTTTGTTTGTGCCCCATATGAACAAATTTAAAAGTCTGAGATCCGCATTCGAATCTAGTGTCGACCAGGGCTCGAATTTAACTCCGCTGTTCTAAATATATTTTGATCGATCGTGTGAACAGAAGTAATATAGTTAATATTCTAATCAGCGAGATCAATGTATGTACCTACGACAGTTAACTGAAATTTAACAACAGCTCATTGTAAATCTATTATGATGACTTGATACTATCAAAACTGCCATGAAAGCAACACTGAAATACCTATTTAGCAAAACGTTAAGTATCTGCGTTGTCATTGGTTAACATTAGATCTACTAATGTAAGTACAACCCAATACCTCATCATGAAATATATGCATAGCCGGATATAGCGGGGGGGGGGGTCAGGGGGTCCGGACCCCCTCTTGAAATTCCAATAATGTACCTGTCCATAAGTGTATTTTTAATGTAAGACATTTTTAAGTAACATGAAGCAATTTTCCTTTGTGCTTAACATATGATGTCATGATTATGTAGTTTTTAATATTAATATGTGGCATTATTCTGCAAAAAGTGTAAAATGTGGATGTTATTCGAAAGTTTTGACCCCCAAAAAGTTCGGACCCCACCCCAGAAGAAAATTATATGTACTAACAGGTAAATATCTCATTCACTTAATACAAGATCAATGTAGGGCTACCATCGAACACATTTGTTTAATCCTATAGCCAGAATGTAGAGCCCCTCTATTATGGAAACCTCTCCAAACAGATTTTTTTCTCAGTCCAGAGTAA
The DNA here is from genome assembly GCA_025267735.1 of Mactra quadrangularis. NCBI lineage: Eukaryota > Metazoa > Mollusca > Bivalvia > Venerida > Mactridae > Mactra > Mactra quadrangularis. Next base: position 21,301,006 of record CM046299.1, read on the forward strand.
TTCCGGTTTAGAGGGGATTTACTGTATTTGAAAGTACAACATGTACATGTAAATGATAAAAAAAATGAAAAAAAACCCACATTTTTGTCAGATCAACCATTTGGAGAAATAAATCATTCGATATTCGAGAAGGATCTGTTACTCTTACCCTATTATACATACTCGTAATAGCACTGAGGAACAATAAGCACAGGGTAATATTTGATACTTAAATGCCATATTGTTTGAATAAGACATGTATCATATAACATTGAGTTCATTGTAACTTGAATATACCAATGTTATTTCAACTTAATAGCCTGTCGATAACTCTTTAGTTTAAACCCAATTTCTTGATTGTTAAATTGATCACCCGTATCATTACTTTTAATAGTACAGGTATTGAATCACAGAATTCTATATATAGGTTACAATTCGGAACAACGTCGGCGATCATCTACGTTAGTTAGTTGGGTTTAACGCCGTGGCAACACTTTGTATAGGTCATATAACGGCGGTCAGACAACCTACTCACTCCTCCTGGAAAGGCTAAATCTCTGGATTTAGCTGTTAACCAACTACTTAGCGCATACTTTCGTCAGTGACTGACAACTGCCCTACATTATTAAAAAATCATTGGTAGGAGGGAGAATGGCCGTTGAAATAATTTCATGACCAAGCTCTACGAAGTAAGCCCCGCCCGGGAATCGAACCACGACCCATAACAAAATAACATTAATTATAAAGTAAAAAACGCGGGGCTTTAATTGTAAGAATAGAAAGTAAGTCTTTATTTTAATAATACTAGAGCTATCGAATAAAAGGCAATCTCCAGATTTTACTTAAGTAGCCAAAATACAAGCTTCAGTCAGTTAGTACATTTGTATTTCTCTTTAAGTCAAGTGAACGCACTTTTAAAAGAAACATATTTAAAAGGTCTTCAAAAATCCAAGTTTCAGGACATTCAGAATTTATTTTTTACTGACCGTCATAATGCCACGTGATGAAAGATTATAACGACAAATTAAATAATCTAACTCGAAGCTATTGTAGTTTACATGTGTACCGCCGCAATATGTCACTTGACGAAAATGTGGCAATGTCAACGCATTATGTCGCAATCGACGCATTATGTCGCAATCGTCTCCCGCAAAATGTCGCAGCGCTGACGCAAAATGTCGCAAAATTTTCGACTAACGCATTATGTCGCAACCCCTGACGCAAAACGTCGCAATTATAAATTTTGTTACACATCATATCTTGACAACTAATTAATGCAACTAAACTAAGACAGGCCCTGAAATAAGTAAGCTTCAACATATCAGTCACATAAATGTATGTATCTGTAAATAGCATATATAATTTTTTTTTGAATTTCCAACAATGCTTACTTCAGTCGTGATTTAACCAGTATCGGAAATAAACGGACTTATACAGAGTGCGCCGTCCTTAACTGTGCTTGCACAAGTCTTGCTTAAGTCGAGGCCTGTAAAATTATACTAAGCAAATCTCGTTTTCATGTTGCACTCGACAATTGTTTTCAAGATTTCGGATAAAATATCTCGCCTTACGTGCTTTTGTTGGCATTAGCTTTTAATCGATACACTTTTTTGTGTCTGCTATTATATCTTTTATACATATAGACAGGATCAAAAACAAACACTTTAAAGTAGAAACCATCTTTTTGTACACAGTATCCAGTCATTAAAAAGTGTATTCTGTTCTCATTGACTCTGGGGGTAAAAAGGGTCTAGATCCCGAGCATTGACTTCAGAAGTCTTAACGAATTGCGGCGTTCATTAACAAGGTATTTTAAAATCAGTAAGAAAAGGGCTTTATTTTGTAAATAGGAGATACCCTTAGAAGAATTAAAATAACAAGGTGCGACATAATGCGTCGACATTGCGACATTTTGCGTCAAGTGCGACATAATGTGGCGTTGCGATATATTGCGGCGGTACAAACACCATCAAGTGGCTCGACTACTTTTGCAGCCTTAAGCTTCATGAGACTATAGTTCTCCGATCGCTACTGACAACTGCGTCGAACTTCGGTTGATTATGACATCACTTGAAGCTAGCATGATTCGGAACACCTCTGCCATCCATTGAGGGGGTTCCATCAGGACTATAGCCTGTGTGTAAAAGTTCCATTTTAGTGACTTCTCCAGGGCTTGGGTTAGTGTCTAGCTCTCGCAGCCATACAGCAGAATAGACTCAATTGTGGCTATGCAAAAGCGCAACTTGAGATCTCTTCGAAAGGTTGAGCGCCATATTCTGGGCATCTTGTTCAGAGCCTGCCATGCTAGTGCTTTGCGAACAACTATGTCTACACAGGAACCAAAATACTTAAAAATCTTCAACCCATTCAATTTCATTGCCATCTATGGTTTTGAGTGAAGGAGGGTTGTCAATGTTGAAGGTGATGCCTTTTGTCTTCTTTGCGTTGATGTATAGTCCGACTTTCTTGCACTCACGCTCTACTCTACTTATCATATCCTGGGCTTGGACGATTACGTCTGACAGTAAGGAAATGTCGTCGGCAAAATCAAGATCAGAAATGACTTGTTTAGGTGTCTGTGGGATTTTCGTAAGTAAGTAAGTAAGTTTGATAATATTTATTTCAGGCAGGAAAACCTGTGTCAATGGTTTATTTGGGGTGTTATTGTTAAGCACGGTGTCAACGATCCTAGTGTATATTGCCAAGGATGGAACGATATTACATAATGTAAGTAGCATAAGGATCCAGCATTGTCTTGGTCTACTTAAACAACAGAGACACTGTATTTACAAATAAGGAAAATACACCGATAACGGTACTCTTTTATTTACCCATGTTTATTTATATTGGAGAAAACGGTCATTTCGGTACAAACTACCATCTTCGGATTAATATTCACGTAATGTAAAATTTTATTCAAATGTTAGTGACACACACATTAACCCCAATGATTTAAGTACTCACTATAGTTCAATTTGAAAATCAAAGGAATGTTACATGACACACCCCTGTGCTCGTATATGTAGCGTATATTTTAATAGTGTTTTGTGTTTTGACTCGAAACATTGACGACTTTCTATTATTAAAACCATAAAGAATTATTAAACTGATTCATTGTAATAAAAAAAACCTTTTAATTTAGATTGTAGTTCGGCTTACATCACAATATTGTTTGTATATGGATTATCTAATGTAACATAAAGTTTACGAAGATTACAGTAATTTTATAGTCTCTTGTACAACATAATAGCATTTCGACAATTCGTCTGTTCTACTTTTCAATTTTAACTACCATTCTATTATTACTTTTAACAATTCAGGTATTGATCACATTTTCACGACTCAAAACCCAGACATAATACGCTTAAACCGCTAAACGTCGCTACACCGCTAAAACACGAAATAGGCCTCAATAGTGCCTGTCTATCTAGATCTAACCCAACTTGACCAAGTTTGAAAGTTGATCTGAAGATGATCAAATTAGACACTGAAATAAAGTTCATGGCAGCGAGAGTTATTGCATTGGACATTTAAGTGGATGATAAAGGTGCATTAACGGTTGCAATAGAACTCAAATCGGTTGCTATGGACGGTATAGTTGATGGTTTTAACCTTAAGACGATTGGAATAGGGTGTAAGAGTAGTTGCTATGGACCAAAGGTTGGTTGCTAAGAATATGTTGATGGTTGCCATGAGTCTTAGTGTGGTTGCTTTGAAGTCATATTCGTACTATGTAATACTTAAGTGCTGTTTAGGATCGATATTATAATTATTTTCTTACTTTTAACGACAGGGTTGCGACGTTTAACGACGGTTGCGACGTTTAGCGGTGTTGCGATGTTTAACGTCAGGGTTGCGACGTTTAACGGCGGTTGCGACGTTTAGCGGTGTTGCGATGTTTAACGGCGCTACAATTGTCAAATTTTCATGGAAGGATATAACCTCTCCGTTGGGATTTTGTCAACTTTATTATTACTTGCACTATTTGAACAAACTGCATCAATGGCCAGTAAGATTGACCAGCTGGTTAGATTCCAGTAGTTGTGCATATAAAAGGTAATATGTAGCGAGAATAGTGAATTCAATATCATAGAATACAATCCATGTTCAAATAATATGGAAAAGACTTATCGCGTGAGTTTTGACGGATTATTTCTGTATACTGTCCAACAAGGCGTCAGTATTTAAGTTTTCTAGTTACTTCCCTTTGACCTTTCTATAAATCAAGTAAAGGGGAGATATCATACCATCATTACTAAATTTGCACGTTCGGAACGCTTCTGGTTCCTATGCTTACCAATTCGGAACTGCCTCGGCGATCATCTACGAAGATTTACCTCGGAAATCAGACGTAGTAGGAATACAACTAGGTTATGAGGTCCGGTGACTGTAATTTTCATGCCAACCATTAATAATAACATTGTTACACGCTTTATCACATGAATTCATCAGTACAATGTCTCCCACGTTGTACTTCTGTGTAGTTCAGACTATATTACCAAAGAAACCAAATTCAGCTCGATCTACTTATTCACCTATCCGAGGTTTATCTGCGTAGAAGATCGCCGAGGTAGTTCCGAATGGTGCTTACCACACGTTGCATTGTGGAACGGTATGACTAAACACACAATGAAGAATTTTTGGCGAAATGGACCAAATGAAACAGACATAGAGATTTCAATGTTTACGACCAACTAACATCATCACTAAATTGCATGTCTTTTCAAGCAAAAGGCCGTGCCTATAATTATATATTGGTGTTTCTTGATTTTCTATTATCCAGGACATATCATCGCAGATTACGGACGATTATAAAGAAACATTTTTGCCAAGGGATATAAACCATAATTTTGGGAACAAAAGTATTCATAAAACTACAATATCTATTTTATCAGCAGTGGGCTTAAGTAAATCCATACATAACTTGGATGCTTCAGAAATCAAACTATCTGGCTGGGTTACACAAACATTCAACGTGAGATTTAAGTGTTGTATTTTAATAAAAGATGGTAGAATCATTACGGACTACGATCCGAAGAAAATGGGAGGTGGTACTCCGAGGTATGCAGCTAAGCAATTTACGTGTCCTGTTTATGCACCATTGGAAGATGTGGCAGGAATTACACTTCAAACAGCATTTAAACAATGTCCAAAAGATGAAAATAGGTATCTTACACCTTACATACAAACGCCACCAGCGGTTAATAATTCATTTGGAGTATGCCTGAAATTAGTATATGGACAAAATGTAGATATTGTGAATTTAGTGACTTGGTTAGAATATTATAATGAACTTGGTGTAGACAAAGTGTTTATGTATACTTATAATATATCTGAAACCACTAACGATGTTCTCAACTACTACGTTAAAAAAGGATTTGTTGATAGAAGACCATATAATTATCCATTTCATGAAACACGTAAGTTATCTATGGCTATTTTGTTCAATACTACGCCGTTAGTAAAAGACCGACGCATCGAAGAGTTTTATTTTGGGTATTGGATCAGTTTCATTCAATTGTCGGTGGCGCATTCATTTCTCCTCTGATTTAAATACTCAATTATGGAATTTTGAAATACATAGTAATGGGCTCACATCACATCGAATACATTACATGACATGAGGTCTACATGACATAACATTGCATTTCACAAGGCCTACATTACATAACATTAGGCATACATAACATTACATGACATAACGTGACATTTTGTATACATACATTACATGACATTAGACCTACAATACATGACATTAGGCCTACATTACATGACATTAGGTCTACATGACATAACATTGCATTTCACAAGGCCTACATTACATAACATTAGGCATACATAACATTACATGACATAACGTGACATTTTGTATACATACATTACATGACATTAGACCTACATTACATGACATTAGACCTACATTACATGACATTAGACCTACAATACATGACATTAGACCTACAATACATGACATTAGACCTACAATACATGACATTAGGCCTACATTACATGACATTAGGTCTACATTACTATACATGCCATTGCATTTTTCATGCATTTTCTTGAGTTGTATTTCAAATTATGTTTTTTTTATATATTTCACGTGAAGATCAAGTTGGTGAAAAACGTAAAATATATTATGAATGTGAACATGTGATTGTATATGATTGCTTTGCACGACTGACTGGATACACTTACACCACAATAGTGGACATGGATGAATTCATTGTACCCAGACAACACGACAATCTCAAATCAATGATGGTAAGCAATTTAAGTTCGAGAACCATACTTTTTATGAATTCGCTTTAGCTCATATTGTGTATTCATATAATTTTTATATAGTTTTGCAGTACTTTCAGACTGCAAAGGTATATTGAAACATAATTTTTCATAAACACTTGTGTTTGTGGAACGTTTATTCACTCTCAAATCTATGGTGGCATAATTGTGCCATCAGATAACCAAATAACTAACTAGTTAATTAAGAGGTTAACTAGTTACGATAACTAGTTAACATATTAAATTAAGTGGTTAACCAGTTATGACAACTAGTTAACCCCTTAAGTAACTAGTTATTTAAGTAGTTAACTAGTTACGGTAACTAGTTAACCACTTAACTTAAATAACCTAAGAGGTTAACTAGTTACGGTAACTAGTTTACCTCTTAAGTTAAGTGGTTAACTGGTTATTATAACTAGTTAACTACTTAACTTAATTAATCTAAGATGTTAGCTAGTTACCGTAACCACTTAACTAACTAGTTAATTAATAGGTTAACTAGTTATGGTTACTAATTAACTACTTAACTTAATTAACTTAAGAGGTTAACAAGTTATCATAAATAGTTAACCTCTTAATTAACTAGTTAGTTATGTGGTTATCTGATTGCAGAAATGTGCCACCATACAAATCAGATGCTGACAAAATATTTTGTAAATTATTTTTAATGCAAAGAATGACATGAATAAAATAAAGAACGGCTGGTTTACAAACACGCGATGACCATGTGATTTTTAAATTCCGGTAAGTTAAGTCGGTATGGAATATTTGAAACCATTTTGCATTTGGATATCAAATATTTGTGAAAAGTAAACGCAGACATTTTTGTATTGTATATCAGCAGCGTACATTACAAGTATATTCTAATGAAATCATTTCGAGAATGTAAGATTCTAGGAAGACAATTCATTCTATCTAACTACCAATCTCGTCCAGAGTTGCCGTTCCTTAAAAACGATAAATCATTTGTACATATTGATATATCTATTCCATTGTAAGTGGTGCATACATTAACCCCGCCATTTGAAATAACTAATTTAGTATAATTTTTCTGTGCTCACTATCAATATTTGAGTATCTAAATCAGCGGTGTTGATGTATGCACCTCTGACAGTGGAATAATATTTACTTGAAATGAATATTATCGTACAATATCAACTAATATTTTGAATACTTTTGTATTGTATTATATTGTGTTGCGTTGCGTTGCGCTGCGCGGTGCGGTGCGGCGATGCGCGGTATTGTATTGTATTGTATTGTATTGTATTGTACTGTACTGTATTGTATTGTATTGTATTGTATTGTATTGTATTGTATTGTATTGTATTGTATTGTATTGTATTGTATTGTATTGTATTGTATTGTATTGTATTAATCACTAATCGCACATCAGATCACATCACTCATCAGATCACACTGCACATCACATATTAGGTCATATCACACGTTACACATCACAAATCTGACCAAATCATACATCAGATCACATCACACATCAGATCACATCACACATCAGATCACATTACACATCAGATCACATTACTCATCAGATCACATTACTCATCAGATCACATTACACATCAGCTCACATCACACATCAGATCACATTACACATCAGCTCACATCACACATCAGCTCACATCACACATCAGATCATATTACTCATCAGATCACATTACACATCAGCTCACATCACACATCAGATCACATTACACATCAGCTCACATCACACATCAGCTCACATCACACATCAGATCATATTACACATCAGATCACATCACACATCAGATCACATTACTCATCAGATCACACCACATATCAGATCGCATCACACATAAGCTCACATCACACATCAGACCATATCTCATCACACATCAGATCTGACCACATCACTCATCTTACATCAGATCACATTAGATCTCTCATCACCCATCACATCACATCACATCACACATAAGATCACATCGCATACTAGTATCCCATTGTGAACTACTTTTAAATGCCAAAGGTGAACTTGAACATAAGAAAACATTTTACATTTCAGAACTATTTACTCGAGATGAATCCTGATGCCGCTGGGTTTGTTATGCAGCCATACCTCTTTCTTAAAGATAATACAACAAAATTACCCCATCAATCTGATATTGAAACCTACTTCTTGAGAACTCGGGGTCTGAGAGGGAGAGGAAATAGCAGGGAAAAAAACATTATTCTACCAGAGAGAATACAGTTTGAAGGGTTAACAACCCACCGGTTTATTCCACGAGAAGGATACAGAAAGTATGTTATATTTTTATGGTGACTTGAACCCCGTTTCAACATAATTTTAGTTATTGTACGGCGGCCAGCGCACCTAACCTAGCTCTCTTGGACTCTTTATAGATAACCATTGCTCACCTACCCATTCACAAGGCTAGCAACTTCTACATAGACCTTATTAATGGAGGAAAATTGATCTTATTTTCAAATTTGTTTTAAAAGGTATAACAGCGTACTGACCCGTATCTCTTTCGAGAAACTAGCTTCGAAATTCCGATACGCTAACAACTGCAATACAGACTTGAGGTATAAAACATTAAAAGTACTAGTTCACAGATTTGGTTTATTTTTTCTTTAATTTCAAAATAACATTCAGTGCCTGTAAGTGTGTCAAAAATATTTTTATTATTTTAAGACAAGCTGACCTATGTGGCTAAAAATATGCAATAAACGTCACAAAATTGCACTAAAATTGTCTATACCGTGACATACGGGGTATATTTTAACTACATGAAACACCATCATTTGTAGTTGTATGTCAATTTTCACTAAAATTGTCATTATCAGAACACTACATTCCTGCTTCCAAAAATATTTCCATACAATTTTTATAGTTTTAAAAAGGGATATTTAAGTTGAAATCTGTGAATGAATACCTTTAACACATTGGTATCAGTCTACTCAACGTGTATCTAACTTGATTCTTCTGTAAAGGAATAAGAACTTATCCGTTTGCATGGTATAATAGTCATGTGGTCTTCTTTTTTTTAAAAGACGTAAAAAAATAAAGATTTTTTGTTGGCTTTGATGCCGTGGCAACACATTGAATAGGTTATATCAGGGCGATCAGTCTACCTACTTACTACTCCTGAAAAGGCTTAATCTCTAGATTTAGCTGTTAACTAACTACTAGGCGCATACTTCTGTCTGTGACTGACTATTGAACTACATGGTTTAGAATCAGTGGTAGAAGGGAGAATGACCGTTGAAAATTATTTCATGACCAAACTCCACGAAAGTGTGCCATGCCCCGTTCGGGAATCGAACCTACGACCCATCGATTGATAGACCTGTGCGCTATTGACTGAGCTAGCCGGGCGGGCTAGGATTTAGAGCTTACAATAATTATTGATATTTTCAGGAACAATTGTGACTTTCAGGAGAGGAAAATATAAGATATTTAAGGCGTTCTTTGAAGTGATATTTTTTTATTTGTTTAGTCAATGAATTTGGCGAGCAATAATTTTACCTCTTCAAACAGTAGAATAATAGTCGGTCACTAGCAAGAGAGTGGGACGACTGGCCGCCGCGATTTGACTGAAGCGAGCGATATGGTCGAGCGGGTACGACGTTGGAATGGTTATCATTGGCTAGCAAGCTCCGCGTTAGTTCAAATGCCATTAGAAACCTACTCCGTTGTTTCCTTGAGCAAGAAACTTTATCCGACAAGCTCAGTACTGGGTACATGTAAGCGGACTCAAAAGTAATTAATATAAATTGAAGAATGTTTCACAATCGAGCTAAAATAAATTAGTAAAGTATATACATGACTGAAGAAAGAGGAAATGCAGCGTAGAGCACTACATATGCACATAAATTGTCTTCCTTTTTTCTTTCAGGATAAATGCAAACCCTAAAGTTGTCACTACGAATCATTACAGAAAATGTTATGATGACAAGATAAAATTTTGTTCTGGGCATTTAATAAGGGATACATACATAATAAAAATTCTCGACAGATTCCGTGATAAGTTGACATACATCCGTTTAAAATAATGTTTATGAATGAAAATTCCGTACGGTATATGAAAATCGTCAAGATCAATTAAATGGATATTTGTATTTTAATATTTAATCCACGTAAAGAACAAATGGTATGAGGAAAAATCACATCAGGCAAATAAGACATGGTTATTTGTCAAACACTAAACAAGAGTAAATCACATCGTATGTAATATCAATGCGAGATGACGCCATGGGAGTGAATATCACGATGCGGAAAGATTACGCAGAAAACAAAATTTACAGATATATATATATATTTATAGAAAATTAGTTCACTCGAAACGGATTCGCTCAAAAGCTTTTTGCAGGTCCCATCCGATTTCGAGCGAACTCAAATGGACTGTAGCTCGACTTTAGTGACCACCTTTGTTATTGCAAAAATGTTTTTGTTTTGTTTTTGTTTTTACGTCCCAACTGCTAATTTTGATAAGACAAATGTCTATATGTTTAGAGCACACCGTTATTTGGACTATCGATTACGATGATCAGGGGCGGATCCAGGATTTTTTTCTAGGGGGGTCCGAACTTTTTCTAAGGGGGTCCAAACTTTCGAACTACTACATATACTTTTTGCTGAATATTGCAACATACATGTATTAATAAAAAAACTACATAACCATTAAATATATGTTAAGCACCGAGAAAAATTGCTTCATGCTACTTAAAAATGACTTACATTCAAGAATTACACTAATAGACAGGTACATTTTGGAAATTACTGAGGGGGGCTCCGGATCCCCCTGATCCCCGCTAGATCCGCCTATGATGATCAAAATTGTGGAACTGTACTGAATGTAGCGCCACTAAACGTCGCAAACTGACGTTGTTTAGGCTCGATACCGTACCTTCCTACTAAGTGCGACATTTAGCGTCAAAGTTGCGATATTTAACATTAGTCGACTTTTGTGCAATACGTCAGCGTTGCGACATTTAAGGTGGTATGGTACATCTGACTTTTTTTAGATTTCCATGTAAGTTTTGGTACCGTTGTAAATTTGAAGATATTTCTGATTCGGATCTACACTTTATTTGACGTCATTATTGCTAATAACGTTACCATGACGTCGTAAACATGACGACCGCGTGCACTTTTTACGTCAGTCGACAACGGAAAAAAACTTCTATAATGTGTTGCTAAATCTTTATTTTCCGCGCCACAACAAGAAATTATACATCATTCTAAAGCTTACATCATTATCTACTACTTGAACAGTGTAAATATACATTTTCTCTATAAACTTTTGAAAGAGACAAAAAATTCCGAATTGGCAACATCAGAAGAAATCCAGAAAAATTGCCTTCAAACCAGTTTTATGAAAAATTTGCCCGATAAATTTTTGCTTAGTTTTGATATGATGTAAAGCATTATATATACTTTTATACAGCAGAATTTGAGAAAAGTTGTCTGTACGGTTTTTCCGCTATATGCATTCAAGTACCATCGGTATGACGTCAAAAACGTCATTCTGACGTCAAGATAAAGGATTGTTCTGTTTGCCCAAGCCACAAATACTTGGTCATATTTTTTATAGTTTTAGGCAAAATGTCCAGGAACATGCCTAGAAAATTATTAAAATGTATTAAGTCAGCATTTATAAACTTTATACACATATTGATGTATACATACTCTTATTCAAAAGTATGAAAATCACATAGAAATATGCAAGATTTATCCATTATCAGCGTAACATAAAAATCTTTTTTTCGAACAGTTATATGAAAGAAAGTAATGAAGTTAATATAATGTTAATGATAAATTGTTTTCATTATGGGTTGTTTTATTTGGCTGAAAACAGTCATTTTAGCCTGAAATAATTAGTACAATAGATAAAAGATATTACGTAAGGGTTAAAAATCAAAAACACAAATATTTTACCAAAATTCTAAACGGCATTTTATCTGTAAAAACATAGCCTTTATGAGAAAACTCTGCAATTATGAGATTCAGAACCAATAAAATAATTATTATTACCGAGGTATTTTATTAAGTCCGTGGTTTTTTTCTATAGTGGCCGAGTATTTCATCATGATGCCGTAGTGAACATCATATCAGCCCTGAATTTGTAGTCAAATATCGTATATAATAACTAATGAATGAGAATTAACAAATACTCTCTCTAGTTGAAACATTTTCGCCTCAGAATTCCCGATGTTTTACAAAAACCAAAGTGTCTTTATGGTTCTGGTGATTCGCGTCAAATATAGCTTATTTTCCTTGACGATTTCAATGATTTTGATTAGCAGGGCTGTCGCGATACGCCAGAAGCGTACCGCGATATATTGCAATACACAAGCTCCGTATCGGGATACGTACCGCGATAACCAGAGAGGTGCCGGCATTATCCCTCTGCCTTAAAAAACTAAATAAATTGTTTGTGTGGATTTTGAAAGGAAAGCGCAGGTACATGTAGCAGACTTGGGAAAAGCTGCACATTTTTATAGTTATGGGAACAGATTATTCCATGAAAAGTAAATTTAAGACTTAACTTCATGAAAGAAAAATGGGGATTGTGTATTATTTGGCCCATAATATATAATAAACACTGCAAACTAAATAAATTTTTAATCAATGTATGTTTTTACATGTACATTACAGTCCAGAGATTACTATGAACAGCATATTTTGTGAATGATAAGAGTCAAATTTTAGTGTCATTTCTCGTGACAAGCATGGCAAACTTACAAGTGCATAATCATGAAAATGTGAAATTGAGTTTCCTTTACGTTTATTGAGTGCATATCATTTAGAAATAATATATTTTTTAATGATAAACATTTGGGCATAATATAGTCTAGCCTCTTTCTGTTGGGTCAATAAGGGCTACAATAATGTTTTGCATATAAAAATGCTTAGGGGAGAAGAAATAAGAATAAGTTCAGCAGAAGTCCAGTACAAACGAACGCGCTCTAATCGCTTAAATTCTTTGAACTTAATTTTCAATCAAATGAATCTTTGAAAACTGACGATTCGCTACATTTTCCAGTAAGATAAAAATGTCGCCAAATACCGGTACGCTAAATTCGTACCGCGATACGTATCGTCGCAGCTGCGTATTGCAATATACCGGTATACCTATTGGTTAGTTTTTTTTCTCTCTATTCATGTCATCCTCGAAATATTAGTGTATGCGAAATTAGCTCGCTGAATGACTTTAATCATCAACAAGTTATCACCAATCACTTATCAATCAAATGAGATCATGCAGTTTAATTATACAGTATTGTAAAGTCAAATCTGAGACTGTTGTGTGCATAAAAATTATTATGTTACCAGGTCATGTGTCCATTCAGTCAATAAACAAGGAAAGTAATTCATTTGGATAAAATACATCCATTCGGAACACATCGACCTTTCGTGAATGAATAATCTCGGAAGGATTTAGTGGGGGTCATCACTGGATTTTTGTGATTTTACTACCTACGCGAGGCGAAGCACGTAACGGTTATACAAATAGTTATCGCAGTATACACACAGATCTTTGCCATAACTTATTTCTTTGTTATAAATTGAACTAAATATTGTTCATCGATATCATTGAACTATGTAATTTCAAATTTACGGACTAAAAGCGAAAATTCAGTCATCGTCAAAACGAACGTGTATTTGTTTACTTCAACACTGATTTTTTTCCAAATGGCGTCTAAATATGTCCGAGGTTATTCGTATTGAATGGCCGAGGAGTTCCGAATGTACTACATCTTGACGTCAGAATGACTTTCTTTGACGATATCGATGACACTTGAACGCATGTAGCAAAAGAGCACTCACTACTTTCCATGTATTTATTTTCCATGTGTTTTCAACCTTTAAAAAAAGTTTGTATGCATAATATATATGACATATCAATATGTGTATAAAGTTATACATGCTGATTAAGTATAGTTTATAATATGCAAGGCATAAATAATTTCCGTTTGAAGGCGACCACAAAGACATGTCTATATAAAATAATATGGAATTCAGCGGCAAAATCATTAAAGATGTACAGAGTTGTCTATTTTGTTGAGTATCATGAGACCACAAAGAACAATACAGTTTAATCGGTACTGTGTGTTTTCCAGCAATAATGTGCAAGAAACTTTGTTTTGACCACCTGTGCATGGGCGGAAACACCCACAAATTTAAGTTCAAAATTAAGTCTATTGAATGTATTTATAAATGTATCTACGGATGTACAAAGGCTTACTTTATATAAAATTGTTTGTTTTAATCTATGCTACGATTTTGATCCGTATGTTGAAATTATACAATTTTATATATTTTGATGTTCCTGAGCATTTTGCAGAGATAAAAAAACATGACCAAGTATTGGTGGTTATGACAAAAAAATTCTTTATCTTGACGTCAGAATGACGTTTTTGACGTCATACTTACAATACTTCAACGCATACAGCGGAAAAACCGTACAGACAACTTTTCTTAAATTCTGCTGTATAAAAGTATATACAATGCTTTACATCATATCAAAACTTAGCAAAAATTTATCGGGCAGATTTTTCATAAAACCGGTTGGAAGGCAATTTTTCTGGTTTTTTTCTGATGTTGCCAAATCGGAATTTTTTGTCTCTTTCAAAAGTTTTCGGAGAAAATATATATTTACACTGTTCAAGTGGTAGATAATGATGTAAGCTTTAAAATGATGTATAATTTCTTTTTGTGGCACGGAAAATAAAGATTTAGCAATACATTATAGAAGTTTTTTTCCGTTGTCGACTGACGTAAAAAGTGCACGCGGTCGTCATGTTTACGACGTCATGGTAACGTTATTAGCAATAATGACGTCAAATAAAGTGTATATCCGAATCAGAAATATCTTCAAATTTACAACGGTACCAAAACTTACATGGAAATCTAAAAAAAGTCAGATGTACCATACCACCTTAACGTCAGGTCGATTACGACGTTTAGTGGTCAATGTTACGACGTTTAGCGGCGTTTCGACGTTTAGCTGCGCAACACTTGATTCGTACCAAATATCAATATGCATACTTTCTGAGTTCCTACAGAATCAACAGTCAACTTTTATATCCAAGTTAGGTAATGTAATTTAGAGGGTGTATTATACATTTACAGAGCCCCCGGTCTAGCTGTGTTGATAGCTTGATCGGACGGATCATACTTTCGTGGAGTTTGGTCATGACATGATTTCTAATGCCATTCTTCCTCATACAACTGGTTCTATACCATTTAGGGCAGTTGTCAGTTACTGACGGAAGTAAGTGCCTAGTAACTGATGAACAGCTAAATCAAGGGATTTAGTCTTTCCAGAAAAAGTGAGTGTTGACTGAACGGCATAACATGACCGATACAATATTCTGCCACAAATTTCAAAATGTGACAATAGCCACTAGCTGTGATTTTGGTAATGATCGACAATTAAGTATAGTTCATACAAAAGTAACATTACGTGTTTGTGTAAGCATTTAACTAAACCAATCCATGCAAAAGGAGTAGTTTAATTTAACAAAATTAGTGTGGCGGATAAACCACCACCTAAAGACATCTATGCTTGTTATGGTATTACGATTTACCATTACTCCAACAAGACACATATAAAGCATACTAAATTGATACTACATGTACATTATTTATTGTCATCCATAGCATCCCCTGTCGAGAGTTACAGTTGTACAAAAAAACTGTTTATATAAACAATCAAATGAACTACCACACGAAAGGGGGTGTTCAGGATGACAATAAAAAATGTAGTATTAATTTTAATGTGTTTTAATGAGTGTCTTGTTGGTATAATGGTAAAGCGTTCTGCCATTTACAAGCATGATTGACTAACAGGTGGTGGTTTTAAAATATACAAAAACGTTTTTAAATTAAAAATGAGACAATCCATTTCAGGAGCAGGCAGTATTTAAAAAAAATGTGTGTAATTCATTTAACAAAATCAGCATGATGGATACCACCATTTCTTGGGTAAATCATGCTTGTAAGGCGGTGTGCTCATGTGTACTCACACGTCATCCGCGTCCAGAAATTGAAAAATAACGCTCTCATTACTTTTTCTAGAAGTGTTCAGATGTGTACGCGTCCTTCATCCGCCATCCGCGTCCTTCATCCGCGTCCGCTTTGAATTGCTCACTGCTCGACTTTTGACGTGTACGCGGACAGACGCGGATAGTAGATAGGCAGAACAACATGTCAAAGCAGAAGCTGATTTGTAAAAAGTGAGCGAGAAAATAATGTAATAGATGTGTCAACGTGATTATTTGTTCAAACCAAGTCTAATAGATTACGATGACGCCGATATAACAAAAAAACTTGGGAGCCAATAGTGGAGACTATTGAAATTAATGTTAAATGTAAATTTATTTATTTATTGGAGTTAACGCCGTACCAACACAATTTAGGTCATTTCACGGCGTCCAGCGCACCTAACCTAGATTTCCTGGACCATTGTCTATAACCAGTACTCACCTACCCTTCCACAAGGCCGAAAACTTCTCCATATTATCTAATCAATGGAGGAAAATCGACATTATTGTCATATTTACATGAAAGGGTATAACCTCCCCGGGTGGGATTCGAACCCGCACCCCCTCGGGCACGAGTATCCAAATCCCGGCGCGCTACCAACTGCGATATCGACCCGGGTTTTAAATGTAAGTAATTCAATTTATTATGCTAAAGGTGACATGACTAACTCTGCTCTGCTGATTTGACCACTTTATTCATTTCTCATCAAGAAATTTCATATATAAAAATACATTTGACGGATGACGGACGTGTGTACATGTGAACCCACTGCGCGGATGACGGAAGCGGGTGACGTACGCGGATGGCGGACGCAGATGGTGGATGCGTACACATGTGAACACCGCCTAATGGTAAAATTCTTTTCCATTACACCAACAACTAAGACAATCGTAAAACATATCACATGTTTGTGTTATTGTCATCCTGAGCGTCCCTCGTCCTGGATTTGTTTATTGTATTGTTATTATAAACAGTTTTTTTGTTCGAACTATACTTTACAACCTTAATATTTCACACTATCCTACATTTGGATTGGTTTATTTTAATATTTACACAAACATGCGATGTAATTTTGTACGAACTATATAGTTCGTACAAAAATCACTGTTTATGTAAACAATACAATGAACTAATCCACGACAGGGAATGTCAGGATGACAATAAAATATATTATTTAAATATGTTTAATAAGTGTCTTGTTGGAGTAGTGGTTATGCGTTCTACCAATACAATCATGATTGGCCAAAGGGTGGTGGTTTATCCGCTACACTAATATTGTTAAAATAAACTATACAACTTAAATTTTCAACACTGCCTACCTCTGGAATGATTTAGTTCATTTTTAATGTTTACACAAACACGTTTTGTTATTTTGTACGCACTACAGTTCATTGAATCGTTGCATTGTTTTCATAAACATGGTTTTGTTTTTGTACGAACTGTACAGTATGCGAGTCATCTATTAGTCCAGTCTTCTGTGCAAATAATAATGTTCATTAAGTGTTGAAATGTAACATTCGAAACATCTCGACCATTTATTGAATGCATTACCTCTTAAGGTTTCGTGAGTGGTCAACCATTTAAATGGTCAGGACTATTAAAACCATTGGCAATTTTACTTTAGCGCGGTGATGATAACATCAAAATGCTCTTATTTTATTTTAATTCTAATCGACTAACATGCAATTTTGCCAAGTTATTCCATAAGCATTATCTTTCAGAAAAAACCCACTAGAACCCCGATCCCAGTAAACGATGGAGGCGGAGCATACTTTTTGGCTAAAGTGCCAGTTCTTTTCAGAAACTGAATCAATTTGCGCCATTTTCTGTACTCAATGACCTTAATATGGTCCTATGATGATCATTTAGAAGGAAAGTCTAGACACGTGTACACGATATTGAACAGTAAAGGTTTAATATTTGAATTTGAACTTTGAAAATAGTACCGTCCGCATAATTAAGTCCCAGGGTATATTATGGATTTTGAGCAGACTAAAGTATTAGCCACTTTATGCACTCAGGATAAGGCAGAAATAACTACAATGCTTAAGCTTTATTTTAATTGTATTTATTGTTATTTTTTTTCATGCGTTATGCACTGCCATCCATAATTACAGTTACACTTTTGTTCTTCAGGGAGAAATGCCATTATAAATCTGAACTAAATTTTAACTGAACATTTTGTATTATTAAAAATCCAGCCTTTATACAAGTAGAAATATAATTATGGATGGCAAGTCGATATCTTTATATATATTTCAATAAATGTTTGTTATAAAACATTTTATATAAAGTGTAAGTAACACTGTCAATCTTTCATAATAAGCCTATTTACTTCCACTTTCAGCAATGTTCTGAAATGAAAAAAGTATAAAGTAAACAATATAATGATTATAAAAATGATGATAATGATTTAAATTATGATGATGATGATGATGAATGATGAATGATGAATTAGTGACTTTAGTCAGTTATCCTTCCAACTAGTAGATAAAGTCTGGGGCGATCAAATAGGAAAATATTTCCTATCAGCTGGAACCCTCGGACTTATATTATTGAAGTTCTATGTAAGGATAATGAAATATTTTATCCAATATCTTTCGTGATAATTAAGATATTAACGCGAGTGATGAAATTCAGTTCTTCTACAAATCAATAATTTGCTTGACTTTCAACCAAATTGAATGATTTACAAAAAGGTATTTAAGATAGGTTGTGTCAAATTGACATTGAAAAATAAGTGTAAAATCCGAGTAATCCAATTGATTAGACCTAGCTATTTGAAGAGTATGCAAAGGAGAATAACTGACTAAAGTCTCTTAGGAAAATTGATTATTTTTATTTAAGACAAATCGATTAAAATTAAGAGAAATAGACAACAAATGTCACAAAAATGCACTAAAATCGTTCGTACTTTTACTAAACGGGTATCTTTTTGAACATGAATTCATCACCTTCTACAGTTGTATGTTAAGTGACATTAAAATTACTTTTGTTAAAACACTGTTTCCTGCTTCCAAAATGTGTCTTTACAATTTAAAGTTATAGAAGAAAACAGACATTTAAGTTGAAATTAGTAAAAGAGCAGCTTCAACAATTAAGTGTGGTGTTGTTAAATGAAATAAAATTTAGAAATTAGATTATTATATATTAGAATAAATGACACCACAAAAACAGAGATAAAGCAAGATCGAAACTGGCAATTAGTCATTCTATTATATTCGTACAATCTTTGTTATGCCAACAAGAAAAGTATTTACACTCGTGGCCTCAACATTTTCAAAATAAAATCAAACATATAGCAGAATAAATTCAGAGCATTGGAAACACAGTATGAACGATGATTTAAAATGTCTGATGCTGTGATCTTTGGAAAAAGCTTCGGCAAAACAAATTCATTAGAACTGAACAAAAGCAGAAAGCACTCTCGTACCTGGACAAAAGCAAAAGCTGTATCCGAGAGTGACATCCTATCAGAGGGTATGGTACTACTAGGTAACATTGTATACGCAAAGAGAATGTACAATCTTGGGTCACTGCAATCGTCCTCCGGATCGAAAAGTGTCGGTATCGTATTTTCTATACAGTACAAAATGTTATCCGTATATCTGAAATAACAGAACAAAAGAGAGTCATAAACAGAGATATTTAATCAATAACATTATTAACGAGATTTCTTAAGTACGTGTAATTACAGGCATCATTGCATGTATGTGTAAAATTTATTGACCGATTAAAGGAGTATACCAATCGGAAGCTCATATGAGGAGCGCCCTCGATCACAAATCGGTGTATCAAAATTCGAACTAAACACCGATCAAAAAGACTTTGGTTTAACTAAGGTGACTAGGTCTAGTTCCAATGGTTGAACCAAACAAAACTGGCCATTCCTCTTGTTCCAAGATGGCGACAATACGCACATTTGTTTTCAGTGTTTTGGAGTTTAATGAGTTTATGATCTAATTGAAACTCGCCAGAATTAACAAGTTTAGATATTGGTGTACGTGATGTTTTATTTTAACTTGACGCATTGATTTAACAAAGAAAAGTATACCTGTCAAAAAAGGAATGGATGAATACACAATTACTGTCATTTATATGTAACATACAATGCGAGAAGTTTACTAAAAACAAGAAAAACTTTTAGTCCTCTCGAATATTTAAATTATGAACCATCGACCGGCATGAAATCTGAAATTACAGTGATACAAAGTGTAATCTGCATTAACGGTCAGCTGGAATAAGCGCACACCTGCTGAAAGTGGACAATCGGGCTTCCTCCCGACGAGAATCGTTGAATATTGCATCTGGAATAAGCGGTCACCTGCTGTCTGTGGCCAGCAGCCAGTCATTTTCTCTAAAAACGGTCAATTTACCTGGTATATACGGTCACTACCGACCGCGATTTTTTTTCAAATTTTTGAATTAACAACGTGACATCTAAGTTGCATAATCTAAGTGGACGTGTGAAATTCCAACGCTTTCACAGCAGATTATCGAGTTTTACGACGATGTATTGACGGGAACAAGTTTAATCACGTGATAAAATTGTCATTTTAAATCAATGTATTTGTTTGAAAAATTACTAAAGGTGCCGCTTAGTTTGATTGATCGTTCGACAAATTGCATAAGTTCGCTCAACTCGAGAAAGTCTTTGTTGAAACGGCCAAACAAAATCCAGCATGATTGTTTATAGTCGTGAATAACGCCTTTGTCATTGTTAAAGATAATCAGTATTAAATTTGCAGCCACATACTTTTTTAAAAATCGTCAATTTACCTGGATTCAGCGGTCACGGTCCAATAAATTTTGAAATTTACAGCTTGTCACAGACAATGTTATCAACCCATCCAGTTGAGCTTCACATAGACAAAACTAATCATATAAGCGTCGTCACGTGACGTTTGATTGCTGATTTACAAATGACACTTGTCCTCTTTAAAGATCCATTATTTAATAATAAGCAGTACATAAACACTAAATCCGGTCTTTTTACTCAATTTGTTTAATTTTAAGTGATGAGAATGTTGTCTTCGGTTTGACAACAAGGAGTTACAATTAATTTCAATACTAAAGATGAATTTATATTTATATTTCTTTTTCAAATATGTTTGTGAGCAAAACTCCCGAAAATACGGAAAAAGATCGGGGGTATGTTTTATTTCTGAAATCATGATTCTGATTAAGCATACAATCTTAATCATGATTGTTGATAATAAAACATCTTGAATTGGATTATTGTTTAAATATGGCTACTAACATTTCTGTGGCAAAAACAAAATACTTATTGCGAGTGCCTGGCAGTTCCTTGAGTTCCAGAGCCGACCCGCCGGTCCGTGTTCTAAGCGGTTACCTGCTGTAAGCGACCAATCTGGCCATTTCCCGTCACTGGCCGCTTAATGCAGGTTAAACTGTATTAGTATTCAACTGCCACTGAGAGGCGTTTTCGTTCCCTTCCCTAGATTTAAGGCTGCCACGATACGTCAGAAGCGTATCGCGTTATATTGCAATACGCTGGCATCGTATCACGATATGTACCACGTCATATTGTGGTACTTTAGATTCGATGTGCCTCCGCTGTATTTAACAGAAACATAGCAAATCTTACATGCAGCTACTGATAGAATCTAGCCTCTTTAAGTATTTATGGTGATTTAAGACTGTGACGCGCCCTAATCGGTTAAAGTATTGTCACTTAAGGTTAGATGGAATGAGCAATCAGAAAACTGACGTTTCGCTACTTTTATTTTGAGAAGGGAAAAATTTTCCAATGAAAAAAAATCGCCTAATACCGATACGTTCAAACTGAACCGCGGTACGTATTGCTGCAACTGCGTATTGCAATTTATCTTCCCTCGTACAGAATACTCGTTTTTCATTGGCCGAGAGCGGTCACGTGCTGACCATGTATTATCCCATATTAGGTCAGTAGATTCTAATATCCAGTCAGTAACAAAATTTATAAATGATAGCGCTGACGAAACCTTATTTTTCTACTCAGATGGGGGTACTCGGTAAGATAAATTCGTTACACAGTCAGTTACTGACCGGATACGGTGTGAAACCGGGTCAGTGAATAAATATTGGGCTCGAGCTACGCTCTCACCCAATATTAATTTACTGACCCGGTATCACACCGTATCCGGTCAGTAACTGACTGTGTAACTAATAATACCGGTATACCGGTATATCGTGACAGCCCTATCTAGAGATTATCACGCTTTGTGTTCATTGTTCGTACCTGTAAATTCATGCATGTACAGTTTGTTAAGCCAAAACGTACGAGTGCATTTGCCATAAAAATCAACAAAGCCTGTTAATAAAGAATGTACGTACGTCTGAAGAAGTTTTGCTTTTTCTACAAGAGATATATCTGGCGAATCGAAACCCTCAGGAGCGTTTCCCGTGAAGCACCGAGACTGCAGTGTTCGCATTTGTTTTCTTCTTAAACATGTCCAATCAAATACATAATTCTCCAATGCTGAATAAAAAACAAAATCAGATATTCTGTTAATTGTACACAATAATGAGACCCGTCATATGACGTTCAAGATAGAATAACCCAGCATTTATTCTTTTATTTTTTTGTTCGGGACGTCAGTCCTAAACAAATATATTTACCGTATTTCAGACCCTTTCCGATTTTGAAAATTTACCGAATCCAGAAGTGGTCCCTCAGTATATAAGTATAGAGCAATTCAAAAAGATAGTCTGATATGACAGGCGCAATAATTCCTGAAATACACTTGTTAATCAATCTATACTAAAGCGTATGTATGATAGCTTATGAGTAAAGCGTCTCAGTATATCTTTACGTCGTATTATGTAATAGAATGGTATCAACTATTCAGTTACGACCTGTTGTTAGTGCCAGTTGTCAGTAGAGATGTTACATCATCTTATGTAATAGAATGGTTCTATTGTGTACAAACGTAGTTGGAGCCAGAAATCTCATTTTACTTTTTAAACCCGAACAAATGCAGTGCCTTCAGCGCTTTGATTTTTATACTGGGTTAAACGCCTTTTCAACACATCTTAGGATATATGACGGCGGCCAGTGCATCTAACCTAGTTATTCCGGAACATTTTCCCTAACCAGTACTCACTATATCCTTCCACAAGGCTGGAACTTCCCCACATACATGTACCTTATCAATTGAGGAAAATTAACATTATTGTTCAATATTCGTTGAAGGGTATAACCGCCCAAGGTGGGATTCGAACCTGAACCCCCTTCAGGACATTAGATTCGAAATTCTGGTAGAATTACATTTTCTCTTAAAGTTGGTGCTTAATTGTATATTGTATTTATACTGTTTTCACAATGTCAGATCTTTAAATTATAATCAAGTTTACAATCATTTCAAAATTTAGAAAAAGTTAAAACTTACACTAATTTCTCATCAAATGGAGATAAATGCTCACATTCGTTAAAAGTTTTCATTACAAATTTGGCAACATAATGTAGTTTCATAAATCGTATCCATGCAAAATGGAATATAATGAATGAAAATACAATAATTTGTAATCATTTATCATGATTTTCAAATGAATCATGGATGTAAATTAATGTTAGGGAAAACTATCTGAACCATGTAGGCATAGAATGATTATAATGTTTCTTGCTTAAGGAAACAACAGGTTAGGTTTTGAATGGGATTCGAACCAACGTGGAGCTGGCTATTCCCAACCTAAGCAACCGTAAGCAAAATACCTTATCATACTAGCTTAGTTATGTGTATACATTTATATCAGTTAAACATACTATATGAAATAGACTTTTTCGTATAATGATGCATTTGTTTGTAGAAAAAACAGTAAAACAAATTCATACCATTCTTTAGCCAGGTTGCTGGAGTAGATCCGTCACAATTACGTGAATAATCTGTATCTAAAGGATTTAGGAGAAACGAGTCTAGTTCCGGACAGACATCGACAACACTAGCAGCACATTCACGAACTGCTGGGATACGACTAAAATGAAAAAATATAGAATCCGAAAGTAAACAACAAAAAAAGTAAACGTCGTAAGATATGAATTTACATATGCCTTTCAATGCTTACAATCCAGAATATTTAAAGCAAGAAATATCGTTAAAAAGATATTTATAGATATGCAGGGTTAATTTCGTTTAAAGTATAAAATTATATAGTCATATTCGCCGTTTAGTCATACTACCAAGAGCGTCAGAAGGATAATTGACATAAGTATGGAATGATATTCAAAATATTTACATTATGTTACATTATTCAGTAATATTATGAACCGATTGGCCAAAAATAACCATATTATTAATGTTTTATGTTTTTGAATTACGATGCATTTTAACGTAAGATATTTAGTGAAAAGAGCCCCGGATTCGGACATCATGCTAATGAATACTTAAGTTCTAAGATTACCTGCAGTCTGTTGACAACAACGATAGAAGTTCTTGTCCTGTAACAACATTGTCAACTACTATTTCAGAAAATGAATTCGATAGCTCAGGTAGGCATTCTTCGACCATACCTCTTACTTCCTGTAGTGACTGACAAGCTGGGTTTGACCGTAGAAATAATTTCTCGAAAAAAGGGCTACCAGCAGTTGTATTCAAAACAATGCCGATAACTGCAATACAAGAACATTGTTCGTTTAAAGCGTATTGAACCACGGTGGCAATACTACGTGACTATGACATCACAAATGCTATGGTTTCAATGAGAAAACAGTAAAAATTCACCTCGATTCAGAGTTTGTTTATAGAGTTGGAAGTATTTTTATTTTTGTCAGATTTACATGAAGCCAAAATATTTGGTTTAAGACATTTCGAAGATATTTTGTTATATGGGTAATTCATGATCATTTGAATTTATTTCTATTCAAAACAAGAAAAAGGAATTTAAATAAAGTAGTATAAATTTTTAAATCCGAAACATATCAAAGGAAGAAAAGATCATTGAAAAGATTTTTCATGTACAAATGTATTTACAATAAGTATATACAGAAGCTTATCAGGAAATGAAAATTAAATTGTAAGCTTTTAAATCTAAATAAAAGAATACTTACTCAAAATTGTTGAATAAATCCACTTCATCTTTATGGCAAAATTTCGACAAAATGTTTCAATATCTGTTATGGTGTGCCAAAAGCTACCAGCAATGTACAAATGGCTATGATAAAAACAGTCATGTAAAAGTTCTTAAATACTCGCCGAATGTTCTATAATTCACAAGCAACAATAATATTTCACAAGCAGTAAATGTCATTCAAATCATTTGTTGATTATGACATCAATTTTATATGATTTGACTAAAAGCGCTATCAAAGAGATTATGCTAAATAGATTATGATGATATGTCTAAATTACTTGCTCATTATGGCGTTGTCGTATAATGATAATGATATAATGGTGAATTTAACATTTCAGGAAAATATGTTTTGCATTAAAACAGAAATGTCAGAATGTATTATATGTTCTGTTTTTTTTACAGATTGCACGGTTAACATTTTTATTGTGTATTATACAAACCATCAGAGCACTGAGTAGCATAGCACAGCACGACAATGAGCAGCGTATCACATCACATTACAACATTGTGCACCACGCCACAGCATTGTTTAAAACAGCGTAACACAATATAATGCAGCATAGCACAGCACAGCAAAATATTTTGCAACATACTACAGCACTGTTAAGCAAATTTCAATTCAACATTGTGCAGCATAACACAGCACTGTTAAGCTTAGGGTAACACTATATTTTGCAGTACGACACAGCGCTGTAAAGCATGACACAACATTACACTGTGTGGCGATGAACAAATTATCAATATGCAAAACAGCACAGCACAATAATGTATAACATTTCAACACAACACTGTATACAGCACACCCAGCACACCACACCATTGTTAAGATTAGCACACCACAGCACGAAATTTTATGACACCAAACAACAAAATAATGTGTATCATTACACAATGCTTCGATGGTCAACACAACACTGTGTAATACAATAAAACACGACACTGTATATCAAGATACAACACGACACTGTGTAGTACAATAAAACACGACACTGTGTAGTACAATAAAACACGACACTGTATATCAAGATACAACACGACACTGTGTAGTACAATAAATCACGACACTGTACATCAAGATACAACACGACACTGTGTAGTACAATTCATCACGACACTGCTCATCTCAACACAACACGACCCTGTGTAGTACAATACAACACACTACTGTAAAGCACGACACAATACGACCCTGTAAAGTACAAAACAATACGACATTGTACTTAACGACACAACACGTCATTGTGTAGTACAATACAATACGATTCTGTACATCAAGACACAACACGACACTGTGTAGTACAATACATGTACAATACGATACTGTGCATCACGACACAACACGACACTGTTCAATAAAATAAACCTAACACTATGGAGTACAACACAACGCCTGTCAACACAACACAACCCTGATCAACACAACACTGTGCAGCACAGCACAGCAACCCATATCATTAGAAATAATACATCACGACAAAATAGAACATTTTAAATAATACATCTCAGTGAGTCCACTGTCGTTTTTTTCAAGCTTTGTCTAAAATTTATAGATCACGTGCTTGTTTTTGTTTAATTAGTTCCGCTTGTAACAGACTCCACATCAGGCAAATAAGACATGGTTATTTGTCAAACACTAAACAAGAGTAAATCACATCGTATGTAATAACAATGCGAGATGACGCCATGGGAGTGAATATCACGATGCGAAAGATTACACAGGAAACAAAATTTACAGATATATATATATATATTTATAGAACAATTAGTTCACTCGAAAACGGATTCGCTCATATGCTTTTTGCAGGTCAAACCCGATTTCGATAGAACTCAAATGGACTGTAGCTCGACATTTAGTGACCACCTTTGTTATTGCAAATTCATGTTTTTTTTTAGATTTTTCGTCCCAACTGCTAATTTTGATAAGACAAATGTCTATATGTTTAGAGCACACCGTTATTTGGACAATCGATTATGATGATCAAAGGCGAATCCAGTTTTTTTTCTAGGGGGTCCAAACTTTTTCTAGGGTGTATTATACACGTACAGTGCCGCCCCGTCTAGCTGTGTCGATAGCTTGCAAAGTCAACTGATCGGACTGATTATACTTGCGTGAAGTTAGGTCATGACATGCTTTCTACGGCCATTCTTCCTCCTACCACTGATTCTAAGTCATGTAGGGCAGTTGTCAGTTATTGACGGAAGTATGTGTCTAGTTACTGATGAACAGCTGAATCAAGGGATTTAGTCTTTCCAGAAAAAGTGAGTGTTGACTGAACGGCATTACATGACCAATACAATGTGCTGCCACAAAGTTCATAATGTGACAATAGCCACTAGCTGTGATTTTTGGTTATGATCGACAATTAAGTATAGTTCATACAAAAGTTACATTACGTGTTTGTGTAAGCATTTAACTAAACCAACCCATGCAAAAAGAATAGTTTAAATAAACAAAATTAGTGTGGCGGATAAAACAACACCTAAAGACATCTATGCTTGTAATGGTACATGTAGAACGATTTACCATTACACCAAAAAGACACCTATAAAGCATATTAAAAATTGATACCACATGTACATTATTTATTGTCATCCAGAGCATCTTCTGTCGTGAGTTACAGTAGTACAAATAAACCTGTTTACCTGTTTATATAAACAATTCAATGAACTATAGTGCGTACAAAAAAACAAAACACTGTTTATAATAACAACACAGTGAACTAACCCTCGACAAGGGATGCCCAGGATGACTTTAAAATAAACAATTGTGATATGTATTACAAGTGTCTTAGTTGTTGGTGTAATGGAAAGCGTTCTACCATAACAAGCATGATTTACAGTGGTAGTGGTTTATCAAACATGCTAATTTTGTTAAAATGAATTTCACAAATTTTATTTTCAATACTGCCTACCCCTGAAATGAATTGTCTCAATTTTAACACGTTTTGTTTTTTTGTACGCACTATACTGTGTTTTTGTACATAAAACAATGGACTTGTCCACTAAATAGGTGGATAAGCACATGCATGTACAGCATTTACTTATTTAAACATACCACTTTAAGATTTAATATTCATTTAAAATAACGTATAAGCATATTGTAAATTTATATCAAGATATGTTTGTTTAAATTTAGAGCTAACTAACAAAACTATAAAATTGTAAAAATAATTCATATCTAAATATTGGTGTGAAATGAAATTGGCTATGTTTATATATGCATTGTTTACGTGGGCGACCTGTACCTCACGAAAGGATGACAATAAAAATCATATAGTATTAATTTTGATATGTTTTAATGAGTGTCTTGTTGGTATAATGGTAAAGGGTTAGCACTGTCCTACCTTTGGATTGGTTTATTTTAATGTTTATACAAACATGCGATGTTATTTTGTACGAACTATATAGTTCGTACAAAAAACACTGTTTATGTAAACAATACAATGAACTTATCCACGACAGGGAATGTCAGGATGACAATAAAAACATAATATGAATATGTTTTTTAAGTGTCGTGTTGGAGTAGTGGTTATGCGTTATACAATTACTTTATTTTATCTATTGGAGTTAACGCCGTATCAACACAATTTAGGTCATTTCACGGCGTCCAGCGCACCTAATCTAGCTTTCCTGGACCATTGTCTATAACCAGTACTCACCTACCCTTCCACAAGGCCGGAAACTTCTCCATATTATCTAATCAATGGAGGAAAATCGACATTATTGTCAAATTTTCATGGAAGGGTATAACCTCCCCGGGCGGGATTCGAACCCGCACCCCCTCGGGCACGAGTATCCAAATCCCGGCGCGCTACAAACTGCGCTATCGACCCGGGTTTTATACAATTACAAAGTCATGATTGACCAAAGGGTGGTGGTTTGTCCACTACACTAATTTTGTTAAGATAACCTATACAACACAAAATTTCAACACTGCCTACCTCTGGAATGGATAAGTTCATTTTTAATGTTTACACAAACACGTTTTGTTATTTTGGTATTTTGTACAGTTCATTGAATCATTGCATTGTTTTCATAAACATGGTTTTGTTTTTGTACGAACTGTACAGTATGCGAGTCACCTGTGATTCAAGTCTTCTGTGCATATAATAATGTTCATTAAGAGTGTTAAAATGTAACATTCGGAGCATCTCGACCATTTATTGAATGAATTATCTCTTAAGGATTCGTGAGTGGTCAACCATTTAATTGGTCATGACTATTATAACCATTGGCAATTTTACTTTAGCGCGGTGATATTATTTCAAAAAGCTCTTATTTTAATTTAATTCTAATCACTGTAAAAGACATGTACTTTGCCAGTGGACGCTTTTTTGTATTTTGCTCTAACATATTTTAACTTAAACTATGAATAGTTATCTAACAAATTTACCCAGCATTTATTGTACTGTCAATTAGGTATTATGCAAAATTTTATATAGATCTTATCTGATGTCAGCATCTCAAAGTTCTAGCACTCGGCATGGTTACTTTTTGGCTCTTTGATTCACATATTTTTCTGTATATATTACTTAATAGTGTCAGGATTTTTGCTTTGACCAGCTAAGTATTATTATAATGAATACACTACAAGTTATATCAACCAATGTCCAAGTCAATTGGAGCTCAACAAGGTATCTTTGTTCCACCCAAATGTTATGTAATACAAATAGGCACTTAGAGGGGTAAATATATTGTAGATTTATGGTACTGATAGGATAAATTATATAGAAAATAGTGACTTTGTATACTAATTTTATAACGTTTAAATATTTAAATGTTTTAAAATTCTCTACCATGAATATTGAAAAGGTTATAGGCAACTTTAAGGATGCGATTTCCTTAGTAACCAGAATACTATATTTAAATGAGCTTATATATATATATTGTTATTTTGCTTGATTTTGTCAGTTTACAGGTTATTAGCATTTTAACTTTTAAAATGATTTTAACTCATCAAAATCACATTGTCACTGTTTCTCAAGATAAGTTATCTATCATCATGTTTATTTTGATCGGTATGATCTATAGATGAATAATATGTGCTTATTTTTGTAATACACTGGAACCCCTCTATTAAAAAGTGATCTTATTAGGAGGTGGTCTTATTAGTGGATAAATTGGTCTAGCATAATTCATAGTACAAAGATGGCCTGACATATACTTTGTCAACTTAAAACAAGGACCCTATATAACATGTTATATAGAGTCCTTGCTTAAAAGAATCATTTGAAAGCGTAGTGGGTGTAATGAGCTTTAACTAATTATTCATTATCAAGAGAACAATTTTCACATTGCATAAGATTTTCAAATTTTATCATGAATAATTCTATGTATGAATAATAATTGTAATATTGTTTGTAAAGAGTTTATAAGCAATTTAATGATTTTTCATCAAAATCACTTTTTTACTATTTCTAAAGGTAGAATAGCCATCAATAGGTTAATTTTGTTCAGAATAGTGTATAGATCAATAATAAGTAGTTAGTTTTGCTTAAATGTTGATTTTTAAGATTTAAAAGCCAATATTCATCAAAGTCACCATTTTATTGTCTCTTAAGATAAAATATATAAATCCATAGGTTCATTTTAATCAAAATAATGCATAGGTCATGAAAATGTAAATAATATTTTGATATTGTTATATTTATGAAAAATTTACAATTTTCGATGGCTTAAAGATTATCAATATTAGATTAATTAAGATAAGAAATATCATTTTCTTTGTCTTTAGAGTAATATTGTCAAGTTTAGTCTCTTTTGTAGATAATGGTATGCTGATTTCACTGAAAATCTTGAATTCTAGATATCATTTGTAGTTTTTGTATTATCAATCAAAAATGATTTTGTACTTTTTACATAAGAAATTTAGAGGTTACATAATACAAAACTTTTGAAGCTTAAATGACTTATATGTCCACTCAGTAGGCGGGGCTTATCAGCATCTTACTTTTGTCAATAAACATTTCCTAATTAATGACAGCCAATAAAAAATTAATTATAATTGGAAATGACCAATCAGGCGACACCTGTCTTTGTCTTATAAACTGATGCACAGCCTGGTTTTGGCATTCTGCAGCTTTCTCTAAGTTTTGAAAAAGTATTCTTATATGTCATTGCAAAAGCAATATTTAATTGGTTTAATATAGTTTAGTTATTGATAATTCATTTTAGTTAAGTTCTTATTTGTAACTAGGTCGTGAATTCTATTTTGGAAATGGTCAGGCAAGCTGGTAAATATTAATTTACTTAGAACATAGTTTGTTTAAAATGTTGATTATTACTCAGAAAATAATCGTTTTTACGACTGCAGAGTCATATGCATATTATGACTTAGTTTTAATATAAAGTATTTTTGACATTGTTTACTTTTGTTAAGACTTAGAAATTATTTGGGTATTAATGTAAATATTTGTATATATTTTTGCCTTTTCTATCGTACTTATTTTTATCTTACTTGCTTTTTAAAGTTTTCGCCTTCAAGTTTATTTTCGCTTTATTATTTTACTTTTAATATCTTAGTTTTCGCTTTAAAGATTACTTTCGCTTTTCGTGTCTTACCTGTTTTGTGAAGTTTTCACTTTTGTTTTCATCATCCAAAAATAAATATAGTAACAAACCAGGTGTTATCATTATTTAGATCTTAACTCAGAGTTCTCAAACTCGCATTAAATCCTGAATTTCTGAACGCTTGCGGTGTGCACGTTCCTTCAGGAGCAGGTACGCATCGAACGTTGCTGAAATTAGTCATTTGCAAAAGGCAATTCATATTAACATTTTATCAGAGTATTTGTCTCTGGGATGTGACTATCCCGTACAAGTTAGTCACTGGTGTCATCCTGACGAACCGCTAGTTAAAAAGTGACTAGCACCTATTTGAACGTACCCGACATATCGAACAAAGGACCCAGATGCGACAGCCAGAGAGAGCGGGATCGGGTCCGCCACATCGACTAACATACAACTTTGCCAAGTTGTTTTATGAGCGTTATCTTTAAAAAAAAAGCCACGAGAACCCTGATCCCAATTATAATGTAAACGATGGGGGCGGAGCATATTTGTAGGCTAAAGTGCCAGTCCTTTTCAAAAACTGAATAAATTTGCACCATTTTCTGTATTCAATGACCCCAAAATGGTCTTATGACGGTCATTTGGAAGGTGGGGGGGGGGGTCTAGACACGTGAATACGGTATTGACCAGTAAAGGGTTAAAACTTGAATTTGAACTTTGAAAATAGTACCGTCCGTATAATAAAGTCCCAGGGTATTTTAGGGATTTTGAGCAGACTAATGTATTAGCCACTTTATGCACTCAGGATAAGGCAGAAATAACAACAATGCTTAAGCTTTATTTTAATTGTATTTATTGTTGTTGTCTTTTCATGCGTTATGCACTGCCATCCATAATTACATTTGCACTTTTGTTCTTCAGGGAGAAATGCCATTATACATCTGAACTAAATTTTAACTGAACATTTTGTATTATTAAAAATCCAGCCTTTTTACAAGTAGAAATATAATTATGGATGGCAAGTCGATATCTTTATATATATATTTCAATAAATGTTTGTTATAAAACATTTTATATAAAGTATAAGTAACACTGTCAATCTTTCATGATAAGCCTATTTACTTCCACTTTCAGCAATGTTCTGAAATGAAAAAAGTATAAAGTAAACAATATAATGATAATAAAAATGATGATAATGATTTAAATTATGATGATGATGATGATGAATGATGAATGATGAATTAGTGACTTTAGTCAGTTATCCTTCCAACTAGTAGATAAAGTCTGGGGCGATCAAATAGGAAAATATTTCCTATCAGCTGGAACCCTCGGACTTATATTATTGAAGTTCTATGTAAGGATAATGAAATATTTTATCCAATATCTTTCGTGATAATTAAGATATTAACGCGAGTGATGAAATTCAGTTCTTCTACAAATCAATAATTTGCTTGACTTTCAACCAAATTGAATGATTTACAAAAAGGTATTTAAGATAGGTTGTGTCAAATTGACATTGAAAAATAAGTGTAAAATCCGAGTAATCCAATTGATTAGACCTAGCTATTTGAAGAGTATGCAAAGGAGAATAACTGACTAAAGTCTCTTAGGAAAATTGATTATTTTTATTTAAGACAAATCGATTAAAATTAAGAGAAATAGACAACAAATGTCACAAAAATGCACTAAAATCGTTCGTACTTTTACTAAACGGGTATCTTTTTGAACATGAATTCATCACCTTCTACAGTTGTATGTTAAGTGACATTAAAATTACTTTTGTTAAAACACTGTTTCCTGCTTCCAAAATGTGTCTTTACAATTTAAAGTTATAGAAGAAAACAGACATTTAAGTTGAAATTAGTAAAAGAGCAGCTTCAACAATTAAGTGTGGTGTTGTTAAATGAAATAAAATTTAGAAATTAGATTATTATATATTAGAATAAATGACACCACAAAAACAGAGATAAAGCAAGATCGAAACTGGCAATTAGTCATTCTATTATATTCGTACAATCTTTGTTATGCCAACAAGAAAAGTATTTACACTCGTGGCCTCAACATTTTCAAAATAAAATCAAACATATAGCAGAATAAATTCAGAGCATTGGAAACACAGTATGAACGATGATTTAAAATGTCTGATGCTGTGATCTTTGGAAAAAGCTTCGGCAAAACAAATTCATTAGAACTGAACAAAAGCAGAAAGCACTCTCGTACCTGGACAAAAGCAAAAGCTGTATCCGAGAGTGACATCCTATCAGAGGGTATGGTACTACTAGGTAACATTGTATACGCAAAGAGAATGTACAATCTTGGGTCACTGCAATCGTCCTCCGGATCGAAAAGTGTCGGTATCGTATTTTCTATACAGTACAAAATGTTATCCGTATATCTGAAATAACAGAACAAAAGAGAGTCATAAACAGAGATATTTAATCAATAACATTATTAACGAGATTTCTTAAGTACGTGTAATTACAGGCATCATTGCATGTATGTGTAAAATTTATTGACCGATTAAAGGAGTATACCAATCGGAAGCTCATATGAGGAGCGCCCTCGATCACAAATCGGTGTATCAAAATTCGAACTAAACACCGATCATAAAGACTTTGGTTTAACTAAGGTGACTAGGTCTAGTTCCAATGGTTGAACCAAACAAAACTGGCCATTCCTCTTGTTCCAAGATGGCGACAATACGCACATTTGTTTTCAGTGTTTTGGAGTTTAATGAGTTTATGATCTAATTGAAACTCGCCAGAATTAACAAGTTTAGATATTGGTGTACGTGATGTTTTATTTTAACTTGACGCATTGATTTAACAAAGAAAAGTATACCTGTCAAAAAAGGAATGGATGAATACACAATTACTGTCATTTATATGTAACATACAATGCGAGAAGTTTACTAAAAACAAGAAAAACTTTTAGTCCTCTCGAATATTTAAATTATGAACCATCGACCGGCATGAAATCTGAAATTACAGTGATACAAAGTGTAATCTGCATTAACGGTCAGCTGGAATAAGCGCACACCTGCTGAAAGTGGACAATCGGGCTTCCTCCCGACGAGAATCGTTGAATATTGCATCTGGAATAAGCGGTCACCTGCTGTCTGTGGCCAGCAGCCAGTCATTTTCTCTAAAAACGGTCAATTTACCTGGTATATACGGTCACTACCGACCGCGATTTTTTTTCAAATTTTTGAATTAACAACGTGACATCTAAGTTGCATAATCTAAGTGGACGTGTGAAATTCCAACGCTTTCACAGCAGATTATCGAGTTTTACGACGATGTATTGACGGGAACAAGTTTAATCACGCGATAAAATTGTCATTTTAAATCAATGTATTTGTTTGAAAAATTACTAAAGGTGCCGCTTAGTTTGATTGATCGTTCGACAAATTGCATAAGTTCGCTCAACTCGAGAAAGTCTTTGTTGAAACGGCCAAACAAAATCCAGCATGTTTGTTTATAGTCGTGAATAACGCCTTTGTCATTGTTAAAGATAATCAGTATTAAATTTGCAGCCACATACTTTTTTAAAAATCGTCAATTTACCTGGATTCAGCGGTCACGGTCCAATAAATTTTGAAATTTACAGCTTGTCACAGACAATGTTAGCAACCCATCCAGTTGAGCTTCACATAGACAAAACTAATCATATAAGCGTCGTCACGTGACGTTTGATTGCTGATTTACAAATGACACTTGTCCTCTTTAAAGATCCATTATTTAATAATAAGCAGTACATAAACACTAAATCCGCTCTTTTTACTCAATTTGTTTAATTTTAAGTGATGAGAATGTTGTCTTCGGTTTGACAACAAGGAGTTACAATTAATTTCAATACCAAAGATGAATTTATATTTATATTTCTTTTTCAAATATGTTTGTGAGCAAAACTCCCGAAAATACGGAAAAAGATCGGGGGTATGTTTTATTTCTGAAATCATGATTCTGATTAAGCATACAATCTTAATCATGATTGTTGATAATAAAACATCTTGAATTGGATTATTGTTTAAATATGGCTACTAACATTTCTGTGGCAAAAACAAAATACTTATTGCGAGTGCCTGGCAGTTCCTTGAGTTCCAGAGCCGACCCGCCGGTCCGTGTTCTAAGCGGTTACCTGCTGTAAGCGACCAATCTGGCCATTTCCCGTCACTGGCCGCTTAATGCAGGTTAAACTGTATTAGTATTCAACTGCCACTGAGAGGCGTTTTCGTTCCCTTCCCTAGATTTAAGGCTGCCACGATACGTCAGAAGCGTATCGCGTTACATTGCAATACGCTGGCATCGTATCACGATATGTACCACGTCATATTGTGGTACTTTAGATTCGTTGTGCCTCCGCTGTATTTAACAGAAACATAGCAAATCTTACATGCAGCTACTGATAGAATTTAGCCTCTTTAAGTATTTATGGTGATTTAAGACTGTGACGCGCCCCAATCGGTTAAAGTCTTGTCACTTAAGGTTAGATGGAATGAGCAATCAGAAAACTGACGTTTCGCTACTTTTATTTTGAGAAGGGAAGAATTTTCCAATGAAAAAAAATCGCCTAATACCGATACGTTCAAACTGAACCGCGGTACGTATTGCTGCAACTGCGTATTGCAATTTATCTTACCTCGTACAGAATACTCGTTTTTCATTGGCCGAGAGCGGTCACGTGCTGACCATGTATTATCCCATATTAGGTCAGTAGATTCAAATATCCAGTCAGTAACAAAATTTATAAATGATAGCGCTGACGAAACCTTATTTTTCTACTCAGATGGGGGTACTCGGTAAGATAAATTCGTTACACAGTCAGTTACTGACCGGATACGGTGTGAAACCGGGTCAGTGAATAAATATTGGGCTCGAGCTACGCTCTCACCCAATATTAATTTACTGACCCGGTATCACACCGTATCCGGTCAGTAACTGACTGTGTAACTAATAATACCGGTATACCGGTATATCGTGACAGCCCTATCTAGAGATTATCACGGTTTGTGTTCATTGTTCGTACCTGTAAATTCATGCATGTACAGTTTGTTAAGCCAAAACGTACGAGTGCATTTGCCATAAAAATCAACAAAGCCTGTTAATAAAGAATGTACGTACGTCTGAAGAAGTTTTGCTTTTTCTACAAGAGATATATCTGGCGAATCGAAACCCTCAGGAGCGTTTCCCGTGAAGCACCGAGACTGCAGTGTTCGCATTTGTTTTCTTCTTAAACATGTCCAATCAAATACATAATTCTCCAATGCTGAATAAAAAACAAAATCAGATATTCTGTTAATTGTACACAATAATGAGACCCGTCATATGACGTTCAAGATAGAATATCCCAGCATTTATTCTTTTATTTTTTTGTTCGGGACGTCAGTCCTAAACAAATATATTTACCGTATTTCAGACCCTTTCCGATTTTGAAAATTTACCGAATCCAGAAGTGGTCCCTCAGTATATAAGTATAGAGCAATTCAAAAAGATAGTCTGATATGACAGGCGCAATAATTCCTGAAATACACTTGTTAATCAATCTATACTAAAGCGTATGTATGATAG
Source organism: Mactra quadrangularis (assembly GCA_025267735.1). Lineage (NCBI taxonomy): Eukaryota > Metazoa > Mollusca > Bivalvia > Venerida > Mactridae > Mactra > Mactra quadrangularis. The sequence goes on from CM046299.1 coordinate 21,338,449, forward strand.
CTTATGAGTAAAGCGTCTCAGTATATCTTTACGTCGTATTATGTAATAGAATGGTATCAACTATTCAGTTACGACCTGTTGTTAGTGCCAGTTGTCAGTAGAGATGTTACATCATCTTATGTAATAGAATGGTTCTATTGTGTACAAACGTAGTTGGAGCCAGAAATCTCATTTTACTTTTTAAACCCGAACAAATGCAGTGCCTTCAGCGCTTTGATTTTTATACTGGGTTAAACGCCTTTTCAACACATCTTAGGATATATGACGGCGGCCAGTGCATCTAACCTAGTTATTCCGGAACATTTTCCCTAACCAGTACTCACTATATCCTTCCACAAGGCTGGAACTTCCCCACATACATGTACCTTATCAATTGAGGAAAATTAACATTATTGTTCAATATTCGTTGAAGGGTATAACCGCCCAAGGTGGGATTCGAACCTGAACCCCCTTCAGGACATTAGATTCGAAATTCTGGTAGAATTACATTTTCTCTTAAAGTTGGTGCTTAATTGTATATTGTATTTATACTGTTTTCACAATGTCAGATCTTTAAATTATAATCAAGTTTACAATCATTACAAAATTTAGAAAAAGTTAAAACTTACACTAATTTCTCATCAAATGGAGATAAATGCTCACATTCGTTAAAAGTTTTCATTACAAATTTGGCAACATAATGTAGTTTCATAAATCTTATCCATGCAAAATGGAATATAATGAATGAAAATACAATAATTTGTAATTATTTATCATGATTTTCAAATATATCATGGATGTAAATTAATGTTAGGGAAAACTATCTGAACCATGTAGGCATAGAATGATTATAATAATTCTTGCTTAAGGAAACAACAGGTTAGGTTTTGAATGGGATTCGAACCAACGTGGAGCTGGCTATTCACAACCTAAGAAACCGTAAGCAAAATACCTTATCATACTAGCTTAGTTATGTGTATACATTTATATCAGTTAAACATACTATATGAAATAGACTTTTTCGTATAATGACGCATTTGTTTGTAGAAAAAACAGTAAAACAAATTCATACCATTCTTTAGCCAGGTTGCTGGAGTAGATCCGTCACAATTACGTGAATAATCTGTATCTAAAGGATTTAGGAGAAACGAGTCTAGTTCCGGACAGACATCGACAACACTAGCAGCACATTCACGAACTGCTGGGATACGACTAAAATGAAAAAATATAGAATCCGAAAGTAAACAGCAAAAAAAGTAAACGTCGTAAGATATGAATTTACATATGCCTTTCAATGCTTACAATCCAGAATATTTAAAGCAAGAAATATCGTTAAAAAGATATTTATAGATATGCAGGGTTAATTTCGTTTAAAGTATAAAATTATATAGTCATATTCGCCGTTTAGTCATACAACCAAGAGCGTCAGAAGGATAATTAACATAAGTATGGAATGATATTCAAAATATTTACATTATGCTACGTAATTCAGTAATATTATGAACCGATTGGCCAAAAATAACCATATTATTAATGTTTTATGTTTTTGAATTACGATGCATTTTATCGTAAGATATTTAGTGAAAAGAGCCCCGGATTCGGACATCATGCTAATGAATACTTAAGTTCTAAGATTACCTGCAGTCTGTTGACAACAACGATAGAAGTTCTTGTCCTGTAACAACATTGTCAACTACTATTTCAGAAAATGAATTCGATAGCTCAGGTAGGCATTCTTCGACCATACCTCTTACTTCCTGTAGTGACTGACAAGCTGGGTTTGACCGTAGAAATAATTTCTCGAAAAAAGGGCTACCAGCAGTTGTATTCAAAACAATGCCGATAACTGCAATACAAGAACATTGTTCGTTTAAAGTGTATTGAACCACGGTGGCAATACTACGTGACTATGACATCACAAATGCTATGGTTTCAATGAGAAAACAATAAAAATTCGCCTCGATTCAGAGTTTTTTTTATAGAGCCGGAAGTATTTTTATTTTTGTCAGATTTACATGAAGCCAAAATATTTGGTTTAAGACATTTCAAAAATATTTTGTTATATGAGTAATTCATGATTATTTGAATTTATTTCTATTCAAAACAAGAAAAAGGAATTTAAATAAAGTAGTATAAATTTTCAATCCGAAACATATCAAACGGAAGAAAAGATAACTGAAAAGATTTTTCATGTACAAATGTATTTACAATAAGTATTTACCGAAGCTTATCAGGAAATGAAAATTAAATTGTAAGCTTTTAAATCTAAATAAAAAAATCCTTACTCAAAATTGTTGAATTAATCCACTTCATCTTTATGGCAAAATTTCGACAAAATGTTTCAATATCTGTTATGGTGTGCCAAAAGCTACCAGCAATGTACAAATGGCTATGATAAAAACAGTCCTGTAAAAGTTCTTAAATACTCACCGAATGTTCTATAATTCACAAGCAACAAAACTATTTCACAAGCAGTAAATGTCATTCGAATCATTTGTTGATTATGACATCAATTTTACATGATTTGACTAAAAGCGCTATCAAAGAGATTATGCTAAATAGATTATGATGATATGTCTAAATTACTTGCTCATTATGGCGTTGTCGTTTATGATAATGATAATGATATAATGGTGAATTTAACATTTCAGGAAAATATGTTTTGCATTAAAACAGAAATGTCAGAATGTATTATATGTTCTGTTTTTTTTTACAGATTGCACGGTTAACATTTTTATTGTGTATTATACAAACCATCAGAGCACTGAGTAGCATAGCACAGCACGACACTGAGCAGCGTATCACATCACATTACAACATTGTGCAACACGCCACAGCATAGTTTAAAACAGCGTAACGCAATATAATGCAGCACATCACAGCACAGCAAAATATTTTGCAACATACTACAGCACTGTTAAGCAAATTTCAATTCAACATTGTGCAGCATAACACAGCACTGTTAAGCTTAGGGTAACACAATATTTTGCAGTACGACACAGCGCTGTAAAGCATGACACAACATTACACTGTGTGGCGATGAACAAATTATCAATATGCAAAACAGCACAGCACAATAATGTATAACATTTCAACACAACACTGTACACAGCACACCCAGCACACCACACCATTGTTAAGATTAGCACACCACAGCACGAAATTTTATGACACCAAACAACAAAATAATGTTTAGCATTACACAATGCTTCGATGGTCAACACAACACTGTGTAGTACAATAAAACACGACACTGTACATCAAGACACAACACGACACTGTGTAGTACAATAAAACACGACACTGTGTAGTACAATAAAACACGACACTGTGTAGTACAATAAAACACGACACCGTGTAGTACAATAAAACACGACACTGTATATCAAGATACAACACGACACTGTGTAGTACAATAAATCACGACACTGTACATCAAGATACAACACGACACTGTGTAGTACAATAAAACACGACACTGTGTAGTACAATAAAACACGAAACCGTGTAGTACAATAAAACACGACACTGTATATCAAGATACAACACGACACTGTGTAGTACAATAAATCACGACACTGTACATCAAGATACAACACGACACTGTGTAGTACAATTCATCACGTCACTGCTCATCTCAACACAACACGACCCTGTGTAGTACAATACAACACACTACTGTAAAGCACGACACAATACGACCCTGTGAAGTACAAAACAATACGACATTGTACTTAACGACACAACACGTCATTGTGTAGTACAATACAATACGATTCTGTACATCAAGACACAACACGACACTGTGTAGTACAATACATGTACAATACGATACTGTGCATCACGACACAACACGACACTGTTCAATAAAATAAACATAACACTATGGAGTACAACACAACGCCTGTCAACACAACACAACCCTGATCAACACAACACTGTGCAGCACAGCACAGCAATCCATATCATTAGAAATAATACATCACGACAAAATAGAACATTTTAAATAATACATCTCAGTGAGTCCACTGTCGTTTTTTTCAAGCTTTGTCTAAAATTTATAGATCACGTGCTTGTTTTTGTTTAATTAGTTCCGCTTGTAACAGACTCCACATCAGGCAAATAAGACATGGTTATTTGTCAAACACTAAACAAGAGTAAATCACATCGTATGTAATAACAATGCGAGATGACGCCATGGGAGTGAATATCACGATGCGAAAGATTACACAGGAAACAAAATTTACAGATATATATATATATTTATAGAACAATTAGTTCACTCGAAAACGGATTCGCTCAAATGCTTTTTGCAGGTCCCACCCGATTTCGATAGAACTCAAATGGACTGTAGCTCGACATTTAGTGACCACCTTTGTTATTGCAAAATCATGTTTTTTTTAGATTTTTCGTCCCAACTGCTAATTTTGATAAGACAAATGTCTATATGTTTAGAGCACACCGTTATTTGGACAATCGATTATGATGATCAAAGGCGAATCCAGTTTTTTTTCTAGGGGATCCAAACTTTTTCTAGGGTGTATTATACATGTACAGTGCCGCCCCGTCTAGCTGTGTTGATAGCTTGCAAAGTCAACTGATCGGACTGATTATACTTGCGTGAAGTTAGGTCATGACATGCTTTCTACGGCCATTCTTCCTCCTACCACTGATTCTAAGTCATGTAGGGCAGTTGTCAGTTATTGACGGAAGTATGTGTCTAGTTACTGATGAACAGCTGAATCAAGGGATTTAGTCTTTCCAGAAAAAGTGAGTGTTGACTGAACGGCATTATATGACCAATACAATGTGCTGCCACAAAGTTCATAATGTGACAATAGCCACTAGCTGTGATTTTGGTTATGATCGACAATTAAGTATAGTTCATACAAAAGTTACATTACGTGTTTGTGTAAGCATTTTACTAAACCAACCCATGCAAAAAGAATAGTTTAAATAAACAAAATAGTGTGGCGGATAAAACAACACCTAAAGACATCTATGCTTGTAATGGCACATGTAGATCGATTTACCATTACACCAACAAGTTACCTATAAAGCATATTAAAAATTGATACCACATGTAAATTATTTATTGTCATCCAGAGCATCTTCTGTCGTGAGTTACAGTAGTACAAATAAACCTGTTTACCTGTTTATATAAGCAATTCAATGAACTATAGTGCGTACAAAAAAACAAAACACTGTTTATAATAACAATACAGTGAACTAACCCTCGACAAGGGATGCCCAGGATGACTTTAAAATAAACAATTGTGATATGTATTACAAGTGTCTTAGTTGTTGGTGTAATGGAAAGCGTTCTACCATAACAAGCATGATTTACAGTGGTAGTGGTTTATCAAACATGCTAATTTTGTTAAAATGAATTACACAAATTTTATTTTCAATACTGCCTACCCCTGAAATGAATTGTCTCAATTTTAACACGTTTTGTTTTTTTGTACGCACTATACAGTGTTTTTGTACATAAAACAATGGACTTGTCCACTAAATAGGTGGATAAGCACATGCACGTACAGCATTTACTTATTTAAACATACCACTTTAAGATTTAATATTCATTTAAAATAACGTATAAGCATATTGTAAATTTAAATCAAGATATGTTTGTTTAAATTAAGAGCTAACTAACAAAACTATAAAATTGTAAAAATAATTCATATCTAAATATTGGTGTGAAATGAAATTGGCTATGTTTATATATGCATTGTTTACGTGGGCGACCTGTACCTCACGAAAGGATGACAATAAAAATCATATAGTATTAATTTTGATATGTTTTAATGAGTGTCTTGTTGGTATAATGGTAAAGGGTTAGCACTGTCCTACCTTTAGATTGGTTTATTTTAATGTTTACACAAACATGCGATGTTATTTTGTACGAACTATATAGTTCGTACAAAAAACACTGTTTATGTAAACAATACAATGAACTTATCCACGACAGGGAATGTCAGGATGACAATAAAAAACATAATATGAATATCTTTTTTAAGTGTCGTGTTGGAGTAGTGGTTATGCGTTATACAATTACTTTATTTTATCTATTAGAGTTAACGCCGTATCAACACAATTTAGGTCATTTCACGGCGTCCAGCGCACCTAACCTAGCTTTCCTGGACCATTGTCTATAACCAGTACTCACCTACCCTTCCACAAGGCCGGAAACTTCTCCATATTATCTAATCAATGGAGGAAAATCGACATTATTGTCAAATTTGCATGGAAGGGTATAACCTCCCCGGGCGGGATTCGAACCCGCACCCCCTCGGGCACGAGTATCCAAATCCCGGCGCGCTACAAACTGCGCTATCGACCCGGGTTTTATACAATTACAAAGTCATGATTGACCAAAGGGTGGTGGTTTGTCCACTACACTAATTTTGTTAAGATAACCTATACAACACAAAATTTCAACACTGCCTACCTCTGGAATGGATAAGTTCATTTTTAATGTTTACACAAACACGTTTTGTTATTTTGGTATTTTGTACAGTTCATTGAATCATTGCATTGTTTTCATAAACATGGTTTTGTTTTTGTACGAACTGTACAGTATTCGAGTCCCCTGTGATTCAAGTCTTCTGTGCATATAATAATGTTCATTAAGAGTGTTAAAATGTAACATTCGGAGCATCTCGACCATTTATTGAATGCATTATCTCTTAAGGATTCGTGAGTGGTCAACCATTTAATTGGTCATGACTATTATAACCATTGGCACTTTTACTTTAGCGCGGTGATGCTATTTCAAAATGCTCTTATTTTATTTTAATTCTAATCAGTGTGAAGGACCTGTATTTTGCCAGTTGACGCTTTTTTGTAACTTGCTCTAACATATTTTAACTTAAACTTTTTTTTTAACTTTTAACTTATCTAACAAATTTACCCAGCATTCATTGTACTGTCAATTAGGTATTATGCAAAATTTTATATAGATCTTATCTGATGTCAGCATCTCAAAGTTCTAGCACTCGGCATGGTTACTTTTTGGCTCTTTGATTCACATATTTTTCTGTGTATATTACTTAATATTGTCAGGGTTTTGCTTTGACCAGCTAAGTATTATTATAATGAATACACTACAAGTTATATCAACCAATGTCCAAGTCAATTGGAGCTCAACAAGGTATCTTTGTTCCACCCAAATGTTATGTAATACAAATAGGCACTTAGAGGGGTAAATATATTGTAGATTTATGGTACTGATAGGATAAATTATGTAGAAAATAGTGACTTTGTATACTAATTTTATAACGTTTAAATATTTAAATGTTTTAGAATTCTCTACCATGAATATTGAAAAGGTTATAGGCAACTTTAAGGATGCGATTTCCTTAGTAACCAGAATACTATATTTAATTGAGCTTATATATATATTGTTATTTTGCTTGATTTTTTCAGCATACTGGCTATTAGCATTTTAACTTTTAAAATGATTTTAACTCATCAAAATATCATTTTCACTGTTTCTCAAGATAAGTTATCTATCATCATGTTTATTTTGATCAGTATGATCTATAGATGCATAACATGTGTTTATTTTTGTAATACACAGGAACCCCTCTATTAAAAAGTGGTCTTATTAGCGGGGTGGTCTTATTAGCGGATAAATTGGTCTAGCATAATTCATAGTACAAAGATTGCCTGAAATATACTTTGTCAACTTAAAACAAGGACCCTATATAACACGTTATATAGTGTCCTTGCTTAAAAGAATCATTTGAAAGCGTAGTGGGTGAAATGAGCTTTAACTAATTAGTCATTATCAAGAAAACAATTTTCACATTGCATAAGATTGTCAAATTTTATCATGAATAATTCTATTTGTTAATAATAATTGTAATATTGTTTATAAAGAGTTTATAAGCAATTTAATGATTTTTCATCAAAATCACTTTTTTACTACTTCTAAAGGTAGAATAGCCATCAATAGGTTAATTTTGTTCAGAATAGTGTACAGATCAATAATAAGTAGTTAGTTTTGCTTAAATGTTGATTTTTAAGATTTAAAAGCCAATATTCATCAAAGTCACCATTTTATTGTCTCTTAAGATAAAATATTCATTCATAGGTTCATTTTAATCAAAATAATGCATAGGTCATGAAAATGTAAATAATATTTTGATATTGTTATATTTATGAAAAATTTACAATTTTCGATGGCTTAAAGATTATCAATATTAGATTAATTAAGATAAGAAATATCATTTTCTTTGTCTTTAGAGTAATATTGTCAAGTTTAGTCTCTTTTTGTAGATAATGATATGCTGATTTCACTGAAAATCTTGAATTCTAGATATCATTTGTAGTTTTTGTATTATCAATCAAAAATGATTTTGTACTTTTTACATAAGAAATTTAGAGGTTACATAATACAAAACTTTTGAAGCTTAAATGACTTATATGTCCACTCAGTAGGCGGGGCTTATCAGCATCTTACTTTTGTCTATCAACTTTTCCTAATTAATGACAGCCAATAAAAATTAATTATAATTGGAACTGACCAATCAGGCGACACCTGTCTTTGTCTTATAAACTGATGCACAGCCTGGTTTTGGCATTCTGCAGCTTTCTCTAAGTTTTGAAAAAGTATTCTTATATGTCATTGCAAAAGCAATATTTTATTAGTTTAATATAGTTTAGTTATTGATAATTCATTTTAGTAAAGTTCTAATTTGTAACTAGATCGTGAATTCTATTTTGGAAATGGTCAGGCAAGCTGGTAAATATTAATTTACTTAGAACATAGTTTGTTTAAAATGTTGATTATTACTCAGAAAATAATCGTTTTTACGACTGCAGAGTCATATGCATATTATGACTTAGTTTTAATATAAAGTACTTTTGACATTGTTTACTTTTGTTAAGACTTAGAAATTATTTGGGTATTAATGTAAATATTTGTATATATTTTTGCCTTTTCTATCTTACTTATTTTTATCTTACTTGCTTTTTAAAGTTTTCGCCTTCAAGTTTATTTTCGCTTTATTATTTTACTTTTAATATCTTAGTTTTCGCTTTAAAGATTACTTTCGCTTTTCGTGTCTTACCTGTGTTGTGAAGTTTTCACTTTTGTTTTCATCATCCAAAAATAAATATAGTAACAAACCAGGTGTTATCATTATTTAGATCTTAACTCAGAGTTCTCAAACTCGCATTAAATCCTGAATTTCTGAACGCTTGCGGTGTGCACGTTCCTTAAGGAGCAGGTACGCATCGAAGGTTGCTGAAATTAGTCATTTGCAAAAGGCAATTCATATTAACATTTTATCAGAGTATTTGTCTCTGGGATGTGACTATCCCGTACAAGTTAGTCACTGGTGTCATCCTGACGAACCGCTAGTTAAAAAGTGACTAGCACCTATTTGAACGTACCCGACATATCGAACAAAGGACCCAGATGCGACAGCCAGAGAGAGCGGGATCGGGTCCGCCACATCGACTAACATACAACTTTGCCAAGTTGTTTTATGAGCGTTATCTTTAAAAAAAAGCCACGAGAACCCTGATCCCAATTATAATGTAAACGATGGGGGCGGAGCATATTTGTAGGCTAAAGTGCCAGTCCTTTTCAAAAACTGAATCAATTGCACCATTTTCTGTATTCAATGACCCCAAAATGGTCTTGTGACGGTCATTTGGAAGGTGGGGGGGTCTAGACACGTGAATACGGTATTGACCAGTAAAGGGTTAAAACTTGAATTTGAACTTTGAAAATAGTACCGTCTGTATAATAAAGTCCCAGGGTATATTAGGGATTTTGAGCAGACTAATGTATTAGCCACTTTATGCACTCAGGATAAGGCAGAAATAACAACAATGCTTAAGCTTTATTTTAATTGTATTTATTGTTGTTGTCTTTTCATGCGTTATGCACTGCCACCCATAATTACATTTGCACTTTTGTTCTTCAGGGAGAAATGCCATTATACATCTGAACTAAATTTTAACTGAACATTTTGTATTATTAAAAATCCAGCCTTTATACAAGTAGAAATATAATTATGGATGGCAAGTCGATATCTTTATATATATATTTCATTAAATGTTTGTTATAAAACAGTTTATATAAAGTATATGTAACACTGTCAATCTTTCATGATAAGCCTATTTACTTCCACTTTCAGCAATGTTCTGAAAAAAGTATAAAGTGAACAATAAAATGATAATAAAAATGATGATGATGAAAATGGTTTAAATGATGATACTGATAATGAATGATGAATAATGAATGATGACGATGTTGATGATGTTAAATGTGTTGATGATGATAATGATGATGATGGTAATGATGATGGTGCTGATGCTGTTGCTGATGGCGATGTACAATGTTGACGATGACGATGCCGATGTTGATGCTGATGATGCTGCTGCTGCTGATGATGATACCGATGCCGATGATGTCGTCAACGACGACGACGATGACAATAATAATAATTATAAATATATTTGTAATAAAAACGACTTTTTTGTCGATAACATATTTAATGTAAACCAATTTTCAAAATCGTCCCCAATATATATTTCATGCTTAAAGGTACTTGATGGATTTATTCAAATGTTTTCGTTTTTACAAATGCCATTCAGTGTCTGCAATTAGTGATCAGTTATCCTTCCAACTAGATAAAGTCTGAGGCGATTAGCAAATATTTCCTATAAGCTGGAACCCTCGGACTTGTTAATTAAGATAATAACGCGAGTGATGAAATATAGTTCTTCTACAAATCAATAACTTGCTGGAATTTCAAACAAATTAAATGATTTACAAAAAATATTTAAGATAATTGTGTCAAATTGACATTGAAAATAAGTGTAAAATCCGAGTAATCCAACTGATTAGACCTAGCTATTTGATGAGCATGCAAAGGAAAATAACTGACTAAAGCCCCTTAGGAAAATTGATTATTTTTATTTAAAACAAATCGATTAAAATTAAGAGAATTAGACAACAAATGTCACAAAAATGCACTAAAATCGTTCGTAATTTTACTAAACGGGTATCTTTTTGAACATGAAATCATCACCTTCTACAGTTGTATGTTAAGTGACATTAAAATTACTTTTGTTAAAACACTGTTTCCTGCTTCCAAAATGTGTCTTTACAATTTAAAGTTATAGAAGAAAATAGACATTTAAGTTGAAATTAGTAAAAGAGCAGCTTCAACAATTAAGTGTAGTGTTGTTAAATGAAATAAAATCTAAAAATTAAATTATTATATATTAGAATAAATGACACCACAAAAACAGAGATAAAGCAAGATCGAAACTGGCAATTAGTCATTCTATTATATTCGTACAATCTTTGTTATGCCAACAAGAAAAGTATTTACACTCGTGGCCTCAACATTTTCAAAATTTAATAAAATATAGCAGAATAAAATCAAAACATTAAAAACACAGTATGAACGATGACACAAATATTTGATGCTGTGATCTTTGGAAAAAGCTTCGGCAAAACAAATTCATTAGAACTGAACAAAAGCAGAAAACACTCTTTTACCTGGACAAAAGCAAAAGCTGTATCCGAGATTGTGATCCAATCAGAGGGCGTTGTACCGGCAGCAAATATTGTATACGCAAACAGAATGTATACTCTTGGGTCACTGCAATTGTCTTCCGGATCGAAAAGTGTCGGTATCGTATTTTCTATACAGTAAAAAACGTTATCCATATATCTGAAATAACAAAACAAAAGAGAGTCATAAACAGAGATATTTAATCATTAACATTATTATGGAGATTTCTTAAGTACGTGTAATTACAGGCATCATTGCATATATGTGTGTAAAATTCAATGGCCGATTAAAGGAATATACCAATCGGAAGCTAATATGAGGAGCACCCTCGATCACAAATCGGTGTATCAAAAGTAGAACTAAACCCCGATCAAAAAGACTTTGGTTTAACTAGGTGATTAGGCGGAGTTCAGTTACCGCGAACGTTACAGAACGTTCCGTAACGATACATTCGGAACTCCTCGATTATTTGCTGCGAATAATCTGGGACATATTTAGACGCTTTTTTGAAACTACCGGTGTTAAAGTAAACAATTATATGGCCGAGGAGTTCCGAATGTATCGTTATGTAAAGTTCTGTAACGTTCGCGATAACTGAACTCAGCCCAGGTCTAGTTCCAATGGTTGAACAAAAAAAATGGCCATTCCTCTTGTTCCAAGATGGCGACAATACGCACATTTGTTTTCAGTGTTTTGGAGTTCAATGAATTTAGATTTATGATCTAATTGAAACTTGCTAGAATTAACAAGTTTAGATATTGGTGTACGTGATGTTTTATTTTAACTTGGCGCATTGATTTAACAAAAGAAAAGTATACCTGTCAAAATAGGAATGGATGAAAACATAATAATTACTATCCATAGCAACGTCATGAACTGAGATAGTTATTTTAATAAATTATACATTTTGGAAAGTACGAAGCCTACTCTTTCATTTTCTGTAAAAACCTCAATTTCGAAAAAATTGACCTTGAGGGCCGTTTTCTCACGTTGCGCATCATTTATATGTAATATACTATCCGAGAAGTTTAGTAAAAACAAGAAAACCTTTTAGTCATCTCGAATATTTAATTCATGAACCATTGACCGGCATGGAATGCTGCTAAACGGCTCATTAAACATAATAAAGGTACTTAGTGTCTATACCAACAAATGCAACCAATTGTACAAAATAATCTGAAATTACAGTGATATAAAGAGTAATCTGCACTAACGGTCAGCTGGAAAAAGCAAACACCTGCTAAAAGTGAACAGTCTGACATCCTCCCGACGAGAATCTTTGAATATTGCACCTGGAATAAGCGGTCACCTGCTGTCTGAGGCCAGCAGCCAGTCAGTTTCTCTAAAAAACGGTCAATTTACCTGGTGGTATACATGTATACGGTCACTACCGATTTTTTTGAAATAACAACGTGGCATCTAAGTTGCATAATCTTAGCGGACGTGTGAAATTCCAATGCTTTCACAGCAGATTATCGAGTTTTACGACGATGTATTGACCGGAACAAGTTTCTCGTGATAAAAATGGTCATTTTATGTCAATGTTTTTGTTTGAAAAATTACTAAAAGCGCCGCTTATAGCCTGATTTTATTCGGTGAGCCGTGTCAAGTTGGATGAGTCTAATCACAACCATGACGATAGGTATAACCAGGAAATACTACACTGAAAATCAATACAGACTGTAATATCTCAAGTATATATGCATGATATAATAGTTCAAAATCATTGTTCAAAATAGCTCAGTCGATAACGAGTCGGAAACATATGGTCAATCCAGAAATTTTACTGCAGTGGTTCGAATGACTATAACCAGTACTCACCTACCCTTCCACAAGGCCGTAAACCTCTCCATATTATCTATTCAATTGAGAAAAATCGACATTTTTGTCAAATTTTCATGGAAGGGTATAACCTCCCCGGGTGGGATTCTTGGACTATCACGGAAGGTTATGATCAGCAAGAATTGAATTTGGATAGCCAAACTGGCAGTGTGCTGAACATGGTCATGGCTACACACTCTTAATTTGTCTTTGTATGGCTAAATTTTCGACTATAATTTGACTAAAAGTTGTTTTGCATAGTATGTTCTTACAATAAGTTGAATGCATCCTTATCTATCTTCCTCATTATATCAAAAAATTGATTACAGAACAATTTTTTAGTAGGGGCAATAAGTCATTGGAGAAAAACGGGCACAAAAACAATATTCTTTACGATCTAATGACTGTAAGGACCACGTATCTTAGTTGTCTAAAATTTATATATAATAAGCAATGCATACTCTTAGTTTATGTAGAATACCTTAGTTCTATACAATGACTTTAACTTAGATAGAGACAAGGGATATCACTTTACTTTATGCACCTAATTTGCATGAGTATACATATCCAAATCATCTTATCATTATAATACGAATAAGTATATGTTCTCCAACATAAAACGAAACAAACTAATGCCATGAAAGCATATATATAGGTAAATACATACTGTTTATGTCTGTCATATATGGTTATTGAGATATTATGATTTTTTAAGTGTGTCGTCACTCTAAATATACTAACCAAATGCTTTGTCTTTAATTATTTGTAAATTATCGTTAATCTGTTCATAACCACTCGAACTTTGGTACATGATCTTTATTTTATATAGTGAAAAAAAAAACACTTTCCTATACGTAAAGACCTAATTTGCATATATCTGCATTTGCAAATCATCTCTGATATGGTCGTATGATATGATAGCTAGTCCCTACGAACATGGATGCAGACACATAAGTGAAATTTTTATCATAATTGGTAATTGTGTTATTAGCAAAAATCGGAATTTCGATTATGGCGGACCAAATTTGCATATTATGCTAATTGCTCATGGTTGACAGGATGTGCTAACTAAATTTCTTAGTCAGCTTTGTCCAAAAAACTGAATCAAAATTATACACACCTCCACAGAATGCTAGACAACGGCATAAATATACATGACATCATGTAATGTTTGAGGCAAAATCCTACAAGTTTTAACGTAATTTGAATATTTTGCATATCTTTATAGTATCATTAACTGATTTAATGTAATTATTTAATATATGCGTATTTAATATATACAAAAGTAACATAACATAAACATATTTTACTCAAAATCTCAATGTAAAAACTACGGACGTTGATTTGTATAGCAAAACCGAATATTGTGTTTCATGAAATACCTAATTTGCATAAATTTGCATATTTAAATGATCTGATCAAGCTGATATTAGTACCATGTGGTAGATAGACACTGAAAACATGGGTATGGATACATATTTTAAATTTGTATCTAAGGGCCCCGTTACACCAAACTAGTTCGCAGAACGTTCGACCCCGTCCTTAAAATATCGCGAAACTGGTTGTGAACGAGCTAGGTCGTGCCGTTTAAGTCGAAAAATATCAGCTATACGGTCACAGTTCGTTCAGAACCAGTTCCCGTTGCGTGCAATTCGTTTTTATCCCGTCTGTAGTCCGTTTGTATCGAGTTCAAATCGGGTAAAATTGCTCTTTCTCGTCACGAGATACCGTCTCAAACTAGTCCAAACCCGTTCGTAGTCAGTTTTAACCCGTTCATAACTAGTTCTTCTAAACTCCTTTACAGCCCATTTAAGACAGTTCAACTCATTTTAAGTACGTTCTTATCTCAACCTTAGTGCGTTTTGAACGGGATAACGTCACGTTCTGACCAGATTGCTATAAATATCCAGGACGTTTCTTTCCGTTCTCATTCTCGTTCCGCGCTTCAAGCTTTGAGGACGCAATTCGTCTAGCATCACTGTGACCATCATGCCTACAAAGATGAGCAGAACCAGATAGACGGTGTGTGTTAAGACAATCCCTTCCAAACGATCCAAAATCACCTGCACATGTGAAGCTCTTGAAGACCAGCCTTAATATAAGCCACAAGATACTAAGCCTCCTGAGCCAGTCAATAAAAATTAGGGTGAATCTCCTCTACCATGTAATTGTATTCTTGCTCCGCTTCTATAAAAAAGAGTACAAAGCCAATATTCAAAGCATCAACGACTTACATGGTTCTAGGCTAAGAGTTTGGGCACAGATGATAATTTGGTGATTCTGTACTTATACCAAACCATGTCAGATCGTACTGTAGACGTTATGGACGCGGTACGAACTACATACGAACGCAATAGACTTAATAAAAACGCGTAGAACGTACTAAAACGAGTAGAACGTACTGAGAACCTACTTCGAACTTTAAGAACTCTGTGTAAACGTGTTGCGAACTGGTTCAGAACTTCGTATTTTGTTATTGTGGATTTAGACGGGATAACAACGCACTATGGACGTAACTAAGTCGAGTTAAGTCTGTATGCAAACGGAATGAACGAGTTACAAACGGAACAGGTCGGTGTGTAAACGTACTGCAAATTGTGTCCCGATCGAACTACGACAAGGCACGTACCGAGTACGATGTTAGTACGGCAATTCCGTTCGCAGTACGTCCTTTCCGTTGTCAATACGTTGTCACTCAGTCTAATTGCAGAACGGGGTGGCCGCAAAAAATTTTGCGTCGACTCAAAGTTCTGAAACCCCATTCCCGTTCAACGCCGTCCGAGCTCGTCCATAAAGTTCGAACACAGACCGTAGAAAGTTCCAACTACGTCCAGTCCGTTTGGACACAGTTGGAGCTCGTTCGGTCCAATTTTTTCAGAACGTAGTGAGAACGAGTTTGGTGTAACGGGGGTATAAGTTAGTTATTGAGTTATTAGCGAAAAACGGAATTTCTATAATGGCGGACTTAATTTGCATATTATGCAAATTGCTCAAGGATGACAGGGTGTCATCACTCGGATTCTTATTCAGCACCTTTTAAAGATATAGAAACTGCAAAAAAACTTTGTGGGGACTCAAGTGCACGGTTCACCTAAAATACGGCATTTTACTGCAGGACTATACATATAATCATTTCCATAAGACACGGCTGAGACATTTTAGACTAAGTGTATGACACCGAAGTAATAACTAAGCACAAACTCGGGCAACTATGTATATTCTATTTTATATACATTTGGCTTCTAGCTGCACAGAGATTTCGAATTGTACGTTTCCATGATTGCAAAAAAATAAATCTATAAATACAAAAGTGCAGTCACGGCTCCAGAGCCGATCCACCGGTCCGTGTTCTAAGCGGTAACCTGCCGTAAGCGGCTAATCCGGCCGATTCGCTGTGCCTCCGCTGTATTTAACAGAAACATAGCAAATCTTACATGCAGCTACTGATAGAATCTAGCCTCTTTAAGTATTTATGGCGATTTAAGACTGTTACGCGCCCCAATCGGTTAAAGTCCTGTGACTTAAGGTTAGATGGAATGAGTAATGTAAAAACGGACGTTTCGCTACTTTTATTTCGCGAAGGGAAGAATTTCCCAACTGGAAATAAATCGCCAAATACCGGTACGTTAAAGTTGAACCGAGGTACGTATTGCTGCAACTGCGTATTGCAATATACCAGTATACCGGTATATCGAGACAGCTCTATCCAGATATTTTCAAGGGTTGTGTTCATTGTTGGTACCTGTAAATTCATGCACGTATTATTTGTTAAGCCCAAACGTACGAGTGCATTTGACATCCAAATCAGCAAAGCCTGTTAATAAAGAATGTACGTACGTCTGAAGAAGTTTTGCTTTTTCTACAAGAGATATATCTGGCGAATCGAAACCCTCAGGAGCGTTTCCTGTGAAGCACCGAGACTGCAGTGTTCGCATTTGTTTTCTTCTTAAACATGTCAAATCAAATACATAATTCTCCAATGCTGAATAAAAAACAAAATCAGATATTCTGTTAATTGTACACAATAATGAGACCCGTCATATGACGTTCAAGATAGAATATCCCAGCATTTATTCTTTTATTTTTTGTTCGGGACGTCAGTCCTAAACAAATATATTTACCGTATTTCAGACCCTTTCCGATTTTGAAAATTTACCGAATCCAGAAGTGGTCCCTCAGTATATAAGTATAGAGCAATTCAAAAAGATAGTCTGCTATGACAGGCGCAATAATTCCTGAAATACACTTGTTAATCAATCTATACTAAAGTGTATGTATGATAGCTTATGATTAAAGCGTCTCAGTATATCTTTACGTCGTATCATGTAATAGAATGGTATCAACTATTCAGTTACGACCTGTTGTTAGTGCCAGTTGTCAGCAGAGATGCTACAACATCTCATGTAATAGAATGGTTCTATTGTGTACAAACGTAGTAGGAGCAATCTCATTTTACTTTTTAAACCCGAACAAATGCAGTGCCTTCAGCGCTTTGAATTTTATACTGGGTTTAACGCCGTTTCAACACATCTTAGGATATATGACGGCTGCCAGTGCATCTAACCTAGTTATTCTGAAACATTTTCCCTAACCAGTACTCACTATATCCTTCCACAAGGCTGGAACTTCCCCACACACATGTACCTTATCAATTGAGGAAAAATAACATTATTGTTCAATATTCGTTGAAGGGTATATCCGCCCAAGGTGGGATTCGAACCTGAACCCCCTTCAGGACATTAGATTCGAAATTCTGGTAGAATTACATTTTCTCTTAAAGTTGGTGCTTAATTGTATATTGTATTTATACTGTTTTCACAATGTCAGATCTTTAAATTATAATCAAGTTTACAATCATTACAAAATTTAGAAAAAGTTAAAACTTACACTAATTTCTCATCAAATGGAGATAAATGCTCACATTCGTTAAAAGTTTTCATTACAAATTTGGCAACATAATGTAGTTTCATAAATCTTATCCATGCAAAATGGAATATAATGAATGAAAATACAATCATTTGTAATCATTTATCATGATTTTCAAATATATCATGGATGTAAAATAATGTGAGGGGAAAACTATCTGAACCATGTAGGCATAGAATGACTATAATATTTCTTGCTTAAGGAAAAAACATGTTAGGTTTTGAATGGGATTCGAACCAACGTGGAGCTGGCTATTCACAACCTAAGCAACCGTAAGCAAAATGCATAATCGTAGTAGTTTAGTTATGTGTATACATTTATAACACTTAAAATTACTTTATGAAATAGTTTTTATTTGTATAATAATGCATTTGTTTGTAGAAAAATACAGTAAAACAAATTCATACCATTCGTTAGCCAGGTTGTTGGAGTAGATCCGTCACAATTACGTGAATAATCTGTATCTATAGGATCTAGGAGAAACGAGTCTAGTTCCGGACAGACATCGACAACACTAGCAGCACATTCACGAACTGCTGGGATACGACTAAAATGAAAAAATATAGAATCCGAAACTAAACAACAAAAAAGTAAACGTCGTAAGATATGAATTTACATATGCCTTTCAATGCTTATAATCCAGAATATTTAAAGCAAGAAATATCTTTAAAAAGATATTTATAGATATGCAGGGTTATTTTCGTTTGAAGTATAAAATTATATAGTCATATTCGCCGTTTAGTCATACTACCAAGTGCGTCAGAAGGATAATTAACATAAGTATGGAATGATATTCAAAATATTTACAATATGTTACATTTTTCAGTAATATTATGAACCGATTGGCCAAAAATAACCATATTATTAATGTTTTATGTTTTTGACTTACGATGCATTTTATCGTAAGGTATTTAGTGAAAAGATCCCCGGATTCGGACATCATGCTAATGAATACTTAAGTTCTAAGATTACCTGCAGTCTGTTGACAACAACGATAGAAGTTCTTGTCCTGTAACAACATTGTCAACTACTATTTTAGAAAATGAATTCGATAGCTCAGGTAGGCATTCTTCGACCATACCTCTTACTTCCTGTAGTGACTGACAAGCTGGGTTTGACCGTAGAAATAATTTCTCGAAAAAAGGGCTACCAGCAGTTGTATTCAAAACAATGCCGATAACTGCAATACAATACAAGAACATTGTTCGTTTAAAGCGTATTGAACCACGGTGGCAATACTACGTGACTATGACATCACAAATGCTATGGTTTCAATGAGAAAACAGTAAAAATTTGCCTCGATTCAGAGTTTTTTTTATAGAGCTAGAAGTATTTTTATTTTTGTCAGATTTACATGAAGCCAAAATATTTGGTTTAAGACATTTCGAAGATATTTTGTTATATAGGTAATTCATGATTATTTGAATTTATTTCTATTCAAAACAAGAAAAGGGAATTTAAATAAAGTAGTATAAATTTTATAAATCCGAAACAAATCAAAGGGAAGAAAAGATCATTGAAAAGATTTTTCATGTACAAATGTATTTACAATAAGTATATACCGAAGCTTATCAGGAAATGAAAATTAAATTGTTAGCTTTTAAATCTAAATAAAAGAATCCTTACCCAAAATTGTTGAATAAATCCACTTCATCTTTATGGCAAAATTTCGACAAAAGTTTTCAATATCTGTTATGGTGTGCCAAAAGCTACCAGCAATGTACAAATGACTATGATAAAAACAGTCCTGTAAAAGTTCTTAAATACTCACCGAATGTTCTATAATTCACAAGCAACAATAATATTTCACAAGCAGTAAATGTCATTCAAATCATTTGTTGATTATGGCATCAATTTTATATGATTTGACTAAAAGCGCTATCAAAGAGATTATGCTAAATAGATTATGATGATATGTCTAAATTGCTTGCTCATTATGGCATTGTCGTATAATGATAATAATAATGATATAATGGTGAATTTAACATTTCAGGAAAATATGTTTTGCATTAAAACAGAAATGTCAGAATGTAAAATTTGTTCTGTTTTTTGGACAGATTGCATATTTATCATTTTTATTGTGTATTATACAAACCATCAGAGCACTGAGTAGCATAGCACAGCACGACAATGAGCAGCGTATCACATCACATTACAACATTGTGCAACACGCCACAGCATTGTTTAAAACAACGTAACACAATATAATGCAGCACATCACAGCACAGCAAAATATTTTGCAACATACCACAGCACTGTTAAGCAAATTTCAATTCAACATTGTGCAGCATAACACAGCACTGTTAAGCTTAGGGTAACACAATATTGTGCAGTACGACACAGCGCTGTACAACATGACACAACATTACACTGTGTAGCGATGAACAAATTATCAATATGCAAAACAGCACAGCACAATAATGTATAACATTTCAACACAACACTGTACACGTATGTAAATACAAATGCGAGATGACGCCATGGGAGTGAATATCACGATGCGAAAGATTACACAGAAAACAAAATTTACAGATATATATATATTTATAGAACAATTAGTTCAATCGAAAACGGATTCGCTCAAAAGCTTTTTGCAGGTCCCACCCGATTACGATCGAAATCAAATGGACTGTAGCTCGACATTTAGTGACCACCTTTGTTATTGCAAAATCATGTTTTTTTTTTGTTTTTAGATTTTACGTCCCAACTGCTAATTTTGATAAGACAAATGTCTATATGTTTAGAGAACACCGTTATTTGGACAATCGATTATGATGATCAAAGGCGAATCCAGGTTTTTTTCTAGGGGGTCCAAACTTTTTCTAGGGTGTATTATACATGTACAGTGCCGCCCCGTCTAGCTATGTTGATAGCTTTCAAAGTCTACTGATCGGACGGATTATACTTTCGTGAAGTTGGGTCATGACATGATTTCTACGGCCATTCTTCCTCCTACCACTGATTCTAAGTCATGTTGGGCAGTTGTCAGTTATTGACGGAAGTATGTGTCTACTACTGATGAACAGCTAAATCAAGGGATTAAGTCTTTCCAGAAAAAATGAGTGTTGACTGAACGGCATTACATGACCAATACAATGTGCTGCCACAAATTTCAAAATGGGACAATAGCCACTAGCTGTGATTTTGGTTATGATCGACAATTAAGTATAATTGATACAAAAGTTACATTACGTGTTTGTGTAAGCATTTAACTAACCAACCCATGCAAAAAGAATAGTTTAAATAAACAAAATTAGTGTGGCGTATAAACCAACACTAAAAGACATCTATGCTTGTAATGGTATAACGATTTACCATTACACCAACAAGACACCTATAAAGCATATTAAAAAATTGATACTACATGTACATTATTTATTTTCATCCAGAGCATCCACTGTCGTGAGTTACAGTAGTACAAATAAACCTGTTTATATAAACAATTCAATGAACTACAGGTCGTATTCTAGGTTATGAGTGTTTTTGTCCATAAAACAATGGACTTGCCCACTAAATAGGTGGATAAGCAGATGCATGAACAGCATTTACTTTAAACATACCACTTTAAGATTTAATATACATTTTAAATAACGTATAAGCACATTGTAAATCTATATCAAGATATGTTTGTTTTAATTAAGTGCTAACTAACAAAACTATAAAATTGTAAAAATAATTCATATCTAAATATTGGTGTGAAATGAAACTGGCTATGTTTATATATGCATTGTTTACGTGGGCGACCTGTACCTCACAAAAGGATGACAATAAAAATCACATAGTATTAATTTTGATATGTTTTAATGAGTGTCTTGTTGGTATAATGGTAAAGGGTTAGCACTGTCCTACCTTTGGATTGGTTTATTTTAATGTTTACACAAACATGCGATGTTATTTTGTACGAACTATATAGTTCGTACAAAAAACACTGTTTATGTAAACAATACAATGAACTTATCCACGACAGGGAATGTCAGGATGACAATAAAAAACATAATATGAATATGTTTTATAAGTGTCTTGTTAGAGTAGTGGTTATGCGTTCTACCATTACAAAGTCATGATTGACCAAAGGGTGGTGGTTTGTCCACTACACTAATTTTGTTAAAATAACCTATACAACTCAAAATTTCAACACTGCCTACCTCTGGAATGGATAAGTTCATTTTTAATGTTTACACGAACACGTTTTGTTATTTTGGTATTTTGTACAGTTCATTGAATCATTGCATTGTTTTCATAAACATGGTTTTGTTTTTGTACGAACTGTACAGTATGCGAGTCACCTGTGATTCAAGTCTTCTGTGCATATAATAATGTTCATTAAGAGTGTTAAAATGTAACATTCGGAGCATCTCGACCATTTATTGAATGCATTATCTCTTAAGGATTCGTGAGTGGTCAACCAATTAATTGGTCATGACTATTATAACCATTGGCACTTTTACTTTAGCGCGGTGATGCTATTTCAAAATGCTCTTATTTTATTTTAATTCTAATCAGTGTGAAGGACCTGTATTTTGCCAGTGGACGCTTTTTTGTAACTTGCTCTAACATATTTTAACTTAAACTTTTTTTTAACTTTTAACTTATCTAACAAATTTACCCAGCATTCATTGTACTGTCAATTAGGTATTATGCAAAATTTTATATAGATCTTATCTGATGTCAGCATCTCAAAGTTCTAGCACTCGGCATGGTTACTTTTTGGCTCTTTGATTCACATATTTTTCTGTATATATTACTTAATATTGTCAGGGTTTTGCTTTGACCAGCTAAGTATTATTATAATGAATACACTACAAGTTATATCAACCAATGTCCAAGTCAATTGGAGCTCAACAAGGTATCTTTGTTCCACCCAAATGTTATGTAATACAAATAGGCACTTAGAGGGGTAAATATATTGTAGATTTATGGTACTGATAGGATAAATTATATAGAAAATAGTGACTTTGTATACTAATTTTATAACGTTTAAATATTTAAATGTTTTAAAATTCTCTACCATGAATATTGAAAAGGTTATAGGCAACTTTAAGGATACGATTTCCTTAGTAACCAGAATACTATATTTAAATGAGCTTATATATATATTGTTATTTTGCTTGATTTTTTCAGTTTACTGGCTATTAGCATTTTAACTTTTAAAATGATTTTAACTCATCAAAATCACATTTTCACTGTTTCTCAAGATAAGTTATCTATCATCATGTTTATTTTGATCGGTATGATCTATAGATGCATAATATGTGTTTTTTTTTGTAATACTCAGGAACCCCTCTATTAAAAAGTGATCTTATTAGCGAGGTGGTCTTATTAGCGGATAAATTGGTCTAGCATAATTCATAGTACAAAGATTGCCTGAAATATACTTTGTCAACTTAAAACAAGGACCCTATATAACACGTTATATAGAGTCCTTGCTTAAAAGAATCATTTGAAAGCGTAGTGGGTGTAATGAGCTTTAACTAATTAGTCATTATCAAGAAAACAATTTTCACATTGCATAAGATTGTCAAATTTTATCATGAATAATTCTATTTGTTAATAATAATTGTAATATTGTTTATAAAGAGTTTATAAGCAATTTAATGATTTTTCATCAAAATCACTTTTTTACTATTTCTAAAGGTAGAATAGCCATCAATAGGTTAATTTTGTTCAGAATAGTGTACAGATCAATAATAAGTAGTTAGTTTTGCTTAAATGTTGATTTTTAAGATTTAAAAGCCAATATTCATCAAAGTCACCATTTTATTGTCTCTTAAGATAAAATATTCATTCATAGGTTCATTTTAATCAAAATAATGCATAGGTCATGAAAATGTAAATAATATTTTGATATTGTTATATTTATGAAAAATTTACAATTTTCGATGGCTTAAAGATTATCAATATTAGATTAATTAAGATAAGAAATATCATTTTATTTGACTTTAGAGTAATATTGTCAAGTTTAGTCTCTTTTTGTAGATAATGATATGCTGATTTCACTGAAAATCTTGAATTCTAGATATCATTTGTAGTTTTTGTATTATCAATCAAAAATGATTTTGTACTTTTTACATAAGAAATTTAGAGGTTACATAATACAAAACTTTTGAAGCTTAAATGACTTATATGTCCACTCAGTAGGCGGGGCTTATCAGCATCTTACTTTTGTCAATCAACTTTTCCTAATTAATGACAGCCAATAAAAATTAATTATAATTGGAACTGACCAATCAGGCGACACCTGTCTTTGTCTTATAAACTGATGCACAGCCTGGTTTTGGCATTCTGCAGCTTTCTCTAAGTTTTGAAAAAGTATTCTTATATGTCATTGCAAAAGCAATATTTAATTAGTTTAATATAGTTTAGTTATTGATAATTCATTTTAGTAAAGTTCTAATTTGTAACTAGATCGTGAATTCTATTTTGGAAATGGTCAGGCAAGCTGGTAAATATTAATTTACTTAGAACATAGTTTGTTTAAAATGTTGATTATTACTCAGAAAATAATCGTTTTTACGACTGCAGAGTCATATGCATATTATGACTTAGTTTTAATATAAAGTATTTTTGACATTGTTTACTTTTGTTAAGACTTAGAAATTATTTGGGTATTAATGTAAATATTTGTATATATTTTTGCCTTTTCTATCTTACTTATTTTTATCTTACTTGCTTTTTAAAGTTTTCGCCTTCAAGTTTATTTTCGCTTTATTATTTTACTTTTAATATCTTAGTTTTCGCTTTAAAGATTACTTTCGCTTTTCGTGTCTTACCTGTGTTGTGAAGTTTTCACTTTTGTTTTCATCATCCAAAAATAAATCTAGTAACAAACCAGGTGTTATCATTATTTAGATCTTAACTCAGAGTTCTCAAACTCGCATTAAATCCTGAATTTCTGAACGTTTGCGGTGTGCACATTCCTTAAGGAGCAGGTACGCATCGAACGTTGCTGAAATTAGTCATTTGCAAAAGGCAATTCATATTAACATTTTATCAGAGTATTTGTCTCTGGGATGTGACTATCCCGTACAAGTTAGTCACTGGTGTCATCCTGACGAACCGCTAGTTAAAAAGTGACTAGCACCTATTTGAACGTACCCGACATATCGAACAAAGGACCCAGATGCGACAGCCAGAGAGAGCGGGATCGGGTCCGCCACATCGACTAACATACAACTTTGCCAAGTTGTTTTATGAGCGTTATCTTTAAAAAAAGCCACGAGAACCCTGATCCCAATTATAATGTAAACGATGGGGGCGGAGCATATTTGTAGGCTAAAGTGCCAGTCCTTTTCAAAAACTGAATCAATTTGCACCATTTTCTGTATTCAATGACCCCAAAATGGTCTTGTGACGGTCATTTGGAAGGTGTGGGGGGGTCTAGACACGTGAATACGGTATTGACCAGTAAAGGGTTAAAACTTGAATTTGAACTTTGAAAATAGTACCGTCCGTATAATAAAGTCCCAGGGTATATTAGGGATTTTGAGCAGACTAATGTATTAGCCACTTTATGCACTCAGGATAAGGCAGAAATAACAACAATGCTTAAGCTTTATTTTAATTGTATTTATTGTTGTTGTCTTTTCATGCGTTATGCACTGCCATCCATAATTACATTTGCACTTTTGTTCTTCAGGGAGAAATGCCATTATACATCTGAACTAAATATTAACTGAACATTTTGTATTATTAAAAATCCAGCCTTTATACAAGTAGAAATATAATTATGGATGGCAAGTCGATATCTTTATATATATATTT
This sequence comes from Mactra quadrangularis, assembly GCA_025267735.1. Classification (NCBI taxonomy): domain Eukaryota; kingdom Metazoa; phylum Mollusca; class Bivalvia; order Venerida; family Mactridae; genus Mactra; species Mactra quadrangularis. The sequence continues at coordinate 21,364,479 of CM046299.1, forward strand.
CATTAAATGTTTGTTATAAAACATTATATATAAAGTATAAGTAACACTGTCAATCTTTCATGATAAGCCTATTTACTTCCACTTTCAGCAATGTTCTGAAATGAAAAAAGTATAAAGTAAACAATATAATGATAATAAAAATGATGATAATGATTTAAATTATGATGATGAATGATGAATGATGAATTAGTGACTTTAGTCAGTTATCCTTCCAACTAGTAGATAAAGTCTGAGGCGATCAAATAGGAAAATATTTCCTATCAGCTGGAACCCTCGGACTTATATTATTGAAGTTCTATGTAAGGATAATGAAATATTTTATCCAATATCTTTCGTGATAATTAAGATATTAACGCGAGTGATGAAATTCAGTTCTTCTACAAATCAATAATTTGCTTGACTTTCAACCAAATTGAATGATTTACAAAAAGGTATTTAAGATAGGTTGTGTCAAATTGACATTGAAAAATAAGTGTAAAATCCGAGTAATTCAATTGATTAGACCTAGCTATTTGAAGAGTATGCAAAGGAGAATAACTGACTAAAGTCTCTTAGGAAAATTGATTATTTTTATTTAAGACAAATCGATTAAAATTAAGAGAAATAGACAACAAATGTCACAAAAATGCACTAAAATCGTTCGTACTTTTACTAAACGGGTATCTTTTTGAACATGAATTCATCACCTTCTACAGTTGTATGTTAAGTGACATTAAAATTACTTTTGTTAAAACACTGTTTCCTGCTTCCAAAATGTGTCTTTACAATTTAAAGTTATAGAAGAAAACAGACATTTAAGTTGAAATTAGTAAAAGAGCAGCTTCAACAATTAAGTGTAATGTTGTTAAATGAAATAAAATTTAGAAATTAGATTATTATATATTAGAATAAATGACACCACAAAAACAGAGATTAAGCAAGATCGAAACTGGCAATTAGTCATTCTATTATATTCGTACAATCTTTGTTATGCTAACAAGAAAATTATTTACACTCGTGGCCTCAACATTTTCAAAATAAAATCAAACATATAGCAGAATAAATTCAGAGCATTGGAAACACAGTATGAACGATGATTTAAAATGTCTGATGCTGTGATCTTTGGAAAAAGCTTCGGCAAAACAAATTCATTAGAACTGAACAAAAGCAGAAAGCACTCTCGTACCTGGACAAAAGCAAAAGCTGTATCCGAGAGTGACATCCTATCAGAGGGTATGGTACTACTAGGTAACATTGTATACGCAAAGAGAATGTACAATCTTGGGTCACTGCAATCGTCCTCCGGATCGAAAAGTGTCGGTATCGTATTTTCTATACAGTACAAAATGTTATCCGTATATCTGAAATAACAGAACAAAAGAGAGTCATAAACAGAGATATTTAATCAATAACATTATTATCGAGATTTCTTAAGTACGTGTAATTACAGGCATCATTGCATGTATGTGTAAAATTTATTGGCCGATTAAAGGAGTATACCAATCGGAAGCTCATATGAGGAGCGCCCTCGATCACAAATCGGTGTATCAAAATTCGAACTAAACACCGATCAAAACGACTTTGGTTTAACTAAGGTGACTAGGTCTAGTTCCAATGGTTGAACCAAACAAAACTGGCCATTCCTCTTGTTCCAAGATGGCGACAATACGCACATTTGTTTCCAGTGTTTTGGAGTTTAATGAGTTTATGATCTAATTGAAACTCGCCAGAATTAACAAGTTTAGATATTGGTGTACGTGATGTTTTATTTTAACTTGGCGCATTGATTTAACAAAGAAAAGTATACCTGTCAAAAAAGGAATAAATGAATACACAATTACTATCATTTATATGTAATATACAATGCGAGAAGTTTACTAAAAACAAGAAAAACTTTTAGTCCTCTCGAATATTTAAATTATGAACCATTGACCGGCATGGAATCTGAAATTACAGTGATATAAAGTGTAATCTGCATTAACGGTCAGCTGGAATAAGCGCACACCTGCTGAAAGTGGACAATCTGGCTTCCTCCCGACGAGAATCGTTGAATATTGCATCTGGAATAAGCGGACACCTGCTGTCTGTGGCCAGCAGCCAGTCATTTTCTCTAAAAACGGTCAATTTACCTGGTATATACGGTCACTACCGACCGCGATTTTTTTTCAAATTTTTGAATTAACAACGTGACATCTAAGTTGCATAATCTAAGTGGACGTGTGAAATTCCAACGCTTTCACAGCAGATTATCGAGTTTTACGACGATGTATTGACGGGAACAAGTTTAATCACGTGATAAAATTGTCATTTTAAATCAATGTATTTGTTTGAAAAATTACTAAAGGTGCCGCTTAGTTTGATTGATCGTTCGACAAATTGCATAAGTTCGCTCAACTCGAGAAAGTCTTTGTTGAAACGGCCAAACAAAATCCAGCATGTTTGTTTATAGTCGTGAATAACGCCTTTGTCATTGTTAAAGATAATCAGTATTAAATTTGCAGTCACATACTTTTTTAAAAATCGTCAATTTACCTGGATTCAGCGGTCACGGTCCAATAAATTTTGAAATTTACAGCTTGTCACAAACAATGTTATCAACCCATCCAGTTGAGCTTCACATAGACAAAACTAATCATATAAGCGTCGTCTCGTGACGTTTGATTGCTGATTTACAAATGACACTTGTCCTCTTTAAAGATCCATTATTTAATAATAAGCAGTACATAAACACTAAATCCGCTCTTTTTACTCAGTTTGTTTAATTTTAAGTGAAGAGAATGTTGTCTTCGGTTTAACAACAAGGAGTTACAATTAATTTCAATACTAAAGATGAATTTATATTTATATTTCTTTTTCAAATATGTTTGTGAGCAAAACTCCCGAAAATACGGAAAAAGATCGGGGGTATGTTTTATTTCTGAAATCATGATTCTGATTAAGCATACAATCTTAATCATGATTGTTGATAATAAAACATCTTGAATTGGATTATTGTTTAAATATGGCTACTAACATTTCTGTGGCAAAAACAAAATACTTATTGCGAGTGCCTGGCAGTTCCTTGAGTTCCAGAGCCGACCCGCAGGTCCGTGTTCTAAGCGGTTACCTGCTGTAAGCGATCAATCTGGCCATTTCCCGTCACTGGCCGCTTAATGCAGGTTAAACTGTATTAGTATTCAACTGCCACTGAGAGGCGTTTTCGTTCCCTTCCCTAGATTTAAGGCTATCACGATACGTCAGAAGCGTATCGCGTTATATTGCAATACGCTGGCATCGTATCACGATATGTACCACGTCATATTGTGGTACTTTAGATTCGTTGTGCCTCCGCTGTATTTAACAGAAACATAGCAAATCTTACATGCAGCTACTGATAGAATCTAGCCTCTTTAAGTATTTATGGTGATTTAAGACTGTGACGCGCCCCAATCGGTTAAAGTCTTGTGACTTAAGGTTAGATGGAATGAGCAATCAGAAAACTGACGTTTCGCTACTTTTATTTTGCGAAGGGAAGAATTTTCCAATGAAAAAAATCGCCTAATACCGATACGTTCAAACTGAACCGCGGTACGTATTGCTGCAACTGCGTATTGCAATTTATCTTACCTCGTACAGAATACTCGTTTTTCATTGGCCGAGAGTGGTCACGTGCTGACCATGTATTATCCCATATTAGGTCAGTAGATTCTAATATCCAGTCAGTAACAACATTTATAAATGATAGCGCTGACGAAACCTTATTTTTCTACTCAGATGGGGGTACTCGGAAAGATAAATTCGTTACACAGTCAGTTACTGACCGGATACGGTGTGATACCGGGTCAGTGAATAAATATTGGGCTCGAGCTACGCTCTCACCCAATATTAATTTACTGACCCGGTATCACACCGTATCCGGTCAGTAACTGACTGTGTAACTAATAATACCGGTATACCGGTATATCGTGACAGCCCTATCTAGAGATTATCACGGTTTGTGTTCATTGTTCGTACCTGTAAATTCATGCATGTACAGTTTGTTAAGCCAAAACGTACGAGTGCATTTGCCATAAAAATCAACAAAGCCTGTTATTAAAGAAGCTACGCTCTCACCTAATATTAATTTACTGACCCGGTATCACACCGTATCCGGTCAGTAACTGACTGTGTAACTAATAATACCGGTATACCGGTATATCGTGACAGCCCTATCTAGAGATTATCACGGTTTGTGTTCATTGTTCGTACCTGAAAATTCATGCATGTACAGTTTGTTAAGCCAAAACGTACGAGTGCATTTGTCATAAAAATCAACAAAGCCTGTTATTAAAGAAGCTACGCTCTCACCTAATATTAATTTACTGACCCGGTATCACACCGTATCCGGTCAGTAACTGACTGTGTAACTAATAATACCGGTATACCGGTATATCGTGACAGCCCTATCTAGAGATTATCACGGTTTGTGTTCATTGTTCGTACCTGAAAATTCATGCATGTACAGTTTGTTAAGCCAAAACGTACGAGTGCATTTGCCATAAAAATCAACAAAGCCTGTTATTAAAGAAGCTACGCTCTCACCTAATATTAATTTACTGACCCGGTATCACACCGTATCCGGTCAGTAACTGACTGTGTAACTAATAATACCGGTATACCGGTATATCGTGACAGCCCTATCTAGAGATTATCACGGTTTGTGTTCATTGTTCGTACCTGAAAATTCATGCATGTACAGTTTGTTAAGCCAAAACGTACGAGTGCATTTGCCATAAAAATCAACAAAGCCTGTTAATAAAGAATGTACGTACGTCTGAAGAAGTTTTGCTTTTTCTACAAGAGATATATCTGGCGAATCGAAACCCTCAGGAGCGTTTCCCGTGAAGCACCGAGACTGCAGTGTTCGCATTTGTTTTCTTCTTAAACATGTCCAATCAAATACATAATTCTCCAATGCTGAATAAAAAACAAAATCAGATATTATGTTAATAGTACACAATAATGAGACCCGTCATATGACGTTCAAGATAGAATATCCCAGCATTTATTCTTTTATTTTTTGTTCGGGACGTCAGTCCTAAACAAATATATTTACCGTATTTCAGACCCTTTCCGATTTTGAAAATTTACCGAATCCAGAAGTGGTCCCTCAGTATATAAGTATAGAGCAATTCAAAAAGATAGTCTGCTATGACAGGCGCAATAATTCCTGAAATACACTTGTTAATCAATCTATACTAAAGCGTATGTATGATAGCTTATGAGTAAAGCGTCTCAGTATATCTTTACGTCGTATTATGTAATAGAATGGTATCAACTATTCAGTTACGACCTGTTGTTAGTGCCAGTTGTCAGTAGAGATGTTACATCATCTTATGTAATAGAATGGTTCTATTGTGTACAAACGTAGTTGGAGCCAGAAATCTCATTTTACTTTTTAAACCCGAACAAATGCAGTGCCTTCAGCGCTTTGATTTTTATACTGGGTTAAACGCCTTTTCAACCCATCTTAGGATATATGACGGCGGCCAGTGCATCTAACCTAGTTATTCCAGAACATTTTCCCTAACCAGTACTCACTATATCCTTCCACAAGGCTGGAACTTCCCCACATACATGTACCTTATTAATTGAGGAAAATTAACATTATTGTTCAATATTCGTTGAAGGGTATAACCGCCCAAGGTGGGATTCGAACCTGAACCCCCTTCAGGACATTAGATTCGAAATTCTGGTAGAATTACATTTTCTCTTAAAGTTGGTGCTTAATTGTATATTGTATTTATACTGTTTTCACAATGTCAGATCTTTAAATTATAATCAAGTTTACAATCATTTCAAAATTTAGAAAAAGTTAAAACTTACACTAATTTCTCATCAAATGGAGATAAATGCTCACATTCGTTATAAGTTTTCATTACAAATTTGGCAACATAATGTAGTTTCATAAATCTTATCCATGCAAAATGGAATATAATGAATGAAAATACAATAATTTGTAATCATTTATCATGATTTTCAAATATATCATGGATGTAAATTAATGTTAGGGAAAACTATCTGAACCATGTAGGCATAGAATGATTATAATGTTTCTTGCTTAAGGAAACAACAGGTTAGGTTTTGAATGGGATTCGAACCAACGTGGAGCTGGCTATTCACAACCTAAGCAACCGTAAGCAAAATACCTTATCATACTAGCTTAGTTATGTGTATACATTTATATCAGTTAAACATACTATATGAAATAGTCTTTTTCGTATAATGATGCATTTGTTTGTAGAAAAAACAGTAAAACAAATTCATACCATTCTTTAGCCAGGTTGCTGGAGTAGATCCGTCACAATTACGTGAATAATCTGTATCTAAAGGATTTAGGAGAAACGAGTCTAGTTCCGGACAGACATCGACAACACTAGCAGCACATTCACGAACTGCTGGGATACGACTAAAATGAAAAAATATAGAATCCGAAACTAAACAACAAAAAAAGTAAACGTCGTAAGATATGAATTTACATATGCCTTTCAATGCTTACAATCCAGAATATTTAAAGCAAGAAATATCGTTAAAAAGATATTTATAGATATGCAGGGTTAATTTCGTTTAAAGTATAAAATTATATAGTCATATTCGCCGTTTAGTCATACTACCAAGTGCGTCAGAAGTATAATTAACATAAGTATGGAATGATATTCAAAATATTTACAATATGTTACATTGTTCAGTAATATTATGAACAGATTGGCCAAAAATAACCATATTATTAATGTTTTATGTTTTTGAATTACGATGCATTTTATCGTAAGATATTTAGTGAAAAGAGCCCCGGATTCGGACATCATGCTAATGAATACTTAAGTTCTAAGATTACCTGCAGTCTGTTGACAACAACGATAGAAGTTCTTGTCCTGTAACAACATTGTCAACTACTATTTCAGAAAATGAATTCGATAGCTCAGGTAGGCATTCTTCGACCATACCTCTTACTTCCTGTAGTGACTGACAAGCTGGGTTTGACCGTAGAAATAATTTCTCGAAAAAAGGGCTACCAGCAGTTGTATTCAAAACAATGCCGATAACTGCAATACAAGAACATTGTTCGTTTAAAGCGTATTGAACCACGGTGGCAATACTACGTGACTATGACATCACAAATGCTATGGTTTCAATGAGAAAACAGTAAAAATTCACCTCGATTCAGAGTTTGTTTATAGAGTTGGAAGTATTTTTATTTTTGTCAGATTTACATGAAGCCAAAATATTTGGTTTAAGACATTTCGAAGATATTTTGTTATATGGGTAATTCATGATCATTTGAATTTATTTCTATTCAAAACAAGAAAAAGGAATTTAAATAAAGTAGTATACATTTTTAAATCCGAAACATATCAAAGGAAGAAAAGATCATTGAAAAGATTTTTCATGTACAAATGTATTTACAATAAGTATATACAGAAGCTTATCAGGAAATGAAAATGAAATTGTAAGCTTTTAAATCTAAATAAAAAAATCCTTACCCAAAATTGTTGAATAAATCCACTTCATCTTTATGGCAAAATTTCGACAAAATTTTTCAATATCTGTTATGGTGTGCCAAAAGCTACCAGCAATGTACAAATGGCTATGATAAAAACAGTCCTGTAAAAGTTCTTAAATACTCACCGAATGTTCTATAATTCACAAGCAACAAAAATATTTCACAAGCAGTAAATGTCATTCGAATCATTTGTTGATTATGGCATCAATTTTATATGATTTGACTAAAAGCGCTATCAAAGAGGTTATGCTAAATAGATTATGATGATATGTCTAAATTACTTGCTCATTATGGCATTGTCGTATAATGATAATAATAATGATATAATGGTGAATTTAACATTTCAGGAATATATGTTTTGCATTAAAACAGAAATGTCAGAATGTATTATTTGTTCTGTTTTTTGGACAGATTGCATATTTATCATTTTTATTGTGTATTATACAAACCATCAGAGCACTGAGTAGCATAGCACAGCATGACAATGAGCAGCGTATCACATCACATAACAACATTGTGCAACACGCTACATCATAGTTAAAAACAGCGTAACGCAATATATTGCAGCACATTACAGCACAGCAAAATATTTTGCAACATACCACAGCACTGTTAAGCAAATTTCAATTCAACATTGTGCAGCATAACACAGCACTGTTAAGCTTAGGGTAACACAATATTGTGCAGTACGACACAGCGCTGTACAGCATGACACAACATTACACTGTGTAGCGATGAACAAATTATCAATATGCAAAACAGCACAGCACAGCACAATAATGTATAACATTTCAACACAACACTGTACACAGCACACCACACCACACCATTGTTAAGATTAGCACAGCACAGCACGAAATACGACCCTGTGTAGTACAAAACAATACAACATTGTGTAGTACAATACAATTCGATACTGTACCTCAAGATACAACACGACACTGTGTTGTACAATACAATACGATACTGTACATCACGACACAACACGACACTGTTCAATACAATAAACATAACACTATGGAGTACAACACAACGCCTGTCAACACAACACAACCCTGATCAACACAACACTGTGCAGCACAGCACAGCAATGCATATCATTAGAAATAATACATCTCAGTGAGTCCACTGTTGTTTTTTTCTAGCTTTGCCTAAAATTTATAGATCACGTGCTATTTTTTTTAATTAGTTCCGCTTGTAACAGACCCCACATCAGGCAAATAAGACATGGTTATTTGTCAAACACTAAACAAGAGTAAATCACATCGTATGTTATAACAATGCGAGATGACGCCATGGGAGTGAATATCACGATGCGAAAGATTACACAGAAAACAAATTTACAGATATATATATATATATATATATATATATATATATATATATATATATATATATATATATATATATATATATATATATATATATATATATATATATATATATATATATATATTTATAGAGCAATTAGTTCACTCGAAAACAGATTCGCTCAAAATCTTTTTGCAGGTCCCACCCGATTCCGATCGAAATCAAATGGACTGTAGCTCGACTTTTAGTGACCACCTTTGTTATTGCAAAATCATGTTTTTTTTAGATTTTACGTCCCAACTGCTAATTTTGATAAGACAAATGTCTATATGTTTAGAAAACACCGTTATTTGGACAATCGATTATGATGATCAAAGGCGAATCCAGGTTTTTTCTAGGGGGTCCAAACTTTTTCTAGGGTGTATTATACATGTACAGTGCCGCCCCGTCTAGCTGTGTGGATAGCTTGCAAAGTCTACTGATCGGACGGATTATACTTTCGTGAAGTTAGGTCATGACATGATTTTTACGGCCATTCTTCCTCCTACCACTGATTCTAAGTCATGTAGGGCAGTTGTCAGTTATTGACGGAAGTATGTGTCTAGCTACTGATGAACAGCTAAATCAAGGGATTTAGTCTTTCCAGAAAAAATGAGTGTTGACTGAACGGCATTACATGACCAATACAATTTTCAAAATGTGACAATAGCTGTGAAAATACCACTAGCTGTGATTTTGGTTATGATCGACAATTAAGTATAGTTCATACAAAAGTTACATTACGTGTTTGTGTAAGCATTTAACTAACCAACCCATGCAAAAAGAATAGTTTAAATAAACAAAATTATTGTGGCGGATAAATCAACACTAAAAGACATCTATGCTTGTAATGGTACATGTAGAACGATTTACCATTACACCAACAAGACACCTATAAAGCATATTGAAAATTGATACTACATGTACATTATTTATTGTCATCCATAGCATCCCCTGTCGTGAGTTACAGTTGTAAAAAAAAATGTTTATATAAACAATTCAATGAACTACAGGTCGTATTCTATGTTATGAGTGTTTTTGTACATAAAACAATGGACTTGCCAACTAAATAGGTGGATAAGCAGATGCATGAACAGCATTTACTTATTTAAACATACCACTTTAAGATTTAATATTCATTTTAAATAACGTATAAGCATATTGTAAATTTATATCAAGATATATTTGTTTAAATTAAGAGCTAACTAACAAAACTATAAAATTGTAAAAATAATTCATATCTAAATATTGGTGTGAAATAAAATTGGCTATGTTTATATATGCATTGTTTACGTGGGCGACCTGTACCTCACGAAAGGATGACAATAAAAATCATATAGTATTAATTTTGATATGTTTTAATGAGTGTCTTGTTGGTATAATGGTAAAGGGTTAGCACTGTCCTACATTTGGATTGGTTTATTTTAATGTTTACACAAACATGCGATGTTATTTTGTACGAACTATATAGTTCGTACAAAAAACACTGTTTATGTAAACAATACAATGAACTTATCCACGACAGGGAATGTCAGGATTACAATAAAAAACATAATATGAATATGTTTTATAAGTGTCGTGTTGGAGTAGTGGTTATGCGTTCTACAATTACAAAGTCATGATTGGCCAAAGGGTGGTGGTTTGTCCACTACACTAATTTTGTTAAAATAACCTATACAACACAAAATTTCAACACTGCCTACCTCTGGAATGGATAAGTTCATTTTTAATGTTTACACAAACACGTTTTGTTATTTTGTACGCACTACAGTTCATTGAATCATTGCATTGTTTTCATAAACATGGTTTGTTTTTGTACGAACTGTACAGTATGCGAGTCACCTGTGATTCAAGTCTTCTGTGCATATAATAATGTTCATTAAGAGTGTTAAAATGTAACATTCGGAGCATCTCGACCATTTATTGATTGCATTATCTCTTAAGGATTCGTGAGTGGTCAACCATTTAATTGGTCATGACTATTATAACCATTGGCAATTTTACTTTAGCGCGGTGATGTTATTTCAAAATGCTCTTATTTTATTTTAATTCTAATCAGTGTGAAGGACCTGTATTTTGCCAGTGGACGCTTTTTGTGTAATTTGCTCTAACATATTTTAACTTAAACTATGAATAGTTATCTAACAAATTTACCCAGCATTCATTGTACTGTCAATTAGGGGTATTATGCAAAATTTTATATAGATCGTATCTGATGTCAGCATCTCAAAGTTCTAGCACTCGGCATGGTTACTTTGTGGCTCTTTGATTCACATATTTTTCTGTATATATTACTTAATATTGTCAGGGTTTTTGCTTTGACCAGCTAAGTATTATTATAATGAATACACTACAGGCTATATCAACCAATGTCCAAGTCAATTGGAGCTCAACAAGGTATCTTTGTTCCACCCAAATGTTATATAATACAAATAGGCATTTAGAGGGGTAAATATATTGTAGATTTATGGTACTGATAGGATGAATTACATAGAGTAATATTGTCAAGTTTAGTCTCTTTTTGTAGATAATGGTATGCTGATTTCACTGAAAATCTTGAATTCTAGAAATCATTTGTAGTTTTTGTATTATCAATCAAAAATGATTTTGTACTTTTTACATAAGAAATTTAGAGGTTACATAATACAAAACTTTTGAAGCTTAAATGACTTATATGTCCAGTCAGTAAGCGGGGCTTATCAGCATCTTACTTTTGTCAATCAACTTTTCCTAATTAATATCAGCCAATAAAAATTTAATTATAATTGGAACTGACCAATCAGGCGACACCTGTCTTTGTCTTATAAACTGATGCACAGCCTGGGTTTGGCATTCTGCAGCTTTCTCTAAGTTTTGAAAAAGTATTCTTATATGTCATTGCAAAAGCAATATCTAATTAGTTTAATATAGTTTAGTTATTGATAATTCATTTTAGTTAAGTTCTAATTTGTAACTAGATCGTGAATTCTATTTTGGAAATGGTCAGGCAAGCTGGTAAATATTAATTTACTTAGAACATAGTTTGTTTAAAATGTTTATTATTACTCAGAAAATAATCGTTTTTACGACTGCAAAGTCATATGCATATTATGACTTAGTTTTAATATAAAGTATTTTTGACATTGTTAAGACTTTGAAATTATTTGGCTATTAATGTAAATATTTGTATATATTTTTGCCTTTTCTATCTTACTTATTTTTTATCTTACTTGCTTTTTAAAGTTTTCGCCTTCAAGTTTATTTTCGCTTTATTATTTTACTTTTAATATCTTAGTTTTCGCTTTAAAGATTACTTTCGCCTTTCTTGTCTTACCTGTTTTGTGAAGTTTTCATTTCTGTTTTCATCATCCAAAAATAAATATAGTAACAAACCAGGTGTTATCATTATTTAGATCTTAACTCAGAGTTCTCAAACTCGCATTAAATCCTGAATTTCTGAACGCTTGCGATGTGCACGTTCCTTAAGGAGCAGGTACGCATCGAACGTTGCTGAAGTTAGTCATATGCAAAAGGCAATTCATATTCACCTTTTATCAGAGTATTTGTCTCTGAGCTGTGACTATCCCGTACAAGTTAGTCACTGGTGTCATCCTGACGAACCGCTAGTTAAAAAGAGACTAGCTCCTATTTGAACGTACCCGACATATCAAACAAAGGACCCAGATCCAACAGCCAGAGAGAGCGGGATCGGGTCCGCCACATCGACTAACATACAACTTTGCCAAGTTGTTTTATGAGCGTTATCTTTCAAAAAAAGCCACGAGAACCCTGATCCAAGTTATAATGTAAACGATGGGGGCGGAGCATATTTGTAGGCTAAAGTGTCAGTTCTTTTCAGAAACTGAATCAATTTGCACCATTTTCTGTATTCAATGACCCCAAAATGGTCTTGTGACGGTCATTAGGATAGTGGGGGGTCTAGACACGTGAACACGGTATTGACCAGTAAAGGGTTAAAACTTGAATTTGAACTTTGAAAATAGTACCGTCCGCATAATAAAGTTCCAGGGTATATTAGGGATTTTGAGCAGACTAAAGTATTAGCCCCTTTATGCACTCAGGATAAGGCAGGAATAACAACAATGCTTAAGCTTTATTTTAATTGTATTTATTGTTATTTTTTTCATGCGTTATGCATTGCCACCCATAATTACAGTTACACTTTTGTTTTCAGGGAGAAATGCCATTATACATCTGAACTAAATTTTAACTGAACATTTGTTTTATTAAAAATCCAGCCTTTATACAAGTAGAAATATAATTATGGATGGCAAGTCGATATCTTTATATTATATATGTATATATATATTTCAATAAATGTTTGTTATAAAACATTTTATATAAAGTATAAGTAACACTGTCAATCTTTCATGATAAGCCTATTTACTTCCACTTTCAGCAATGTTCTGAAAAAAGTATAAAGTAAACAATAAAATGATAATAAAAATGATGATGATGAAAATGATTTAAATGATGATGATGATAATGAATGATAAATAATGAATGATGACGATGACGATGTTGATGATGTTAAATGTGTTGATGATGATAATGATGATGATGGTAATGATGATGGTGCTGATGATGATGCTGATGGCGATGTTCAATGTTGACGATGGCGATGCCGATGTTGATGCTGATGATGCTGCTGCTGCTGCTGATGATGATACCGATGCCGATGATGTCGTCAACGACGACGACGATGACAATAATAGTAATTATAAATATAATTGTAATAAAAACGACTTTTTTGTCGATAACTTTTTAATGTAAACCAATTTTCAAAATCGTCCCCAATATATATTTCATGCTTAAAGGTACTTGATAGAATTATTCAAATGTTTTCGTTTTTACAAATGCCATTCAGTGTCTGCAATTAGTGATCAGTTATCCTTCCAACTAGATAAAGTCTGAGGCAATAGGCAAATAGTTCCTATCAGCTGGAACCCTCGGACTTGTTAATTAAGATAATAACGCGAGTGATGAAATATAGTTCTTCTACAAATCAATAACTTGCTGGAATTTCAAACAAATTAAATGATTTACAAATTTTTTTTAAAATAATTGTGTCAAATTGACATTGAAAATAAGTGTAAAATCCGAGTAATCCAACTGATTAGACCTAGCTATTTGATGAGTATGCAAAGGAAAATAACTGACTAAAGTCCCTTAGGAAAATTAATTATTTTTATTTAGCACAAACCGATTAAAATTAAGAGAAATAGACAACAAATGTCACAAAAATGCACTAAAATCGTTCGTACTTTTACTAAACAGGTATCTTTTTGAACATGAAATCATCTTCTTCTACAGTTGTATGTTAAATAACATTAAAATTACTTTTGTTGAAACACTGTTTTCTGCTTCCAAAATGTGTCTTTACAATTTAAAGTTATAGAAGAAAATAGACATTTAAGTTGAAATTAGTAAAAGAGCAGCTTCAACAATAAGGTGTAGTGTTGTTAAATGAAATAAAATTTAAAAATTTAATTATTATAAATTAGAATAAATGACACCACAAAAACAGAGACAAAGCAAGATCGAAACTGGCAATTAGTCATTCTATTATATTCGTACAATCTTTGTTATGCCAACAAGAAACGTATTTTCACTCGAGGCCTCAACATTTTCAAAATAAAATAAAAATATAGCAGAATAAAATCAAAACATTGAAAACACAGTATGAACGATGATATAAAATGTCTGATGCAGAGATCTTTTGAAAAAGCTTCGGCAAAACAAATTCATTAGAACTGGACAAAAGCAGAAAACACTCTCGTACCTGGACAAAAGCAAAAGCTGTATCCGAGGGTGACATCCAATCAGAGGGTTTGGTACCATCAGCGAACATTGTATACGCAAACAGAATGTACAATCTTGGGTCACTGCAATTGTCCTCCGGATCGAAAAGTGTCGGTATCGTATTTTCTATACAGTAAAAAATGTTATCCGTATATCTGAAATAACAGAAAAAAAGAGAGTCATAAACAGAGATATTTAATCAATAACATTAATATGAAGATTTCTTAAGTACGTGTAATTACAGGCATCATTACATATATGTGTAAAATTAATTGGCCGATTAAAGGAGTATACCAATCGGAAGCTTACATGAGGAGCGCCCTCGATCACAAATCGGTGTATCAAAAGTCGAACTAAACACCGATCAAATAGACTTTGGTTTAACTAAGGTGACTTGATCTAATTCTAATGGTTGAACCAAACAAAACCGACCATTCTTCTTGTTTCAAGTTGGCGACAATACGCACATTTGTTTTCAGTACTTTGGAGTTTAATGAATTTTTTGATCAAATTAAAACTCATCATAACTAACTAGTTCAGATATTGGTATACATGATTTTTTATCTTTTAACTTGACGCATTGATTTAACAAAGAAAAGTATACCTGTCAAAATAGGAATGGATGAATACACAATTACTATCATTTATATGTAATATACAATGCGAGAAGTTTCTAAAAACAAGAAAACTTTTTAGTCCTCTCGAATATATAAATTATGAACCATTGACCGGCATGGAATGCTGCTTAACGGCTCATTAACATAATATATATACTTAGTGTTTACAATAAGCTCGTGAAACCAATTGTACAAAATAATCTGAAATTACAGTGATATATAGTGTAACCTGCATTAACGGTCATCTGGTATAAGCGGTCACCTGCTGAAAGCGGTCAGTATGGCTTTCTTCCGACAAGAATCTGGAATAAGCGGTCACCTGCTGTCTGTGGCCAGCAGCCATTCATTTTCTCTAAAAACGGTCAATTTACCTGGTATATACGGTCACTACCGACCGCGAATTTTTCAAAATTTTTTTTTAAAATTAACAACCTGACATCTAAGTTTCATAATCTTAGCGGACGTGTGAAATACCAACGCTTTCACAGCAGATTATCGAGTTTTACGACGATGTTTGTAAAGGATATTAACTGAGTGCGAGGGTTTTCTGAGTTAGAACAACCTGACTGCGGACTTCTCTAGAAAATCCGAAAACGCGAAGCCAGGTTGTTTAACACAGAAAATCCGTAACACGAGGTTTATATCCGACTTACACAACGATTCAAGTGATTAGTTACACATGTACATTGATGGGGAATGGCCCACAGTTTTGCAAACGAATTTTATTTGGGTGCATGTTATTCTCTCACGAGGGATAAGCGGATCTAAAACTATTAGTTGATAGATAACGAGCGTAATTTAAATACATGTTTTAGAATCTGCAAAGGGAAATAATACTTTTTAAATCAACAATAAATGCATTAATAAGTTTCTGAATTCATTTTATTGTTTTATTTTTATTTAGGCTTATTCAACGCTGCTATCTCATTTTCGGTAAATTACAAAATTTTACGCCTTTCATGTTGGACATAGTAATGACCAATGTTTTTTTACATACTTATTCTCGGTTATATTTAATTTGGAAGTAATACTGTTATTCAATGAGCCAGAACTTGGAGTATTGTAGATTGTTAACGTTGCTACTAACGTGGATAAATACAAAACCCGGGTCGATAGCGCAGTTGGTAGCGCCCCGGGATTTGGATACTTGTGCCCGAGGGGGAGCGGGTTCAAATCCCACCCGGGGAGGTTATACCCTTCCATGAAAATTTGACAATAATGTCGATTTTCCTCAATTGATTAGATAACATGGAGAAGTTTCCGGCCTTGTGGAAGGGTAGGTGAGTACTGGTTATAGACAATGGTCCAGGAAAGCTAGGTTAGGTGCGCTGGACGCCGTAAAATGACCTAAATTGTGTTGACACGGCGTTGACACGACTCCAATAAATAAATAAAATAGAATAAATACAACTCATTCACATTTCTGTACTTATTTTTGAAAAATTTGAAATAAACATTAAATGGAAATACAATAAGTTTTTAGTAAAGACAATATTTAAAAATTACAAGTTCTTGTTTATTTTAAATTTTAAATTTACGCATACACGCTGTTCTATTGAATACACAAATTAAAATTTCACAAGGGCAGGTTATTCTTTTTCACGTGGCCGGATTGAGATCTAAATATCAACTCGCTCACGTGAAAAAGAACAACTCGTTCACGTCAAATCTTATGTTTTACTAGGTGTTTCCGAATTATATCAACCCTTGTTAAACAAAGGCAGCGATGTGTAATGACGGGAACAAATTTAATCACGTGATAAAAATTGTCATTATATGTCGTTGCGTTTCTTGAAAAAGGTGCCGCTTAGTTTGATTGATCATTCGACAAATTGCATAAGTTCGCTCAACTCGAGAAAGTCTTATAATTACATTTGTTGAAACGGCCAAACAAAATCCAGCATGTTTGTTTATAGCCGTGAATAATGCCTTTGTCTTTGTTAAAGATAATCAGTATTAAATTTGCAGAGACATACTTCTTAAAAAATCGACAATTTACCTAAATTCAGCGGTCACGGTCCAATAAATTTTGAAATTAACAGCTTGTCACAAACAATGTTATCAACCCATCCAGTTGAGCTTCAAACAGACAAAACTACTGATATAAGCGTCGTCACGTGAAATTTTATTTCCGATTTACAAATGACACTTGTCCTCTTTGAAGATCAATTAATAATAAGCTGTACACAAACACTTAATCCGCTCTTTTTACTCAATTTGTTTAATTTTAAGTGATGAGAATGTTGTCTTCGGTTTGACAACAAGCAGTTACAATTAATTTCAATACTTAAGATAAATTTATTTTTTATTTAAATAAGTTTATGAGCAAAACTCCCGAAAATACGGAGAATGACCGGGTTACGGGTTTATAACGTAAACAACATGCGGCAGCGTCATCGAGTACGTAACCGCGCTTTGATCGAACCTGTTTTCAAATTATTAGAAATATTTAAAGCTTATTTTAATGTGAAAAACAAAGAGTAATGTTATACCCAATGTTAATATCTATTTGATCCCAATTATTACGCAAAAGCATGTCATTTAACATCGTACTGCATACAAATCAAAGTCCTTCGAAAATGGCGAATTTTTGTATGTCAGAATGAACTGCTTGAAGCAGTTTAAAAAAACCTGTTCTAAGCGGTTACCTGCTGTAAGCGACCAATCCGGCCATTTCCCATCACTGGTCGCTTAATGCAGATTACACTGTATTAGTATTCAACCGCCACTGAGAGGCTTTTTCGTTCTCTTCCCTTGAGTTAGGGCTATCACGGTACGTCAAAAGCGTATCGCGTTATATTGCAATACGCTGGCATCGTATCGCGATACGTACCACGATATATTGTGAACTTTAGATTTGTTGTGCCTCCGCTGTATTTAACAGAAACATTGCAAATCTTACATGCAGCTACTGATAGAATCTAGCCTCTTTAAGTATTAACGGTCATTTAAGACTGTGACGCGCCCCGATCGGGTAAAGTCTTGTAACTTAAGGTTAGATGGAATGAGCAATGGGAAAACTGACGTTTCGCTACTTTTATTTCGCGAAGGGAAGAATTTCCCAATGGAAAAAAAATCGCCAAATACAGGTACGTTAAAATTGTACTGCGATACGTATTGCTGCAACTGCGTATTGCAATAAACCGGTATACCGGTATATCGAGACAGCCCTATCTAGAGATTATCACGGTTTGTGTTCATTGTTGGTACCTGTAAATTCATGCATGTACATTTTGTTAAGCCAAAACGTACGAGTGCATTTGACATAAAATTGACAAAGCCTGTTAATAAAGAATATACGTACGACTGAATAAGTCTTGCTTTTTCTACAAAAGATATATCTGGCGATTCGTAACCCTCAGGAACGTTTCCTATGAAGCACCGAGACAGCAGTGTTTGCATTTGTTGTCTTCTTAAACATGTCATATCAAATACATAATTCTCCAATGCTGAATAAAAAACAAAATCAGATATTCTTTTAATAGTATACAATAATGAGACCTGTCATATAACGTTCAAGATAGAATAACCGAGTATTTATTCTTATATTTTTATACTGGGTTTAACGCCGTGTCAACACAACTTTGGATATATGACGGCGTCCAGCGCACCTAATCTAGTTATTCCAGAACATTTTCCCTAAACAGTTCTCACTATACCCTTCCTGAAGGCTGAAACTTCTCCTTATACATGTACCTTATCAATGGAGGAAAATTAAAATTATTGTTCAATTTTTGTGGAAGGGTATAACCGCCCAAGGTTCGAACCTGTTCTCCCTTCAAGACATTAGATTCGAAATTCCGACATAATTACATTTTATCATAAAGTTGGTGTCTAATTGTATATTGTATTGATAATGTTTTCACTATGTCAGATCTTTTAAATTATAATCAAGTTTACAATCATTTCAAGATTTAGAAAAAGTTAAAACTTACACTAATTTCTTATCAAAGGGAGATAAATGCGCACATTCGTTAAAAGTTTTTATTACAAATTTGGCAAAATAATGTAGTTTCATAAATCTTATCCATGCAAAATGGAATATAATGAATGAAAATACAATCATTTGTAATAATTTATTATGATTTTCAAATATATCATGGATGTAAATTAATGTTAGGGAAAACTATCTGAACCATGTAGGCATAGAATGATTATAATGTTTCTTGCTTAAGGAAACAACAGGTTAGGTTTTGAATGGGATTCGAACCAACGTGGAGCTGGCTATTCACAACCTAAGCAACCGTAAGCAAAATACCTTATCATACTAGCTTAGTTCTGTGTATTAAGTTATATCAGTTAAAAATTACTTTATGAAATAGTTTTTTTTCGTATAATAATGCCTTTGTTTGTAGAAAAAAACAAACAAATTCATACCATTCTTTAGCCAGGTTGCTGGAGTAGATCCGTCACAATTACGTGAATAATCTGTATCTAAAGGATCTAGGAGAAACGAGTCAAGTTCCGGACAGACATCGACAACACTAGCAGCACATTCACGTACTGCTGGGATACGACTAAAATGAAAAATATAGAATTCGAAACTAAACAACAAAAAATAAACGTCGTTAGATATGAATTTACATATGTCTTTTAAATGCTTACAATCTAGAAAATTTAAAGCAAGAAATATCTTTAAAAAGACATTCGGAGATATGCAGGGTTCATTTCGTTTAAAGTATAAAATTATATAGTCACATTCGCTGTTTAGACATACCACCAAGTGCGTCAGAAGGATAATTAACATAAGTATGGTATGATATTTAAAAGCTTTACAATATGCTACATTATTCAGTAATATTATAAACTGATTGGCCAAAAATAACCATATCACTAATGTTTTGTGTTTTTATGACTTGCGATGAATTTTATCGTAAGATTTTTAGTGAAGAGCGTCCCGGATTCGAATATCATGCTAATGAATACTTAAGTTCTAAGATTACCTGCAGGTGGTTGACAACAAAGTAAGAAGTTCTGGTCCTGTAGCAACATTGTCAACTGCTACTTCAGAAAATGTATTCCATAGCTCAGGTAGGCATTCTCCGACCATAACTCTCAATTCAAGTAGAGACTGACAAGCTGGGTTTGACCGTAGAAATAATTTCTCGAAAAATGGGCTACCAGCAGTTGTATTCAAAACAATGCCGATAACTGCAATACAAGAACATTGTTCGTTTAAAGCGTATTGAACCACGGTGGCAATACTACGTGGCTATGACATCACAAATGATATGGTTTCAATGAGGAAACAGTAAAGATTTGCCTCGATTCAGAGTTTTTTTTTATATAGCTGGAAGTATTTTTATTTTTGTCAGATTTACATGAAGCCAAAATATTTGGTTTAAGACATTTCGAAGATATTTTGTTATATGGTTAATTCATGATTATTTGAATTTATTTCTATTCAAAACATGAAAAAGGAATTTAAATGAAGTAGATTAAATTTTCAATCCGAAACATATCAAACGGAAGAAAAGATAACTGAAAAGATTTTTCATGTACAAATGTATTTACAATAAGTATATACCGAAACTTATCAGGAAATGAAAATTAAATTGTAAGCTTTTAAATCTAAATAAAAGAATCCTTACCTAAAATTGTTTGATAAATCCACTTCATCTTTATGGCAAAATTTCGACAAAATATTTTAATATCTGCTATGGTGTGCCAACAGCTACCAGCAATGTACAAATGACTATGATAAAAACAGTCCTGTAAAAGTTCTTAAATACTCAACGAATGTTCTATGATACACAAGCAACAATAATATTTCACAAGCAGTAAATGTCATTCAAATCATTTGTTGATTATGACATCAATTTTATATGATTTGACTAAAAGCGCTATCAAAGAGATTATGCTAAATAGATTATGATGATATGTCTAAATTACTTGCTCATTATGGCGTTGTCGTATAATGATAATGATAATGATATAATGGTGAATTTAACATTTCAGGAAAATATGTTTTGCATTAAAACAGAAATGTCAGAATGTATTATATGTTCTGTTTTTCTTTTACAGATTGCACGGTTAACATTTTTATTGTGTATTATACAAACCATCAGACCACTGAGTAGCATAGCACAGCACGACAATGAGCAGCGTATCACATCACATTACAACATTGTGCAACACGCCACAGCATTGTTTAAAACAGCGTAACACAATATAATGCAGCACATCACAGCACAGCAAAATATTTTGCAACATACTACAGCACTGTTAAGCAAATTTCAATTCAACATTGTGCAGCATAACACTGCACTGTTATGCTTAGGGTAACACAATATTTTGCAGTACGACACAGCGCTGTACAGCATGACACAACATTACACTGTGTGGCGATGAACAAATTATCAATATGCAAAACAGCACAGCACAATAATGTATAACATTTCAACACAACACTGTACACAGCACACCCAGCACACCACACCATTGTTAAGATTAGCACACCACAGCACGAAATTTTATGACACCAAACAACAAAATAATGTGTAGCATTACACAATGCTTCGATGGTCAACACGACACTGTGTAGTACAATAAAACACGACACTGTATGTCAAGATACAACATGACACTGTGTAGTACAATAAATCACGACACTGTACATCAAGATACAACACGACACTGTGTAGTACAATTCATCACGACACTGCTCATCTCAACACAACACGACCCTGTGTAGTACAATACAACACACTACTGTAAAGCACGACACAATACGACCCTGTGAAGTACAAAACAATACGACATTGTACTTAACGACACAACACGTCATTGTGTAGTACAATACAATACGATTCTGTACATCAAGACACAACACGACACTGTGTAGTACAATACATGTACAATACGATACTGTGCATCACGACACAACACGACACTGTTCAATAAAATAAACATAACACTATGGAGTACAACACAACGCCTGTCAACACAACACAACCCTGATCAACACAACACTGTGCAGCACAGCACAGCAATCCATATCATTAGAAATAACACATCACGACAAAATAGAACATTTTAAATAATACATCTCAGTGAGTCCACTGTCGTTTTTTTCAAGCTTTGTCTAAAATTTATAGATCACGTGCTTGTTTTTGTTTAATTAGTTCCGCTTGTAACAGACTCCACATCAGGCAAATAAGACATGGTTATTTGTCAAACACTAAACAAGAGTAAATCACATCGTATGTAATAACAATGCGAGATGACGCCATGGGAGTGAATATCACGATGCGAAAGATTACACAGGAAACAAAATTTACAGATATATATATATATTTATAGAACAATTAGTTCACTCGAAAACGGATTCGCTCAAATGTTTTTTGCAGGTCCCACCCGATTTCGATAGAACTCAAATGGATTGTAGCTCGACATTTAGTGACCACCTTTGTTATTGCAAAATCATGTTTTTTTTTAGATTTTTCGTCCCAACTGCTAATTTTGATAAGACAAATGTCTATATGTTTAGAGCACACCGTTATTTGGACAATCGATTATGATGATCAAAGGCGAATCCAGTTTTTTTTTCTAGGGGGTCCAAACTTTTTCTAGGGTGTATTATACATGTACAGTGCCGCCCCGTCTAGCTGTGTTGATAGCTTGCAAAGTCAACTGATCGGACTGATTATACTTGCGTGAAGTTAGGTCATGACATGCTTTCTACGGCCATTCTTCCTCCTACCACTGATTCTAAGTCATGTAGGGCAGTTGTCAGTTATTGACGGAAGTATGTGTCTAGTTACTGATGAACAGCTGAATCAAGGGATTTAGTCTTTCCAGAAAAAGTGAGTGTTGACTGAACGGCATTACATGACCAATACAATGTGCTGCCACAAAGTTCATAATGTGACAATAGCCACTAGCTGTGATTTTGGTTATGATCGACAATTAAGTATAGTTCATACAAAAGTTACATTACGTGTTTGTGTTAGCATTTTACTAAACCAACCCATGCAAAAAGAATAGTTTAAATAAACAAAATAGTGTGGCGGATAAAACAACACCTAAAGACATCTATGCTTGTAATGGCACATGTAGATCGATTTACCATTACACCAACAAGTTACCTATAAAGCATATTAAAAATTGATACCACATGTACATTATTTATTGTCATCCAGAGCATCTTATCTTCTGTCGTGAGTTACAGTAGTACAAATAAACCTGTTTACCTGTTTATATAAACAATTCAATGAACTATAGTGCGTACAAAAAAACAAAACACTGTTTATAATAACAATACAGTGAACTAACCCTCGACAAGGGATGCCCAGGATGACTTTAAAATAAACAATTGTGATATGTATTACAAGTGTCTTAGTTGTTGGTGTAATGGAAAGCGTTCTACCATAACAAGCATGATTTACAGTGGTAGTGGTTTATCAAACATGCTAATTTTGTTAAAATGAATTACACAAATTTTATTTTCAATACTGCCTACCCCTGAAATGTATTGTCTCAATTTTAACACGTTTTGTTTTTTTGTACGCACTATACAGTGTTTTTGTACATAAAACAATGGACTTGTCCACTAAATAGGTGGATAAGCACATGCACGTACAGCATTTACTTATTTAAACATACCACTTTAAGATTTAATATTCATTTAAAATAACGTATAAGCATATTGTAAATTTATATCAAGATATGTTTGTTTAAATTAAGAGCTAACTAACAAAACTATAAAATTGTAAAAATAATTCATATCTAAATATTGGTGTGAAATGAAATTGGCTATGTTTATATATGCATTGTTTACGTGGGCGACCTGTACCTCACGAAAGGATGACAATAAAAATCATATAGTATTAATTTTGATATGTTTTAATGAGTGTCTTGTTGGTATAATGGTAAAGGGTTAGCACTGTCCTACCTTTGGATTGGTTTATTTTAATGTTTACACAAACATGCGATGTTATTTTGTACGAACTATATAGTTCGTACAAAAAACACTGTTTATGTAAACAATACAATGAACTTATCCACGACAGGGAATGTCAGGATGACAATAAAAAACATAATATGAATATGTTTTTTAAGTGTCGTGTTGGAGTAGTGGTTATGCGTTATACAATTACTTTATTTTATCTATTAGAGTTAACGCCGTATCAACACAATTTAGGTCATTTCACGGCGTCCAGCGCACCTAACCTAGCTTTCCTGGACCATTGTCTATAACCAGTACTCACCTACCCTTCCACAAGGCCGGAAACTTCTCCATATTATCTAATCAATGGAGGAAAATCGACATTATTGTCAAATTTGCATGGAAGGGTATAACCTCCCCGGGCGGGATTCGAACCCGCACCCCCTCGGGCACGAGTATCCAAATCCCGGCGCGCTACAAACTGCGCTATCGACCCGGGTTTTATACAATTACAAAGTCATGATTGACCAAAGGGTGGTGGTTTGTCCACTACACTAATTTTGTTAAAATAACCTATACAACACAAAATTTCAACACTGCCTACCTCTGGAATGGATAAGTTCATTTTTAATGTTTACACAAACACGTTTTGTTATTTTTGTATTTTGTACAGTTCATTGAATCATTGCATTGTTTTCATAAACATGGTTTTGTTTTTGTACGAACTGTACAGTATTCGAGTCACCTGTGATTCAAGTCTTCTGTGCATATAATAATGTTCATTAAGAGTGTTAAAATGTAACATTCGGAGCATCTCGACCATTTATTGAATGCATTATCTCTTAAGGATTCGTGAGTGGTCAACCATTTAATTGGTCATGACTATTATAACCATTGGCACTTTTACTTTAGCGCGGTGATGCTATTTCAAAATGCTCTTATTTTATTTTAATTCTAATCAGTGTGAAGGACCTGTATTTTGCCAGTGGACGCTTTTTTTGTAACTTGCTCTAACATATTTTAACTTAAACTTTTTTTTTAACTTTTAACTTATCTAACAAATTTACCCAGCATTCATTGTACTGTCAATTAGGTATTATGCAAAATTTTATATAGATCTTATCTGATGTCAGCATCTCAAAGTTCTAGCACTCGGCATGGTTACTTTTTGGCTCTTTGATTCACATATTTTTCTGTATATATTACTTAATATTGTCAGGGTTTTGCTTTGACCAGCTAAGTATTATTATAATGAATACACTACAAGTTATATCAACCAATGTCCAAGTCAATTGGAGCTCAACAAGGTATCTTTGTTCCACCCAAATGTTATGTAATACAAATAGGCACTTAGAGGGGTAAATATATTGTAGATTTATGGTACTGATAGGATAAATTATATAGAAAATAGTGACTTTGTATACTAATTTTATAACGTTTAAATATTTAAATGTTTTAAAATTCTCTACCATGAATATTGAAAAGGTTATAGGCAACTTTAAGGATGCGATTTCCTTAGTAACCAGAATACTATATTTAAATGAGCTTATATATATATTGTTATTTTGCTTGATTTTTTCAGTTTACTGGCTATTAGCATTTTAACTTTTAAAATGATTTTAACTCATCAAAATCACATTTTCACTGTTTATCAAGATAAGTTATCTATCATCATGTTTATTTTGATCGGTATGATCTATAGATGCATAATATGTGTTTTTTTGTAATACACAGGAACCCCTCTATTAAAAAGTGATCTTATTAGCGAGGTGGTCTTATTAGCGGATAAATTGGTCTAGCATAATTCATAGTACAAAGATTGCCTGAAATATACTTTGTCAACTTAAAACAAGGACCCTATATAACACGTTATATAGAGTCCTTGCTTAAAAGAATCATTTGAAAGCGTAGTGGGTGCAATGAGCTTTAACTAATTAGTCATTATCAAGAGAACAATTTTCACATTGCATAAGATTGTCAAATTTTATCATGAATAATTCTATTTGTGAATAATAATTGTAATATTGTTTATAAAGAGTTTATAAGCAATTTAATGATTTTTCATCAAAATCACTTTTTTACTATTTCTAAAGGTAGAATAGCCATCAATAGGTTAATTTTGTTCAGAATAGTGTACAGATCAATAATAAGTAGTTAGTTTTGCTTAAATGTTGATTTTTAAGATTTAAAAGCCAATATTCATCAAAGTCACCATTTTATTGTCTCTTAAGATAAAATATTCATTCATAGGTTCATTTTAATCAAAATAATGCATAGGTCATGAAAATGTAAATAATATTTTGATATTGTTATATTTATGAAAAATTTACAATTTTCGATGGCTTAAAGATTATCAATATTAGATTAATTAAGATAAGAAATATCATTTTATTTGACTTTAGAGTAATATTGTCAAGTTTAGTCTCTTTTTGTAGATAATGATATGCTGATTTCACTGAAAATCTTGAATTCTAGATATCATTTGTAGTTTTTGTATTATCAATCAAAAATGATTTTGTACTTTTTACATAAGAAATTTAGAGGTTACATAATACAAAACTTTTGAAGCTTAAATGACTTATATGTCCACTCAGTAGGCGGGGCTTAT
Source organism: Mactra quadrangularis (assembly GCA_025267735.1). Taxonomy (NCBI): domain Eukaryota; kingdom Metazoa; phylum Mollusca; class Bivalvia; order Venerida; family Mactridae; genus Mactra; species Mactra quadrangularis. Next base: position 21,391,241 of record CM046299.1, read on the forward strand.
CAGCATCTTACTTTTGTCAATCAACTTTTCCTAATTAATGACAGCCAATAAAAATTTAATTATAATTGGAACTGACCAATCAGGCGACACCTGTCTTTGTCTTATAAACTGATGCACAGCCTGGTTTTGGCATTCTGCAGCTTTCTCTAAGTTTTGAAAAAGTATTCTTATATGTCATTGCAAAAGCAATATTTAATTAGTTTAATATAGTTTAGTTATTGATAATTCATTTTAGTAAAGTTCTAATTTGTAACTAGATCGTGAATTCTATTTTGGAAATGGTCAGGCAAACTGGTAAATATTAATTTACTTAGAACATAGTTTGTTTAAAATGTTGATTATTACTCAGAAAATAATCGTTTTTACGACTGCAGAGTCATATGCAATATAAAGTATTTTTGACATTGTTTACTTTTGTTAAGACTTAGAAATTATTTGGGTATTAATGTAAATATTTGTATATATTTTTGCCTTTTCTATCTTACTTATTTGTATCTTACTTGCTTTTTAAAGTTTTCGCCTTCAAGATTATTTTCGCTTTATTATTTTACTTTTAATATCTTAGTTTTCGCTTTAAAGATTACTTTCGCTTTTCGTGTCTTACCTGTTTTGTGAAGTTTTCACTTTTGTTTTCATCATCCAAAAATAAATATAGTAACAAACCAGGTGTTATCATTATTTAGATCTTAACTCAGAGTTCTCAAACTCGCATTAAATCCTGAATTTCTGAACGCTTGCGGCGTGCACGTTCCTTAAGGAGCAGGTACGCATCGAACGTTGCTGAAATTAGTCATTTGCAAAAGGCAATTCATATTAACATTTTATCAGAGTATTTGTCTCTAGGATGTGACTATCCCGTACAAGTTAGTCACTGGTGTCATCCTGACGAACCGCTAGTTAAAAAGTGACTAGCACCTATTTGAACGTACCCGACATATCGAACAAAGGACCCAGATGCGACAGCCAGAGAGTGCGGGATCGGGTCCGCCACATCGACTAACATACAACTTTGCCAAGTTGTTTTATGAGCGTTATCTTTAAAAAAAGCCACGAGAACCCTGATCCCAATTATAATGTAAACGATGGGGGCGGAGCATATTTGTAGGCTAAAGTGCCAGTCCTTTTCAAAAACTGAATCAATTTGCACCATTTTCTGTATTCAATGACCCCAAAATGGTCTTGTGACGGTCATTTGGAAGGTGTGTGGGAGGGGGGGTCTAGACACGTGAATACGGTATTGACCAGTAAAGGGTTAAAACTTGAATTTGAACTTTGAAAATAGTACCGTCCGTATTATAAAGTCCCAGGGTATATTAGGGATTTTGAGCAGACTAATGTATTAGCCACTTTATGCACTCAGGATAAGGCAGAAATAACAACAATGCTTAAGCTTTATTTTAATTGTATTTATTGTTGTTGTCTTTTCATGCGTTATGCACTGCCATCCATAATTACATTTGCACTTTTGTTCTTCAGGGAGAAATGCCATTATACATCTGAACTAAATTTTAACTGAACATTTTGTATTATTAAAAATCCAGCCTTTATACAAGTAGAAATATAATTATGGATGGCAAGTCGATATCTTTATATATATATTTCATTAAATGTTTGTTATAAAACATTTTATATAAAGTATATGTAACACTGTCAATCTTTCATGATAAGCCTATTTACTTCCACTTTCAGCAATGTTCTGAAAAAAGTATAAAGTGAACAATAAAATGATAATAAAAATGATGATGATGAAAATGATTTAAATGATGATGATGATAATGAATGATGAATAATGAATTATGACGATGTTGATGATGTTAAATGTGTTGATGATGATAATGATGATGATGGTAATGATGATGGTGCTGATGATGATGCTGATGGCGATGTTCAATGTTGACGATGACGATGCCGATGTTGATGCTGATGATGCTGCTGCTGCTGCTGATGATGATACCGATGCCGATGATGTCGTCAACGACGACGACGATGACAATAAAAATAATTATAAATATAATTGTAATAAAAACGACTTTTTTGTCGATAACATATTTAATGTAAACCAATTTTCAAAATCGTCCCCAATATATATTTCATGCTTAAAGGTACTTGATGGATTTATTCAAATGTTTTCGTTTTTACAAATGCCATTCAGTGTCTGCAATTAGTGATCAGTTATCCTTCCAACTAGATAAAGTCTGAGGCGATTAGCAAATATTTCCTATAAGCTGGAACCCTCGGACTTGTTAATTAAGATAATAACGCGAGTGATGAAATATAGTTCTTCTACAAATCAATAACTTGCTGGAATTTCAAACAAAATAAATGATTTACAAAACATATTTAAGATAATTGTGTCAAATTGACATTGAAAATAAGTGTAAAATCCGAGTAATCCAACTGATTAGACCTAGCTATTTGATGAGTATGCAAAGGAAAATAACTGACTAAAGCCCCTTAGGAAAATTGATTATTTTTATTTAAAACAAATCGATTAAAATTAAGAGAATTAGACAACAAATGTCACAAAAATGCACTAAAATCGTTCGTACTTTTACTAAACGGGTATCTTTTTGAACATGAAATCACCACCTTCTACAGTTGTATGTTAAATGACATTAAAATTACTTTTGTTAAAACACTGTTTCCTGCTTCCAAAATGTGTCTTTACAATTTAAAGTTATAGAAGAAAATAGACATTTAAGTTGAAATTAGTAAAAGAGCAGCTTCAACAATTAAGTGTAGTGTTGTTAAATGAAATAAAATTTAAAAATTAGATTATTATATATTAGAATAAATGACACCACAAAAACAGAGACAAAGCAAGATCGAAACTGGCAATTAGTCATTCTATTATATTCGTACAATCTTTGTTATGCCAACAAGAAAAGTATTTACACTCGTGGCTTCAACATTTTCAAAATTTAATAAAATATAGCAGAATAAAATCAAAACATTAAAAACACAGTATGAACGATGACACAAATATTTGATGCTGTGATCATTGGAAAAAGCTTCGGCAAAACAAATTCATTAGAACTGAACAAAAGCAGAAAACACTCTTTTACCTGGACAAAAGCAAAAGCTGTATCCGAGATTGTGATCCAATCAGAGGGCGTTGTACCGGCAGCAAATATTGTATACGCAAACAGAATGTATACTCTTGGGTCACTGCAATTGTCTTCCGGATCGAAAAGTGTCGGTATCGTATTTTCTATACAGTAAAAAACGTTATCCATATATCTGAAATAACAAAACAAAAGAGAGTCATAAACAGAGATATTTAATCATTAACATTATTATGGAGATTTCTTAAGTACGTGTAATTACAGGCATCATTGCATATATGTGTGTAAAATTCAATGGCCGATTAAAGGAATATACCAATCGGAAGCTAAAATGAGGAGCACCCTCGATCACAAATCGGTGTATCAAAAGTAGAACTAAACCCCGATCAAAAAGACTTTGGTTTAACTAGGTGATTAGGCGGAGTTCAGTTACCGCGAACGTTACAGAACGTTCCGTAACGATACATTCGGAACTCCTCGATTATTTGCTGCGAATAATCTGGGACATATTTAGACGCTTTTTTGAAACTACCGGTGTTAAAGTAAACAATTATATGACCGAGGAGTTCCGAATGTATCGTTATGTAAAGTTCTGTAACGTTCGCGATAACTGAACTCAGCCCAGGTCTAGTTCCAATGGTTGAACCAAAAAAACTGGCCATTCCTCTTGTTCCAAGATGGCGACAATACGCACATTTGTTTTCAGTGTTTTGGAGTTCAATGAATTTAGATTTATGATCTAATTGAAACTTGCTAGAATTAACAAGTTTAGATATTGGTGTACGTGATGTTTTATTTTAACTTGGCGCATTGATTTAACAAAAGAAAAGTATACCTGTCAAAATAGGAATGGATGAAAACATAATAATTACTATCCATAGCAACGTCATGAACTGAGATAGTTATTTTAATAAATAATACATTTTTGGAAAGTACGAAGCCTACTCTTTCATTTTCTGTAAAAACCTCAATTTCGAAAAAAATTGACCTTGAGGGCCGTTTTCTCACGTTGCGCATCATTTATATGTAATATACTATCCGAGAAGTTTACTAAAAACAAGAAAACCTTTTAGTCATCTCGAATATTTAATTCATGAACCATTGACCGGCATGGAATGCTGTTAAACGGCTCATTTAACATAATAAAGGTACTTAGTGTCTATACCAACAAATGCAACCAATTGTACAAAATAATCTGAAATTACAGTGATATAAAGAGTAATCTGCACTAACGGTCAGCTGGAAAAAGCAAACACCTGCTAAAAGTGAACAGTCTGACATCCTGCCGACGAGAATCTTTGAATATTGCACCTGGAATAAGCGGTCACCTGCTGTCTGAGGCCAGCAGCCAGTCAGTTTCTCTAAAAAACGGTCAATTTACCTGGTGGTATACATGTATACGGTCACTACCGATTTTTTTAAAATTTTTGAAATAACAACGTGGCATCTAAGTTGCATAATCTTAGCGGACGTGTGAAATTCCAATGCTTTCACAGCAGATTATCGAGTTTTACGACGATGTATTGACCGGAACAAGTTTCTCGTGATAAAAATGGTCATTTTATGTCAATGTTTTTGTTTGAAAAATTACTAAAAGCGCCGCTTATAGCCTGATTTTATTCGGTGAGCCGTGTCAAGTTGGATGAGTCTAATCACAACCATGACGATAGGTATAACCAGGAAATACTACACTGAAAATCAATACAAACTGTAATATCTCAAGTATACATGCATGATATAATAGTTCAAAATCATTGTTCAAAATAGCTCAGTCGATAACGAGTCGGAAACATATGGTCAATCCAGAAATTTTACTGCAGTGGTTCGAATGACTATAACCAGTACTCACCTACCCTTCCACAAGGCCGTAAACCTCTCCATATTATCTATTCAATTGAGAAAAATCGACATTTTTGTCAAATTTTCATGGAAGGGTATAACCTCCCCGGGTGGGATTCTTGGACTATCACGGAAGGTTATGATCAGCAAGAATTGAATTTGGATAGCCAAACTGGCAGTGTGCTGAACATGGTCATGGCTACACACTCTTAATTTGTCTTTGTATGGCTAAATTTTCGACTATAATTTGACTAAAAGTTGTTTTGCATAGTATGTTCTTACAATAAGTTGAATGCATCCTTATCTATCTTCCTCATTATATCAAAAAATTGATTACAGAACAATTTTTTAGTAGGGGCAATAAGTCATTGGAGAAAAACGGGCACAAAAACAATATTCTTTACGATCTAATGACTGTAAGGACCACGTATCTTAGTTGTCTAAAATTTATATATAATAAGCAATGCATACTCTTAGTTTATGTAGAATACCTTAGTTCTATACAATGACTTTAACTTAGATAGAGACAAGGGATATCACTTTACTTTATGCACCTAATTTGCATGAGTATACATATCCAAATCATCTTATCATTATAATACGAATAAGTATATGTTCTCCAACATAAAACGAAACAAACTAATGCCATGAAAGCATATATATAGGTAAATACATACTGTTTATGTCTGTCATATATGGTTATTGAGATATTATGATTTTTTAAGTGTGTCGTCACTCTAAATATACTAACCAAATGCTTTGTCTTTAATTATTTGTAAATTATCGTTAATCTGTTCATAACCACTCGAAATTTGGTACATGATCTTTATTTTATATAGTGAAAAAAAAACACTTTCCTATACGTAAAGACCTAATTTGCATATATCTGCATTTGCAAATCATCTCTGATATGGTCGTATGATATGATAGCTAGTCCCTACGAACATGGATGCAGACACATAAGTGAAATTTTTATCATAATTGGTAATTGTGTTATTAGCAAAAATCGGAATTTCGATTATGGCGGACCAAATTTGCATATTATGCTAATTGCTCATGGTTGACAGGATGTGCTAACTAAATTTCTTAGTCAGCTTTGTCCAAAAAACTGAATCAAAATTATACACACCTCCACAGAATGCTAGACAACGGCATAAATATACATGATATCATGTAATGTTTGAGGCAAAATCCTACAAGTTTTAACGTAATTTGAATATTTTGCATATCTTTATAGTATCATTAACTGATTTAATGTAATTATTTAATATATGCGTATTTAATATATACAAAAGTAACATAACATAAACATATTTTACTCAAAATCTCAATGTAAAAACTACGGACGTTGATTTGTATAGCAAAACCGAATATTGTGTTTCATGAAATACCTAATTTGCATAAATTTGCATATTTAAATGATCTGATCAAGCTGATATTAGTACCATGTGGTAGATAGACACTGAAAACATGGGTATGGATACATAATTTAAATTTGTATCTAAGGGCCCCGTTACACAAAACTAGTTCGCAGAACGTTCGATCCCGTCCTTAAAATATCGCGAAACTGGTTGTGAACGAGCTAGGACGTGCCGTTTAAGTCGAAAAATATCAGCTATACGATCACAGTTCGTTCAGAACCAGTTCCCGTTGCGTGCAATTCGTTTTTATCCCGTCTGTAGTCCGTTTGTATCGAGTTCAAATCGGATAAAATTGCTCTTTCTCGTCACGAGATACCGTCTCAAACTAGTCCAAACCCGTTCGTAGTCAGTTTTAACCCGTTCATAACTAGTTCTTCTAAACTCCTTTACAGCCCATTTAAGACAGTTCAACTCATTTTAAGTACGTTCTTATCTCAATCTTAGTGCGTTTTGAACGGGATAACGTCACGTTCTGACCAGATTGCTATAAATATCCAGGACGTTTCTTTCCGTTCTCATTCTCGTTCCGCGCTTCAAGCTTTGAGGACGCAATTCGTCTAGCATCACTGTGACCATCATGCCTACAAAGATGAGCAGAACCAGATAGACGGTGTGTGTTAAGACAATCCCTTCCAAACGATCCAAAATCACCTGCACATGTGAAGCTCTTGAAGACCAGCCTCAATATAAGCCACAAGATACTAAGCCTCCTGAGCCAGTCAATAAAAATTAGGGTGAATCTCCTCTACCATGTAATTGTATTCTTGCTCCGCTTCTATAAAAAAGAGTACAAAGCCAATATTCAAAGCATCAACGACTTACATGGTTCTAGGCTAAGAGTTTGGGCACAGATGATAATTTGGTGATTCTGTACTTATACCAAACCATGTCAGATCGTACTGTAGACGTTATGGACGCGGTACGAACTACATACGAACGCAATAGACTTAATAAAAACGCGTAGAACGTACTAAAAACGAGTAGAACGTACTGAGAACCTACTTCGAACTTTAAGAACTCTGTGTAAACGTGTTGCGAACTGGTTCAGAACTTCGTATTTTGTTATTGTGGATTTAGACGGGATAACAACGCACTATGGACGTAACTAAGTCGAGTTAAGTCTGTATGCAAACGGAATGAACGAGTTACAAACGAAACAGGTCGGTGTGTAAACGTACTGCAAATTGTGTCCCGATCGAACTACGACAAGGCACGTACCGAGTACGATGTTAGTACGGCAATTCCGTTCGCAGTACATCCTTTCCGTTGTCAATACGTTGTCACTCAGTCTAATTGCAGAACGGGGTGGCCGCAAAAAATTTTGCGTCGACTCAAAGTTCTGAAACCCCATTCCCGTTCAACGCCGTCCGAGCTCGTCCATAAAGTTCGAACACAGACAGTAGAAAGTTCCAACTACGTCCAGTCCGTTTGGAGCACAGTTGGAGCTCGTTCGGTCCAATTTTTTCAGAACGTAGTGAGAACGAGTTTGGTGTAACGGGGGTATAAGTTATACCCCCGTTACACCAAACTCGTTCTCACTACGTTCTGGAAAAATTGGACCGAACGAGTTCCAACTGTGTGAAAACGGAATGGACGTAGTAGCAACTTGCTACAGTCTGTGTACGAACGTTATGAACGAGCTCGGACGGGGTTGAACGAGAATGGGGTTTCAGAACTTTGAGTCGACTCAAAAATTTTCTGCGGCCACCCCGTTCTGCAACTAGACTGAGTAACAACGTGTTGGCAACGGAATGGACGTACTGCGAACGAAATTGCCGTACTAGCATCGTACTCGGGACGTGACATGTCGTTGTTCGATCGGGCATCAATTTGCAGTACGTTTACACACCGACCTGTTCCGTTTGTAACTCGGTTCATTCCGTTTGCACACAGACCTAACTCGTTTTGATTACGTCCATAGTGCGTTGTTATCCCGTCTAAATGTATGAAAACAAATTATAAAGTTCTGAACCAGTTTGCAACACGTTAACACGCAGTTCTTAAAGTTCGCAGTAGGTTTTTGGTACGTTCTACTCGTTTTTAATAAGTTTATTGCGTTCGTATGCAGTTCGTACAACACAATAACGTCCACAGTACGATCTGGCAAGGTTTGGTATGAATACAGACCATTTCTCACCAAGAGATGGGTGTATGTCTTAGTTTTCTTCTTTTTTTCTGGCTTCTGACTCTGCCCCAAATCTTCTCCCGAAACCTGGCTGTCTGATTCATTAGAAGAAGCAGGAGATACAACACCCTCATTTTCATTGACTGGCTCTGGAGGCTCAGAATTCTAAGGCTTAACTAGAGGCTGGTCTTCAAAAGCTTCATCTAAGCAGGTGATTCTTGGAAGCGATTGTCTAAACATGTGCCGCCTGTCTGGCTCTGCTCTTTTTTGGAAGCAAGGTGTGGTCACAGTGATGCTTGACAAATTGTGTCCTCACAGCTTATACCGTGGAACGAGAATGCCAACGGGTATAAACGTCCTGGATATTCATAGCAATCGGATCAGAACGTGATGTCATTACGTTCAGAACGCTCTTAGAACGAGATGGGAACGTTCTTAGAACGAGTTGAACTGTCTTAAACGGGATGGTCAATAGTAAAGGAGCTTAGAAGAACTAGTTATGAACGGGTTAAAACGGACTACAAACGGTTCGGACTAGTTGGAGACGGTGTCTCGTGAAGAGAACGAGCAATTTTACCCGATCTGATCCCGATACAAACGGACTACAGACGGGATAAAAACGAAATGCACGTATTGGGAACTGGTTCTGAACGAACTATGATCGTAAAGCTGACATTTTCCGACTTAAACGGCACGTCCTAGCTCGTTCACAACCAGTTTCGCGATATTTTAAGGACGGGGTCGAACGTTCTGGGAACTAGTTTGGTGTAACGGGGCCCTTAGTTATTGAGTTATTAGCGAAAAACGGAATTTCTATAATGGCGGACTTAATTTGCATATTATGCTAATTGCTCAAGGATGACAGGGTGTCATCACTCGGATTCTTATTCAGCACCTTTTAAAGATATAGAAACTGCAAAAAAACTTTGTGGGGACTCAAGTGCACGGTTCACCTAAAATACGGCATTTTACTGCAGGACTATACATATAATCATTTCCATAAGACACGGCTGAGACATTTTAGACTAAGTGTATGACACCGAAGTAATAACTAAGCACAAACTCGGGCAACTATGTATATTCTATTTTATATACATTTGGCTTCTAGCTGCACAGAGATTTCGAATTGTACGTTTCCATGATTGCAAAAAAATAAATCTATAAATACAAAAGTGCAGTCACGGCTCCAGAGCCGATCCACCGGTCCGTGTTCTAAGCGGTAACCTGCCGTAAGCGGCTAATCCGGCCGATTCGCTGTGCCTCCGCTGTATTTAACAGAAACATAGCAAATCTTACATGCAGCTACTGATAGAATATAGCCTCTTTAAGTATTTATGGCGATTTAAGACTGTTACGCACCCCAATCGGTTAAAGTCCTGTGACTTAAGGTTAGATGGAATGAGTAATGTAAAAACGGACGTTTCGCTACTTTTATTTCGCGAAGGGAAGAATTTCCCAACTGGAAATAAATCGCCAAATACCGGTACGTTAAAGTTGAACCGAGGTACGTATTGCTGCAACTGCGTATTGCAATATACCAGTATACCGGTATATCGAGACAGCTCTATCCAGATATTTTCAAGGGTTGTGTTCATTGTTGGTACCTGTAAATTCATGCACGTATTATTTGTTAAGCCCAAACGTACGAGTGCATTTGACATCCAAATCAGCAAAGCCTGTTAATAAAGAATGTACGTACGTCTGAAGAAGTTTTGCTTTTTCTACAAGAGATATATCTGGCGAATCGAAACCCTCAGGAGCGTTTCCTGTGAAGCACCGAGACTGCAGTGTTCGCATTTGTTTTCTTCTTAAACATGTCAAATCAAATTCATAATTCTCTAATGCTGAATAAAAAAACAAAATCAGATATTCTGTTAATTGTACACAATAATGAGACCCGTCATATGACGTTCAAGATAGAATATCCCAGCATTTATTCTTTTATTTTTTGTTCGGGACGTCAGTCCTAAACAAATATATTTACCGTATTTCAGACCCTTTCCGATTTTGAAAATTTACCGAATCCAGAAGTAGTCCCTCAGTATATAAGTATAGAGCAATTCAAAATGATAGTCTGCCATGACAGGGGCAATAATTCCTGAAATACACTTGTTAATCAATCTATACTAAAGCGTATGTATAATAGCTTATGAGTAAAGCGTCTCAGTAGAGATCTTTACGTCGTATTATGTAATAGAATGGTATCAACTATTCAGTTACGACCTGTTGTTAGTGCCAGTTGTCAGTAGAAATGTTACATCATCTTGAGGAAAATTAACATTATTGTCCATTATTCGTTGAAGGGTATAACCGCCCAAGGTGGGATTCGAACCTGAACCCCCTTCAGGACATTAGATTCAAAATTCTGGTAGAATTACATTTTCTCTTAAAGTTGGTGCTTAATTGTTTATTGTATTTATACTGTTTTCACAATGTCAGATCTTTAAATTATAATCAAGTTTACAATCATTACAAAATTTAGAAAAAGTTAAAACTTACATTAATTTCTTATCAAATGGAGATAAATGCTCAATTTCGTTAAAAGTTTTCATTACAAATTTGGCAACATAATGTAGTTTCATAAATCTTATCCATGCAAAATGGAATATAATGAATGAAAATACAATAATTTGTAATAATTTATTATGATTTTCAAATATATCATGGATGTAAATTAATGTTAGGGAAAACTATCTGAACCATGTAGGCATAGAATGATTATAAAGTTTCTTGCTTAAGGAAACAACAGGTTAGGTTTTGAATGGGATTCGAACCAACGTGGAGCTGGCTATTCACAACCTAAGCAACCGTAAGCAAAATTCATTATCATACTAGCTTAGTTATGTGTATACATTTATATCAGTTAAACATACTATATGAAATAGTCTTTTTCGTATAATGATGCATTTGTTTGTAGAAAAAAACAGTAAAACAAATTCATACCATTCTTTAGCCAGGTTGCTGGAGTAGATCCGTCACAATTACGTGAATAATCTGTATTTATAGGATCTAGGAGAAACGAGTCTAGTTCCGGACAGACATCGACAACACTAGCAGCACATTCACGAACTGCTGGGATACGACTTAAATGAAAAAATATAGAATCCGAAACTAAACAACAAAAAAGTAAACGTCGTAAGATATGAATTTACATATGCCTTTCAATGCTTACAATCCAGAATATTTAAAGCAAGAAATATCTTTAAAAAGATATTTATAGATATGCAGGGTTATTTTCGTTTGAAGTATAAAATTATATAGTCATACTACCAAGAGCGTCAAAAGGATAATTGACATAAGTATGGAATGATATTCAAAATATTTACATTATGCTACATTATTCAGTAATATTATGAACCGATTGGCCAAAAACAACCATATTATTAATGTTTTATTTTTTTGACTTACGATGCATTTTATCGTAAGGTATTTAGTGAAAAGAGCCCCGGATTCGGACATCATGCTAATGAATACTTAAGTTCTAAGATTACCTGCAGTCTGTTGACAACAACGATAGAAGTTCTTGTCCTGTAACAACATTGTCAACTACTATTTCAGAAAATGAATTCGATAACTCAGGTAGGCATTCTTCGACCATACCTCTTACTTCCTGTAGTGACTGACAAGCTGGGTTTGACCGTAGAAATAATTTCTCGAAAAAAGGGCTACCAGCAGTTGTATTCAAAACAATGCCGATAACTGCAATACAAGAACATTGTTCGTTTAAAGTGTATTGAACCACGGTGGCAATACTACGTGACTATGACATCACAAATGCTATGGTTTCAATGAGAAAACAGTAAAAATTCGCCTCGATTCAGAGTTTTTTTTATAGAGCCGGAAGTATTTTTATTTTTGTCAGATTTACATGAAGCCAAAATATTTGGTTTAAGACATTTCGAAGATATTTTGTTATATGGTTAATTCATGATTATTTGAATTTATTTCTGTTCAAAACATGAAAAAGGAATTTAAATGAAGTAGATTAAATTTTCTATACGAAACATATCAAACGGAAGAAAAGATAACTGAAAAGATTTTTCATGTACAAATGTATTTACAATAAGTATATACCGAAACTTATCAGGAAATGAAAATTAAATTGTAAGCTTTTAAATCTAAATAAAAGAATCCTTACCCAAAATTGTTGAATAAATCCACTTCATCTTTATGGCAAAATTTCGACAAAATGTTTCAATATCTGTTATGGTGTGCCAACAGCTACCAGCAATGTACAAATGACTATGATAAAAACAGTCCTGTAAAAGTTCTTAAATACTCAACGAATGTTCTATGATACACAAGCAACAATAATATTTCACAAGCAGTAAATGTCATTCAAATCGTTTGTTGATTATGACATCAATTTTATATGATTTGACTAAAAGCGCTATCCAAAGAGATTATGCTAAATAGATTATGATGATATGTCTAAATTACTTGCTCATTATGGCATTGTCGTATAATGATAATGATATAATGGTGAATTTAACATTTCAGGAAAATATGTTTTGCATTAAAACAGAAATGTCAGAATGTATTATATGTTCTGTTTTTTTTACAGATTGCACGGTTAACATTTTTATTGTGTATTATACAAACCATCAGAGCACTGAGTAGCATAGCACAGCACGACAATGAGCAGCGTATCACATCACATTACAACATTGTGCAACACGCCACAGCATTGTTTAAAACAGCGTAACACAATATAATGCAGCACATCACAGCACAGCAAAATATTTTGCAACATACTACAGCACTGTTAAGCAAATTTCAATTCAACATTGAGCAGCATAACACAGCACTGTTAAGCTTAGGGTAACACAATATTTTGCAGTACGGCACAGCGCTGTACAGCATGACACAACATTACACTGTGTGGCGATGAACAAATTATCAATATGCAAAACAGCACAGCACAATAATGTATAACATTTCAACACAACACTGTACACAGCACACCCAGCACACCACACCATTGTTAAGATTAGCACACCACAGCACGAAATTTTATGACACCAAACAACAAAATAATGTGTATCATTACACAATGCTTCGATGGTCAACACAACACTGTGTAGTACAATAAAACACGACACTGTATATCAAGATACAACACGACACTGTGTAGTACAATAAATCACGACACTGTACATCAAGATACAACACGACACTGTGTAGTACAATTCATCACGACCCTGCTCATCTCAACACAACACGACCCTGTGTAGTACAATACAACACACTACTGTAAAGCACGACACAATACGACCCTGTGAAGTACAAAACAATACGACATTGTACTTAACGACACAACACGTCATTGTGTAGTACAATACAATACGATTCTGTACATCAAGACACAACACGACACTGTGTAGTACAATACATGCACAATACGATACTGTGCATCACGACACAACACGACACTGTTCAATAAAATAAACATAACACTATGGAGTACAACACAACGCCTGTCAACACAACACAACCCTGATCAACACAACACTGTGCAGCACAGCACAGCAATCCATATCATTAGAAATAATACATCACGACAAAATAGAACATTTTAAATAATACATCTCAGTGAGTCCACTGTCGTTTTTTTCAAGCTTTGTCTAAAATTTATAGATCACGTGCTTGTTTTTGTTTAATTAGTTCCGCTTGTAACAGACTCCACATCAGGCAAATAAGACATGGTTATTTGTCAAACACTAAACAAGAGTAAATCACATCGTATGTAATAACAATGCGAGATGACGCCATGGGAGTGAATATCACGATGCGAAAGATTACACAGGAAACAAAATTTACAGATATATATATATATATATTTATAGAACAATTAGTTCACTCGAAAACGGATTCGCTCAAATGCTTTTTGCAGGTCAAACCCGATTTCGATAGAACTCAAATGGACTGTAGCTCGACATTTAGTGACCACCTTTGTTATTGCAAAATCATGTTTTTTTTTTAGATTTTTCGTCCCAACTGCTAATTTTGATAAGACAAATGTCTATATGTTTAGAGCACACCGTTATTTGGACAATCGATTATGATGATCAAAGGCGAATCCAGTTTTTTTTTCTAGGGGGTCCAAACTTTTTCTAGGGTGTATTATACATGTACAGTGCCGCCCCGTCTAGCTGTGTCGATAGCTTGCAAAGTCAACTGATCGGACTGATTATACTTGCGTGAAGTTAGGTCATGACATGCTTTCTACGGCCATTCTTCCTCCTACCACTGATTCTAAGTCATGTAGGGCAGTTGTCAGTTATTGACGGAAGTATGTGTCTAGTTACTGATGAACAGCTGAATCAAGGGATTTAGTCTTTCCAGAAAAAGTGAGTGTTTACTGAACGGCATTACATGACCAATACAATGTGCTGCCACAAAGTTCATAATGTGACAATAGCCACTAGCTGTGATTTTTGGTTATGATCGACAATTAAGTATAGTTCATACAAAAGTTACATTACGTGTTTGTGTAAGCATTTAACTAAACCAACCCATGCAAAAAGAATAGTTTAAATAAACAAAATTAGTGCGGCGGATAAAACAACACCTAAAGACATCTATGCTTGTAATGGTACATGTAGAACGATTTACCATTACACCAACAAGACACCTATAAAGCATATTAAAAATTGATACCACATGTACATTATTTATTGTCATCCAGAGCATCTTCTGTCGTGAGTTACAGTAGTACAAATAAACCTGTTTACCTGTTTATATAAACAATTCAATGAACTATAGTGCGTACAAAAAAACAAAACACTGTTTATAATAACAACACAGTGAACTAACCCTCGACAAGGAATGCCCAGGATGACTTTAAAATAAACAATTGTGATATGTATTACAAGTGTCTTAGTTGTTGGTGTAATGGAAAGCGTTCTACCATAACAAGCATGATTTACAGTGGTAGTGGTTTATCAAACATGCTAATTTTGTTAAAATGAATTACACAAATTTTATTTTCAATACTGCCTACCCCTGAAATGAATTGTCTCAATTTTAACACGTTTTGTTTTTTTGTACGCACTATACTGTGTTTTTGTACATAAAACAATGGACTAGTCAACTAAATAGGTGGATAAGCACATGCATGTACAGCATTTACTTATTTAAACATACCACTTTAAGATTTAATATTCATTTAAAATAACGTATAAGCATATTGTAAATTTATATCAAGATATGTTTGTTTAAATTAAGAGCTAACTAACAAAACTATAAAATTGTAAAAATAATTCATATCTAAATATTGGTGTGAAATGAAATTGGCTATGTTTATATATGCATTGTTTACGTGGGCGACCTGTACCTCACGAAAGGATGACAATAAAAATCATATAGTATTAATTTTGATATGTTTTAATGAGTGTCTTGTTGGTATAATGGTAAAGGGTTAGCACTGTCCTACCTTTAGATTGGTTTATTTTAATGTTTACACAAACATGCGATGTTATTTTGTACGAACTATATAGTTCGTACAAAAAACACTGTTTATGTAAACAATACAATGAACTTATCCACGACAGGGAATGTCAGGATGACAATAAAAACATAATATGAATATGTTTTTTAAGTGTCGTGTTGGAGTAGTGGTTATGCGTTATACAATTACTTTATTTTATCTATTGGAGTTAACGCCGTATCAACACAATTTAGGTCATTTCACGGCGTCCAGCGCACCTAATCTAGCTTTTCTGGACCATTGTCTATAACCAGTACTCACCTACCCTTCCACAAGGCCGGAAACTTCTCCATATTATCTAATCAATGGAGGAAAATCGACATTATTGTCAAATTTTCATGGAAGGGTATAACCTCCCCGGGCGGGATTCGAACCCGCACCCCCTCGGGCACGAGTATCCAAATCCCGGCGCGCTACAAACTGCGCTATCGACCCGGGTTTTATACAATTACAAAGTCATGATTGACCAAAGGGTGGTGGTTTGTCCACTACACTAATTTTGTTAAGATAACCTATACAACACAAAATTTCAACACTGCCTACCTCTGGAATGGATAAGTTCATTTTTAATGTTTACACAAACACGTTTTGTTATTTTGGTATTTTGTAGAGTTCATTGAATCATTGCATTGTTTTCATAAACATGGTTTTGTTTTTGTACGAACTGTACAGTATGCGAGTCACCTGTGATTCAAGTCTTCTGTGCATATAATAATGTTCATTAAGAGTGTTAAAATGTAACATTCGGAGCATCTCGACCATTTATTGAATGAATTATCTCTTAAGGATTCGTGAGTGGTCAACCATTTAATTGGTCATGACTATTATAACCATTGGCAATTTTACTTTAGCGCGGTGATATTATTTCAAAAAGCTCTTATTTTAATTTAATTCTAATCACTGTAAAAGACATGTACTTTGCCAGTGGACGCTTTTTTGTATTTTGCTCTAACATATTTTAACTTAAACTATGAATAGTTATCTAACAAATTTACCCAGCATTTATTGTACTGTCAATTAGGTATTATGCAAAATTTTATATAGATCTTATCTGATGTCAGAATCTCAAAGTTCTAGCACTCGGCATGGTTACTTTTTGGCTCTTTGATTCACATATTTTTCTGTATATATTACTTAATAGTGTCAGGATTTTTGCTTTGACCAGCTAAGTATTATTATAATGAATACACTACAAGTTATATCAACCAATGTCCAAGTCAATTGGAGCTCAACAAGGTATCTTTGTTCCACCCAAATGTTATGTAATACAAATAGGCACTTAGAGGGGTAAATATATTGTAGATTTATGGTACTGATAGGATAAATTATATAGAAAATAGTGACTTTGTATACTAATTTTATAACGTTTAAATATTTAAATGTTTTAAAATTCTCTACCATGAATATTGAAAAGGTTATAGGCAACTTTAAGGATGCGATTTCCTTAGTAACCAGAATACTATATTTAAATGAGCTTATATATATATATTGTTATTTTGCTTGATTTTGTCAGTTTACAGGTTATTAGCATTTTAACTTTTAAAATGATTTTAACTCATCAAAATCACATTGTCACTGTTTCTCAAGATAAGTTATCTATCATCATGTTTATTTTGATCGGTATGATCTATAGATGAATAATATGTGCTTATTTTTGTAATACACTGGAACCCCTCTATTAAAAAGTGATCTTATTAGGAGGTGGTCTTATTAGTGGATAAATTGGTCTAGCATAATTCATAGTACAAAGATGGCCTGACATATACTTTGTCAACTTAAAACAAGGACCCTATATAGCATGTTATATAGAGTCCTTGCTTAAAAGAATCATTTGAAAGCGTAGTGGGTGTAATGAGCTTTAACTTATTATTCATTATCAAGAGAACAATTTTCACATTGCATAAGATTGTCAAATTTTATCATGAATAATTCTATGTATGAATAATAATTGTAATATTGTTTGTAAAGAGTTTATAAGCAATTTAATGATTTTTCATCAAAATCACTTTTTTACTATTTCTAAAGGTAGAATAGCCATCAATAGGACTGGTTAATTTTGTTCAGAATAGTGTACAGATCAATAATAAGTAGTTAGTTTTGCTTAAATGTTGATTTTTAAGATTTAAAAGCCAATATTCATCAAAGTCACCATTTTATTGTCTCTTAAGATAAAATATATAAATCCATAGGTTCATTTTAATCAAAATAATGCATAGGTCATGAAAATGTAAATAATATTTTGATATTGTTATATTTATGAAAAATTTACATTTTTCGATGGCTTAAAGATTATCAATATTAGATTAATTAAGATAAGAAATATCATTTTCTTTGTCTTTAGAGTAATATTGTCAAGTTTAGTCTCTTTTGTAGATAATGGTATGCTGATTTCACTGAAAATCTTGAATTCTAGATATCATTTGTAGTTTTTGTATTATCAATCAAAAATGATTTTGTACTTTTTACATAAGAAATTTAGAGGTTACATAATACAAAACTTTTGAAGCTTAAATGACTTATATGTCCACTCAGTAGGCGGGGCTTATCAGCATCTTACTTTTGTCAATAAACATTTCCTAATTAATGACAGCCAATAAAAAAATTAATTATAATTGGAAATGACCAATCAGGCGACACCTGTCTTTGTCTTATAAACTGATGCACAGCCTGGTTTTGGCATTCTGCAGCTTTCTCTAAGTTTTGAAAAAGTATTCTTATATGTCATTGCAAAAGCAATATTTAATTAGTTTAATATAGTTTAGTTATTGATAATTCATTTTAGTTAAGTTCTAATTTGTAACTAGGTCGTGAATTCTATTTTGGAAATGGTCAGGCAAGCTGGTAAATATTAATTTACTTAGAACATAGTTTGTTTAAAATGTTGATTATTACTCAGAAAATAATCGTTTTTACGACTGCAGAGTCATATGCATATTATGACTTAGTTTTAATATAAAGTATTTTTGACATTGTTTACTTTTGTTAAGACTTAGAAATTATTTGGGTATTAATGTAAATATTTGTATATATTTTTGCCTTTTCTATCTTACTTATTTTTATCTTACTTGCTTTTTAAAGTTTTCGCCTTCAAGTTTATTTTCGCTTTATTATTTTACTTTTAATATCTTAGTTTTCGCTTTAAAGATTACTTTCGCTTTTCGTGTCTTACCTGTTTTGTGAAGTTTTCACTTTTGTTTTCATCATCCAAAAATAAATATAGTAACAAACCAGGTGTTATCATTATTTAGATCTTAACTCAGAGTTCTCAAACTCGCATTAAATCCTGAATTTCTGAACGCTTGCGGTGTGCACGTTCCTTAAGGAGCAGGTACGCATCGAACGTTGCTGAAATTAGTCATTTGCAAAAGGCAATTCATATTAACATTTTATCAGAGTATTTGTCTCTGGGATGTGACTATCCCGTACAAGTTAGTCACTGGTGTCATCCTGACGAACCGCTAGTTAAAAAGTGACTAGCACCTATTTGAACGTACCCGACATATCGAACAAAGGACCCAGATGCGACAGCCAGAGAGAGCGGGATCGGGTCCGCCACATCGACTAACATACAACTTTGCCAAGTTGTTTTATGAGCGTTATCTTTAAAAAAAAGCCACGAGAACCCTGATCCCAATTATAATGTAAACGATGGGGGCGGAGCATATTTGTAGGCTAAAGTGCCAGTCCTTTTCAAAAACTGAATAAATTTGCACCATTTTCTGTATTCAATGACCCCAAAATGGTCTTATGACGGTCATTTGGAAGGTGGGGGGGGGTCTAGACACGTGAATACGGTATTGACCAGTAAAGGGTTAAAACTTGAATTTGAACTTTGAAAATAGTACCGTCCGTATAATAAAGTCCCAGGGTATATTCGGGATTTTGAGCAGACTAATGTATTAGCCCCTTTATGCACTCAGGATAAGGCAGAAATAACAACAATGCTTAAGCTTTATTTTAATTGTATTTATTGTTGTTGTCTTTTCATGCGTTATGCACTGCCATCCATAATTACATTTGCACTTTTGTTCTTCAGGGAGAAATGCCATTATACATCTGAACTAAATTTTAACTGAACATTTTGTATTATTAAAAATCCAGCCTTTATACAAGTAGAAATATAATTATGGATGGCAAGTCGATATCTTTATATATATATTTCAATAAATGTTTGTTATAAAACATTTTATATAAAGTATAAGTAACACTGTCAATCTTTCATGATAAGCCTATTTACTTCCACTTTCAGCAATGTTCTGAAATGAAAAAAGTATAAAGTAAACAATATAATGATAATAAAAATGATGATAATGATTTAAATTATGATGATGATGAATGAATAATGATGAATTAGTGACTTTAGTCAGTTATCCTTCCAACTAGTAGATAAAGTCTGGGGCGATCAAATAGGAAAATATTTCCTATCAGCTGGAACCCTCGGACTTATATTATTGAAGTTCTATGTAAGGATAATGAAATATTTTATCCAATATCTTTCGTGATAATTAAGATATTAACGCGAGTGATGAAATTCAGTTCTTCTACAAATCAATAATTTGCTTGACTTTCCACCAAATTGAATGATTTAGAAAAAGGTATTTAAGATAGGTTGTGTCAAATTGACATTGAAAAATAAGTGTAAAATCCGAGTAATCCAATTGATTAGACCTAGCTATTTGAAGAGTATGCAAAGGAGAATAACTGACTAAAGTCTCTTAGGAAAATTGATTATTTTTATTTAAGACAAATCGATTAAAATTAAGAGAAATAGACAACAAATGTCACAAAAATGCACTAAAATCGTTCGTACTTTTACTAAACGGGTATCTTTTTGAACATGAATTCATCACCTTCTACAGTTGTATGTTAAGTGACATTAAAATTACTTTTGTTAAAACACTGTTTCCTGCTTCCAAAATGTGTCTTTACAATTTAAAGTTATAGAAGAAAACAGACATTTAAGTTGAAATTAGTAAAAGAGCAGCTTCAACAATTAAGTGTGGTGTTGTTAAATGAAATAAAATTTAGAAATTAGATTATTATATATTAGAATAAATGACACCACAAAAACAGAGATAAAGCAAGATTGAAACTGGCAATTAGTCATTCTATTATATTCGTACAATCTTTGTTATGCCAACAAGAAAAGTATTTACACTCGTGGCCGTAACATTTTCAAAATAAAATCAAACATATAGCAGAATAAATTCAGAGCATTGAAAACACAGTATGAACGATGATTTAAAATGTCTGATGCTGTGATCTTTGGAAAAAGCTTCGGCAAAACAAATTCATTAGAACTGAACAAAAGCAGAAAGCACTCTCGTACCTGGACAAAAGCAAAAGCTGTATCCGAGAGTGACATCCTATCAGAGGGCGTGGTACCACTAGCTAACATTGTATACGCAAAGAGAATGTACAATCTTGGGTCACTGCAATCGTCCTCCGGATCGAAAAGTGTCGGTATCGTATTTTCTATACAGTACAAAATGTTATCCGTATATCTGAAATAACAGAACAAAAGAGAGTCATAAACAAAGATATTTAATCAATAACATTATTATCGAGATTTCTAAAGTACGTATAATTACAGGCACCATTGCATGTATGTGTAAAATTCATTGGCCGATTAAAGGAGTATACCAATCGGAAGCTCATATGAGGAGCGCCCTCGATCACAAATCGGTGTATCAAAATTCGAACTAAACACCGATCAAAAAGACTTTGGTTTAACTTAGGTGACTAAGTCTAGTTCCAATGGTTGAACCAAACAAAACTGGCCATTCCTCTTGTTCCAAGATGGCGACAATACGCACATTTGTTTTCAGTGTTTTGGAGTTTAATGAGTTTATGATCTAATTGAAACTCACCAGAATTAACAAGTTTAGATATTGGTGTACGTGTTTTTTTATTTTAACTTGGCGCATTGATTTAACAAAGAAAAGTATACCTGTCAAAATAGGAATTGATGAATATACAATTACAATCATTTATATGTAATATACAATGAGAGAAGTTTACTAAAAACAAGAAAACCTTTTAGTCCTCTTGAATATTTAAATCATGAACCATTGACCGGCATGGAATGCTGCTAAACGGCTCATTAAACATAATATAGGTACTTAGTGTCTATACAAACACATGCAACCAATTGTGCAAAATAATCTGAAATTACAGTGATATAAAGTGTAATCTGCATTACATTGTAACGGTCAGCTGGAATAAGCGCACACCTGCTGAAAGTGGACAACCTGGCTTCCTCCCGACGAGAATCGTTGAGTATTGCACCTGGAATAAGCGGTCACCTGCTGTCTGTGGCCAGCAGCCAGTCATTTTCTCTAAAAACGGTCAATTTACCTGGTATATACGGTCACTACCGACTGCGATGTTTTTTCAAATTTTTGAATTAACAACGTGACATCTAAGTTGCATAATCTTAGTGGACGTGTGAAATACCAACGCTTTCACAGCAGATTATCGAGTTTTACGACGATGTATTGACGGGAACAAGTTCAATCACGTGATAAAATTGTCATTTTAAATCAATGTATTTGTTTGAAAAATTACTAAAGGTGCCGCTTAGTTTGATTGATCGTTCGACAAATTGCATTAGTTCGCTTAACTCGAGAAAGTCTTTGTTGAAACGGCCAAACAAAATCCAGCATGTTTGTTTATAGTCGTGAATAATGCCTTTGTCATTGTAAAAGATAATCAGTATTAAATTTGTTGCCACATACTTTTTTAAAAATCGTCAATTTACCTGGATTCAGCGGTCACGGTCCAATAAATTTTGAAATTTACAGCTTGTCACAAACAATATTATCAACCCATCCAGTTGAGCTTCAAATTCTTAAACAGACAAAACTAATGATATAAGCATCGTCACGTGACGTTTGATTGCTGATTTACAAATGACACTTGTCCTCTTTAAAGATCCATTATTAAATAATAAGAAGTACATAAACACTAAATTCGCTCTTTTTACTCAATTTGTTTAATTTTAAGTGAAGAGAATGTTGTCTTCGGTTTGACAACAAGGAGTTACAATTAATTTCAATACTAAAGATGAATTTATATTTTTATTTCTTATTCAAATAAGTTTGTGAGCAAAACTCCCGAAAATACGGAAAAAGACCGGAGGTATGTTTTATTTCTGAAATCATGATTCTGATTAAGCATACAATATTAATCATGATATTGTTGATAATAAAACATCTTGATTTGGATTATTGTTTAAATATGGCTACTAACATTTATGTGGCAGAAAACAAAATACTTATTGCGAGTGCCTGGCAGTTCCTTGAGTTCCAGAGCCGACCCGCCGGTCTGTGTTCTAAGCGGTTACCTGCTGTAAGCGACCAATCCGGCCATTTCCCGTCACTGGCCGCCTAATGCAGGTTACACCGTATTAGTATTTAACCGCCACTGAGAAGCTTTTTCGTTCCCTTCCCTTGAGTTAGGGCTATCACGATACGTCAAAAGCGTATCGCGTTATACATGTATTGCAATACGCTGGCATCGTATCGCGATATGTACCACGACATATTGTGGTATTTTAGATTCGTTGTGTATCCGCTGTATTTAACAGAAACATAGCAAATCTTACATGCAGCTACTGATAGAATCTAGCCTCTTTAAGTATTTATGGTGATTTAAGACTGTGACGCGCCCCAATCGGTTAAAGTCTTGTGACTAAAGGGTAGATGGAATGAGCAATCAGAAAACTGACGTTTCGCTACATTTTTTTTGCGAAGGGAAGAATTTTCCAATGAAAAAATATCGCCTAATACCAATACGTTAAATTTGAACCGCGGTACGTATTGCTGCAACTGCGTATTGCAATATACCGGTATACCGGTATATCGTGACAGCCCTATCTAGACTATATCACGGTTTGTGTTCATTGTTGGTACCTGTAAATTCATGCATGTACAGTTTGTTAAGCCAAAACGTACGAGTGCATTTGCCATCAAAATCAACAAAGCCTGTTAATAAAGAATGTACGTACGTCTGAAGAAGTGTTGCTTTTTCTACAAGAGATATATCTGGCGAATCGAAACCCTCAGGAGCGTTTCCTGTGAAGCACCGAGACTGCAGTGTTCGCATTTGTTTTCTTCTTAAACATGTCAAATCAAATACATAATTCTCCAATGCTGAATAAAAAACAAAATCAGATATTATGTTAATAGTACACAATAATGAGACCCGTCATATGACGTTCAAGATAGAATATCCCAGCATTTATTCTTTTATTTTTTGTTCGGGACGTCAGTCCTAAATAAATATATTTGTCGTATTTCAGACCCTTCCGATTTTGAAAATTTACCGAATCCAGAAGTGGTCCCTCAGTATATAAGTATAGAGCAATTCAAAAAGATAGTCTGCTATGACAGGCGCAATAATTCCTGAAATACACTTGTTAATCAATCTATACTAAAGTGTATGTATGATAGCTTATGATTAAAGCGTCTCAGTATATCTTTACGTCGTATCATGTAATAGAATGGTATCAACTATTCAGTTACGACCTGTTGTTAGTGCCAGTTGTCAGCAGAGATGCTACAACATCTCATGTAATAGAATGGTTCTATTGTGTACAAACGTAGTAGGAGCAATCTCATTTTACTTTTTAAACCCGAACAAATGCAGTGCCTTCAGCGCTTTGAATTTTATACTGGGTTTAACGCCGTTTCAACACATCTTAGGATATATGACGGCTGCCAGTGCATCTACATAACCTAGTTATTCTGAAACATTTTACCTAACCAGTACTCACTATATCCTTCCACAAGGCTGGAACTTCCCCACATACATGTACCTTATCAATTGAGGAAATTTAACATTATTGTTCAATATTCGTTGAAGGGTATAACCGCCCAAGGTGGGATTCGAACCTGAACCCCCTTCAGGACATTAGATTCGAAATTCTGGTAGAATTCCATTTTCTCTTAAAGTTGGTGCTTAATTGTATATTGTATTTATACTGTTTTCACAATGTCAGATCTTTAAATTATAATCAAGTTTACAATCATTACAAAATTTAGAAAAAGTTAAAACTTACACTAATTTCTTATCAAATGGAGATAAATGCTCACTTTCGTTAAAAGTTTTCATTACAAATTTAGCAACATAATGTAGTTTCATAAATCTTATCCATGCAAAATGGAATATAATGAATGAAAATACAATCATTTGTTATCATTTATCATGATTTTCAAATATATCATGGATGTAAAATAATGTGAGGGGAAAACTATCTGAACCATGTAGGCATAGAATGACTATAATATTTCTTGCTTAAGGAAAAAACATGTTAGGTTTTGAATGGGATTCGAACCAACGTGGAACTGGCTATTCACAACCTAAGCAACCGTAAGCAAAATGCATAATCGTAGTAGTTTAGTTATGTGTATACATTTATAACACTTAAAATTACTTTATGAAATAGTTTTTATTTGTATAATAATGCATTTGTTTGTAGAAAAATACAGTAAAACAAATTCATACCATTCGTTAGCCAGGTTGTTGGAGTAGATCCGTCACAATTACGTGAATAATCTGTATCTATAGGATCTAGGAGAAACGAGTCTAGTTCCGGACAGACATCGACAACACTAGCAGCACATTCACGAACTGCTGGGATACGACTAAAATGAAAAAATATAGAATCCGAAACTAAACAACAAAAAAGTAAACGTCGTAAGATATGAATTTACATATGGCTTTCAATGCTTATAATCCAGAATATTTAAAGCAAGAAATATCTTTAAAAAGATATTTATAGATATGCAGGGTTATTTTTGTTTGAAGTATAAAATTATATAGTCATATTCGCCGTTTAGTCATACAACCAAGAGCGTCAAAAGGATAATTAACATAAGTATGGAATGATATTCAAAATATTTACATTATGCTACGTAATTCAGTAATATTATGAACCGATTGGCCAAAAATAACCATATTATTAATGTTTTATGTTTTTGACTTACGATGCATTTTATCGTAAGGTATTTAGTGAAAAGATCCCCGGATTCGGACATCATGCTAATGAATACTTAAGTTCTAAGATTACCTGCAGTCTGTTGACAACAACGATAGAAGTTCTTGTCCTGTAAGTACATTGTCAACTACTATTTTAGAAAATGAATTCGATAGCTCAGGTAGGCATTCTTCGACCATACCTCTTACTTCCTGTAGTGACTGACAAGCTGGGTTTGACCGTAGAAATAATTTCTCGAAAAAAGGGCTACCAGCAGTTGTATTCAAAACAATGCCGATAACTGCAATACAATACAAGAACATTGTTCGTTTAAAGCGTATTGAACCACGGTGGCAATACTACGTGACTATGACATCACAAATGCTATGGTTTCAATGAGAAAACAGTAAAAATTTGCCTCGATTCAGAGTTTTTTTTATAGAGCTAGAAATATTTTATTTTTGTCAGATTTACATGAAGCCAAAATATTTGGTTTAAGACATTTCGAAGATATTTTGTTATATAGGTAATTCATGATTATTTGAATTTATTTCTATTCAAAACAAGAAAAGGGAATTTAAATAAAGTAGTATAAATTTTTAAATCCGAAACATATCAAAGGGAAGAAAATATCATTGAAAAGATTTTTCATGTACAAATGTATTTACAATAAGTATATACCGAAGCTTATCAGGAAATGAAAATTAAATTGTTAGCTTTTAAATCTAAATAAAAGAATCCTTACCCAAAATTGTTGAATAAATCCACTTCATCTTTATGGCAAAATTTCGACAAAATTTTTCAATATCTGTTATGGTGTGCCAAAAGCTACCAGCAATGTACAAATGACTATGATAAAAACAGTCCTGTAAAAGTTCTTAAATACTCACCGAATGTTCTATAATCCACAAGCAACAATAATAGTTCACAAGCAGTAAATGTCATTCAAATCATTTGTTGATTATGGCATCAATTTTATATGATTTGACTAAAAGCGCTATCAAAGAGATTATGCTAAATAGATTATGATGATATGTCTAAATTACTTGCTCATTATGGCATTGTCGTATAATGATAATAATAATGATATAATGGGGAATTTAATATTTCACGAAAATATGTTTTGCATTAAAACAGAAATGTCAGAATGTATTATATGTTCTGTTGTTTTTTACAGATTGCACGGTTAACATTTTTATTGTGTATTATACAAACCATCAGAGCACTGAGTAGCATAGCACAGCACGACACTGAGCAGCGTATCACATCACATTACAACATTGTGCAACACGCCACAGCATTGTTTAAAACAGCGTAACGCAATATAATGCAGCACATCACAGCACAGCAAAATATTTTGCAACATACCACAGCAATGTTAAGCAAATTTCAATTCAACATTGTGCAGCATAGCACAGCACTGTTAAGCTTTGGGTAACACAATATTTTGCAGTACGACACAGCGCTGTACAGCATGACACAACATTACACTGTGTAGCGATGAACAAATTATCAATATGCAAAACAGCACATCACAATAATGTATAACATTTCAACACAACACTGTACACAGCACACCACAGCACACCACACCATTTAGATTAGCACAGCACAGCACGAAATTTTATGACACCAAACAACAAATAATGTGTAGCACTACACAATGCTTCGATGGTCAACACAACACTGTGTAGTACAATAAAACACGACACTGTACATCAAGACACAACACGACACTGTGTAGTACAATAAAACACGACACTGTGTAGTACAATAAAACACGACACTGTGTAGTACAATAAAACACGACACTGTACATCAAGACATAACACGTCACTGTGTAGTACAATAAAACACGACACTGTACATCCTGATACAACACGACACTGTGTAGTACAATAAAACACGACACTGTACATCAAGATACAACACGACACTATGTAGTACAATTTATCACGACACTGCTCATCACAACACAACTCAACACGACCCTGTGTAGTACAATACAACACACTACTGTAAAGCACGACACAATACGACCCTGTGTAGTACAATACAAAACGACATTGTACTTCACGACACAACACGACATTGTGTAGTACAATACAATACGATACTCTACGTCTAGACACAACACGACACTGTGTTGTACAATACAATACGATACTGTACATCACGACACAACACGACACTGTTCAATACAATAAACACAACACTATTGAGTACAACACAACGCCTGTCAACATAACACAACCCTGATCAACACAACACTGTGCAGCACAGCACAGCTATGCATATCATTAGAAATAATACATCACGACAAAATAGAACATTGTAAATAATACATCTCAGTGAGTCCACTGTTGTTTTTTTCAAGCTTTGTCTAAAATTTATAGATCACGTGC
This sequence comes from Mactra quadrangularis, assembly GCA_025267735.1. NCBI lineage: Eukaryota > Metazoa > Mollusca > Bivalvia > Venerida > Mactridae > Mactra > Mactra quadrangularis. The sequence goes on from CM046299.1 coordinate 21,419,564, forward strand.
TTGTTTTTTTAATTAGTTCCGCTTGTAACAGACTCCACATCAGGCAAATAAGACATGGTTATTTGTCAAACACTAAACAAGAGTAAATCACATCGTATGTACGAGGGGTGATTGATAAATTCGCGGAATTCCCTTCTAAAATATTTTACCTTTTATCAAATCACATTATAACTCAAATTAGTGTAAAACAATCCATTTGCGTTTTTAAAATTATATTGGTGAAGAGATTATCAATATGTAGAAAGAATAAATGGTATCCATAGCAACCACTGTTTGGTCACTTGAAGCACGCTATTTTTTCACTTACTTTGTAAACAATAAAGTTAACATGGTATTACGCATTCAATTTTGGTACGAATTATGCGCCAACATTATTTACACTAGCCTGACGTCTCGACATCATTTCTTGAAAGTTTCATGAAATTGTTTTGAATGGTTATTGCATAGCAGAGATTTTAGAGTCGTGGCTTCGAAACAACGAATGACGTCAATAGAGTTTTTGAGTTGGGCGCAGTCATAAATTGTTGTGTTTGACTCAATTTGGCACCTGCAGATACCCTTAAATGAATTAAAACTGCTGATACATTACCAACATGTGGAAAAAACATTTGTCAAAAAACGGCACCAGAGGTTCAGGGAAGGTAGAACATGGGTATTTGATAAAGAGAGACCAGGCAACGGACACTCACTGTTGGAAAGGCAGCATAAGTGGAGAAGCTGCTAGATAAGGATTGATGACTTACAGTGTGCTGCATTGCACAAGAAAATTATTTATTCATTCAGTGAGGAATACGTCAAGGTTACATTTAATCAGTGGGTACATAGTCATAGGAAGTGCATGGAAATAGGTAGTGATTATGTGCAGAAAGTAAATAGGAAACTTGACTTTTACGTTTAAGTAATCAAATAATGACGTCGGTGTGCTTCAAGTACGGTATACTAGTGTTGTAAAATGTTTCATGAAAACGTTATTTTCCAATGTATCAAGAAAATATTTGGGCTTTATATCAGTCTTTGGTTAACGTACAGAATAATGTATTTTGTTTTTTCCTATGTAGCATAAATAAATAAATTCCTCGAACTTTCCAATCACCCCTCGTAATTACAATGCGAGATGACGCAATGGGAGTGAATATCACGATGCGGAAAGATTACGCAGAAAACAAAATTTACAGATATATATATATTTATAGAAAATTAGTTCATTTGAAAACGGATTCGCTCAAATACTTTTTGCAGGTCCCACCTGATTTCGAGCGAACTCAAATGGACTGTAGCTCGACTTTTAGTGACCACCTTTGTTATTGCAAAATCATGTTTTTTTTTTGTTTTTAGATTTTACGACCCAACTGCTAATTTTGATAAGACAAATGTTTAGAGCACACCGTTATTTGGACAATCGATTATGATGATCAGGGGCGGATCCAGGATTTTTTTCTAGGGGGTCCGAACTTTTTCTAGGGGGTCCAAACTTTCGAACCATTACCACATTATACAAGTTTTGCTGAATAATGCAACATATTAATAAAAAAAACTACATAACCATTAAATATATGTTAAGCACCGAGAAAAATTGCTTTATGCTTCTTAAAAATGACTGAAGTCAAGATATACACTAATGGACAGGTACATTTTGGAAATTCTAGGGGGGGGGGGGCTCCGAACCCCTCCCCCCTGATATCCGCTTGATCTGCCTATGATGATCAAAATTGTGGAACTGTACTGAATGTAGCGCCGCTAAACGTCGCAAACTGCAAACTGACTTTGTTTAGGCTCGATACCGTACTTTCCTACTAAGTGCAACGTTTAGCGTCAAAGTTGCGACGTTTAACGTCAGTTGCGACGTTTAGCGGCGTTTCGGCGTTAAGCTGCGCAACACTTGATTCGTACCAATATATCAATATGCATACTTTCTGAGTTCCTACAAAATCAACAGTCAACTTTTATATCCAAGTTAGGTAATTTGATTTAGAGGGTGTATTATACATGTACAGTGCCGCCCCGTCTAGCTATCTTGATATATACATATAAAGCACTTAGCAACCAATGTCCCATATATATCCAAGACCTAATACATGTTTATAAACCCAACAGAGACCTCCGATCTAGCAATTCATTATCTATTACAGTCCCACGGTCTAGGACAATTACTTTTGGTAATCGTAGTTTCAGCCATGCTGCGCCAAAATTGTGGAATTCACTTCCAGACTCTGTCAAGTGTGCTCAGTCTCTAAATACTTTTAAGAGAAAATTAAAGACTTACCTGTTTGTCAATTACTATGGTCACTAAATCAATCACCCTGGGACAAAAAACTTTGGTTTTGGAATAGATCAGTATTAATATGAACCAATCTTAGATTACTTAAAATTGTTTATTAGTACGTCCAATAATACTACAGTGAAATTTCTTTTAATCAATAGAAACTATCTGGCTGAATGATCTTAAAATATACCCAAATTACAAACATATAACACCATAGTTTAAAAAAGAAATGATAATAATAATTATACCTAGGTCTATTACAAAATAATATGCGACCAAATGATGGATGTTCTGGTGGGATCCTTGGATTCGAATCCAACTTTGCACCTTGCAATTATGGATTTTACAGGGCAACTAGCCAGTTTCCCCCATTGGCTGGGGGTTGCTTTTCAACCGATTACATACTCATTACCCTTAAAAATAATACTTTATCTAACCAATTAGGCCCTGACACTGATGGATGTTCTGGCAGGATCCTTGGATTAGAATCCGACTTTGCACCTTGCAATTATGGATTTTCTAGGGCATCTGGCCAGATTCCCCATTGGCTAGGGGTTGCCTTTCCACCGATTATATACTCATTACCTTTAAGATTAATACCTTATCTATCCAATTTAGGCGCTGACGCTGATGGATGTTCCGGAGGGATCCTTGGATTGGAATCCGACTTTGCACCTTGCTTTCATGGATTTTTCAAGGCATCTGGCTGGATTCCCTATTGGTCGGGGGCTGCCTTCTCTCATTCTCTAATCTTAACTATTATCACTTTTACTTTATCACTATAAAATGCATGGTCGGGGGACGCGCGGCGCTGATGCTGATGGATGTTCTGGCTGGATCCTTGGATTGGAATCCGTCATTGCACCTTGCAATTATGGATTTTCTAGGGCATCTGGCATGATTCCCCATTGGCTAGGGGTTGCCTTTTCACCGATTATATACTCATTACCTCTAAGATTAATACCTTATCTAACCAATTTAGGCGCTGACGCTGATGGATGTTCCGGAGGGATCCTTGGATTGGAATCCGACTTTGCACCTTGCAATCATGGATTTTTCAAGGCATCTGGCTGGATTCCCTATTGGTCGGTGGCTGCCTTTTCTCTTATTCTAATCATAACTATTATCACTTTTTCTTTATCACTATGTATGGTTGGGGGACGCGCGGCGCTGATGCTGATGGATGTTTGGGTGGGAGCCTTGGAGAAGAATCCAACTTTGCACCTTGCAATCATGGATTTTCGGGGCATTTAGCCTGATTCCTCATCGACCACGTAGCTGCCGTTCTACCAACAATCCATTACCTCTCTTTCACTATTTTTAAAATTGAAAATTCACTTGTTTTGTTGTTGTTGTTGTTGTTTTTAAACTACTATGAGCACTTTATTGATCACAAATTTTAGTGTATTATTATTTTTCAGTTTATGTTTTTATATCTTTATCATTTTCGTTTTCATTTTAGCTCGTTTTTCCTAATTATGCATATGATTGTGAAGCGCTTTTGAACATATATTCAATATGAAAAGAGCGCTATACAAATACGGTATATAATAATAATAATAATTGATAGCTTGCTAAGTCTACTGATAGGACGGTAATACTTTCGTGAAGTTTTGTCATGACATGATTTCTACGGCCATTTTTCCTCCTACTACTGATTCTAAGTCATGTAGGGCAGTTGTCAGTTACTGACGGAATTATGTGCCTAGTAACTGATGAACAGCTAAATCAAGGGATTTAGTCTTTCCAGAAAAAGTGAGTGTTGACTGAACGGCATTACATGACCAATACAATATGCTGCCACAAATTTCAAAATGTGACAATAGCCACTAGCTGTGATTTTGGTTATGATCGACAATTAAGTATAGTTTATATAAAAGTAACAATACGTGTTTGTGTAAGCATTTAACTAAACCAATCCATGCAAAAAAGTAGTTTAATTTAACAAAATTAGTGTGACGGATAAACCACCACCTAAAGACATCTATGTGTTTTAATGAGTGTCTTGTTGGTATAATGGTAAAGCGTTCGGCCATTTACAAGCATGATTGACTAACAGGTGGTGGTTTTAAAATATATAGTGCATACAAAAACGTGTTTATGTAAACATTAAAAATGAGACAATCCATTTCAGGAGTAGGCAGTATTTAAAATAAATGTGTAATTCATTTAACAAAATCAGCATGATGGATACCACCATTTCTTGGGTAAATCATGCTTGTAAGGCAGTGTTCTCATGTATACGCACACGTCATCCGCGTCCAGAAATTGAAAAATAACGCTCTCATAACTTTTTCTAGAAGTGTTCAGATGTGTACGCGTCCTTCATCCGCCTTCCGCGTCCTTCATCTGCGTCCGCTTTGAATCGCTCACTGCTCGATTTTTGACGTGTACGCGGACAGACGCGGATAGTAGATAGGCAGAACAACATGTCAAAGCAAAAGCTGATTTGTAAAAAGTGAGCGAGAAAATAATGTAATAGATGTGTCAACGTGATTATTTGTTCAAACCAAGTCTAACAGATTACGAAAACGCCGATATAACAAAAAATACTTGGGAGCCAATAGTGGAGACTATTGAAATTGATGTTAAATGTAAGTAATTCAATTTATTATGCTAAAGGTGACATGACTAACTCTGCTCTGCTGATTTGACCACTTTATTCATTTCTCATCAAGAAATTTCATATATAAAATACATTTGACGGATGACGGACGTGTGTACATGTGAACCCACTGCGCGGATGACGGACGCGGATGGCTGATGCGTACACATGTGAACACCGCCTAATGGTAAAATATTTTCCATTACACCAACAACTAAGACAATCGTAAAACATATCACATGTTTGTGTTATTGTCATCCTGAGCGTCCCTCGTCGTGGATTTGTTCATTGTATTGTTATTATAAACAGTTTTTTGTTTAATTTGTTCGAACTATACTTTACAACCTTAATATTTCGCACTGTCCTACCTTTGGATTGGTTTATTTTAATGTTTACACAAACATGCGATGTAATTTTGTACGAACTATATAGTTCGTACAAAAAAAACACTGTTTATGTAAACAATACAATGAACTAATCGACGACAGGGAATGTCAGGATGACAATGAAAAATATTATTTAAATATGTTTAATAAGTGTTTTGTTGGAGTAGTGGTTATGCGTTCTACCAATACAAGCATGATTGGCCAAAGGGTGGTGGTTTATCCGCTACACTAATTTTGTTAAAATAAACTATACAACTTAAATTTTCAACACTGCCTACCTCTGGAATGAATTAGTTCATTTTTAATGTTTACACAAACACGTTTTGTTATTTTGTACGCACTACAGTTCATTGAATCGTTGCATTGTTTTCATAAACATGGTTTTGTTTTTGTACGAACTGTACAGTATGCGAGTCATCTATTAGTCCAGTCTTCTGTGCAAATAATAATGTTCATTAAGAGTGTTGAAATGTAACATTCGGAACATCTCGACCATTTATTGAATGCATTACCTCTTAAGGTTTCGTAAGTGATCAACCATTTAAATGGTCAGGACTGTTAAAACCATTGGCAATTTTACTTTAGCGCGGTGATGATAACATCAAAATGCTCTTATTTTATTTTAATTCTAATCGACTGACATGCAATTTTGCCAAGTTATTCCATGAGCGTTATCTTTTAGAAAAAAACCCCACTAGAACCCCGATCCCAGTTATAATGTAAACGATGGGGGCGGAGCATTTTTTTGGCTAAAGTGTCAGTTATTTTCAGAAACTGAATCAATTTGCGCCATTTTCTGTACTCAATGACCTCAATAAGGTCCTGTGACGTTCATTTGGAAGGGAAGTCTAGACACGTGTACACGATATTGAACAGTAAAGGTTTAATATTTGAATTTGAACTTTGAAAATAGTACCGTCCGCATAATTAAGTCCCAGGGTATATTAGGGATTTTGAGCAGACTAAAGTATTAGCCACTTTATGCACTCAGGATAAGGCAGGAATAACTACAATGCTTAAGCTTTATTTTAATTGTATTTATTGTTATTTTTTTCATGCGTTATGCATTGCCACCCATAATTACAGTTACACTTTTGTTTTCAGGGAGAAATGCCATTATAAATCTGAACTAAATTTTAACTGAACATTTTGTATTATTAAAAATCCAGCCTTTATACAAGTAGAAATATAATTATGGATGGCAAGACGGTATCATTATATATATATTTCAATAAATGTGTGTTATAAAACATTTTATATAAAGTATAAGTAACACTGTCAATCTTTCATGATAAGCCTATATACTTCCAACAGCGCCCTGAAATGAAAAAAGTATAAAGTAAACAATAAATGCTAATAAAAATAATGATGATGATAATGATTTAAATGATAATGATGATGATGTTGACGATGATGAATGATGACGTTAACGATGTTGATGATGTTAAATGTGTTGATGATTATGATGATCATGATGATGATGATCATGATAATGATGATGCTGATGGCGATGATAAATGATGATGATGACGATGTGGATAATGATGATGCTGATGATGCTGCTGCTGATGATGATACAAAAAAACTTTTTTGTCGATAACATATTTGGTGTAAAAATAATTTCAAAATCGTCCCCAATATATAGTTCATGCTTAAAGGTACTTGATAGATTTATTCAAATGTTTTCATTTTTACAAATATCACTCAGTGTCTGCAATTAGTGATCAGTTATCCTTCCAACTAGATAAAGTCTGAGGCAATAGGCAAATAGTTCTATGTAAGGATAATGAAATATTTTATCCAATATCTTTCGTGTTAATTAAGATATTAACGCGACTGATGAAATTTAGTTCTTCTACAAATCAATAATTTGCTTGAATTTCAAACAAAATAAATGATTTACAAAAAGGTATTTAAGATTGATTGTGTCAAATTGACATTGAAAAAATAAGTGTAGAATCCGAGTAATCAAACTGATTAGACCTAGCTATTTGAAGAGTATGCGAAGAAAAATAACTGACTAATGTCATTTTGGCAGCTTCAACAATTAAGTGTAGTGTTGTTAAATGAAATAAAATTTAAAAATTAAATTATTATATATTAGAATAAATGACACCACAAAAACAGAGATAAAGCAAGATTGAAACTGGCAATTAGTCATTCTATTATATTCGTACAATCTTTGTTATGTCAACAAGAAAAGTATTTACACTCGTGGCCGTAACATTTTCAAAATAAAATCAAACATATACCAGAATAAAATCAGAGCATTGAAAACACAGTATGAACGATGATATAAAATGTCTGATGCTGGGATCTTTGGAAAAAGCATCGGGTAAAACAAATTCATTAGAACAGGAAAAAAGCAGAAAACACTCTCGTACCCGGAGAATACTATAAGTTGAATGTGAGAGTGACTTCCAATGAGGGGGTTTGTTACCATAAGCGAAATGTGTATACATAAAGAGAAGGTACAATTTTGGGTCACTGCATTCGTCATCCGAATCGAATTGTGTCCGCACCGTCTTTTCTATACACTTAAACATGTTATCCGTATATCTGAAATAACAGAACAAAAGAGAGTTATAAACATAGATATTTAATCAATAACATTATTATGGAGATTTCTTAAGTACGTGTAATTACAGTCACCATTGCATATATGTGTAAAATTCATTGGCCGATTAAAGCTACAGTCCCATAAACATAAAAATAGCCGTAAGGGCACCGTACGGGCGCCGTACGAACTCTTGCGTACCTGTGTAAAATTCATTGGCCGATTAAAGGAGTATACCAATCGGAAGCTTACATAAGGAGCGCCTTCGATTATAAATCAGTGTATCAAAACTCGAACTAAACACTGATCGAATGGACTTTTGGTTTAACTAAGGTGACATGATCTAGTTCCAATGGTTGAACCAAACAAAACCGGCCATTCCTCTTGTTTCAAGATGGCGACAATACGCACATTTGTTTTCAGTGTTTTGGAGTTTAATGAATTTATGATCTAATTGAAACTCGCCAGAATTAACAAGTTTAGATATTGGTGTACGTGATTTTTTTATTTTAACTTGGCGCATTGATTTAACAAAAGAAAAGTATACCTGTCAAAATAGGAATGGATAAATACATAATTACTATCATTTATATGTAATATACAATGCGAGAAGTTTACTAAAACAAGAAAACTTTTAAGTCATCTCGAATATTTAATTCATGAATCATTGACCGGCATGGAATGCTGCTAAACGGCTCATTAAACAAAATAAAGGTACTTAGTGTCTATACCAACACATGCAACCAATTGTGCAAAATAATCTGAAATTACAGTGACATAAACCTGCATTAACGGTAACATGGAATAAGCGGTCACCTACTAAAAGTGGACAGTCTGGCTTCCTCCCGACGAGAATCGTTGACTATTGCACCAGGAATAAGCGGTCATCTGGTGCCTGTGGCCAGCAGCCAGTCATTTTCTCTAAAAACGGTCAATTTACCTGGTATATACGGTCACTCACGACCGCGATTTTTTTCAAATTTTTGATTTACAACTTGTCATCTAAGTTTCATAATCTTAGTGGACGTGTGAAATACCAACGCTTTCACAGCAGATTATCGATTTTAACGACGATGTATTGACGGGAACAATTTAATAACAATTTAATAATGATAAAAATGATCATTATATGTCAATGTTTTTGTTTGAAAAATTACTAAAGGTGCCGCTTAGTTTCATTGATCGTTCGACAAATTGCATAAGTTAGCTCAACTCGAGAAAGTCTTATAATTGCAATTTGTTGTAATCAAAATTCCGCATGTTTGTTTATAGTCGAATAGTTTGAATAACCCCCGTGTCTTTGTTAAAGACTATCAGTATTTAATTTGCAGCCACATATTTCTTCGAAAAATCGTCAATTTACCTGAATTCAGCGGTCACGGTCCAATAATCTTTTTAATTAACAGCTTGTCACAAACAATGTTATCAACCAATCCAGTTGATTCTTAAACAGACAAAACTAATGATATAAGCATCGTCACGTGACGTTTGATTTCCGATTTACAAATGACACTTGTCCTCTTTAAAATCAATTAATAATAAGCTTTACACAAACACTTAATCCGCTCTTTTTACTCTATTTGTTTAATTTCACGTGATGAGAATGTTGTCTTCGATTTGACAACAAGCAGTTACAATTAATTTCAATACTTAAGATAAATTTATTCTTTATTTCTAATTCAAATAATTTTGTGAGCTAAACTTCCGAAAATACGGAAATTGACCGGGTTACGGGTTTATAACGTAAACAACATGGCGGCAGCGTCATCGAGTACGTAACCGCGCTTTGATCGAACCTGTTTTCAAATAATTAGACATATTTAAAGCTAATTTCAATGTTAAAAACAAAGAGTAATGTTATACCCAATGTTATTTGATCCCAATTATTACGCGAAAGCATGTCATTTAACATTGTACTGCATACAAATGAAAGTCCTTCGACAATGACGAATTTTTGTATGTCAGAATGAACTGCTTGAAGCAGTTTAATAAAATCTGTTCTAAGCGGTCACCTACTGTAAGCGGCCAATCCGGCCATTTCCCGTCACTGGCCGCTTAATGCAGGTTACTCTGTATTAGTATTCAACCGTCAGTGAGAGGCTTTTCCGTTCCCTTCCCTAGAGCTAGGGCTTTTACGATACGTCAGAAGCGTATCGCGTTATATTGCAATACGCTGGCATCGTATCGCGATACGTACCACGATATAGTGTGGGCTTTTAGATTCGTTGTGTATCCGCTGTATTTAACAGAAACATAGCAAATCTTACATGCAGCTACGGATAGAATCTAGCCTCTTTAAGTATTTATAGCGATTTAAGGTATACAATCCCTAACTCCCAAATTTTTAGACCATTGAAATATTACATCTAGAGCAATAATGTTTGCTGTTTTTTATTGTTTAGGATGTCCCTAAACTTTTCACCAGAAAAAATCTTCAAATTAAATACAAAATTAATAGTTGTGGCATGTTTAAGATTATGCCCCCTTACTGCTGAAAATAGAAAATCTCGAAAAGTGTTGAATCATTTATAGACATTTATTTAAACATAAAATCAATGTTAACATTATAGGAATGGTATCAATCAAACACATATGTGTAAACAAGTAAACATCTAATGCAATTTGCCAAGTTTGTATTGTTTTTTCTGAAAATTACGACCTCTGAAGTCCTCGGCAAGGGTCAAATAAGCCTACAAAACTATCAACATGACATTTTTAACACATCATAAAAAATTAAATAGGGAATCAATATTCACCAAACTTGCACAATCTTGTCTTATATGATAGTTAATACTTGAGAAAAAATATGAGCGACTTTTACCGCATACTTTTTGAGAAACAGTTAATGAGATTATCAACATTCTCGGAAAAGTGTTAATTTCAAGCACTAAAATAGCATGGAATATGTATTTAGTAAATTTCAAAATGTAACAACATCAACAAAACTTACACAATATGTTCCTATATTATAAACAATGTCAGAAAAGAAAATTCAACAATATTCTAAGCATGCTAGGAAATATAGAAGATCCAACTTTTAGGCCAAGGCATAAAATTTCTGTTTCACGAAATTTGAAAAAAATGAAATGATGAATTTTATCTTCTTTAGTGTCAAAATTATATCTCAAATGAAAGGTGCTACTATAGAAAACTAATTGCAATATAATTTATACATACTTACAGAAAAAATAGGTCAAATCATAAAAATAACTTTACAGTAGTGACTCGAAATATAGATATTTTTCGCTAATTTTGTAATAAAAATGTTCAAGTACAAATCACTCCTACAATTTCAGTACAATACACTTTTACTCAAGTAGGCTTTATTGAAGCACAATTATAAAGTGACATTACTATATTGTTCTTTTCAATCTTAAAAATGTACAGCTGTTCCTATATTATTTTATGCATATCAAATTTATATAAATCTTCATGTACACAAGCACAAAAAATGGAAAAAAAACTTATCTAGTTTTCACCAGGTAAACATAATCAAAATCATGAATTTCTAAATAATGAATGATTAACAACATGATACCCTAGTAGCTGCAATATTGTAAAGCTGAAATTATCATTTGAATAATGCACTACATAAAACATATAAATAATTTCAACATGTCACAAGTTATTACGCATATTAAATGACCCACAATCAGTGCATTTATATTTATTTACTTAGATTATTCAAGTATTCAGCTTGTTTTGGGATGACACTTTCAAGAATTATTTTTGTATTTGTCATGCACGGTTGACCTAGGCTGTTTGTCATTGACATTGTGTTTAAAAAGTCCATCTTCTCCATCAAATCGGTCAAGGTTCAGCCCAGACATAGCAATATTTTCAGCTTTTGTCATCCGTTGCAAATACCACTAGAAATAAGAACTTTAAAAGAAGATATGTTCCTAGTCTTTTCTCTAGAATTTAGGTTATTATAGAACGCAACTGATGAAGAAACAAAAATGAACTAAAATCTCTCATTGTCAAGGTAATGTTGGAGCAAATAACTGAGAGCCCAAGAATCACCAGCAGCAGCATGAGCATTGTATTTAATATAAAAATAATCAGAGACTAGGGAGTCTTGTTTATATATGCAGTCCTACTAATATACACTTCATGACATAGAGCTAAAGAATAACAAATATCAATAGCACACTATGAAAATCTGTCAAATGGATTCACTTTGAAACTAACACAGGAAAATCAAATCTTTTTTCATTCTGGGCTGTAAGAATGACATAACCAATTTTTTAGAGCCACTCGATGAAACTGTCTCAAGCTGTATTGATGTCAACTGTTGACACTAGTGATCTGTTCACAAACATTTTGTCACCAACCATAGACATTCCTGTGATCAATTGTGTTGCTGCAGTAATAGGAATCAATGACTGCATATAAGGTGAAGGGTATAATCTGACCAACAACACCAACCTGAGTTGAGTTATCTACACTATCTGAAACAGAGACAAGTAGAATGACTTTACTAAATGATATAATTTAAACAAGGAATTTTTCTTCAATATATAGGTACAATATTGACATACCCATTGACAAACACAGTACCTATGCATGATGAAGACTGTCTCAACAGTTATAGAAACAAAAAATACACAACTTGCAGCATTAGGTAAATCCCTTGACCAACATCTGTATTTTCAAGAAGTAAATTGTTTTTATGTATCATCAATACTGCTGAGAAAATCAAAAATTTTAAAGATATAATCATCAAACTCAAAAATAATTCTTGTACTTACTTAGATAATATTAAATTACACCAACATGTGTCACAACTTCAAAATAAAATCGACCAAATTGAAAATCAATCTAGGAGGAACAATTTACGTTTTGGTGGTATTGCTGGTCAAATTAATGAAAAATGGGAAGTCACTGAACAAAAATTACGCAATTTCTTGAGAAATGTACTTAATTTTGGAGAACAGGCGGACCAATTTGATATTGAAAGAGCCCACAGAGTAAAATCGAATGACCCGAACATGTGTACTATAATAGCCAAATTTGCACGTTTTAAGGATACGCAAACAATATTAGAAAAGGCTAATGAAGTTTACAAAAGTGGGCGTAACCATCAAACCTCAGTGTATAATGATTATAGTGATCGAGTGGAACGTCACCGTAGATTATTAGGTGAACGGATGTTGCAAGAGCGACGACAAGGAAACTATGCAGTAATCCGGTTCGACAAACTGATTGTGAATGATTCCATTTATAAATACGACGACCTTAACGAACAGATCATCTTTATTGGAAACAGACGACCTACAAGACGTCCACGTGTGCACTCACCACGTGGTATAATAAACAATAACAATACCCAACGATTGGCTCCTCGTTTTGGCGGGAATGACCACTCTCGACCACGTGATACACCAGGTGATATAAATGAACCAATCAGAGACATTACACAAACTTCATTGAGCGATCTTCTTTCTGATTCGCCGATCGACTAGGAAAGTGGCCGAAGCCTACTACATGATTACTCATGTGGAAATACAAAAACATATTTACGTATATTATCATGGAACATTGGCGGGTTAAAAAAATACTGTGACAATGATGAACTTAAACATTTTCTTTGTCAATATGATATTATATGTCTATGTGAGACATGGAGTAGTGTACATAATGAATACGATAATTTTTTAGATTCATACATACATTATGACTTTGTACGTTCTATGTTGCCTACTGCATTACGCAATAGCGGAGGTATTAGTGTATTCATTAGTGCTGCCATACATAAACTGAACATTATAACTAGAATTTACACATCATTTAGCAATTGTATTGTTTTATATTTGAATCTATCAAGCATTTATGATTGTAATAATGTTATATTATACTTCACATATATATCACCCGAAGGTTCTTCATATTATGATAGAATGTATTATAATAATGGTATATCTCATATGTTTGAACATTTTGAAACAATTCGAGAAGATTATGGGGATATAGAATTATTTTTGGCGGGAGATTTCAACTCACGAACCAAAAACTTTTTGGATTACATTCCTAATGACAATCTTGAATATATTTATGGTGATACCGAATATGAGGGTAGTAATTTTGACCTTTTACGCAATAACAAGGATTGTATAAGGGGAAATAATTTTGGAAAGGCTTTAGTAAATTTTTGTTGTATATTCGATGTTCATATCTTAAATGGAAGGTTTGACGATGATAGACATGGAGAATTTACTTGTTTTTCGAATGACGGTGCTAGTGTTGTTGACTATATGATAGCGTCTCCAAATCTTTTTCATTATATTACTAGTTTTAAAGTTTGCGACAGGGATGACTCTGACCATTTTCCTATTTCCTGTGTTTTTGAATTAAATACAATCAAAATACCACAAACAGATGAATCTCACTATGATACAGGGTTTTTACAAAGTAATAGTTCAAGACTACGTTGGAATAACAACAAACTTGAAACTTTTTATAACAATTTTAAAACAATTTTGCAATCAAAAAATAATGTCTTACTACAGTCTTTAAATAACGATATTGATGTTTTTATCGACATTATGACTAATATTTACCACCAAGCCGGTGAATGTATGAAAATACGCAAGACTTTTTTAACTAACCAACCTCCATGGTGGGATAATGAATGTTATGACTTGAAACGCATAAAATATAACTTATTAAAATGTTTTCGAAACACTAACAGTCAACAAGACTTACGAAACTATAAGAATAGCCGTAATAATTTTAAGAACTGTTGTAGAATAATAAAATGTGAATACCAACATAATAACAGGTTGAAATTAGTTAATTGTCAAGATGCATGTTCATTTTGGAAACAGCTTAAAAGCTATAAATCTAAAAACATAATGATAAGTAATAGTATTACCTCTAATGAGTGGTTAGTATATTTTAAAAGTTTATTATATGAAAAAGACGCAATAAGCGTTGACCCCAACATAAACAATACACACATATATGCTGATGAAAGCGCAAATTCATTAAATGAACCGTTTTCTCTCCCCGAAGTTGAATCTATCATTAATAAACTAAAAAATAATAAAAGTTCAGGATTAGATGGAATCCAAGCAGAATTTTATAAATATACATCTGTTGATGTAAGTCAATACTTCGTCCTATTGTTTAATCACATTTTATCTACAGGTACATTTCCTAAATCATGGGGTCAAAGTATTATATGTCCAGTATTTAAATCAGGGTCCAAGACATCTACTAGCAATTACAGAGGTTTATCAATTACTAATACTATGTACAAAATATTCTCAGGTGTTATTAACAAAAGATTATATGAATGGGATGAGGAAAATAATAAAATTAATGAGTGCCAAGCGGGTTTTAGACGTAATTATTCAGCAATAGACAATGTTTTCTGTCTTCAAGCAATGGTACAAAAATATTTGTCGAAAAAAGGCGGTCGATTCTATTGTTTATATGTCGACTTTAGAAAGGCGTTCGATAAAATTAATCATGAACAATTGTTTTTATCTCTTCAAAAAGTCGGATTGCATGGTAACTTTCTCAGAGTGTTAAAACTTATGTATACAAATCTTTATTCTTGTGTCAAGACTTCCGATGGAATAACAGGTTCATTTCCATGTAATATTGGAACGCGTCAAGGTGACAAATCTAGCTCTACAATTTTCATCTTGTTCATAAATGAACTATATACACTTTTAAGAGAAAAATGTAGCTCCGGTATATTTATTACAAATAATATTCCTGATATACTATGTTTAATGTTTGCAGATGATGTTGCTAATTGCGCAGAAACTGTTTCCTTATTACAACAACAATTAAATGCTATTGATACTTTCTGTCACAACACTGGAATGGAAATTAACCTAGAAAAAACCGAAATTATTGTTTTCCGTAACGGTGGCCCTTTACGTAATTATGAGAAATGGTATTATCGTGGAAAAACTATTAATATTACGTCAATATACAAATACATGGGGCTTATTTTCTCTCCTCAATTATCATGGAATCATGCAAAGGAAAAATTAGCATCACAAGCACATAAAGCAATCTTAGCATTAAAACATTATCAAAAACCGTTTGGATATTTTCCAACAAAAGAATTATTCAAAATTTTTGATCATATGATCAAGCCAATTTTATGTTACGGTTCTCAAATATGGGGCTATGAATATTGTCATATTATAGAGTCTGTACATACTAATTTATGTAGAAAACATCTAGGTTTAAGAAGAACCACCAATTCTTGTATGATATTGGGTGAATGTGGTAGATTACCTCTTAGTATTACATATATTACTAATTGTATAAGATATTTTTGTAAACTATTAAATATGTCTTCCGAACGCTATCCAAAGCAATGTTATTTGATGTTAAAATCCATTGATGATGCTGGTAGAACATGTTGGGCAACAAAAATTAAGAATTTATTATATATGTATGGATTTGGGTATATTTGGATTTCTCAGGAAATAGGAAACGTGAATATCTTTATATCCATGTTCAAACAAAGAATCGCTGACTGTAGTACCCAACATTGGTCAGAAAATAATAATAACTCAAGTCGATGCTTTCATTATAAACATTTTAAATCGTTGTTAAATGTTGAAAAATATCTTTTAATAGAAACACCATATATTCATCGTTTAGCATTTTGTAAATTCAGATGTTCGAATCACAAAGTAGCAATAGAAATAGGCAGATACCACAATATACCAAGAATAGAAAGATTATGTTCCTTATGTCCTGATAGTATTGACTGTGAATTCCATGCTTTCTTTAAATGTCATAAATATGATACTATAAGAAATAATTTCTTATTTAACTGGTATTTAGGGGGGAAAGAGTTAAACGATTTTTACGATTTATTATCAACAAGTGAAGAAACCATTTTAAGAAAATTAATGTATTATGTATATCTACTTATGAACAGTATTAACAGTTAGTTTATTTATTCTATATAGTCTCACTTTACTGCACAGACTAATATAACCACATAATATTGCATAGAGTATTGTATTTTGGGCTGGTGGCCTTAATTTTCTTTAATAAATAGGTATTTATAATTTGTTTATAAATATATATATTGTCTCAATTTATAACTAGAAATCAACATTGCCACACAATTTTGTATAGTGCAATGTCGTATTATGGGCAATTGGTCTTAGTTTTCTAATATATGTATTGTTAAGTAGTTTAATAATTTATATATTGTATCATTTTTAAACTTTAAATCAACATAACAACAAAAATTTGTATACTGTAATGTTGTATTTGTGGCCAGTTGCCCTAATTTTCATTAATAAGTAATAACTATTATGAATTACATGTAGATCAATAATTTCATATTTTATCAAGATCTATTATATGCTTACATAACCACACAATTTTGTATATTGTATTGCTGTATTTTGGGCCGATGGCCTTGATTTTCTTGAATAAAATTTGTCTTGTCTTGTCTTGTCTTGATCAGTAACTGAATCAAAATTACAAATGTCAAGTACCAATGTCTACTGGTTTGAAATCTCCTCATGGTACAGGATCTGGTAATTTTTCAATATCTATTTCTGAATGAAATCTAATGCCTGAAAATGAAATATATACATCACATGATAAGTTGCATACTGACAATTTAGTTTTTTGTTTGTTTGTTAGGGTTAAAGGTACTAGTTAACAGATTTTGTTTATTTTTCTATAATTTCATAATACCATTCAGTGTCTGTAATTGTACTGCATGAAACACCATTATTTGTAGTTGTACGTCAATTTTCACTAAAAAATTCATTATCAGAAAACTATATTCCTGTTTCCAAAATTGTTTCCATACAACTTTGATAGTTTAGAAAAAGTTGATATTTAAGTTGAAATCTGTGAATGAGTACCTTTAACGCCATAGCAACACATTGTATAGGCCATGTAACAGTGGTCAGTCAACCTACTCATTCCTCCTGGAAAGCCTAAATCTCTTGATTCAGCTGTTAATTAACCAACTACACTAAGAGCATAATTTCGTCAGTGACTGACAACTGCCCTATGCTACATTATTAAAATTCATTGGTAGTTGGGAAATTGACGGTTGAAATAATTTCATGACCAAGCTCCAAGAAAGCATGCCCTGCCCGGAATGGAACCCGCAACACACACAAGCTACAATTACTGATACAGAGTCATAATATGTATCACAGATTACCTGAAGTTTGGAGAAGGATCTGGCAACAATGCAACACCAAGGTCAATTTGTATGATTTCCATGATTGATTCAGCTTGCTGAGTCTCTTCAAGAGCTTGTCCTTAAATGAATAAATATAACATAAGATTTTCCCTAGCACAAGGGCTGAAATGGTATCTCACAGAGTTGCAAAATGGAGTGTATTTTGAAAATTGAAAGTAACCTTTTTCAGCTAATAAACTTCGCAATGTAAAATTGAAATTAAATATCACTATCTAAACTAATTAAGGCTCAAACCAGCCTTGATGTGTCCAGTGAGATTGATAGTAGCTACAGATTACAGCCAGTTTGTAAGGTATATGCATCTCTGACATCATGAACTAAATTCTGACCCATTAAAAGTTTATGATAGATCATCACAGCCTTGTCTAGAGTGTTTTTACTTGTAGTATGTATACCCTGATTTGTCTGCTACAGACAGACAGTGTTACACATTATATTTGATATTAACTCTCACAGGCAACGTTAAATACAGTACAATGCTGTACATATGTTACACTGCATATAAATAAAATCAACTCACAAAGTGCTATATTCTGTTAAATTTGAGTCATAAAGTAAATTGGGGGAATAAAAACCATACGCCCTGACTGGAAATCGAACCTGGTTCTCCCGGGTGGTAGGCGAGACACTCAACCGCATTGCTACAGGGTTAACCCTACAGCAAGGCTGTTGGAAGTGACTATATAGTCACCTACGATCACCACAGCCACAAAAACATAACATCTTGCATCAGCTCAGCACAATAAAACTAGCACAATAAATTACACACTAAAAACTATCACCCAACTTATCACAAATCTAGGCATATAACAAATAAACATTGTAAGTTTCAAAATGGCTAATTTCAACATATTCATACTGATATAATAGAGGAATAAATATTTCAGTTCAGAATGTAATTTTTCTTACCTGTGTACATTTTTACCCTGTGTGCTTACAGTTTTACCAACAGGCACATTGCTTACGTAACATCACTCTTCATAACAGCATTTATCAAATAAATATCCCGAAAGTCCACGTTTTTATTCATCAACAACACAGTCTGTAAACAGTACTAAATCATGGCACCGGACCAAGTCGACATCATTCACAAAACCTCAGTGCGTCCGACTTAGTTGACGGCCTATTCTCCTTTCCCCAACCTTTGATGGT
Organism: Mactra quadrangularis; assembly: GCA_025267735.1. Taxonomy (NCBI): domain Eukaryota; kingdom Metazoa; phylum Mollusca; class Bivalvia; order Venerida; family Mactridae; genus Mactra; species Mactra quadrangularis. Next base: position 21,438,740 of record CM046299.1, read on the forward strand.
TGATATTTTATCAATTACTATCCCAGATAGATTGTTTTGTCGTAATAAACCTTTGTCGGAACTAACATAACGTCTTTTTGAAAAACGACCGCGCATATTCCTTACTAGTCCTAAATATAAGACCCTACGTAACTTTTTTATCATTTTGACATTTCTCTGTTACGTAGGGACTTAACGGATAGCTTCAAAAACGCATAGCAAAAATTTTAGTGTACAGACATCGAATCAGGTCTGAACGTTCTACTCGTTTTAATTCGAAAAATTTGCAATAAAACGATACACCAATAGAAAGATAAACGAAAAATACACATGATGAAAGTAAAATAATTTCAAATTCTAACCTTAGACAGTCAAAAAATCCATTTAAAATCCTTTATTAACGAGTACTTTCAGTTTGTCACAAAAATCGTGCAATAATAGCCAAAGCAATCCGAATTTAAATTGGGTCACGCCATTTGTAAGAAATTATTTTGAACGAATATATTAGGTAAGTATAAAAGCCAGTATCCGGACCGTTCCGTGTATACTTTTGACTGTTGACAGTAAGAACGACTACTCTTGAGAGATTAAAATTCGTTTAAGTAAACTGTAAGCGATTCGAAACTTTATTTACCGACACGAATTCAGTTCAAAATGGAGGCAAGCGGCGACAATCCTGGATAGCTGGAAAAGTAATTGGTGTTTTCATATGGGAAAAAACTGATTATTATCTTTTGCTTTATGGAAAGAATAAAAGTAAACTTTTATCTATCGATTGGTGCTAATTTGACCCTCATTCATTTACTTTTTGAATAAAATATTTTGCTATGCGTTTTTGAAGCAATCCGTTAAGACCCTGCATAACAGAAGAACGTCCGTATGATAAAATAGTTATGAAGGGTCTTATATTTAGGACTAATTCCTTACTATCTCCGCCATGTTGGATAACTCGATTTTACCTCGTTGACAGTAGGAAATCCCGTTACGTCAAACGCCACGAGGTCGTTATAACTAAAAATAGTACAGTTACGAGCGAATACGAGTATGACGATGTTTATCGAACTGCGGTTTACGGAAATGTCGACATAACACGATCTTTACCGATTAGTTAGGGATCGTATACCTTAAGATTGTGACGCGCCCCAATCAGTGAAAGTCATGTCACTTAAGGTTAGATGGAATGAACAATGGAAAAAATGACGTTTCACTACTTTTATTTCGGGAAAGAAAGAATTTTCCAATGAAAAAATTCACCAAATTCCGGTACGTTAAAATTGCACCGCGGTACGTATTGCTGCAACTGCGTATTGCAATATACCAGTATACCGGTATATCGGACAGCCCTATCTAGAGTTTAACACGATTTGTGTAAATTGTTGGTACCTGTATATTCATGCATGTACATTTTGTTAAGCTAAAACGTACGAGTGCATTTGCCATAAAAATTGACAAAGCCTTTTAATAAAGAATGTACATACGACTGAAGAAGTGTTGCAGATGTAACTGGCGAATCGTAACCATCAGGAATGTGTCCCGCAAAGCACTGATTATGCAGTGTTCGCATTTGTTTTTTTCTAAAACATTTAACAAAATCTAATACATAATTCTCCAATGCTGAATAAGAAACAAAATCAGATATTATGTTAATAGTACACAATAATGAGACCCGTCATATGACGTTCAAGATAGAATATCCCAGCATTTATTCTTTTATTTTTATACTGGGTTAAACCCCGTTTCAACACAACTTAGGATATATGACGACGACCAGTGCACCTAATCTAGTTATTCCGGAATACTTCGCTAACCAGTACTCACTATACCCTTCCACAAGGCTGGAACTTCTCCACATACATGTACCTTATCAATTGAAGAAAATTAACATTATTGTCCAATACTCGTGGAAGAGTATAATCGCCCCAGGTGGGATTCGAACCTGAACCCCTTTCAGGACATTATATTCGAAATTCCGACATAATTACTTTTTCTCATAAAGTTAAGGTATTTAATTGTATATTGTATTTATAATGTTTTCACAATGTCAGATCTTTTAAATTATAATCATGTTTATTATTCACAACCTAAGCAAAATACCTTACAAGTAAAAAATTGCTGCTAAATGCAGCAAAGGGATTGTCACGGCAAACAAAAAAGAATGATTAAGTATAATTTAAAGGTAACTCAAAAGAGCATTATATTGAATTGTCATGTTAAGGTTTTTCAGTAATTAAAAGGTAACTTGTCATAAAACGTTTTTCTGTTCAAATGTAACAATCTCGTTCCAAAAGCCTAGTAAGATTCTCGATACTAGTTAGATTGAGAATCTTGACAAATTTGGAGTACGCGAATGGTCTGGATCTAGACACCATCTTTATGCCGACAGGATGTTTGGTTTTAGTTGGATTTATTTCCAGTAATTCATATTTGCATGACGCTTAAAAAGATCGGCAGAAGGGAAAACACAGTTCTTCAGAACAGAAGCTATTTACATGACTTATCGCTTCTGTTTAGTCAAGTGCTCCTCACATTGCGGATCTGTTCTTACCAATCCGTGTAACCAATCATCTAACTAATGCATAACTGTCCAGCATCTTTGAATTTCGACATTTTGATTTTACAGGCGTGAACATTTGTTGCATTTATTGCATTTATTTTTTAATCACGAGACAGTCATGCAATCTAAATGTGTGTGTCTTTGCCTTGAAATAGAAATATCAGTTTGCGCATAGTATTTAAGCAGAGGTAGAGAGTCAGCGAGTGAATCTTTCAAACCAGTGTATTAGAGAGTAGTCATACCTTTACTTGTTACGGAAGAATTTTGTTGCCGGATACACGGAAGGATTTAACATGTATTTTAATTCCGAAAAGATGCACTTAAATACAAAAGGCAAGCTATTTCGAATAGAAATCATTTTTCTTAATAATGAATTCACTCGGACTCGAGAAAACATACTCCATTCGAACAAATTAAAAACTGGCGAGCTTTTCACCTAGGTGTAAATGTCCGTCATTTTAACTCTCTTAAAATTACCTGGTCCGTCTGGTCAATAGTCCGTCAATATAGTACCAAACTTTTCATAATTAAAAAAAGTCTGCAAAAATAATCTTACATCTGCTCGATCTATAACCAGAAGCAAGTTCAATTACACAAAACGCTACAGTACGTTACATAACGATGCATTCGGAACTCCTCGGTCATACATTTGTTTACTTTAACGCCGGACATTTCAAAATAGCGTCCAAATATGTCCGAGATTATTCGCAGCAAATGGACGAGGACTTCCGAATGTATCGTTGCGGAACGTTCTATAACGTTCGCAGTTACTGAACTCAACCCTGGTCCGTAACTCTTATGCTCTTAAAATTAACTGGTCCGCTGCACTTAATCATAGTTAGAAAAGATCGCCAATAGAGCTCAGTAAGAGTAAGAATTAAGAGTCAATGTTACACGATTACGCTTCTTTATTTATACAGTCGGCTAATAAGAAAAAAAGGTATATTATTAAAATATATGAATCATATCAAATTAGTTTTCAAATGATAAATGCTCTAACAGTTGAAATATATAATATTTACAACAATATGTGATGAAGCAATCGACGATTCTTTTAATAGTTAAAGTCTGCAAAGTTATTTCTTAAAATATAATTTCGATATTGGTGTCTTATCTTTTCAAATAAAATATTGGCAAATATCAATAATATATGTACTATACACACATTATGATGCGCATATTTGTTAAACTGTATCCGTATACTAAACTGGTCTCCTGGTCCGGTTGGTTCGCGATTTATACCTACCCCTTTTCGTGTGATTAGAAAGGATTTGCGGAAATGTGTTGATATAAAACGCTGATTTTTCGTGTGTTGCATTATTGCAAGAAAAATTGTTTATATGGATTCCCCCAAAAATGATTTTTCTATTTAACTTTTAACGGAAATGGGCTGTACTATGACTGCATTAAAAACAATAAATTTGTCGGCAGTGGAAATCGAAAGGATTTTTATCATTTTTTATCACGTGACTTTTGCCCATTGCTATCAAAATCTACCCACCACAATATCACGGCGTTGAGACGCCGTGAAATCATACTAGCTTATTTCTGTGTATACATTTATATCAGCTAAAAATACTTTATGAAATAGTTTTTTTGTTTAATGTTGCATTTATTTGTTGAAAAAAACAACAGTAAAACAAATTCATACCATTCTTTAGCCAGGTTTCTGGAGTAGGTCCGTCACAATTACGTGAATAATCTGTATCTATAGGATCTAGGAGAAACGAAACTAGTTCCGGACAGGCATCGACAACACTAGAAGCACATTCACGTACTGCTAGCGTACGACTAAAATGAAAAAAATATGGAATCCGAAACTAAACTACAAAAAATAAACGTCGTAAGATACGAATTTTACATTTGTCTTTGAAATGCTTACAATCCAGAATATTTAAAGCAAGAAATATCGTTAAAAAGATATTTATAGATATGCAGGGTTAATTTCGTTTAAAGTATAAAATTATGTAGTCATATTCGCCGTTTAGTCATACTACCAAGAGCATCAGAAGGATAATTAACATAAGTATGGAATGATATTCAAAATATTTACATTATGTTACATTATTCAGAAATATTATGTACAGATTGGCCAAAAATATCCATATTATTAACATCTTATGTTTTTGACTTACGATAAATTTTATCGTAAGATATTTAGTGAAAAGCGTCCCGGATTCGGACATCATGCTAATGAATACTTAAGTTCTAAGATTACCTGCAGATGGTTGACCACAATGTAACAAGTTCTTGTCCTGTAGTAACATTGTCAGCGACTATTTCAGAAAATAAATTCGATTGCTCAGGTAGGCATTCTTCGACCATAACTTTTACTTCCTTTAGTGACTGACAAGCTGGGTTTGACCGTAGAAATAATTTCTCGAAAAAAGGGCTACCAGCAGTTGTATTAAAAACAATGCCGATAACTGCAATACAAGAACATTGTTCGTTTTAAGCGTATTGAACCACGGTGGCAATCCTACGTGACTATGACATCACAAATGCTATGGTTTCAAGAAAAAAAACCATACAAAAAATATACTTGTAGTTCCGAAAACTTGAGTTGATGCTGGCTTTTCATCGTTTTTTCTTCAAAACGTAGCATTTGTGATGTCACAGTCACGTCGTATTCTCATCGTGTATAGAACACTCTACGGGAGAAGTTATTCAACCCATCCAGAGAGTTCTCCTTTTTTGGATTTCAAAATTTTCAAGTTTACAGATTTTTGTCAACTTAATTTGCTCTTATATTATACACTACACAGAATAATAAAACTTTTAGACAACACGTTCCCATTTACTGAACTGTGATGTCATTCTTTTTCATACCAGCCAGATGCATACAAACGCAAGAAAATAAAACCGAATACATGTAATTTATTTTTCGTGTATTTACAATATGTATGTCGATTTATATCAGGAAATGAATACTTAACAATAAATTTAAATACAATGATTCTTACCCAAAATTGTTGGATAAATCCACTTCATCTTTTTGGCAAAATTTCGACAAAATGTTTCAATATCTGTTATGGTGTGCCAATAGCTACCAGCAATGGACAAATAGTTGTGATATAAACAGTTCTGATAATAATACCAAAGCAAAGTATCAAGTAGTGCTGGGCATTGTTAATACATCTCTTGTTCTTTTATAGCACAATATGATTCATCAATACATGCAAATTTAAATGTCGATAAACGTAGAATGTTATACAGTATTGTGTTAATTAATCGACTCACGAGAACGGTTTGATTAAACAAAAATCGAACAATTCATCCTTTTCGTGATACGACAAATATAGTGATACAACTTCAAAGCGCTCTGTAGTGCTTGCATCAATATTTTCCTGTCGTGTGTGGTGGATGCTTGGAACCATTCGGAACTACCTCGGCGATTGTCCACGCAAATACACCTCGGATATCACGAGGAGCGAAAGTAGATCCAACATAGAATCTAGCCTCGTTCCCGACGTTTACTCAATAGAACGCTGGCACACACCAAAAATGACGGACGATTGTGGGCAGTTAAAGCTCTTCAATGCCTGTAACTGATATTCACTTAAATCAAAGTTGATCTTTAAAAATTTTTGTGTACTCGATACTTTCTGCAAAATGATCTACATGTTGGTTGTTTACATCGGCACTACTTAACCTATGAGGTTAATCGCCTGACCTCATAACTTTGTTGTATTCCTACTACGATTGATATCCGAGGTGTATCTTCGTAGATGATCGCCGAGGTCGTTCCGAATGGCTAGGAACATCGAGACTACTTTAAAGCTGCTTTCTCTCATATCCAAACTTAATATCAGAGACATAATCATAGCTAGTCAGTCTTTACTGTTAGGAATATAGTCACGTTATCTTCAGAATGTAAATAAACACTTGTTTTACGACACATTCCTGCCTCAGTTAAGGCTAAGAAACATCTATATCACGGTGGCAATACTACGAAGCTTTGGCGTCACAAATGCAACGAGTTCAAGAAGAAAACAGAGCAATCTGCCTCGAGTCAGACTTTTTTGAAGGTCTGTAAGACTTTCTATTCTTGTCAGATTTCAGCAATACCAACGCGAGGCTAAGCAGAAGAATGATTACTATTTGCTGCGCATCACATCTATAACATAGTGGCCTCATACATGTACTTTGATTTATAATAATGATTTAATGATTTGTATAATTGATTTAAATGATTATCTTTAAGTTTATTAGATATGGAAATGTTGGAATGTTGAGACAAGTATAAGTTACAAAATTAACCGAACTAAAACGTACATACATGTTTATTTACATTTGGCGCTGAAGCAAATCAATAACTTCTTGATCTCACAGATGTTGGTGAGATGTTGGTTAAATAGTAATTTAAATATTGCTGTTGTTTGGACAAGTGTTGGCAAACGATGCAGCAATATTTAAGTACATTATATCAAAAAGTGACAGTTGGTACAAACAAATTCACTAAGAATTGGCATGGTAAAATATAACTTTGGCACGATTTTCGTGAGAACTCTCCAAAAGCATGTTTTGTCAAAGTTATATTGATTGGTTGAAATGAGATGTTAAAATTTATCTCATTAGTCTATTTAGGAAACACCTTACTTGTCACATCAATTCAATATTGTCAATAAAACCAGAAAACACTATTCGGAAGTGTGTTGTTGTTGGTGTTTGTTGCTTGAAGAAGCGCTTAAGTATGCTTGACAGTTGTTGTTGTTGAGAGTTGTTAAAATTAAATAATAAATAATATTAATTAAACTTAAATTAAATTGTAAAACTTTGGAAAGTTTTAACTTTATGAAAAAAATAAAACTATATACGATCACGATAATTTAAAAGTTTATTAAATATTTGAAGTTGAACATTTTTGTTGTAAATAAATAAACACATGCTAACAGGGGTTATGTTACACATCTCGCGATATTTAATTACTGCATATTAAAACAATACATGTATCATACATCGGAACATATTTGCTTATACTTATCGAAACTACTAAGTACTCCGATTTCAGTATTGTAGGAAGTCTTATTTTTCAACATAAAAAGCATGATCGATGATGGAAATGTTTTTTGGACCATACTGACCTTTGCTTTCATGGTTTTCATGCTTTTTTCAATGCAAACCATTTTTGTCGCGCATGCGTTGATATGGGAAGATTTTCTAATTGTTTTTATTGTATATTTTTCGCAAAATATATGTCAGCTTGTCAAAAGATAATTGTTTTGATTGAACAGAAACTTAGCAATTACAAGTCTTATTCTGCAGGTGACGCACCGTCTGGCAAAAGCTTAATGGCAATTTCTCATTCTTGAGGCGACATTCGATCAATTTCTTGATTTTTCGTTGTGCATATCAGCACACTAATGCTTTTCACTAAAACTGACAACGTGCAAATTTTGCACGATAAGCACATGCGCATTTCCGCTTTTCTGCACATGCCCGACAAAACCAATTTTGCATCAATTAAGAAGCATGGAAACTATGCAAGCAGACGACAGTATAGTCCTGTACACATTTTCATTAACGATCGGGCATTAATGTTGAAAAATTAAAATTCCTGACAACATTGAAATCGGTGTACTTAGAAGTTTATATACCCATTAGTTTGTGTTGAAGTTGAATTAATTTGAACTATTCTAGTATATTCAAATACAAATTTCTTGTAAACAGTCAGTAAGATAAGAAGTTGTATATTTTATCTCAAATGTGAAACAAACTTTTACGCCTTTATGTCTTTCAGTAATAGAATGGTTTAAACAATTCGTTTACTCGTATATAGGCAAAATATAAAGATTGTAAATCGGAAAATAAAACTCCTTAATGATTTTGAATGATCTAAATAGTGTTTTTGGTTATTTCACATCAGTTGAAGAAGAATAAATGTACATAAATAATAATTCTAAATATAGGTCACTGAATTGTGTTCAAATGTTATTGAAACACTTAATCTACTTTGAATTTCAAACCCGAACAAGTTCAGTGATTCATCGCTTTGATTAAACTCAGAACCACGCTGGTCGTCCATGATGGTTTTGGTGGTTTGCGACTGTTTCGGACGACGGATTTAAAAATACCACGCGTACAATTAACAAGGTTTTGGAATTATCATATCAGATTATTTGTTTGTTTGTTGGATTTAACGACGTAGCAACACATTGTATAGATTATATAACGGCGGCCAGTCAACATACTCACTCCTCCTGGAAATGCTAAATCTCTGGATTTAGCTGTTAACCAACTACGAATCGCATACTTTCGTCAGTGACTGACAACTATCTTACATAATTAAAATCGTTCGTATGAGGGAGAATGGCGATTGAAATAATTTCATGACCAATCTCCATGAAAGTATGCTCCGTCCATGAATCGAACCCACGACCCCTCGATCAGTAGACTTAGGTGCTACCAACTTAGCTGGCCGGGCGGAGAATATCAGATTAAATAGTGAACCGATTTTCGGATATAAGTATAACGGTTTAAAATTTATATATTGGCCATAAAATATTTTGTTTAATATTCGGTCATATATTATGTAAGTAAAGTTGATTAGAGTATAATATAGTACCTAATGATCTTGACATGGTATATGCTGATATGTAATAGATAAAATATGTATTCATAACTCCGACTGTTCAAACCATTAGTCAGACGGAATGTCTAGGTTAATGTTATCTTTAACTGTATAAGATACGTTCACGTTGTCTTTGGCTTATTTTGACACTTCGTTCACCAGTCAATATATCAACAATAAAGTGGCTGATGTACATGGCCGTTCATGTAAACATTGCGCATATAAACAATTTTACCCAGCTTCGTCCAATCTCCGTAAAAAGATATCCCATAGACCGTTGTCGAGTAGGATCCCCTGACATCGCACTTGGGGTCAACTATGTTACAGGTCGTCCACGTGAACATTGCGTTTATAAACATAGCTAGTTTCATTACACACCAATATTTAGGGGAGTATTATTTTTACAGTTTTATAGTTAAGTTATTTAACTCTTATTTTACAAGGTGCATATACAGTATTTAAAATAAATGTTAAATATCAAAGTTGTATGTTTAAATCCGTAAAATGTTGTTCATGGATCAGCTTATTCACCTATATTCAGTGGGCAAGTCCAATGTTTAAAGTACAAAAACACGCATTGCCTAGAATACGACCTATACAATGCTTTGGTATACATGTACACATGACACGCGTGAGTGTTCATCAGTATACAAAACTATTGCCAAAAAGCATATCACATCTACGAAGCCACTAAAGTGACATATATTGAAATATTTCGACATTTTCACAATTGTTTCCTTTTTTTCGTAAATACGAATGATCGTTTCGTTTAAACATTTAAACTAAAAGCATTTTCGTATAAACGAAGCATGAATACGTTTAAACAAAATAATTGTGAAAAATAAGTATCTCAAAATATCACTTTATGGACCCCCGTACACATCTGCGAGGAAAAGTGCTACTGATGAGCTACCTTGTCAGAGCCTCATTTCTGAAAGTGTGCATTGTAAGTGCAAATTTATTTCATTTTTAAACCAGACGATGCTTCACCATTTAAAACGTCAAATGTCACGTGATGGCTTTTTATGGTCTTGTAATGGCGTTAATTGGCCATGATCGCAGTGATTTCTATGCAGATTTCACATCAGTTACAACGTGTGGTATTTGAGTTTATGTTAAATAAGTGTTATGACGCTTTAATGAAGTAAATTACTTAATTAAGCATGCTTAGATATGTTTTGTTCTGATTTTAGATAGCATTAAATTATTACATGAGAGAAAATATGATAATGTTGATGTTTCTGATATTATCTTGCTATAGTATTATATCATATTATAGTCTACCTACGATTTAAAAAAAACCCTCTAGAAAATGAAAGCGTAGGACATTTTTGTTAATGCAAATCTAATGGTTGATTCATGTAGCTGGATGCCTCCCTGATATCGTACCGAGGGATGCATAAAATCTAAATCGCGTTTAAGACCGTAATCTAGGTCAAAGGTCAACTAGGTCCATTTATTTTATATTAGACCCTATGCTACATGAATCAACCATTAGATTTGCATTAACAAAAATGTCCTACGGTGGTCAAAATTTCCCTAAAAGATAGGTAGACTATTATATCATCATTCTGACATTCTATTTACTTGGGGGGGGGGGTACAATGTAACGTCGTAGCAACACATTGTATAGGTCATATAGCGGCGGTCAGTCAACCTACTCACTGTTCCTGGAAAGGCTTAATCTCTGGATTTAGCTGTAAACCAACTACTTAGCACATACTTTCGTCAATGACTGACAACTGCCCTACAAAATTAAGTATCATTGGTAGGAGGGAGAATGGCCGTATAAATAATTTCACGACCAAGCTCCACGAAAGTATGCCCCGCTCGGGAATGTAACCCACGACCACTCGAACAGTAGACTTGCATGCTACCAACTAAGCTAGCCGGGTGGCTCTTACTATTTACTGTTTGACGGTCTAAAACAATAGTTAACTCTTATATTTGTCTAATATTATCAAACTCCTCACAGCGGTTACGTCACGCGTTGCTACTTTAACCACTGCTTTCACATGAATCACGTGACGCAAGTAGTACCATGTGACTTATGTTTAAATTTAAACGAGCAATAACGGTAAGCCTAAAATGTGTTAAGCGTAATGTAGCGAAAAATAACATTGAATGATAAAAAATGTGGTTGATAAATTAAATATAAATATATCATTATGTACCAAAATTGTTTAATTTATGAATAAATTACAACGGAAAGTGAGCAAGGTCGGTAATGAGCTGCGTTGTCCACCCAAAAGGGTCCTTGGTCCACCTCACGCTACTTACATGATGCTTTTGTTGAAAAATCTTAAGTATTTATGATACAATTATATGTATATGATACTTAATAATATAACATTTATATATTAAATGACTTAAATAAGTACAATTATCCATTTAATATTTACTTTGCGTAACATTTTGTTATTCATGCAATTTTACGCACTTCAGGTAACCGGTGTCAGGGTAAAAATAATCTTGTTTTTTACAAGTTATTTATTCATACTATTTATTTTTTCCCGTTATGTACTTTGAACATCATATTTTACTAAGAGAAGACTAAATTTATTGAAAATATTGAATTGTAAAAGAAAAGATGAAAAAAGTTTTTCGGCTCTCTCAGGGACGACTTTTACTTGTGGTGGCAATGGTTATTGATTTGATAAAGGGAGATAACCGCTGCGGGGAGTTTGTAATATTATATTTGATGATTATTTCATGTCTATTACATAATAACGACCACTTTATCTGATTTTATATCGTGAAATGGCTAGTTTACAGGTATGGTAAAATATAAGTAAACTGTCAGTGGTTCATACATTAACCCTGCTGATTTAAATATTCACAATATACAAAATAAATATCCCCTTGTAGAACTTAAAAGAAAATACAACAACATAGTTTGTAGGTAAGAATGTCACACTTACAAAGAGTCATTAGACAGATACTCCGACAAATACTGTCCTGTCAAGTTTATTTATGTTTTTAAAACATATTTTGAATATAACGAAACGTCATATTGAAGAAATACTTTGCGAATTAGGCCCAGTTTGATTTGATTGTTGGTAATAACTTAGGTCAAGCAAACCAAGCATTAACTCTTATATAAATTATTACGCATAAATATTTTATATCAGGTTCAATGATTTATTAAGAAAAAAAAGTTTAGGTTTAGGATGAATTATGAATGTACTCAACAAAACCGATCCATAGCACTAACAGACATGCGCAAACACGTTTTCGTATATCCAGAGGTTTAATTTCAATATAAAATCTTAAAATAATGTCAAGATTCTTGATGTAACGTTTGATCGAGAGTCTCTATAACCTCTGGGTACGAGAATGGCACAAACACGGCTGTACTGTACAGGTCGTCCATGTAAACATTGCGTATATTAACATGGCCAGTTTAATTACACACCAATATTTAGGGGCGAATTATTTATACAATTTTATAGTTTGGTTAGTTTACACTTGTTTTATAAACATATCATCATAAAAAATTACAAAGAAGATATACATTATTTAAGATAAATGTTTAATATAAAGTGGTGTGTTTAAATCAGTAATATGCTGTTCATGCATCAGCTTATTCACCTATTTAGTGGACAAGTCCATTGTTTAAAGTACAAAAACTCGCATGACCTATAATACGACCTGTAGTTGTATTATATTTGTTTATAGTTTGTACTTATAGTTAATACAAAAAAACGCCCCGCTAGCTCGGTAGATAGCTAACGAATACATGTATATTAATAGACGGATCGTGGGTTCGATTCGCAGGCGGGTCATACTTTCATGGTGTTCAGTCATGAAATAATTTCTACGGCCATTTTCGCTCCTACCATGGATTGTTAATAAACTCGGACAGTTGTCAGTGACAAATGGGAGTATGCACCTAAAAACTGGCTATCAGCTTAATAGAGATAAATCCTATCCAGGAATGGTGAATACGTTGATGACCGCCGTGATCTAACATGTACAATGTGCTGTAATTGCGTCAAACATAACCAAATTAAATATTTAAATAAATAATACTGGCGATTCTTGACAGTAGGCTGGTATATGAGAGGGAGGGGGCATCGTTATCTTTATATTTAGTCTCTTGCTCAATGTGTTCAACGACATACTTGGTTCAAATCTCATCCAAAACCTACCCATGTTGTTTCCTTGAGCAAACACTTTTATCCTACAAACTCAGTACTGGGGGACCAGGAAGCGGACTCAAAAGGAACGTGATTACAAATGTAATCTAAGTTGTAAAAACTTGTTTCACAATCGAGCTAAAATAAATTGGTATTTAACTTACGACATACTTTAAGATGATAATATAATGCATAAACACGCTAATTTCAGACCTCTATACAAGTTTACATGTATATCTATGACATGACAAGTATAAATATCTATATATACATGTTCACCTAGGTCAGTTTGTAGTTATAAGATTAAAATATCAGTGTTGATCAAAACAAATGATGATGGTTAAAATAACATGATCTTAATAGATTAATGGTCAAATCAACACATAAACAAGCAAAGTACAAAACACATGTACGTAAACTTAATCGTACGTGGGAAAAAGGCCTAGTTTCGTTTTCCATTTCATTAAAGTCACCACAGCCGGGTTGCATTGATCGTGCTGCATTGAATGCATTCGGAACACCTCGAATGCCATTGAATATTGGGATTTGTTCTCGTCCAAAAGCAGGCGCAATTCTTACTCCTATACATATATGTATTAAACTCGAAAATATTATGGAATTTTCTTCATGGGGATTGTTTTATGAAAGGACAAGCGATCGCTGTTAAGCTTACTGCTTTATGCTTGAGAGGTGATACATAAAATGTGTTGAAAAACAGCATAAAATCCAAACAAAAATATATCATACGTAAAAAGAAGGCTAGCTATCATCAGCACCAAAAAGCAGATATAAAACATGTTAAAATTTTATTGTTTATCAGGTGGAGTACCGTCGAGCACACTCGACTCGCAGCCAAACCACTGTTTTAAAACTAAGGAGACTAGGACCGAGGGGTCGAATGATTTCTACATAACATTTTAAACACTTGTAAATGCAGTCTGTTCAAACATGTCATACTCGACTCCCAGTCATGTTCAAAAAGCTAGGGTTTTAAGACAGAGGAGCATTGACCCAGAGAAGGTAGTAGGACGAGTGTTTAAGGATCGAATAGTCAAGGGTTCACATCCCACTAGGGGCACTGCTAACATCCTTGAGCACGAAATTAACCTAGAGTTGTTCCACTCCACCCAGTAAAATGGGTACTGAGAGGGGTCACCTGCCTGAAGGGGGTCAGGGGTTATTGTAAAACAAATGTGAAATCGGTTAAACATGTATATATGAAACATACTTTAAAGTTGTGGCCATAATTATAATTTCTATCAAACGTTTTGGAGTAAAATCTCGATACAATTAGTTAGAAAACTGTATTTGCATCAGTACTGTATTTACACTCTATCGTTTGTAATGATAGATAATTATAAATTTGACACCAATGTAATTACATTTGTATATAGATATAAGTTACATACACTTAGACAATACATGATAACTAAATACTTATTTAGGTTAAACAAAAAAGTGTTGTGTTTTCGGACAAAAAAGTTAAAGTTGTTTTTATTCAACTGTAAAAAATTAATATTTAACGGTCACTTCGTGTTCCTTGTCTAATACTCTTGGTATTGAGATAGTGTTTAAGTTAAAGTGCAGTTTAAAGACTGCTTCCATATACATGTTCAGCCGACTTTAAAATCTTGTACGATAAATCCTGATCATTGAAATCACCCTCAGACAGGCAATCCCTCACAGTACCCATTTACACCTGGGTGGAGTGGACCAATTGTAGGTTAATATCTTGTTCAAGGAAATTAGCAGAGCCCTTTGTGTGGATCGAACCCGGGACATCTCGATCCATAAACGCGCGTCCTACCACTAGACCACTGCTCTTACTAAGTAGTATTATCTATCAGAGTAAGTCGAAAAACCATATGCACATCTCTTGTCCAGGGGTATGGGTGTGTGGATGTAAACAAAGAAGAATATATTTATTGTTGAATTTCATTAAACTGTCATTGGCAAATACGTTAACCCCGCTGATTTAAATATTCGATACGTGTTGGATAATCCCCATACAATAATACAGATATCTGATTTTTTCGACCGAAATATACAGAAATCGTGTCGTGAGTATTTAAATCAGCGGGATAATTAGCATACAGTTTATATGATTTACTAATTTAAGAAAGTTTTAACGTGAATTGTTTCTGAGTATTTCATTTTTTATTTTAAGAAAGTGGGCGTGGACAATCAATTACGACGTTTAATGGGCATCATTTGGATAATCATTCGGAACACCTCTACCATTAATTGAACTATTCGTAATGAATAGCCGAAGTGTTTCGAATGTTGGATGACCATTTCCGATGTATTCGAAACCCCTCTAAAATCATCATTGATGTTTCCTTGAGGAAGAATATGATATTTGTCTTTTTTGTACAGGCACAAATACACGTTATACTATGATTTACGTACTTAATCTGAATTCAATTTGGTTTTATCAATTAATATGGACTTGATGGTGTACGTTGATAATAAGGGTTGATCTATTGCAAGGTCACATAGATATAATGATACCGGACACGTTATTGCATTACTTAGATAAAATAGTAAAATGATTTCATCCTGTTTTCTCGCTTTATTTAGTTCATTCATATGGTCCAAATTGACTGAGCGTATATAAAGATATATAGACTTTTTGTACATTCAACAAATAAAACAGGTATAGTTAAACTTCTTCTAACAAAATACAAATAAGATTTTCATTGATTTAGGACGACGGTTATATCTTTAGACGTATAATATATTTGAGTAGGTATTAAATACGCTCATTTTTGGTATTCAATGAAGACGACGTGAACATGCATTGTGGACGTGCTTAGATAGTTCAGTACTGCAAAAAATGCTGATTTTTTCAAATTTTGTTCTAAACTTAGAATAAAAAAGGGATGTCAGCAAACTGCAAAAATGATTTTATCTTTTTTTTAAACTTAAGTCGATCATACAATAATAGAGTGAGGAAGTTATTTGAATATTAAGTTACATCTATAAAAGGAAATTTATTGTTACTTACGTCGCAAATTCATAAATGTACGAGTTTCAGAAAAATGAGTTAATTAATAAAAAAATTGAATTGGTTGCTTTGGAATAACACTTGCAGGAACTAGGTAAGTAGTCTAATGTCATATTTTATGTACGTGACCATAGCTGTTAATATAGATCTACATGTAGTTCGGACGAGATGGTGCATTTTTATAGGATAACATCATGTATTGTGATGAACAGAATTAATACAAATATAGCCTTACTCACCCCTTGTATAACTGAATAACAATTTTTTTTTCAACGAGCATTGCATAGGTAAAATTTTTGGAAATCATGGAAAGCAAATTTTGAAAATAGTCTGCCTTTCGAGAAATATCAACTCGTTGTGACGAACTGCTTTTAGTTCATCGCAGAGTCGTCGTTCGTATATCGTTGTTGCATATTTCGATTGTTATTATGACACATTTGTGGAAACATGCATTTTCTTTATCTTAACACGTGTATATATTCCATGTCCAATAATGTTTTATTAGTAGTAACTATGCAATTATGCTTTCGGAACTACCTCGCCGATCTTCTAAGCAAATAAACCTCGGATATCATAAGGTGACAAAGTAGTTTTAACATGGATTCCATAACAGATGTTAATTTAATGGATTTTTTTCTGTGGTGATATTTGCTATGATTAAGACCTCTGAATGTTGTTTTGTAGCTAATTAGCAGAATAGCTGACAAATTGTTGGGATTATATTGGCTTTACACGTCCATGTTAAAACAATAATAGAACTACTTGCTAGCGAGTTATTCACCGGGACTTATTACCTGGTTGTATTCCTACTACGTCTGATATCCGAGGTATATCTTCGTAGAAGATCGCCGAGGTTGTTCCGAGTGGCAATTATAGTAAATAGCTAGGGTCGCTTATTGTACCCTCTCACACAGGGTCGTTAATTCTAACTCAACAATTGACTATGTGTTCTTATGGGAGATAATAAGGCAATTAAGGCAATTGTTTTTAGATGGTGTGAGTCTAAAACTATTGGATACAAAAACGAAAGTTAGGGGAACTGTCCGATTCAATTATATCAAACTTTTGAAAATTGTTGAAATAAAGCAAGCCATATTATTATGATATATTTGTGATAAAAGACTAAAGATTAATATCTTTATTCAGGTTTTATTTTGTAACGAGACAAGATAATACACTTGCCAAGTATGTCATTGAATAAGTCAGTACAAGAGAGGTCGGTTAATACATGCGACTAAAGTATGATATTTATCCTGGTTTCCGGCCACAGATGGTTTTGAATTTCTACTATAGCTCGTTTAGGATAACTTGAGACAAAATACAACGATACCATTTTTATACACAGGTGGATTTAAGTTTAGTTCACGTAATTATCGACTATTATCAGTGTGTTTTCGATGTATTAAATTTAGTACAAGAACACACGTTCCACGCATTAAGACATGTTAAATACTTTCATTACACAAAATCAGTTGACCTCCCTGTTTTATGTAATACATGAGTCTCAAATATGTAAACAAACTGAGTCGTTTGTCTCAAATTATCCTAAACGAGCTATATATGTACTAGTTTTAACTTGTATTTACTAGCTTGGTGTTCTCAATTATCCACGGGTAGAGTTTCTGCTTTGTAGGCAAAAATATATATTAAAGAACATTGTCAAGTTGCCTGTATCATGAACTTCGAATACAGCTATCCATGTTCAAATCCTGGTCGCGTTAGGTCAAACCCTTCCCTAATTTAGACTTGAATCTATACTGTGTCTCGATATATAGTGTAATCATTGTATGTTTATTATTGTTAAACACTAGAAACTGTATAGTTTTTATGAATTAATGTATGTGATGTTCTGTTCTGTTCTGATATATATACTAATGGACAAAATGTATGAGTGTGCAATAACAAACAAAAAAGATATTATGGTTTTTGTAGACCGGACAAGACTTTTGTCCTTTAGTATAGTTAAGGTTTCGACATCATATGGATGTGTCAGGCCGACCGCCGCACTAAATAAAAAGGCAATCTGTTAATAAACTATCTAAATTGCTAACATCAACTTAGAATGACATTACTTTCAAAATTGTCAACACCGTTAACCTTGAATTTCCCTTATAACAATAGAATTGCATGTTGTTGTAAATTCTCTTTTAATTAAAACTGAAATGTCAAATTACACAATACGTTCCCAACCAGGTGTGCTTTATCTAATTTAGAATGCATGAATCATGAGGTGTAATGGCTTTCATAGTCTTGAAAATGGCCACCAGTGTTAATTGCCAAACTGATAAAATTCTACCTTTCCTTGAAAGTTCGAAACATGTACTTTTTAAAGATCGTACAAAAATCAGTGTAGGGAATCACGTGATCTATATGGTTCCTAGCATGGCAATAATGACGACCAGATCAACAAATTTAGAAAAAAGCAAGGTAAATGACATTTATTCGTAACCGATTTTTATCAGACCTAGTGCTGTCTATGCAGTACAAATTTATTTTTTAGCGGCAGTTCTACCAACCCCACAATGGTTAAGTTTTCAATATTACCTCGAGGTTTTGAACGAGGTCAGAGTTTTTTGGAAGAACCTCGAGGTAATCTAGAAAACTAGAACCGTTGTGGGGTTCACAAAACATATTTCTTTATAATATTGAATTAAAAATTGTTCAGCAATATCATTGAACTGTGTCATCTAAAATTTATGGACTAAATACGAAACATCACTCATCGCCTAAACTATCGTGTATTTGTTTACTTCAACACCGGTAGTTTCAAAATGGTGCCTAAATGTGTCCGAAGTTATTCGTAGAGAATGACCGAGAAGTTTCGAATGGCTCATAAGGGATTGTAGAAAAAACCTTAATTTGTACCTGTTAGCAAATGGAAAAATAATCAGACCTATCACGTGACGGTGACATGTTACAGTAATTTTCAATCTTCATGTTCAAGTTTAACATCGAAGGAGTGAGCAAGAACACGTGATACAAACCTACTTCGACGACAACTAATCAAAACATACCAGTTTCAAAATATACAAATTGGCGAATGTAATCTAAAAGATTATCAAGAAGTCAACAGCTTCCTGAACTTTTTCTCCAATCTTGAATAGGTTCAAATGTACAAAGATACCAAGTGTGTATACATTGAAGTAAGTCAGCCAAACTCAGTAAAATATTAGTACAGGAGAACAAAGAGTTGTTTGTTTCTAGAACACAGTTGAGTTTTCTAGAACGCTTGGAATATTGCATGCAAGTAAAGATGTCCATATTACATTTTATCAATCATTTTAATTAGGTTTAGTGTTGTGTCAACACTAATGATCATTTTACTTCGGACGGCTCATGTGAACCAGCTTGACTGTAACCATTACGCACCCTTCAACAATACGGACGATTTTATTTAGGAAAGAAAAGCAACAGCATTGTCGAATTTTCATGATAAAGTATAACAGTGTGTATAACAATCCCACAACGGTTCTAGTTTTCTAAATTACCTCGAGGGTTTGAACGAGTCGAAAGACTTTTGGAAGAACTTCAAGGTAATCTAGAAATTTATAACTGTTGTGGGGCTGGCAGAACTACCGCTGATAATAGAATATTGTGCTGCTAAGACTGCACTAGGTCAGATAAATTTCGGTTACGTATAAATGTCATATACGTTGTCTTTTTTATCTAAAATTGTTAATCTGGTCGTCATTTTTGCCATGTTAGGAACCATATAGGTCACGTGATTCCCCACACTGTATAAAATCTTGGGTGAGGCACGAATCAGTAAACTCCATTAAGATTCTATATGCAATAGCCTGCGCGTAGCCTCCTCCTGCAATCAGACCGGGTTAACTGTAAAGATGATTGCACTTATATTATCATCCATTTGATAAATTTTATCATTTAATATCTTTATCACATATAAGGTTTGGTTTGTAAACTAGTTAGTCCTAGTCATTATAAAAATGTTCATTAGCACATGTTTAGTATATATCTAAACAAAACTTAGAAAATCCGTGTATTTTATTCATTAAAGCTTATTACCAAATGTCAATGTAATGTGATTCTCCTTTCAAGTTATCTTGCATGGTCATTGAACCGGAGATTAAATGCTTATAGTTGTATTTTTATCAAAATTTCCTTGTGAAGAAATACATATTATCTTACCAATATTCATATATTACCGATATTAATATTTATATTTTATTTATACTATGTTCATATGTAACTTATGTTTTCATGATTGTCACATTCATGAATATGTTTGACCGCATTGGTCTATGACCTTCCGGCGCTTATATAAATAAACTGGTTAAACTTGTTATCTACTTATAGTAACTTATACATCAAACATTTTCTCCAGGTATACATAAGTGACAATGGCGGCCAATGGTAAAGCACACGATGGAACAGAAGACAGAGAAAACAACAACACTGGTCAAGTAGCTGAAGATGCAACAAATAAAGTTCCTATACCACCTGATGGAGGCTGGGGTTGGGTCATCACATTTTCTTCATTCATGATTGGTATGATTGTAGATGGTATCGCTTTCACGTTTGGATTCTTCTTTCTAGAGTTCCAGCAGTATTTTGGCGCCAATAAGAGCGTTACTTCAACTATAAATTCAGTCCTGACAGGATCGTACTTAACAATTGGTAAGTGGACTCTTAGATCGTAATTTGCTCCAGCCATTTTGTATGCTTTCTTTCTTTTTTATAGTTTTTAATATTTTAATAGTCTTAAAATGTTCTTTTTAAATTTTGAATTTTATATGATACTTTGATTATGTTAATGACACATGGATTTTTTTTTAATTCAATCTTTTGAACATTGTTCAATTGTGCCGCGGGCGTCCACTTTCCCGTTGACTGTCCCTGCATAGATTTAGATATTAAGACTGTGTTTGTAACATTTTAAGCACCCAGTGACTGATAACTGTCCTAATAATAGATAGTCTCATGTTAGACTCTTACGCAAGTAAGAAGGCAATGGTAGCCGAGGTCTTGTGAATACATGAAAAGTTGGTAAGGCTCACCATACAACACGTATATGACTTCGACTGTTAAAACGTAGTGTAAAAAACAAAGCAAACAATTTTTGCCATCCACATAATACATATTTGAATCTAACTTCTTATCTTATTTATTTATGACTAAAGGACCAGTTGTTGGAGCACTAACAAATGTATTTGGTTGTCGTAAAGTTGCCATGGTTGGTGCTGTTATCACAGCTATATCATTCTTTCTGTGTACGTTTTCACCAAATGTTGAAACTATGATCATATTGTATGGACTCTGTGGAGGTAAGTTTTTTTATCTGCCCTATTGGTTTCTTTAAAATGTTTGATTTGTTATATTGAATGCACTAAAAGAAATTTTGAGCTAGATCAAGTGGCGTTCATACTAGATATATTAGATATTCGATAGTAAATTAATCATTTTTTTCAAATTAAGCAGACTATACTAAATATTGTAACGTTAAATCATCAACTTAAGTTAACTACAACACTAGCGTCCTCATGAATGTCCATATACCCCTTTATTTATTAAGCGTCTGTCTTCTGTTTTTTTAATTTAACAATAACCAGATGTAAGACTCCAAGGGCATTTGAATAGTCTAATATAGAACAAATAAAATTAATTTCACAAAATTTAACACATTCTACTCGTAAAAACTAAAATCAAAATGCTCACCAATGTAAGTCTTATCAATGCTAGCATCTTCTGGCATGGTCGAGTGGTTGCGATGATTGACTAATTAGTATGAGTTATAGCCTGTTTCGCATTTGTGCGAACTTCAACCAAATTCAGTCACGTTGTTTTCTTGAGTAAGAACATTTATTGCTATTGACAAGTACTAAGGGTCCTATAATTTGACATATTTTTGTGAGATATAATTGGTATTTACATAGGTTGTATTTGTTCTCAATCGAATCAATTAAAATTTTAAAATCTTAAAATCTTAATCAAATCCTAAATGGTAATCTAAACCTTACTAAAACCAAGCTAGCATTCTTCAGGTACTGGTTTTGGTTTGATGTATCTTCCTGCCATTGTAATGGTTGGCTATTACTTTGACAAACGTCGAGCATTGGCGACTGGTATTGCAGTATGTGGAAGTGGTATAGGAAGCTTTGTATTTGCCCCTTTAAGTGAAAGTTTACTGAGGAATTACAGCTGGAAAGGCGCCATGTGGATCTTGTCTGGCTTATCCTTGAATGGCATTGTCTTTGCTGCGCTGTTTCGTCCTTTGGAATACGAAAGCAACACTGACATGGACGCAGCATGTGACGAAGAAATAACAGTTGATCGGAAATTTAAAGTCAATGGACACAACTTAGCGTTACAACGTGTGAAAGATGATCCTAGCTCTTTATATAGAAGTCGTTCAGTGGAAGCTTGCAATAATGTTGGTAAAGAGTCTGAAATAGCTAGACTTGGACACAGCCTCTTCTTGGACTCTGAGCCAAGGTCAAGGAAACACGCCAAAGGTCGACAACATCACGTTCTCCATCCACTGGAAAGAAAGGACATATTTTACAGTGGAAGTATAAAAAATTTACCAGAATATACGGAGGCGGGTAGTGAACAAAAGTTTGTGAAGAAAATGTTACACAAAGATAATCCCGAAGAGGAAAGATCAAAGAATGTATGGACTCAATTTTTGAGAGACACTTTTGATACTTCTTTAATGAAGAGTCCAACTTTTGTTCTGTATGGTACATCGTGTTTTCTTTGTATGATAGGTAAGTATTACACTTTATTTAAGTTAATGTATTTCCAACAGTATTTCAGTTGGTGGAAAATTGTATTTGGAGGGGAGGGGCTATCAAGACACGAGTCTGAAGCTATTTTTACCAAATAATCAAACTTCTTGTGTTTAAATTTTGGTAAATGTTTGAAATTATTATCGTATTTCAAGTTCGTCTTAAATTTATCTATTTAGAATGAAACACAGACGTGATATCTAGCGTAAAAATATCTGTTGTCCTTTTTGGGGTGGGGGGGGGGGCTTGATAATCACATGCCAATTATGGTTTACTCATACTAACTTAATAATAATTAACAAAAAATACCTCCACTATTTAGACGTTATAAACCTTAACTTATCGGGGTTGTCCGGCGAAGATACAAATGTATAACTTAAGGGTGTAATACTAATGGTGCTATAGTTTGTCCGACAAAAACATTAATTTTCGTCTTTCTGAGATTGATAGCAATGGGTTTTTTACTGCATAATTCAAGAAAGGTTGCTCCTAATAACCAACAGATTAGCTACCAAATTAAAAGGTTGTTTCTGTATGCGATGATTCCAAATTGCAAAAATCATACATGTGCCAAATGAATGATCACAAACAAACAAACGTATCATAATTTCATCCTCTTAACATCATCTCTCCCCATATGTCCTCAGATAACCCATGTATAAATTTACGACACGTTCATTTTGAGGAGACCTTATTCAGGTCATGAATCGTCCTCAAACAGGTGATCTTTATTTATATTGTCAATTTTATCTAAGTGTTACGTTAGGATATATATTTATTACTGATAATACTCTAACAAACACCTGGTCCATCTTAATTTGTTAATATTTAACCAGATGTCAATGTTTGTCCAATCTTAAAACAAGAGGTTATTTCGGGTCAAAGAACTGTCCTCATGATACCCTGTATTCTCCGAGCATTGCCCTAGGCTTTTTATTGATTCAAACGAATTCAATTATAAAAAAGACCCCCATCTCTCATGAAACTGGGGGAGTAAGACAGACATGTGAGTAGTCATTTCTAAACGTGTCATATTTGTTTAGACAGTCGCCCTACTTATTGTTTCTGGTTGGTCAAAAGCTCTGGACCCAATCTATTTACTAGTTCCAAGCCGGCACCTTCGTCAGTGGCTGACAACTGCCCTACTTGATACAGAGATGGGTGTGACAAGACACACTACCGAATAAACAGTTGCCCATTTATGTACACCAATATGTTCTATTTTCTCACACACCCTGTCCATTATTTCAGGTTTCTTTGTGCCATTTATTTACATACCTGATATTGCAATGGAACATGGTATGACTTCCTCACAGGTAATACTTTCAATGTTAACATCATATGATATATAATAATGTATTATAATTTTAGATACATTTGAATTGCAAGAAACTTATTTGAAGGATGAAGCAGTTTCTAGGAAGAGAATGATTTCCACTTGTGCCAACGTAGTTGTCTCAAATGAACAATAATCGGGGTAGACCGCTTATGATGATATCACTCATAGTAGTTATGATGTGGCTAAGTTTGTTCGATATAAACATGTCATTTCATAGTACCAAAATAACTGAATAATAATGATTGACAATAATGTAGTCACACAAGTCTTGTAATATATCAGACTTTTGTTACGTCTAGCAGCACATCAGACTACACATTTTTAGTACAACAGTGGTGAAATACCTTACTAGTTATGTTGGACTATATTCCACCTAGTTCAAACTTACGAAAGGCACCGGAAACTTATCTACAACTGAATTTTGATTGAATTTCCAAAAAAGGATATACCATTTTACTGCCGTACGTTTTAGTCGGATTGTACAAAAATGCTTACCACTGGACCACAACCCCGACTTTAACTTCGACTACTTGTATTGTCTTTTGTTGTCTTAATGAGGGACTTTTGTCATTTGTCTTTCCCTGATACAATCTGAAGCCATCCAATTAGTAAGTAGGTCCTATCAGTTGGAATCCTCGGATTTTATCATTGAAGTCCTATGTAAGGATAAAAAAATATTTCATCTAATATCTTTTTTGCTAATTAAGATATTAACAGGGGTGATAAAAGGAGTGATTAAATTTAGATAGTTCTTCAACAAAACAATAAATACCTTGATATTCAAACAATTTAAATGAATTACAAAAAAGTAATTTAAGATTAATTGTGGCAAATTGACATTGAACAGTAAGGTACCTAATTGAAGAGTATGAAAGGGGAAATAAATGACTAAGTTTCCTTATTAAACTTTATCAGGTGATTGATTTCATGGATTTAACCCAACGTTCATTTTTTACATATTTTCAGTCAGCTTGGATCATATCATCTATTGGTATAATAAACACGGTGGCACGTATTGGTGTTGGTTGGGTATCAGACAAACCTTGGGCTGATAGTATACTTATAAATACAGCTGCTTTAACTATGACTGGACTTATAACTATATTTGTACCCTACTACAAGATATATGCATTGTATATATTATATGCTGTTCTGTTTGGATTTGGAATAGGTAAGGAACATTTACGAAATTTTCATCAAAATATTCTATGAAGCTAGGTTAGAAAGTATTAACACGGTAGTATTGGTAAATTATAAGTAAGGCATAGTTGTGGTGTTTTTATCTGTGATTATTTGTAAAACTAGGCTAGTAAGCATTACAGTATTGGTAAATTTCATTCAACTGTCAGTGAGTAACCGTCATTAACCACGCTGATTAAAATACTCCATTATAGATAGTAAGTTCAGAAGTATTGTAGTAAGTATTTAACTCAGTGGGATATATGTATGCGCTACAGACAGTTGAGAAAAATGTATTAATATCTTGATGTATCATGTATCATATCAATGCAATTTCGCCACTGCTCGACTGTCATAACTTACGCATGCGACAAAATGCCTTAATATTGAAACATACTTGTTTTTTATTTGGCACATGCATAAAATGCATCCTCTCCTAATTTGACCGAAGCTGTTCTGGCGTTCAGAGAAGGTACAAGTGTATAAGATGGGGCGACAAAAATTGTAGTATTTCGTCGAATTACATCATATTGCTACGTGATATTTTACACGATATTAAAGTACATGTTATCTTAAAAGTGTCTCGTCCCCCCTAGGTACATATATATTTTATCAAAAAAAGATAGGGCTTCTCTTGACATCATGTTATATTATATTACTGGAGATAACCAACTGTCAAGTGTAGTACAATCAAGGACAGATAAAATGATGTCAAACATTATAAATTTTAGGGAATCAATTTTAAAGCCCCATTATCAAAAGTAATACTGTGATTGTACCGCAAAGAAAACCGACATTTATATATTTAAACACCTTAAATAAACAAGATTTTAATATGTTTATGTTATTCATTGCATTTCAAAGTGAAAGTAGATCGAAACCGAAAGTAGAATTTGGTTGTCAATACTTAAATTAATAGTTTTGATCACAACATGTTTATGATGAAGCCTTGGAATAGAAAATACAAAAAATACACAAAATTACAAAATTCAGCCCTAAAACCTTTTAGATCATGTATATTGAACATTAGTGCATAAATGAATGCAGTGAGCTCTTATAAAAGTACCCCACTTTTTTTAAGAAATGAACACTTTGTCAAATTCAAATTTAGAAAACAGACTGGTTTGAACCGTTTATTGTGTCTCTGATGCATGTTATATTATGATAACTTCATGTTTGTAAAATATTTTTCAAGTCTACTGTTGATGAACATATCTTCATATAGTGGCTTTAAAGGGTATAAACCTATAACTGACGGAGAAAGCTTAATAATTTTTGAAATTTTTTTTTTGATTTTACACTCCGATTACCAAAGTGTATGATGTTGTTTTTGTTAAAATGACCGTGCGATTTGATAGACATAGTTAATTGTGTAAAATAATACACTGTAATATTAATAAACATCGGTCAACGGAATTTACGGAAGTATGTGTCTTGTAACTGGTTAACAGCTAAATTCAGAGATTCAACTTCTCCAGGAACGGTGAGCAGGTTATATGGCCTCAGTAGCATGGCCTATACAATGAGTTGCTACAGCGTTAACCCCCCCCCCAAAAAAAAAAGATCGAATTAACGCATAGATACAAAGTGATGTCTCTTCACAAAGACTCAAATCATTCCTAATCTAATATTATTCATAGTTTATCTAATCTTTTTTTCAGCTGTATTTGTGTCGCTACGTTCAATCATCATTGTAGAACTTCTAGGTATTGATAAACTTACTAACTCATTTGGACTTCTCATACTTTGTCAAGGTCTTTCAACTTTCATTGGATCTCCAATTGCTGGTAAGTTTTTACAGTAAGCTGTATCATTATAATTGGTTTAGTCTTCAAATATTACTTTTAGTCCACAGACCATAAGTTTGTGTAAGCATTTCAAAGTCACGTTCGAAGAGGTAATCCAGGTTGCTACTGTAGTGTTAATGTACGAATAATATAAGAATAATATTTAAGTATTTAGATCAGCGGAGTTAATGTTTGCGCCACGCCATTGACAGTTCAATAAAAATTACCAAAACATGTTCAGTTTGTTGGAGTGTTCGTCGAATTGTCTCCCTTTTGTCACACTAAGGACATAACTTGTTAACATCGGCTTTTATGATTTGCAATGTACAACGGTATATCTAACAAAAGATTGGGAAGTACCCTATTTTTATGAATAACGCATCATATGGAACTGAGGCCGTAAACCATTACAACCGGGACATTTATTGGTCTGTGAGTGTACATCTTGTTATAGGAATTCACCACATGTTTAACCATTTGCAGGTGCCCTTTTTGATCTGACAGGAAACTATATGGCATCATTTTACTTGGCTGGGGCAGTTATATGTGTATCTGGGCTTATATGTCTACCTTTGAGACGTCTTTCACGCTGGGAGAAAGCAAGAAACGAAAGGAGGAAGATGCAAGCTGACTTGACTGATGTGGAAGTACCGTTAGTGAATGGCAAGTGAACATAAGGGGACGTTATTCTTTTGATTCTATGATGTGATGTTGAACAATGATCGCCACTAACTTGAAAGTGTTCTTTACTAGTGCATTGTTGTTTTACAGCATTTAGTAACTAGCAATTGATGACTTTTGATACATGTACAATGTTCCAGCAATGCCATATTTGAAATTAGCACCTTCACTCTAGATAACATTAATGTTTTATTATTTACCTAGTATTTGGTGTTTTAAAAACAAATACAAATGATAATTGTTAATGGCTTTCTACAATTGACCATTGTGAATATTTCTTTGTGCTCAGTTATTTACATTGTTTATAGTAAATGGCCGGTAATATCATGTAATTTTCACTCTGTTTTCAATGGTATTTTGTCTCAATTTGTTTGTGTTGGTTCAATGTTATAAAAGTTAATCATATATACGCTACCGCTGTACAATCTGATGGTCATGGGTTGCTCCGAGTGATAATGTTTATATGTTACCCATTTTAATAAGATAATCTAAATAGATGAAAGATGTCAATCCACGCAAGGATAGTCCAGTGTTACATCACTGGTTGCAATTAAAGGTTCAAATACACATGATTTGTAAACGGGGTTCATCAGATCTAATGTACCAAAACGAAATTGATCAGAAACAGTCTCAGACTGATTTTTCATGAGATCGTTTTCTAAATAGTATGAACTTATTCCGACCCCGTAAGACTTTTAATGTAGGTAATTTTAATGTGTAATTTTAAATATTACATTTGTAGTAAAATTCGGGTATTCATATTCGAACAGTCTGAATCACTTTTTGTAATCGTAAATGTACGGTGAAAAAGGTTCTGCCAAGCAATTCATCTGCCAATATACCAATATGTACTTTAAATCCTTATTTGGTACGAACGTACTGACTAGGTTAATTGCATGCAGATAAGATGTTGGCAATGATCCAACTTGTAAAATGTGTTTTTGTGATATGAAGGATAAATTGTGATAGTTTGTAGCAGTATATTTTTGTTAAAATGTGATATCAGATAATTAAAGTTTATATTAACATCCTGCTTGTATTTGTACATACGTGTTATTCAAGCTGAATATGTCTCCAAAAATATCGAATTTCCATTTTATTATTGTCACCTTGTATATTGATTCGTTTGGAGTACTGTCCCTTGATTAAATCAAAAATGGCATATGACAAAGTTATGTCCCTTTAAATGTCAACAAATGATTGTTGAAGAATATCAATAATAAACTCACCACTTTAACGGCGAATAGCTTACTTTTTAAACAACTGTATGAGCAGCAGTCAAGTGTTAAGACTAGAGATATAGCGGGTTCAAATCTCTCCAAATGCACTGCAAATTTCACTAGGCGAAAAGTTTACTTGCTTATGGTGAAATGGTACTTCTGATTTTTTAGATTTGCATTTAATGTTTAGTGCAATATCAACCTGAAGATTTTCGATTCAGATATACGCTTTATTTAGCGTCATATCTGCTAATTACGTTACCATGCCGTCGTGAACATGAGGAACTTGCGCACTTTTTCGGTCGACAATGGTCAGAAAACATATATATCCTAAATATTTATATTCCGCGTCACAACAACAAATTCTTAATCAGAAGTACAAGTAAATATCAATGATTACATGCTATCATACAGTATAAACAAGCCGGTGATCTATTAACACAATCGGTAATATCTCCACTGAATGTATATGAATTAAAATCAACAACAAATAAAACTTACGCGAAAATGTCATTTATTTATTCAAGAAAAAACAACATTTACAATAACAAAAATATTTAATAAATATAATAGAGAAATGATTGTTTCTGTATGTACAAAATCTGTTAACAAGAACTTTAAAATAAAGTCGGCGCAGACCAGAAAATCTTACGAAAAAATCTTCGTAAGTCAGTTTCATAATTATAATTATCACTTCAAAGTCAGGCAGATGATAAGCGTAATTATGATATGATATTCAAAAGGTATTCACAATTTTACACAATTTGTATAGTATTTAGAATTTATAAGCCAAAAAAGTGAGCGTATTATTAATGTTTCTTGCTTTTGACTTACGAAGATCTTTTTCGTAAGATTTTTTGTGTAAAGCACCACTGAGGCATATATGCGGCCTATGTATCTGACCTTGACATATATGCAAAGGTTTTGCAAAGTAAGTTTGAAGAAATAGTTGATCATAAATAGATCTCTTAAGAATTAACAGTATTTAACATTATTAATTACTCATGTTATAATAAATGGAACAACATAGTATTTTGTAGCTAATTTCATATACTTTGGGTTGTAAGAATATACCCTACACTTTTAAATCAAAGCACTGGAGTACAGGAGGAACGATGTCCTGAGTTTTATCATTCAGCTGAGTATGGGGCATCAATTATGCCTACAAAAGTTAAACGAAAACAAAACATCTGAAAAAGTTGTATGCCACACATACATGTACTTAATATATTTTACAGGGGTGGATCCAGGATTGTTTTCTAGGGGGTCCGAAATTTTCTAGGGGGGTCCGAACTTTTCTAGGGAGGGGGTCCAAACCTCGAACCACAACCACATTATACACATTTTGCAGAAAAAATGCAAAATATTGATAATAAAAACTACATAACCATTAAATCTATGTTAAGCACCGAGAAAAATTGCTTCATGGTACTTAAAAATGACTTACAGGCAAGAAGTACTCTTATGGACAGGTACATTTTCCAAATTCTAATGGGGGTCCGGGCCCCCCTGACTCCCCCGCTGGATCCGCCTATGCTTTAATACTTATGGTTGAAAGTAACGTCACTTTACTGGTCTAGTTTGTAGACGTATTGTCGCATAATTATGCTATACAATGTAACTTGTGAAAGTTGATCCGATACAAAAACTACAATTTAAATATCATTTGCATGTATTAAATCAGTAAAAAGAGGTGCAGTTGTCCCGCCGCGTGTAATGTATTATTATGTTCCTTGTCAATTTGCCCAAACTATACATCATTCGGAACTCCTCGGCCATTCATTAGGAATAATTACGGACATATTTAAACGCCATTTTGGAACTACCATTGCGTCACGTGTCTATGGTAGCACATTTCTGTCATCAGATATTCACATAACTAATTAACTTAATTAAGTGGTTAACTAGTAACGGTAACTAGTTAACCACTGAACTTAATTTACTTAAGACGTTAACTAGGTACGGTAACTAGTTAACATCTTAACTAACTAGTTAGTTATGTGGTTATCTGATGGCAGAAATATGCCACCATACATGTCCAAACAAAATACTTTAATGGGTGTTGATGTAAACAAATCTATGGTCGTTTGAGTCCATAAATATGGAATGCTCGATTCAATAATATCCACTGAACAATATATAGTCACATATATATAGCATAATACATGTATTTACAAAGCCCTATGTGTTTACGATAAGAACTATTTTGTATTACCGTAACGTGCTTCGCCTATGCTTCGCGTCGCGTATTTAGTAAAAACCCAAGATTATTGTTAGACCCCCTACGAATTCTTCTGGGATTATTCATTCAATGAATGGTGAATGATCGAGGTGTTCCAAATGACTATACATAAGAAGGACAATTTTGTTTTACCACATGCTTCTTTGAAAAAATTAATTAAATCATCTGGTTCCGTTATTCGATATGAGTAGAAAATAGATCCATGGACTTATTGAATGTTAGATGCTGTAAACAATGCATTGTTAGTAACAATATATGAAGTAGATTTATATTTAATGCTGGTTGTGTTCAATAAATAATAAATTTCACATATTCATAGATTCATAATCTATTTCATATTCAAGACTTTCATGCCTTCACTGTACATATATATCCTGTAAGCCTTTCGGTCTATGTCTTCAGCCCCTTGACTTGAAACTGCAAATATAAAATTAATATTTTATTTAAGAAACAATAAAAACGAATCAAATTTTAGTATGATAACATGTACATGTACACAAAGTATACCTCAATCCATGGGTATGGTCACATAACACAAAATATATAGACCTAAAGAAAGAGTCACAAGAGTCTTTCAAAGCAATGTTATGAGCGAAGTTTCCATCTAAGGTAAGATTTAAAAAATTCTTCCATCCGCGTTCTAATAACATAAATTACCAAACAAAACAAGTGAAATTATACAACTTAAGGTTATTTCACTTTAAGCAATTTAATATGATATTAGTTCAATGTATAAGAGATAGTTCCATTCTCAATATTACCTCTTAAAACACAGTTATAATACTAATATAGTTACATGTATTATATTAAACACAAATTTAAAAATAAAAACATAAAAAGTTAAGGCGATGCGAGGTTTCGAACCATTGGCTTAACTATTTCGTCACTTCCGAGAAGATAAATTATGCAGAGAAATCCTTGCTTTAGAGATTTTTATTAAAATTAAGTGCTTTTTACACTGTTTAAATTTAAGATAATAAAATAAAGTGTTAGTATAATACATATTTTTCTTTATCATGAAGTTTTTTAATAAATGCTTAATTGGATTTATATATTGGGTACCATTGTTTACACCGTACAACCCAAACGCTAGAAATTTATAATTTGTATAAAGATTCAAGGATTTGCGTTAGTATTAACGCTCTCTTTCTGTTAACACAGAAATTATTTTTACGGCATTCGAGAGCATATATTGGACATAAGTTCGACACACTGTATTTCTGATATTTTACAGAGGAATGGTGTATTTGTCCAGCTCTGATGAGCTAACATCGGAGTAAGTCCGGCCGCCTTATGCCAGGATAGGGGCGTTTCATGAGTTAGAAGTTTTGAGTTTTCTTATAATATATTCATGGCTTTTAGGGTTCATGTGGAAGGGTCGTAATGATTCATAGACTGTCTGTTTTAACAAGCGTATCTTTATAGACGAATCAGTATACCAATACAGAGCACGATGCTGGAAAGCTTAAGTTCATATTACATGTATTAGGTGAATATTGAAACTTGAAATCAGAACAGGTTATATCTCTATACTTAACGAAACATCTGAGTACCCCAATTTCAATGTTGTTGAAAATTGTTATTGTTCAATATTTATGTACGATCGTTAATGGAAAGTTGTATAAGACTATACTGTCGTATACTAGTATGGTTTTCATGCTTTTTAATTACACTGTAATTAATGCAAAATTTGTTTTTGTCCATGAGCTGAAAATCAGAAATGGGCACCTGCTTCTCGTGAAAATAATCCCATGAGGTCAGTTTTGGTAAAAATAGTCAGTGTGTTGATATGCACAACAAAAAATCAAGAAATGACTCGAATGTCGCTCCAAGAACGAGAAATTGTCATAAGTCTCTTACAAAGCGGTGCAGGATAAGATTTTTAATTGCTAATTTTCTGTTAAATCAAAGCAATTATAAATCTTCCCATATCATGCACGACAAAAACGGTTTTTCATCGATTAAGTAGCATAAAACCATGCAAGCAGGCAACAGTATAGACTTATACAACTTTCCATTAACGCTCGGACTCAGATGTTGAAAAAACAAACATTTTCTACAATATTGAAATCGGGGTACTTTGACGTTTCGTTAAGTATTATATATATTTATATTGTGAGTATAACTTACAATGGCATAATTTTGTTGTTTTCGTCTTGAAGATAACATGTGGTGAAGATTGCAAACATCTGAAATAATAATATTATAATAGATACATATGGTATCATATTTTATTCTAGTATACGTAAACAGCGTGTCCTTTGCCTCAATGATATCAGCATTGACCTCGTACCATGGTCTCTGAATACCAACTGTAGCAATAATTTCTACGCTTAAATTAAATGACATGCTTTTCAGGGATAGCATTTTCTATTTCAGTTTTAAAAAAATTAACATGATTTGCATTTGTTTGTGCAACATCAGTTCGAAACAAGCGTATTTCTTCTATAAGTAAGCCCGGGTTTCATTTTTGGTTAGCCAGTCAAGGTGTCCAATCCATGAATGCATGGGATTTGATAAATTCAATGAGTTAAATGATACCTTGATACAATGCTAGCTGCAATAACTCCATATAAAAGAAATATTGCTACGGTTTAGGACATTGATACAGAGAAAAATATATTTCCATACCTTGATAATCAACAAGCTACCAGCAGCACAGAATGAGAATAAACTGTGGAACTCAACAAGGTCCTTCAAATCTTCATAACATCCCTATAAACAAATAAAGTATATAAAATATATATTATATCTTTAATTGACTTCATGAACCGCGATGCTTAATTGTAAAACAACCATTGTACGATAGTATAATGATGATGCAACGATGATACGAAAGTGAAAGTACAATGACACGATAATGAAAACGAGTGAAATCCACTATCACAATCGTATCACCCCTTTTTTCCTAAGCGTATAGTTCTGTTTTATTAACCTGTCACAACTTAAATGATTACACGGTCATCGAATGTGTTATGATTCAACTTCTTTTTAACCTATGAGCCACTGATCTATATTAATTATTGATGATCTAACTATATATGCGGCGATTTTGAAATGGGGGAAATAACAAGTTCGAATGTAGTAAACAATTCTGATTCAGTGACCGTGTAATTATTCAAGTTGTGACAGGATGATAAAACAGAACTATACCATCGTCCATCGCGGTTCATAGAAATACTCAAAGTTACACATGTCCAAACTAGACACTATGGTGGCTGATTTATGCCATGTCGCATTGTTGTCCCGCGGGGCGCCACACGAAAACACGAAAGTACGACAAAATGGTCTTTTTGTCGTATCATCGTCCCGCGAGGCGCCATGCAAAAAACACAATCATACGACATTTTAATCATTTGTCGTGTTTTCGCCTGTGACAGCACAATGCGCCTCGCGGGACAAAGATACGACAGATTCATCTGTCGCATGATTGTATTTTCGTTCTTTTGCCTTCCGCTCACACATGCGCAGAAGACTATTGAAGATGTACGCATGTGTGAGTGGAAGGCGAAAAGGCGAAAATACAATTATACGACAGATCTAATCTGTCGTATCTTTGTCCCGCGAGGCGCCACACGAAAACACAATCATACGACAAATATCTGTTTGTCGTATCATCGTCCCGCGGGTTGTGAGACGAAAACACAAAGATACGACAAAATAAAGGCAAAAACCCGACACGAAAATGAATCGTACCTTTGTAAAAGTTTTGTCGTAAAAATACATTGCTGCATTGTGCTTTCACAGGCGAAAACGCGACAAATGATTAAAATGTCGTATGATTGTGTTTTTGCATGGCGCCTCGCGGGACGATGATACGACAAAAAGACCATTTTGTCGTACTTTCGTGTTTTCGTGTGGCGCCCCGCGGGACAACAATGCGACATGGCATAAATCAGCCACCATAAGACACCGCAGTATCAGGAACGTCTAGTTTTTAGGACCAATAGATACATATAAACAATACATAAGGCAAAATGTAATTGTAAACGTAGTTATCGGGCAATTTAATTGTAAAAGTAAGCTGTTGGCATCATATGATAATTGATAATTCTTATTTGTTCCTTGGTAAGGAAACAAGTGCGACCACTATAACATATTATTGCTAAGGGAGATGACTCACTAAAACTCAACATTATGCGTACATGTACTAATTGAGTTATCTCCCTTTGACCGACAAGTTCTTAAACTTGAATATAGCCATGACGGCCAGGTTTTATTTATTCATCATCAAGTATGTAATTTAAGCTTACAGATTCTCATTTTAAATTAATTGGTATTTTCGGAGCCTGAATAAATATCAGGAAAAGCAACAGTCAAAACCACAGACCTTCGACACAGCCAAAATGCAAAAAGAGGGATGTTTTATACATGTTGTTTATATTGACATTAATTTAAAGGATGTCAAACAACGAGTGAAAATAAGAACATAATGGGACTTCCGGCTTGGAAAGGACGGTGACAATATAAGTATATACACAATGATGTGATGTCAAGCGTGCCTATAGGTGATGTCCACAGGGTAACATAATGGATTGTCACCAGATACACTGATGTGATATTACCTTAGAGTAAAAATCTTTAGGTGTTGTGGTACAGTCAGTATTTATAAATAATCTGATATCTTCATCTTTATCTACACTCTGACAACATGTTGATGGCACTTTCTCTGAACTATAATAGTTAAATGAAATATTGTTCAATTTTCTTCACCTGTTAGTGGTGCACACATTAACCCCCTCTGATTTAATTACTCTCTACAATACTTAATCTTTATCGACACTCTGTATGAAAACACATACCCCTATCTGCGTAGTGTGATTTTTTTATCGAACAAATGTGCATTTAAATCAGCGGGGGTAATGTTTGTCACGGCTACTGACAATTGAGTAAAATTTAACAATACTAGTGTCATGTCTATGGATAGGGTTTAAATAGCTTTAGCTGATATTTCTCTCAGTAAACGTTAAGTAGACGCTTTATTTACTCTAGTATTTGAAGCCCATTTGCCAAGATAATTTTGTCATATCAATGTTGCAATTAAATCTTAATTACCATAGGTGTTGTGTCGACGAGTCATTCATTGTTATATATACTACAGTTCAGATGACTGTGGTATAGTTCGATACAAAAAGTAATACATGTATAATATAGATTAATACAAATGGAGTAGAATGATCTACTATGTACTTCTACTGAACTGGTGAAACAGTTATTTTTTAGAAATATGCGGTGTTATTTTCCTATTTAAATCATATTTTCATGGATAGCTGACTGATCACTATATGCAAGAGTTTTGGGCTAAAATAAAATTCAAACTGTCTGTTTCAGCCAGATTGTTGGTAGCAAAAGTGTTGTATATCTTTAGATTTTTACATAATTTTCACTTTTGATTTTATGAAGAAAACAGACCTCTATGGCATTTCATTAAATTTGATTAACGTGTCACTAAGAATGTTTTAAAGAGCAAGACTTGAATCTTAAAATAAATCTACACATTAATATGAATAAATCTTACTTTGCATTTGTGTTAGCCCATACGGATTGCTGTTGTTGAAAGTCACTGATTGTTGCACCATTACTTAATTGATCATGTACACCACAACAATATGCCTGGAAATACACGAATAAAAACTATGAATGAAATTGTCTTAAATCAATTATAAACAGCCTTCTCACAGCATCCACTTTTATAAAAGCCTCGATTTCTCATACTAGCTATATGGTTGGCTTCCGATAAAGTCACTTTTCTGTGGCAGTAAATTTAATATGGTCCTATTTCCGACTGTTTCAGTCATTTCAAGCATACGAATTCGAAATGAATATATAAATGAAATGAGTTCACAAACTAGATATACGAACCAATTGTATTTGGGATTTGTGAAAGTAAAAATACTATTTGACAGCGTCTAAGATGGTCAAATGATATTACAAATGTAATGTTTGTTTGTTCTTTGTAAATATGCATTTGTCTATTTTTGTTCATGGCCAGAATTGCAGTGTACAGGATTAATGCAATATAAACTTACAGTGTTGTAATGTAATTGCATTGTATAGTCTAAGTTTCATGCTTACGCACGTTCACCAACTTTACAGCTATTACCCATTATCATCGAGCTACTGGTATTTATCTATCAATCTCCCTGGGGAGGCTTTTACTCCGCTTGTAAGTGCAGCCGACAAATTGACGCAACGGAATTATACCACCCTTAAAGGAACCCATTTACAACTGGGTGAAGTAAAGCAATCGCAGTAGATAAATTTCTTGCTCAAGGAAATTAGCAGTGTCCCTAGTTGGATTCGAACTGTAAACATTAACGTATTGGTTAGTCATTTCATGTACAGATTTTATAAGAATTCTCTTGTTTACTAATAATTGACAAACATTCATCAAAAATAGAATCACTTTACTCAAACCTTCATAAATAAATCATTCCAGCCTTCAGATATGTCATCCATTTCTTCAGGTCCCTGATAATCACCTAACAGTGTTAACATTTCACCTTTCAACCATTCATCTGTCTGAAATCAAATTAATCACTATTAATTATTTTATACCATGTATAAAGTTCGTCGCTCTGATCGCTGATATTCAATAAGACGGGACAATTAAGATTTGAAAAATGCAAAAAATAAAGTTCTGTCAATTTTTGTTTTGACTGATTTTACAAGTTGCTGTATGTATGAGGCTTGATATTATGCAAGGGTTTGAACAATCTCGGACTAAATAAAATTTTACACATATTTGAATACAAGCACATATTTTCTATAGTAACGTATGTTTCTTTACGGAACACGCTAATAAAACGCATATTCTTGGTCTGGTTTTGTATGTTTGTCTATGATTTAAGCAATTATAAGAAGGCAAGGGGATGGTACTTGAAATACATACTTCAAAACGA
This sequence comes from Mactra quadrangularis, assembly GCA_025267735.1. Lineage (NCBI taxonomy): Eukaryota > Metazoa > Mollusca > Bivalvia > Venerida > Mactridae > Mactra > Mactra quadrangularis. Next base: position 21,477,089 of record CM046299.1, read on the forward strand.
TAAATTCAGAACACAAAATTGCTCAAATATGTCTTAAATCTTTGAACAACGTATGCAAATTACAAAACTAGATTAATGACCCTTGATACAATGACTTTCCAACTTGGAACAAAGTTCAAAGAGAACTAAAGTACAATGGCCGTAAAAAATCAACATTACTGAATACATTTTAATAATTTGTATACTTTACTCACTGAAAAATTCATAATCATGAACGTCTAAAGAAATAATTAGTTAGTAACGTATGTTACAACAACACTGTTTAAACTATCATATCCCAGTGTTATCAGTCACACCCAGTACAACAGTTTAAAAATTTAAATGGTAGCACTTACTATTTTCTATGTACTATGTCATATCTATATAATGTTAATAGGTTTGCCTTCAAAATTAAGTAAAAACAAATTTAAAATTAAGAGGTAAAAAGGTTACGAATTAGTCTCAAAAAATCAAAACAGTTAAATCGTATTTAAAGTTCACATAGTAATTCACTTAAATATACAATTGAAATAAACATTGCAACATTCTCCCAGACATTCCATTAGGTATTGGCACACTTATTTCATAAAACAAATCATTTGTCACCCAAATTACAGCCTCATAGGTTTGCCATTGGATGAGAGGTTGGCGCTGTTTCATGATCGATGTGTTTGCTTCCTTATCATTATCGATTTGTAGCAATGTGCCATGTTCCCTTAAATAGTTCTGCAACAAAATCTTCCGCGACGTATTCTAGTTCATCTTTGACAAAAAATGAATTCTGATATATGTTGTCTGTGTCGTCAGGAATTACAACAGCCTGTGGTAACGTATGTTTATAAAGGTTTTTTCGCTGCTGTTGAATTTGACTGACGTCCTGTGTTCCTTTACACTTAAAGACAGGATATAAAAGAAACAATCAGGACTTGAACGTTCGGAGTTTCAAAAAATAAGCGAAACATAGCGAAACAAGTAAACTAACAATCATCAACTAAGATACATTTCATATGAAACATACGTTACCAAACGTAACGTATGTTTTAATTCACAAAACCATGTCTTATTGAAAAAGAAGCGAAAAAGGACGAATAAATCAGATTTGTTAACATCTAGTAAGTATTGAAGTAGCAAATAATTTGCAAAAAGCATTTATTTGAGTATTGCTATGTAGGATTTTATGCTTACATTGCATGCAATGGTTAAAAAATCTTCAGACTCATTAATTTGTCAACGCCATTGAGAGGCACGCAATTTCAAGTTTTTTTCAGCTTGGTTGATGATGTCGTTTATTTTGCAATGAGATAATGTCATCGTTTAACCCTTTGCCACATTGTAAGATCGGTTTATCATTTTAACGGTAACGTATGTTACATCACGTATGTTACATTTGATACTTTAGAAAGCAGTATCTCTAGACGATCCTGAGCAATGACAAAAATAGTTATCATAAAATGAAGAGTTCATTAGAGTGACTAATTAGAAAATATTAATATAACTAAGATATTTACCATTAGTTGAAAAACCATGGTCACGTATGTTTCATTCTTAAAAGTCTACCCGAAAATTTTGGTAAAATGTGATGATTATTGAAATGCCTGTGAATACTTAATGACAATCGTTTCTATTTCATGTATATTCATATCTGATCTTATGATTTTATATATTTTACAATTATAATATCGTTTTGAAATTTAAAAAAAATGGACCTTTTTCACGGTCACGTATGTTTCCACACTCTTGGCGACAAAGTTTAAGAGCTGTGAGTAAGTTTATATTTCTGAGGAGCAAGATAAAAATCTTAATCTTACATACAGGAACATTGTATGTGTTAAAAAACAAGTGTATTAAGACTACCTTATGTGCCTATTCTTCGTAGTCTGCGCTCAAAGTCAGAAAATTGAGATGGCGACAGTAACGTATGTTACATTTTGGGGTACTTATGAGACCAGTATGAACACATACTTGTGTATATTTCAAAAATCGTTTTTGTCCCAAATGCCCACACACAGCATACAACTTTTGCATTTTAATTCAATTCACAGTCTATTCGTATTTACTCAGTAACTCATGGAACATTAAATGTTCCATCTTATTGAATATGAGCGTGATACCAGAGGGACGTGAGTCATTTTTGGCAATATTAGCGTTTGGTACCGTTGTGTTCGTTTTTTTCCAAGTTTTACAAGTCTGTAAGAGGAATATCCCATTTGGCACCACATGTATTCTACATGGACAAAATCAACAAACAACGAAGAAATGACACATGCTTAATAGTTACTGTCTAAATCTTCAAATGCTTCTTTCACCATGAAAATGCTATTACGTCGGTTTGGAATAACGACGGTGTACGATGTATGTCTTTGGATGTATCCTCATTAACCACACCGGTTCCTTCAGTTTTAATTTATATGGATATGATTTTTAAGCATACATAATTTAGATGTGTGTAAAATTAAAGTTTCCAAGACTGATTGAAAAAAAGATGTTGTAACTGTTTAATATAAAACTTAGCAGTTATAATTTTAACTTTGCGATGTTCTTAAACAGGTATTTTAAACTCAGAAACATTCTAGTTTGTTTTAAGAACTGAATGCATGTTCCAATGGACAATGTCTGACGTACGAGAACTCTGTAGTTATATCAATTTCTCTATGGTGACATTTTTGTGATACCAGAAAGTTAAATGTATGACATTTGGTTAAAACAATGTTTCTTGTAAACATACGTAACAGAAAATGCCTACCTTTACTCGTGCGCTGACCCAGAATCCCGATAATACAGATTGTATTATTAATAACAGTACAGCAAGAACAATAAACTGAAACATAGAACAGAGAATATTCTAAACTTATGTAATTGTTTAAACAAATAAAATCGCTATATTTGTATTTGAATTTGAAATGTATTATCTTACATAGAATCCACTATACTCACTATATAACATTTTTTGTTCAACTTAATCCCCCAAGAATCCCGCCTCTCCCAACTCTCTCATTCCAAGGGATTCCATCTTTCCCCAAGGATCTCTCCTCTACCTATTTTCCCTTGACCCCCTCTCCTCAGGCACCCTCGTCCCCAGAATCCCACTTCCTCTCATTTCCCTGGGCTGTACTTTCCCAAGTTCCTGCATCTTCCCTTTTCCCTGGACCCTTATCTACATTTTCTTATTTAATAAAATGAAAAAGAAATGCTAACATATGTTTTGTTAATTTCGTAGTATTTATACATTTTATAAACATAAAAATACTGTTCGACATTCCAATATGACTATCTAGGGACCGGAAGTTAGTATATATTAGGGTTCTTCCCTCATTACTTATAGGTTATAATACCTGTTATATATTACTAGGACCTATAAAACCGCAGTTGGGTAAGCGGATGAAAATAAACAAAAGAAAAAAAAATTCTAAACCAAACATTGGTGGTTCAAACCCAGCCAGCTCCACAATTTTTATTTCTTAATTATTTTTTATTGATATAATTAGTATATTATACTAATTGTTTGCATTGCTTTCACGGGTCCGATAGTTTCGAGTGTAAGATTTTAAAAGTTGGTGGATATTAAGCCGCTTGTACCATCGATGGGTCCAGGATAATGCTTTGGCCAGGGACCAAAGGCACTTTAGGCACCTGAATGCTTATAAATAATAGCTATTAGAGACTACATAAATATCTAAAACATACAATAATGTACTGTTCATGTATAGACTCGGTCTGTTGTTTAGGGGGTCATTTGCAAAGACATGTGAAACAGGAATAAATGCACTCGTATTGTCTCACGTGTAGGGAATCACGTGACCTATATGGTTCCTAACACGGAAAAAATGACGACCAGATCAACAACTTTTGATGAAAAAGACAAGGTAAATTGCATTTACACGTAACCGATTTTATCAGACCTAGTGCAGTCTAAGCAGCACAAAGTTCTCTTTCTAGCGGTAGTTCTCCAAACCCCACAACGGTTCTAGTTTTCTAGATTACCTCAAGGTTCTTTCAAAAATCTCTTGACTCGTTCAAATCTTATATACTAATGTACAAACATTTATGAACCTTGATGTTTTCAGAGAATTTTTGTCAAAAAATAATCCACCATAGTTGATAGTTTACAGATGAGATAATTTAATAATTTCTCAAATTAAGGAAAAATATATATACCCCTCTCTGGGTTCGTTGTGATCTTTTAGCTGCTCCATAAACCCCTAGAATTCCAGTGAAGACTGTTATCACACCAGAACCTATCATTCCATATACCAATATCACCAACATTGGTCCATATTCTATATTAGAAAATCTGATCTTACTGAACAACGTAACTACTTCGTCACTGAAGAAACCAGATGCCAGACGTAAGTGTATACCGTTCACTATGAGTGCTGTCCCAATTATCTGAAAGACATACATTACAATTGTGTTAGCTTGATTGTTAGTTGTTGGTTTTACGCCGTAGCAACACAGTGTATAGGTTATATCACGGTGGCCTGTCCACCTATTAACTGTTCCTGGAAAGGCTAAATCTCTGGATTTAGCTGTTAATCAACTGTGACTGCATACTGCCCTGTATGATTTAGAATCATTAACAAAAATATTTCATGAATATTTCTACGAAAAAATGCCCCGCCCGGGAATCGAAACTTGTGCTCTACCAGCCGAGCTATCCGGGCGAGCTGTAAGCTTGATTATGACGCTTTTATTTGCCTATATGTGTGCATAATTAAAATTGTTCGTGTATTGTATATATACATTTTGTATCAACGGCTTTTTAACTATTAAAGCACTGTTGAACCTTGTTTTTCACAACCCGTGTTTTTCACAACTTGTGAAAAACGCGTACGCATTTTTCACAACTTGTGTGAAAAACACGTTAGCATACATATTTTATACGAGCATAGAGACGCATTTTTCACAACTTCAAATGTGACGAAAAAAGTGTTTGAAAATTTTGAGTTTTTTGGTACTAACGCATTTTTCACACATGTAATTTTTTTAGTTGCCAGCTGTAAGTAAGTAAATTATTTATTTTCTTGACATGTGTTATGACAATATTACAAACATGAAAACAACATGAAGAGTATTTACAGATAAACACCCGACCCAGTGGGTGTAAAAACCACAACCTGTAAAAAGACAAATTTTGTTAAAAATGAGGTTCAAAGTTTGTTACAACCCGTTTTGTAATAAACACCCGAATTGTAATAATTATTACAAAACGGGTTATTACAAAAGTAATTGAACATACAAACGCATTTTGTAATAAAAACCCGAAATGTAATAAAATGTCTAGTTGTATTAATTTTAAATATAAAATATAGTGCGATAATTCAAATTATTGGTAAAGAAAGAAAATAATGTTTAACAAGTAAACATAAATGTTCAAATAGACAAATTACTTACATTTCGCCAAGTTAATTTGAAGATTTCGACAGAAAAGCAAGTTGTCATGTTTTATTGCATAACGAGTTATTACAAAAGTGGTTGAACTTACCAACCCGTTTATTATATATTATTATTACAATTAGGGTTTTTATCACAAAACGGGTTTAAACAAACGTTGAAAAAACCACGAGCGTAATTTTTACAGGTTGTGAAAAACACGGTTTGTGAAAAATGAGGTTCAATGTTAAACCTCATTTTTCACAGAACGCGTTTTTCACAACCTGTGAAAAACACGTTTGTGAAAAACGATGTTCAACATGGTAAACTTGCTCAATATTGGAATATATTGCCCGCCTCGAGGTTTTATCGGCACACTTTCACAGCAATTTTGTTACCGTTCATCAACATAAGAATTCCAGTATTGAGCGACGGTAAAAAATCTGACAATGAAATCTGTACCTCGGAAATCGACCACTGCGTTACAATTCACAAAATTTACTCACAATTATCAAATGTTTGCATAAATAAAAATACAATGACCTTAACTTATATATATCAATTACATAAGCTATAATCATATTTATTTAAGTTTAATATGCATGCATCTTCCCAACATGTAAACCTTTTTTACCAACGGTATATCTTACCAAAATATGAAATACTGTAGAATCTTCATGTTGCCAGCTATGCACAATAGATAAATATTAGTGTCAGGATGGATAATGGGTTATGTGCTTTATGCTTCATGCCCTAAGAGTCTCTAGTTTGAATCCCTTTCCTCCACTTAAACGACTAAGACTCGATAGAAGTTGCTATGGACATAAATGTTACCATGGATATTCGTGCTGTTACTAGGGAGTGTAACGTAGGATGCTAGGACCTAAGTGTTTCTAGAAGCATTAGAGTAATTACTATGGGCAACTGTTGCTAAGTGTGCTTGATCAGCTGCTATGGACCTCGAGGCGGTTGCTTTGGATGCGAACCTTGTTAATACGGACATTATAACAGTTCCATGGGGCATTTGTGCTTACTATGTACCTTAAGATGGCTTCTCAATGCGCTAAAGTAGTTGCTTGTACGTAAAGGTGGTTAAATAAGGCACAATTTTGGCTGGTTGAAGACCTTAGGGTGGTTGCGACATCTTGCGTCCATTTGCGACGTTAACCATTTAAATAAAATATTTGAAACTTAATTTTGTTTATCATAATATACTTTAAAAATACTATGCTATTGACCCATGTTGTGAAAATTGCGTTAGGACTAAAAATCGAAAAATATGTCTAACGTAATTTTCACATTGCTCATTTGTGAAAAACGCGTACGCAATTTTCACAACTTGTGAAAAACACGGTTCGTGAAAAATGAGGTTCAACAAAGCACTATTTCAACTTCATATGTTTACCACTCATCATTACATACAAGCTTCACGAAGTACCTACGCCGCGAGGAATATAATTTTTGATCGATACTCGTTGACGGTTCTAAACATCGTTTGTGTGTCTTCATATTATAAGTATCCTTGAAGGACACCTGTCGCAACAACCAACGAAAAAACATATGTAATGTATAATACTTACACAACTTAGTCCAGCCAATCCAATGGTCAGATATTTATATAATTTTGTTGCTTTTACCATTTTGAATATCACTTACGATAAGAATCAGGGGTCCGTATTTTTAAAAGTCTTACGACCGATTTTAGTCGTAAATCTCTCTACAATAAATGATCATAAGATATTTGATAATATATGCCGTCCAGGGGCCCGTATTGTTAACGGTCTTACGATCGATTTTTCTCGTAAATCCTTCTATGTAGTACTGTTTAATGATCGTAAATTTGTTGATAATATGCTGTCCAGAAACTCAGGTTATTTAACTAATCAATTCAATAACATATTACACACAACAATTTGAAGGTTTTCAATTAGAAGCAATCAGATTTAGTTTGATTTTAATCCTTCTTTACATATGTTATTATGATTCCAAAATATAAATACATGTTTATTTTATTAAATAATAAACTGTGTATTCTTCCAAGACAATGTTTTATACAATAATATCTATTTAAACATTACATTAAAAGAATAACTATAGTGTGAGTATATATGCAATGATATTTAAAACCATGTATATTAACAAAAGTGTTATTTTAGTCGAATAAATGCTTATTTTCTATGGAATCGCGACATGGAACATGGGTTGTATTGTGACGTCAGTATCACATTACTGAAGTCACAATTTCTTTCTCTACAATAAGTCTAAGCACAAAAAATACTTTTTTATCCTGGGTTTAACGCCTTGTCAACACAATTTTTGGTTATTTTTATTTTACGACGTCCAGCGCACCTAACCTAGCTATCCTTGACCCTTGTCTATAACCAGTACTCACCTACCCTTCCATGAGGCCGGAAACTTCTCCATATATCTTATTGATGGAGGAAAATTGACATTATTGTCAAATTTTCATGGAAGGGTATAACCTCCCTGGGTGGGATTCGAACCCAAGTTTGACTGCCCTTTCCAAGTATCATAATATAACGCATACTTGCTGTACTCGCTCTTGTGGCGTAGCCGTTAAACTACGGTGGGTACGTTGCCACACTGCTGTGTGTACCATGTCTCTGATTCAGCGACATTGCTTATATTAATTTTGACAATGTTATGAACTATTTATTACAGCAAAAGTTGAGGTGTAATTCAAGTTCAAACTGATTATACAAATTAAGTAACATCACTGTTCAATGATCAATATAATAAGCCAATAATCATCTAACCGTGGTAAATACACGCTTGAATTAAGCTTGGATATGTAAAACTAACTTACCTAGTTGTTCAACTTTTAAATATTTATTTTTAATTTTGTACAATATTTCTTGGAAATAAGTCAATGGAACCATCCTTATGAAAAGGTACTGTGTATTTTTTTTTTAATTTTAAAACCGCTTCTAAAGTTTGAAATGAAAAGTTTGGAATATCTGAAGTGTTGAGCGTGATAGTGTTTCAAGCTTACATTTTTTTTCTCAACTGTCAAAAAAATGAATAATTTCTCAATCACTTTGGGTTCTTAGTCTTGGTATTTAGAAAGTGTTAATGTGTTAATGTTAAAGTGCTGTTATAAGTCTGCTTCCATGTACGAACGTACACGTTAAGCCGACTTTACAATATTGTACGATAGCTCATGATCTTTGAAATCACCCTCAGGCAGGCTATTCCTCACAGTACCCATTTACACCTAGGTGGAGTGGAAAATTTGTAGGTAAATTTCTTGCTCAAGAAAATTAGCAGTAGCCCTAGTAGGGATCGAACCCGGGACCTCTCGATCCCTCAGCGCGTGTCCTACCACTGGACTGCAGCTCCTAACATAACATTGAGATAATGCGTATTCAACCACCGTGAAATTGTTTAAATTTGACAGTGGAGAAAAATTGGACCATACCATATAACCTGCTGCTTAACAAACCAATAGTTCTTCTTCTAAAAAGATCAACTAATTAATCAATACGCCAAGATCAGTCACTAATCACAGCGTATATACTCTTCAATGTGACTGTTTAGAAATTAACTAATTGAGGTTTATTCAGATAAAACAATTAGAAGTTTACGTGACTTTTATTCATTGCCTTATTTTAAAGGCATTATTTAAGTGATTATTTACTTTCCGCGTAAATGCATGTGCAAGACGCTATGTTGGCTCTACTATAAATATCATTGAAATACATTAAACCAGGTAATTATAAGTGTAGTTACTGACGCATGCAATGAAATAGTCTATCTTAAGTCAATTTGCACTCACCATAATTACATTAATCCACGATAGTAGAGTTTGGACCGAAATTAAAATTGAATTCGTTTCATGTATCGTTTAAATGTGTTTATATGGAAAAGACTACTGTTCATGTATTTTACAATTAAGGCTTCACATGTGTTATGGCAAATTAATTTCTGTATGCTGTTCAACTGAATTGAGTATCGATGTTTAAGTTTTCTAGTTACTTGTCTTTCGTCCTTCTAGACATCAACTATAAGTGAAATATCATACACATGTACTCTCATTTTTTCGAACTATTTGTACGTTCTGGTTTCTGAGCTTACAACCCGTTGCATTGTAGGGTCGGTATGAGTGACTAAAACACGCTATGGATATAAATTATGGGTAAAAAATGGACGAAATGACGCAGACAATGGCGAAATGGAGCTTTAATTGTTTAAAAATGTATTATAGCCTCTACTTTCATCTAACTACATCACTAAATTGCATGTTTTTTCCATCAATAGGCCGTACCCATCATTATATTACGAGTAATAACCATGTATAGAATAAATATGCTCATTTTTTTCTTTTTAAACCAGGTAACTCATCAGTTATGTGTTAATAACATTTTGCAAGAAAACACGGAACAGTTTGAAAATCTGGACCACTTTAAGAATCAAATCAAAGATGGCACGAGGGACTTTACAAACATTATCAACGATATCATCCATTATATTATGTATTCCAATTGTAATATTCTTAATACTATTCGCGACGGACGAGAATCTAAACTGCAATGCTAAAACAAGACTTGAAGCAGAGAGGCAAACTTTTATGGACGTAGATATTGGTAAAACTATGTCGCATAACCGGCATTCGTCCTCATATAAGTTAAAAATTATTTGTTTAGTAGTCGACCGGTCAAAATCTTTGAGACGGCTTCTCGAGTCTTTAAATAAAGCTGATTTCGATCAGGATAAAGTCACGTTAGCCGTTTGGATTGACAGGGCTAAAAACGGTACTTATGATGAAGCGACGTTGACATCGGCTAAGAATTTCATGTTTAAACATGGCAACTATTTTGTTAATATTCATAAGCAACATGTAGGTCATCATGGTCAATATTTAAATACATATAATGTGGACGAGGCAAAGGAATCTGAAATTGTTGTTTTCTTGGAGGACGACATGACCGTCTCACCGCATTTCTATAAATATCTTAAACTAGTTCATTCCAAATATGATTCAAGACATGACATCAATGGATATTCTCTGTTAGGTGTAAGGACAAGAGTGTTAAAGCAAGTCATTGGGATGGTTGAACCACCGCTGGACCAACCTGTCTTTAAATTACAAGGGCTTGGAACATGGGGCTTTTCTCCGAACATTCCAAAATGGAAGAAGTTTCTGCAATGGTTTGAGAAGCAATACAAGAATCCATCGTTTCGTCCATATCCACACAACTACCAGTCAACCACGTGGTTTCAGGAAATGGTACAACGTAATTCAGCTGATGAAATGTGGTCTATGTGGCATACATATTACTCCTGGGCGAACAATGAATATACAATTATCTCTAATACTCCTAGTAAGTGGGTTGATTTATATAGTGCCTTTGGCTGAACATGTTCAATATAAATACACAATGTATCAAATAGGGTCTTAACTTTTTAACGAAAAAAAATGTTCCTCTAATACTCCAAGAAAGTGCATTATTGTATGTTGGTGTCTGTGGCTGTACATATTTAAATTAATATATCAAGTTGGTGTACTTCTAAGCAAAAAATGTTTCTTTGCAATTATTCGGACGTTTGTATTCTCTAAAACAGACTATATAAGGCAAGACCGTACTTTGTAAATGTTACAATTTTTGGTGTTTATTGTACATGATATTTTTTTATAAAAAGCACCATTGTGACATCTTAAATGTAATGATACATGTAGTAATGTAAACTTTAAATGCGTGTCGCGACGCTCATCACCGCAACGTTGATATACGTCGCAGCACCGACGCTAAAAGGTGCAAGCAACGCTTAACGTCGCAATTGCCCTGACGATAAATGTCGAATAACTGACGCTATCGATATATGAATGGCTGCTTTTAGTCTAAAGGAAGTTGCCTTGAAGTCATTTTTGTCTCTTGTAATACTTGTGTGTTGATACGGTTTGATACGAAACTTTACTACCAAATACGACGTTTAGTGTCAATGTTGCGTCTTTAAGCGTGAATTAAATTTTGTGCGACGATAAACGTCAGCGTTGCGACGTTTATCATCAGGGCATATTTTTGAGGTTAAGCGCTGAATGCGACATTTAGCGTTAGTGTTGAAACTATAAGCGTTTCGACTTTTTTAAGGGAATTTGCGACGTTAAGCTTCAGCTTTGCGTTTTTAGCGCCGGTGCTACTATGTGATTCAACGCGACGACATTTGTATTCGTATTTATAATATTTTCCAGATTACCAAGGTCTCGCTACACACTGGCATAATGAAGATCTATCAACATCTCAGGTACATGGACCATTGGGAAGAAATCTTAACTCTCAACACAATGAATGGAATCTAAGCTATGATATGCTTCCTGATGACCCAATGGTAATTGACCTACCTAGAGATGTTGCTTAGTAACTAGGTTACCAATCTATGATTAGCGCACATGTTGTGTTTTAGGAGACAGGGCTGTTCCTACAAAGGAAATGAAATTATTGTGTTATTTTTGTTGTACAAAATGTAGTTTATTATATTCAAAACTATGAAACACAGGGTAAGCAAAAAACTGTAGCAAATTACGCTTGCGTTTATTTTCCTCTTTGAAAGCCAATGGATGTGTACCTACTAGATCCAGAATTTAAAATTATACTGCTGTTGTTTCCCTGGTAACAGGTTGTAGAGCAGACAGCAGGCGACTAAAATGTATCATTCATGCGGCTCCGTTTATAATGTCGCTATTGTTAGGTTGCAAACCTATAGGCCGTAGTTGGGGTTGAAAGAAACATGCTGAACGAGGCCTTCTATTGGTTAGACAAAGAGATTGCCCTTATCTCTGTGTGTACAAATAGGTACACATATTTAGGAGTCTTACTCATAATGTACTGGAGAACTAACCATGTGTTAATTTAAAATTATGTCATGCTTCAATAAATATGACATTTTGTAATATAAATACGTTCCGGAACATGCATTTTGTTCACGATTCAATGAAGCGTTGAACGAGTAAGATATATACATGTATGTATAAATAATTTTACGTTTTTGTTTTGTTTTTGAAACGCCATTTCAATCAGTGTAATTTCACTATATAATGCTTGCACACTTTCAATGATTACTTCTGAGGTACATTTATGGCAATGACACTTTAATTATTTCACACACTTCTCACAGTGCAAACATTTTGGGTAAACTTATATTATTTGTAAATTATTTAGCTTAAAATGTTCACATTCGAGTGACTACTAGTGTGATAGGTTTCTCTTTGTATACTTCTAGTCCATTCAATACAGCTTTCGACCTAGACAAAATTGCAACAGAAAATATGTTTATACTGTGCGAAAGACCATCAATACAATAACACACACAAAAAAGTTGCACTCCAAATAAGGAGGGGAAAGTGATGAAAAATGAATTTTAAATAATGCATCTTCTACCTATATTAAAAGGCACTACAATGCTTCCGTACTTCTGTCCCGCAGTAAATATAGCTGTTTGGTCACAAAAAGTAATGGATGCTGGTAGTATTTTGATTTTGAGTTGACTCTCCGATGTGAACCTATATACCTACATTTAATTAATGTATATATGGCGGTAAATTCCTTGAAATACCGTTTTTGGTGACGACCTTGAAAAATAGAAATATTTTACTGCGGTAGCGCGTTAGGACCAAAATTGACCATGTTTAGTGGTAAATTTCGTGTCACGATATTTTTGTTGTCTGAGCGCTGAGTATACCAAATTAATGTTATCTCTTAGAATTGTTTTTAAAAACGAAATGATAACCAAGTTAACCTTAATTCACTTGATATATTATTTGTTTAAGTAACAACATGAAAATAGCATCACACTATATATTTGAGCGTAAACGATTTCTAACTTTCTTGTGTATGAGTTGCATGTAGCAAATTTTCCTCCGTCATTATTTGAAAATTATAAACTGTTGTTGGTTTTGTTATGCCACCGTACTAACCTGTTTGACCAAAACATTGTCTTCAGGTCTGACAAAGTAAGGACAGTCGAGAACGGGACTTTGCTAAATTAAAAAAAAAAATCCCAAGCTGTGTTTACTTCTCTCTCTTTCATGCATACCTTAATTGGATTCCAAACAACTTTAACATCATTTAACGTTGTAAAATCAGTAATTTAAAAAAATCCCCAGAACTTACACAGAGTTCAAAGAAGCCGTTCAGATATATATAGACATCACAAAGGATGTAGACATCAAACCTGGCGAGAGATCATGATCTATTATTTATCATGAATTGGCCACACTAACAACCTCCCTTTGAACAAGTTTGTTACTAAAGTAGTCAGTGCAACATCGTGCGTGCAAGTTAAAAGCTTGTCTCAAACATATGACGCAACATCATGTCACATACGAAGAGTATACATACAGACACAAATATGGAATGACAACAAAGTCTTAAATCTATGTGAGTAGGGATGTGAGTCTGTTAATGTAAATGTTCAGCCTGTAAAAACTAAGTTAAAGTATGTCCCTGAAGATATGTTAAAGTGATTCGATGTAGCTGTCGACCGAATTGCGATTCAAGTTGCTGCTCCTGTAATCGCACGGACTTGAGTGTTCAATCATTTGCATGTAGTGTCAAGATCTAGTTTAGCCTCTGATAGCGAATATGCCGACAGTGACAATGATCAAAAGCTAAACCTCAGGTTATAAAAAACGGAACGTAAGTAAGTACATTCTGTAACAAATGTATACTGTTACAAAATTCCATGTGTGAAAACAGAACAAAAGTAACAAATGACATTTTAAATATATATTTATGTAATACCTATTATTCATCTGCATTACATACGTGTAGTAGCATGAACTACAACACTTGTTTGGAAGTATATGTTGACTCTTAATTCTGTTTTAGTAATCGATACACGAGAAGCTGATTCCAGAAATTCATATTTTCAGGTATTATGTTGGTACTTATATCACATTTGTTTATTAAATGATAAATTCATATCAATGACATTTAAACCCTTTTTAGACACATTTGTTGTTTAAACTTAAAGTTGTTATCAACCATGATTTTTGAAAATTGTATACGATCAGATTCCAAAAATTCGCAGTTTTAGATATCATTTTAGTACTTTTATCCCAAAACTGTACAATTATGTCTCTTATTTATTATTGTAATACGAATTATAGTACAAGCACATGAAAGATACATGTAAAGCAGATTCCAGAGAAATGACTCGTTTACGGGTCGTTTTTTGACACATTTATCCAAAATAATTTGATATAATTTGATAAATGACATTTTTAAATTTTGTATTTAAAAAAAATTTGAATAATAAGTTGTATTTACATATTTTTCATTCGTATATGATAATAGATAGTTATAAAGGGAGCTAATCCAAAATTGTTTTCATTTGTATATGATAATTGATAGTTGTAAAGGGAGCTAATCCACATTTTTGTTCATGTCAACGTTTTTGCCCTAAAAAGGACTTTCCCCTCGAATTTTTGAGTGCAACGTTTTCTTGAATACTACTATGAATACGAACTTTCACATAGTACTAAAATAAATTCTGTTGCAATTTTGTCTAGGTTAGCCTATTTTTTTCGCTGTATTAAATGGACTATTCGTTTTTCTCAACTGTCAAACTTTGAATAATTTCACCGTGACAGAATACGTACGTAGATAACATTGGCACAGTAAATCCAAAATAAACCGCTAAGTTAAACATTTATTCTAACCAATCTGAAAACACGAATATCATGATTGTTAACGAAGTTACTACGAACTTATTCTTGTTTTTTCAGTTGAGAAAAATACACAATAATCAATCCTAATATAGCTTGCTCACATTGTCCGAAGTCAATGAATAGAGTATCAATAGTACATGTATTTACTTGTATTCGGTTTCTCAGTCAGTTCAGAGAAGTAATTGAAGTGAGAAAACAAGTTCGAGCATATTGTACAAGATACCAATGTATATCAATTAAAAAAGAATTGGTTGACATATGGTTTTTCGTTTGAATTTGTAAGATAAATTTGCATAAAATTAAAAACACAATACTTTTCTAACATATAACACTGTTTAAAGTATTGTAATTAGCAAATTAATTAAGAATAAAGGCATTGCTACACTGGCTAGTTTACATAGTCTGAGAACAGAATAAAAACCTAATACTAGTAATAAAGGGAGAAAACTGTGATTGATGTTATTGATAAAATTCTCTGGATCATTTGGGTTATCTCTTTTGATTATATTATTTTAGTACACAATGGGGTCAAACAGGTTTGCACTGCACATACAATTTAGCTGGTATACACATTTTTGTCGTTGGTTTCAACGCCGTAGCAACCCAAATATAAAGGTCAGTGAACCTACTGTTCCTGGAAAGTCTAAATCTCTGGATTTAGCTGTTAACCAACTACTAGGCACATACTTTATTCAGTGACTGACAACTGCCCTACATGATTAAGAATCATTGATAGGAGGGCAAATGGCAGTAGAAATAATTTCATGACCAAGCTCCCCGAAAGTATGTCACGCTTGGGAATCGAACTTATGACCCCTCGATGAGTAGACTTGCGTGCTACCAACTGAGCTAGCCGTGTGGCATATACAAATCTACGCGAGGATTAAAATAAGGCACACACCAAATGAGGCACACACACATACAATTATGCAAATTTTATAAAAACATGTTATGTTAAATTTTATTCAACAGTTTTACTGTCAGTGGTGCGGTCATCAACTCATCTGATTTAAATCAATTATGAGTACAGATGTACTGTTGAGATAATTTAAATCAGAGGGGTAAATATATATACCCAGTGACAGTAAAAAAAAATCTAAAAATAAATATCGTTTAGTGATCTTTTTGTTGAATACTTCAAGGTGAAACAAAAATACGAATGGGAAGAGAAATCCCCCTCTTTCAACCATAAATTATTAATCCATTTTACAGCGGCTTATCTTAGTTAAATAACCTACGCTACGTGTCTTATACATGTAGTGTTTACATTGTTGACGTAAATTTATTATTCACATTCACATAATAGTTTCGTTTTACGCATAAATATCCTCATTTTTGAAACCCAATATAACATTACTATAATATTTTCAAGGCTGTCATTGGATACGGTGAAATGATTTACTATAGTATTTTTGTTTTGGTATAAAATGTACAGGGCCCGGTTTCACGAACGCATTCCTATCTTAAATTTCTAGATTAACTTTAAATTTTCTATTTTTAGCATTTTTAAGCCTTAAAAATGCTAAAAATAGAAAATTTAAAGAACGGTTTAAACTGTAAAATGTTAGTGAAACGCACTTAAAGTTTAAGTGCGTTTCACAAACATTTTATAGTTTAATCCGTTCTTAAATAGTCTTAGTTATGAGTGAAAAATTAATCGAGTGAACAGGTAGATTAAACCTAATGTAAACATTACTTAAATATAAACAAATGGTTAAACGTTTGTCTAAAGTTTATGATGACTGGCTATAGAGTCTCTAGACGACGAGAATTCAGACAAAGGAACACTTAGTGTGGTTTCGGAAGATAGAATGTAATTTATCAGAGTTACAGATTTTCAACTGCTACGATTCATCTCATCGTTGAATTTATTCGTCCCCTCACCTATAAGACGGAGTATGACAGTTCCTGCACTACTACAAGACTTAGTTTTGGCAGGGTTGAGTTTCTTTATTATTATATAAATAATTATAAAACTAACAGATTAAAACGAATAAATACTTAATATCAAAATCGATCATCATTCTGTTAAGATTTTAGAGATGACAATCATTCTAACAGAAAATTGATTAATTAATTTATTCAATTCCAATAATTTTAATTTTAATACGCATTCGTTACCAAATCGTTCCGTAATCCAACGGTGTTTTATTATTATTACTTGTATAATCGTCTTATAACACATTGCAATCATACCTTTATTCAATACCTTCACTATCCCCTAAATATATATACAAGTTAACAACAATAAATGAGACTTTGTTGCCTTTTTCGCTTAAATATTTACACATATATTCAGCATTTTAGTTTACGATGCATGCAATCTCCGTAAACAGATATCCTGTAGAGCATTGTCGTACAGGGTAGGCGAGCGGAAAATTTTAGATCGGTTTTAATCAGATTGCGATGCATGACATATCAAGTATGCTAAATTCATTCGTTATGTCTTTATTTAAGTATCATAGCTTGTAGATTTTAACAATAATTTGTAATATAAACAGTTCATTTTTTATGCAAGTAATGAAAGTCGAACCATTTTAAAAATAAGTAATGTAAACGTTTTTAACCACCATACTCTTGCAAGACATGCAATGCATGTTAAACACACTGTCCAGCCAATCCGCGAATGTCGAACCTATTGTAAGACAGTAAGAGAATGTCAGGCATATTGTAAGAAGGACATCATTCGCTAGAAGCCTTTATAAGCGATTTTCGAACTGTTTAATGAAGGAATAGTTGTCACTCAATCTAACGGGCAATAACTGACTGATCCGTGCGCTACAATTCAAGTAATACTTTTGTGTGCCTGCCTGGAACATTTTTACCAATTCAAAAAGTTGTAAACCAAATATTTAGCAAAGGGTACATTTATCACATACTAGTAAAACATTTGACATACCACCTAGTTTTAAAGTTAGCAAAAACGGGCATCATAATTTGCATAGCAATTTTGCAGATATTATTATTCAAATTAAATAACGCTCGTCTCCGAACTTAAATAATGACCCAAAATATATAAGATTTCGTATGAATCTTATAACTATACCCTGAAATCCTCCACTAATTACCTACTTGTCACTTATTATTCAATCTTCGCTGATGCACAATATTGTAATTTCGAAAATTACTTAACTTTACAAGTATAACAATGAAGTGAAGGTAAGATAATTGTGCATAATAACGATTGACAAAAATAAAAAAGAATAGACAAAAAGTGAAAAAAGTCAACATTCACGGTCTTAAATATATTTAAGTTATGAGAGCGTTCGTGAAACCGGGCCCAGGTCGAATTCGAGGTCATGCGTGTTTTTGTACTTTAAACATTGGACTTGCCCATTAAATAGGTAAATAAGCTGATGCATAAACAGCATTTGACTGATTTAAACATACCGCTTTAATATTTTACATTTATTTTTAAGTGTATTTACACATTGTAGATTTTATGTAATGTTATGTTTTTAAAATAAGTTTAAACTGACTAAACTATAAAATTATAAAAATAATTCACCCCTGTAGCGTGTTCAATTACACTAAACGTTACAGAACGTTACATAACGATACATTCGGAACTCCTTGGCCATTCGCTGCGAATAATCTAATCTAATACACAGATATGCGATTGTTAAGGCGATGAGTGATGTTTCAAAATTTACGGACTACAAACGAAACATCACTCAATGGCTAAACGATCATATATTTGTTTACTTCAACAACGGTAGTTTCAAAATAGCGTATAAATATGTCCGAGAGTAATCGCAACGAATGGCCGAGGAGTTTCGAATGTATCGTTACGGAACGTTTTGTAACGTTCGCGGTAACTGAACGCAGGGCTGATTATTGGTGTGTAATAAATTGCAATGTTTACGTGGACGACCTGTATGTAATCGCACATTTATAAGATTGTTCGATTTACTCTATTTATGGTTATGAATTTAATTGATATTTTAAATCGATGAATAATAGTTAAAATACCTCGTAAAAGAATAGCAGCTTTATTTTTATAGGATAAAACATACATATTATATCTCAACAGTGTTTATTCTATTGAACGCTTTTAAAGTTAACCGATTAAAACTTTTCAAGTAGATAAAATTACAGAACATATGTTTAACGGCTTCTTATGTCATTTGCACAATTAAACTGGTATGTTTTTGTAGTTGTATTTGAGGTAAAAACACGCTGAAATATGACAAATTATGACCAAATAAATTGGGTATTTATTGTAAAGTATTATGTAGAAACCTGCATACATTATATAGAAGGACACACTCTCTGTCTTTTGAATGCAAAATGTATTTTTTCAAAGTAAGATGCATTTAATCAAATACTTGAATTTAAATTTTGCATTGCCACTTTTCAAAATAAATTTGGAATAATTGATTTTAAATGGAAGTTACAAGTTGCAATTGTAAAAAGTCACTTTTCAACCATAATGATTCCGGAAGTATTTTAATGCAACTTGAATCATCTACAGCTAAATTTAATGTAAAATTTGGAAGGGAAAAGGTTTTGTTACTATAGAATGTTTTGCTTTCCGTGGCGTTTGAATGAGATTTATAATGGTAAAATTCATACAATTCGTATACAGGTTTTATGTCTTAAATATGAGATGAAACAATTTATAGTTGAGATGCAGGGTTTTGGCACCTAGAAGAAATAACTAAACATAGTCAGTGACTTATAAATACTTGTCTGGCATACAGCAATAGCTTCGATCGAAATACTATTATAGCATTATTATTATACATGTATATAGCACATTATTTGAAGATCTAGAGATCTAGCCTGAGCCTTTCAAGGAACGGTTAATATAACCTATACAATGTGTTGCTACGAACCCATTACGATGACTTAAAACTTTGCCACTCTATCTATAGAGAGGTTCAGGGTTCGTCCCAAGCTATCAAGAATGACTCTTTGTACGAGATAGTAGCCAGAGTTTCATACATCAAAGATCTCACACAAAGCTAAAATGTAGTATAGCTCTCACAGGATTTGCGACAAAAATGGTCGTAAGATCATTGATTAAACCAAACCAGTTATTGCACATAATGGAATACTAGAACTGGTTCACGCAAGAAACGACTATAATGTAGGTGAACTGTTCGCCTCATGTGACGTTGACTGTTAAAGTAGGCGTTCACCAAAAGTAAACAAACAAGTTTATTTATACTTCTTAAGCACACGTTTTAATGTCTTTTAAATAGGCTGCTTTTTATAACACTCACATGATTGCTTTTGTTATCCCATGACTACCCGGCCTTGTATACAATACTTTATAAATTAAATCTGTCATGTGCGGGTATCAAATTTCTAAGCATGAAAAGTAGTCATCGTTTAAAGCTTACAGCTCAGTGGTTTAATTATTTTTTATATTTTGAAATCACCTGTCATTGTATACTATACTGCTGATAAAATGAATTTATACTATATTATTTAAGACAAACTAGCTAGATTGTGAGAAATATAAAGCAGAAGTAAAAAAACCCGCAAAAAATCATTAATACCGTCAGGGTATGTTTTTCACTTAAAAATACTATCTTTACGCGGGTATATAATTATATCTATTATTTGTTAAAATTGCCATTATCAGTCAGAACGCTGCTTCAAAGGTACTCATTCACAGATTTCAACTATCAAAATTGTTTGAAACATTTTTAAGCAAAAAATTAGTGAATTGATAATGACAATTTTAGTGCAAGTTGACATACAAGTCGAATGATAATGTTTCAATTAGTAAAAATCTACCCTGAATGTCACAGTATAGACAACTTGAGTGCATTTTGTTAACTTTTATTAAATATTTCTTGCAATCTATAGGTCATAATGTCCTAAAATATTAATACTTAATTTTTTGACATAATTACAGACACTGAATGTTGTTTTGAAAATATTGAAACATCTTTACCAAATCTGTGAACTAGTTCCTTTAATTACTGCATCAAAAAATAATTATATATAATTTTGAAATTTAAGAAAATTTGTTTTTGTTGAGCTGAAATATGTGGACGGGCAAAAAAGTTAATAAAAGCTTGCATAATGAAGATTATTCATATAGAGGCAATTAAATGTGTAATAAGTACGGAGCCCTAAAAGTGACATTTTTTAAAATATTTTTATTATTTTCACAATTATTTCGTTTAAACGTAAAAGTATTTCTTTTTTTTCCGAAGTAAATATTTTTGTTTTTCGAAATACTTGCAATTATTTTTGTAAAAACAAAATAATGTTTCGTAAATATAAACTAATTATGTAGAAAAATGGTAATAAATAATTTGAAGAAAAAAGCACAAAATGTTATAATTTCCTTTAAACGTAACACTTATTTTGTTTAAGCGTAATACTTTTTTCGTTTAGATGTAAGATCATTTCCAAAAAAACGAAATAATAATACGTTTAAACGAAATGATTGTAAAATTAAAAAAGTAGTTCAAAATGTCCCTTAAGGGGCTCCGTAAATCAGAGACTGAGGGGTACATCAAGCGGTAATCTTTAAGAAGAAAACAAATGTTAAAGATATTCAGTAGTTTGTATACGTACATAATATAAAATTCTGAACTAAATTTTTTTTTTAAACTTCCTGTTTGAATATCACGATCTTATTTTGTTACACATAAATAGTCGTTTGAGAACTAGTAAACAAGCTAACATGAAAAATGGATTTATATAAATATATGTGTTTTATATTACTTACTACGGTGTGTTATATAGGTATGTTGGAATTATTTACTTTGTTTAAAACTTCTTTATGGTCACAAAACAACTTATCCTTTATTTCTTGATCATGTGTATTTTATAAACCATGAAGAGTGGTATAAACTTCGCTGTAAACTTGAATATCTTTACTTAGTTTCTTACCTTGACAAACAACAAGTTGTATTTACCTGTTTAAAATGCCTTACTCTGTCTTACATCTATCTTTATTGTTTGATTATAATGTAATGTCATACAATATCTGTTTTCTTCTTTATTTATCAAATTTACCATTTTATATTGTTAATTCACATTGTTGTGTATAAGCCGTAGGCCTATTTATACAAATAAATAAATACTGTTAATACTGTCTTAAAAGATACTTATTCTAGATCTTGTATATTTTATAACCAGGTTTATGAAGCTTTTTTATATGTTTGTTTATTTGAATAGTACACTGTTTATCTACATTATATTAGTTATTTAACTACGACCACTCCACATACTCAACTTTCTTTGATTTTTCTTCTCTAATATTACTCGCTGAACGTTCCACAATGAGCTGTTAACTTCTTCTACATGGAAGGAGTAACGTTGACTGTATTTGTTGTACTGCTATGACATACCACAGTCAGGAATCGAGCCCGAGTTACTGAAAACTAGTCCGGTGTCTTAACCACTGAACAACTACAACGGTACCCACTTTATTGAAACAAGCTGGAAACAATTTAAGTTCAGAGACAAATGAAGTTGGGATACTTAAAGACTGTATTTCTGTTTCTATTTCATGATTTATTCTTAGCGATCTTTCTAGTTCTGTATTAATTTATTTGGTAAAATAAGTTCAAACATTATTGACAAAAAATCACTATGTATTCACATTGAACAATTTTATATAATTTATGCGCCATTGAGAAATGTTATTGAACTTAAAGAAAGTATAGCTAATTACAAAAAACATGATAACCTTTGACTTGATTAAACGTCCACTCTACAAGACTCTCTAATAGCAATGAACATCGTTTGTGCCAAAAACATATTTTAAATTAACTAGACTCTATTTCAGAGATGGTGTATCTTTTCTTTTCTAATTCTCGCTGAATGTTCCACAATGAGTCGATAACTTCGGCTTGGTCATTGAACCACTCTGTTACCAACTTTCTCTGTATCTCTACGTTGGCGAAACAAGAATTTTATCAAGATCAATGTCTCCGCAATGTTTACTTCACATTTTTACATTGAAAGAAATAAGAAATTCGTGATACCGGTTACCGTGATAAATCAAAGTACTGAAAGTACTGAATGAACGATTTATTTCACATATGTTTGTCTTACTTAAAGCCCCATTACTAAATTGAACGCTGATAATTGTCAAGTATTATGCTTTGGCTTAAAACTTATGCAAACATTAAACTAATACATAAAACGCATCATAAGCACCTTATTGATAGCATGAAGGAATAAATCATTCCATGTCCATCTTAATGGAAATGTCTTAAATGTCTATTATTCCCCCTTAAAATATTCGCAAACAAAAATGGAGACTCTAAATTCTGAGCATAATTTTGATGAGTATTTCCAGTCTATTGGAAAAAAGATCAAGACAAATTACAACTAGATGAACACTTCCATACGTTACGTTTCTGGTGAAAATATCAATCAAGCTCAGTACATATTGCAAACCGACTAATACTTGATTATCCACCAAACTTGTCCAACGCCAGAGAAAATGAATTTAGAAAGCATTGCCAACATGCTATATATGTATAGTAAAAATATAATCCTTTTGTATTTTATTCCGCGTTATTTTGTAGACGCTGACTTTATACTAACAGAAAAAGAATATACATGGTCAGAAGCTACTCAAGTGTGTACATTAGCTACACCAAATCTTACTTTCAACGAAAGTGGTATCACACCAGAAGTTGCCAATCTTCCTGCTGAAGCATGGTTAGGCTACACTGAAAAAATGACACAGTTTGAGTACTTTGGTAAGACATTTATTACACGAGTACTTTACATACCATTTTTATTCTAATACATATGTATAATACGTACAGAAAGCACAACCGAATTCGCTCATTCTATCTAAAGTAAATCGAACAATTCGTCCCTTGAGCGCAACAAAGTTGGAACTCCCTTCTTGATAATTTTACTGGAGAGACAAAAACATAACTATAGGAACAATAAATAATAACAGCAAATGTTATCTAAACTTCTGTTTTCCAATAATAAATCAAATTTGTGGATAAATAAATAAAATTGAGAAAGTTGGTAGTTAAAGATATATTTGATAAAGTTTGACTTACAACCTTTTTGCGCTGAAATACAAAGGATTTTTCAATAAAAAGGGGTGCAACAAGGTTGTATGTCATTCAAGAGCTTAGATTATTTATATTTTTATATCATTTTATTTGATGTTTTGTCACTATAACATAGGCAAATTATAATATATATGATTTTACACGAAGTAAATACCTACAAATCCAGTTTTAAATCATTGATTAAGGGAATTTTGATTTTGAGCGAAAAATCCAAATATCTTAACCATTTTTCTTAAATAAAGTCATTTGAACTGATAGTTTCAGATACATCAAATTTTTAATCCGCTGAGTAGTGTAATTAAATGTCTTAGAACAAGTTTTTTGACACAAAATTCACAGAACCGATGCAATGTACTTCTGTTTGTATATACCTTTAGACATAATAACAGTTTTGCGATTTTAATTAGTTTAATGTAAGTAACTGTAGGAAAATAAATTTTCAGAATATAACAAAAATGTGAAAACATTCAGAACATGTACTTTAGTAACTTCACAACAAGTTACAACTTTTTCATACTATACTATTAGAAGTAAAACCTGAATAAATTCATCTTTAGCATTGAACGTTAACTTGTCAATCCAACATTTTCATGTGTCTGGACGGGCCCCCTCCAAAATGCCCGCCATCAGCCTTGAAATTGGTGTTTTAACAGGATTTAGTGAATTTCACATTATAATGTTTACTCACAGATTAGCCCTTTTTGCACATTTTTCCCTTCAAAAGATGTCTTGGGGGACACAAAGGGGGGTTTGCCTCACTTTGTAGCTCGAGTTTGAACGGGATGTAGCGTCCATCATTTCCAGAAAAAATGAGGTCATTGAGTGCCGAAAATGGCCCCAAATGCCAATAAGTATACACATTTTCACTCGATTAAAAATAAATGGCAATTTAGATTTCTTTTTTAGAAAATGATTCTGAATGAAATGCAAATTTTGCATTGAAAATGAGCAAAAAATGCAAATTTGCCCTTTTTGTTTCGCCCCAGCATTACCTAGGTAATTTGATTTTTTTGTAAGACAGTCACCCAGGCAATAACTTTGCCAAGTTTCATATCTATCATTCAATAAGTAATGAATATAGAGAGTAGCTCTAGCTAGTTGAGGGGAAAATGGCCACTTCTCGCCCATAATTACACCATAATGTCGCAGCCAGTAAGTTTAATTCAATTAATTTTAAAGTTCCTAATTTTTTCACAACTCCTAAATCAAATGATGTCTTGAGGCCATAGTGCCCCACATTACCCGAAGAAATCTTGGTAAATGAGTGCAGAAAAATGATCATAAGATAGAATGTTTTCAGTTTCTGAAAGGTACTAGTTCTCATTTTAGGAAAAATAACTAAATGAAATGCAAATTAAGGTTACAACGACCAAAATTGCATATAATGCCCTTTTGCACCTCCCCAACATTGCTTAGACAACTGGAATAGGGGGTTCAAATGGCTTTTCTGAAAGACAATCACACAGAGAATAATATTGTCAAGTTGTACATTTATCAGTAAGTTATGCTAGGTTTACATCTGGCCACGATCTCACCGATTAGCCAGAGGCTAAAAAATCGGGGAGCTCTACGATGAAAATGGTATACTCCACGTTCTGTTACGCTTCCTTACGAAATCAGCACGTTTTGTTGCGCTCTACTGCGCTTTGCTACGATCGAGCCCACGATTTGCATCACGTTCTGTTACGCTTTGTTGCGATCAACACGATTGGCTTCCACGCTCCACCACGTTCCGTTACGTCCTGTTAAGATCTCTTGCGATCTCCTGCGATTTGACCTACGATTTGAGACAAATGTCCACGTTTTACGTCACGATTTGATATTTAAACAAGAAATAATTCTTTCCCAGCGACGCGGGATGAAAAAATGTGTCCACGCTGGTTCCGATCTGTTGCGATTGTACTCCACGTTCTGTTACATTCTGTTACGCTTTGGTACGTTCCGTTACGTTTTGTTACGAAGGCCACGCTCTGTCACGATTAAAAATGAATCGGGGCAATCGTGGTGAAATTTAAGTTTGATTTAAAATCTGTCCCGATGCCCACGATACCCCCGATTCAACCACGTACCGTTAAGCTCCCCCACGATCACCCCGATTCGACTCCACGCTCTGTTACGTTCGCCACGATGCTCTGGAATTGGGGACATCGTGGTAATCGTGGCCAGATGTAAACCTAGCATAATAATGAAATAAGAGCATCTTAAAATAGCCCTCCGAAATTGGCCAATTTTCGTCCGAGTCACATTCAGTATTGGGTCCAATACATGTTCTTTATAGCAAATATTACAGTTGAACAAAGTATGTTCAAATGTTAATTTCAGTAATTACTTTCATAGTGTATAAATTCATCTGAAATAAAATTATATTGATGATTTTTTTTTCTATGGTACTGATTCTTGTACAATGTTTTTTTTAAAGTAATCACAACATATTGTATCTATACAAATGTGTTTTAATGTAGTTTATTCATTTGTAGGTAAAGTATATGAGTATCAACCTCATTGTTCAGAAAAATTATCTTTGGTATTGAATATTTCAGCGCAAAAAGGTTGTAACTGGTGAGATACAACCTTATTGCGCTGAACAGATTACCTCAATTTGAGTTACAACCTTTTGACACATTTTGATATAATGGCTTTAAAATTAGACTTTGATCATCAGACTCAATTATGATATATATTAGCACTTACTGACTGAGAAAATGCAAAAAAGTGATTTTTGAAAAAAAAAATGGAGTTACAACTTTTTTGCGCTCAAGGGACGAATTGTAAGTATGGTTATAGTTTAATTTCTATTTCGATTCAGATTATCAAGGTATAATTATTCTATTGAAGACTGTATAGGTATATTTCAAAGTTCCATGGAGCAATATTGACGCAATCGTAGTTTCACTAGTTTTTGTCTGCCAAATAAGACAAACGTACTAGCAGTCCGATAATACATGCTTGCTCGAGCTCAATTTTCAAATAATATCAGTAGAAACGAAACAAATTATAAACAACAGGCATGTTGCATTAGAAGGCAGATTTTAGAGGTCATAAGTTAGAACATGAATGGTTTAAATTAATAGCAGTACTTGCGTGTCCATTTGTAAATAGGTTATATCTTGTTTGAAAGAAAATTTTATGATGGATATAATTATATGTGATAAAACAACGGGATGTAGGTACAGTCGACTGTTTGTATAACTATGACAATGATTACAATCGAGTATACTGACTCAAACCTTCTTTTGTTAAAGGATGTGCTAAGGACGATGACCTCAGTCTTACTACAGCCGATTATATAACAGAAGGAGATCCTGGAAAATGTTGGTCAGCTTGTAATAATGGTAATAATGTTGAAGCAATAGCTGTAAATGGAAATAAGGTAACTGATATCTCGCATGTAAACACATAATTATTTAATGACATAGAATGAATACATGAGAAAAGCGAATGTAAAAAGCTGAATGATCACCGTCGATTTTCTGGGAAGGAATTGACTTATTAATATTATTATATTATGACTTATTGAAATTGAACTAATCTTTTTTGCGAAAGTCGGGTTTAAATACATCACTAAGTACGACATGATTTCTGACTTAGGTCATAATAATGAACTGTATTTATTAGTGCAAAGTCCATTGCTTAGAGGTCGTCATTACAAAGTACACGTTCTTATGCACGTATATATTGAATATTATTTGTTTGACTAATTAGCTTACATTCATAAACTTCGTATTTATATAATTACGATACTCATTGACATTTGTGAAATTACAACTAAATATTGTCTATTGCAGTGTTACTGTCTCCATAATGTAAACTTCACTCGAATTGATCTTAAGAAAGACAAATGTGACGTAAAGTGTCCAAGTCAACCAAAGATTGTTTGTGGTGATGGTAATGATCATGTGTCTCTGTACAAAACTACATACACAGGTAATTAACATCATATTTAAAACAAAACATTAATAATCTTGACAGAAAGCATAGTCAAGTATTTGAAACTATTTTTTCAATTTTTTTTTGGCCAGAGCCGTTTTTTTTTGTATTTTTGGATAGAAGGGTGTCTGAAGTTAAATTTTAGCGAGGGTGGACATCTGAAATCATGGCAGTTACCATGGAAACAAAAATGGCGATCAAGACGGATATCATCTTTATACATGTATTTTTCACATCATCATAACTACACAATGTCTTCTGTACTTGAATTAGCGCTTGCTTATTTATGTACAGGCATGGACCTTATGCAATGTTTTATGTTTTTTTCACTTATAAAGTTAACAAGGATACATGCAAAGTAAAATTTAATACTCACCACTCTCTGCACGAACATTTCTAGTCAAAATGTGTAAACCACACCCTGTGTGCCGATCGAGTGCATTGGACCGTATCAAATTATGTTTTCCCCATAAATCGGTAGAAAATGACACAAAAATCACCTCTGCAAAATTTAATAAGGATCCATCATCCCGTTATAAAATAATCAAAATTTGAAAAGTGATCGGTTAGAAATTTTGTTCA
Source organism: Mactra quadrangularis (assembly GCA_025267735.1). Taxonomy (NCBI): domain Eukaryota; kingdom Metazoa; phylum Mollusca; class Bivalvia; order Venerida; family Mactridae; genus Mactra; species Mactra quadrangularis. The sequence continues at coordinate 21,505,652 of CM046299.1, forward strand.
GTGTATCTGTAATAGACAAGAAAACATAACGGCACTGGAATATGTAGACGGCATTTGGTGGGAAGTATGATTATATATATTAATTGTATGTATGCGTTAGATTATAAGTGAATAAGTTTGCGTATGCTTACATGTATGAGTTTATGATGAATGCACGAAAGAATGTATAAAGGTTAACTTTGCTTTATGTATAATTACAATGTATATGCTTGAATGTATGTTCATTTTAATATTGATATGTACGTTAAAACTATGCAATACTTGTTGTAATACATTTTGATGTATATGGACATTTTGCCTAAAATACATGAAAAATATCTACCTATTAGAAAATGAGTAAATCCACCAAATTATTTGTTACTGTTTCCCTACCAATTAATTGACATAATATTAAAGTAAAAAAATGCAATTACATTTAAATTTTAAAGATGTCGATAAAAAGATAAATTTAGGACGACATTCGATTTACCGAAAAATAAATGTTTATATAATTTTTATTTATTATTATTTTTTTTCGGCGTAGCTGTCTAAGCTGGATTTTGATCTACATTTCTGAATAATGACGTCTGTCTGGGATTTCGGAAATCCGCCGTTCTATTGGATGATTTTATAAGCACTGAAAATGACGTACGGGGGAAACAGAGAAAATCCCCTCTTCGATTGGATGGCCCTGACGCGCGCGAAAAAATAAAGGCCACACTATTGTAATGCAGTGTTTTACGAAATTTTGCTTCGTTCGTAGATTATTTTTTTGGGTAGACTTCTATTGCTTTCCAAAGTGTTTTTTTATATTGTAACAATAAAAAGGTACGTGTCAAACACAATATTTTATGGGTAAAATGAATTACGTCTCCAGATGTGAACCGGTATCTAGTAAAAAGTCTGAAATATTACCCAATAATTATTAAGTTAGCCTCACTACGTCCAGTTTCCGGGGTTTACACTTTGAGAGTCACAGCTCCACATATATTTATTAATCCGCAGAGTTATTGGTACGTAACTTTTAAGGTTCTGGAACTGTAACTAACTTCGGTAAACTTCGACACTCGATACAATCCGGTTTTTTCCCGATTACCTATCTTCGTCAAATATTCGTAATTGCTATTTTTAGAAATTTTCACCACGTGACGTGGGTTTTTCCAGAAGTCATAGGGTAACGCATTTTCCGAAAATGGCGAAACCAGACGCTCTACAGCGTGATCGTAGTTAGTTGTCGTAAAAATAATGGTTTATCGACATAAAAACAATGAAAAGCCGTAGTGGATCATAACTTTTGCGTTGATTCTGTTTGTACAGGTGTAAAATACATTTTTTTTCATCTTTTTTTGCGATGTAAATTGGGTATGACTGAAACACGAAATGGAGATTTTGAGACGAAATGGACGAAATGGAGAATTTGGGGCAAAATGGGGTTTTGATTGTTTAATCTATTTTGTGTACTGAAAATGAACAAAGGTAAAATAAACTACACAAATATCGATAAACTGGAAAGAATGTTTAACTTATATTGATTTATTGCCGAATTCCCACAAATAATCGTACCAAAGTCAGCATATAAAGACAAAATCGTTGCACATTTTCTGTTTTTAATATCATCATATTCTAATTATAAAAAAAACAATACAATAAACAGCATAATTTGAAAGCTAAGGCACATAATATGCCAACATTACTAACTCTAGTGTCCAACTGTTAGTGCAAAAAACGACAACAGCAGAAAACATAGCTGGTACAAGTTTAATCCCCAAATAGTCCCCTCAAGCTTGCCAAAAAGCAATGGAGAGAAGGTTTTTATATGATCATGCAGACTTTAACATACATTTTCCATCTCAAATACCAATTTTAGATGATATATTTGTATAAAGTAGTATTATTTGTAATTGACCATTTTGACGTTATTTTTCTCTATAAAATCTCTTGCAGTTTCAGTACAGTAATCTCATACAAATTCTTATAAAAAATTTTAGAAACGGTAAAATTTCTTAAATTTTTCATTATATGGGCAGTTAATACTGCAGAAAATTTTAAAACTAGTTGCATGTGTCTAACTCACTTCTAACTTGAGATATTTGCTTTTAAAGATAGGGTAAATTTTTTAACATTCTCAAAAACTCGGATTTTTGCTTGGGGGTACATGTATGCAAATCTCTGTATTTTTATATGTATTTGTCCAAAGTGTAACCTGGTTGCTCTGATTTGTCATTACATGACTGTATAACAAGAAAATGGATTAAAACTTGGAAATAAAACAGCAGAATTTGAAAAAAAAGTTCTTTCACTTTTTGTCCCAGCACAATTTACGGTCTTTCTGAAAATCAAGGGTCACGTTATAAAAATGCACATAACTTAAGTTACAAACGGTAAATTTCTTTAAAATTTCAGCATTCAATGTCTTTAATAGTATAGATTCAAGAAACAATATCAGTATAAGAATTGTGGAAGGTCACCATTACAGTTTCAGAACCTTAAGAATAAATTCATAATTTTTGTTTTGTAGTATTAATGAATAGGTTTTCACAATGCAATTTTCAAAAATCTTCTTGTCTGAAACTACAAGGCCTAGAGCTTTCATATTTGGTATATAACATCATCTAGAGGTCCTCCATCACAGTTGTTCAAATTATGCCCCTGGGTCAAAATTGACCCCACCCCATGAATCACAATATTACATTAAATTATATAAGGAAAAGTTCAAACAACATCTTCTCTTGAACCGCTTATGATAATTTGCCCAAACTCAACAGGAATGGTCCGTGGGTGGTTCCCTACCTAAATTGTTCAAATAGGTCTGATTGGTTGGATAAGTAGGTCACTGGGTCAAAAAATAGGTTTTAACATTAGTGGTCCTCTGTAAATGGCTCTTCTGTGACCTTTGACCTTTTCCTCAGGTGAGCACCCAGGGTCCTTTGGGCCCTCTTGTTTTTAAATCGACGCCGTTTGTCTTTTTTAAAGACATTTCTTGTTATTTTTAATTATAATATTGCCTTTCTTTAACATGCAAAGCAGAATAGATGCGCAGTTTTAATTTTTAAATCGTCTTTGGTAATTGTTGCGCTTCTAATTGAAACTTCAAAACTATGTGTCTGATTATGTGTTTTATCGTTGCAAATATCTTCACTAAAATACCATATATATATATATATACAGACAAGTGACAATTTAAGTTACGTTGTAACACATTTCAGTTCTACCAGCCTTTATTTTTATTCCTTCTCAATAATGAGGCAATCAGATTAAAACCCGATCTAAAATTTGACCGCTCGCATACTCGCTAATTTAGATCTGGCCTTTTCCAAACGAAGGTCACGTTCAGGTGACCTTTTCTCATCATAATATTCATGACGAAATTGTTATGATACGTCACTTGTTTACATCGACTACGTCACGCATTTTGAAATAAGCCATCCAATCGTAGACTGTGAATAATACCTCTGTTAAATTAGCATGGAAACCTTGGTCTAAAAGAAGAAATTACGAAATCAAAATGTGATTTATAGTGTTTTCGTCTAGATGAAAGCTACGCATTCATTGGTCGACACAAAGTTCATCTCGACGTGACCTTGCATTGACTAAGTAGAGAGTACGGCAACGCTCTACAGGATCTCTGTTTACGGAGATTGATAATGAGGCTTCTCGATTTCATTAGGGAGTAATATACCTAAGTATTGCTAGACTATCTCGAAGTAGGTGGATAATTTATCTATTATCTTTTATTGATGTTAACGATTAATTAAGATGTATGTTGTTGTTTTTCTAGAAGAACTAATGGAAACTTATTACTTGATTTTGTTGTAGAGCCTATTATGGGGAATTATCCAGAGGGCTATATATGCTTATGGTTTGACAGCAATACGACGTCATTCTTTTGGGGAAATTGTACGGAATACAATCTTATGATTTGTTACAATGGTAAAATTATACTTTCCATATTTGAAATTGTGTTTTAACATGAACATCTTAGAAGGTTATGTATGTATGCAATTGGTATTTAGATAGTTAGTTCACTAAATATCAAAACGGTAATAATTTATATCCGGAGAGTGCTTTACATTGAACTATAATTGATTTTTTTTAAATTTAAATTTATACACAAATATCATTTTATCCTTCCGCTGAATGATCTTTTAGAAGTAAAACCTATTGACCAAATAAATATTTATTAGGTCAATACTGCTTTATTTGGCAGTTACGAGACTACATATGACGGTCTACTTTTCTACATAGTGGGCGTCAAAAGCGACAACGATAGTATTTTTTTCGCATTACGTTAATACTGAAATAAAACGAAAAATAGTCATACAGAGAATTTTGCAAATAATTTCATTACAAGTCTTTAAATCACTTACTCCACCATTGAAAGTCAACAAGGATATGAAAAATCTAACGTTGTCATTAACGCTGTGCCTATCTGCCAAAGCTTCGCTGAATTCCATCCTGTGTTTAATTTGTCTAATATCAAGCAGTTTTACGAGGGGTGATCCAGAAATTCGTGGACAACTTGCATGAAACAAAAAATAATAAAGAAAATCACATGAACGTTTTTTTAAGCGAGCATTTGTTAACAATTTTTTAAAATATTGTAAAGATTCGACCATCATTAATGAGTCTATACTATCATAGTTTATATACATGGGCGTGATGAAACGTGGCACAGCTCATGACGTCTCAAACTACATTATGTTGTCAAGAGAAGTAAACTAAATTACTGTTTCGCCTTATAACTCTTCAAAGTATTCTCTTTTGACCTGCACGATGCATTTCTAACTCTTCTGTAACAATTCTGCTAACAGTTCAAAACGATAAGTTTTGAGAATAACTAAATCGTAAAATTTTCCGTATTATTTCATTAACCTTTACACGTAAATTTTTCTTAGTTTCTCTGACTGTTTCTCAGACCACGATTCATATCCCCTACACTTTCCCATCCATTCGAAAATCGGAGATGCTTCTTATACATTAGTGAACGACACACTGATGGTTTATTTGTCACACTTCCAATCATTGTTTTTGTCTTGCCAAATGTTTTCCCGAGATTTACACAGAATTTTATAACTGTCCGCAGTTTTGCTGGTTCCGTGACATCCATTTTTATGAAGCTCTTTTCGTCGCTACATCTATTGAACACGAGTGTATAATGACCGCAACGCTAAATTTATTCTGAAACTTACAGAATGACGTCATACACGTCAAACAACATTATTATAACGTTGCCTTACAAATGGTAGGACGTCACGTTATGGAGATACAAACATTGTCCACGAATTTCTGGATCACCTCTCGTACAGTAAATACAAAAACGAATGAAACAATAACTAAAAAATAATTAACAATAACTTAAAAATTTTTTGATTATTTAAATAAACAAAAAGTACCTATTTAGGGAGGAATAAATCACTTGAAATTTATTCGCGGAACAAATGTCGTAATCCAGGTTATGTAAAGTTTGTTGTCACAATGGTGATCGTATACAAACTTGACATTGAGGATATGGATGTAAGAACAATATAAGGAAACACACACGATGAAGGGATGCGGACTTCATTTATTTACCGAAAATGGCGAAGTCGAAGATCGATGATGACAATTTTTAAAAGCCGGTTTTATTATATACATTTTTGTAATTCGTGGACAATGTGTGTATCTCCATAACGTGACGTCCTACATTATACAATAAGGCGCGCGAATAACTAGATTATTTTTAGTATAAAGTAAGCTTGCGTCACACTGTCCCGACTTTGACATCCGATGGCCATGCGAATATCGATTTTCTAATTTCGCACGAAGATAGCCCCGAAATAAGTCGACATCCAATCAACACCCGAAGTAAAAACGATCCTTACAGAATGTCATGCGATCCCATCGGATTCACACACGATTCTTACGGAAGTTCACGCGATGGTATTCGATCCACAGACGAACTCACCTGAAAGATACAATTTTTAACTAATTAGTTGACACGTAGTACACGCGAAGGCTACACGGTAGTTACACGACGTCGTAATAATTGTACGATGCGTTTGAACGTGGTCACGAAAGCGTCACGTGACCTCCAGGCGCTATAAAATATTGGCACAGCGTCAATTATCGGTCAATTTCAGTTGCTGAATCTGACAGTATCAGCAGCTCGTTAACGTGTCAAGTTGTCAACAATATTTTAATTTTTAAAATTTTATTATGCCACCAAAGGCTGGTAGGGGAAAGGGAAAGATCCCCGCAAAAGTTCGAAATCAGAAAAGAAAAGCAGAGAAAACCAAGGATTTAGATGTCGACGAAGACTGTTCCGATAAGCGAGTAGTTATATCCAAGAATGAAGTAAGTCAAGATACACAGTTTGAGCTGCCTCCAGAAGATTCGAGATCTCAGCAGTCCCAAAAGTCAATGCAAATTTCAACCTCTCCTTCTCCACCAAGTAACACACAGCCCGAACCCTCAGATGTTGAAGGTAAATATTTACAATTTATATTTAGTATGGATGGGGATTGTTGGGTAATTGACTTTGCTATATGTTCCTATACATTGTTGTTATGCAAGTACAGTGGAACCTCAGAAAACCGAAAACTGTACTATACGGAACCTTTCTCGCGAATTAATTCGTTCTTTTTCAACAAGTCGGAACCCGCTCTTATATGAAACTTCAGAATACCGAACTTTTACACTGGTTACCTAAAATGTTAGATGGAAAAGTATCCCAGGCATGATAATGTGTAAACTTAAGCATCTATTGTTAAATAGATAAAGTGTAGTTTTGAGAGGTTTCACTGTATTTTTTTTCCATTTTGCATCTTTCCAGATGAGTCAGCTTCCAGTGCTCTTCCAATTGACAATTCCAAGTCTCAATGTGACAAGGCCAAAAATGAAATCCCATCCTCTGGTGTACCATACAGCTTTACTGAGGAGCAAGAAGAGGGGATCGCTTGCTGGATCGAGAGTAATAAGTTATTGTATGACATGAAGGACAGACAGTATAAAGACAAGGTGTTAAGGAGGCACCTACGGGAGAGAAAGGCTGAGGAATACGGAATAAATTGTAAGTATAACACGTTTGCATTTGTATTATTCTGAAATATTTGAACTATTTTTCTGATTCCTCACATTCTATTGCTTACGATGACAATTTTAAATATTGCACTTATGTTGTACAGTGGAACCTGAGAAACCAAACACTCTTCGGACTGAACAAAAGACTCAATGTTCTAAGATTTTGTAAAAGTAATATGATTTTTGTCATTGCAGATGATGCAATTTTGAAATGGTACAAAACACAGAGGACTCGTTTCTCAAAGCTGCGTGAAGGACAACCTATCAAGAAACCCCAGAAAAAGTCTGGTGATGGTGTGTCGAGCGGTGATGAGGAAGACCATATCCATGTTGAGGAGGCCAGTGAGAATGACAGTGACCGCGACAGATTCATCCGCCGGGTCTTTGGGTTTCTGAAGCCACACATCAAGCGTCACAAGAAAGATACACCGGCTAGTGTAAGAATATAATCAAAATAAAAATTCATACTGAAATTTAAATTTCAACTTTCCTTCGATCCCAGGGCGGAGCATACTTTCGTGGAGCTTGGTCAAAAAATAATTTCTACGGCCATTATCCCTCCTACCAATGACTTTCGATTATGCTGGGCAGTTGTTAGTCACTGACGAAAGTATACGCTTAGTAGTTAGTTAACAGTTAAATCCAGAGATTTAGCCTTTCCAGGATGAGTGAATATGTTGACTGACCACTGTTATATGACCTATACAATGTGTTGCTACGGCGTAAAACCAAACAAAAACAAAACAAAAACTAAATTTTCCATTTCTGAACATTTTACTTTTGAATAAAACTTGCACTTGGTTTTAACAATTGCTCTCATACTTTAAGATCTCCTGAAGACAAACTGTCCAAGGTGAGCACAATTTGGCCAGCGTCCATCGACTGCAAGTGTGCTTGCCCTTATGTCATCAACAATTTCGCTGAAACCACTGAGCCAAATGTGATGAAATTTCCTGGAAATGTTTTAACAGTTCTGCACAATTGAAATTCTTGGACAAACTTGTTAAGTTTAATTTTCATAATACAATCTTTACAAATTTGTGTCTCTAAGAGGGCATGACATAGACATTACATTTTTGTGTGAGAAATTATCCCATAACACTTCACAAATTAAAATTTGTATATGATATTGCCTACATTGCCTGCTTGTTATCTTTGCAGTTTAAGGACAAACTAGCCCTGGCTGAGACAGGTGAACTAGTTCTAAGAGACGACAGTACTATGACAGACAGCTTTGCAGATAAAGTACTGCGGCTATTCTACGCCGAGACTTCCTTCCAGGACCAGAAAAGCTAATGATTACCAACTCGAGTCTCCAACCAAGGAGATGAGAGTTACCGGAGCATCCCATGATCTCCAAGATAGGCTAGTTGATTTTATCACAAGAGAACAACAGGTCAGCAGAGCCACTCCCTTTTGCAAATACTTAGAAGCGGAATTGGATCGCCTACATGATGTCTGCATGGAACCTGCGTATGACGAGATCACCACATTCTTAATCAGTAAGTAGATAAAATTAGATTTAAAATTCATTTCTTTGATATTCTTTTATTAGGGCCTTGCACTGGAAATGCTGGTACGTGCTCCTTTACTGTACATGTCCGTCCATCTGTCCGTCAACATGTTTCTAACTACTCAATAGCCTGGAAACTCTTAGGTGGGTCATTCAGTCATTCAAAGGCTCTCAGATAACAGGTGTCACCGTGTAATATTTAATTAATACATTAAGGGTCAAGATCATGGTGATATTCAAGCAAAATGTCTACAAAATTTATACTCGGACCAGAGCCTTCTGACTTCATACACATGCTGTCCATAACATGAAATATATGAGACCCCTTTCAATGTTATAGTCAGTAACCTCAAAACATATAAACCCTCAAAACAAATTCCTTACGCAAATTGCCCATTTCAAGTAAATTGCCCATGTTAATATTTTGGTTAGCAGGTTAAATGTCAAGGCCAAATTGATTTTTTTTCTGCTCTGTAGCTTTTTAAGGGTTTAGACTAAGACCATCAGGTTTAAATGGGAGGTTATTAAACAAATGAAAATTTAGATCAAAAGGTCAAGGTTAACATTAACCGTACAATAGAAAAAAGAGGACAAAGTTGTATTCTCATGTTGTTTGTTTTTCTCTTTCCAGTTACTGGAAGGTGTCTAGACAGTTCAGGATGAAAGAAGCTGCTGGTGACAAGATCAACCCCTTAGAAGTTGTACCATCAGCATTTCAGTGGCAACAGGCACAGTAGCAAGGGGCAGTTACTGTGAATCCAGTCTCCACATCTGCCACTTTTTCAAGAATAAACCAACTCCAACAAGAGACTGCCCTCCCCAGCGGTACCTACTACTCAACAAGTAATGCTACCTCCTTACCCTCAACAGAGATACAGTCAGGACCAAAACAGTGGCTTATGAACCCACCTACGACAACAGTGTGGAGATCTCAGGAATGTGGTTATGTGCAGCCAGTAGACCAACAGCAACAGTACCATACACTCCAGCCAGCATCCAATTCTACTCAGGGTTACGTGCCTTCTCCTCTACAGGCTGCATAAGTCCAACGTCCCTCTCAGCAGCAAATTGGTCCATTGCAGCTAACACCACTACAGCCAGTCCAGATTACTCCTCCGGCTCCAGTGCAGCAGACCCAGAAAAAAGACATGGAATCATCGGCCTAAGTGTCATATTGCGACAATTATAACCAAAGACAGTGACTAAAATCTAAGAAAGAGATCTAGAAAAAAATATTACAGACAGTTCCAGGAACGATTCTTATCACTAATTCGTATTTAAATTTGAGAGTGCTTATTAAAACATGTCGCCGATATTTTCAGACTTAGTCCTGTTTTTGTTACTTTTTATTTGAACGTTAAAATTTTTCAAGTTTTTTAATAGTTAACTCAGATTATTGTAGGATATTTCTGCCATCAGGTAACTACGTAACTAACACGTTATTTCAGTGATTAAATTGTTATGTTAATAGTCAACGTGTCAATTGTGTGGTTTACTAGTTATGTAACTAGTTTCCCCCATATACATTAAGGGTCAATCATGGAAATAAATGCAAGTTAGTGCCAACCACTACAATTAAGTAATATCTCACCATCTTTATATTTAGTGGTTTACTAGTTACAAAAACTAGTTAACCTCTTAATTAACTAGCTAGTTAAGTGATTAACTAGGTATAGCAACTAGTTAACAGCTTAAGCTAATGTTATGCTGAACTTGTTATTGTAACCAGTTAAACTCTTATTATCTAGTTAATCAAGTGGTTAACTAGTTGCTTTAACTAGGTAACTACTTACCAGTTAGTGATATTTTGTTTAAATGATAACATTTAACTTGTCTCAATAATTATTTAATTACTTAATTAACTAGTTATTTAAGTTGTTAACTAGTAATAATAACTAGTTTACCACTTAAATAACTAGTTAATAAAATGGTTAAATAGTAACGGCAACTAGTTAACCACTTAACATTAAGGTGGTGAAATTGTACTTAATGGCAATGGTAAGCACTAACTTGCATTTATTTCCTATAATGGTCATTAATTTATTGAAATAAAATAACTAGTTACGTTACTAGTTAATCATTAGCTTACTATCTAGTTAACGTGTTGCTTAACTCCACTAACCTCTTTAACGTGTTAGTTATCTGTGGTTTTCCGGTGGCAGAAATATGCCACCATTATCTGATACTACTATATAAAAGGAATTTAAATAATACCACAGCATGATAGTATAGTGTCTATGTTTAAGCAGTATGATACTTTACATTTAAGAAACTTCAGATTTTAATATATCTGATGCAAGGCCTTTGTTTTACTGTAATAAAGGGAACAATAAATGAACAAACAATTCCAGAAACATCATTTATTTCAACATAGAATTTAAAATTACGATAATACAAATCGAAATATGAAAATGGTGTGTTCGTAATCAAAATATGGGCATGTCCCTGCACGTATTATCCCTGCTTTTTTCAGTTAACTGTCAATGTGTTGTGATTAAATTACAATATCATCTTGTCTTGCCATGGCATCGAACCAGCATTTGAAGTAAAGTAGTGGCCGAGATATCTTCTAATTTGCCTCCCCTCCTGGGTTCCAGTGTTCCTTGCCCTCTCATGGTAAACATCCAGGAGAACTTGGTCGTTTCTCCATGCCCCTGGAATGACATCCTGGTTTTTGTCCCCCCAAGTCCATTATGTTCTTGTGGGTGGCCGGATATCTCAGCCTAATGAGATTGTGAAGGATCACACAAGTTGTTACTATTGTTCTACATGTCTCTGGCCTCTGGTTCATGGTTCTAAGTAAAACTCTAAACTTGTGTGACAGAATACCAAAGGCATTCTCAACAACACGCCTGGCTCTCGAGAGTCTATAGTTGAATATTCTCTCATGATGATCCATGTTCCTGATTGAAAACGGGTTCATCAAGCTCTTGCTAATTCCGAAAGCATTGTCCCCTACTATGTAGTAAGGAACAGGAACGTCGTCTCCTGGTAAAGACTTCTCTTCAGGGAGATTAAAGATGTTGTTCGGACTCTCCAGACCTTGCTTCAGCTCTGACGCATTGTATATGCTGGCGTCATTGCTGGAACCATCAGAGCCGACATCAAGCCATAGAAACTTATAGGCGGCATCGGCCAATGCCATAAGGGCAATAGAAAAGAAGCCTTTGTAGTTCCTGTACATAGAGCCAGAATTCCATGGACAAGTAACAGCCACATGCTTGCCACAGAGCACCACAACAGTGTGGGAATTGCCATCTCTTTTCAAACTGGTCAGCAATGGCAGTCCACTCTTCCGTTGTAGTTGGACACTGAATAACCTAGGCAGCAAACTCAAATTTGATGGCTTCGCAAACTTCATTTTTCATAAGGGAGATAGTGTTGGGTGCTACTCTGAAGTTGTACGAAAGGCTTTGGTAACTGTCACCACAGGCCAGGTGACGTAGAGTAATAGACAGCTTGAGGCTAGGGGAAGAGAGTTCCTGTACCATGTGTCCTTCTTTTGTATCCTGCCTTCTATCCTCTGTAGAACCTCATCGAATAGGCATCTAGGAAGTCTCGTATAGTTGTAAAAGGAAGTCTCATCTTCAGTCTTCAACTCTTCTAGAAGAGTATTGTAGTGACCATAATTCCGTCTCCTCTCCTCAGACAGCCATGGGCTGACCCACAAAGACCTCGGTTTCTTCAATTGCCTTGGCTTGCTCTTGTCCTTAAAAAGAAATAGAAAAACAAGATAAGTAAGTTGAATAAAAAGCTGGAAATTCAAATAGCAAAAATAAAAGAACGAATTTTGTTATTTATTAAAAGGGACCATTATTCTTTTACCTGTAAGCAACGGCGCTGGGCATTTAAGCGTTCTTCATCATGGTTACTAAGGTGTATCAAAAGAAGCAATGCAGCTCCTTTTTTCTTGGTTGAATCATCATCATAGTATGCCATTCTAAATGAGATTAAATGAAAATAGATTATGAATTTATTGCTATTAATTATATTGTATTTTGTCTCTGTAGAGATGTGCAGAACGAACTGACTAATGAGTAAAATTGTCTGTAGGTATAGCATTTATATATTACCGCTGTAGCCTTTCTAAGTTGTTGTAATCGCCCACATCGTGACCCATTCTTGATGTCATCGTAACAAAATACGACTGCGACACGAAGGTATTGCGGGGAGTTCACGTAGTCGTGGTGCCTTCCTAAGAAAATCGCGCGTCTTCCTGTTTCCTTCGTATTGTCTTCGTGTAGCTATAATTGCCGAATGGCACCGATGGTCACACGAATAAAAGACGAAGACTTCACGGTTTGACAAGATGGCTTAACGACGGCCTTACGAAGCACAAAATTGGCATACGAACTCAACACGGAGATGAGCTTTCGCAACGACCTCCGGCAATGTTTTAGCATGCCAAAAAAATTGCGACCGCTCACGAAGTTGCTGCCGGAGATTAAACAATTAAGCCGGTGATTATACGATGACAAAAGATGCTCTCACGAATAGCGCGATCTTATAACGATCAGATCCGAATTTAAACTTTTCTTTATTCGTATGTCTATCTTATGCTTATATCGGGACAGTGTGACGCCTAAATAAGTATATGGTAAGTATAACGTGCGTACGAATCACAGCGTATAAGCCGAACGTGCGTATCATTCGTATATCGCATCGTATCGTATCGTACGATCGTATTAATTTATGGTATAAATCGTATGGTAAACATCGTATGAATGGTATAAACATATTCTTCATATCGTATCGCATGTAAGACAAATATTAACAGACGACATGTTAAATTATTAAAATTTAACGGCCCGATGGTATTTTCCCGACGTATTATTTATCAATTGCCGGCGAGTGTTCTTCACAATTAAATAGAAAATACGGACACCGTAAAACTTGTTCATCATGAAAATCGCTCTTTGTCAGCGATGAAGAAGGATATTTCTGATACTTTTATAAAGAAAATTGGCCTACATGTACATAGCAAGATTATCATATCAAGGAATTTTGGAACGATACAGAAAACTGGTTCAGTCTCTCTAAAAAGTAAAGATAATTTACTTTCGGTTTTCATTGGTGTGGATTTCGTTTTTTACGTACAAGTAGTGCCTTTAATAGTCTTACATCATACATGGCCACACTATTCAATACAAAAAATAGTAAGCTTCAGCTGTCGATGTACATGAATTATGAAATGTTTGTTTGTTTGTTAAATTTAACGCCGTAGCAAGTTACTAGCAACACATTGAATGGGTCATATAATGGCGGTCACTCAACTATTCATGGAAAGGCTAAATCGCTGGATTTAGCTGTTAACCAACTGTTGAACTACTAAGCGCATACTTTCGTCAATGACTGACAACTGCCCTACATGATTAAAATCATTGGGAGGAGTGGGAATGGCCGTAGAAATAATTTCATGATCAAGCTCCATGTAAGTATGCGCTGCCCGGGAATTGAACCCTTGATCCCTTAATTAGTAGACTTGCTTGGTACCAACTGAGCAAGCCGGGCGGCTATGTACTATGATATACTTCATGTGAAAAATAATACTATGGTTGTCATGTGCCTTGTATTAGCTAGGACCCTACATTACAATATAGTGTCCTTGGTATTAGTAAGCTTAGTTCACAAGCTGTTTGAGTTAATTTGAGAATGAATACACTAGGCAAGGATTTTGTTTCCAAAAACACTGTCTTTTTCTGATATTATACGATATCCACTCTTTGGGCTGGTCCTATAAGTTACTTATAGGACGAGTCCAAAGAGTGGATATCTATAATAATCTATGGCCCTAACTGAGATTCATACCCACATACAACCTCCTTAGTCGTAAGCGGATATTCTACCATGTCGACAAGCAAACTAGTTTAATGGCTTGGAGTATGAACGTTGTTCTTTACCTCTGCTACATAAATCCCTTAACACAAAATCTAGGAGCTTGAATGTCTGCTGGACAATCTAACAATGCGAGCACACAATCCCTTCGGTGTTATTTACATTGGATGCCAAATGTAACCGTATTAAAATCCTAAGCGAAGACTCAACAGTGTAACTGTGTTGCTATAAAGCTAGCTAGCAAGGGAGTACAAATGCAATATTTTAACCACTGCTACACAGATTTTGTGACCAAGATGAATTTGCCTAATAGGCGGATCTAGCCGGAGTCCAAGCCCCATTGGAGTTTCCATATGTATCTGTCCATATGTGTTTTTCTTGACTGTAAGTCATTTTAAGTAGCATGGAGCAATTTTTCTTGGTTCTACTTGACATTGTGTTGTTAAGCATATAAGATATAACTATAACACATTCATATGAATTTAAGTAATTGAAGACTCAAGAGGAAGAAAACCTTTATAGAATCCAATCTTTTAATGTTAAACTAAAAAACACAAAGTATAGTAGTTTTAATTTCTATATCAGCTACATATTCATATTGATAGGTATAAGTCATGCCAGAATAAAATTATGGAGTATAATACTATAGTCTTTGTCATTGTATTGTGTTTAATAGTTTGCATTCTTGTCTAAAAACTTTCTAGCGTGGACACACCAGTTCTCGAACCTCTAAGGACTCAATGGGCCATTTTTAATCAATACAGCAATATTTGTAGAAAATAAGTTAAAAACACACCTTTTAACTTAAATTCCACTTTTCTATCTATCGTATATTTGTTGATATGTTATATCTAAAACAAACCCCCAAAACACGACCATTTTCTGAAAACTGTCATGGCGGCTAAAAATAGATGACCTAATTCCGAACCGTATTTGGCTATTTGTGAGGTTATAATTAGCTGTCACATGACTGTCTCGAGGCTTTATTAGCAGAAGACTGGAATGGGTACCTGCCATGTGATTTTTTATTGTTATAACATTCTTTAAATAAGACAATATTTGATAGATTGTACTGACAGGGCGGACAAAGGTAATAGCGATTTACATAAAAATATTCACCATAACAAAATATTCATTCTAATTACCTGTTTCTTGCGCATTGTACCCGTTTGACAGCTGTAGTTGTGTCTGTTTTTACCAAACATTTGTGCACACGAGTTGATGACGTCATACGCAATTACATAGCAAAGCAAACAACGTTTTATAAAAGGTTCGAGATCAGGTGTTTATACGATAATACAAATACTGCCCACCAAAAGTTAAGAGACATTTTTTTTTTTAATTCTAATGCTTGATTTTCTGAAATCTATTACTTTCAGTACATCTAAGATTATTTATAACAAAATGAAGGCACATGGCATGATTGCAGCACAATAAATAGGCTCAGCATAGGATGTTCCAAAGCTTCCAAAATTATGATAATTAATTTTGTAATTCATTTCAAATACATGTATAAAATAATACTTTTTATCTACTTCAGTAGCATCAACCATAATAAGAACTATAACAAAAAGTAAGCAAAAATAACTAGTATTTAATAACAAACAGTTATAAAATATTTGACTTGAGCTTTTCTTTAGGCTTACAAAGTTATACCTGTACTTTTTCCAAAAATATTTTCCATTCTTGATAGAAATATATTTAAATTTCACTTTTTATTGTTAATACACATTTTTATGATAAATAACTAATAATGTCGATAAAAAAAAATTAAAGTGCTGAATGAGGACCGATTGTATTTTGTTCTTTTTTTTATTACACCTTTTTTTACTAAAGAAATACAGGCATGTCGTACTGGTCGCAAGAAATATATCGTTTCATTTGTATCGAACTAATGGTATAGGAAACAACCAAATGTATGGTATAAAACGTATGGAGATCTATATCGTAAGACATGGGCAAAGATCGTCATTCGTATCGTTCGTATTCGACTTTTGGAATGGTATAACGTACGAATGGTAAGCGTATTGTCTTCGCATATGGTAAAGATCGTATTTCAACTATTCCGCGCGTCTTACTGTAAATAGCAACTTGTTCTTTACAGTTGCCTGATAATATCGATTAAATCCATAAATAACAAAAATTAATGTGTTAAACAATAAATCCTACAACCGCATCGACTCGTATACGACCGCCATTTTGACAACAAACTTTACATAACCCGGATAACGTCATTTGTTCTGCGGGAAAAATGGTTTATTCGTCCCTAAATAGGTATTTTTTGTTTATCTAAATAATCAATTTTTAGCTATTGTTTCATTCGTTTTTGGAACGATGTCTAAACAACGTTCCAATGGTTACAAGAAAGTAATAGATTACTCTTTTCACGCTTCAGCAATTTCCAGCATAGACAAATAGACGTAGTTCAAGTGAGACATTCATAACATCTCATTGTAATAAAATACTAATAGTGTTGTGTGTCTTTTGAATTGTTCATAAAAGTATATTGCCTCGCTAAGCGAATTTTCGCTAGATGGCACCCTGAATTATTAAATAACCCGCATTCTCTCTCCCCCATAGACTCCGCCTCGATTCGACAATTTATAAATTAAGGAATTGAAAACGGTTAACATTACAATATCGGTGTTGTAATATTGGGGTATAATAATGCATATATATGACGCATTATTACGGGTAACAAAATGATGACCTAGCTTCTCAATGATCAATATTGTGCGACTCACTCACTAACTAACTTACGCTGTATGCGTAAGTAAACATCTAGCTTGTTCAAGGTAAATCTCCGCCCTCCAAAAATAGAGAGTAAATACTGATCGCGTACATGTGTTGTTTCGTAATTCAAATTCAGTTTCTGTGTTCCACCTTAGCATTGTTCTTAACTATATAAATTTTAAACAATAAGTCTATCTATTTTATTTTTGCATCATTTAAAAATTGATTTCAGTCTGTTGTTTGGCAACCAATTTACACCAGTTTGCAGTTTTAAACGAACATTGATAAACTATTTTAAGATGTTCGTCAGCATTTTTGAAAATCATGGTATTTCATAACAATGACATAATCATAGTTACTACTTGCATGTGCGCAAAAATATCAATTTTTAGTCTTTTAATTTGTTCGCTTAATTTAATGACACAAATGGCTAGTTTTGAAAATTGATTTTGGCGATCGCAATTGTCGGATTTCTTTTTCGCAACCCCTAAAAACAAGACGGCGTCTGTTTATACAGACCACTGTGTTAATACAGAGGTAAAGGGTCTTTTTAAGTAAGTTTCACATGAATTTAACGTTTGTTGTTAATTCTTGCGGAAAAAAATCATGTGAATTTAGTAGTTTGCAATATGTGATATCCCTTTTGCATCGGCGTTGGTGTTGGCGATGATTTGGAGGTTAAAATTTTAAAGCTTCAATATATATGACGTAACGTTTGTTTATATACTAGGACGAAAAAGAAACGCCGGGTACATAAAATATGCAACACATGTCCGGCCGTGTTTCGCAAAACAAGAAGGGTCATCGTTAAAAGGGGGTATTTTTTCACATAATCAGCATCGGAAATCGATTGAAACTTCAACAGCTGGTTCCATACAGATGACATTTCATACAAAAATAAATATAATAATCCAATAATACAATTTATCCCTTAAAACAATCATTATAGGTTACCCGGCGTTTCTTTTTCGTCCTAGTATATGTCGGTACTTTATCTAGACTGCTCTTTTAATGAATTGTTTTTTTAGTTATGTCCCATTACATTTAAGATTAAATTTTTTTTAAATAGGATATATTTAGCAGTTATAGATAAGTTTGATGCTTATTTATTCTTTATCTCTCAGACTTTTAAGGGACATAACTCTGGATGAACTACTTTCGAAGTTATGTCCCTTTATTTTTATAACATTTAAGGTTAAAGTTTATTTTAACTAAAATGTTTCAGTACTGGTAAAGATTTTTGATTGAAAGATGCTAATATGCTAATTTATCAGCAATTCATTTACACGAATATTGAAGGGAATAACTCTTGAAGTACTAATTTAGGAGTTGTGTTCCTTTTCAGCTTTTTAGTTATGGTTTTGGAACTTTAAAGTGAAAAAAAGGATACTCATATATTTTTTTATATAAGATGGTACGCTTATTCATTGTTCACAATTGTAGAGGGACACAACTCTTGATTATTTATATTTGGAATAATGCCCCCTTATTTTAATGTTGAAATTTCTTAAAATTGAAATACGTTTTTGTATTTTCAATACTTAAGACATATAAATAAAAATAGGTATGCTTATTTTTTAATGATACGTCTTCTAAACTACAAAGGGTCGGTACTATGGATGTATGTTATGGGAGTTATGCCTCTTTTATATTATGAATTGATAATTATTGTTTTACTGATTTATTTCCTTTGAAAAAGTTGGATAAACCCTGTCATGAGCTCTGTACGTTGACTGCTCGTTTTTATTTCACTTAATTGATACATAATAAAGCATTTTATGGATAAAAATGCTGACTATTTCGATATTTGACATAATCATAATTCTTATTTAAAAATAAGTTCAGGTCATCGTTCCTTCAGCACTCCAGTGCTTTGATTTTATAATATTGTTAATATCGCTCGATCGCTTAACCCAATCACTGAGCATTTCATTCGGTCTTACAAAATTTAAGCATGTTGAACGCAGAAGTTTCGCATTTTAAATTAGATGTAAAAGATCTTACAATCAAGCAAATGCTGTTAGGATAAATAGAATCTTTGGTAAGTGTCAATCTGTACTGAGTTCAACAGGCTCGTCTCCAAAGGATTATTCGACTTTACAAGCCTCGCCGAGTGAACCTTACTCCACCTTGCCGGATAAACTAAGTACAGATTGACCTAATATTCTTTATTTATCAGCTAACGACGTATGGATATACAATGCTGCCAATGGAAACAGTGGGTGGATAACTATGACCACAAAATGCTTTAAAGATGGTAAAACACATGGAAGACCTTCAAATTATAATAAAACCATGGATTTAGTTACAATAGTGACAGCCGAAATGTGGACCGGTATAATACGTAATAATGTGATTTATCCAATTACAAGTAAGTTTTACCTTCTAGCCGATAAACGGTTTTGCTATTATGACTGTGTTAATTAAAAGTAATTTATGTCTTGCTCTGTTGGTATTAACTCATTAGTTATTTGGCAATATCCTATGCTAACAAAATTTGGTTTCTCTCCACTTGTAATCGTGCATTTTTATTCGTACGGAATAATAGAAATTGGTTGTTTCTTTGAAATTTAGTGGTATTTTAATTGTCTTTTTTTTAAATCCATCGACTGTTAAATCTAGAATTTAACAGAAGAGTTTGAAGAACAGGTTTTACTACATGCAGATCAATAGATGGTCTTCTAAATCCAATATCATACTGGAGCTATCTTTAAAGATACATATAATTTTCATACTTGATGCCTGCATCTATCGTCCATAAATCTGTGTCCTTGATAGGTATAATAAAAAAGCAAGAATGCAAAAAGTACTGGTCATTAAGCATATTAAAGATCGTGCCTATATTTTATTATTACAATACGATAAAAATAGGAAATTGTAATAGGGGGTTCATGCCCTTTTTGTTCCAGGCTTGTATAATATTGTAACATTTGTTAATACAAAGCTATTGAAATGAGGTTTTATTTAAGGTACAAACTATTATGTTGCCGGGTTGGCCGAGTGAAATTCAAAATGGCCGTCAATTTTTACAAAATAAAGAAAATACATCTGAATTATGACAGCAAGTACATTAAATTTTAGTTAATGTCATGTGTGCATTGTTCATTGCTTTTTATGTCAATTTACATGACACTGCATTTAGTGATGTTTGGCACAAAATAGAGGAAAATATATTTTTCTGTTACTATAGCAACACATAATAATATATATAAACCTATAAATTACCGACCTAGAAAACATGGATACTCACAAGGGAATGATATTCACATTTTTTGGTCAATTTACTTGACATCAAAGCACTAAGCAACGATTTTGCAGTATAGAAGAAAACATTCTTTCTTGTTACCATAGCAACAACCCCCGCCCCACAAAAACCACAAAATCCGAGGGCGTAACATTTAAAAAAATAGCGTTTATAAGAAAAATAATCCAAACAGGGCCTTTAACAGAGTAAATATAAATAGGGAAATTATTAGATCAAATAAAGTACATTTATTGTACTCAGTATTCAACTTCACTCGAGTCATGAAAAATCGATATTTGACACGGTCTACATTTATATCAGAACAGCAATGTCGGCGCGCCTTTGATCACGGTCCTTTAAAGTTTTAAACCACGTCATCAGATACGTTGCCGCCATAACTATTCTGAAGTAGCATAAAGATCAAAGAAAACTATCATACCTTAGAAAATTCTCTTCAGCTATTTAGAATCATGTTTATACAGAAATGTTGAAAATGGTGGACTCTGTGTAACTATTTACATATACCTTACTTATAGAAAGTGGAGTATTGACAAGGGTAGAAAGAGGAAAAATGATCTGAGAAAAAAATAACGTAGTAAAAAAATTACGTAACCCAGCGATGACCGGTGGGTGGGATGACGTTACGTTCACAAACTTGTCAAAACGTCTCGAATGGTAGGGCTGGAAATACACGTTTGCTAGAGATATGTAACAGGTTTCTTCATTATTAATCTTTGTTTCTAATTTATAAAGGTATGATAAACATAGAATAAGTTGAACGTCAATGAAAAATAAATTGAAACCTAACAAAAACTTGGAAAACTTTCTTTGTTTTCATATCAAATTTTTATTAATAATGCCATTTTCAACGTTCATTCGCCAATGAGAAGCTGCTTGTGTAAGCTATATTTTGATTGGTCAATCGATTTTCTGTGTTGGAAGAGAGCTCTAGCAAACTGCATAAACCTTTTCCATACCTCATCAAAATGACGCGAATCCGCGTCCATTGCATGCTTACGTTGCGTTTGACGGCAACAGGAGTTGTTTCCTATCATCATTTATGCAGGATTCTTGTTACTGTTTTTCAAGAAAAACAAATGAAATGATTCAATAACGATTCCTTTTTCAATACATGTTCTTAATTTTTTATTTTTGTCTATGATAAAATTAAATTTAGCGCATAAACTTTAGTATAAAACTCAAAAAATGGCGTCGACGTCACGACTTCGTCATGCAACGTCACGTCACCTGAACCCCTGTTAGTTACATGTATTTCCTTCACACAATTCTCATAGTATATGTGTAGGTCTTGTTTATCATATAATGTATATCATTATTCCTTCAATTGCAGATACTTCAAATGCAAATGTAGATAAATATGGTTATGTCGATAGTGCAACGAGAAAACTTTTTGTTGCTACCGATAATGCAGTGAGAAAAAGAGCACTTTGTGTTGAAGGTATGGTAGTATGATGCATAATTAATCATTTTAGTATCTACGTAAAATAATAAGTAAATAAGATATGAAGCTTGTATTAAAACCTTTTGACAATCTAGATATATACATGTATACGTTGGCACGTATCATCATTGGAACATCAGAATATCGTTAAAATATGTAGAGTTTCAGTTTTCACCAGGTTTAATATTCTATATACTTTTATTAGTAATATTGCGGCAGTCAAAAATTCTACTCATGAATCTTACTCAGCGTTTAATTAGACCAAGTACATACCATCAACAGTCGGTGACCACTGCTCAATTTCATACAGAGGTATCAACTTTTTCCTGAATTAGCTTCACAATGGTCTCGCCTTAGAATCTGTCTCTTAAGTATATGTTGGTATGCCGTACCGACACAGCTAACCGATTGGAATGACGAGAAATAAGACGCGAATTATTTTATCGCAATAGTTAGATTTATACAACTTGAACACATAAAAATGTAACATTATTATAAGCTAGAATTTAAGCCTATTTCGTGAATATTACATATAAATATTTCAGGAACAGTTATAACTGATACAACTACAAGTACAAATGAAGAGACTACTAGTTCAGATAAAAAAACTAGTAGTTACATTAGTACAGGTAAAACAATTACAAGTACAGGAACTACTAGCACAGATAAAGCAACTATTGGTACAGTTGAAACAACTACTTATACTCTCAAACAAACAAGTTCTAGTGGTAGTGATAACTCTAATGTACCAACGGTTACATCAAGTCATGCAACAGATAGTCAGAGTGAAGGTAAACATAACAATTGTCTTATACTTTTTTTATATAAGTGTCTGTATATACTTTAATATATACAATATACAATGTACTTGTAATTGTAATCTAATAAATATTCCTTTACAAAGTAGTATATGTTAATAAATGAAAGTGGATTGCTATTTTTAAAGTAAATCATAAACAAGTTGAAAGTGTCGAAATGTTGGGCATTATCGAGGTGTAAAATGTCATTGCAGTTGATTTTAGTCTTATATAATTAAGTGATTTACTGAATCAATATTGGTACTTATTCTTCTACAAATCGTCTCTTTTAAATATTATTTTCTATGTATTAAATGTTACAGGAACAACGAACACACAAGGCACTACAGATGAAAATACCACGGGTAAAGAGGAAAAATTGAATATATTTTAAATTCCTCAGTAAAAACCATATTCATATGATTGCCAATTTAGATTGTTAAAACCTACTTTTCCCATTTCACCTATCATAGAACAACCCAACAAGTGCTGAAAACTTATATTTAATGGTTTCCAAAAAGAGGATTGCAATTGAATAATACCATATAGTTTATCTAAGTAATTGACATTTAGGCGGATATATGTTAATGTCAGGTTCGCATTTTCTAACAAACATATCACTAAGTAATCAATAGTATGCCCATACTTTCCTATATTCGTACACGCTGCGGTCTTCTTCTCATTTGAAAATGGTGAAAGATGCTCAACTGAAAGAGGTAGTCTAGTGAAAAAATCTACCATTTGCTCATACAGATCTTCGTGAAGACGTCCGTCCTAATTTAATCTTTTCAAAAAAAATATCTTCATAATATTTTTGCAATACCAAAAAATATCTCTCGATGCATCATGCAATATTAAAAGGAGGTGAAGACATAACGATTGTTTGGACAAGGCTGCTGTTGTAAACCAAAGCTGTCGGACACATTGCTTTCAAAATGGTATTAATTCCATTTATATATATATATAAATATAATTGCATAAATATTTTCTTTACTAGTACAAAATAGTCAGAAAACGAGAGCTATCTTTTAACAATAGAAGAGTTATAATTTCTTTACTTCTTTATCAGGATGTAAGTGATTACTATTTTAGTGTTATTTTTATTGTCAGGGTCATCAGATGTTGGAGCAATTGTTGGAGCCACTGTGGCTATTATAATTGTCATCATTGTAGTAATTGCTCTGGTAGTATTATGGAAGAGGTATGCTATATACTTTATAATATGTGATTATTTTCATATAGTTTCTCCTAATTAAACCCTATTTTAGGATTTAAGAAGAGCATTTTATTTGCTAATTGGCAAACTATTTAAAGCAAGGGATAATAATCAAAATATAGAATATATTTCACACACCACAATATATATGTATCTGCTATATGCATGAAGTAATTAGTCAAACGTGTGCTAATTTACATTTTAAAAGACAATAATCATATATTTTGGATATTCGTAATCAGCGATTGAAAGAAAAAAACTATATTGCTTATTTACCGCCGGCCTGAAGGCCGGTGGTATATTGGAGTCATCAGAATCTGATGACCATGGTAGGAGTAGTTCGTAATTTCTTTAATGGCGTTCTCCTTTTATTTTATTTACTAATGTTGACAGTGCTAAATTGTATTAATTTGTAGTTTTATAGTGCTGCAATGAAATTTAGTGCTTTTTGGTGGCATTTTAAAGAACACTTTATCCTTAATTAATATTATAAGACATTGTAAAATATCTGCTCTCCTAAATTGATATTCCGGCTAAAAACAGATACCGTACGTATTTCACGCACGTCTCCGTGAACAGATTTGTTACAGATTCGGATTCGCGTTTATCGTATACGAAGCGCTAAATTCATGATGAAAAAGTTAATTATTAATTTTGTACTGTCTGTAGTAAGTTTTGATAATGTCTCTGCATGCTTTTCGGCTGTTACTGTATAATAACTGTCTAACTCACTTTCTCATTGAGGCCACCATTAAGTCAAAATATGTTTGAAAAAAAACGGCAGGACAAGAAGTATTAGATTACTGAATTGTTAAATCTGGTGTGTTTTTGTATACATTTAATTTATTCTGTAAAGCATTTATATATCATGTTTAAAAGGAGTTTCTCCAAGAAATTACTAATTATCTTCTCTTCTAAACCCTGCAGCGTGTTCAGTAACGACTGTAAGCGAACGTAATGGATACAGGACAACTCAACCCGAAGACAACTCAACCCGTGCATAACTCAACTCAAAGTTGGGACAACTCAACCCGTAAGTGGGGATTGAGTTGGCTCGAGTTGAGTTGTCTTTGGGTTGAGTTGTTCCGACACTTCCGTTACGGAACGTTTTGGAACGTTCGGGATAATTGAACAGGCTACTGGTTTAGACTAAAACACGCAGACATGCGAGTACATTTTAAACACAAACGGTCCGTAAGTCTATTTATAGAAC
Source organism: Mactra quadrangularis (assembly GCA_025267735.1). Lineage (NCBI taxonomy): Eukaryota > Metazoa > Mollusca > Bivalvia > Venerida > Mactridae > Mactra > Mactra quadrangularis. The sequence goes on from CM046299.1 coordinate 21,530,703, forward strand.
AACTTTGAGGAACGGTCTATAATAGTGACACTAAAACTGACGATATACAAAGAAGAATTATCAGACCATGATTGATTATAATTTGATAATATAAGAGGTGCTTATATTTTAGTAAACATAGATGTATTGCTGTAATTGATGGCCAATAAGCGATGTGTTTTTTTTATAAAAGTTTATAAAAGTAGTAACTATATAATAATGTAGTAACTATAGATTTATAAACTGCGCCTTTTAATCATGGACCACTTTACATGTTCTGTATTATACCTCAAAATACAGAATTTTGTACTCTTTTTGCCGCATATATCTTTGTTTGCTCTTTTGTGTATGTTCACATAATGTTATCACTATCCGGCGGTATTGAATGCTTTGCATTAATCTTTTCTTGTTACTCATACGAATCATAAAGTAATTCAAATTTGTATCAGGATATTGACAAGGAAGTATACTGAAAATTATACTAATATAGGGGAAAATTACAACATATGTATCGAATGCTAAAAGTCTGTTTTCTATATTTACATTAAACGATTTATATATTGCCTGCTACTTTTAATTAATCTGTTACAGGGGTATCAAATTTCCTTTAGAAAAGGCTAGGAAATTGGAAAAAGAAAAAACACAGGCAACAAACATGACGTACAGTTCTTCTAGATCAGATAATACTATTCAAAGTACTGACGAGTCTTCTTTTACAAACTATGCAGAAGTAGATGTAAGCAAAATGACATTAGGTGGAGAAGTGAAACAAAATGGAGATACAAACAGGACAAGTTGTAGTTCGGATGAGCCGCATACTTATTTCGTTCTTGAAAAAGTGGACCAAGGCCCATATGACACAACAAAAACAACTCGTCAAATCCATGATCAACAAACACTTAATCCATACAATAAAGTAAGCCTTGAAGAAAGTTCTAACTATGATCATATTGGTGCACATGTCAACGATTCTAAAACACTTGGTTTGGACAATCCTTACAATACAACAACGCTGGCAAATTCAAACAAATATAATGGATTTACTAACAATGCTTTCAATAGAAATTACGAAAGCGATGACACTTATAATCACATTGACGATCAATCACGTCACACTGAGCGTAATCATTCGGACAACCCGTATAACACAACAGCGCTAGGACATTCAAAGAACGATCATGGAGTTACCAACATTGCTTTTAATATTAATGACGAGTGTGACGACACGTATAATCACATTGGTGATCAATCTGCTCAAAATGATCAAACAATTACTGACAATCCGTATAATACAACAACGCTAGGTAATTCACAGACAAATGGTATTAATAAATCTACTTTTAATAACAATAATGACAGTGAGGACACATACAATCATATTAATGGTCAAGTTCCTATAACAAGGCCTACATTTACAGACAATGATTATGCCACTTTGAAGTAGTGAGTTTACATGTATTTCCAAGCTTAGGGTGTTATATTCGTTGTTTTATATGAGCAGTAATATTTTATTGTAATCACGACATGTTGATGATAGCTAGTGTATATAAAACTCAGGTATTCTTACATGTATAATAAACTTACTGAATATTTCAGTTTGTAATAGTATTTGTGCCCTCTAAAATAATGAATAAAATGATGCTGCATGAATAGTATTAGTTGTGTAAATATTCTTTGGTACAACAAGGCTTACATCAAGGGAATAGTTGATGTTTGTCAAATGCTATGGTACATCGTACGTTATGAACTTAATGTTTTACATTTGCTTATCAGGAAGCAAGATTTGTATAATAATTGCTTTGATACTTCTACTGTATAATCTACATTTCAATAGCTTTAAAGGAATTCTTAATCTTGTTCATTTCACCAATATATAATAAATGTTATAATTTGCAATTTATTTATTGTCACAAGTTATATTTACATTGTATTAACATTTATCATCATCAATGAAATATCATCATTGTCATTATATCACTGTTTCAATATGTAAATGGAATTCTATTTATCATCATATTTTGTAACCATGCTTGACTTATATAGAGCTGTATTTTTCTTGGATATTTATTTATTTTTTTATTTTTTGTTTTTGTTTCTTTTACGTCGCATTCAACACATATATAGGTCAGTACACGACGGCCAGCTCTTCCTACTACAGGTTTCCTGGACACTTTTTCTATCACCAGTACTAACTTACCCTACCACGAGGCCGACAACTCATGTATAGGGTATGACCTGCCGCGCCCGGGATTCGAACCCGCGATCTCCGGATTCGAAGTCAGACATGCTAACCACTACGCCACGGCCGCGGCTGGATATTTATTGAAATTTGATCAAATTAACTTGATACATTAATTCAATGCAATCAGTTAGACTTCTTCCTTTAAAATTACAATGAGAATGCACCTGGTTACAGTAAACAATATAAAACATGATGATGTAGTGGGTGCAATGTAACTGATATAACAGAGGTGCCATTAATTGATAAACATAACCTGTTCTAACGACTGCAAAATTATTTTGAAGTTGCGAATTATGTTATATTTGACATTTGTATTTATACATAGTTGATGTTTATATGTATGATCATCATTATTGATAGTTTTAACATTGTCATTATATCACTTACACAATTAGCATGAACATTTATCGCTAAATATGTTTGTTATTTATGTTACTTGATATATTGTTTAAAATATAATTATTAGAAAAGCATTTTTGCGTAAGTTTTTTTATTTGAAATGAAAAATGGACATGTGCAATAGGTGCAAAAATGATAAAATGTACACCAAACAGTAACATTCATAACTTTTTGGCACTATCACTCTAGTTGAAAGACTTCTTTGATCGACGACAATGGTTAATGTTGTCTTTGAACAGCAACATACCATGAAGGTTGTATGTCCCTCCCCCGTGTTTCTTTACCACCGATTTGTTGCAGTTACAGTTTAACAGTTTATTTCATATAGTACATATGGCCTCCGGCCAATATACATAATATACAACATACAAAGACATGTCAAGTGGATATACAAGATACCTAATATCATACATAATAAATATATATAAACAATTTGCATCTTAATTATACTACTGAAAGGATGACAAAAACCGCTTTCTTCTTTCAAATGCATAAAATATGTACATAGCTAGATTTCTTAACACAGACTCTCTTACACTGTTCATCAAAGCAATGAATTTATCAACATTTGGATTTTCTATATAAATTTCAGGAAGATAAGTACAACGTATTTCTGTATATAAAGGACAAATCATGATAAAATGAAACTCATCTTCAATACAAGAATCACAGTACGGACATAAACGGAATTCTCTATCAATATTATATTGACTTGCATGCTGTATCATCAAATTATGAGACGAACTTCTAAAACTTGTTAAAGCTTTCCTAAATTTGTTAATATCAATCACTTCAACATACTTTTCCATGTCATAATTGTGTTTAAATGAGGAATAATAATATAATTTAGAATTTGTTAAACATGCTGTCTTCCAGACCTTTTTATATTGATCCTTCAATCTTTGAGTGTATTGTAACAAAAATAATTTAGGATTGGAAACATTTTGGCTTTCCCATACATAGCCAAAACCATTAGAAAATAAGTTTAACCTAACTCCAGACACCCAATTCTTATAATCAATACTATCATAGTAATACAACATTTCATAACATAGTCTAACATATCTCTGCTTAGGCATACATAAAATACGAATCCAGTACTTAATACAACGTTTAAAAGCAAAAATATACATAGGAAACCTACCCAAGTCACCTAACACTGCATCATTACTTGACTTTATACTAACATTCAAAAATCTTTTACATGCATACAAATGTCAATCTCAATATATTTTGGTTTAAAAAGACCCCCACAGCTCACTTCCATATAACATAATTTGAACAATTTTGACATCAAACATCTTGAAAAACATATGATAAGGTAAACATCATATTTGTTGTAAACATTGAAATACATACATTAACACCTTTTTAGCTTTTAAACTATTAGATTCTGGCATTTTATATAAAGATAATGTCCTTGAAAAATACAAACCAAAAAAAGTAAAACTTACAGTAAACAGCTGAGCTGTGAATGAAAAAATATATACGTCCTGAAAATAAGCATGATTTTCAGATAAAAAAATGATTTAATATATTACAAAAAATGTCTTTTTATCACTCAGACAATGTTGAAATATCATACTTGTAACAAAACATCATTCTCATTCTCTACAAAAACAAGTATGCTGATGTGTCATATCGATGTTTAACATTAACAGAAAAAGCTACAACATTTTACCATAAGAGATGTACAAATGTATAGTAAATACAACCTTAAATAGTACATGTTTGTGTAAGCTATAGTTTACACTCCTCCATGTTATATGATAAACGTATTTGATTTTTGACAAGGATTGCGTAAGCAATTCTGCCCTGCGTTCAGTTACTGCGAACGTTACAAAACGTTCCGTAACGATACATTCGGAACTCCTCGACCATTAGATGCGAATAATCTCGGACATATTTAGACGCTATTTTGAAACTATCGGTGTTAAAGTAAACAAAAATATGATCGTTTAGGCATTGAGTGATGTTTCGTTTTTAGTCCGTAAATTTTGAAACATCACTCATTGCCTTAACGATCTTATATTTGTGTATTAGATTAGGTTATTCGCAGCGAATGGCCGAGGAGTTCCGAATGTATCGTTATGTAAGGTTCTGTAACGTTTTGTGAAATTGAACACGATGCAGGTCTTAGTAAGCGACTTAATTTGAAGCGCGTCATTTGAAATGTCACGGACGATGACATTCGATCGACATGCGCAGTCTGATTCAATACAGCGGTATGAAGTTAACCCAACGCGTAAATAAATATTATCATTGTTAACAATATCTGACAGTATCAAGCAGTCTTGTTGTCGACACACAATACATGAAAATATCATTGTTAATTCCATTATAACATTTTCGATTAAGAACCGCCGTTCATCTGCTGAAATATTTATTACAAGTTATGTAACCATTGATCACTTTCTATTGTTTCGTGCATTTAACTGAATCCATTACGTTCTAAAAATAGACACGCCTGCAATTTTTCACAATCTAAAGATAAATCATATACATGTAGTGTTAGAAATCATGATTGGTTGATAAGCATTTTTCTGCGGGCGGTATCAGCGTCATGATTATTCGTAATACAGTTAGTTAGTAAATTTTTGACGCCAAGTCCTCTTTCTAATGACACCATTAAATTTGCCCCATTAAATCATGTCTGGACAGCGCAATCAGCTCTTTGATTTCAAGTGTTTTTATATTTGTCTATTACAAGTAAATTTGGTCTTGTAATTTATATGAATGGTATAAATAATATTTCAATTGGTGGATTAAGTATTCGTTTTAACCACGTCTTAGATAATCAAAGCGCTGAAAGCGCTGAAGTTAAGCGCTTTCCTGACAATGCTTTCTGGCCACTTACATATCCTTCTTCCAATAATGTGAACAGGTAAGTGCCGTGACATAATCTCAATAATAATTTCAGAATTCTAGGCTGTTTAAGAAGCATTTTTTTGTTACATGCATTTCTCAACTGACCAAGTAATTGTCACGGTCCCTCGTTGGGCGAAAAATCATCACAGGGTAAGAAAATTTACAGGCTGACCGGGACTCGAACCCAGGACCTCTATGTAGATAGATAGAGCTATCCGGCCGCTTACATATCCATCTTCCCATAATATCAACAGCTCACAGGTAAATGGTGTGACACTTAATAAGATAATACACTTGTAACAGCAAGATTCACCAGTAAATCAGGTGTAAGCTTGATACAACTCCTGCATGATACAATACTCGAGTACATGATTATTTTTAAAGCTTCAGTGCATAGTAAGGGTCAATGCAACTTTCAGTTTCACTTCGCTATGCACATAATGCAGTCTATTGTCAGAGTATATCCGGAATTCATTTCACCGTTCCAATGAAAACGTGTGTACAAAGAACAATAGTATTTGTTCCATAGTTCGTGCAATTTAGCACTACTATGTCAAAAAAAGGTTGTTTGTACCAATGGTGCCCATCGCATTACAAAACACCAAACTATTATCAATTTTTACTTTAACATGCTCCAATTATCATAAAACCCCAAATACAAAAGTTCCAGCCAAAAGCCAAAATTTTGTTTGTAAATAAATATAAGGTATCCAACTCGATGAATTCCTTAAGAAATTTACTCGGAAGAGATGTGACAGGTTTCCTTTCCAAGACTAAACACCCATTCCCCTATGGTTTAGCGCTAAAATCGAATACTAAAAATGAAATAAACATAATAATAATGATCCGTCTTTAAACTATATTTGTTGAAAATTTGACTTAAATCGGACAAGCACTTACGTAGATACGAGCCCAAATATACATGTATACTTATAAGTTTTGTTAAGTGTATAAAGCCATCCAGACATGATCAAACGCTTTAAAATCATTGTAACACTTCAATAATGATATTCAAATTAATCGCGATCGAATGCACATCATGCCGGTCATCTTGTCTAATTACCCTCGATAATTTCAATGTTAATAGAGTTCGACTCTTTTCGGCAACTTCGTTCATCTCATTGGGTTGAGTGACGTCATAGAAAAATTGGTCGATATCTTTGTGCGTATTCATATTAAGGGACATGTTCCACAAGGCTATCGCTAGCTAGCGCTTTTTGAAAGCAATTTTGTGTAGCATATTAGCGTTCGCCTTGTGAAACGTGCCCAATTTAAAAGGAAAACTTTGGGACAGCTTGTTTTGAATGATTTTATGTTCGATATGATGCACTTCTGTCTGTAATTTCGTAGAATAGTGACAATTTGTACATACTATGAAAGAAAATTGCGTGGTTGTGATAAAATAGAGGTCGGAAGAACTACTTTGTCTTCGACTTGGGTTGGCTAAACCCGAAACGACTGTCGAGATGGCCGTAATATAGCGCTTAACTTAAAAATCTAATATAAAATATTATAGAGTAAGTAACATTTTGGCAACCTGTCTATGATAACAATTTGCAGCTGCACTTAAAAAAATCAACAATATGTTAGGCGATTTTCTCGATAAGTGTGCAAGTTGGTAAAATGCCTAGTTTTTCTTACTAGCTATATAGTGGTTTGTGTGTTATATCTTTTATTTTATTATCTGAATGTGGAGTACAATATTTGGCAAAATACAACCAAGTTCTAACAACATTGTGTGTCTGTAAAGCGACATGGTTGGGAAGAAGCAGGACAACGTAATGAGGTTGGTGGTAGTTTTCTGAATAAATATACTTGAAGACTACGTTTTGCAACCAATTGAATATAAAACAATTACAACTTTCCACATTTCAATTACATTCATTCACAGTCATTTCTAGACTGTGGTCTATAATCAAATATACAGTGACGAATGCAGGGCTTATTGATTATTGCCTGCTATTTGATGTTGCAGCCCAGGAAAATGTTAGTTGACGGACACACTAGACACAAGTCAATATTACCGATGGGTCTCGATAACGACTACATTATACTAACCTTAACTGTAAATCACCTTAGGTTGATGGTATATTAAGGGTTTTTTCCTGCAGGTTTACTGTAACGCATTAAACCCAAAATCACAAACTTTGCTACTATAACTGATAGAGGTTCAGGGTTTTAGTCAAGCTACACTTAACAACTTTTCTAAGTATACACATTTCCCCTGCAGATAATTTCTACAGTTGTTAAAATATTTAAACGAAATTTTGTGAGTCAACTATGGGATACTATATCTTTCATGTGACACTAAAATTCAATATCCACCTTGTAGTAACCGAATTCCAAGATGCACGTGCATTTGGTGCTTTTTAATAATATGGGCCAAACAGTTTACATTTTCACGTTAATTTTGTACATGTTTATATCTATACGATTTACACTTAGAAAGAACACCTAAACTTTCACAAGTCGTAAGTGGGGAACGAATTAGCTTGAAATGAAGAGGTCAGGCTATCGAAATTAGTGCTCATCAGTACGAAAGGTAAATTGAATTGAATTGCTATCTCATGTCTTGCTCGCATCATAGTCATCACTGAGACATTCTAAGCATAGCTGAAACGCAGAAACCTTCAACAATCGTGACAAAGTGAACCCATTTTCAGGTTGTCCATACTTTCAAGCGTAACCTTTTGACTGTGATGACACTTTTAAGAAAGTTTTAGCAAACCGGAAGTGTTAAAGACCTGCCAAGCCAGAGAAGACGTCGTATGACGACAAGACAGCTAGAATGTGCTACGATACTCTAGGGTATCATTTAGAACTACATAATCTCATTGCGAGCAAGGTTTCTTGCAATAAGAAGTCATTTATTTTTCAATTTATTCTTCGTTTTGCTAATAAATGAAACACTTTTTGATGAATATTTTCTACCAATTTATATCAATAGCTTACGTATCAAGCCAGTTATGACCAAATATATAGGTGTATACTTAGAAAAGTTGTTAAGTGTATAAAGATGACTCATTGTACAAGGAAGTAGCCAGGATGCCATATTATGAAGGATCTTACCATAATGAAGTAATGTAACATAATTTAAGTAGGATTTGCGTTGAAAATGATCGTAAGATCATAGATAAAACCAGATTAGTTATGACGCATTATGGAATTCTAGAACCGGTGCACACAAAAAAGATTAATATGTAGGTGAGCTGTTCGCCTCATGTGACTTTGACTTAAAATAGACGTTTACCAAAAGTAAACAAACAGGCTATTATTACTTCTTTTCATACAAATTCACATGATAACATCTGCTATTACATGACTATCTGGCCTGGTGTACAATGCGTTATCATATAAATCACATGCAGGTATCAAATTTCTTAACATGAATATTATGCATCGTTTTAAGCTAACAGTTCAGTAGTTTTGTCATTTTTTATTTTTCTTTAAATTACCTACCAGTGTATGTTATTGTGTCTACAAAATGAATTTATAAAACATTATTTTAAAATAACTGACCCACACACAGTGAGAAATATAAAACATAACAAAAACATTTATACCGTCACAAACAGGATATTCTTATACATAAAATACAATATTTACGAGTGTATCTTTTGTAAACTTTAAAATTGTTATTATCTGAACACTGCTTGACTGCTCTTAAAAATGTTTATACACAATTTTGAGACTTTAAAAAAAGTTTATTTTGGAAGTGAAATCTGTGAACAATCAGCAAATACTAATAGAAGCTCCAACCCGGGTCGATAGCGACGTTGGTAGCGCGCCGCGATTTTGAATCTCGTGTCCTGAAGGGGATACGGGTTCGAACCCCACCCGGGGATGTTATAACCTTTCATAAAAATTTGACAATACTGTCAATTTAACTCCATTGATTAGATAATATGGAGAAGTTTGCGGCCTTGTGGAAAGGTAGGTGAGTACTGGTTATAGACGACGGTCCAGGAAAGCTTGGGTAGGTGCGCTGGACGCCGTAAAATGACCTATATTGTGTTAACCTCAGTAAAAAATAGAATCTCATATAGTAGATTATTCAAATACAGTGAATCGAAATATGAATCGGGGACTCAGAGCTACTTCAAGCGTTAATCTTTAAGAGGAAAACTAATTAAGTGATACAGTAGTATATATTCATGTGTAATATATAATACAGATCCAAATTTGGTGGTTTAAAACTTCCTGTTTAAATATCATGATCTTAATTCAATGCACACGAGTAGTCGCTTGAGAACAAGTTAACAAGAAAAATGGATTTATATAAATATTTGTGTTTTATATTACTTACTACGGTGTGTTATATAGGTATGTTGGAATTATTAACTTTGTTTCAACTTCTTTATGGTCACGAAACAACTTATCCTTTATTTCTTGAATATATGTGTATCTTATAAACCATAAAGAATGGTTAAACTATGTTATAAACTTCGAATATCTTAATTTAGTTTCTTACCTGTACAAATGAGGAATTGCATTTACCTGTTTAATTTTTTTACTCTATCATAAGATATACTTATCCTGAAATTATATATTTTATAACCAGGTTTATGAAGCGTTTTTTATGTTTGTTTATTTGAGATTTATACAATTTATCTACATTATATTAGTTTTTTTAACAACGACGACTCCTCATACTCAACTTTCCTTGACTTTTCTTCTCTAATACTCGCTGAACGTTTCACAATGAGCTGTTAACTTCTTCAACATTGACGGAGTAATGTAGACTGTATTTGTTGTACTGCTATGACAAGCTATAATCAATAATTTTAGCCCGAGTCACAGAAGTCAAGTCCGGTGTCCTAATCACTAGACAACCACCACGGTACCTAAATATACTAAAACAAGCGTGAAACAATCTAAACCCCAGGAAAAGAAAGTTGGGATACCTAAAGACTGTATTACTACTTCTATTTCATGATTTATTATTAGCGATCTTTCTAGTATTGTATTGATTTTTTACTCTAACGTAATTGACAAATATAACTATGTATTCACATTGAACATTTTGATTATAAATTATGCGTCATTGAGAATTGTTATTGAACTTAGAGAAAGATGAGCTTATTTAAGACATGATAACCGTTGGCCTCGTGGAAGGGTATGTGAGAACTGGTTATAGACAAGGGTCCGGGAAAGCTCGGTTAGGTGCGCTAGACGACGTAAAATAACCTTAAACATTGTGTTGACACGGCATTAAACCCAGTATAAATAAATAGATTGACTGTCTGATGTATGCCTTACCTTTTGTCCGACTGAATAGACCCAACTGCAAGTATGTGAGAGGAAACGAGTCGAGACAAACAAATATAAAAAATGATATGGATGTGGATTTTCCCATGGTAATATTGAACTAAAGTTCGAAAATACCGTACAGCTGTGTCATCACAAAATGTCGGTGATTTATCAGTCAGTAATTAGTGTCATCTTGTGCTTGGTATAAGCCAGTACTGGTTTAGAAAAATTGTCAAGGAAAGTTTGTTTACTGAGCCGGTCACTGTAAATAACCATCTAAAAAGTGCATACAAAATGGACAGTCAACGTCACATACAAAAAAGTTGATAGCAAAAGTTGAACATTTCTAAAATGTTTAAAGTCTCTCTAACTTAACTGATAAAATCTAGTTTTACACTTTCCTAATGAGAAATCATCTCATGTGCATCAGTGTAGTGTGTCGAATATGATTTAGAGCTTTGATGTCATCATGACAGGAGATAGCAGAAACAACATTGTGCACAGTACAACGTCTTTTAAGGACACGCTTTGCACAACACGCTTATCACGAGTGATGTTTGATTTGAGAATGCTGGTAGTCTATGCTGGTTAATTGAACTAAATTCTAAACAACTGTTCAAAGTGTTTAGCCAATTGTAACATAATGTAATTCTTGGAGGCCGACACGGTTTCTAGACATAATCACTATGTACATGAATATATAATGTTTTGACCAGGAACATTGCCGTGTGCCTATTCATGTAATAGTAAAGGATTACAAACAGTTAAATTGACAACTTATAAAAATATATAGTGTAATATATTGCATACTGTATAGTACCTACATACATCAAGCCTTCGCGGAACACTGGCGAAATGAAGACCATTTGTCCTAAAAGAGTTGTATCAGAAAAAAGTAATTTAAAATTGTAAAGAAGCATGTTGTATAATTATAGCTAAAACGATTGATACACACAGTGGTCAGTTTGTTCTGTAATTAAAGTACTCCTAAAGACAAATTTCAGACCCATCGGCAATTAATGTGACAAAACCTCTTTCAGAAATACATGTACTTCCTCATTCGTTGTTTAGCCTAATCTGTTTATAATTGGCTTAAACGTACATAAATGACCAATTTATCAATTTGACCCTTTTGTCAGCAGTTGAGTATTCGTAATTTAACCATAAATGTATACCGCATAAATCATTTTTTAACTTGGCGTGTCAATATGACAACAAAAAAAAAAAACAACAAAAAACAAATACAAGTCTAATTCTTAAAAGCAGGTAGGAATTAATATGTTCAAAAATTCTTTGATTATTTATATAAAAGCAAGTGAGTAATTTGTAAGATCTTATCTACTGAGACACAATTCTAAACATTTTGTTTTTGTTTTCATAAGCATATTAAAACAAATATCGTAAGTCAATTTCAAAATTTTACTGTTTAAAGCCCAAAAGATATGATATCATATAATGATACGAATTTCAGAGAGTATTAAATCTTCTACATAATTAAAGAATAAAATACATTGATTGGACAAAATTGAAAGCATAATGTTTGTTTTCTACTTTTAACTTACGATGATTTTATCGTAAGTTTTTTTGTGAAAATGACCACTGCCTTGTTTATTTATACAGTCATATATGTACACTTGTAAAATAAACAAACAAAAACAAACTACTTGTTATTCAAATGGAAACAATGCAATTTATATTTTAACTGATAACAAAAATATCACAATCACATTACCGGGGTACATATTCTTAAACCATCTTTTATCTTATTTAAAGCCCCATTATCAAAAAGGAGCACTGTTTTTGGATTACAAAGAAAATATTAAACACCTGTAATGAACAAGATTCTTTTTATTAAATACAAATTTTGCTTAAGTATGTTTATGTTATATTAATTGCATTTTAAAATAAATGTAGATCGAAACCGAAAGTAGAATTATTTTGTCAATGCTTGAAGCAATAGTTCTGATCTCAGTATGTTAAAATATCCCGCTTTTTAAGAAATGGACACTGTCAAATTTAAATTTAGGCAGTAGAGTGGTTTGAACAGTTTATTGTGTCTCTAATGCATGTTATATCCTAATAGCTTCATGTTTGTAAAACATTTTTCAAGTCAACTGTTGAATGAATATTTTATATTGTGGCTTTAAAAATACGGAAGTTAAATGTTACAGTGATATTTTACTTTATTTGACGTAGGATTGTGTAGTTTATTAAATATAGGACAAAGTCAGGATTAAATGAGGCAGGCGAAGTATCTTAAACTTCGCCATTTTCTCTCCTTGTTTCCAGATAATAGAAGGGACCGCCCGGCTAGCTCAGCAGGTATAGCACACGCAAGAATACTGATCGAGATGTCGTTAGTTCGATTACCGGTTACCGGGCGGCGCATACGTTCTTGGCCTTGGTCATAAAATAATTTCTATGGTCATTCTCCCTCTTCTTGTAATTTTAAATCATGTGAGGTAGTTGTCAGTCACTGAAAAAAGTATGTTTTTAGAAACTGGCAAATAGCTTAATACAGAGATTTAGCCATTTCAGGAAAATTATATTGACTGACCCTCGTGATTATCATGACCTATACAATATGTTGATACGTCGTTAATCCTAACCAATAAAAAACAGTCACATTTAACATTTAAATTATATTGTGGTATGATGTGATTAACCCTATCAAAATTATTTGTCCTCTTAGATGATTCACAATTTAGTTTCAGCTTTTGGTCATACATGATAGTTGTTATTTTAAACAAACCATTACATCTGTAAAGTGTCATTTGAGATGGGCAATTTACCTAACTTAAATTTTTACGTGAGATTTACCAGATTCTGGCTTCAATTATCTGCAGGCAACTGCATTCATAGTTTTAAAAAAATCCTCGTGGTCGATGCTGAGTTTGAATCCATCAATAAGACGTTCGAGTCTTACTAGGGACACTACCAATTTCCTTAAGCAAAAAGTTGCCTACAGTTGTTCCACTCCATCCTGGTGTAAATGTGTGTTGTAGATTATCACCTAGCTGCTTGAAGGTGATTTCAATGATCAGGAGTTATCGTACATAATTGCAGACTTTAAAACGCGCTTTAACTTTAACTTTTAATAATCAATTTAAGACAACAATGTTAACTTCTTAACCTCAAACGGACGGGTCTTATAATACTATTGGTTAAACTAGTATTAAAACTTTGTGTGTCTTAACGCTTTATTTTATCATGATTAAACTAATTAAGACCGAGAGTTTTTTAAGCAGCAAGGACATGCTTTATGGTCCATTAATCGTTCCGGGGTTATTCATTCAGGCTAATGATAAGAATAAATCGTATGGTTATGTGAATACCAACCCGGAACATAAAGTAGCAATCTGATACAAGATTTGCATTTATAATAAACAATATTCAAGACGAAAATATGTCTTCCTTAATGATAGTTTGATGGTATAACTTACTTCAAGTCCATCTTGAAAATGTCTTAAATGCTTACCACCAAACCTCTTTTAAATATCTGCTGCCCAAACTTGAAAGACTAAACGATTGTTGTCTTTTAAAATGTAAAACATAACGTTGATGACTTTTTTAGCCAATTGGGTACAAATCAAAAGCAAATGCAAGTCGAATATTCCTTCATGGCTTTAACTTCGAGGTGAAAAATAGCAATCAAGCTCATTAGATTTTGACGACCGACTAGCACTTGATTGATCAACCAACTTCACCAGAATTAAAGATTACGCTTTTAGAAAATATTGCCGAAATCCTAAATAGATAATTTAGTTTTTTGTATTTTATTCCACTTTATTTTGTAGATGCTATTTACATACTAACAGAAAATAATTATACATGGTCAGAAGCTACTGAAGCGTGTACATTGGCAACACCAAATCTTAATTTCACGGCAAATGGCACCACACCAGATCTAGCCAATCTATCTAATGTAGATGCATGGTTAGGTTACACTGAAAAAATGACAGCATTTGAGTATTTTGGTAAGACGTTATATTATACATGTAAGAAGACATGTTCTAGTATATTTGATACAATATATGTATATACAAAAAAAGAACCGAACTCGGTCATAAAATGTGTATTTTATATATGTTCACATTTAATAGACAAATGTTTGAACAGACTGATAATACTGATAAAAGATTATGAAAAATACTTAAATCCAGAAAATCATAGAACCAGGCTTGCAGCACAGAAAGGTAGACATGCGTGGTCAATAATTAAAACAGTAATGGTGGACAATATTGACCGTACTGACAATGTGTCTGTCCGTTTTTGAATAGTGTTTACCTTGGTTGAAAGAAAATGTTATGGTCGATATTGGTTGTAAGTAGTAAATCAACTGATTGTAGATACAGTTGATTGTTTGGTAGGTTAATGATTACCAATGAGTACTGACTCAAACCTTCTTTCGTTGAAGATTGCGTTAAAGCGTCTGACCTCGGTCTTACTACTACAGCAAATTATACAACAGAAGGAGATCCTGGAAAATGTTGGTCAGCTTGTAATGGTGTTGAACTTGAAGCAGTAGCTGTTTATGAAAATAAGGTAACTTGATATCATGCACTCATACAAAATTACATAATGAAGTAAATGTAATGCTGAGAAAACAAAAAAGAATGATCACCGTTCTTCTAAAAATAGCATCAACTAAAGCCAATACTTGTGTACACATAAAGTTATTTTAATATCAGGGTAAAATACGATACACATGTAATTGTACGAAAGCCAATTCCAAAGTTACGGGGTTTAAATCAGTTTACCAGAAAATACTTCTGACCTAAGTAGTTATCATAAATTTTTGGTGCAAAGTACTTAACTATTTTTCATGAACAATGTTCTTGGTTTGGATATTCTCATTTAAAGAACTAGTTCTATTGCAGTGCATATTTTATGCAGAATAGATGGTTTTGTCTTCATTCGCAGAAATTCGCCCGCGCATCTTATCAATTTGACTAATTAACTCATACATTTCTTATACTGTTCTACTTCTTATACCTTGTACATTGTACTATTGTGATCAATAATTGACAACATGTTAAGTATTTAGTAAGCAAATTCTCATTTATAATCATTGACTTTTACAGTGTTATTGTCTTCAAACTGTTAACGTAAATACTAACAAACAACGGAAGGGCGAATGTGACATACAGTGTCCGAGTCAACCAAATATTGCTTGTGGTAGTGCGGCTAATAATATGAATGATAATCAAAAACACGTATCTCTATACAAAACAACGTACACAGGTAAGTTAGTAAATACACTTTTTTTCAACACAGTCTTCATACCAATAAGGCTAATAAAAATTAAATTTTTCTGTCTATTCAACGGGTCTAGCAGCACTAACTAGGACCTAGACTATACAACTATAAAATTTCAAAATTCCATGTTCCTACAATCTCGAAATAAGATATAGAAAGCAAGTATTTTATTATCAACAGACGATCCAGTTTTATTGAATTGATATAATATTTGATTCTTACGTAAATATCAAATAAAATTATTCAAACTTCTCAAAAGATATTGCTTGGCTTAATACGGTTTCGTTGATTTCAGAGCGACACAAGTATTGCATAAATGGGTAATTTAGAATTCGTTGAAATTTTTCTGAAATGCTTTGGTCACACATTCACGGCCACTTTAATTATATAGCCTCACGATTGAGTACGAAATCGTGACAAGCCTTGGTGAATCGACTACAGAAAACTATAGATAAGAATGCAGCTCAGCTGCTCTACGATTTATACCGACCGTTAGGATAAAACGCAAGTTCAAATACCCAGTACATTTCAGTACGACTGTATAACGTCTGCATCATGAAATTAAATACTATATACGAATTGACATGATTCTGAGTTTTCTGACTTTTTAGCAGTATTGGTTGGTCGTACTAAGTCGTGGGAATTTAGTACAGTGTGGCCGAGCGCTATTAACGAACTGGTAGGAATTAACCACTGCTTATCTTTGGACACTTACGTAGATTTTCGAAAAATGTTCGCGTATGATTACGGAGGAATTTGACTGCAGAGAGATTTCCAAGGTCGAGTTCTTAAAAGGTCCGAGAGTGTTTGGCTACTATACATTGTAACACATTTGTCACTAATGTGTACGCTAAGTTACGAAGTTGCGCTGCAACTGTTAGTTTTTAAACGCGTTCTTTATTAAAATGAAAAGGGCGAATGTGACATACAGTGTCCGAGTCAACCAAATATTGCTTGTGGTAGTGCGGCTAATAATATGAATGATAATCAAAAACACGTATCTCTATACAAAACAACGTACACAGGTAAGTTAGTAAATACACTTTTTTTCAAAACAGTCTTCATACCAATAAGGCTAATAAAAATTAAATTTTTCTGTCTATTCAACGGGTCTAGCAGCACTAACTAGGACCTAGACTATACAACTATAAAATTTCAAAATTCCATGTTCCTACAATCTCGAAATAAGATATAGAAAGCAAGTATTTTATTATCAACAGACGATCCAGTTTTATTGAATTGATATAATATTTGATTCTTACGTAAATATCAAATAAAATTATTCAAACTTCTCAAAAGATATTGCTTGGCTTAATACGGTTTCGTTGATTTCAGAGCGACACAAGTATTGCATAAATGGGTAATTTAGAATTCGTTGAAATTTTTCTGAAATGCTTTGGTCACACATTCACGGCCACTTTAACTATATAGCCTCACGATTGAGTACGAAATCGTGACAAGCCTTGATGAATCGACTACAGAAAACTATAGATAAGAATGCAGCTCAGCTGCTCTACGATTTATACCGACCGTTAGGATAAAACGCAAGTTCAAATACCCAGTACATTTCAGTACGACTGTATAACGTCTGCATCATGAAATTAAATACTATATACGAATTGACATGATTCTGAGTTTTCTGACTTTTTAGCAGTATTGGTTGGTCGTACTAAGTCGTGGGAATTTAGTACAGTGTGGCCGAGCGCTATTAACGAACTGGTAGGAATTAACCACTGCTTATCTTTGGACACTTACGTAGATTTTCGAAAAATGTTCGCGTATGATTACGGAGGAATTTGACTGCAGAGAGATTTCCAAGGTCGAGTTCTTAAAAGGTCCGAGAGTGTTTGGCTACTATACATTGTAACACATTTGTCACTAATGTGTACGCTAAGTTACGAAGTTGCGCTGCAACTGTTAGTTTTTAAACGCGTTCTTTATTAAAATATATTTTATTTTATAGCATAATTTATAGCAGACCATGCGTTAAACCCACCAGTTTATTCAATATTGTTTTCTTACTTGCTTATTTAAAATCAATCTTTAAGTATTAATACGTCTCATGATATCTTAATTCTAAAAATTGACGACAAAGGGAACATGAAGAACGATGTTCAATTGATTGCAAAGTGTCTATATCTTAATGCGTGTTAATTGGAGTTTGATTATATGCAAAACAGCTCAGTTGCAAAGTTTTCTTTTCATAGAATGAATTCTATATTAATTGTTGCACTTACAATATAAATGATTGCAACATCAATAATATGTGTCTGATTACGGGCATTATCGTTGACACAATTGATATCGTTGACGTTTGAAAATTTCCTTTTGTCAAATATCATTTTACATTTAATTTTAAAATGACATTACACTTATCTGGTGAAAGAGTATCGTTTTTCATAATGTATTTTGCTCCTTAACGATATTAGTGTTTAGCTTGGAAAGCTCATTGCCGCTATCCCGAATTAGAAGTTTTCATCATTGAACTGTTTCTAAAACCCCTCAATTTAGAATATGCGGAACAATGACACTGTACATATGTTTCACGAATCATCAATGAAAAACTAAACTAGTGGTGTTTTTTTATTTTTTTTATTTTAGAACCTATGAAGGTTAGCGAATTAGAGAACGGAACATGTTTATGGTACGAGAAAAGTAACTATGCATTCCACTGGGGACAATGTACAACGAGATATCGCATGATTTGTTACAATGGTAAAATAATTCTTCAATACTTTGCGCATTTTTACTTGTATATTAGCCAAACCATTTTTTACATTAATGTTGATATACGTGCAGTGTTAGATATGTTGTTCTACAATTATTTCACACAACTTGTTACCGTGAATGTAAACACCAATGCGCTTACACATCTTAAGTGAGTCAGCGCTATGTCATTGAATTATAATTGAAATGAATTAATTTGTTTAGTTTTTTATTTTATATTATATAATTACTTATTACTTAATAGAAAATAGAGTTTGGGTATACAGTGGTACTTATGAATACGATGATTGGAAAACTATGACCACAAGGTGCTTCAATGATGGTGGAATACCTTCCAATTATAGTAAAACTTATGGTTTGAATACAACAGTGGAAGCCCAAATGTGGACAGGTATAATACGTAATGGTGTGATTTATCAAGTTACAGGTAAGTACAGAAGTATTTTATCCAATAGAACATTTCATATAGTTCAAAACAAATTATAAAGAATAATTAGTTGTAATTGAAAGTCATTTGTTTGTAAAGCGTTTCTGACTCATTATCCTAGTCATGAAATTATAAATGAGAATTGACACTAAGCGTTTGCGCCGCTTAAAATTCATTTTCTGTTATATGTAATCATGTAATTTTATGTACAGACTGAAAGAAATGAGTTGGAAAATAAAAAAATAGGGGTACATTGTATATTCTATGATTCCTAATATTCAAACGATTCATCGATTGTTTCATCTGGATCTTCAAATAAGTGCTGGTTTGACACATTTAACTATTGCCGCCCTCAATACATGTTCTTTAGATCAATTATCCTATTGTTCAAAGAAATATTTTATTTTCAAAACACGACTATAATGTCTATCACTTCCAAATCGATTTCGATAAATAATTCTAATTATGCATTACCTTCGATTATACAAAATATGCACGAATACCGGCCTTAATTATGAAATTCTGTTAAAAAGCATCTCAAGTAAAAATGCAATTGTATTCGGATTGGTAACTATTAACAAAATACTCATACTTATATTATATTATATTGTGTGCATTTACTTCATATAATGCATATTGTAATTCTTTTAATGCAGACCATACTAATATTACTAAAGGAAAATACGGTTATGTCAATATTACAACAGGACAGCTTTTATTTACTTCCGATAATGCAGTTAGAAAAAGAGCACTTTGTGTTGAAGGTAAAGTAGTGTGATACTGTAAATATCATCTGTTTATCTTATACTTATCTACATGTACATATACAATATATATGCTTGTTCATATATTTGACATTTATCGTATGTATAAATGTACATAAAACAGTATCAAAATGTTAGAAGACTAGAGAAGTATACGAATATACTTCGGCACGTGTTTTGTTGTTAATAATTGAGAACAATAAGTACACCATATCATTAACTTGGATGTAATTAATGCATGGTGTTTTACACTACATTTTAACATTCTTTTCAGTTATATTGCGACAGACAGAAATTATACTCATGAATCCCACTGAGCATTTAACCTAGTAGTTACTACATAACCTTGCTGACCACTGTCCAATTTGATATAAAGGTAGAAAATATTTCTGGCAAAACTTCACAATGGTTCGAGACCCCGTCTGGGAAATCGAGGTCACATGAATTTATTATACGCAAATACATAGGAATATTACTTTAGTATACATAAGATAGAATGTAAGCCTATTGCGTGAATATCACCTATAAATATTTCAGAACCAGTTACAACTGAAACAACTTCAAGTACAGTTGAAACAATTAGTAGTACAGGTACAACTGCTACTAGTACAGTTGAAACAACCACTAGTACAGTTACAACAACTAATAGTACAGTAAAAACAAACACTAGTACAGATCAAACAGGTCATGATACAGTTGAAACCAGCATCCCTACTGTTAACCAAACAAGTTCTACTAGTAGTGATGAACAAACTGATACATCAAGCCATGCAACATATAGTGAGATTGAAGGTAAACATAACAAATGTCAGATACTTTTTTATATAAATTTCACTTGTTAGTTATACTTAAATTGTAATTTAAAAAACTGTCCTTCATTTAGTAATATATGTTAATGCACGAGAGTGGGTTGCTTTTTCAAAAAAAGTTGAAATTGTTAAAATGTTGGGCGATTCAGAGGGATTATTGTAAAATGTCATTGCAGTGGATGTCTTTTATAAGTAGGTAATTAACTGAAACTATTTTGGTACTAAATTTATCTGTATTTTTTTTCTTTTAAATATTAAATTTCAATGTATCAAATGTTACAGGAACTACAGGCACTGCAGATGTAATTACCACTGGTAAAGGGGAAATGATGAAAAAAGGTATACCAATTGAATATCTTGTTTATTTCTCCGTTAAACTTATTCACACAATTTCCTATTCATAATATGAAAAAGGAATCAGATTGATATGAAAACACCCCTAATATTTATCTTAAGTAACTCCTCTGTCTTTTTACTTGTTCTAAGTGCTAAGAATGTAGAACTGTATAACCATTATTATGCCCATACTACTTAAAATTCGTCACGCTGCGGTATTGCTGATTTTTAGCATATCTTTAACGCTGGAAAATGGTGAAAGACGCTTAGATGAAAAATATACATTCTTGTAAAAAAATAACAATTTGATGCAAAAACTACGTTTATAAGTCTGTCCCAATATTCACGTTTCAATGAATATCTTTATCATTATATCATAATATTTGCAATATCAAAAATTATCTCTCGATGCATCATGAAATATTAAAAATAGATGAAGACATGACGATGGGTTTGGACAAGTGATGTTGTGCAACAAAACTGTCGGACACATTGTATTCAAAATGGTATTAATTCTATTAATATTTTCTTTACTAGTGCAAAATAGTCAGAAAACGAGAGCTATCTTTTAAAGCTAGAAGAGTTATAATTTGTTTATCACTTTATCAGGATTAAACTGACTATTTCAATTGTTATTTTTATTGTCAGGGTCATCAGATGTTGGTGCAATTGTTGGAGCCACTGTGGCTATTATAATTGTCATCATTGTAGTAGTTGTTCTTGTAGTATTATGGAAGAGGTATGCTATATACTTTATAATATATGATTATATTCATATAGTTTCTCCTAATGAAATTCCAATGTAGGACTCATGAAGAGTATTTTATTTGCAACAAGGCGAACTATTTAAAGCAAGGGATAATAATCAAAATATAGAATATATTTCACACATCATAATATATATGTATCTGCTATATGCATGAAGTAATTAGTCAAACGTGTGCTAATTTACATTTAAAAGACAATAATCATATATTTTGGATATTCATAATCAACGATTGAAAAAAAACTATATTGCTCATTACTCACACGAATCATAAAGTAATACAAATTTGTATCAGGACATTGACAAGGAACTATACTGAAAATTATACAAATACATAGGGGAAAATTGCAATATATGTATCGAATTCTAAAAGTCTGTTTTCTATATTTACATCAAACGATTTATATATTGCTTGCTATTTTAAATTAATCTGTTACAGGGATATCAAATTTCCTTTAAAAAAGAAAAGGGAATCGGAAAAAGAAAAAACACAAGCAACAAACATGACGTACAGTTTTTCAAGACCAGATAATACTATTCAAAGTACAGACGAGTCTTCTTTTACAAACTATGCTGAAGTAGATGTAAGCAAAATGACATTAGGTGGAGAAGTGAAACAAAATGGAGATACAAACAGGACAAGTTGTAGTTCGGATGAGCCGCATACTTATTTCGTTCTTGAAAAAGTGGACCAAGGCCCATATGACACAACAAAAACAACTCGCCAAATTCATGATCAACATACCTTCAATCCATATAATAAAGTACGCCTTGAAGAAAATTCTAACTATGATCATATTGGTGCACATGTCAACGATTCTAAAACACTTGGTTTGGACAATCCTTACAATACAACAACGCTGGCAAATTCAAACAAATATAATGGATTTACAAACAATGCTTTCAACAGAAATTACGAAAGCGATGACACTTATAATCACATTGACGATCAGTCCTGTCACACTGAGCGTAATCATTCGGACAACACCTATAACACAACAGCGCTAGGACATTCAAAGAACGATCATGGAGTTACCAACATTGCTTTTAATATTGATGACGAGTGTGACGACACGTATAATCACATTGGTGATCAATCTGCTCAAAATTATCCAACAATTACTGACAATCCGTATAATACAACAACGCTAGGTAATTCACAGACAAATGGTGTTAATAACTCTTCTTTTAATAACAATAATGACAGTGAGGACACATACAACCATATTAATGGTCAAGTTCCTATAACAAGGCCTACATTTACAGACAATGATTATGCCACTCTGAAGTAGTGAGTTTACATGTATTTCCAAGCTTAGGGTGTTATCTTTGATGTTTTATATGAGCAGTTACAGTTTTATTGTAGTCACGACATGTTGATGATACCTAGTGTATTTGAAACTCTTGTATTCCTACATGTATAATAAACTTACTAAATACTTCAGTTTGTAATAGTATTTGTGCCCTCAAAAATAATGAATAAAATGATGCTGCATGAATAGTATTAGTTGTGTAAATATTCTTTGGTACATCTAAAGAAATAGTTGATGTTTGTCAAATAATATGGTACATCGAACGTTATGAACTTAATGTTTTACATTTGCTTATCAGGAAGCAAGATTTGTATTATAATTGCTTTGATACTTCTACTGTATAATCTACATTTCAATAGCTTTAAAGGAATTTTCAATCTTGTTACTTTCACCAATATATAGTAAATGTTATAATTTGCAATTTAGTTATTGTCACAAATTATATGTATATTGTATGAATGTTTATCATCATCAGTGAAATATCATCATTATCATCATGTTTTGAATGCTTTTATATGTTATATTATGTATCACTGTTTCAATAAGTAAATGGAATTATATTTATCATCATATTTTCACTAATTTTGTAACCATGCTTGACTTGTATAAAGCTGTATTTTTCTTGGATATTTATTAAAATTTGATCAAATTAACGTGATACATTAATTCAATGCAAACAGTTCCACTGCTTCCTTAAAAATTAAAATGAGAATGCACCTTGTTACAGTAAACGATATAAAACAGGGTGCAATGTAACTGATAAAACAGAGGTGTCATTAATTGATAAACATAGCATGTTCTAACTACTGCAAAAGTATTATGAAGTTGCGTATTATGTTAT
Source organism: Mactra quadrangularis (assembly GCA_025267735.1). Lineage (NCBI taxonomy): Eukaryota > Metazoa > Mollusca > Bivalvia > Venerida > Mactridae > Mactra > Mactra quadrangularis. Next base: position 21,554,683 of record CM046299.1, read on the forward strand.
ATTTGACTTTTGTTTTTATACATAGTTGATTTTAAGTGTGTGATCATCATTATTGATAGTTTTAACATTGTCTTTCCATCATTTACACGATTAACCTGATTATCTATTGCTAAATGTGTTTGATGTTGTTTTGCTATAAATATGTTAGTAATTTATGTTAGAATTACTTTATATATTTTTTAAGTTATAACTATTAATTAGAAATTGCATTTTTGTTTAAGTATTTTTTTTATATTTGAAATGAAGAAATGGACATGAGCGATAAGTACAGAATGATATTATTTGCACTATCACTCTAGATGAAATACTTCTTTGATCGACGACAATGGTTAATGTTGCCTTTGAACAGCAACAAACCATGAATGTTGTATGTCCCCCGTGTTTCTTTACCACCGATCTGTTGCAGTTACAGTAAACAGCTGAGCTGTGAATGAAAAATATATACGTCATGAAAATAGGCATGCTTTTCAGATAATAAAAATGATTTTATATATTACTATAATGTCTATTTATCACTTAGACAATATTGAAATATCATACTTGTAACAAAACATTCCCATTCTCCCATGTTGAACATTAAAAGAAAAAGCTAAAGAAATTTCAACATTTCACCATAAGAGATGTATAGTACAACCTTAAATAGTACACGTCTGTGTAAGCTATAGTTTACAATCATCCATGTTATATGATAAACGTAATTGATTTTTGACAAGGATTGCGTAAGCAATTCAGGTCTTAGTAAGCGACTTTTTTTGAAACGCATTACAAAATGTCGCGGACGATGACATTCGATGGACATGCGCAGTCTAATTCAGTGCAGTGATATGTAGTTAGCTTAACCCAACGCGTGAATAATTAGTACCCTTGTTAACAATATATGACAGTATCGAACAGTCGACAATGGACATATCATTGTTAATACCGTTTTAACATTTTCGAATAAGAATCGCCGTTCATCTGCTAAAATATTGATTACAAGTTATGTAACCATTGACCCCTTTCTATTGTTTCGTACATTCAACTGAATCCACTATGTTCTAAAAAAGACACGCCTGCAATTTTCCACAGTCTAAAGATAAATCATATACATGTAGTGTTGGAAATCATGATTAGTTGATAAGCATTTTTCTGCGGGCGGTATCAGCGTCATGATTATTCGTTATACAGTTAGTTAGTATTTTTGACGCCAAATCCTCATTGTAATGACACCACCAAATTTTGCCCCGTTAAATCATGTTCGGACAGCGCTATCAGCTCTTTGACAATGACAATGAATTTATTTGTAATAGGAGGCCTCCAGCCCATAATACACACACATAATGTTTTACATAATATAGTGACATAATAATTACAACATGAAAATATATTACAAAAGGAAACAAGATACAGTAGTATCACAAGTAAACAAGTTCAATATTTATGTATAATTATCATAGTAATACACCAAATTAATCTTAATCATAAAGTTTTTAAAGTCCTTTTTCGTAATTTAAATGCCTCAAATATATATTTTGAGGTAGAAAATATAATATCACTGTAATGATTGGTCATTATAGAAATGAATAATTGATCTGTAATGGTACAGTTTAACCAGTCATCTTTGAAATAGCACTGTCTTAGTTCGTTGTACAAGGGGCAGACAATTAAGAAATGTATTTCATTTTCTATAGTATATATGTTTCGTTTTATACATATTGGACAAAATCTTAAGTCTCTATCAATTTTAACATGTCTACCCTTTTCAATCATTAGGTGATGACTAGAACATCTATAGTTAGATAAAGCATGCTTTAATTGGTAATTTAAAGGTTCAGATAAATATTTTTCTGGTTCTAATACACTTTTTAACAGTTTATAACATAAACTTTTTGACGAGGTATTTATATCTCCGAGTAGTTCTTGTTTAGTCTATAAGTCTATAGTCTATAAGTCTCTGTTTAAATATTTTCAAGAATACCCTCGAATCACCGACTTGTCCAGCTATCCAAGCGTACCCAAACCCGTATTGAAAAAGTATTGTTTAATATATGTTGCCCATGTTGTTCGTCCATGTTCATCAAATCGCATTAACATTAAATAACACTGTTTGGGATATCTCGTTTAAGTTTCAGCCAGTACTTTATGCATCTTTCAAAATATGAGATTTTTTAAGTAGGTGACCACACTCACTTAATGCTAAGGTATTTGTAACATTTTGATTTAAACAAGATATTTTCTTGCAGAAACGAATTTGAACCTTTTCAATTGCATTACAATATTGATAACCCCATATTTCGGATGAGTACAGGACTATGGGTTTAACAATTGCGTCAAATAATTTAAATGCTTCATGGTGTTGAAGATATCCAAATTTTCGTTGATAACGTAATGTCATTGCTGTAGCCTTTGCTGCTTGTATAGCTATTGTATTTATTGTCTTAGTCCATGTTAATTTGGGTGTAAAAAACGAACCTAGATATTTGTAGAAGGAGGCCCCTTCAATTAGCTCCCCTTTGTAGTACCATTTTTCATTTTACCGTAGTGGACCACCTTTCTTGAACACCATTATTTTAGATTTGTCTAAATTTAATTTCATACCAGTGGAATCACAGAATTCACTTATTTTATCAATCTGGAACTGTAGTTTTTGTACTGTTTCAGCCAATGACGCAATATCATCAGCGAACATTAAGGCTTGTAAGTCATCTATTTCTTCTGATATGAATATGCCGCTACCACATTTTGACTTTAGATAAGTTAAAAGGTCATTAATAAAAAGTGAAAAGATAATTGTAGAACTAACACATCCTTGTTTTGTACCAATATTACATTTGAAGTATTTGGTAAGACCTTGTTTTAATTTTACACATGAATGCAGTTTGCTGTACATACTTTTGAACACTACAAGTATATAGTTTACAGTTAGGTTTTATACCTTTTCGAATAAGGCTATTCCATATCTGTTCGTGATTTCAAGAGTTTTTTATTACAAGTAAATTTGGTCTTGAGGTTTATATGAATGGTTTATCTTAAGTTATATTTCAATACGTATTTTAATTAATAAAACGTAATTCGACAATTGTACTTACAAACGCATGTACTTTAAAGGGTAAACGTCTATATATTATTATTGTTTTATGGATTAAGTTAGTATACATTTTAATCACGTCTTAGATAAAGAACTAATATTAAATATCATAGAGTAAGCTAAATAATGGTAACCTGTCTATGATAACAATTTGCAGCTGCACTTAAAAATTAACAATATATTCGTCGATTTTCTCGATAATTGTGCAAGTTGGTAAAATGCCTAGTTTTCTTACCAGCTATATAGTAGTGTGTATGTTATATTTTTTATTTTATTATCTGAATGTAGAATACAATGCTTGGCAAAATACCACCAAGTTCTAACAAAATTGTGTTTCTGTAAGCGACATGGTTGGGAAGAAGCAGGACAACGTATGTGGTCGGTGGTAGTTTTCTGAACGGATATACTCGAAGAATACGTTTTGCGACTAATTTAAGATAAAACAATAACAGGTTTTTGCATTTCTATTATATTCATTCACAGTCCAGTCATGTCCAGACTGTGATCTATAATAAAAAAAACATAACCAAATACGTGTTTATTAATTATTGCCTGCTATGTGATGTTATTAGTTGACGGGCACACTAGAGATAAGTCAATATTACCGATTACTGTCTTCATTATACTAACCTTTGATGGTATGTTATGTTTTTTTCCCTGCAGGTTTGCTGTAACGCATTAAACTCAATTCGCAGACTTAAAACTTCGCCACTATAACTGATAGAGGTTCAGTATTTGAGTCAAGCTATAAAGAATGACTCATTGTACTAGAAAGTAGTCAGGATTCCATATTATGAAAGATCTAACCATAATAAAGTAATGTAATATAATTTTTGTAGGATTTGCGATGAAAATAATCGTAAAATCGTAGATAAAATCCGAATTAGTTATTACATGTACGCACAATGGAATTATAGAACTGGTCCAAACAAAAAGAGTATTATGTAAGTGAGCACTGTTCGCCTCATGTGACTTTGACTTTTAAAATAGACGTTTACCAAAAGTAAACAAACAAGTTATTGTTACTTCTTTTTATACAAAATCATACGGTAACATCTGCTATTACATAATATCTGGTTTTGTGCAGAATGCGTTATCATTTAAATCACATGCATGTATCATATTTCTTAGCATGAACAATATACATTGTTTTAAGCTAACAGTTCAGTAATTTTATCATTTTTTATTTTCTATAAATTACCTACCAGTGTATGTTATTGTGTTTACAAAAGGAACTTATAATACACTATTTTAGACAAACTGACCCACAGACAGTGAGAAATATCAAACATAAAAAAACGCATTAAAATCATTTATTCCGTTACAAACAGGGTATTTTTATACATAAAAAAATACAATATTTACGCGTGTATCTTTTGTAAACATTGAAATTGTCATTACCTGAACACTGTTTGACTGCTTCTATTAATGTTTATACACAATTTTGAGACTTGAAGAAAAGTTGATTTTTGAGCTGAAATCTGTGAACAATCAGCAAAAACTAATAGAAGTTCTAACCCGGGTCGATAGCGACGTTGGTAGCGCGCCGGGATTTGGAATCTCGTGTCCCGAGTTTGCGGCTTTGTGAAAGGGTAGGTGAGTACTGGTTATAGACAAAGGTCTAGGAAAGCTAGGTTAGATGCGCTGGACGCCGTAAAATAACCTAAATTGTGTTTACACGGCGTTAAACCCAGTGAAAAATAGAAGCTCTAATGATGAAGATTATCTAAATACAGGGAAATAAAATATCCATTCGGGGACTCAGGGGTACATCTAGCGTTAAGACGTTGCGTCCAATACTGGCGTCAATTTGCGTAACGTCAAAAGTAACGTTTTATAAAAGAAGAAGAAGATTTTATTTTCAAATCAATAGGTCAATAGACCCTTGTGAACATACAATGTATTGCATAAAATATGCAATCACGTGACAATGACATTATACATAATCAACAACATACAGTTGAAAAAGGGAGAACATTCAAGAACAATGTCTACTTAAATATACATAATGCAATATAGTACTTTTGTAAAATGGTATAAGGGTAAATTTTTGATGAAATTAAATCTAAACACAAGCAAGTATCACAGTTGACAAGGATTAAAAGGGTTATATATTAAATATTATAAATCATATCATTATTTAAGACAGATACGCAAGAGAATGTGACTTTTACTAATTTTGTAAATAGAGAGAAAAGCAAGCGCGATAACTTAAACGTGGCAAAAATAGATTTGAACAATTAAAAGAAACCTGACAACTAAGTAACAATGATATACTGATATAAAGTTTTGGGAAAGAGGATTTGAATGAAATGAATTGGATTGGAGCGAAAGAGAAGAAGACTATAGTTGTCATGTGACAATGGATTTATAATGTACATAGATATGTCAGAGACAAAATATGTATTAATATATACACTATACTCTTAATTTGAAATAATTACAAGCAAGAACAAGTAATATATGAAAAAAAAAATCAAATCACATAATTGTACTTATATAGAGACAAGATACAAATAAGTATTATCATACATAATACTCGTAATTTAACATACAAATGTATAGCTGTTATAAGCAGAAACGAGTTATTTGTGAGATATCACATATTTGTACATATTTACAGACAAAATAATACCAGTACTAATATATAATACTCGTAATCAACATAAGGCATTTTCCGGCAAAATCACTTTTGCAAAAGAAAATCATACATTTATACATATCCAGAGTCAAAATATATTTACCAGCATTAATATATATAGTACTCGTTATTTTACAATTAGCATGTTCAAGTTATTCGTGACAAACAACAACACGTATTTGTACGTATTTAGAGACAAAATACAAGACATGTATCATATACATTCGGAACATCCTCGGCCATTCGCTACGAATAACCTCGGACATATTTAGACGCCATTTTGGAAAACCGCTGTTGAAGTAAACAAATACACGATCGTTAATGCGATGACTGAAGTTTAGTTTTTAGTCCGTAAATTTGAAATTACACATTTCAATGATACCGATGAACAATATTTGGTTCGATTTAAAACAAATAAATATGTTTAGACAAAGATCTGTGTGTATACTACAAGAACTATTTTGTGTAACCGTTACGTGCTTCGCCTCGCGTAGGTAGTAAAATCACCAAATTCCAGTGAAGACCCCCACGAATCCTTCCGAGATTATTCATTCATGAAAGGTCGAGGGTGATCCGAATGGTATCATTATATTACTCACAGGTTTTAACGGATTAAGGTACAAACCTGTTAATATGTAATACTCACAATTCGACTAAAGGCAGTTTTTAAGCAAGAATGAGTTATTTGTGATAAATCACGTATTCGTGCGTGAGGCAAATATTTATTACCAATTTTAGGCAAAAGCATGTTGTTTTTAAATTGCACATATTTGTACACTTTTAGAGTAAAATACGTCAAATACTGATATAACATATATTATACTCATAATTTAATATATGGAATGTATTTAGTAAAAATAAGTTATTTGTGAACAATCACCTACTTGAACGTTTTTTGAGACAGATATAAAGACTTATATTTGCGCAGTGAATGATTCATGTATCTAAAAAGCTTTAAAAATGTAAACACTTACTAGGTTTCTTATCTAAGCATCGTTTTTGCTTTCAAAAAGTTGCTTAAGTTTAAACATACTGGGGTGCAACCAATAGTGCATGTCAATATACGTTTGTCTTAATTCATTATATAGAGAACATATTATAAAGATATTTTGTATTCAATACGCCATAGTCAGCATTCAATATCATTGTAATATCTTTGATACATTGGCTACAGTGATACAAACTTTTTTATTATTGTTTTGTGAATCTTATTACATATTAATTTCAAATACATAGAAACCTAATGTGTCCCTTTTCCATATTTTCAGAGACATACCTATAAGTAAATTTATTAAATATCAATGTAAATTAAGGTGTACTCAAGTCTTTATGATAGTTATCATGTTTGGCAATATTTTAATAACATGTTTTATTTGTTTTAGTCTTTGTTTCCCTTTTCATTTGCCATCTTATCATTTGCCGATTTGAACTGCAAATGTTTATGCATTACTTTTAAATTATATAATCAAAACAGGAAAAAATAGTCAACAACATTGACGTTAAAAAACGTCTAAAATAGGCAGCGTTACATTATGGCTAGGCATTTTAAATTGTTAATTATTCTAAGTTATTTCACCAACATCATATTGATATTGTATTTTGTTATACGTTTTAGTTTGAACTTCTTGATGATTGATATGAAATTTCGCTATTTTGTTTTATTCTGTGAACAATGATCTTTAAAATATCTCAGTCGAATCTATTTTCGGCATGTTGTGGATGCGTTACATTGTGGTTAGACATTTCAAAACCTGACTAACGCCGCTTTCCGTTTGCTTAATTATTTTCATTCTAATATAAGAATAAAGAAATGAACTTTTAAAAAATACTAAAAATCATTATGCCAATTTAACCATTGCACCATATAAATCGAGGATGTAGACGAGATAATTTGTAAAATTAAAATCTTACCTTTTCAACAAACATATATTTTCTGATAATTTGCGTATAGTCATGATTATATTTAGATAATACTTTATTTATGTACAAGGTAGTTCATTAACACAAATACTTTAAGCTTTTCTGGTTAAAATATTCTTCATATGGCAGACATCTGGGTTTTATAACGAAATTTACTTGTTTCTGTTACGTCTTACCGGCATATTTTCCGACGTCCAGTCGGGTTTACACTCAAATATTTTGGAATATGCATGTAAAATATACTAAATAATATAATTTTCTGAAAGGATGAATAGTTTCAATTGATTGATGTAAGATTTATCAAACTGCGATAAAAATGATAAAAGTAGTTGAATATTTTGATTCCTAGGGCTTGGTATTTTCAAATTAACGCCAGTATTAAACGCAACGTCTTAATCTTTAAGAGGAAAACTAATGTTTAAGTGAGTAGTATGTAAACAGTATGTAAACATGTATAACTTAAATTATATATCCAAATTTGGTGGTTTAAAACTTCCTGTTAGAATATCATGATCTTAATTTGATAAACAAAAGTAGTCGCTTGCGAACAAGTAAACAAGCTAAAACGAAAAATGGATTTATATAAATATATGTGTTTAATATTACTAACTATGGTGTGTTACATAGGTATGTTGGAATTATTAACTTTGTTTTAACTACTTTATGGTCACTATACAGCTTTCATTCATTTTTTAATTTCATTAATATATATGTGTATTTTATAAACCATGATGAATAGGTAAACTTTGCTATAAACATAAATGTCTTCATTTACTAGTTTTCTTACTTGAAGAAATGACAAGTTGAAACTACCTGTTTAGAATTTCTTTCACTGTCTTTACAAATACTGATTCTATAACTAGTAGAAAAAATCATTATCAGAAGTACGAAACGTTTTATTTGGTTCTTTATTCTAATTGTTTTCAGTTTATCAACATTACAGTGACATCTTTCATTACCTTTCACTTTTGTTAATGTGTAATTTGTTTTTAAAGGTTCTCATTCACAGATTTCAACTTAAATATAAGCTTTTTCTAAAATTATCAAAATTGTATGGAGACATTTTTTTAAAGCAGGAAATTAGTGCTTTGATAATGACAAATTACTGCATATTGACAAACAACTACAAATAATGGTGTTACAAGTAGTAAAATATACCCCGTATGTCACGGTATAAACAGTTTTAGTGCATTTGTTTACTTTCATTGTTTATTTATGCAACCTATTGGTCAGTTTGTCTTAAAATATGAAGAATTTTTTTTGACACAATTAAAAGCACTGAAAGGTATTTTAAAGATATAAAAAAAATCTTAACCAAATATGTGAGCAAGTACCTTTAATTTTGTGAGAAAATACTTGTACACGTATAACTGTGATATTTGATTATGTTTCGATTGAATTTTCTTCAAAAAATACTCTTAAAGCATTTTATAAAAGTACTATACTGCATATGTATATTTCAGTTTACATTATTCTTTAATGTTCTCTTTTTTTCAATTGTATGTAATTGATTATATGTAAAATGTAATTGTCACGTGATTGTATACTTGATGTAATACATTGTATGTTCACACGGATCTATTGACCTATTGATTTCTAAAATAAAATCTTCTTCTTCGTATACTATTATAGTTGTATAAAGTATTTTACTCCTCCTTCAAACCGGTCTATTATTATAAATATCTTTACTCGTAAATATCAAAATTGTATTGTTAAAAATAAGCTCTTTTACAAATGCAAAGGTAATTTCGGATGGGTCTGAAGTTTGGTTATTTATGGAAACCAGCTCACAAAACCAGTATTTCTAGACTTTTTTCTTTGCGAGTACTCGCTTAACGTTTCTCAATGAGCCGAAGACTTCTACATAGTTAGAGTAAAGTAGACCGTATTTGTTGAATTGCTATGACATGCCTCAGCCAGGAATTGAGCCTAAGTCACCGCACCCAAGTCCAGTATCCTAACCACTTGACAACTACTACGGTACCCATTACACTAAAACAATGATGAAACAGTCTAAATTTCAGGGAAAGGAAGTTGAGACACTTAACGACTACGAGTATATCTATATTTTTATTTCATGATCTCTTTTATCGCAATCGTTTTAATATTGTATTAATCAATCAATCGCAAAAACGTTCTTACAATATTGACAGATATAACTACATGTATGTATTTACATTTAACGTTGCAATGATTTACACGACATTAAGAAATGTTATTGAACTTGAAGAAATTATAGCTTATTGGAAATTTTACAAAATGTCTCAAATGGAAAGATAATTTACAAAATGAATGAAAATTTCAGGGATTTTGCAAATTGCCTTAATATACAAATTGAATGTAACATATGAATGGTATACAGTCACGTGATCTTCTGAATGTAAACAGACATTTGTTTTCGTCAAAAACAAACAGCGCATTAATCAACTATTATTTTTCCTTGTCTAAAAATGCTTATATTAGCATGTGAAGTTTAATTTATTAATCTGAATCCTCCGCACAAAGTAACCTTGAACATGAACTAGTTTTTTTTCGACTTTTTGTGTGGAGGATTTGCAGCTTATGATAAAAACGCAATCAATTTGAATTTTCAGGAAAGATAACGTCAGTAGTTATTTGATACGTTATCTGAATTCTTTTAAATAAGTTTTTGAAGGAAAAAACGGCGAAAACAATTTTGTTTACCTTATTAGTGCCGTTGTAGATCACGTGACTATAGATATTTTTTAAGACAATTTCGTCATTGGAACACTCGGTTACCAACTATCTCTAAATCATTACATTGACAAAACAAGTATTTTATCATGATCAATGTCTCAGCAATGTTTACTTACTACATTTACATGGACAGGAATAAGGAATGCGTGATACCGGTTACCGATAATATCAAAGTACTGAACGTATTGAATGATCGATTCATTTTACATATGATTGACTTACTTAATTTAGGACAGGCAAGAATATGTTCAAACTTATCTGTCTGACCAATGTCCTAATCTTTTATCCGACTGAATATATCCAACTGTAATTATGTGCGACTAAAAGATCCGAGGGCCAACAAATGTATAATAATGATAAAAGAGTGGATTTCCAATATTAATGCCTCAGTCCCATAAAATCGTGGCTTCTTACGGACCCGTACGTGCAGACAGTCGTAGGCCGTGGGAAGCCTTGCATTTTAAGGTGACAGTACGCACAGGATTCAAAACAACACACCCGTACGGAGTCGTAGCTGGAAGATATGCATGTTTAATCCATACTTGGCAACGATTTTGTTTAACACTTGACTGTAAAACGGATACGTGTACTCTGGGCTCGGCTCACGAACCCTGGTAAAAACGTAACAGTCCGTACGGGTACGCAATATCTCGTACGGGTCCTTGCGGAGCTTGATCGCACGGCGCCCGCACGGTGCCATCACGGCTATTTTTATGTTTATTGGACTGTAGCTTAACATTTCAAACGTTTCAAACCATGAAAAGTACCATACAGGAGTGTCATCACAAAATGTCGGGGTTTTATCAGTTAAAAGTAAGTGTCATATTGTGCTCTAGTATAGGCGGATCTAGTGGGTCGGGGGTTTAGACCCACCTGGAATTTTCAAATGTTTTCAAATTTTTAAGTAGCATGCAGCAATTTTTCTCTGTGCGTAACATAGATTTTATGGTTAGGTAGTTTTTATCATTAATATGTTGCATTATTCTGCAAAATGTGTATAATGTGGTTTGAAAGTTTGGACCCCCCTCTTAAGAGATAGTTTGGACCCCCCCCCCCCCTAGAATCAACTCCTGAATTCGCCCCTGCAGTAGGCTACTTGTTTATCAATATTGTCAAGGGAAGTTTGTTTAATGAGCCGGTCACCGTAAAAAAACAATTTAAAACTGTAGATTTACAACGTAATATACAACAAAAACATTTGTTATAAAAATTGGAAATTGGAAATATCTACTAATTTCTCAAGTGTTTTAACTTAACTGATAAAGTATAATTTACATGTGCATCCGTGTTGTATCCGTCGGATATAATTAAGAGATTTGACTTCAACATGACAGGAGATAGTGTAAACAACATCGTATACAGTACAACCTCTAGTATATTATGCATCATGCACAACATACATATCATGAGTGATGTTTTGTTTAAGGATGCTGGTAACCGTTTCTATTAACAGAGTAGATAGTTAATTGAACTTATTTCTAAACAGCTGTTCAAAAATGTAAGCCCAAGATAACATCATGTAATCATAGGCAACTATATATAGGTATTTTTTTTATTCCAAACCGTGTGTGCCGCCTATGAATTTGATAGTTATGGCTAACTGAAGTTTACTAAACAAATTTTATGAAACAGTCTAGTGTAATAATTATAATTTATACAGTACGGTACGTAATGATACGTACAGTTAACAGTTAAGCCTTTATTAAGAATCGGCGAGATATTAGGGTTTGTCCTAAAAGAGTTGATTGAAAATATAGTTCAACAATTGTTAAAACATGTACTTATAAACTCTGCAGTTCAACTCTCTACAAAACAAATCCTCTGCACAACAACAGTTTTGATATTTCCCTGGGGCCTAATTTTAACAGAATTTAACCTCTGCAGAACAACTACCTCTGAACAGCAACATTTTCTAGCCCCTTCAATTGAGTGTTGCTCAAGAGAGGTTGTACTGTATTATAAATCATAGCACAAACGATTGGTACAAACAGCTGGCTTAAAGATCAGTATAAGTTTGATCTGTTATTTCAGTAATACTAAAAGCAGAATTCAGCGTCATCGACCACTAGCTACTGTTTCATAAATACTTCCTCATTCGCACTTATCTGTTAACAATTGAAGTACCACGAACAGTAAGCTTAAATGTATATATAAATAACCAATTTATCAATTTGACACTTAAAATACCAATCGAGTATTCGTAAATTATATATACATGTATACTGAATAAGTTATGCTTTAAACTTGGCGTGCCAATCTAACAAAAGACCAATCTAACTCAAAAATATATACAAAACCGGTGAGTAATATCTAAACTTTTGTCTACAAAGTCATAATTCTAAACAATTAATTTTCTTTTCGTACTTTAAAACTGCACCACGACTTTTGGTAGTCAATTTAAGTCAACAATGTAAACTTCTAAACCTCAAGGGGAAGGGTATTTGGTTTAACTGTCATTGAGAGGTTTTGTTTCTTTACGCTATTTTTTCATGATAAAACTATTTAAGGCTGTTACAAATTATGCAGCAATGAAATGTTTTATGGGCTATTCATTTTTCCGGGCTTATTCATTCAAGCTGACAACAAGAATGAATCGTGTGATAATTAGAATACTAACCCGAAACATAAATTTGCAATCTGATGCTAAGTTTGCCGTGATAAAAGATAATATCCAAGGCGGAAATATGTCTTTCTTATTAATAGCATACAGGTTTTAATCACTACAAGTCCATCTTAGTGAAAATGTCGTAAATGCTTACCACCACACCTCCTTTAAATATTTGCTGCCCCAAAATTAAGTCTACGAGTGTTAGCATAACTTCGATGAATATTTTCGGTAGATTGAAGAAAGATTACAATCAATTACAGGTCGAGGAACTGTTACGAAAAATGTCAAGCTAAGACTAGCATTCAATAGTTTCATTAACAGTTTAGTTTTCAGTGCTTATTGCCGACCGACTAGTACTTGATTGTTCATCAAATTTGACCTGAACCATGGAAAACGAAAGCATTGCATTGCCAAAATCTAATAAATGCATAATTTTTAGTTTTTTACATGTATTTATTTCACTTTATTTTGTAGACGCTGAATTCATATTAACAGAAAAAAATTATACATGGTCAGACGCTAATCGAATGTGTACATTGGCAACACCAAATCTTAATTTCAACGAAAATAGTATCACACCAAATCACACAGACATTCCACCTAGCGCAGATGCATGGTTAGGTTACATTGAAAAAATGACACCATTTGAATATTTTGGTAAGGCTTTACATTATACAATATGTAGGAATACTCTCAATACTATATTTATTCCAATATAGCTTCGGCCGTGGCGTACTGGTTAGCATGTTTGACTTCGAATCCGGAGATCGCGGGTTCGAACCCGGTCGCGGTAGGTCATACCCTATACTTGAGTTGTCGGCCTCGTGGTATGGTAAGTTAGTAGTGGCGATAGAAAAGTGTCCAGGAAACCTAAAGTAGGAAGAGCTTACCGTCGTATATATGACCTAAATATATTTTGAAAACGACGTTAAAAAAGATATATATAAAAATCCAATATTTATGTTTATACAGAAAACATAACCAAATTCGGTCATTTCTAGCTAAAGTAAACATATAGATGTCAATATATTGTCTACATGATCAATGTAAATATTTTAATTCTGATATATTTTATTGAAAATTGTATAACACATGTAGTAAAGATCGCACTAATACATGCACAGAGCAATGTTGATGCATTTAGTATTTTTACTCGGTTGTGATCTCCTTTCTTAGAATAGGATACGAATAGTCCGATAATACATGCTTACACCCGTCTCTTTTTAAAAATAAAAAGGCAGACTAGCACTCGTACCTTTTTCTAAAAAACAGTAATAAAGATAAAGAAAATTGTTGAAACAGCTTCTATGTATCAGTAGGCAGATTTTTTGGTCAATATTTAGAACAGGAATGGTTAGAAATATCAGCCGTACTTATCTGTCCATATATAAATAGTTTCTACCTTGTTTAAATGAAAATGTTATGTTCGATATAGGGTTTATGTAGCAAAACAACTGATTGTAGATACAGTTAATTGTTTTGTATCACAAGGTAATGATTGTATACCATTTAGTACTGACTCAAACCTTCTTTTGTTAAAGGATGTGCTAAGAAGGATGACCTCGATCTAGATACAGAAGATTATATAACAGATGGTGATCCAGGAAAATGTTGGTCGGCTTGTAATAATGTTAAACCTGAAGCAGTAGCCGTTTATGATAACAAGGTAACTTGCAAGTATACAATTAAACCAATAATGACAAAGAACAAGCATATTTGGTAAATTAAGGTTAAAAGAAATTGTCAGCTTTCGAAAGCGAATCGGTTCACTCAACTCAAGTGTTGGATAATATATAATATATAGATTTTATGTAGCTTGGATGAGAAGCAGTTTTTCACTAAACAGGAAAAGTGCTTAAACCATTTACGGAAATTCGGGTTTTCATTAATTTACTAGAAAAAGACTTAAACATCAATCATAAATTCAGAAAGTACCTAACAATTATTCATGATTAAAGTTCGTGGTTTTCACATTGCCATTTTTAAGAACTAAAATGCAGTTTTTTTGCAGTGCATATTTTATACTCGCAGAAATTCATCCGCGCATCCCACCAATTGAGTTATTATTTCATAAATATCTTATACTGTTTGTAAGCTTTTAATGTAACCAATCAATGACAATATGTTGATTCGTGAGGAAACACATGTTCACATTACTTTTGACCATTACAGTGTTACTGTCTTCTAGTTGTAAACGTAGATGGAAAACAATTATTGGAAGACAAATGTAAGAAAGGGTGTCCAAGTAAACCAAATATTGTTTGTGGTGGTGTGACTGATGAATATGTATCTCTGTACAAAACTACATACACAGGTAATTTAGTAATTAATTCATATCTTTAAAACATTATTCTTTACAATAGGATTCATTGGCGATCAAATAATTCGGCTTATTTAACGCGACAACAGCAGCGTGTTCAGTTACCTTGAACGTTCCAAAATGTTCCGTAATGGAAATGTCGGAACAACTCAGTCCATAGACAACTCAACCCGAGACAACTCAATCTCCTGCTAACGGATTTAGTTGTCCCAACTTTGAGTATATTATTGCACGGGTTGAGTAGTCTCCGGGTTTAGTTCTCCCGTACCCGTAACGTCAGCTAACAGTAGTTACTGAACGCGGGGCATGTATAGCTTGGACTTAAAAGCTACAACTATAAAATGTCAAAATTTATGTTCAAACTAGTGATGGAGAATCGGACAAAAATCATAATCGATAATCGAATTGAATCAAATGTAATTAATCGATTAAAAATCGATTAATAATCGAAATTTGTACAAATGCTTACGGTATCTCGACAAAAGCTTTCCTGAGAAAATACAGGGATTTTATATTACAAGTAGCATGAAATCTCTGGAAAAAAAATAGGAAAAACACTTCAATCAAGACAACATCCTTTATTTACTTAAAACAAACTATATTTGCATGATTAATTTCTTTGAAAACATTTTAAAAACAAAGGAAAATATTAAAATCACAATACTAAGACTTACTGCTTTCAATTTAAATCGGCAAGTATAGTGTATCTGAGTCAGATAATGTTATACAATACGAAAACTATGTATTGTTGGTATGAATTTTGTTACGCAATATCATTTTGAAACCGCTAGCAGTCGTTTGATTTACCCCTTCATCATCTAGAAATATCTTTCAGCAATAGTTTGGTTTTTTTTCATAATTTTCATAAGCAAAAGATGTTGGTACAATTGTTTAATAACATAATTCACAAATAAATAATTCATTCACATTCTGTCTGAGTCAATAAATATGTTTTCTGATAGATTTATCCAATGCTATAAATGTCCATTCAATTAACTTTTTTCTGAACAAATTCATTCAAGATGATTTAAAACTGATACAGGTAAAATAAAATTAAAATGTAAGTAACGAGTCGGTTACGAAAATTATTGAGGACGAATGTTTCACAATGCAGAGCGTTATCCTATTAACCATCCTTAAGGATGGATCTTACCACCATGTTATGAAATAAGCAAGCTTGGTTCAGCTTCTATGTTTATTGGATTCTAGTGAGTTAATAAATTTTAAACTTCATTTGATACGAGAATAAGACCGTATCCGGATGTTGAACTTTTACCATACCTCACAGAGCTTCCCAAAGAGATTTGGTCGTAAATTTTAATTAGTTTATTGACCTGTAAATCGTAACAAATTGAGTGTGAAGAATTATAACACATCTGATGTACCAAACATTTGTTATACAACGTGACATTTAAATTATCACACGTATCAAGAAAGCGGTATCAAGACTCGTACATTACGTCATCAATAAAAATAAAGAGCTTTTTGTAAATTGCTATTTATCTTTGAAATTCGCCGACATGTATATTCAAATTTTTGTTTGATATTTGACATGTGAAGGACGGGTGGACCAACGAGTTTGACTTAGACTGATTAGTTATTTAACTAAATAAGACTGAAAATTAAAAGTAACGTTATTGTCCCTTATGTACCAGTTTAAACTGAGGTCAGTTGTGGCAAAATCTGCGGTTCTGAAACAACCAGCGACAATCGATTTTCCTTAAAGAAAATCGATTGTCGCTGATGTAAGCGCCCAGCGACGATTATTCGATTCTACTCGATCATCGTGACATCACTAGTTCAAACAATCGTGAAATAAAATGATGATAGCAATTTTTAATATCTACAGACAAACCGGTGTTTTTATTAATAATTCATTCTAAGTAAATATCGAAAATACTTTTTTTTAATTCAAGAAGACATTGCTAAGCTTAATAACAAATTAAATGCTCTATCACTAAATAACTTAACGCATACGTGGGGTAATCAACAATTTGTTTATATTTGCTATTCAGAATGCATTGGTCACTCATTCACGGTTCCCAGGAGCATCACAACTATAGCCTCAATATTGAATACGGCATTGTGATCAATCATGATAAATCCTCAAGGAAAAAGCTATATACTAGAATGCAGTGCCACTGATTTACGACAAAAAGCTAGCATTCCATAGTTCCGTGCTTCGTTCAACAAGACTATCTGTGAGTCTATTCCATACGTCCGATCCGAGTCCGATTTCGTGTCCGTGCCCGCCGCTCGGCGATACACGGAGACTTTGTGGATGCATAATGTTCAGGAAACACCACTCAAATACAATAAAAAATTAGTTAATTGCCAAAGACATTTGAGAAAAATGATTGAAACTGTTTGGGAAAACGAGGAAAATTATTATTGCAGTCATAGCGATCACAAATACACGTCGATTACATAGAGTATACGGAATTCAGCGACAAAATCACTGAAGATAGAAGACACTGTATATTTCATAAAGCAATCACAGTTCCCAACATTTGCCAAGAGGTGTTAAACTTTCTTTGAAAAAAGACTTTGTATGAATCTCTTACAACTGCAAAAGAACACTTAATTAGCTTTCGCACATTATATACGTACGAATTGAACGAAAATATGAAATACCCATCAAGGATGGTGTCTCAGTCATAGACCCACGACATTTTTGTTAAGCAAATAATCGCGGACACGGACATTTACGCGGGCGACGGATCACGGAAGTATCGAATGCTAACCTAAGACTGATGTAAGAACGAAACATGAGTGACAAAAAATAAATACGATTCAGTACGACTGTTTATCGACTGGAACACGAATCTACCATTCTCCGTAAACAGATATACTGCAGAGCGCTGGATCACTAAGGTTCGCAACGAGGGTCACGTCAAGTAAACTTTGTGTCGACCGTTCAATGCGTAGCTTACATCTAGACGAAACACTATCAGAGTCAAAATATATTTTTGCAGCAAAAACAGGTCCCAGGTCAAATCAACTTGTTTTTGTAAAGTATGGAATATAAAACAACTGAAATTTACCTGTCTGGAAATATTGTACACATAAATACACATTTAGACGGAAAGAAAATGCTTTAAAGAATCAATCAAGCAAAAGTGACTATTTTCAATGTCTCCCAAGTAAATTTTTTGGTGGTTTTGGTTAAATATACCTAATGAGACCTTGTGCAAAAGTGATGATGTTAATATATATTTAAGTTCATACATATTTACATAGAAAAACACACTTATACACAAAGTATAATTAGATGTTAATGTATTTTTTATTAAGTTTGTTGTCCCCATAAACTTTTTCCGTGCTGTAACAGAATTGGATAAATAATGAATACAACGATACATCCATTTACAAAAGATACGTCCTTTTTGAAAAGTATTCATTTTAACAATTTGCCTGCAACATGAACACTCGTACTTGATGCCAAACACCAAACATTATATTTTCAAGGGCGAGAGGTGGTTGCGTATTTTTCTACCTGATCCTTTATGTTAAAATCAGAAACCTGTTTGAAATAAAGACCTCCAATATTCTGAGCGATGAATAAAACTACATTTATCACATGTAAGACCATTTTAAATAGCAGGGAAGAAAACTGACATGATGAGACTAATAAAGTGATGAAATGCATGCAATACATCCTTTATGTAACATTCAGTGATGTAACAAAACAAAATCGTTACACCAAGGAGTAATTTCGATACAGCATGGAAATTTAACTCGAAGATATTTTTCAATTATCGTTTTAATGGATAAAATCGATGTTCTTTTGGGATAGCTATGTGTGTTGTTTTGTATACTCGCACATGAATAAAAAATTTGGTATCTTTTGTGTATTTAAGATTAATCAAACAGAACTTACATTAAGGAATAACTCTCAATTGTTTCTAGAAGTAATATTGAAATAAACTTTTGTTTCGTAATGAGGATGTAACGTACATCTGATTACAACTGTTACAGTTGTTTTAAACATATCTAATTTTATGAAATACCTATACAATATATTATTATTACAATGGCATTTACATGGTGAAAATTGAAACACGTTTAAGGATTATTGGAAGACGATATAGATTGTATATATGCTAACCAATTTTGGTCCACTTGTAGGGGTCGGATCCTTACCGATTTTGGTTGCTTTGTGCCGTCTAGATACCCACAGACTTCGGTTTATGTGAAAAGTTTTGCTGTCAATGGAGTTTGGACGATTTGAAGAGTATGGCTGTGAACCGATTTTTGTCGATTTGTGGATTCTGCATGCCAACCAAATTAGGTCGACTCGTGGAGTCTATTTGCCAACTGATTTTGGACGATTTTTAGAGTTCGGGTGGCAACCGATTATGGTTAATGTGTTGAGTCTTAAGGCAAACGGATTTGTATTCATTTTTCGAGTCTGGATGCCTACCGATTTTTGTAAATATGAGGAGTTTTGACGCCAATCTATTTTTGTCGATTTAAAGAGCCTATTTGCTAATCAATTTTGGCACACTTGCAGATTCTGGATCCGATCTACGTTCATTTGTGTAATCTAGATGCTTTCCGATTTTGATCGATTTGTAAATCTCAAAATGCATTCGAATTTGGTCCATATAAACCGATTTTCGTCTATTTGTTATGTCTTGATGCCAACTGATTTAAGTTGATGTTTAGTCTAGATGCCTACCTATTTTATCTATTTGTAGAGAAAAGATGTCAACCTCTTTTGGTCTATATGAGCAGGCTAGATAGCAACCGATTTCGGTCTATATGTAGAGTCTAGAAGCCAAACGAACTTGTCCTTTTGTTGGATTTTAGAAGCAAACCAAATTTTTTCGATTTGTTGAGGCTAGATGCAGACCAAAGATGTCTATTTGTTGAGTCTAGATGCTAATCGAATTTTGTCTATTTGAAGAGTCCAAATACCAAATGAATTTGTATTTTTGTTGAGTCTAGATGCTATCTTCATTTGTCTATTTTTAGTCTAGATGCAAACCGATTTTATCTTTTTGTAGAGTGTAGATGTCAACATCTTTTGGTCTAATTGTACAAGCTAGATACTAACGATTACGGTCTATACGTGGAGTCAAGCTGCAAACCGAATTCGTCTATTTGTTGAAATGAGATGACAACCGAATTTTGTCAGTTATAAGAGTCCAGACACCAAACAATTTTTTTATTGAGTGTAGATGCCAACCTTATTTATATATTTGTAGAGTCTAGATGCCAACTGATTTTTGTCAATCGGTAGATGTCAATCAATTTTTTGCCAATTTGTAGAGTTCAAGTGAACACCGAATTTTGTCTGCAGATATGTAGAGGCAAGATGCCAACTAGTTTTGTCTGTTTGTTGAGTCAAGATACTAAATTATGTTTGTCAATTTGAATTGTCTCGATATCAACCGATTTTTGAACCAATTTTTGTCTATTTATAGAGTGCAGATACCAAACGAATATTGTCTATTTGTAGAGTGTAGAAGCCAACCGATTTTTTCTACTCTACTTGTATGGGCTGAATACCAACCGATTTTTGTATATTTGTTGAGTCAACATACTAAATGATGTTTGCAAATTTATACCGTCTAGATGCCAGCCGATTTTTGTTAAATTGTAGAGTGCACATGCCAACTAATAGACCTAATCCGGAGTTCTTATTTATGGGTGTTTCCGTCTATGCACAGGCGGTACAAACAAAGTTTTCTAGACATTATTGCTAAACAGCACAAACCATGGATTAAATCCTTTTGATCTTTTTACACGTTTTTTCATTGTAACAGTGAAAGTTTGTTTGTACCGGTGGGGAAATCCCATATACAATATAACCTGCATTAAGCAGCCAGTGAAGGGAAGATACAATATTGGCTGCTTACAGCAGGTGACCACTTAATCCAGGTGAAGATAAAAATGCTTTGATTAGTCCCGCAGCAGTGAGTGATTTTTTACTGGCTTTAGCCATAAAATTTATGTAAATACTAATTCAAAATAATCTTAATTAAGAAAACAACAATTTAATTAAATCAAAATTAGTAAATAATTTAAACCAATATTTAAATATAAGCTATATAGTATATATTTGATTTGTCCAATCTTATTTAAGATAATTAATTATGCAGTTTCTTATTAAGTGATCCCCAAAAAGGGCACAAGTGACATTGTCAGTTGTATATTGGAAGTCTTAAGTTATGTGATGACACTTTGTTGATAAATTTTGACTGTTTAATGACTTAACTAGGTGGGGTTTCACACATCTAAACCATTATACAATGATGGTTACACTTTGTTAATTCTAAAACTTAATTGACCGTGACCACTTAATGCAGGTAAATTGATCGATTTGTAAGGAAATGGGTGACCACTGGCCACAGACAGCAGGTGGCTGCTTATAACAGGTGCAAAATAATGTGATTTTCATTGGGAGGAAGCCAGATTGGCTGCTTACAGCAGACGACCGCTTATTACAGGTGGCTGTTAATGCAGGTTATACTGTATTTGAATTTCAGATAAAGTCTTTTTTGTCTATTCATAGAGTGCAGATGTCAACCGAATATTGTCTATTTGTAGAGTGTAGATGCCAACCGATTTATGTGTATATGCAGAGTCCAGATAAAAACTGACTTTGTCTATTTGTTCAGTCTAGACGCCAACCTATATCGGTCTATTTGTAGAATCTGTATTTTAAGTTTTGAAGAGTCTTAATTACAACCCATTTTGTCCATTAGTAGCGTCTAGAAGCCAAACGTTTTTGTCTATTTGTAAAGTCTAGAATGACCTACTTTGTCCATTTATTGAGTGAATATGTCAACCGATATTTCTACTTGTAGCGTCTGGTTGATAACCGATTTTTGTCTATTTGTAGTGTGTAGATGCCAACCAGTTTTTGTCTTTTTGTAGAGTCTGGCATAGAAAATCTTAAGACAAAATGTGAATAGATGTGAGTGCTATCATTTCACTAGCTTGCTTTAAAAACAAATCCCAGAAAAAGAATAAGTATTTTCTTCATGATAGTTCATGGGGGATTTATTCTTCTCATAAATAAAGAATGCACATGGGCGTTTGTTGGCATCTAGACTCTGCGTAAAAGACTAAATATCATTGAGGTTCAGAAATATTGAAAAATGTAGTACAATTGCATTTTATGTAAATTTCAAGAATACTCAATGAAAAGCTTACATGTATCCGCTATTTTTGTTGTAGGACCAATCGAAATTAGTGATTCAGATAACAACATATGTTTATGGTATGACCAAAGTACAACTCACTACTTTTGGGGAAATTGTACGGAAAACTATCGCATGATTTGTTACGAAGGTAAATACTACTTAAATACATTATAACTTGTATTTTAACCTGGGGATTTTAGAAAATAATGTTTATATACGTTCAGATTTAGAACAAAAAAAATATGATGTAGTTCAAAAATTAGTCCACTCAACCTGTTACTATCAATTCACTACCTGAAATAAAAACCTTTGGCGAGGAAAAACATTTTACATTGAAATATTTGTTTGGGTTTAGAAATATAAATATATTTATATTTAAACAGGTAATGATGTTTGGCCATATAATAAACGTGATAAAAATTTCGGTAATTGGGCTACTATGACCATAAGGTGCTTTAAAGGTGATGGTGATATGGACAGTGGAATACCTTCCAGGTATAATAACACAAAGGATTTGAAAACATCAGTAATAGCCCAAATGTGGACAGGTATAATACGTAATGGTGTGATTTATCCAGTTACAAGTAAGTTGGTAGTTTTAGCAAAAAAAACAACAAAAAAACGATTTTAAATTACTTGTCATATGTGTCTCGTTCTGTTGGCACCTATTAACTTAAGTTATGTTACAACCATTGTTGCTTTCAAAAATTGTTTTTTACGTATGAAAACATGCATTTTTATAAGTACAAAAATAGTAAGCAGTGGTTATTATGAAATTCAGTGGTATTTTACGATTTTAAATATGGCGACTGTATCATCAAAATCTTAACAGAAGAATTTGAAGAAAATGTTTACCTGATATATTTGACTAGAATGCCTATTATCATTAATGTATGGTAGTCTAAATTAAATATTATTCTGGACTTGTTTTTTAAGGAAATATTAATTACAAACTCATTTACACCAGGTAACCCACTAAAGCGGGCTCAAAAGGCTAAAGCGAGCGATTAACAATCTCTGAATATTTTGACTGTTACCAGTGAAGTAATTTTGTTACTTTTTAGCTCAGCCCGCATTGTTAGGGTAATATTGTACCGATACTTCGAGCGGAAAAAAGTCGTACTAAAACACTCGAGATTTATTTCATACGTTCAAAGTTTGTATCTTTATTCGGTTCTAAGATAAAAAATAAGTTATTTCCTTAACGAAATACTCTTAATACGTATTATTCATGTTCATCATTTAATGCATATTGTATATTTTGATTGCAGATACTACTAATGTTACAGAAGGGAAATATGGTTATATCAATATTTCAACAAGCCAGCTTTTGTTTACTAACGATAGTGCAGTGAAAAAAAGAGCACTTTGTGTTGAAGGTATAGTAGTGTGATACTGTAATAATCACCTGTGTATATAATCTATTACTTATCTGCGTTGACATATATATATATATATATATATATATATATATATATATATATATATATATATATATATATGTATATATATATATGTATATATATATATATATATATATATATATATATATATATATATATATATATATATATATATATATATATATATATATATATATATATATATATATATATATATATATATATATATATATATATATATATATATATATATATATATATATATATATATATATATATATATATATATATATATATATATATATATATATATATATATATATATATATTTGATACAAGTTTCATGTTTATTACTTTGGCCCCACATATATCAATATATATAAAAAATTAGAAGACTTTTTACAAGTGTTAGGTTGTTAATTATTGGATTTAATAATTACACCATTAACTTGGATGTAATTATAATGTATTATGTTTAACACTACATTTTAACAGTATTTTCAGTCATATTGGGGTAAGACATTCTACTCACATTAATTCTACTCAGCGTTTAGCCTAGTACTTAGTGCACACTCTTGCCATTTTTCGTACACTGCCCAATTTGATACAAAAGTAGAAACTTTTCCTGACCGAGCTTTACAATGGTATGAGGTCCCGCCCGAGAATCCGACCTTAGATATATGGTGGGATGCCCTACCGATACAACTAACAAAGTGTAATGAGAAGAAATCAGACCTGAAGCATTTGATCGCGATGTATGGTTGATACTACTTGAATACATAAGAATGTTACATTAATATACATAAGCTACTCATATAAACCTATTGCGTGAATATAACATATAAATATTTCAGGAACAATTGTTAAAGCTGAGACTACTTCTAGTACAGGTAAAACAACTACTATAATAAAACCACTTCTACTGTTAAACTAACACGTTCAAGTAGAAATGATTACTCTAGTGTACAAACCGTGACACCGTTTCATGCTTCAGGTTGTCAAAATGAAGGTAAACATAACAAATGTCTGATACTTTTTGATATTAGTTTCAGTATCTACATGTACATATACTTGTAGTTGTTATCTAATAAAATGTCCTTCATTTAGTAATAAATTTATGTGAGTCTTTTATAATTAAGGAATTAATCTATATTGGTAATGAGTTTATCTGTAAATTGGATTTTTATCAATATTAAATTTCAATGTATCAAATGTTACAGAAACAACAAACTACCATAAAACTACAGATGAAAATACCACTGATAAAGAGGAACGTTTGA
This sequence comes from Mactra quadrangularis, assembly GCA_025267735.1. NCBI lineage: Eukaryota > Metazoa > Mollusca > Bivalvia > Venerida > Mactridae > Mactra > Mactra quadrangularis. Next base: position 21,579,794 of record CM046299.1, read on the forward strand.
AAAAAGGTAAAAAATTGAATTTGTTATAAATTCTTTAGTTAAAACCATATTCATATAATTGCCTATTTAGATAGTTATTCAAAACAACCATACAATTATTTTTGATTATATTCTCTGCCTCTTTCACTAATAATAAAATGTTAGCAAGAGCTGAATACTTATATTTGATTCTTTTTAAAAAGAGGATTGTAAATGATTAATATCAGTAGTGAGAGTATAATAGTAATTGATATTAAGACGGATGTACGTTAGGTATGTTAGGTTTACAAGTTATAACAAATGTAGAACTATATGAACATTATAAATTTCAGACTTACTTATATTCGTACACGCTGCGGTCTTGCTAATTTTTAACACAGCCTTCACGTTGAAAAATGGTGAAAGACGGTCAAATGAAAAAAAGTTTCTTCTAGTGAAATTATCAACCATTTGATTGCACTAACGTTCGTCTAAAAGTCCGTCCAAATTAATACGTTTGACAGATTATGTTCATAATATTTGTAATATCACCAATTTCCTCACTAAGCATCATGCAATATGAAAAGGGTGCGAAAGACATGACCATAAGTAGTTTACGGTTGATGTTATGCACCAATGCTTTTTAAACATTATAAAATAAATTCCATTTGAAATACTTATAATTGCACAAATATCTTATTTATTTGATCTAAATAGTTTAAAAGCGAAAGCTACTTTTTAAACAAGAATAGTATTCATGCACTTTCATTCACATTTTATCAGGATTCGATTGACGAAAATTTTACTTTAATTGTTAGGGTCATCAGATGTTGGAGCAATTGTTGGAACCACTGTGGCTATTATAATTGTCATCATCGTAGTAATTGTTCTGGTAGTGTTATGGAAGAGGTATGCTATATGATTAATAATATGTGATTATATCCATACTGTTTCTCCTAATGAAATTCCCCTGTATGACTCATGGAGGGTATTTTATTTGCAACAAGGCAAACTATTCAAAGCAAGGGAAACAAACTAAAGTATAGAAACATTTCACATATTTACTAATATATATTTGTGTTATTTGCATTAAGTAATCAGTGAAACGTGTGCTAATCTTCATTGTAAAAGATAATGGCCATATATTTGGGACATTCATAATCAGTGAAAGAAAGAACAAAATTATATTACTCATTACCCGTTAGTTTCATACAAAATACTTTAAATCAGTGTCAAGATATAGACAGGAGACTATGAATTGTACAAAAATGGGAAAAATGTTAAAATGTAAAAATGTGTCGAATGCTAAAGAATTTAACTTAAACCATTAAATACTGTCTGCTATTCTAAATAAATCTGTTACAGGGGTATGAAGTTTCCGTTCAAAAAGGCAAGGAAATTGGAAAGGAAAAAGACACAGGCAACTAACATGACGTACAATTTTGCTAGACCAGATAATACTATTCAAGGTACAGCCGAATCTACTTTTAACGACTATGCAGAAGTAGATGTAAGCAAAATGACACCAGGTACAGGAGTGACACAAAATGGTGATACAAACAGGACAAGTGATTGTTTGGATGAGCCACATCCTTATATCGTTCTTGAAAAGGGGAACGAAGGTACATATGACACAACAAAAACAACTCCTCAAATCCATGATCAACATACTTTTAATCCATATAATGAAATAAGCCTTGAAGAAAGTTCTAACTATGATCATATTGGTGCACATGTCAACGATTCTAAAACCCTCGGTTTGGACAATCCTTACAATACAACAACGCTGGCAAGTTCAAACAAATATAATGGATTTAAAAACAATGCTTCCAATAGAAATGACGATGGCGACGACACTTATAATCACATTGACGGTCAGTAACTTCAAACTGAGCTTAACCAGTCGGACAAACCGTATAACACAACAGCGCTAGGACGATACCTAGATCACAACCTACAGAACGATCACGGAGTTACCAACATTGCTTTTAATAGTATTGACGAATGTGACGACACCTATAATCACATTGGTGACCTGCCTGGTCAAACTGATTAAACAACTACCGATAATCCGTATAATACAACAACGCTAGGTGATGCACAGACAAATGGTGTTAATAACTCTGCTTTCAACAACAATGATGATAGTGAGGACACATACAATCATATTTACGGATAAGTTCCTATGACTAAACCGACATTCACAGACAATTATTATGCCACTTAGAATTAGTGAGTTTATTTTCAAACGGATGGTGTTACCTGTGATGTTATGACAATTAATAGTTTCATTGTAATCAAGACATGTTGATGATTACTAGTATATTGGAAACTCTTGTATTCTACATGTATAAAAACTTTTTTTAATATTTCAGTATATTCTTCTATCCTTCTAATATATTGCATAAAATGGCACTGCATGAAAAGTATTAGTGGTGTAAATATATTTTTGTACTTCTAAGGAAATATTTGATGTAAGTCAAATGTTATTTTAAATCGAACGTTATGAATTTAATGTTATACATTTACTTCTAAGAAAACAAGGTTTGATACTGCTATGATGATTCTACCATAGAATCTATGTTCCATAGTTATAAAAAGGAATTCTCATTTTTGTTACCGTCATCAATATATCAAAGGAATGTAATAATATCCAGATTTATTTATTGTTAGAATAAGAATGTATACTAACATTGCTTGAGTATTTATCATAATCAAGAACACATCATCATAATTGTCATGTTTTGAATGGTATTATATCATGTATCACTGTTTTAATATGTAAACGGACTTCTATTTATCATCATATTATCACTTATTTTATTTTTATTTTGTTCCATGCTTTAATTGTATAGGGCTTTATTTTGAATTGGATATTTTACTGGAATTCTGTCAGAGTTAACTTGATTTACTAGTTCAATGCAATCAGATAGACTGCTTTCGTTCAAAGTATGAATATGCACCAGGTAACAGTAAACGATATAAAACATGGTGCTATAGTAAGTACAATGAAACCGATAAAACAGAGGTTTCTTTAATGATAAAAATATTATTTTTGAACGATTGTAGAACTATTCCAAAGTTGAGTATCAAGTTATATTTGACAAATGTGTTTATACATAGTTGATGTTTTTGTGTGTGATCATCATTATGGAGAGTTATAACATTGTAATTTCCATCATTTACTCGACTATCATAATTATGTATCCAAACATTTGGTAAATGTTTTTTGATATAATATCTTTGTTACTTATCCTACTTGTAATATTGTTAAAAAATATAATATAATTATTAGAAACTGCATTTTTGTGGGAGCTTTTCTTTAAAAAAAAAGAAATTGACATGTGCAGTGATATAATATACATCAAACAATAACAGTCAACACTTATTGGCACAATCTCTGTAGTTGATAGATAACGACTCTCTGATCGACGACAGCGGTTTACGTTCAGCAACATACAATAAAGTCCCTCATTACGTTCATTCACCACTTATTTGTTGCAGTTAAAGTAAACTGTTAAGACGTGAATCTGAACAATATATACTAGTACGTCCTGAGAATAGACATGGTTTCCAGATGATAGAAATGATTAATTATATGACATTAAATGTCGTTTTTATCACTTAGACAATATTGAAATTACGATACGTGTAACTAAACTTCATACCCATTCTCCTCATAAACAAGAATGTTTATATCGATTTTGAACATGAAGTGAAAAATAAAGAAAGCTATTACTATACAACATTTCGCCATAAGGGGTGTACATATAAAGTACAAATACAACCCAAAACTCTCCTATGCAACATTCGAATTTTTAACTCGTTCACTTTCTACCCTCTGCGAAAAGTCTTCGTGCAAACAGATGTTTAGACAGAGACACATACACGTTTTCATCGCATGACTGTCACGTGGTTTTTATAATTTGATGTGTGATGTTACTAGAATACAAACAAATCTCACGCCTATAATTTCAAAATGTCGATATGAAAAGTTGTTGGACAGTTGTATTAGTAAATAATGAAAACTTAACTAAAACGTTGTAAAATATATCACATTCAACTTTAAGATTTAACTCACAGTTCATGGTAAAGGACAATATCATAATTCTACACTCAATATTGCAGCGGAGTGAAGTAAGGTTGAGTTTTCACTTAGTTCCGAAGGGATTGTACCCAAAACAGAGCATTTATGTGTAAGCTATAATTTACACTCATCCATATTACAAAATAAAGATATTTGATATTTTCAAGCGTTTCTTATTACAAGTAAATTTGGTCTTGAGGTTTATGTAAAGGGTTTAGCTTATATTTCAATACGTATTTTAATAATAACACGTTATTCAACAATTGTACTAGCAATTGCATGTTACTTTAAAGGATATTCGTCTAAATATTATTATTTTTTGATGGATTAAGTATACGTTTTAATCACGTCTTTGATAAACGATTTGTAATGAATATCACCGAATAAGTCTAAATTTGGCAATCTGTTTTTGATAATAACATGGTGAGCTGCTTATGCGATTTTCTTGATAATTGTGCAAGTTGGTAAATGCCTTAATTATTTTACCGAAAAGAATATGGTTTGTGTGATCTATTTTTTCTATTGTATTATGTAAAATAAGAATACATTACTCGGCAAAATACCACCAAGTTCTAACAACATTGAGTATCTGACATGGTTGGGAAGAAGCAGGACATGGTTGTTGTGGTTGTTGGTAGTTTTCTGAAAAATATACTTGACAAACAATTACAAGTTTCTGCATTTTAATTATATTCATCCACATTCATTTCTAGACTGTGGTCCATTTTCAAAAACACATAAACGAATGCAGTGTTTATTACTTATTGCCTGCTATGTGATGTTGCAGCACATGAATATGTTATTAGTTGACGGGCACACTAGAGATAAGTCAATATTACCGATTACTGTCTACATTATACTAACCTTAACTGTAAATCTCCTTAGTTTGATGGTATATTAAGTTGTCTCCCTGCAGGTTTGCTGATACGCATTTAACCCAATTCGAAGACTTTAAACTTTGCCCTTCTAACTGATAGAGGTTCAAGGTTTTAGTCAAGCTATAAAGAATAACTATTTGTAAGAGAAAGTAGCCAGGATGCCATATTATGAAAGATCTTACCATAATGAAGTAGTGTAATATAATTTTAGTAGGATTTGCGTTGAAAATGATCGTAAGATCATAGATAAAACCAAATTAGTTATAACGCATAATGGAATTCTAGAACTGGTGCACACAAAAAAGATTATTATGTAGGTGAACTGTTCGGCTCTGATGACTTTGACTGTTTAAATAGGCGTTCACCAGAGATAAACAAATATGTTCTTTTTACTTCTTAAGGACTGCTTTTTATACAAAATCACATAATTACATTTGCTATTGATGACTAGTTGGTCCTTATGTGTAATACGTTATCATTTAAATCTGTCACATGCAGGTATCAAATTTCTGAGCATGAAAATATGCATCGCTTAAAGCTCAGTAAATTTTGCCATTATTTTTGTTACCTGTCAGTGTATGTTATTGCGTCCACAAAATGAATTTATAATACATTATTTTAGACAAACTGACCTACAGATTGTGAGAAATGTAAAACAAAAGTCACAAAAACGCATTAAAATCATTTATACCGTTACAGTGTATTTTTATACATAAAAATACCACCTTTACGCGTGTATTTTTTATAAACATTAAAATTGTCATTTTCTAAGCACTGCTTGACTGCTTCTAAAAATGTTCATACAAAATTTGAGACTTTAAGAAAATTTGATTTTTGAGCTTAAATATGTGAACAATCAGCTCAAACTAATAGAAGCTCTAACCCGGGTCGATAGCGAAGGTGGTAGCGCGCCGGGATTTGAAATCTCGTGTCCCGAATGGGGTACGGGTTCGAATCCCACCCGAGGATGTTATACCCTTTCATGAAAATTTGACAATAATGTCAATTTTACTCAATTGATTAGATGATATGGAGAATTTGCGGCCCTGTGGAAGGGTAGGTGAGTACTGGTTATAGACAAAGGTCCAGGAAAGCTAGGTTAGGTGCGCTGGACGCCGTAAAATGACCTTAATCGTGTTAACACGGCGTTAAACTCAGTGAAAAATAGAAGCTCTCGTGATGTAGATTATTTAAATACAGGGAAATAAATTTTGCAATCGGGGACTCAGGGCTACATCAAGCGTTAATCTTTAAGAGGAAAACTAATGTTTAAGTGATACAGTAGTATGTGTACATGTATAATATAAAATACAGATCCAAATTTGGTTGTTTAAAACTTCCTGTTTGAATATCATGATCTCATTTTGATACACACGAGTAGTCGCCTGCGAACAAGTAAACAAGCTAACAAGAAAAATGGATTTATATAAATATTTGTGTTTTATATTACTTACTACAGTGTGTTACATAGGTATGTTAGAATTATTAACTTTGTTTAAAATTCTTTATGGTCACTGTACAGCTTTCATTCATTTATTAATTTCATGAATATAAATGTGTATTTTATAAACCATGATGAATGGGTAAACTTTGCTATAAACATAAATGTCTTCATTTACTAGTTTTCTTACCTGAAGAAATGACAAGTTGAAACTACCTGTATAAAATTTCTTTCACTGTCTTTACAAATACTGATTCTATAACTAGTAGAAATTATAATCAGAAGTATTAAACGTTTTATTTGGTTCTTTATTCTAATTATTTTCAGTTTATCAACATTACAGTGACATCTTTAATTACCTTTCACTTTTGTTAATGTGTTATTTGTTTTTAAAGGTTCTCATTCACAGATTTCAACTTAAATATAAGATTTTTCTAAAATTAACAAAATTGTATGGACACATTTCTTAAAGCAGGAAAATAGTGCTTCGATAATGACAAATTACTGCATATTGACAAACAACTACACATGATGGTATTACAAGTAGTAAAAGTATACCCCGTATGTCACGGTATAGACAGTTTTAGTGCATCTGTTTTTACTTTCATTGTATATATATGCAACCTATAGGCCAGCTTGTCTTAAAATTTGAAGAATTATTTTTTTGACACAATTACAGGCACCGAAAGGTATTTTAAACATATAGATAAATCTTAACCAAATATGTGAGCAAGTACCTTTAATTTTGTGAGAAAATACTTGTACACGTATAACTGTGATATTTGATTATGTTTCGATTGAATTTTCTTCAAAAATACTCTTATAGCATTTTACAAAAGTACTGTACTGCACATGTATATTTAAGTTTACATTATTCTTGAATGTTCTCTCTTTTTAAATTGTTTGTAATTGATTATATGTAAAATGTCATTGTCACATGATTGTATATTTTATGCAATACATTGTATGATCACACGGATCTATTGACCTATTGATTTCTAAAATGAAATCTTCTTATTCGTATAACTATTATAGTTGTATAAAGTATTTTACTCCTCCTTGAAAACGGTCTATTATTATAAATATCTTTACTCGTAAATATTAAATTGTATAGTTGAAAAATAAGATCTTTAACACATGCAAAGGTAATTTCGGATGGGTCTGAAGTTTTGTTATTTACGGAAACCAGCTCACAAAACCAATATTTCTAGACTTTTTTCTTTGCGAGTACTCGCTTAACGTTCCTCAATGAGCCGAAGACTTCTACATAGTTAGAGTAAAGTAGACCGTATTTGTTGAATTGCTATGACATGCCACAGCCAGGAATTGAGCCTAAGTCACCGCACCCAAGTCCAGTATCCTAACCACTTGACAGCTACTACGATACCCATTACACTAAAACAATGATTAGACAGTCTAAATTTCAGGTCGATAGCGCAGTTGGTAGCGCGCCGGGATTTGGATACTCGTGCCCGAGGGGGTGCGGGTTCGAATCCCACCCGGGGAGGTTATACCCTTCCATGAAAATTTGACAATAATGTCGATTTTCCTCCATTGGTTAGATAATATGGAGAAGTTTCCGGCCTTGTGGAAGGGTAGGTGAGTACTGGTTATAGACAATGGTCCAGGAAAGCTAGGTTAGGTGCGCTGGACGCCGTGAAATGACCTAAATTGTGTTGATACGGCGTTAACTCCAATAAATAAATAAATTTCAGGGAAAGGAAGTTGAGATACTTTACGACTATATCTATATTTTATTTCATGATCTCTTTTATCGCGATCTTTTTAATATTGTATTGATCAATCAATCGCAAAAACGTTCTAACATTATTGATAGATATAACTATGTATTTACTTTGAACATTGTAATGATTTACACGACATTGAGAAATGTTATTGAACTTGAAGAAATTATAGCTTATAAAAAAATTACAAAATGTCTTAAATGAAAAGATAATTTACAAAATGAATGAAAATTTCAGGCATTTTACAAATTTCCTTAATATACAAATTGCCTGTAACTTATGCATGGTATATAGACACGCGATCTTCTGAATGTAAACAGACATTTGTTTTCGTAAAAAAACATCGCATTAATCAACTATTATTTTTCCTTGTCCAAAAATGCTTACTTCAGCATGTGAAGTTTAATTTATTACTCTGAATCAACCGCACAAATTGATTTTAAACATGAACTAGTGTTTACTCAATTTTTGCGTGGAGAATTTGCAGCTTATGATGAAAACGCAATCAATTTTAATTTTCAGGGAAATTAACGTCAGTAGTTATTTGATACGTTATTTGAATATATTTAAATAAGTTTCCTTGGAAAAAAGGAAAAAACGGCGAAAACAGTTTTGTTTACCTCATTAGTGTCGTTGTAGATCACGTGACTATATATCTTTTTACAGAAAATTTCGTCATTGGAACACTCGGTTACCAGCTATGTGTAAATTATTACATTGACATTACAATTATTTTATAATGATCAATGTCTCTGCAATGTTCACTTATTACATTGACATGGAAAGAAATAAGAAATGCGTGGTTCCGGTTACCGAGAAAATCAAAGTACTGAAAGTACTGAATGAACGATTTATTTTATATATTCTTGTCCTACTTAATTTAGGACAGGCAAGAGTATGTTTAAACTTATCTGTCTGCCCAATGCCTTAATCTTTTATCGAGAAATTTTAGGTTAATGAATTTATATATCTGGGTTGTTTTGTAAACATTTCATTGGTTTTGTTTAGCATCTATATATCATTTTTAAAAGGAGTTACTCCAAGAAATTAATAGCTTCTGTTCTAAACTGCAATTTTTAATTTAGGACAGGCAAGAATAATTTCCAACTTATCTGTCTGATCAATGCCCTAATCTTTTATCCGACTGAATAAATCCAATTGTAATTATGTGCGAGGAAAAGAGCCGAGGCCAACAAATGAAAAGTAATGATTAAAGAGAGGATTTCCAATAGTAACATTGAACTCTTAAAATCGTTCAAAACCTTGGAAAGTACAATACAGGGTGCCATCACAAAATGTCAGTGTTTTAACAGTCAGTAATAAGTGCTTGGGTATAAGCCAGTACTGGTTTAGCAAAATTGTCAAGAAAAGTTTGTTTAATGAGTCGGTCACCGTAAATAACAATTTTAATAGTGTTATTGAACAACGTAATATACTACAAAAATATTTGTTCCATATTTTGAAAATATGTACAATTTCTAAGTGTTTTAAAACTTTTAACTTAACTGATAAAGTCAAATTTATAAACCCCTAATGTGAGCAAATATGTTTATCCGTGTTGTAATCGTCGGATATAATTAAGAGCTTTGACGTCAACATGACAGGAGATGGCGTAAAAAACACCGTGTACAGTACAACCTGTAGTATATCCTATCTAGTTTAGGACACATCATGTACGTATCAGAATTGATGTTTGATTTGATGATGCAGTTAGCCTCTGCTAGTAGCAGAGTAAATGGTTTAACCTGAGCTAATTTTTAAACAGCTGTTCAAAATATTAGCCAATAGTAACATCATGTAATCATAGGCGGCTGACACGATTCCAAGTCAAAATACCATGTATAAATAATATTGTTTTATACTAAACCTAGCGGACCGCCAATACATATGATAGTTAAGATTAACTGTAGATCATTAAACAAATTTTATGAAACAGTCTAGTGTAATATATTGTATACAGTACGGTACCTAATGATACGTACAGTTAAGCCTTTATTAAGAATTGGCGAGATATTCGGATTTGTCCTAAAATGGTTGTTTAAAAAATAGTTCAACAATTGTTAAAACATAGTACAGTATAACCTCTGCAGTTCAACCCTCTACAAAACAAATCCTCTGCACAACAACAGCTTTTGATACTTCCCTAGGGCCTAATTTCAACTGAATTTAACCTCTGCAGGACAACTACCTCTGAACAGCAACACTTTCTAGTTCCTCCCATTGAGCGTAGCTCAAGAGAGGTTTTACTGTATTATAAATCATAACACTGGCTTATAGGTCAGTATAAGTTTGATCTGTAATTTCAGTAATACTAAAAGCAGAATTCAGCGTCATCGACCACTAGCTACTGTTTCATAAATACTTCCTCATTCGTACTTTAGCCTTATCTGTTAATAATTGAAGTACAACGTACGGTAAGCTTAAATGTATACATAAATAACCAATTTATCAATTTGACACTTAAAATACCAATCGAGTATTCGTAAATTATATATACATGTATACTGTATGTGTTATGCTTTTAATTTGGCGCGTCAATCTAACAAAATACCAATCTAACTCTCAAAATATGATTTATATATAAAACCAGTGAGTAGTATCTAAACTTTTATCTACTAAATCATAATTCTAAACAATTTATTTTCTTTTCGTGAGAATGATTACTTTGAAACTGCATCACAACATTGTGGACTTAAGTGCTTCCCCTATAATCGGATGAGCCTAAATTTGAAATGGCAAAAACATGCCTGGTTGATTTATACACTCATACTTGTACACTTGTAAAATAAACAAACATAAACAAGCTACTTGTTATTCAAATGCAAACGATGTAATTTATACTGTAAATGATATTCACTTTAAATACCGATACTTATTATAAAACGATAGTTTTGCTTATTTAAAAATACGGAAGTGAAAATGTTACAGTGATAACATATTTTATCTTGTTTGCAATATGCTGGGGTATTTCATCATTATACAGAACAACGTCAGGAAGAATCGAGGCGCACAAAGTATCTAAAGCTTCGCCATTTTCTCTCACTCTGTCTGAAATATAAAGGAATCAGCCTGGCAAACTTAGTAGGTAGCACACACAAGTATACTGTTAGACTTGTCATTAGTTCGAATACCTGTAACCTGGTGGGGCATACTTTCGTGGATTTGGTCATGAAATAATTGATGTGGCCATTTTCCCTCATACCAATAATTCTATATAATGTGGGGTGGTTGACAGTCACTAAAGGAATCGCGTTCTCAGTAACTGGTAGATAGCTCAATCCAGAGATTTAGTCTTTCCTGGAACAGCGAGTAGTTTGACCGACCGTTCTGATATCACCTATACAATAATGTTGATAAGGTCATTAATCCATCATCCGCAAGCAGCTGCATTAATACTTTTACATAAAAACTCGTGTTCAAAACTGGGGTTGAAATCACGATTCTCCATCAGTAAGAGGTTCGAAACCCTCTAGGGACACTGCTAATTTTCTGAAGCATGTAATTTACATACGTACAGTTGTTCCACTTTACTCAGGTGTCAATATATACTGTGAGGGATCACCTGCTTGAAGGTAATTTCAATGATCAGGGCTGAAGATCTCTATGGTCACAGACTTTAAACCTATCTTTAATCTTTTAACTTTTTGGTAGTCAATTTATGTCAATAATGTAAACTTCTTAACCTCAAGGAGAGGTCTTATACGATACTATTGGTTAATTGGTTAAACTGTCATTGAGAGGTTTTGTTTCTTTACGCTTTATTTTTTTCATGATGAAACTATTTAAGACTGTTACAAATTATGCAGCAGCGAAATGATTTATGGGCTATTCATTTTTCCGAGTTTATTCATTCAAGCTGATAACAAGAATGAATCGTATGATAATGTGAATACTAACCCGGAACATAAATTTGAAATCTGATACTGAGTTTGTCGTGATAATAGATAATATCCAAGACGGAAATACGTCTTCCTTTTTGATAGCATGCAGGTATTAATCACTGCGAGTCCATGTTAGTGAAAATGTATTATATGCTACCACCACACCTTCTTTAAATATTTGCTGCCCCCAAACTAAGTATACAGGTGTTATCTTTCTAAATGCAGAGCATAACTTTGATGAATATTTTCAGTAGATTGGACGAAGATCACAATCAATTACAGGTCGAAGAACTCTTCCATTAATTAGCTTTAAGATGAAAAATATCAATCAAGCTGAGACTAGTATTCAATAGTTTCATTAACAGTTTAGTTTTCAGTACTTATTGCCAACCGACTAGTACTTGATTGTTCACCTGAACCATAGAAACGAAAGCATTGCATTGCCAAAATCTAACAAATGCATTTTTTATTTCACTTTATTTTGTAGACGCTGAATTTATATTAACAAAAAAGGATTATACATTGTCACAGGCTAATCGAGTGTGTACATTGGCAACACCAAATCTTGTGTTCAACGAAAATGGTACCTCATCAGATCTAGCCAATCTACCTAATGTAGATGCATGGTTAGGTTACACTGAAAAAATGACATCATTTGAGTATTTTGGTAAGACTTTTGCATCATACATGTAAGAATACATTCTTTACCATATTCATTCCAATATATGTATATACAGAAAACACAACACAATTCGGTCATTTGTAACTGAAGTAAGTATATATATCGTATGTATACATATTGTCTACATGATTATGCTGTAATTGACATTATATTAATTTTAATTCCGATATATTTTATTTTATGTTAACCATTCTTAGAATATGGTACGAATATTCAGATGAGACATGCTTGATCCCGTCCCTTTTTTCAAAATAATTACAACAAAGACGAAGAAAAATGTAGAAACAGCTATGTTGCATTTTAAGGCAGATTTTTAAGATCAAGAGTTGGAAAAGAAATGGTAAAAAATAACAGCTGTACTTATATGTTTAGGACAATGTTTACCATTAAATAAAACTTAGACCTTATATTCTTTTAAAGGATGTGCTAAAAAGACTGAAGCCGGAACATATACAGTAGAAAATATAACAGAAGGTGATCCTGGAAAATGTTGGTCAGCATGTAATAACGTTAATGATGTTGAAGCAGTAGCTGTTCATAAACACAAGGTAACTTGAAATCATGCAAGTAACAAAAAAGACAACCCGGGTCGATAGCGCAGTTGGTAGCGCGCCGGGATTTAGATACTCGTGCCCGAGGGGGTGCGGGTTCGAATCCCACTCGGGGAGGTTATACCCTTCCATGAAAATTTGACAATAATGTCGATTTTCCTCCATTGATTAGATAATATGGAGAAGTTTCCGGCCTTGTGGAAGGGTAGGCGAGTACTGGTTATAGACAATGGTCCAGGAAAGCTAGGTTAGGTGCGCTGGACGCCGTGAAATGACCTAAATTGTGTTAATACGGCGTTAAGTCCAATAAATAAATAAATAAACAAAAAAGACATGTATATGGTGCAATAGAACAAGTATATGCATGTATAGTACCTTAGAATAGTGAAGGTGCAAAAAAACCGGAATGGTCATCGTTCTTCTAATACGCGCATCAAATAAACCCAATACCGATGTCCTCATTGATTTTTCTAATGATAGGGTAAAATCAATACACATGAATAGTACGAAAATAATTTCCTGAATTTCGGGTTTTAAATGAGTTTTAAATTATTAGAATTACTAGTGTAGCGTATTTGGATATTTGACCGATCGGATATTTTTTACAGAAAGACAACAATAGGCAAATATGTACAAAAGATATATAGTTTTTTTCTCAGGTTACTTCCCCTTTTGATTAGCAATTAGAAAATGATTGGAAATGATCGGGTATCGAACAATATAAATTTAAACAAAATAATCTGTATGAAACAATTATTGGTATGAAACTTAATCAACGTACAACTAATGCTATCAGCTCAAACACTCTTTGACTCTTGCTTATTTTACTTATATGTTCGAACCTTTCGAACTTGATACTTATAACTATGGAATTCTGAGACTTGCAAACCGGGTCCCGAACACTTGATTGGAGCTGGAGACGAATAGGTATGAGCACCGCTGCAAATTAATCTGCCCGAAACTACCAACACCTCGGCACAAAGACCAAACTAACAATTATCGTCGATACCCTTTATCAGACTTGCTCACCGAGTCCCGCACTCTTGGTTGGAGCTGGTGACGAATAGGTATGAGCACCGCTGCAAGTTAACCCGTCCCAAAACTACCAACACCTTGGTACAAAGACTCGACTAACAATTCTTTCCAAAACTCTTAATATACTCAAAGTAATTTTATCTCCAAGTCTGAGCACCGCTGCACGTTAGGAGACAATTACAATATATTATATTTATTAATTAATATTTACCATTTAATTTTAGATGCTACTACGACGACGACCAGAGCAAGAGTGATTACTACAACTGAAATCACGCCTTTTATACAAAAGCCAACCGTAGTTAACATAACTATTATACTGCAAATATGTCCGTTTAAGGTTCTGGAACTGTAACTAACTTCGGCAAACTTCGACACTCGGTATAATCCGGTTTTACCCGAATAGCTGTCGTCGTCAAGTTTCGTAATTGCTATTTTTAGTAATTTTCCTCTCGCGATCCAGGTTTTCCATGACGTCATAGTGTAACCCATTTACTGAAAATGGCGAAACCAGACGCTCTACAGCGTGATCGTAGTTAGTTATCGTAAAAATAATGGTTTATCGACATAAAAACAATGAAAAGTCGTAGTGCAGCGTACCTACTGAGTTGATTCTGTGTGTACAGGTGTAAAATGCACGGTTTTCATCTTGTTTTTGCAATATAAATTGCGTATGACTAAAACACGCAATGGAGATTTTGAGGCGAAATGGACGAAGTGGAGAATCTGGAGCTAGACAGCGTGATTGTCGAGTCGTTTATGTAAAATAATGGTATATCGACAAAACAATGTTACGTCGTATAAGATCATAACTGTTGGGTTAATTCTGTGTGTGCAGGTGTAAAATGCAGTGTTTCATCTTGTATTTGCCACCACAACCACTAGAAGATAGCACCTCAATACTATGACACACAACACATCGCCATATTAAGCAATTTGGCATGCGGTAGAATATAGTGAGGCATAATTAAGGGGTGGATCCAGTATTTTTTCTAGGGGGGGGTCCGAACTTTTCTAGGGGGGTGCGCACATTGTTATGGGGGGTCAAACCTCGAACCACAACCACATTATACACATTTTGCAGAAAAAAATGCGACATATTGATGATTAAAGCTTGATAACCATTTAATCTATGTTAAGCACCGAGAAATAATGTTTCATGCTACTTAAAAAATGACTTACAGGCAAGAAATACACTTATGGACAGGTACATTTTCCAAATTTAAGGGGGTCCGGACCCCCCCCCCCCCGACCCCCCCCCCCGACCCCCCCCCCCGCTTGATCTGCGTGTGCATATGAAGACAGTGTCTTTGTACTTTTCTGTTTTCAATGTAATCATTATCTACTTATAAAGTAAATGATACAATAATCAGCATTATTTGAAAGCTATGGCTCAAAATATGCCAACATTACTAAGTCTGGTGTCAAAATGTGTATGCAAAACTACTGCAGAAAACACGACAGGATAAAGTTTAACGTCTGTTCAACTTTCTCTGATATTTTTCTGGCTGGTCAGAATGGACTTTTAAATGTGTTTTCGAGTCAAAACTGTGATAGTCAACCAAGAGTCTCTAATACAGAAAGTGTTTGACTCCGTTATTCCTAACTAGTCAGGATTTTTTACGAAACAACATGTTAAGTTGTAAGTTTCTAAAATCCCCTCAAACCAGCCAAAATCAGTAAAGAGAAGATTTCCATATGATAATGCAGAGTTCTACATTTATATTTCTATATCCAGTACCAATTTAGATGATATATTTCAATAAAAGAGTATCATCAGTAATTTACCATTTTGACGTATTTTTTTCGCTATAAATTCTCTTGCAGTTTCATAGTAGTAATCTTATACATATTCTTATAATAAAATTTAGGAACGGTAAAATTTCTTTAATATTTTATATCATGGGCAGAAAAGACTGCAGAAAATTTTAAAACTGGTTGCATGTGTCTAACTAACTTTAAACTTGAAATATTAGCTTTTAAAGATAGGGTAATTTTTTGAACACTCTCAAAAACACGGATTTTTGCTCGTGGGGTACATGTATACAAAGCACTATATTTTTAAAAGTATTGTCCAAAGTGTAATCTGATTATCCTGGATTATCATGATATGATTGTGTAACAGGAAAATTGATTAAAATGTGAATATAAAACTGCAGAATTTGAAAAAACAATGTTTTTTCATTTTTGTCACGGCACAATTTACGGTCTCTTCGAAAATCAAGGGTCACGTTATAAAAATGCACATAAGTTACGAACGGTAAACTTCCCTAAAAATTCACCATTCAATGTCTTTAATAGTATAGATTCAAGAAACAATATCATTATAAAGATTGTGGAAGGTCACCATTACAGTTCCAGAACCTTAATAAACTGCGTAATAAGCTTATATCCACTCTATGAATAGCGGAACAACTTTGTACTAGAAAATACTCCTGTCTTAAGTAGCAATCATAAATTTATTGTTGAACGTACTTAACAATTCTTTATTAGCTATGTTCGTGGAATAAATATTGTCAGTACAAAGAGCTAGTTCTTTAGCAGTGTAAGTTTTTACAGAGGTGGTTTAGTTTTAATTCGCAGAAATTAATCTCCACACGTATCTTAGATGATCATACCATTTGACTAATTAACTCATTAATATCTTATACTGATTTTACTATGTAAACTTTCATACTAATGTTATCAATCATTGACACTATGTTAGATCTTTTGAAAACTCATTCTCATATAATAATTGACTATTACAGTGTTACTGTCTTCATGCTGTGAACACAGATCTAAAAAAATTATTGAAAGAAGAATGTGACATAGGGTGTCCAAGTCAACCAAATATTGTTTGTGGTGGTGTGGCTAATAACGGTGATGAATATGTATCTTTGTACAAAACAACCTACACAGGTAATTTAGTAAATAAATAATATTTTGTAAAACATTCTACTTAACCCTAAACTGGTCAATCCAGCATTTTTACGTGTCTGGTTCCCCTTTTAAAATGGCCACCACAGGCTTGAAATTTGAATTTCGCTGTTAAGGAAAGTTGTCCCAAAAAATTAGCTTTTTTTCGCTCGCCCCCCCCCATTTAAAGATGTCTCAGGGGGTATCTAAGGGGGACATGCCCCCCTTTGTTGCTGGGGTTTGAAGGGGGCGCAGCGCCCTTCATCGCCAGAAAAAAATCGGGGTCATTGAGTGCAGAGACTTGGCAAAAAATGCTGATAAGAAAACGGGTTTTAAGTACCTGAAAAGAATTGTCACTTTAGACCTCAAATTTGGGAAATATTACTGAATGAAATGCAAAGTTGGGGTTGAAAAAGAGCGAAATTTGCATTTTTGCCCTTTTTGTTCCGCCCCAACGTTGCCATGGAAACTTGGATTGGGGCTTAACTTTATTTATTTGAAAGGCAGTCACCCAAGAAAGAATTTGGCCAAGTTGCAAGTTGGCCAAGTTGCATATCTGTCTGTTAATTAGTAAAAGATTAATGCATCTTGAAATAGCCCTAGCGCTTTAAGTTGAAAATGGCTACTTTCCAGTAAAGGGTAAACAATATAATTCAGGGCGTTCAAATTATTCTGCTTATTTAAGGGGCCAATAGCTCTAGCTTGGACTTAGACGTTACGATTATAAAATGTTAAAATTCCATGTTTCAACAATCGTGAAATAAGATGATAAAAGCAAATACAATATCAACAGACAGACCGGGGTTTTTTATTAATATTTTATTCTAAGTAAATATCGTAAAGACTTTTTTTAATTCAAAGAAGACATTGCTCAATCTGATTAAAACCCGATCTAAGATTTTCCGCTCGCATACTCGCTAATTTAGATTTGGCCTTATTCAAACGAAGGTCACGTTCAGGCGACCTTTTCTCATCATAATATTCATGACGAAATTGTTAGATACGTAACTTGTTTACATCGTCTACGTCACGCAATTTGAAATGAGCCGCCCAATCGCAGACTGTGAATAATACCGCTGTTAAATTAGCATGCAAAACTTGCTCTAAAAATAGAAATTACGTGTTTTCGTCTAGATAAAAGCTTCGCATTGATTGGTCGAAACAAAGTTCATCTCGACGTGACCGTCCACGGAGAAAGTAGCCTAGAGATCGTGTACGACAACGCTCTACAGGATATCTGTTTACGGAGATTGGACATTAAAAGTAGTCTCTTTAATCAAATATTATTCGACTTAAAAACTGTTCACAGTGTGCTATGTTGACGTCATTTTCGATTAACGTTACAAGTATTAGTAGATGAAACATTTTGCTTTTAATTAATGTATTATTTTTCTTAATGAGAATCGTTTTTGTTTGAGAGTCTTATTGCCAGATATTGCTGGACTATCCTGAATAGAAGTACTCATCATCGGAATATATTTAATTACTTTATTTGAAATTAGCCATAAATGTACACTATTTCAAGAACAACCAAGAAAAATTAGTCCGTTATGTTTGTTGTAGGAGCAATCCAAGCAAGCGATTCAGATAGCAGCATATGTTTATGGTATGACATAACACCGGAAACATTCCATTGGGGAAACTGTTCAGAGGACTATAGCATCATTTGTTACAAAGGTATAAACTTACTTTTCTGATTTTAACTTGCATTTAACATAACAAGCTTAGAAGTTAAATTAAATTTTAGTATTAATATCAGTTACCGTTGAAACAAATAGCATTAAGCTAATAAATAATCTTCGTAATCAGTTTATATTGAATGATAATAAATCTGATTAAATTTGTTTTTATTTTAGAATATATAATTATAATGCACATTAACAGGTAATACTGTGTCGCTATTTGATGGTTACGGTGACTGGATACCAATGACTAAAGAGTGCTTTAGTGATGATAAAATACCGTCCAATTATAATAACACTGGTAATGTGGTTACAACGAAGAAAGTAAATATGTGGACAGGTATAATACGTAATGGTGTGATTTATCCAATTACAGGTAAGTAGGTAGCCTTTTAATCAATAAAATATTTTAAATAATTTAGAAAATATGGAGAAAAGTGCTTTTAATTAATAGTCAGTTGCATGTATCAGTGAACGTGTTGAAAGAGTGAGTGATTTCAATATGTGTCTCGCTCTGCGGACATCTTATTATTTCAGTTATTAGTTAAGAAGTATGGATTTTGACATTAAGCGGTTTTTTTCGTTTAAATTCGTGTAATCATTTAATTTTGTGTAAAAACGACGGGAATGAGTTGGAAATACAAAGTTTAGTAGTACTTTTTCCATATAATAATTCCTAAAATTTAAGACGATTTATCGATTGTTACATCAAGATCTTAAAATAAAAGTTTAAAGTACAGGTTTGATACTTTATTCTAGTGATATCCTGTATACGTTTTCTTCTAGATCAAATATCCAAGTAGAGATATTATTCAAAGAAATATATCTTCAATAGAAAGCATCTATCACCCCTTAATCGATTTTCTTGAATTTAATAAAGTATACAATTCCTTCAATTATACAGTGCATGTATATGTATAAAGTACCGGTCTGAATCATAGAATTCTGTTTTACACCATCTCATCTCAAGTAAAGTTGCAGTTGTACTCAAATTGCCAAATATATATTAACTAAATACTGATGCACATATGTAGTCTGCATTTTTATCATATAAATGTAATTCTTTAAATTTCAGATCCTACTAATGTTACTATAGGAAAACATGGTTATGTTGATATGGCAACAGGAAAGCTTTCGTTTACTACCGATAATACAGTGAGAAAAAGAGCACTTTGTGTTAATGGTATAATATTGTGATACATAATTAATCATTTTACTTATTTAGTTTTCAATATTAAGATATATGTAAAAAATAAATATGAAACTTAAATAAAAAAAGTTCAAGAAGACAACATATGAGTATATCAACATATGATTACTAATATATCTGTAAATAAGATTAAATTTCAACATTTGTTTAGTCCAGTTGCAGCAGTCAGAAATTCTACTCAACGTTGTGCTTAGTATATACGCTCCCCGGTTGCCGACCACAAGCCCAATTTAATACAAAGGTAGAACTATTTCCTGACCAAACTTCACATTGGTACGTGGCCCCGCCCAAGAAACTGACCCTTAAATATAGTGTGGTATGCCCAACCAACGCAACTAACCGAGTGGGATGAGAAGAAATCAGTCATGTAAACATTTGATAGCAATAGGTAGGTTTATAGCACTTAATTACTCAAGAATATCACATTATTATACACAAGCTAGGAATTCAAGCCTATTGCGTAAAAATTCCCTATAAATATTTCAGGAACATTTGTTTAGTCCAGTTGCAGCAGTCAGAAATTCTACTCAACGTTGTGCTTAGTATATACGCTCCCCGGTTGCCGACCACAAGCCCAATTTAATACAAAGGTAGAACTATTTCCTGACCAAACTTCACATTGGTACGTGGCCCCGCCCAAGAAACTGACCCTTAAATATAGTGTGGTATGCCCAACCAACGCAACTAACCGAGTGGGATGAGAAGAAATCAGTCATGTAAACATTTGATAGCAATAGGTAGGTTTATAGCACTTAATTACTCAAGAATATCACATTATTATACACAAGCTAGGAATTCAAGCCTATTGCGTAAAAATTCCCTATAAATATTTCAGGAACAATTGTTACAGTTGAAACAACTACTAGTACAGTTGAGACAACCACTAGTACAGGTAAAACAACTAATATTACAGTTAAAACAACTACTAGTGCAGGAAAAGCAACTGGTACAGTTGAAACCGCTACTTCTATAGTTAAACACACTAGTTCTAGTAATAGTGATAACTCTAATGTACAAACTGTTACGCCAATTCATGCAATAGATTGTCAGAATGAATGTAAACATAAAAAATGTCAGATACGTTTTTGATAAGTTTCCGTATATTCTCGTATATACTCTTGTAATTGTTAAAGGGAGTTTTTTAGTTCCAATTTTCCAGGTTCTGCATTAAATTTTTATAATTATGATTGAAACAGACAAACTGATTTATTACTTGGCAAACTATTTCTATATTTTCTCTTTATATTTGGGGTGTTTCTTAACTAGACCCACGTGGATCAGGTTAGCTAAAATAGATAAGTGTTAGAATAGGCATTTACTGATGAGAAGATACTAGAGCTTGTTATTGTGCAACATAAGTATAATTCTATTAGTTTACATTTGTAATTCTATTAAAAAGACATCCTAACCGCCTAAGAATGTTGAAAAGACAAGAAGCGACCAATTAAAATGTTTAATTTCAGCAAGTACATATAACAAATCTATAAATAGCTTGGTGATTCGCTCAGTATCCTACTTATGTTTTCAAGAATGTGTATGCCACATGTTTTAATTCGTGGAGTTAAATGTTATAAGTGACAAATGTTATTAGTAAGTTTCTTACGTTCTTAAAACTGTTTTAAAGACTATACTTGGTTTTATACTTTGGCACAGTCATTTGCCTGAATATTCCTTTAACTAATAAGAACGTCATATATTCAGTAATATATGTTAATGAATAAGACGGGATTGTCAAATCTAGGTAAATGATCTTGAACAAGTTGAAATTGTTAAAAGATATGTCAATTTCTAGGGGCTATTGTAAAATGTCATTGCAGCCGATGTGGGTCTAATATAATTAAGTAATTTACTGAAAACAATTTAGTACTACTTCTGTGCGTTATAATATTTTCAGCAATAATTATGCATGAATAATATATATAATTTTGCAGGAACAACTATTGAAGACACTACCGATGAAAATAAAACCGGTAAGGGTGAAAGCTTAAAAAAAGGTAAATCAATCGAATATGTTGTAAATTGCTCTGTAAAAATTATATTCACGTAATTGCCTACTTAGATTTCAAAAAAAAACAACAACACCAACATAATTTATTGTAAAATACCTGCTCTGCATTTTTCACTAACCATTATTGTTCGTTTTTTCTCAACTGTCAAAACATGAATAATTTCACGGTGACTAAACGCTCTTTGTCTTACACACGTGATATTGAGATAGTATGTATCATTTACTGTGAAATTATTCAAACTTTGACAGTTGAGAAAAAATGAACAATAAATGATTCTTAGTACTGAATATCAATATTTAATTGTTTCCAAAAAGATGATTAAGATTGAGTAATATCGGTTGCTATTATCTTAGTAATTGACATTAAGGCGGATATACGATGTTAAGTTTAGTTTTACAAGTTCTAACAAATGTAGAACTATATAACTATCATAACACTGAAACTAATGTTATTACTCGTAGCTTCTTTTTTATTCATACATATCCTTTTCGCTGGAAATTTTTGAGAGGGTGTCATATCAAAGAGGTTGTATTCTAGGATTGCAAAAGCAGTCGTCTAGAAGACCGTCTACATAGACATAAATCACAGAATATGTTCATAATACAAATGTATTTTGAAATGTCAAACATTATACATACTTCATCATGCAAAATCAAAAGAAGGTGAAGGACATGATCGTCATGGATTATTTAGATTGTTGTTATGCATAAATTCTGTTGTACACGTTGCTTTTAAATTGGTAATAAATTCATTTGAAAAACATGTCATTGAATGAATATCTTAATTACTTGAACAAAATAGCCAGAAAACAAGAGCTACTTTTCAAACTAGATGAGTTATGCTTTCTTTAACATTTACGTATTAGGATTAAACTGACTATTTTAATTGTTATTTTTATTGTCAGGGTCATCAGATGTTGGAGCAATTGTTGGAGCCACTGTAGCTATTATAATTGTCATCATTGTAGTAATTGTTCTGGTAGTATTATGGAAGAGGTATGCTATATACTTTATAATATGTGAATATATTCATATAGTTTCTCCTAATGAAGGGTATTTTATTTGCATCAAGGCGAACTATCTAAAGCAGGAGATAACAACTAAAGTTTAGACACATTTCACATATTTACTAATATATATTTGTGTTATTTGCATTAAGTAATTAGTGAAACATGCGCTAATCTTCATTTTAAAAGATAATGACCCTATTGTTTGGACATTCATAATCAGTGACCAAAAGAACAAAGTTATAATATAATTGCTCATTACTCATTAGATTCATACAAAATTATTTAAATCAGTATCAGAATATAGACAGGAGACTATGAATTGTACAAATATGGGGGAAAATATATAAAAAATGTACAACATTATTAAACCTAAATATTTTTCATATGTGTCGAATGCTAAAGATTTTGACATAAACCATTTAAATACTTTCTGTTATTTCAAACAAATCTGTTACAGGGGTATGAAGTTTCCGTTCAAAAAGGCAAGGAAATTGGAAAAAGAAAAGACACAGGCAACCAACATGACGTACAATTTTGCTAGACCAGATAATACTATTCAAGGTACAGATGAATCTTCTTTTACAAACTATGCAGAAGTAGATGTAAGCGAAATGACACCAAGTGGAGAAGTGAAACAAAATGGAGATACAAACAGGACAAGTTGTAGTTCGGATGAGCCGCATACTTATTTCGTTCTTGAAAAAGTGGACCAAGGCCCATACGACACAACAAAAACAACTCGTCAAATCCATGATCAACATACACTTAATCCATACAATAAAGTAAGCCTTGAAGAAAGTTGTAACTATGATCATATTGGTTCACATGTCAACGATTCTAAAACACTCGGTTTGGACAATCCTTACAATACAACAACGTTGGCAAGTTCAAACAAATATAATGGATTTAAAAGCAATGCTTTCAATAGAAATGACGAAAGTGACGACACTTATAATCACATAAACGGTCAGTCACGTCAAACTGAACGTAACCAGAGGGACAACCCCTATAACACAACAGCTCTAGGACTTTCAAAGAACAATCACGCAGTTACCAACACTGCTTTTAATAGTAATGATGAATGTGACGACACCTATAATCACATTGGTGACCAGCCTGGTCAAAATGAGCAAACAGCTACGGATAATCCGTATAATACAACAACGTTAGGTAATGTATAGACAATAGTGTTAATAACTCTGCTTTCAACAACAATGATGATAGTGAGAACACATACAATCATATTTACGGTTAAGTTCCTAAAACTAGACTGACATTCACAGACAATGACTATGCCACTTTGAAGTAGTGAGTTTATTTCCAAACGCATGATGTTACCTTCAAATGATGTTTTGTATTAGAAATAAACTTTTTATAGTTATCACGATAGATTGATGAAAGCTAGCATATTTGAAACTCTTGTATTTCTACATTTATAAAAATCGTACTGAATATTTCAGTTTATAATAGTATTTGTGTCATCTAATATTTTCAATGATTGTTTTAATATGCAATTTATTTATTGTAAGAATATATATTAACATTGTATGATTATTTATCATCATCAATGAAATATATTATAATCGTCATGTTTTGAATGGTATTATATATTATGTATTACTGTTTCAATATTTAAATGGACTTTTATTTATCATCATATTTTCATTTATTTTGTTATCATGCTTGACTTGTATAGAGCTGTATCTTTTCTTGGATATTTAATTGGAATTCGGTCAAAGTTAACTTGATATATTAGTTTAATGTAATCAGTTAGAGTGCTTCCTTTCAAAATGAGAATGCACCTGGTTACAGTAAACGATATAAAACATGATGATATAGTGGGTACAATGAAACTGATATAACAGAGGTGTCATTAAATGATAAAATGCTTGTTTGAAAGACTGCAAACTTATTATGAAGTTGCGTATCATGTTACATTTGAAAATTGTGTTTATACTTACTTGATGTTTAAGTGTATGATCGTCATTATTGATAGCATTGTCTTTCCATCATTTACACGATTAACATGAACATTTATCGCTAAAGTTGTTAAATGTTGTTCTGCTATAAATATGTTTGTTATTTATGTTACTTGATATATTGTTAAAGATATAATTATTAGAAAGTTCATTTTTGCGTTTATTATTTATTTGAAATGAAGAAAGGACATGTGCAATATGATAAAATGTGCATCAAACATTCATAACTTATTGGCACTATCACTCTCATTGAAAGAACTCTCTGAACGACGACAACGGTTTATGTTGTCTTTGAACAACAACATACCATGAAGGTTGTATGTCCCCCGTGTTTCTTTATCGCCAATTTGTTGCAGTTATAGTAATCAGTTGAGCTGTAAATTGGAACAGTATATACGTCGTGAAAATAGATATGATTTCTGGATAATACAAATGATTTAATATATTACAAAAAATGTCTTTTTATCACTTAGACAATATTGAAATATCATACTTGTAACGAAATATCATTCCCATTCTCCACAAAAACAAGTATGTTCATATGTCATATCAATGTTGAATATTAAAAAAAAGCTACAACAGTTCAACATTTCACCATAAGAGATGTATAGTACATGTTGGTGTAAGCTATAGTTTACACTCCTCCATGTTAATATGATAAACGTATTTGATTTTTGACAATGATTGCGTAAGCAATTCAGGTCTTAGTAAGCGACTTATTTGAAACGCAACACAAAATGTCGCGGACGATGACATTGGATGGACATGCGCAGTCTGATTATGTACAGCGGTATGTAGTTAGGTTAACCCAATGCGTGAATAAATAGTCCCTTGTTAACAATATCTCACAGTATCAAACAGTCGACACACAATAATGGACATATCATTGTTAATACCGTTTTAACATTTTCGATTAAGAACCGCCGTTCATCTGCTAAAATATTGATTACAAGTTATGTTAATATTGGCCCCTTTCTATTTTTTGTACATTTAAGTGAATCCACTATGTTCTATATATAGACACGCCTGCAATTTTCCACTGTCTAAAAATCATATACATGAAGTGTAGGAAATGTAGGTTGATAAGCATTCTTCTGTGGGCGGTATCAGCGTCATGATCCTTTATTAAACAATTTGTTTGTAAATTTTTGACGCCAAGTCATCTTTCTAATGAAACCCCCAAATTTTGCCCCGTTAAATCATGTCCGGACAGCGCTATCAGCTCTTTGATTTCAAGAGTTTCTTATTACAAGTAAATTTGGTCTTGTTATTTATATGAATGGTAAATCTTATGTTTCAATACTTATCTTTATTTATAACACGTAATTCGACACTTGTACTAGCAATCGCATGTACTTAAAGTGTAAACGTCTATATATTATGATTGTTTTATGGATTAAGTTAGTATACGTTTTAATCACGTCTTACATAAAGAACTAATATTAAATATCATAGAGTAAGTCAAATTTTGGCAACCTGTCTATGATAACAACTTGCAGGTGCACTTAAAAAATCAACAGTATTGTTGTGCTCCGGAGATATTGGGACAAATTACTTTTTTAATCGCTCTCAAAATGTTAAGTCACAGCGGTTATAACTGGACAGACGGACGGACAGAGTACCAAGTACCACGGACAAGAGCGATCACAATATTAACTAACCTGTGGACTCCGGTAACTAAATGTAAGTATAAAGTCATAAACACCCAAAAGAATAAGCAAAATAAGGTTAAGTTTTGATGGTTAAGTTTATTGTGATAAAATACCCTTAACATAGTTCAGTGAACGACTAACAAATTTAATGTTTAAATATCTGAGATAAAAATCAAGCAAGTTGTATAAAATAAAAACAAGTAGTCTGCCAGTAGTCTTTAGAAAACAAATACAATACAATAAAATAAGTTTTTAAGGTTTCCTAAGAATTCCTAGACACAAAATTATGTTTAAATTCAATGCTCAAGTTACCCTTTAAAATTATCTTTAAAAATCAAAATACATGTAACAGTAAAGTTCCTTTAAAGTCAAAAATTTACTTATAAAAGTTTCCAAATGTCAATTTACGATCAAAATGAAATTAAATAGTCCAACCTGTTCCAAGTAAAAAACAATGCCGAAGTCCTCGAAATTCTGTGACGGAAACCTTTTATTCTCGCCAAAAAATCCGGCAATCCGCCACTAAAAGGTGCGGGAATCCGCCAAAAAAATGACGGATCCGTCAGAAAATATTGACGGATAATGGTTACGTCACATGAACATGCTGGTTTTCTATGTCAACAAACAGCAAGAAAAATAAATTTAAACACAACAATGTATTAAAGTCATTTAAATTATTACATAAATCAATTAAATAAAGTACAAACTTAATCATTTGAATATGGGAACAACCTTTCTAAGCTTTAAACATTGTTTTATCGCTTCCAAAACCCGTTGTTGATTAAATCGACCAAAAGTTTCAACCCTGGTCCCTAAGACGTATGACAACAAAAATGGCGGCCATCATGTTTACACACAATTGTACAGCAAAGTTAACAAGAATGTACGAGTTAAAACCGGACTGACACAAAGTAAGTTGGGTTTATATAGCATGTAAATACAAAATAGAAACTGCATGGGCGGATTATACAGTTAACAATAAGAAAATCGCACAGTAGATATGGAAATAAATTCGTACTCAAAGCAGTTCGTACCCGAACTAAAAAATAAAACTATGTCCCGAACGGGTCACTACTGTATGTTTAGCGATTTTCTCGATAATTGTGCAAGTTGGTAAATGCCTAGTTTTTATGGTTAAAAAACGGACGTAGTATGTTATGATGTTGTCCGTCTGTCCGTCCGTCCGTGCGTGCGTGCGTCCGTCTGTCTGTCCGTGGACAATTGATTGTCCGGAAGATAACTCAAGAAGGGATGTGCCTAGGTTCCTCAAATTTAATGTGCGCATAGCCCTTGTATAGAGGGGGTTCCGTATTGATTTTGAGATCCCAGGGTCAAAGGTCAAGGTCACTGGGACTTAAAATATGAAAACCTTGTCCGGACGATAACTCGACAACGACTGTGCCTTGGTTAACCAAATTTCATGTGAGAATAGCCAATGTGTCAAGGATGTGCCCTATTGATTTTGGTTCCCAAGGTCAAAGGTCAAGGTCACAGGGGCATCATATGGAAATCTTGTCTGGATAATAGCTCAACAACCACTGTACCTAGATTTACCAAATTTTATGTGAGAGTAGCCTATGTGTCACGGATGTGTCCTATTGGTTTTAGGATTCCAGGGTCAAAGGTCAAGGTCACAGGGACATCATATTGAAAAACGTTCACCTGACAATAACTCAACAACTACGGTATGTAGTTTCACCAAATTTTATGTGAGAGTAGCCGATGTATCAATTATGTGTCCTATTGGGTTTGGGACCCCAGGGTCAAAAGTCAAGGTCACAGGGACATCATATGGAAAAACATTGTCCGGACAATAACTCAATTACCACAGTACATATGTTCACCTAATTGTATGTGAGAGTAGCCCATGAGTCAAAGACGTGCCCTATTGGTTTTAAGGCCCCAGGGTCAAAGGTCAAAGTCACTGGGCTATTATATAGAAAAACTTTGTGCGGAAAATAACTCCACAACCACTGTGACTAGGTTCATTAATTTTTTTTGTGAATGCATCTTGAGAAGCGGATGTACTCTATTGATTTTGAGACTCAAGGGTCAACGGTCAAGGTCACTGGCACTTATTTATATGAAAACTTTGTCCAGACAATAACTCAACAACCACCGTACCTATGTTCACTAAATTTTATGTGATAATAGTCCATGTGTCAAGGATGTGCCTTTTTGGTTTTGAGGCCCCAGGGTCAAAGGTCAAGGTCACCGGGTCATCATATGGAAAAACCTTGTCTGGACAATAACTCAACAACCACTTTTCCTAGGTTCACCAAATTTTATTTGTTGATAGCCTTCTGGTAGAGGATGTTCCGTTTTGATTTTGAGATCCAAGGGTCAAAGGTCAAAGTCACTGAGACTAAATTTATATTAAAACATTGTCCGGAAAAATTACTCAATAATGACTGTACCTAGGTTCACCAAATTTTTTGTAAGGGTAGCCTACATGTCGAGCATATCCCCCATTGGTTTTGAGGCCACTGCGTTAAGGTCAAGGTCGCAAGGACATCATAAGGAAAAACCTTGTCAAGAGAATAACTCAACCACTTTATCTAGGTTCACCAAATTAAATGTATCGATACTTTTTGGGTCAAGGGTGTGACTTTTTGGTTCTGAGGCCCGGGGTCAAGGTCACTGGAAGTTTATATGGGAAAACTTTGTGCTTGTGATAACTCAACCACGGCTGTACCTAAATTCTCAAAATCTTTGCTTTGGATAGCCTTCCAGTTAAGAATGTGACCTATTCTGAGGTCCCGGGTTCATTGGTCAACTTCACAGGGACTTCATATGAAATAGAACACAGCATGGTCTGCGCATGGGCGTATTATGCCCCGCCCAGCGGAGCTCTTGTTCTTACCAGCTATATAGTGGTTAGTGTGTTATATTTTTTTATTTTATTATCTGAATGTTGAGTACCATACTTGGCAAAATACCACCAAGTTCTAACAACATTGTGTGTCTGTAAAGCGACATGGCTGGGAAGAAGCAGGACAACGTATGTGGTTGGTGGTAGTTGTCTGAACAGATACACTCGAAGACTACGTCTTGCAAGTAACTGAAGATAAGAATAACCCGGGTCGATAGCGCAGTTGGTAGTGCACCGTGATTTAGATTCTCGTGTCCTGAAGGGGGTACAGGTTCTAATTCCACCCGGCGAGGTTATACCCTTCCATGAAAATTTGACAATAATGTCAATTTTTCCTCCATTGATTAGATAACATTGAGAAGTTTTTGGCCTTGTGGAAGGGTAGATGAATACTGGTTATATACAAGGGTCCAGGAAAGCTAGGTTAGGTGGCTGGATTGAAAATGACCTATTTTGTGTTAACACGGCGTTAAACCCAGTAAAAAAACTACAAATGTCCGCATTTCAATTATATTCAGTCAAAGTCATTTCTAGACTGTTGTCTATTATCAAAAACATCTAAACGAATGCAGTGTTTATCAACTATTGCCTGCTATGTGATGTTGCAGCCCAGGAATATATTATTTGAAGACGAACACACTGAAGACAAGTCAGTATTACCGATGGGTCTCGATAATAACTACATTATGTTAACCTTAACTGTAAATCACCTTAGGTCGATGGTATATCAAGTTTTTTCCTTGCAGGTTTGTTGTTACGCATTAAACCCAATTCGCAGACTTAAAACTTTGCCCTTCTAACTGATAGAGGTTCAGGGGTTGAGTCAAGCTATAAAGAATGACTATATGTACGAGAAAGTAGCCAGGATGTCGTATTATGAAAGATCTTTCCATAATGTAGTGATGTAATACATGTATAATTTTAGTAGGATTTGCGATGAAAATGATCGTAAGATCATAAATAAAACCAGATTAGTTATTACGCATATTGGAATTCTAGAACTGGTGCACTCAAAAAAGATTATTATGTAGGTGAACTGTTCGGCTCATGTGACTTTGACTTTTAAAATAGACGTTTACCAAAAGTAAACAAACAAGTTATTGTTACTTCTTTTCATACAAAATCACATGATTACGTCTGCTTTAACATGGCCTTATCATTTAAATCTGTCTCATGCAGGTATCAAATTTCTTAGCATGAAAAGTACGCATCGTTTGAAGCTAACTGTTCAGTAATTTTGTCATTTTTTATTTTCTTTAAATAACCTACCAGTGTATGTTATTTTGTGTCTATAAATTGATTCTGTAATACATGTACATTATTTTAGACAAACTGACCTACATATTGTGAGAAATGTGAAAAGGTTTATACAATTTTTTTTGAGACTTTAAGAAAGTTTATTTTTGAGCTGAAATATGTGAACAATCAGGTAAAAATAATAAAATCTCTAACCCGGGTCGATAGCGAAGGTGGTAGCGCGCTGGTATTTGGAATCTCGTGTCCAGAAGAGGATACGGGTTCGAATCCTAATCGGGTATGTTATACCCTTCCATGAAAATTTGACAATAATGTCAATTTTCCTCCATTGATATGGAGAAGTTTCCAGCCTTGAGGAAAGGAAGGTAAGTACTGGTTATAGACAAGGCTCCAGGAAAGCTAGGTTGGGTGCGCTGGACGCCGTTAAAGTATTAACACGTCGTTAAACTCAGTAAAAAATAGAAGCTCTCATGATGAAGATTATTTATATACAGGGAAATAAAATTTACAATCAGAGACTCAGGGGTACATCAAGCGTTAATCGTTAAGAGGAAAACTAATGTTTAAATGATACAGTAGTATATATACATGTATAATATAAAATACAGATCCAAATTTGGTGGTTTAAAACTTCCTGTTTGAATATCTTAATACACAGAACTACTCGCTTGCGAACGAGTTAACAAGCTAACAAGAAAAATGGATTTATATAAATATTTGTGTTTTATATTACTTACTACAGTGTGTTATATAGGTATGTTGGAATTAATAACTTTGTTTCAACTACTTTATGGTCACTATACAGCTTACATTTATTTATTAATTTCATGAATATATATGTGTATTTTATAAACCATGATGAATGTATTAACTTCGCTATAAACATAAATGTCTTCATTTACTAGTTTTCTAACCTGAACAAATGACTAGTTGAAACTATCTGTTTAAATTTCTTTCACTGTCTTTACAAATACTGATTCTATAACTAGTAGAAAAATCATATCAGAAGTACGAAACTTTTTATTTGGTTCTTTGTTCTAATTATATACAGTTTATCGACATCACAGTGACATCTTTAATTACCTTTCACTTTAGTTAATGTGTTATTTGTTGTTAAAGGTTTTCATTCACAGATTTCAACTAAATATAAGCTTTTTCTAAAATTATCAAAATTGTATGGAGACATTTTTTAAAGCAGGAAATTAGTGCTTCGATAATGACAAATTACTGCATATTGACAAACAACTACAAATGATGGTGTTACAAGTAGTAAAAATATACCCCGTTTGTCACGGTAAAGACAGTTTTAGGGCATTTAATTTACTTTCATTGTATATATATATGCAACCTATTGGTCAGTATAGAAAAATCTTAACCAAATATGTGAACAAGTACCTTTAATTTTGTGAGAAAATACTTGTACACGTATAACAATTAAAATTGTATAAAGTATTTAACTCCTCCTTCAAATGTTACGGTCTATTATTATAACTATCCTTACTCGTAACAATTAAACTGTATTGATGAAAAATTAGCTCATCTACAAGAGCAAATATAATTTCGGATGGGTCTGAAGTTTGGTTATTAACGGAAACCAGGTCACAAAACCAGTATTTCTAGACTGTTTCCTTTGCGAGTATAGTGCGGACACATTGACCCCGACCTGACCTTTATGCAAGAATATTCATTACATTAAATACGAATGTAGTATTAATGCTCGATAACAATCGGATTTTATCGACAAGGCTCGAATTTAATTTTAACACAGGGATTAATTTTAAAGTACATTTAAAGCGTACAACGAGTGTCTATTGCACATAGGCCGGACTAGAGAATTGTACGATGAGGCTAGCTACCAATTCAAAGGTTGTTGGTTTTAGCCCCACAATCACTATGCCCACACCCATTTTACTATTAATTGTTATCAAAAATGTAAGAACACGAGTTTCCCGTTTGAATGCATTTGAATCGTAAGTTGTTATACATGCGGGCTGTGTATACTTTATACATGTTAAATTATATTTTAAATACGTAACGAGTCGAAGTGTAGAGTAGGCGTGGTATTGATTTTCACCGGGATATGTGTAGGTGATAATTAGATGCAAATGTGAAAGGTGAGGTCGGGGTCAAATTGTACGCACTATACTCGCTTAACGTTCCTCAATGAGCCGAAGACTTCTACATAGTTGTAGTAAAGTAGACTGTATTTGTTGAATTGCTATGTCATGCCGTATGCAGGAATTGAGACCGAGTTATCGCACCCAAGTCCAGTATCCTAACCACTGGACAACTACATCGGTAACCCTTATAAGAAAACACGTGTGAAAAAGTCTAAATTTCAAAGAAAGGAAGTTGAGAAACTTAAAGACTATATCTATATTTTTATTTCATGATCTCTTTATTACGCGATCTTTTTAGTTCTGTATTGAAGTATTTAATCGAAAAAAGTTTTAACATTATTCACAGATATAACTATGTATTTACATTGAACATTGCAATGATTTACACGACATTGAGAAATGT
Organism: Mactra quadrangularis; assembly: GCA_025267735.1. NCBI lineage: Eukaryota > Metazoa > Mollusca > Bivalvia > Venerida > Mactridae > Mactra > Mactra quadrangularis. The sequence continues at coordinate 21,613,143 of CM046299.1, forward strand.
TATTTAACTTGAAGAAATAATAGCTAATGATTTATTTTTACAAAATGCCTAAAATGGCCCGACAATTCACAAAATGCATTGAAATTTATACATTTTACAACTTACTTAAATTTACAAAAGCCTGTAATATATACATACTACATGTATAGACACGCAATCTTCTGAATGTAAACAGACATTTGTTTTCGTCAAAACAAAGAGCGCATTAATCAACTATTACTTTTCCTTGTCTGAAAATGCTTACATCATTATGTGAAGTTTAATTTATTAATCTGAATCCTCCGCACAAATTAACTTTAAACATGAACTAGTTTTTGTTCGACTTTTTGTGAAGATGATATGCAGATTATGATAAAAACGCAATCAATTTGAATTTTCAGGGAAGATAACGTCAGTAGTTATTTGATATGTTATTTGAATTCATTTAAATAAGTTTCCTTGAAAGAAAATACGGCGAAAACAATTTTGTTTACCTCATTAGTGTCGTTGTAGATCACGTGACTATAGATCTTTTTAAAGAAAATTTCGTCATTGGAACACTCGGTTACCAGCTATCTCTAAATTATTGCGTTGACAAAAAAGTATTTTATTATGATCAATGTCTCAGCAATGTTTACTTTCTACATTAACATGGAAAGAAATAAGAAATGCGTGATTCCGGTTACCGAGAAAATCAAAGTACTGAAAGTACTGAATGAACGATTCATTTTACATAATATGTTTGACTTACTGAATTTAGGACAAGCAAGAATATACTCAAATTTATCTCTCTGACCAATGCCCTAATCTTTTATCCGACTGAATAAATCCAACTGTAATTATGTGCGAGGAAAAGAGCCGAGGACCAACAAATGTAAAATAATGATAAAAGAGTGGATTTTCTAATAGTAACGCTGAACTCTTAGAATTGTTTAAAACCTTGGAAAGTACCATACAGGAGTGTCATCACAAAATGTCGGTGATTTATCAGTCAGTAGTGTCATCTTGTGCTTGAGTATTAGCCAGTACTGGTTTAGCAAAATTGTTAAGAAAGGTATGTTTGATGAGCCGGTGACCGTAAAAACACTTAAAAGTGTCTGCAAAATGAACAGTCAACGTTACATACAAAAAGTTGATAGCAAAATGTAAACATTTCTAATTTTTTTCCAGTGTTTCTAACTTCACTGATAAAGACAAATTTACACTTTTCTAATGTGAACAAATCTGATTTGCATCCATGTTGAATCCGTCGGATATGATTAGGAGCTTTGATGTCATCATGACAGGAGATGGCGTAAACAACATTGTGTATAGTTCAACGTCAATGCACAACACACATGTCACGAGTGATGTCTGATTTGAGAATGCTGGTAGTCTCTGCTGGTAGCAGAGGATGGTTAATTAGATTAATTTCTAAACAACTGTTTAAAATGATAGCCAATGGTTATTTCATGTAATTTCTGGCGGCTGGCAAGGTTTCTAGACAGAAACACTTTTTACAGTTAGCACAAGATAGCATTACCTGTTTGTGTAAACGTTAAATTAAACCAATCTATTCTAAAAGTAAGCATTATTGAAAATGAAACTTGTATATTTTTGTTTATACAAAATTAGTGAGGGGGATAAACCACCACCTCCTTAATCAATCATAAATTTTATTGTAGCGGTATGACGCTTTATTATTACGCCAACAAGACACTCATAAAATCATATCAACAAAATTAATACTATATAATACATAATTGTCATCCTGTGCATTCCCTGTCGTGGATTAGTTCATTGTACTGTTTACATAAACAAGTTTTTGTTTTTGTAAGAACTGTACATTTATATATCGTGTTTTGACTAGGAACTGTGCCGGGTGCCTATTCATGTAATAGTAATGTAACAGACAGTAAAATTGACAACTTATATAAAAAATATATAGTGTTATATATTGCATACTGTATGGTACCTATATACACCAAGACTACGCCGAACACAGGCGAAATGAAAATCATTTGTCCTAAATGGGTTTTATCAGAAAAAACTAATTTAAAATTGTAAAGAAACATGGTGCATAATCATAGCTCAAACTATTGATACAAACAGTGGTCAGTTTGCTCTGTTTTTAAGTACTTGTACTCTTTAAAACAAAACTCAGACCCATCGACAACTAATATGACAAAACCTCTTTAATAAATACTTCCTCATTAATTGTTTAGCCTAAGGTAAGCTTAAATAAATATAACCAATTCAACAGTTAGGTATATAGATAACACTCGAGAATTCGTAATTTATAAATACATGTAGACAGTATTTTTTTTAAATTTGGTGTGTCAAGATAACAGAAGACAAGTATAACTCTCAAAACAGGTAGGAATGATTATATTCAATAGCATTCTACATGTTTATGATTTATAAAAACAAATGAGTGATATCTAAGCTCTTATCTACTGAGCAACAAACACTCAAGCCACTAAACAATTCTTTTTTTCGTAAGAATAAATACTTTGAAACTGCACCACGACATTCCGGAATTGAGTGTTCTCAACTCAATCGGATAAGTACAAACTTGAAAGTACAAAAACCAGTGGTCATTTTTACACAAAAATATACAAAAAAATATCGTAAGTAAATTTAAAAAAATACAGTTGAATCCTAAAATATATTATATCATATAATGATATGAATTTCAGAAAGTATTCAATCTTCTACATAATTAAAGAATAAAATACATTGATTGGACAAAAATGAAGGAATAATGAATGTTTTCTGCTTTTAACTTACGATGATTTTTATCGTAATTTGTGTGTGAAAATGACAACTGCCTTGAATGTGTGTGAAAATGACAACTGCCTTGAATGAATAATCTCGGAAGGATTCGTGGGTGGTCTACTCTGGCGGCTTGGGATTGTACTACCTACGCAAGACAAAGCACAGGCAAAGCACGTAATGGTTATGCAAATAGTTCTTGTGGTATACACACAGATCTTTGTCAAAATATATCTCAGTGTTATATATATTTAACTAAATATTGTTCAGCGATATCATCAAACTGTGTTATTTCAAATTTATGGAATAAAAACGAAACATCACTCGTCGCCTAACGATTGTGGATTGGTTCACTTCAATACCGGTCAAAGCATCTTGTTTGGGAATGTGACACAAAGGTAGTTCCAAAATGGCGTCTAAATATGTTCGAGGTTATTCGTAGCGAATGGCAGAGGAGTTCCGAATGATGTCTTATCTGTAAAGTGTCAGTTGAGATAGGCTATTAAACAAACTTAAAATTTTATCGTGGGATTCAACAGATTCTTGATTCTATCATCCATAGCAGCTGCATTAATACTTTTACATAAAAAAAAACGTGTGGTCAATTTGGGATTGAATTAACGATTCTCTATCAGCAAGGGGTTCAGACCCCTCTAGGGACACTACCAGTTTCTTTGAGTAAGAAGGTTACCTGCAGTTGTTTCACTTCACCCAAGCGTATAAATGAGTAATGTGAGGGATCGCCTGCTTGATGAGATTTCAGGGTTGATCAGGGAATATCGAACAAAAATGTTATGTCTGCTGAACATATACATATCTATGGAAGCAGAATTTAAACTGCGCTTTTACTTTTAACTTTTAATGGTCAATTGAAGTCAACAATGTTAACTACTTAACCTCAATGGGACGGGTATAACACGATATTATTGGTTAAACTGTCATTGAGAATCTCCGTGTTCTATTTTATCAAGATAAAAATGTAAACGACTGTAACAAATTATGCAGCAAGGACATAATTTATGGGCTATTCATCTTTACCTTAGTTGAAGATAATTTATTAAAATCTGTTACGTCAATATATTCTGTCCATGGCTGTGTAAGAACAGATGAGGGTTATTCGGATATTTTCTCGTGCCCTATAGGGTTACGTCAGGGTTGTAGTTTGAGCCCAATATAGTTTTGACGATCTTTACTTATTGTTACTAAATGATAATACTAGAGGTGTACAGTTATTTCCTAATTTAGTTGAAGTTTTTGTGTTGATGTTTGCCGATGATAGATTTGACCTCGGACGCTATTTTGGCTTACTAAGACAACTAAATATTTTATGTGAATTCTGCAAAAAAGTAAATTAACGGTTAATGTTACTTCAACAAAAGTAATGTTTTTAAAAGAGGTGGTGCCCTGTCACGTTACGAAAAATGGACCTTTGACAATTGCATATTGGGTGTAGTCAATTGCTTTGATTATGTCGGAACTTTATATACCAATAGACTATCCATGTTTAAAATGGCTGAGGCAATGTCGGACAAAGCCAAGAAAGCTACTTTAAGTTTATGTATATGTATATATTTATGTATGTTTATGTATAGTTTGCATGAATTTTCATGTTTACCATATGATACATTTTTAAATTGTTTGATGCAAAAATAGCACCTATAATGTTATATGGGTCAGAGTTATGGACCTTAAAAATGTTAATTGTATCGAAAAATTGCATTTATACGCGTGTAAACGTTTTTTATGTGTTAAACCCAATACTTGTAATAAAGCTGTTTTAGGTGATCTTGGACCTCACCCTTTGCATATTTTTTAGGCAAAAAGATGTATCAAGTATTGGATACGTCTATTGTCATTGCCAAACCATCGCTATTTAAAACTTTGCCATAATATTATGTATTATTATGACAATTTGGGTTATAAAAACTGGGTTTCTGATGTAAGAAAGCATTTTTATAGTAATAGATTTGGTTATATTTTTGAAAGACAATTAGTTGAAAATCCTAAATTATTTTTATTTCAATACACAAATCGTTTCAAGGACCAGTTTATTCAATCATGATTTAGTGGATAAGCAGATTCTGCGAAGATATAATTACAAAAGTTTCAAGCTTTCTTTTAGTAAAGAAGTGTATGTTTCTACTATTGACATTGGAAAATTTAAATCTTGTTTGGCTAAGTTTAGGAGCTCGTCACATGACCTTATGATTGAAAAAAGTCGACATCTAAAACTTGTTTTTATTGTGAGAGTTTAGTAGAAGATGCGTTTCATTTCACCCTTGTCTGTCCATTTTACAGTGATATAAGAGTTGAAATATAATTGAAAAATAAAATAATCTGATGTCTAGCACCAATAATATGATATTCGAAATCTATCTGTATATTTGTATCATGCATTTAAGCGTAGAACTTCAGAACAACTTAGATTTTTAGAATTGACAGTCGAAAGTGTCCGTGATTTCTCTGTCTATTACTGATATCCCTGCTGTATTTTTTGATTATAATGTACTTTTATATTATATCTATTACTTCTATATTTATCATATGTACCATGTTATATTTGTAAATGCACATTGTTGTGTAGGGCCGGAGGCCTGTTTATACAAAATTAACTGAAACATCTTTCGGGTGTATTCATTCAAGCTGATAACAAGAGTTAATGGCAGAGTAATGAGAATACTAACCCGGAACATATAGTAGCAATCCTATACATAGTTTGCAGCGATAATAATTAATATTCAAGACGTAAATATGTCTTCCTTATTGATAGCATGCAGGTAAAACTTACTTCATCTCAAGTCTGTCCATGCTTATCTCTACCAAAAATATGGAGACTACCAGAGTGTAGTTTTCGTGAATATTTTAGCCAAATGTACAAATCAACAGCAAATAATACAAGTCGAGTATCTTTTCATAATTTAACTTCCAGGTGACAATATCAATCAAACTTAGACTTGTTTATAAGTCGTTCAGGATAACTTAAAACAAATTTAAAGGATATGTAAACAATGCTTTACGTTATCCTGAACGTTGTTTACAAATGGTTTCATTTACAGTTCAGTAATCGGTTCATATGAGGGGTATTCCAATTTTTTTTACTTGCGTTATATATCGCTGGATAGTAGGATGTCTAAATATCTCGCTCACAATTACACTTACCTTGGTACTGTGTATATTGTTTTGTAGCGTACTCGATACACTAAACATGTGTAGATACAAATATGGTTTGTAAGAAGCTGAAAGCGTAATTGTAATTGGGGTCTATATCAAAGGTAGGTCTCTACTTGGCTTAAAGGCGGTAGATATTCATCATCAGGTGTGTTTTATCTATGGTCAGGGTCAAATGTCGTATATGAATATTTGTAGGTGGGTTGCTCGATTTAAGTCGGGACACCAACAGCTGAAATATGCTCTGCAATGACAACAACAAAACATAACATTGAAAGAAACCGACAAATCCTGGAAAAAGACGCACAGTGCACTGTCAGACAGTTAGCTAGAATGACAAACTTTTTGATTGCATTTTGAAGAATCATCTCGAGCTTAGTAAGATTAATGTTAAGTGAATACCCTAATTTACTTACTGACGACTAAAAGAATTCCCGGATTGAAAAGGCTAAATATTTGTTAAAAAAATACCCGAAATAAAACAAAAGGCTTTGGACAATTTCGTCACAGGTGATAAAACATAGGTGTATCTTTTGAACCCAAGGGAAAATGCTCTTATCAAATCTGAGCCACCAAAAACGTACGTCCTAGCATTGATAAGAGAATACGCACTGTGAGGAAGGTTTTGTATGTAATATTCTTTGATAACTAGGGTCAAGCCATGGGAATTCTTGTGTCTAAAGGTAAAACTTTCACACGGAAGTATTATAAAGATGTTTTACTTCAAAACTTTGAAACGGTACAGAAACCGCCGCCCACAAAGTGGTTTTAAGTATCTCAGGCTCTTGCATGATAATACGTCTACTCATAAATCACAAAAGTAACTTTAATTTTGAACATGCATAGTATTCCGTTTTTTAAATTTTATCCACGTTATTTTACAGACGCAGTTTACGTACTGACAGTTGAGGAATATACATGGACAGAAGCTACTAAAGTGTGTACATTGGCAACGCCAAGTTTTGACTTTCACAAAGATGGCATCACACCTGATTTAGCTAATCTACCTAGTGTAGATGCATGGTTAGGCTACACTGAAAAAATGACACCTTTTGAATATTTTGGTAAGTCTTTTGTATCTCATATGTCAGAGTCATTTTTTACCATTTTTTATTCCAATAATTCAGAAAACAAACAATTTCGGTCATTTCTAACTAAAGTAAGAGTATAATTTTTTATTTATATAGAAAAATTGTCTACATGATTATGTTGTAATGGTTGTTGATTTAATTTAAATATATTTTATCGAAAATTGTCCAGTAGAGATCGAACCTGCATAGAACAATATCGATGCACTTCGTATTTTAATCGCATAAGTTCACTTTTATAAGACAAGTTAGAAATGCCAGTCTTACTGCTGTGTACATTTCCGAATAGTTTCTACTTTGGTTGAATAATCATGTTATGAACGCTAAGGGGTAAAGCACCTAATTTTATGCACAGTCGATGGTTTGTATAACAAAGACAATAATTGCTATTGAATTATGACTCAGACTCTTCTTTTGTTTAAGGATGTGCTAAGAAGTCTGACCTCGGTCTTACTGCAGCAAATTTTAGAACGGAAGGAGATCCTGGAAAATGTTGGTCAGCTTGTAAAACTGCTAAAGCAGTGGCTGTTAAAAACAATGAGGTAATTTGAATTCATGCGAGAGCAATAAAACAAAAGTATCAATTTAAACCAATACTAGTGTACTTATAAAGTGTTTTAATGTCAGGGAGAAAATCGGTACACTACTTATAGTACAAGAACCATTTCAAGAGTTTCGGGATTTAAATCAGATTACTAGAAAATGCAACGCCCCTGATTTTAGTAGCGACTGTAAAGAACATTACAATTCTTGACATAATAAGTATGATGTTTTAAGTAAAGATAATTTCTGATACCGGTTGGTTTGAAGTTGTCTTGACTAGCAGATATTCAATATGACTAATCAACTTAAACTCGCATACCATAGTGTACTATTTTTAGTTAAACCTCATTTATATAAAAGTTGACGATATATTCAGTCACATGAACTTTTGACTATTTCAGTGTTACTGTTTGCACGATGATGTAAACGTCGATAGTAAACTATTGAACGACAAGTGTGACATAGGGTGTCCAAGTCAAGGAGACATTGTTTGTGGTGGTAAAGATCAAAGAAAAAATTATGTATCCTTGTACAAAACTACATACACAGGTAATTAAGTAAACAAATCAGATTTTTGAAAACATGTATTAATCTTGACAGACAGCAGGTTTAGTTTAAATTCTGAACGATACAGTTAACAAATGATCGAATTATTCAGCTTATTATGAGAGAATATCAACTTATGTCACAATGGTTGAAATAGTTTTTGGATAACACACAGTATATAGATATCGAACATACTCTCCATTTCTCAGAGAACTTATACGATCAGAGTAAAAAATGTCGCACACGAAAAGTAATTCAAAATTTAATCAATGTGGCTATTCAGAAATGCATTGGTCAAACATTAACGGAGCACCGGACCGCCACACTACTAGCATCGAGATCATGATCAGACGTGGCCACACTTATTAAATCAAAGTACTAAAGTACTCTTGGAAGGAAGTTTTGAAAGATTTAAGAGTTCAAAGTTACTATTTCGATGTCCATCATTATCTCTTTATCATTCATTGTCAACTGTGTTTCATATTTCATTTTACTTGCACATTATGCTACTGATCGCGTGGTCATACAATCGATTCCAAGGCGGGTCATATTTTCGTGGGGCTTGAAGTAATTTCTACGGTTTCTCCCTTCCTACATCTGCTTCTAAATCATGTAGGGCAGTAGTCAGTCATTAAATTGCGCGTATTAGGTAAAAGGCCACATCAAATCGATAATATGTTCTATGGATTTTGTCTCAAAAAAAATTGGAGCGAGTGAAAAAAGATTTTTTCCCCATTTTTGGCATTTTGAGAAGTGAGCGGAAGGCGGAAAATAAATTGGTGATATTTTCATAAACATTCAAGAACCAATGTAAACATGCATGCTTGTTATGGACGTTCCACAGAAACAACATCATAATGTGTGATGCAGAAAAGCATTATAAGTTACTTTTTAGAGTTGTAAGTCATACTGGTCATCTGTTCATCATATTGATGAGACACAATCATGCACATTTAAAGATAAAATATGTCAATAAGTCTTTCTTCCTTGGACTTTGTTATTTTGATCTTCGGTTACAGGGTGTATAGCTTTGATTATCTTGCAGGTTGTTGTGAGGAAGATCACTTGTTGTTAGCATTCATAAATGCCTTTAGTATGGTACATACATCATAAATGACTGTATTTTGTTCTTATTGCATTTACTGTCCAATATCATTTTGCTGCATAGCCAATACATTTAGTGAATTCATTCAATTAAATACTTCCAATATTTATGTATAAATTTAGAATCAGATCTGCTTATGTCATGATGAATCAAATCTGTTGATTTTGGTGTGTAAGTAAAGTCTTCATGTTATTGGGTAAATAAGAGATGGGCTCAAAAACATAAAACTGCTCATATAACTAAGTCATCCAATGAGCACCCCTGTAAAATATAAATGGACCAGACCTGTTAACTTGTTAGAGTATAAATAAGTAATATTATTTGTAAAATAAGGGATTGACTCAACAACAAACAACTTCTCAGAGTACTTAAGTCATCATTAATAAGGATTTTAGAGTCAGCACTCCTATAAAATAATAATGGACCAAACTTTTTGACTTTTAAGTGTATAAATAAAGGCTTTTCATTTTGGCAAACTATGCTATAGACTAAACAAGATACAACTGAAACATGTAAATATACCTATGTTATGTGGAAGACCCTTCTAAAATAAAAAAGGACTTATCCTTTTGGTGAATAAATATAGTTTTGGGGTACATTAAGCAAAATACATGTTTATTTAAAATGATTCTGTTTGAGTATTTTGGGTGAAATCTTCTAACCCTTTCTTACCTGCTTGTCACGAGTAGTATTGTGAATTATTTGTACACAGCAGGGGGAACAAGGATTTGGTCATCATCATAGCTTAAAACGTACGTCAACATGAAAACATGACTGTTAGGTTGCAATTTTAATCAACTTATAGTGGTTAATAATGATATTTAGACTTCTTGATCGAGTGCCAAACAATTCACTTAAAAAATGATGCTGTACAAATTTTCGGATTTTTAAGTGCGGTAAACTAAAGTGCGACGAACATATGATCAAATTGTTGAAGCCTAAGCCAAATAAATAAATAAACAGAGTTAAGCTCATCGAGCTTACAATAATCTACAACGGTCACCAATTCAGCTACTAACCTTGCATTTCGTTCTCACAGTAAACTCCAGCTGTTATAATCGTCTGCTAAGTTGTTTATATACATGTATATACTAGCGTATGGCAGATACTAATGCACAATAATACAAAATAGCTATTACATCCGTATCCGTACGCAGTATGAATAATGTTTGATTAATGTGATAAACATTTAATACAATGTATCATATTTTTAATGATTTGTTTCAATTAGTGTTTTTTCAATTCATTTACGTCTGATAGTATTCATATTTTTCAACGGCACTATTTTCTTAGTCTCATTAACTCATTGATTTCTATTGTATATCAACATAATTCAATTAGGTGTTGTAAGTTCTTTTCAAATTTCGCAGAGCGCTGACATAGATAGAAATAAAATAAAAATTCCTTCGACTGACACGCTCTTTCTAGATCTGGCTTTTTCATATCACGGGTGAAGTTTAGTTGACATTTCATGACGAAATCATTTTGTTCTGTTACTTGCGTTTGGCACAAAAGGTCTTGCTGACCTATATACGGAGACGCTCAGCATCATGGGTAAAACTGTTTATTTACCTGAAAACACGTGCCAATGTTTATATTCTAATAATTTATCTGCACTGAAAGAATAGAGAATATTTTTTGTGTCTACTTAATAAAAAAATTAACTATCCAACTATCTCTGCTCTTTGCTCAATAAAATTAAATTTTTAACCGGTAGTTAAACCTTCATGCAAACGTGTTTACACAGACATTTGAAATCGAAAGTAGAATACACGGTTTGACTATGCATCTGTCCTTTTTGAGAATTGAAAGTATTTTGTATTTATTGATTGCTATTCCTGTATATATAAGCGATCATTTATTTTACAATTTAATAATTATTGTATCAAAAACAGAAAAAATTGCAACGATTTTGTCTTCATACGCCTTATTATATTCTGTTGCGTACCGACAACAAAATACTGCGAATGGTTGTGTGTCTAAATATAGAGGTGATATCTTCTTCTTCTATATAAATGCTGTTAATTGTTTGTACGTCGTCGACGTCATCTCGAAAAAGTACTCATTATCAGCATGTATCTAAAATCTTTATTTAGAATAAGCGAAAAAGTTGCATTATACGCGTATTTCACGAATCATCAATGAAAAATAATCCTTTTTTTATTGAAGGACTTAACACAACGAGCATTGCAAAAGGCATCATATGTTTATGGTACGATAAAAGTACCAATGCATTCCTCTGGACAAACTGTACAACACAATATCAGATGATTTGTTACAAAGGTAAATAATGCTTCAATACTTAACGCATTTCCACTTGTATTTTAACATAGACATTTTTAGTCAATAATTTTAATCAGTGTTAGATATGTTGCTCCACAATTATTTTACACAACTTGAAATTGTTACTGTGAAAGTAAACAACATTGCGCTTCAAATAACCTTCGCTGAAGTAAGCCCTATTATATTTAATTATATTTTATAGGATTTTATTTTTTAAGAATATATAATTATATATTATTTAACAGGAAATGTAATTTGGGTATACAATGGTAGTCATGTATACGGTGATTGGAAAACTATGACCACGAGATGCTTCAATGATGGTGGAATACCTTCCAATTATAATAACACTTATGATTGGAATGCAACGGTGACAGCTAATTTGTGGACGGGTATAATTCGTAATGATGTGATCTATCGAGTTACAGGTAAGTATGTAGTATTTCCACAACGGAACTTAGGACTTGCCCTTTTCATGCTATCCCTGGTGTTGGCGTGCTTGTCGTAGCAAATTACCAAATGATGTCTGTGGTATATGTTTTTTGTGTAATTTTGCTATTTGTACACTATGTCAAATAGTTATCTTTAATATTATTACTATTAGCTGAAAGAATATTTTTGGCGTCCGTGCCGAGGCGCGACGCCCTTAATGGAATGAAATCAGATTTTGTGAAAGGGCAACTGCAAAATCTCGGACCTTTTCGTCAGGCATAATAGCCGATCAATCCGATTATTAAGGGTCCTCCTAAAACGCTGACCGCTTAACTGGCGAGTTAAGAGCGATTATGTTCTTAACTGACGAGTTAAGTGAGAAGAGATTAAAATTGATTGCATTGCTTGCGTGTTTTGTTGATATTGTTGTTTTTTTACAACGTTTAAGATGATATTGTGATACATTATCTAATAACTTATGCTATTTTAGAAATTATGATTAGATCTGGATAAAAACATTGTTTAAGAAACGGCGAAAAAATACTAAAAAGTAGATAATTTGGATTGTGATGTTTATAATTTACATTGATAATAGTTTTTCACCAATTTATTAATTGTAGTTAACAATTAATCAAGACGTATTTTCCGAATAAAATTACTAAATATGCTAACCTTAACCAACAAGATCTGTTCTCCTAGTTTATAATCTGTTAGTACATTTCTTACTATTAAACATTCTTTTGGACGCCCTTTGATGTTTTGCTACAATGATTTTTCTTGTAAATAATTTAAAACGTATAATTAAGAAGAATTGATTGTAATTAATTGTCAATTGTTTGTAATATGTTTCTGCTAGCACATCATTATCCCAGTCATAAAAATATAAAGGAAATTTGACATTTTAATATGTAATCATGTAATTTTATGTACAGAATCATAGAAATTAGTTGGAAAATAAAAACTGTATGGTACATTTTATATTAATAATTCCTAACAAGATGATTTATTGATTGTTTCATCAAGATCTAAGAATAAGAGTTTAAAGTGCAGGTTTGATACTTTAAATAAGTGACATCCTTTATACGTTTTCTTCTAGATCAAATTTCCAATTAGAGTAATTGTTCAAAGAAATATATCTTCTATCGATAGCATCCATCTCCCCGAAATCTATTTTCTTGATTTAAACAAAGTATGACATTCCTTCAGTAGTACAAAATACGCAATTAAGTACCGATCCAAATCTTGGAATTCTGTTTTTATGCAATCTCAAGTAAAGTTGCAGTTGTACTCCAATTGCCAAATATGTATTAATTATTTACTTATAAACATTTTAGTCTGCATTTTTATTATATAACTGTAATTCTTTAAATTTCAGATCCTACTAATGTTAATGTAGGAAAATATGGTTATGTTGATATAAGAAATAGACAGCTTTTATTTACCAACGATGATACAATGAGAAAAAGGGCACTTTGTGTTGAAGGTATAACAGGGTGATACATCATTAATCATTTTACTAACAATTAATTTTCAATTTTAAAATATGTCAAAAATTAATATGAAACTTAAATCAAAACGTTTGGATACAACATATGCGTATACAAGGAATACTTTGGCACGTGTTATGTTGTATGGTATTGGGAAAATTAGTATACTATGATTGATAATATATCGGTATATAAGATTTAATTTCAGTTATCTTTTCAGTTATATTGCGGCAGTCAGAAATTCTACTTATGGATTATACTCAGCGTTAATCTAGCAACTAGTCAGTCGCTGACCACTTACGAATTTGACACAGTCATAGTAGTGACTGTTTCTCTACCAAACTTCAAATTGGTATGAGCCCCCGTTCGGGAATCTGGCCCTTGAATATATGGTGATATGCCCAAACGACACAACTAACTATTGGGATGAGAAGAAATTAGACATGCAAACATTTAATCGCGATACTTAGGTTTATAGTACTCGAATTTATATGAATGAAACATTATTATACGTTAGCTAGACATTTAAGCCTATCGAGTTAACATTGCCATATCAATATTCCAGGAACTGTTACAACTGACACAACTACAAGAACAGTTGAAACAACCATCAGTTCAGGTAAAACAACGACTAGTTCAGTTGAAACTACCATTCGCACAGGTAAAACAACGACTAGTTCAGTTGAAACTACCATTACTTCTAAACGACCAAGTTTTAATAGCAGTGATATCTCTAATATACAAACAGTCCCACCAGTTCATGAAACAGATGGCCAGAGTGCAGGTAAACATAAGAAATATCAGATACTTTTTATATAAGTTTCAGCAATTATACGTATAAATTCTTGTAATTGTACGTCCTTTATTTAGTGATATTATTGTGGTATTGAATAAGAGGGAATTGCTATATTTAAGTTAATCATCATGAACAGGTTTCAATGTTGGGCAATTTTGATGGGCTATAGTAAAATGCCATTGCAGTGGATGTGAGTCTTTTATAATTAAGCAGTTAACTAAATCTATATTGGTACTACATTTATCTGTATTTTTTTCTTTCAAATATTAAATTTCAAAGTGCTAAATGTTACAGGAACAACAAACATACAATACACTACAGATGAAAATACCACCGGTAAAGAGGAACGTTTGAAAAATGTAAAATAACTAAATATGTTGTAATTTCCACAGTAAAAACCATATTCATAAAATTGCCTATTCTAAATCTACCATTGGATTGTTCAAACAGTCATCTAGAAATCAGACCATATTAACGTTTTACAGAATAAGGTCATAATGTTTTGTATATCACCAATCAACTCACAAAGCATCTAGAATATACTTGTACAAAATAGCCTGAAAAACGAGAGCTATTTTTTCAAACTAGAAGGATTATATTTTCTTTATAATTTCATCAAGATTTAACTGAAGACTATTTTACTTTGATCGTTAGGGTCATCAGATGTTGGAGCAATTGTTGGAGCTACTTTGGCTATTATAATTGTCATCATTGTAATAGTTGTTCTTGTTGTATTATGGAAAAGGTATGCTATACACTTGATAAAATGTGATTTATTTATTCAGTCAGTTTCTCCTCATAAACTCCATTCTAGGACTCATGAAGAACTTTCATTTTTTTGCTTATGGACAAACTATTTAAAACAAAGGATAGTAATTTAGGTATAGAATGCATTTCACATATCTACTAATCGTGTATATATGTGTGTGTGATGAATGCACCATGTAATTAGTAAAACCTATGCTAATTTGTATTTTAAAGATAGTGAGCATATGTCTTGGACATTTATATTCAGCGACTATCAGAACGAAACTATAATGCGCATTACTCATTAAAATCAAAAAGTCGTTCAAATTTATATAAGGATATTGACAGTATGGGGTAAAAATACAACATAAGTAAACCCATTTTTTTTCTTCATATGTATCAAATTCTAGTCTGTTTTATATATTTACATCAAACATTTTAAATACTTTCTGCTATTTTAAATTAATTTGTTACAGGGGTGTGAAATTGCCTATCAAACAGGCAAGGAAGTTGGAAAAAGGAAAGACACAGACAACAAACATGACGTACAGTTTTGCTAGACCAGACAATACCATTCAAGGTAAAGATGAATCTTCTTTTACAAACTATGTAGAAGTTGATATAAGCAAATTGTCACCAGGTGGAGGAGTGACACAAAATGATGATACAAACAGGACAAGTTGTAGTTCGGATGAGCCGCATACTTATTTCGTTCTTGAAAAAGTGGACCAAGGCCCGTATGACACAACAAAAACAACTCCTCAAATCCATGATCAACATACACTTAATCCAAACAATAAAGTAAGCCTTGAAGAAAGTTCTAACTATGATCATATCGGTGCACATGACAACAATTCCAAAACACTTGGTTTGGACAATCCTTACAATACAACAACGCTGGCAAGTTCAAACAAATATAATGGATTTAAAAACAATGCTTTTAATAGAAATGACGTAAGCGACGACACTTATAATCACATAAACGGTCAGTCACGTCAAACTAAACGTAACCAGTGGGACAACCCATATAACACAACAGCGCTAGGACATCCAAAGAGCGATCACGGAGTTACCAACATTGCTTTTAATTGTAATGATGAATATGACGACACCTATAATCATATTGGTGACCAGTCTGGTCAAAATGACCAAACAATTACGGATAATCCGTATAATACAACAACGCTAGGTAATGCACAGACGTATGGTGTTAATAACTCTGCTTTCAACAACTATGATGACACATACAATCATATTAATGGTCAAGTTTCTATAACTAGACCGACATTCACAGACAATGACTATGCCACTTTGAAGTAGTGAGTTTATTTCCAAACGCATAGTGCTACCTTCATATGATATTACAAATAAAAACTTTAGTGTAATCAGGATATGTTGATGAAAGCTAGTGTATTTGAAACTCTTGTATTAAATTTTCTACCTGTATAATAAACTAACTGAATATTTCAGATTATAACAGTATTTACAATGATTGTTTTAATATGCAATTTATTTATTGTAAAATATATATTAACATTGTATGATTATTTATCATCATCAATGAAATATATTATAATCGTCATGTTTTGAATGGTATTATATATTATGTATTACTGTTTCAATATTTAAATAGTCTTTTATTAATCATCATATTTTCATTTATTTTGTTATCATGCTTGACTTGTATAGAGCTGTATTTTTTCTTGGATATTTAATTAAAATTCGGTCAAAGTTAACTTGATATATTAGTTTAATGCAATCAGTTAGAGTGCTTCCTTTCAAAATGAGAATGCACCTGGTTACAGTAAACGATATAAAACATGATGATATAGTGGGTACAATGAAACTGATATAACAGAGGTGTCATTAAATGATAAAATGCTTGTTTGAAAGACTGCAAACTTATTATGAAGTTGCGTATCATGTTACATTTGAAAATTGTGTTTATACTTACTTGATGTTTAAGTGTATGATCGTCATTATTGATAGCATTGTCTTTCCATCATTTACACGATTAACATGATTACTTATCGCTAAGTTGTTAAATGTTGTTCTGCTATAAATATGTTTGTTATTTATGTTACTTGATATATTGTTAAAGATATAATTATTAGAAAGTTCATTTTTGCGTAAGTGTGTATTATTTATTTGAAATGAAGAAAGGACATGTGCAACAAGTGCAATATGATAAAATGTGCATCAAACATTCATTACTTATTGGCACTATCACTCTCATTGAAAGACCTCTCTGAACGACGACAATGGTTTATGTTGTCTTTGAACAGCAACATACCATGAAGGTTGTATGTCCCCCGTGTTTCTTTATCGCCAATTTGTTGCAGTTATAGTAAACAGTTGAGCTGTAAATCGGAACAGAACAGTATATACGTCGTGAAAATAGATATGATTTCTAGATAATAAAAAATGATTTAATATATTACAAATATGTCTTTTTATCACTTAGACAATATTGAAATATCATACTTGTAACAAAATATCATTCCCATTCTCCACAAAAACAAGTATGTTGATATGTCATATCAATGTTGAACATTAAAAGAAAAAGCTACAACATTTCAACATTTCACCATAAGAGATGTATAGTACAATACCTTAAATAGTACATGTTGGTGTAAGCTATAGTTTACACTCCTCCATGTTAATATGATAAACGTATTTGATTTTTGACAAGGATTGCGTAAGCAATTCAGGTCTTAGTAAGCGACTTATTTGAAACGCATCACAAAATGTCGCGGACGATGACATTGGATGGACATGCGCAGTCTGATTATGTACAGCGGTATGTAGTTAGGTTAACCCAATGCGTGAATAAATAGTCCCTGTTAACAATATCTCACAGTATCAAACAGTCGACACACAATAATGGACATATCATTGTTGATACCGTTTTAACATTTTCGATTAAGAACCGCCGTTCATCTGCTAAAATATTGATTACAAGTAATGTAACCATTGGCCCCTTTATTTTTTTGTACATTTAAGTGAATCCACTATGTTTTATATAAAGACACGCCTGCAATTTTCCACTGTCTAAAATCATATACATGAAGTGTAGGAAATGTAGGTTGATAAGCATATTTCTGTGGGCGGTATCAGCGTCATGATCCTTTATTAAACAATTTGTTTGTAAATTTTTGTCGCCAAGTCCTCTTTCTAATGACACCCCCAAATTTTGCCCCGTTAAATCATGTCCGGACAGCGCTATCAGCTCTTTGATTTCAAGAGTTTCTTATAACTAGTAAATTTGGCCTTGTTATTTATATGAATGGTAAATCTTATATTTCAATACGTATCTTTATTTATAACACGTAATTCGACAATCCCACCCGGGGAGGTTATACCCTTCCATGAAAATTTGACAATAATGTCGATTTTCCTCCATTGATTAGATAATATAGAGAAATTTCCCGCCTTGTGGAAGGGTAGGTGAGTACTGGTTATAGACAATGGTCCAGGAAAGCTAGGTTAGGTGCGCTGGACGCCGTGAAATGACCTAAATTGTGTTGATACGGCGTTAACTCCAATAAATAAATAAATAAATAAGTAATTCGACACTTGTACTAGCAGTCGCATGTACTTATTGTTTTATGGATGAAGTTAGTATACGTTTAAATCACGTCTTAGATAAAGAACTAATATTAAATATCATAGAGTAAGTCCAATTTTGGCAACCTGTCTATGATTACAACTTGCAGGTGCACTTAAAAAATCAACAGTATCGTTGTGCTCCGGAGATATTGGGACACATTACTTTTTTAGTCGCTCTCTAAATATTAAGTCACAGCGGTTATGGCTGGACAGACGGACGGACAGAGTACCAAGTACCACGGACAAGAGCGATCACAATATTAACTAACCTGTTGACTCCGGTAACTAAATGTAAGTACAAAGTCATAAACAACCAAAAGAATAAGCAAAATAAGGTTAAGTTTTAATGGTTAAGTTTATTGTGATAAAATACCCTTAACGTAGTTCAGCGAACAACTAACAAATTTAATGTTTAAATATATGGGATAAAAATCAAGCAAGTTAAATAAAATAAAAACAAGTAGTCTGCCAGTGATTTAGAATACAAATACAATACAATAAAATAAGTTTTTAAGGTTTCCTAAGAATTTCTAGACACAAAATTATGTTTAAATTCAATGCTCAAGTTACCCTTTGAAATTATCTTTAAAAAATCAAAATACATGTAACAGTAAAGTTCCTTTAAAGTAAAAAATTTACTAATAATAGTTTCCAAAAGTCAATTTACGATCAAAATAAAATTAAATAGTCCAACCTGTTCCAAGTAAAAACAAATGCCGGAGTCCTCAAAATTCTGTGACGGAAACCTTTATACTCGCCAAAAATTCCTGCAATCCGCCACAAAAAGGTGCAGGAATCCGTAAAAAAAATGACGGATCCGTCAGAAAATATTGACGGATGATGGTTACGTCACATAAACGTGCTGGTTTTTTATGTCAACAAACAGCAAGAAAAATAAATTTAAACACAACAATGTATTAAAGTCATTTAAATTATTACATAAATCAATTAAATAAAGTACAAACTTAATCATTTGAATATGTGAACAACCTTTCTAAGCTTTTAAACATTATTTTATCGCTTCCAAAACCCGTTGTTGATCAAATCGATCAAAAGTTTTAAACCCTAATCTCTAAGACGTATGACAACAAAAATGGCGGCCATCATGTTTACACACAATTGTACAGCAAAGTTAACAAGAATGTACGAGTTAAAACCGGACTGACACAAAGTAAGTGGGGTTTTAATAGCATGTAAATACAAAATAGAAACTGCATGGACGGATTATACACTTAACAATAAGAAAATCGCACAGTAAATATAGAAATAAATTCGTACTCAAAGCAGTTCGTACCCGAACTAAAAAATAAAACTATGTCCCGAACGGGTCACTACAGTATGTTTGGCGATTTCCTCGATAATTGTGCAAGTTGGTAAATGCCTAGTTTTTATACGCTCGTTTTGAAAAAAACCGGACGTATTATGTTATGATGTTGTCCGTCTGTCCGTCCGTCCGTGTGTTCGTCCGTCCGTCTGTCTGTGGACAATTGTTTGTCCGGAAGATAACTCAAGAAGGGATGTGCCTAGGTTCCTCAAATTTAATGTGTGTATATCCCTTGGATAGAGGGGGTTCCGTATTGATTTTGAGACCCCAGGGTCAAAGGTCAAGGTCACTGGGACTTAAAATATGCAAACCTTGTCCGGACGATAACTCAACAACGACTGTACCTAGGTCAACCAAATTTCATGTGAGAATAGCCCATGTGTCAAAGAAGTGTTCTATTGGTTTAAGGACCCCTGGGGCCAAGTTCAAGGTCACAGGGGCATCATATGGAAAAACCGGTTCCGAACAATAACTCAATAACCACAGTACCAGAATTCACCAAATTTTATGTGAGAGTAGCCTATGTGTCAAGGATGTGCCCTATTGGTTTTTGGGTCCCAGAATCAAAGGTCAAGGTCACAGGGGCATCATATGGAAAAAAACTTGTCCGCATAATAGCTCAACAACCACTGTACCTAGGTTTACCAAATTTTATGTGAGAGTAGCCTATGTGTCACGGATGTGTCCTATTGGTTTTAAGATCCCAGAGTCAAAGGCCAAGGTCACAGGGACATCATATTGAAAAACGTTGTCCTGACAATAACTCAACAACCACGGTATGAAGGTTCACCAAATGTTATGTGAGAGTAGCCCATATCTCAATTATGTGTCCTATTCGGTTTGGGACCTCAGGGTCAAAAGTCAAGGTCACAGGGACATATTGAAAAATATTGTCCGGACAATAACTCAATTACCACAGTACATATGTTCACCTAATTGTATGTGAGAGTAGACCATGAGTCAAAGATGTGTCCTATTAGTTTTGGGGCCCCAGGGTCAAAGGTCAAAGTCACAGGGCTATCATAGAGAAAAACTTTGTCCGGACAATAACTCAACAACCACTGTGACTAGGTTCATTAAATTTTATTTGTAGATACTCCTTGAGTAGCGAATGTACTCTATTGATTTTGAGACCCAAGGGTCAAAGGTCAAGGTCACTGGCACTAATTTATATGAAAACTTTGTCCAGACAATAACTCGACAACCACTGTACCTATGTTCACCAAATTTAATGTGATAATAGTCCATGTGTCGAGGATGTGCCTTTTCGGTTTTGAGGCCCCTGGGTCAAAGGTCAAGCTCACCGGGACATCAAATGGAAAAACCTTGTCTGGACAATAACGCAACAACCACTTTTCCTAGGTTCACCAAATTTTATTTGTTGATAGCCTTTAGGTAGAGGATGTTCCGTTTTGATTTTGAGACCCAAGGGTCAAAGGCCAAAGTCACTGAGACTAAATTTATATTAAAACATTGTCCGGAAAAAGTACTCAATAATGACTGTACCTAGGTTCACCAAATTTTATGTAAGGGTAGCCTACATGTCGAGCATATCCCCATTGGTTTAGAGGCCCCTGCGTTAAGGTCAAGGTCGCAAGGACATCATAAGAAAAAACCTTGTCAAGAGAATAACCAAATTTAATGTATCGATACTTTTTGGGTCAAGGGTGTGAACTTTTGGTTCTGAGGCCCGGGGTCAAGGTCACTGGAAGTTCATATGGGTAAAACTTTGTGCTGGTGATAACTCAACCACGGCTGTACCTAAATTCTCAAAATCTTTGCTTTGGATAGCCTTCCAGTTAAGAATGTGACCTATTCTGAGGTCCCGGGGTCATTGGTCAAGTTCACAGGGACTTCATATGAGATAGAACACAGCATGGTCTGCGCACGGGCGTATTATGCCCCGCCCAGCGGAGCTCTTGTTCTTACCAGCTATATAGTGGTTAGTGTGTTATATTTTTTTTATTTTATTATCTGAATGTTGAGAACCATACTTGGCAAAATACCGCCAAGTTCTAACAACATTGTGTGTCTGTAAAGCGACATGGCTGGGAAGAAGCAGGACAACGTATGTGGTTGGTGGTAGTTGTCTGAACAGATACACTCGAAGACTACGTCTTGCAAGTAATTGAAGATAAAAATAACCCGGGTCGATAGCGCAGTTGGTAGTGCGCCGGGATTTAGATTCTCGTGTCCCGAAGGGGGTACAGGTTCTAATCCCACCCGGCGAGGTTATACCCTTCCATGAAAATTTGACAATAATGTAAATTTTCCTACATTGATTAGATAACATGGAGAAGTTTCTGGCCTTGTGGAAGGGTAGATGACTACTGGTTATAGACAAGGGTCCAGGAAAGCTAGGTTAGGTGACTGGGTTAAAAATGACCTAAATTGTGTTAACACGGCGTTAAACCCAGTAAAAAAAGAAGATAAAAACAATTACAAATGTCCGCATTTCAATTATATTCATTCAAAGTCATTTCTAGACTGTTGTCTATAATCAAAAACATATAAACGAATGCAGTGTTTATCAACTATTGCTTGCTGTGTGATATTGCAGCCCAGGAATATATTATTTGAAGACGAACACACTGAAGACAAGTCAGTATTACCGATGGGTCTCGATAATAACTACATTATGTTAACCTTAACTGTAAATCACCTTAGGTCGATGGTATATTAAGTTTTTTCCCTGCAGGTTTGTTGTTACGCAATAAACCCAATTCGCAGACTTAAAACTTTGCCCTTCTAACTGATAGAGGTTCAGGGGTTGAGTCAAGCTATAAAGATTGACTATATGTACGAGAAAGTAGCCAGGATGTCGTATTATGAAAGATCTTTCCATAATGTAGTGATGTAATACATGTATAATTTTAGTAGGATTTGCGATGACAATGATCGTAAGATCATAGATAAAACCAGATTAGTTATTACGCATAATGGAATTCTAGAACTGGTGCACACAAAAACAATTATTACGTAGGTGAACTGTTTGGCTCATGTGACTTTGACTTTTAAAATAGACGTTTACCAAAAGTTAACAAACAAGTTATTGTTACTTCTTTTCATACAAAATCACATGATTACATCTGCTTTAACATGGTCTTATCATTCAAATCTGTCTCATGCTGGTATCAAAATTCTTAGCATGAAAAGTACGCATCGTTTAAAGCTAACAGTTCAGTAATTTTGTCATTTTTTATTTTCTTTAAATAACCTACTAGTGTATGTTATTTTGTGTCTACAAATTGATTCTGTAATGCATGTACATTATTTTAGACAAACTGACCTACATGTTGTGAGAAAAGGTTAAATACAAATTTTTTTGAGACTTTAAGAAAGTTTATTTTTGAGCTGAAATATGTGAACAATCAGGTAAAAATAATAAAATCTCTAACCCGGTTCGATAGCGAAGGTGGTAGCGCGCCGGTATTTGGGATCTCGTGTCCCGAAGAGGGTACGGGTTCGAATCCCACTCGGGTATGTTATACCCTTCCATGAAAATTTGACAATAATGTCAATTTTCCTCCATTGATATTGAGAAGTTTCCAGCCTTGAGGAAAGGTAGGTAAGTACCGGTTATAGACAAGGCTCCAGGAAAGCTAGGTTGGGTGCGCTGGACGCCGTAAAAGTATTAGCACGGCGTTAAACTCAGTAAAAATAGAAGCACTCATGATGAAGATTATTTAAATACAGGGAAATAAAATTTACAATCAGAGACTCAGGGGTACATCAAGCGTTAATCGTTAAGAGGAAAACTAATGTTTAAGTGATACAGTAGTATTTATACATGTATAATATAAAATACAGATCCAAATTTGGTGGTTTAAAACTTCCTGTTTGAATATCTTAATACACAGAACTAGTCGCTTGCGAACGAGTAAACAAGCTAACAAGAAAAATGGATTTATATAAATATTTGTGTTTTATATTACTTACTACAGTGTGTTATATAGGTATGTTGGAATTAATAACTTTGTTTTAACTACTTTATGGTCACTATATAGCTTACATTTATTTATTAATTTCATGAATATATATGTGTATTATATAAACTATGATGAATGGGTAAATTTCGCCATAAACATAAATGTCTTCATTTAGTTTTCTTACCTCAACAAATGACTAGTTGAAACTACCTGTTTAAAATTTCTTTCACTGTCTTTACAAATACTGATTCTATAACTAGTAGAAAAATCATAATCAGAAGTACGAAACTTTTTATTGATTCTTTATTCTAATGGTTTTCAGTTTATCAACATTACAATGACATCTTTCAAAACCTTTAACTTTTGTTAATGTGTTATTTGTATTTAAAGGTTCTCATTCACATATTTCAACTTAAATATAAGCTTTTTCTAAAATTATCAAAATTGTATGGATACATTTTTAAAGCTGGACATTATACTTCGATAATGACAAATTACTGCATATTGACAAACAACTACAATTGATGGTGTTACAAGTAGTAAAATATACTCCGTATGTCACGGTATGGACAGTTTTAGTGCATTTTTTTACTTTCATTGTATATTTATGCAAGCTATTGGTCAGTTTGTCTTAAAATATGAAGAAATATTTTTTGACACAATTACAAGCACTGAAAGGTATTTTAAAGATATAAAAAAATCTTAACCAAATATGTAAGCAAGTACCTTTAATTTTGTGAGAAAATACTTAAACTCGTATAACTGTGATATTTGATTATGTTTCGATTGAATTTTCTTCAAAAATTACTCTTATAGCATTTTATAAAAGTACTATACTGCATATGTATATTTCAGTTTACATTATTCTTTAATGTTCTCTTTTTTTCAATTGTATGTAATCGATTATATGTAAAATGTCATTGTCACATGATTGTATATTTTATGCAATACATTGTATGTTCACACAGATCTATTGACCTATTGATTTCTAAAATGAAATGTTCTTCTTCGTATAACTATTATAGTTGTATAAAGTATTTTACTCCTCCTTTAAAACGGTCTATTATTATAAATATCTTTACTCGTAAATATTAAATTGTATAGTTGAAAAATAAGATCTTTTACAAGTGCAAAGGTAATTTCGGATGGGTCTGAAGTTTGGTTATTTACGGAAATCAGCTCACAAAACCAATACTTCTAGACTTTTTTCTTTGCGAGAACTCGCTGAAAGTTCCTCAATAAGCCGAAGACTTCTACATAGTTAGAGTAAAGTGGACCGTATTTGTTGAATTGCTATGACATGCCACAGCCAGGAATTGAGCCTAAGTCACCGCACCCAAGTCCAGTATCCTAACCACTTGACAGCTACTACGATACCCATTACACTAAAACAATGATTAGACAGTCTAAATATCAGGGAAAGGAAGTTGAGATACTTTACGACTATATCTATATTTTATTTCATGATCTCTTTTATCGCGATCTTTTTAATATTGTATTGATCAATCAATCGCAAAAACGTTCTAACATTATTGATAGATATAACTATGTATTTACATTGAACATTGTAATGATTTACACGACATTGAGAAATGTTATTGAACTTGAAGAAATTATAGCTTATAAAAAATTTACAAAATGTCTTAAATGGAAAGATAATTTACAAAATGAATGAAAATTTCAGGCATTTTACAAATTTCCTTAATATACAAATTGCCTGTAACATATGCATGGTATATAGACACGCGATCTTCTGAATGTAAACAGACATTTGTTTTCGTAAAAAAACATCGCATTAATCAACTATTATTTTTCCTTGTCCAAAAATGCTTACTTCAGCATGTGAAGTTTAATTTATTACTCTGAATCATCCGCACAAATTGATTTTAAACATGAACTAGTGTTTACTCAATTTTTGCGTGGAGAATTTGCAGCTTATGATGAAAACGCAATCAATTTGAATTTTCAGGGAAATTAACGTCAGTAGTTATTTGATACGTTATTTGAATATATTTAAATAAGTTTCCTTGGAAAAAAGGAAAAAACGGCGAAAACAGTTTTGTTTACCTCATTAGTGTCGTTGTAGATCACGTGACTATATATCTTTTTAAAGAAAATATCGTCATTGGAACACTCGATAATCAACTATCTCTAAATCATTACATTGACATTACAATTATTTTATAATGATCAATGTCTCAGCAATGTTCACTTATTACATGACATGGAAAGAAATAAGAAATGCGTGGTTCCGGTTACCGAGAAAATCAAAGTACTGAAAGTACTGAATGAACGATTTATTTTATATATTCTTGTCCTACTTAATTTAGGACAGGCAAGAGTATGTTTAAACTTATCTGTCTGCCCAATGTCCTAATCTTTTATCGAGAAATTTTAGGTTAATGAATTTATATATCTGGGTTGTTTTGTAAACATTTCATTGGTTTTGTTTAGCATCTATATATCATATTTAAAAGGAGTTACTCCAAGAATTTAATATTTTCTGTTCTAAACTGCGGTTTTAATTTAGGACAGGCAAGAATAATTTCCAACTTATCTGTCTGATCAATGCCCTAATCTTCTATCCGACTGAATAAATCCAATTGTAATTATGTGCGAGGAAAAGAGCCGAGGGCCAACAAATGAAAAATAATGATTAAAGAGAGGATTTCCAATAGTAACATTGAACTCTTAAAATCGTTCAAAACCTTGGAAAGTACAATACAGGGTGCCATCACAAAATGTCAGTGTTTTAACAGTCAGTAATAAGTGCTTGGGTATAAGCCAGTACTGGTTTAGCAAAATTGTCAAGAAAAGTTTGTTTAATGAGTCGGTCACCGTAAATAACAATTTTAATAGTGTTATTGAACAACGTAATATACTACAAAAATATTTGTTACATATTTTGAAAATATGTACAATTTCTCAAGTGTTTTAAATCTTTTAACTTAACTGATAAAATCAAATTTATAAATCCCTAACGTGAGCAAATCTCATGTGCATCCGTGTTGTAATCGTCGGGTATAATTAAGAGCTTTGACGTCAACATGACAGGAGATGGCGTAAATAACACCGTGTACAGTACAACCTGTAGTATATCCTGTAGTACATCATGTACGTATCAGAATTGATGTTTGACTTGATGATGCAGTTAGCCTCTGCTAGTAACAGAGTAAATGGTTTAACCTGAGCTAATTTTTAAACAGCTGTTCAAAAATATTAGCCAATATTAACACCATGTAATCATAGGCGGCTGGCACGATTCCGAGTCAAAATACCATGTATAAATTATATTGTTTTTTATACCAAACCTAGCAGACCGCCAATGCATATGATAGTTAAGATTATCTGTAGATCATTAAAAAAAGTATGAAACAGTCTAGTGTAATATATTGTATACAGTACGGTACGTAATGATACGTACAGTTAAGCCTTTATTAAGACTCGGCGAGATACTAGGGCTTGTTCTAAAAAGTTTGTTTAAAAAATTGTTCAACAATTGTTAAAACATGTACAGTATAACCTCTGCAGTTCAACCCTCTACAAAACAAACCCTCTGCACAACAACAGATTTTGATACTTCCCTAGGGTCTAATTTTAACTGAATTAACCTCTGCAGAACACCAACCTCTGAGCCGCATCACTTTCTACTCCCTCTCATTGAGTGTTGCTCAAGAGAAGTTGTACTGTATTATAAATCATAGCACAAACGTTGGTCAGTATAAGTTTGATTTGAAATATCAGTAATACTAAAGGCAGAATTCAGCGTTATCGACCACTAGCTACTGTTTCATAAATACTTCCTCATTAGTACTTTAGCCAAATATGTTAATAATTGAAGTACAACGTACGTTAAGCTTAAATATATACATAATGATCAATTTATCAATTTAACACTTAGATAACAATCGAGTATTCGTAAATTATACATACATGTATACTGTATAAGTTATGCTTTAAACTTGGCGTGCCAATCTAACAAAAGACTAATCTAACTCTCAAAAATATTATTTATATATAAAACCAGTGAGTAATATCTAAACTTTTATATACTAAGTCATAATTCTAAACAATTAATTTTCTTTTCGTGAGAATGATTACTTTGAAACTGCACCACAACATCGTGGACTTAAGTGTTTCCCCAATGATCAGATGAATTTAAATTTGAAATGGCAAAAACATGCCTATTTGATTTATACACTCATATATTTACATTTGTAAAATAAACATACATAAACAAACTACTTGTTATTCAAATGCAAACGATGTAATTTATATTGTAACTGACATTCACTTTAAATAACGATACATATTATAAAACGATAGTTTTGCTTATTTAAAAATACGGAAGTGATAATGTTACAGTGATAACATATTTTACCTTGTTTACAATATGCTGGGGTATATCATCATTATACAGAACAACGTCAGGAAGAATCAAGGCGCACAAAGTATCTAAAGCTTCGCCATTTTCTCTCACTCTGTCTAAATTATAAAGGAAACAGTCTGGCAAACTTAGTAGGTAGGACACACAAGTATACTGTTAGACGAGTCAGTGGGTCGATTACCTGTAACCAGACGTGGCATACTTTCGTGGATTTAGTCATGAAATAATTGCTGCGGCCATTTTCCCTCATACCAATATTTCTAAATAATTTGGTGTGGTTGACAGTCACTGAAGGAAGTGCGTTCTCAGTTATTGGTTGATAGATCAATGGACATTTCCGGGTGTGACCTTTTTATTTGAATAACAATACATTTTCCCATAAAAATAAGCATGTGCTCTTATGTTAACACCTTTTTGTGGGACAAATATAACTGTAAACCTTTGTTAAATATGCTAATAGGTAAGGTCATGGAAAGGTCCATCCAGAGATTTAGTCTTTCCTGGAACAGCGAGTAGTTTGACCGACCGTCTTGATATGACCTATACAATAATGTTGATACGACCATTAATCCATCATTTGCAAGCAACCGCATTAATACTTTTACATAAAAACTCGTGTTCAAAACTTGAGTTGAATTCACGATTCTCCATCAGTAAGAGGTTCGAAAGCCTCAAGGGACACTGCTAATTTTCTTGAGCAAGTAATTGTACAGTTGTTCCACTTTACTCAGGTGTCAATATATACTGTGTGTGATCACCTGTTTGAAGGTAATTTCAATTATCAGGGCTGAAGATCTCTATGGTCACAGAGTTTAAACCTCTTTTTATTTTTTTAACTTTTTGGTAGTCAATTTAAGTCAACAATGTTAACTTCTTAAACTCAAGGGGAAGGATTTTATACGATACTATTGGTTAATTGGTTTAACTTTCATTGAGAGCTTTTATTTCTTTACGCTCTATTTTTATCATGATAAAACTATTTAAGACTTTTACAAATTATGCAGCAGCGAAATGATATATGGGCTATTCATTTTTCCGGGTTTATTCATTCAAGCTGACAACAAGAATGGATCGTATGATAATTAGGATACTAACCCGGAACATAAATTTGCAATCTGATACTAAGTTTGCCGTGATAATAGATAATATCCAAGACGGAAATATGTCTTTCTTATTGATAGCATGCAGGTATTAATCACTACGAGTCCATCTTAGTGAAAATGTCGTAAATGCTTACCACCACACCTCCTTTAAATATTTGTTGCCCCAAAATTAAGTCTACGAGTGTTATCTTTCTAAATGCAGAGCATAACTTTGATGAATATTTTCGGTAGATTGAACAAAGATACAATCAATTACAGGTCGAGGAACTTTTCCATTAATTAACTTCGTGACGAAAAATATCATTCAAGCTGAGACTAGTATTCAATTCTTTCATTAACAGTTTAGTTTTCAGTACTTATTGCCGACCGACTAGTACATGATTGTTCACCAAATTTGACCTGAACCATAGAAAACGAAAGCATTGCATTGCCAAAATCTAACAAATGCTATTTTATTTTTTAGTTTTTAAACATGTATTTATTTCACTTTATTTTGTAGACGCTGAATTTATATTTACAAAAAAGGAATATACATGGTCACAGGCTAATCGAGTGTGTACATTAGCAGCACCACATCTTAGTTTCAGCAAAAATGGCATCACACCTAATCTAGCCACAGGCAATCTACCTATCGCAAATGCATGGTTAGGTTATACTGAAAAAATGACACCATTTGAGTATTTTGGTAAGCCTTTAGCATCATACATGTAATAATACTTTATTTACCACATTCATTCCAATAGATCTATATGTATATACAGAACACACAACACAATTCGGTCATTTGTAACTGAAGTAATTATTTATATATATCGTAAGTATATACATTGTCTACATGATTATGCTGTAATTGATATTGTATTAATTCTATTTCCGATATATTTTATTGAAATTTGTATTACATATGTAGTGAAGATCAAACATGCACATAGGAATGTAAATGCATTATTATTTTTACTGGCTTATGTTCACCTTTCATTGTATATGGTACGAATATTCAGATGAGACATGCTTGATTCCGTCCCTATTTTTCCAAATAATTACAAAAAAGACGAAGAAAAATGTAGAAACAGGTTTGTTGCATTTGAAGGCAGATTTGTAGGGTCAAGAGTTGGAAAAGAAATGGTAAAAAATAACAGCTGTACTTATGTTTTTATTTCCGAATAGTTTCTACCTTTGGTTGAAAGAAAATGTTATAATCGATATAAGGTTGAAGAACACCTGATTGCAAACACAGTCAATTGATTGTTTTTAGGACAATGTTTACCATCAAATAAAACTTAAACCTTATATTGTTTTTAAGGATGCGCTAAAACGACTAAAGCGGGAGAATATACAGTGGAATATATAACAGAAGGTGATCCTGGAAAATGTTGGTCAGCTTGTAATTACGTTAATAATGTTAAAGCGGTGGCTGTTCATGGAAATGAGGTAATTTGACATTATGCAAGTAACAAAAAAAAGACATGTATATGATGAAATAGAACAAGTATATACATGTATAGTACCTTAGAATAGTGAAGGTGCAAACAAATGGAATGGTCACCGTTCTTCTTATCTTTTAATGTCCTCATTATTTTTTCTAATGGTAAAATAAAAACAATATACATAAGTAGGACGAAAATAATTTCCTGAATTTTCGGGTTTTAAATGAGTTTTAAATTATTAGAATTACTAGAGTATACTCCTGACCTATGTAGCAATCATAAATTTATTGTTGAACGTACTTAACAATTCTTCATTAGCTATGTTCGTGGAATAAATATTGTCATTACAAAGAGCTAGTTCTTTAGCAGTGTAAGTTTTTACAGAGGTGGTTTAGTCTTAATTCGCAGAAATTAATCTGCACATCTTAAATGATCTTACCATTTGACTAATTAACTCATAAATATCGTATACTGATTTTACTATGTAAACTTTCATACTAATGTTATCAATCATTGACACTATGTTAGATCTTTTGAAAACTCATTCTCATATAATAATTGACTATTACAGTGTTACTGTCTTGATGCTGTAAACAAAGATCTAAACAAATTATTGAAAGACAAATGTGACATAGGGTGTCCAAGTCAACCAAATATTGTTTGTGGTGGTGTGGTTAATAACGATGATGAATATGTATCTTTGTACAAAACAATCTACACAGGTAATTCAGTAAATAAATAATATTTAGTAAAACATTCTACTTAACCCTAAACTGGTCAATCCCGCATTTTTACGTGTGTGGACCCCCTTCAAAATGGCCGCCACAGGCTTGAAAGTTGTGTTTTTAACTGGATTTAGTGAATTTCACTGTTAAGGAAAGTTGTCCCTTTTTTTTCGCTGGCACCCCTATTTAAAGATGTCTCATGGGGTATTTAAGGGGGACGTGTCCCCCTTTGTTGCTGGGGTTTGAAGGGGGCGCAGTGCCCCTCATCGCCAGAAAAAAATCGGGGTCATTGAGTGCAGACTTGGGAAATTTGGAAAATATTACTGAATGAAATGCAAAGTTGGGGTTGAAAAAGAGCGAAATTTGCATTTTGTGCCCTTTTTGTTCCGCCCCAACGTTGCCATGGAAACTGGGATCGGGGCTTAACTTGATTTATTTGAAAGGCAGTCACCCAGGAAAGAATTTGGCCAAGTTGCAAGTTGGCCAAGTTGCATATCTGTCTGTTAATTAGTAAAAAATTAATGCATCTTGAAATAGCCCTAGCGCTTTAAGTTGAAAAATGGCTACTTTCCAGTAAAGGGTTAACAATATGATTCAGGGCGTTCAAATTATTCTGCTTATTTAAGGGGCCAATTGCTCTAGCTTGGACTTAGACGTTACGATTATAAAATGTTAAAATTCTATGTTTCAACAATCGTGAAATAAGATGATAAAAGCAAATATAATATCAACAGACAGACCGGGGTTTTTTTATTAATATTTTATTCTAAGTAAATATCGTAAAGACTTTTTTTAATTCAAAGTAGACTTTGCTCAATCTGATTAAAACCCGATCTAAAATTTTCCGCTCGATAATTTAGATCTGGCCTTTTTCAAACGAAGGTCACGTTCAGGCGACCTTTTCTCATCATAATAATCATGATGAAATTGTTATGATACGTAACTAGTTTACATCGTCTACGTCACGCAATTTGAAATGAGCCGCCCAATCGCAGACTGTGAATAATACCGCTGTTAAATTAGCATGCAAAACTTGGTCTAAAAATAGAAATTATCAAAATGTGATTAATGTTTTCGTCTAGATGAAAGCTACGCATTGATTGTTCGAAACAAAGTTTATCTCGACGTGACCTTCCACGGAGAAAGAAGAGATCCTGTACAACAACGCTCTACAGGATATCTGTTAACGGAGATTGGACATTGCTAAGCTTAATGATAATGCTTTGTATCTAGATTTTCAAACTTAACACATAATTGAACACTGTCTTATTTGAATATGGAATGTATCATTTAATATGGAATTCACTATTTATAAACATGAGACTACATGTAGCCCCTTTAACCTTTATAAACATGAGCATTCATGTAGCCCCTTTTACCTTTACAAACATGAGACTTCATGTAGCCCCTTTACAAATATGAGACTAAATGTATCACATGTGTAGGGACATCTTTACTAAGGATTAAACACTTAAATCCAGTCCAAATTTAGTTCATGTGCCGCATGGACAAAATCCACTATGTACAGTCTCTATCAACCAATAACTAGTATAATGAACTAGAATAGAAATTTTGTTCATGCGTGGCATGAACAAAATTTGAAAACTACAATACGAATAGGCTACATACGAACAAAATGAACTGTACAGTGAGTATAGTGAATTCCATATTAAATGATAAATTCCATATTCAAATAAGACAGTGTTCGTGGGTTAATCCACAATTTGTTGATTGTGGCTATTCATAAATGCATTGGTCACTCATTCACAGTTCCAAGGAGCATCACAACTATAGCCTCAATATTAAATACGGAATTGTGATCAATCATGATCAATCGTCAAGGAAAAAGCTATATTCTAGAATGCAACTGCTTTACGACTTAAGGCTAGCATTCCATAGTTCCGTGCTTCGTTCAACAAGACTATCGTTGGGTCTATTCAATACGTCCGACCAGAGTCCGCTTCCGTGTCCGTGCCCGTGCCTATCGCTCAGCGAGCGAAATTTCACGTACACGGATACTTCGCGGATGCATATTGTACAGGAAACACCACTTAGAAGCAAAGAACCAAATGAATTGCCAAGGATATTTGAGAAAAAAATTATAGAAACTGTTTCGGAAAACGAGGCAATTTATGATTGCACTCATAGCGACCACAAACACACGTCAATTAAATGGACTATACGGAATTCAGCGACAAAATCACTGAAGATAGAAGACATTGTCTATTTCGTTAAGCAATCACAGTTTCCAACATTAGCAAATGGTAAAATGTCAAACTTTCTTTGTAAAAAGACTTTGTATGAATCTCTTACAACTGCAAAAGAACACTTAATTAGTTTTCGCGCATTATATACGTACGTTTGAACGAAAATATGGAATACCACTCACAGATGGTGTCTCAGTCATAGACCCACGGCATTTTTGTTAAGCAAATAATCGCGGACACGGACATTTACGCGAACGACGGAGCACGGAACTATGGAATGCTAGCCTAAGACTGATGTAAGAACGAAACATGAGTGACAAAAAATAAGTCATCAATACTCTACCAATCTCCGTAAACAGATATCCTGTAGAACGCTGGATCTCTAAGGTTCGCAACGAGGGTCACGTCGAAATGAACTTAGTGTCGACCGATCAATGCGTAGCTTTCATCTAGACAAAACACTATTAATTGCATCTTGATTTCGTAATTTCTATATTAAGACGGAGGTTTGTACGCTAAGTTGACGGCGGTGTTATTTACAGGCTGTGATTGGTCAGTCCTTTATGAATTGCGTGACGTAGGCTATGTAAACAAGTTGCAAAACATAATGATTGCGTCATAAATATTATAATGAGAAAATGTCACCTGGATGTGATCCTTGTAACGAAACAGCCAGGTCTAAATAAGGGAGTAGGCGAGCGGTGAAATTTAGATCGGGTTTTATTCAGATTGATACTGATGATTCTGACTTGAGTCGCAGAGCTTTAAGTGTGCCCGGGTCCTAAGAAAATTAATTCTTTGAACATGTTAATGCAGAGTAATTTTGCTAAAAAGAGATTTCCAAGACTTGGGACGTATAAGAGCGGATAGTGTTTTGCAACTATAAATTGTAAGACGCTCTATCTGTGTAGTGTTCTGTAACTATAAATTGTAAGACGCTCTATCTGTGTAGTGTTCTGTAACTATAAATTGTAAGACGCTCTATCTGTGTAGTGTTCTGTAACTATAAATTGTAAGACGCTCTATCTGTGTACAAAAGTAACGTAGTTAGGTCGCAGCGTCAAAATATGAAGCAAATTGTATTTTTTGTAAATACCTTCCTAATATAGACAAAATCCCCCAAATTATTTGTTACTATTTTTCTAACATGTTAATATGACATAACATTAGTGTAAATATGTCTTATTACATTTAAATATTAAATATGTCGACAAAAGAGAAATTTAGGACGATATTAGATTGATCGAAAACATTTATATGTTTTAAACTCGTTTTCAGTAATAAGTTTTTTTTTCTATAGCTTCAGCTACCGGCCAAAGTTAATAAGTAGTAGTTTCAACATTTCAAATTGGTTCTACCGACAAAAGCCGAGGTAGTCCTTAATAAAGCTACAAAATCTCATGCGGTGTACTTGGACTATATCGTCAAGAAAATGGACATTTCATCAGCGTGAAATCCAAGGGGATTAACCATTTAAGCTAGGGGCGTGTCTAACTAACAGTAAAGAAAAGAAGGGCACGCTACTGGGTACTGGTGATTGAAAAGTGTCTAGGAAACCTATAGTAGGAAGAGCTGGCCGTCGTATATATAACCTTAAAATGTGTTGAATACGATGTTGAAAACCAATTATAATCTAATCATAACTTTTATCACTTTTACTTTGTCAGTATATAAAGCATGGTTGGGGGATGCGTGGGCACTGATGCTGATGGATGTTCGGGCGGGAACCTTGAATTAGAATCCAAATTTGCACCTTGCAATCATGGATTTTCGGGGCATTTGGCCTGATTCCCCATCGACCATTTGGCTGCCGTTCTACCAACAATCCATTATTTATCATTCACTAATTTTTAGAGTTGGAAATTCACTTGTTTTGTTCTTGTTGTCGTTTTTAAACTACTACGCGCACTTTATTAATCATAAATTCTTAGTTTTATATTGTTCTTCAGTTTATGTTTTTTTTTTATATTTTATCTTCTCTTAACCATTTCCATTTTCGTTTTCATTTAAACTCGTTTTTATTTATTATGCATATGATTGTGAAGCGCTTTTGAACATATGTTCAATATGAAAAGAGCGCTATTCAAATGCGGTATAATAATAATAATTAAAAATAGATGCTAACGACCTCGTAAAAGAGAGTCGAGATGTTCTATTTCCCAGATAAATGAATGCACAAGAAACGGATTCTAAAAGAATGTGTCGTTAGTCGTTACAAGAAGTATCGTTTGTTAAATCAAGATACAAACGAAAAACATACAATATTTATAATAAACGTAGATTCAATATGTTGCACGTTAATTAGCGATTTAGCGTGGGTCGCGAAAATATGTAACATTTTTTCGTAATGGTTAAATAATTTTTTCATAATATAGAATATTAGATAATGCAATATGAACCAGTTTTAAAGATAAAATATTCACATATTTGCTTGTTTTGACGATAATTTTAGTGATATTTTTGAAAAATTCCCTCCTTATTTACAATCCATTTAAGTGGGAAGAGTTGCTGTTGGTCAAAGTCTTAGAATTTCTCAACATCGATTTCACTAACACTAAATATCCAAAGATGTTTGCAATTATTCATGCCTATACATAAGACTTAAAATAGATTAACGTTGAAATAAACTTTGATCAATGTCGGTATTAAATATAGATATAAAGTTGTTGGAAGATTTTAAATAGGATGCTTATGACGAGATGACTGAAAGCATGTCGAAGCAAAATTCAAAATTAATATGCTAGCCATAAGTACATCTACATTTTCAGATCACATGTAGTTTTAATTTGTGATTGTCTAATAATTTTGTTGTTTCAGAATTTTTGCTTTATTTTACCAACGAGTTGATATATCAAGCTACAATACAATAACTGTGATATTGCAGCATCTGTTGTACAAATTCTGTACTGAGTGAACAGTTGCAAAAGTCCCAATTTTCACAATAGCATGTTTCACATCAATGCTCTAGTAAATTATCTATGGATATTTTCGATAGCTGCTAGACGTCAAATGTAAAAGAGTGATTAGTGAAGAATGTAAGACATTGTTGATCATCTGGCTACAAACATATATAAACATTGTACTAAATGTTATTGATACAGTTATTCTTCGGAAATATTTTGCATGGCGTGCTGCCCTTGGTCAATCCCTGCCATGTTTCGGGCTCTAGAATTATTACTACAGTCTTTCATGATACCATACCAGTATGTTAAGAATTACCGCATAGATTTATGGATTTCATGGTACCATACAAGTATGCTAAGACCTACTGCTTTGGTTAAAGTATTACATGATAGCAAAACACCTCATGTATGTTAGGACGCATAGTTTGGGTTCAAGTATTTCATGATACCATTACACTATGTTAAGACTTTGCATTATTAACATATGCTAGGACTTACCAAATGGGTTCAAGTATTGCGTTGTGCCATACAAGTATGTTTACATTTACTGAAAAGTTGCAATATTTTCAGATTACCATTCTTGTATGCAAAATTTCAGTGATCCCGTCCCATTAGAACTGTCAGTACTTTGATCATAATATAAAAGCAGAGAAAGCACAATTATAAAGTTTTACTTAATAAGTTGACTTTATTTTTGAATGGTAACCTATGAGTATTATGTGTGTTTGCACCAATGACGTCGTTTACGTTTGAAACTTTACCTTTTAATCCATTTTTAAAATGACATGACACCTAGTTGCAGATGATCCATTCTGTATTGGGTTTATGTATTTTATTTCTCAAAGAGGAAAGTCGTTTTTGCTTAAGAGACTTATTGTCAGATATTGCAGGACGATCTCGTAATAGAAGTTCTCATCACCAATATGAGTCTTAATATCTCTATTTGGAATAAGCAGTACAATTACATTGTATGTAAATTTCAAGAATACTCATTCAAATGATCATCCTCTATTACAAGACAGCGAAGCTGTCGAGTATAGTAAGCGGGTTTCAGAAATGA
The DNA here is from genome assembly GCA_025267735.1 of Mactra quadrangularis. Classification (NCBI taxonomy): domain Eukaryota; kingdom Metazoa; phylum Mollusca; class Bivalvia; order Venerida; family Mactridae; genus Mactra; species Mactra quadrangularis. The sequence goes on from CM046299.1 coordinate 21,650,745, forward strand.
GACGTGTTAATCGTCGTCCTTTTTTCCTGTCATCAATAAATCATACGCACCTGATAAATAGTTCCATGCAACTTCTATAACTCGGTACTCTATTTAGTTTATCTGTTCTCAAAACAATCATTATGCTTCCATTTCATGATTATCTAACGATTGTTATGAAAATTGAACAATGTAGGACAAAAAATGCGCGACCTATAATCAGTGCGAATGGAGCGCGGATGGATTCGTTTATTGGCTGTCTCAAGTAAAGTAGGCGTTCCGCGGTGAAACGATAGACTATAATTTCCTCCACTATTAGTATTAGACCAGTTTATTGTTATTGTTATGATGTCTATAATTAGTAACAAGGAGCTGATAAAGACTACAGGTAACCGTTCGCTGGTTGGCAAGAAATGATAGCGAGTAAATACAATGAAAACACAGTAATTTTGAAATTGCAATTACTAAGTCATTTTTCATCAAACAATTAAGTATTTTATATCACTAAGGTCTTGAAATTCGTATTTTGAATATTTAAAAAACAATTGTCAACAAAGAATTGTATTTTATTGGCGAGTGTTTAAACCTAGTGCTTCAAACCGACAAGAAGATAGTTCAAAAGACAGGTTTAAATCACCCCATATATTTTTTTGAATCAAATTTTTGGCTATTTCCTTATATTTGTAAAATATAAATTTCAAAAGCTTTCTATCAATATAAATATCATAAAAATCAGCCTATAAATAAAAAAGTTATCATGATTTAAAAATTCTGCTGCTATCAAATGTATGTAAACATTGGTTTCTTTCTGCCAACCAGTAAATCAACCAAAATATAGGTAGTGAAACGCACCGACATTGTCGTTTTGTTCAGCGACTTTGTCGAGAGCATTTTTCTTTGCATGCAAGATCGCCTTTGAACAATTTCTTTGTTGAATAGTTTTGACAAATTATCTCCCTTTACTAAAATTGAATGTTTTGGTGAATTTTCTTCTTTTTCTGTCATGTTTAGAATTGTGATACGTTTTAATTTTCTAAAACTAGGTAGTATTAAGCCTTTTTAACTATTTGTTTAGAACTTTAAGTGAAACCCATACCTTTGTTTTATTATTTTAAATCTACTTATAAGCATTGAGTAAGGTCAGCTGGGGAAAATCATATAAATTACCTCCCTTTTCGAAAAGTAACTTGTTTTGCCTCCCGGGTTGAAAATGGACTGTTCTATTAAATTGACTCGTCCAATAGTATATAAATGCGTGTAAACTTCATTTGGTAGCAGAAAGTTGGTGACTGCTCATGGAGGTGGTTGGACTGAAAGATAGTCGCGGGTCTACTGTTTATTTGCCGACGCTTTTCGATCAAGGTGTGTTCTATCCACTGTACTAACAACAGAGCATGATTGCGATTAGTATGTTGTTTAAGTGGAAGCACATTCTTGCTCGTGGACGTTGGTGGCAGAACCGGATTTTCTGGTTATTCGCCGACGCTTGGCTGGCGGGGTATGAGCTATCTGCTGTACTGGCATTCGAGCATCATTGCGATTAGTAGTTTGTCTCTAAGGTAGAAGCGCTTTCTTGCACGTCAACGTTGGTGGCAGAACCTTCGGGGTAAAGCGTGATTATCCTGGGCTATCCCTTGTATCGTACCCGAGGTTATTTTAGTAGACAGACTGATTTCGCTCTAACGTTTGAGGTTTTGTTTCTGCTCCGGGTCGTCCTAGTGGTATAGGAGTGTTTGGACTATTGGTCTGTTGGGTCCAGGCAATAGTCTATGACCCGAGAAAGTGTTTCGGGATTGGTTTCTGCTTTGCTTTTGCTCCGAGTTGTGCCCGGAACATCGATTCGTCCGGCTCGGGGTCTGTGGTTTCAAGCAAGGTGTAACCCGAGGTTGTGTTCGGGGTTTTGGCTTTGGTTTTGCTTTAGCTCCGAGTTGTTCCTGAGACATTGGCTTGTCCGGACTCGGGGTCTGTTGGTTTCAACATACGTTTTATAACCCGAGGTTGTGTTCGGTGTTTTAGTTTTGGGTTTTGCTTTAGCTCCGAGTTGTTCCTGAGACATTGACTTGTCCGGACTCGGGGTCTGTCTGTTTCAACTTACGTTTTATAACCCGAGGCTGTGTTCAGAGTCTTAGTTTTAGTTTTGGTTTTTGCTTTAGCTCCGAGTTGTTCCTGAGACATTGACTTGTCCGGACTCGGGGTCTGTTGGTTTTAACATACGTTTTATAACCTGAGGTTGTGTTCGGAGTTTTAGTTTTAGTTTTGGTTTTGCTTTAGTTCCGAGTTGTTCCTGGAACATTGATTTATCCGGGCTCGGAGTCTTTCGGTTTCAAGCAAAGGTTTACAACCCGAGATCGCGTTTTTAGGATATTAGTTTTAGTTTCTACATTTGCTTTTGTCCCGGGTTGTGTCTGAGACATCGACTAGTCGGAGTTCGGGTCTGTTGGTTACAAGTAAAGGTTAATAACCCGAGGTCGTGTCTCAGAGCTTTTAGTTTTTGTTAACACTTTTGTCTCTGCTCCAGACTGTGTCTGGAACATTAAGTTTGTACATATTGTTTTATACTGTAGTTTTATTCTATTGTGTCTATAACTTTTATTGTTTCTATTGGTTTTCATTCTGAGGTATTGTCTCAGGAGTGTGTTTTTGTTTTATGCTTTGTTCTTGTACATATTACTATATACGTTTTAATTTAGTTTCTAATCATATAAGCAAATAGCTTGAGAAAAATCTAACAATATATATACTTAACATTGTTGTTAACCCCGGGACACGAGTCAGTGTCCTGGGATTGTCTCGTCTCCGTTCCTGCAGCAAGCTCGGACACCTAGTCAGTCGGTGTTAAGACGGGCACCGACTTAAAACACGTACGCGAGCGTCGGCTTGACGGTCGAGCGCCTAGCGGACACGTTACAGCAGGAGGTGCTTGTGACGTCAGCCGATTTGATGCAATTAATATTTGAAATATTGTGAGTTTGAAACATTAAAAGATTATTTTTTCATTGTTTTTATTATCAATTATGCTGATTTAAATATGATTAAAAATTAGGACTGCAGCGAGGATCCGAGTAATCGGATATTCGCGATCCCGACCAGAAAATCGAGTACGAATATTCGTCACGTCCGATATCGTCGGATCGCGATCTAACTATTTTTTTGGATAAAATGAAAGAACATTTTCAGCTTAATTACAACTAAAAACGAGTCGCACATCTAATGTAAAGTTAAATTTATGTAGGGAACGAAAAATCTTGCGTCAAAATTCGATTGATACGCTTTTAAAACAAAAATGTTATCACTAAAAATGCCCATAAAACGTCTGGTAATAGACATGTTTGGACTACATGGTTTTCCTTATAGTAAAAACTCTTGTAATTTTTCATTAACTCTTTTTATTACATGAATTCTGCATGCTTCTTCATTAACAAGTGATTCGTGGTTCGATTCTTAAATCGCTACACATGAATCGTGGTTCGGATCGGATCGCCACTTGCTCAACGATCCACAGCCCTATCAAAAATCATCATTTCATATGAACATAATATTATTGTAGATTATAATATTTTGTTACCAATTTGAGTGGTAAATATTATCATTTATATTACTGCAATTTTCTCTTAAATTATGTATTATTTATATACATGAATTTGAAAAACACATATATAATACCATATAATATTCATATTAAACGTAAGCATCCATATGACTACGCACACAAGGTGACGAATCCTCCAAACGTTGTTTAGACGATCTGTCCCCAATTTGAGACGGATCGTCCAAGGGAGGATCGTTCAAGGGGGAATGTGACAGTAACTTACTGTGTTGGACACTGTCATTCCTATGACAACTATAAGTTTGGCTGGACAAACAACTGAATCCATTTTAAGTCAGATTTTGTTGAATATCTCTCTCCTCCTATCGCGAAAAATAATTCATTTTAAGATATCAGAATGAAAAAATAACCTGAAATAAGTGAAGGAATTAGAACCTTTTAGAAACACACATATACTGTTCATTTCACAAAATTCATATATTTATTATTTGTTAACTTCAAAGCATGAAACTAATTTTCTGTATGCTTATTATATCTAAAACTCATGTAGTTTTAATTACTAATATGTTACATTATACTGCAAACAGTGTATAATGTGGTTGTGGTTAGAAAGTTTGGACCACCTTGTTTGTAGTTGAGACTAGCAAATGATCAGTGCAATACAATATTAAATCATTTCTCCAATTGACTCTATTGAGTTGCTGTTAAAGCTGCATACAAGTTCTGTTAGTCTATTCATTGTTGGTAGAAAAGTATAAATGGGCCCAATTCTTTGAATACTGCGTACTAGACATACTCTGGCAAATGATTGCTGTTTTTGTTAAATTCAACTAATCATGTTGTTTTCTACCTCATTTTGTTGTGTTTTAATTTAATTAATGCAGTCTTAGTTAACAATTGTTGATGGTTTCATTTATGAAAATGACCACGGTTTGTCAAAAGACTGTTAAGCTATAAAACTTGGAATACAAACAAAAACACTAAAGTATATCAATTCAACTGTTGAATCACTTACCATGTATAGTGTTATGGCAAAATATGCTTACACTTCGACAAGCAGTCTTCATAAAAATCTTTCTGCACAAATGTCCATGTACAATTATGCTAGGCCTTTTTATTTTTTAGCTCATAATAGTCCTACAACCTGATTTATATCTTAATTATAATGACCACATGTCTCTATATCAAAGGCCAATGAATTCCAATGAAGTTTCACAGCAAACAACGCTGTCTTGTTCAGTGCTTTTCAGCACTTTGATATTTGTTGTAGGACCAATCAATATTAGTGATTCAGAGAACAACATATGTTTATGGTATGACCAAAGTACAACTCACTACTTTGGGGGAAATTGTACGGAAAACTATCGCATGATTTGTTACAAAGGTAAATAATACTTAAATACATTATAACTTGTATTTTAACCTGGGGATTTTAGAAAATAACGTTCATATACATTTAGAGTTAGAACAATGGTTCAATAATTAGTCCACTCAACCTGTTACTATCAATACGCTACCTGAAATAAAAACCTTTGGCGAGGAAAAACACTTTACATTGAAATATTTGTTTTGACTTAAGAATATAAATATATTTATATTTAAACAGATAGAGATGTTTGGCTATATAATGGAAGTAAAAATTTCGGTAGTTGGACTACTATGACCACAAGGTGCTTCTCCGGTGGTAATGATAAGAGAAGAGGAATACCTTCCAGTTATAAAATCACCAAGGAGTTGAATACATCAGTAACAGCCCAAATGTGGACAGGTTTAATACGTAATGGGGTGATTTATCCGATTACAAGTAAGTTGGAAGTTTTAGCAAATAAACAATTATAAATTACTTGTCATATGTGTCTCGCTTTGTTGGCACTTATTAACTTAGTTATGTTACAATCATTGTTCCTTTTGAATTTTCGTTTTCTTACACATGAATCCATGCATTTTATAAGTACAAAAATAGTAATCAGTTGTTATTATGAAATTCAATGGTATTTTACGATTTTAAATATGGCGACTGTATCATCAAAATCTTAACAGAAGAATTTGAAGAACATGTTTACCTGATATATTTCACTAGAATGCCTATTATCATCAATTTATGTTAGCCTAAATTAAAATTTATTCTGGACTTGTTTTTAAAGAAATATTCATTTCAAACTTAATTACACCAGGTAACCCACTAAAGCGGGCGCAAAAGGCTAAAGCGAGCGATTAACAATCGCTGAATATTTTGACTGTTACCAGTGAAGTAATTTTGTTAGTTTTTAGCTAAGCCCACATTGTTGGGGTAATATTGTACCGATACTTCGAGCAGAAAAAAACTCGTACTAAAACACTCGAGATTTATTTCATACGTTCAAAGTTTGTATCTTTATTCGGTTCTAAGATAAAAAATAAGTTATTTCCTTAACAAAATACTCTTAATACGTATTATTCATGTTCATCATTTAATGCATATTGTATATTTTGATTGCAGATACTACTAATGTTACAGAAGGGAAATATGGTTATATCAATATTTCAACAGGCCAGCTTTTGTTTACTAACGATAGTGCAGTGAAAAAAAGAGCACTTTGTGTTGAAGGTATAGAAGTGTGATACTGTAATAATCACCTGTGTATATAATCTATAACTTATCTGCGTTGACATATATATATATTTGATACAAGTTTCATGTTTATTACTTTGGCACCACATATATAAAAAATTAGAAGACTTTTTACAAGTGTTGTTAATTATTTGATATAATAATTACACCATTAACTTGGATGTAATTATAATGTATTATGTTTAACACTACATTTTAACAGTATTTCAGTCATATTGTGGTAAGACATTCAACTCACATTAATTCTACTCGGCGTTTAGCCTAGTACTTAGTGCACACTCTTGCCATTTTTTTGTACACTGCTCAATTTGATACAAAAGTAGAAACTTTTCCTGACCGAGCTTTACAATGGTACGAGGTCCCGCCCGAGAATCCGACCTTAGATATATTGTGGGATGCCCTTCCGACACAACTAACAAAGTGTAATGAGAAGAAATCAGACCTGAAAACATTTGATCGCTATGTATGGTTTATTGGAAAATTTCTTAAAATATTTCAAGCTATGTATGAAAAACTATCGGCATGTATTCGAACCCCTAATGGACTCACCGAGTATTTTAAATGTTCAATTGGCACAAGACAAGGATGTGTTAGCAGCCCGTTATTATTCTCATTGTTCATAGATGACTTATCTTCTTTATTACGTAGAGAATGTGGTTCTGGAATTTTTATTAATAATGACATACCAGATATCCTCAATATTATGTTCGCTGACGATATTGCAAATTGTGCCGAAACAGCAATCAAACTTCAAAAACAAGTCGATACTGTTCATTTATTCTGTCAACAAACCGGTATGGAAGTTGATGTAAATAAAACAAAAAATATTGTTTTCAGAAATGGGGGACCTCTGCGTAGTTATGAAAAAATGGTTTTATAGGAATTCATTAATTGAAGTTGTATCATTTTATAGGTACATGGGTATACTCTTTACTCCTAAACTATCATGGACCCGCGCGAAGATCACGCTCGCAGCACAAGCTAGAAAAGCTATTATGTCAATACATGCATTCCAACGAAAATTTGGATATTTTGAACATGAAGATATTTTTAAGCTCTTTGATACAATAGTTAAGCCTATTCTTTGTTACGGTAGCCAAATTTGGGGGTTCGAATACTGTCATCAATTTGAATCTATTCATGCCAGTTTTTGTAAAAAAATACCTTGGTTTATCTAGACATATAAATGATAGCATGGCTCTTGGAGAATGCGGTGGAATTGCTTTGTGTTCAACTTACTACGTGCGTAGTATTCAGTATTGGTGTCGTCTGTTAGAAATGGAACCTCATAGATACCCGCGTAATTGTTATTTGATGCTTAAACAACAAGACGACATTGGTCGTCATAACTGGGCAAGTAAAGTAAAGGCATTACTTTTTCGTTATGGTTTTGGTCATGTGTGGTTAACACAAGAGTTAGGCAACTCAAAGGCATTTTTGTTTTTATTTAAACAAAGAGTAGTTGACTGCATTAGGCAGGATTGGAGCAATGATATACATGCATCTAATAGATGTACTTTATATCAAAACTTCAAATCTCTGCTTGATGTAGAACGCTATCTCACGTGTAATATGCCATTTTATCTTAGGAAAGCAATTTGTCGTTTTCGCTGTTCTAACCATAAACTATGTGTAGAAACCGGACGTCACAATAATATAGACAGGCAACTGCGATTTTGTAATTTTTGTTTAATGCACGAGGGTATCGAGGTAATTGAAGATGAAATTCATGCATTCTTCTTTTGTAAATTATACTCAGACATTCGTTCACAATATATTCATAATTTATATCTTAGAAAGTGTCACAATGAATATTATAGAATCATGTCAACCCAAAATATTGAAACAATTAAAAGATGTTCCACATTCATATATCACCTCCTTAAATTTAGAAATGCATTCCAGCAATGGTGAAGTATTACATAAATACATTATCTTTATTACCTCTATAACCAGTAAATTGTATAATTTGTTATAATCATGGTGAACCTTTATAATACTACTATTTTGAAACATATGTATGTAATGGGCCGGAGGCTTAAATCAATTAATAAAAGTTGTTGTTGTTGTTGTTTATACTACTTGAATACATAAAACTGTTACATTAATATACATAAGCTAGTCATTTAAACTTATTGCGTGAATATAACATATAAATATTTCAGGATCAATTGTTGAAGCTGAGACAACTACTAGTACAGGTAAAACAACTACTATAATAAAACCGCTTCTACTGTTAAGCTTACACGTTCAAGTAGAAATGATTACTCTAGTGTACAAACAGAGACATCGTTTCATGCGACAGGTAGTCTGATACTTTTATATATTAGTTTCAGTATATACATGTACATATACTTGAAGTTGTAATCTAATAAAATGTCCTTCATTTAGTAAAAAAGTTATGTGAGTCTTTTATAATTAAGGAATTAATCTATATTGGTAATGAATTTATCTGTTAATTGTTTTTTTTTTAATATTAAATTTCAACGTATCAAATGTTAAAGAAAAAACAAACTACCATATAACTACAGATGAAAATACCACTGATAAAGAGGAACGTTTGAAAAAAGGCAAATAATTGAATTTGTTATAAATTCTTTAGTTAAAACCATATTCATATAATTGCCTATCTAGATAGTTATTCAAAACAACCATACAATTATTTTTGATTAAATTCTCTGCCTCTTTCACTAATAATAGAATGTTACCAAGTGCTGAATACTTATATTTGATTCTTTTTAAAAAGAGGATTGTAAATGATTAATATCAGTAGTGAGAGTATAACAGTAATTGATATTAAGACGGATGTACTTTAGGTATGTTAGGTTTACAAGTTATAACAAATGTAGAACTATATGAACATTATAAATTTCAGACTTACTTATATTCGTACACGCTGCGGTCTTGCTAATTTTTAACATAGCCTTTACGTTGAAAAATGGTGAAAGACGGTCAGATGAAAAAGATTTCTTCTAGTGAAATTATCAACCATTTGATTGCTCTAACGTTCGTCTAAAAGTTCGTCCAAATTAAAACGTTTGACAGATTATGTTCATAATATTTGTAATATCACCAATATCCTCACTAAGCATCATGCAATATGAAAAGGGTGCGAAAGACATGTCCATACGTAGTTTACGGTTGATGTTATGCATCAATGCTTTTGAAACATTATAAAATAAATTCCATTTGAAAAACTTATAATTGCACAAATATCTTATTTATTTGATCTAAATAGTTTAAAAGCGGAAGCTACTTTTGAAACAAGAATGGTATCCATGGACTTTCATTCACATTTTATCAGAATTTGACTGACGAAAATTTTACTTTAATTGTTAGGGTCATCAGATGTTGGAGCAATTGTTGGAGCCACTGTGGCTATTATAATTGTCATCATTGTAGTACTTGTTCTGGTAGTGTTATGGAAGAGGTATGCTATATGCTTAATAATATGTGATTATATTCATACTGTTTCTCCTAATGAAATTCCAATGTATGACTCATGAAGGGTATTTTATTTGCAACAAGGCAAACTATTTAAAGCAAGGGAAACAAACTAAAGTATAGATACATTTCACATATTTACTAATAAATATTTGTGTTATTTGCAATAAGTAATCAGTGAAACGTGTGCTAATCTTAATCGTAAAAGATAATGGCCATATATTTGGGACATTCATAATCAGTGAAAGAAAGAACAAAATTATATTGTTCATTACTCGTTAGATTCATACAAAATACTTTAAATCAGTATCAAGATATAGACAGGAGACTATGAATTGTACAAAAATGGGGAAAATATTAAAAAATGTACATTATTAAACCTAAATATTTTTACATATGTGTCGAATGCTAAAGAATTTAACATAAACCATTTAAATACTTTCTGCTATTCTAAATAAATCTGTTACAGGGGTATGAAGTTTCCGTTCAAAAAGGCAAGGAAATTGGAAAGGAAAAAGACACAGGCAACTAACATGACGTACAATTTTGCTAGACCAGATAATACTATTCAAGGTACAGCCGAATCTACTTTTAACGACTATGCAGACGTAGATGTAAGCAAAATGACACCAGGTACAGGAGTGACACAAAATGGTGATGCAAACAGGACCAGTGATTCTTCGAATGAGCCACATCCTTATATCGTTCTTGAAAAGGGGAACGAAGGTACATATGACACAACAAAAACAACTCCTCAAATCCATTATCAACATACATTCAATCCATATAATGAAATAAGCCTTGAAGAAAGTTCTAATTATGATCATATTGGTGCACATGTCAACGATTCTAAAACACTTGGTTTGGACAATCCTTACAATTCAACAACGCTGGCAAGTTCAAACAAATATAATGGATTAAAAAACAATGCTTTCAATAGAAATGACGAAAGTGACGACACTTATAATCACATTGACGGTCAGTTACTTCAAACTGAGTTTAACCAGTCGGACAACCCGTATAACACAACAGCGTTAGGACAATACCTAGGTCACAACCTACAGAACGATTACGGAGGTACCAACATTGCTTTTAATAGTAATGACGAATGTGACGACACTTATAATCACATTGGTGACCAGCCTGGTCAAAATGATTAAACAACTACGGATAATCCGTATAATACAACAACGCCAGGTGATGCACAGACGAATGGTGTTAATAACTCTGCTTTCAACAACAATGATGATAGTGAGGACACATACACTCATATTTACGGTTAAGTTCCTATGACTAAACCGACATTCACAGAAAATTATTATGCCACTTAGAATTAGTGAGTTTATTTTTAAACGGATGGTGTTACCTGTGATGTTATGACAATTAATAGTTTTATTGTAATCAAGACATGTTGATGATTACTAGTATATTGGAAACTCTTGTATTCTACTTGTATAAAAACTTTTTTTAATATTTCAGTATATTCTTCTATTCTTCTAATATAATGCATAAAATGGCACTGCATGAAAAGTATTAGTGGTGTAAATATATTTGTGTACTACTAAGGAAATATTTGATGTAAGTCAAATGTTATTTTACATCGTACGTTATGACCTTAATGTTATACATTTACTTCTAAGAAAACAAGGTTTGATACTGCTATGATGATTCTACCATAGAATCTATGTTCCATAGTTATAAAAAGGAATTCTCATTTTTGTTAACGTCATCAATATATCAAAGGAATGTAATAATATCCAGATTTATTTATTGTTAGAATTAGAATGAAAACTAACATTGTTTGAATATTTATCATAATCAATAACATATCATCATAATTGTCATGTTTTGAATGGTATTATATTATGTATCACTGTTTTAATATGTAAATGGACTTCTATTTATCATCATAGTATCACTTATTTTCTTTTTATTTTGTTTCCATGCTTTAATTGTATAGGGCTTTATTTTGAATTGGATATTGGATATTTTACTGGAATTCTGTCAGAGTTAACTTGATTTACTAGTTCAATGCAATCAGATAGACTGCTTTCGTTCAAAGTATGAATATGCACCAGTTAACGATATAAAACATGGTGCTATAGTAAGGTTTCTTTAATGATAAAAATATTTTTTTGAACGATTGTAGAACTATTCAAAAGTTGAGTATCAAGTTATATTTGACAAATGTGTTTATACATAGTTGATGTTTTAGTGTGTGATCATCATTATGGAGAGTTATAACATTGTAATTTCCATCATTTACTCGACTATCATAATTATATATCCAAACATTTGGTAAATGTTTTTTTGATATAATATCTTTGTTACTAATCTTACTTATAATATTGTTAAAAATATAATATAATTATTAGAAACTGCATTTTTGTGAGAGCTTTTCTTTAAACAAAAAAATGGACATGTGCAGTGATATAATATACATCAAACAATAACAGTCAAAACTTATTGGCACTGTGTAGTTGATAGATAACGACTCTCTGATCGACGACAGCGGTTTACGTTCAGCAACATACATTAAAGGTCCCTCATTACGTTCCTTCACCACTTATTTGTTGCAGTTAAAGTAAACTGTTTAGACGTGAATCTGAACAATATATACTAGTACGTCCTGAAAATAGACATGGTTTCCAGATAATAGAAATGATTAATTATATGACATTAAATGTCGTTTTTATCACTTAGACAATATTGAAATTACAATACTTGTAACTAAACTTCATACCCATTCTCCTCATAAACAAGAATGTTTATATCGATTTTGAACATGAAGTGAAAAATAAAGAAAGCAATTACTTAACAACATTTCGCCATATGAGGTGTACATATAAAGTACAAATACAACCAAAATCTCTCCTATGCATCATTCGAATTTTTAACTCGTTCACTTTCTACCCTCTGCGAAAAGTCTTCGTGCAAACAGATGTTTAGACAGAGACACATACACATACACGTTTTCATCGCATTATTGTCACGTGGTTTTTATAATTTGATGTGTGATGTTACTAGAATACAAACAAATATCACGCCTATAATTTCAAAATGTCGATATGCAAAGTTGTTGGATAGTTGCATTAGAAAATAATGAAAAATTAACTAAAACGTTGTGAAATACATCACATTCAACTTTAAGATTCAACTCACAGTTCATGGTAAAGGACAATATCATAATTCTACACTCAATATTGCAGCGATGTGAAGTAAGGTTGAGTATTCACTTAGCTGTTACCCAAAACAGAGCATTTATGTGTAAGGTATAATTTACACTCATCCATATTACAAAATAAAGATATTTGATATTTTCAAGCGTTTCTTAATACAAGTAAATTTGGTCTTGAGGCTTATATAAAGGGTTTAGCTTATATTTCAATACGTATTTAAATAATAACACGTTATTCAACAATTGTACTAGCAATTGCATGTTACTTTAAATGGTATTCGTCTAAATAATATTATTATTGTTTGATGGATTAAGTATACGTTTTAATCACGTCTTTGATAAACAAAAAATTTGTAATGAATATCACCGAGTAAGTCTAAATTTGGCAATCTGTTTTTGATAATAACATGGTGAGCTGCTTATGCGATTTTCTTGATAATTGTGCAAGTTGGTAAATGCCTAGATTATTTTACCGAAAAGAATATGGTTTGTGTGATCTATTTTTTTTATTGTATTATATAAAATAAGAATACATTACTCGACAAAATACCAAAAAGTTCTAACAACATTGAGTATCTGTTAAGCGACATGGTTGGGAAGAAGCAGGACAACGTATGTGGTTGTTGGTAGTTTTCTGAAAAATATACTTGACTAAAACAATTACAAGTTTCTGCATTTTAATTATATTCATCCACATACATTTTTAGACTGTGGTCCATTTTCAAAAACACATAAACGAATGCAGTGTTTATTATTAATTGCCTGCTATGTGATGTTGCAGCACATGAATATGTTATTAGTTGACGGGCACACTAGAGATGAGTCAATATTACTGTCTACATTATACTAACCTTAACTGTAAATCACCTTAGGTTGATGGTATATTAAGTTGTTTCCCTGCAGGTTTGCTGGTACGCATTTTACCCAATTCGCAGACTTTAAACTTTGCCCTTCTAACTAATAGAGGTTCAAGGTTTTAGTCAAGCTATAAAGAATGACTCTTTGTAAGAGAAAGTAGCCAGGATGCCATATTATGAAAGATCTTACCATAATGAAGTAATGTAATATAATTCTAGTAGGATTTTCGATTAAAATGATCGTAAGATCATAAATAAAACCAGATTAGTTATGACGCATAATGGAATTCTAGAACTGGTGCAAACAGATAAAGATTATTATGTAGGTGAACTGTTCGGCTCTGATGACTTTGACTGTTTAAATAGGCGTTCACCAGAGATAAACAAATATGTTCTTTTTACTTCTTAAGGACTGCTTTTTATACAAAATCACATAATTACATTTGCTATTGATAACTAGTTGGTCCTTGTGTGTAATACGTTATCATTTAAATCTGTCACATGCAGGTATCAAATTTCTGAGCATAAAAATATGCATCGCTTAAAGCTAACAGCTCAGTAAATTTTGCCATTATTTTTGTTACCTGTCAGTGTATGTTATTGTGTCCACAAAATGAATTATAATACATTATTTTATACACACTGACCTACAGATTGTGAGAAATGTAAAACAAAAGTCACAAAAACGCATTAAAATCATTTATACCGTTACAGTGTATTTTTATACATAAAATACCACCTTTACGCGTGTATTTTATATAAACATTAAAATTGTAATTTTCTAAGCACTGCTTGACTGCTTCTAAAAATGTTTATACAAAATTTGAGACTTTAAGAAAATTTGATTTTTGAGCTTAAATATGTGAACAATCAGCTCAAACTAATAGAAGCTCTAACCCGGGTCGATAGCGACGTTGATAGCGCGCCGGGATTTGAAATCTCGTGTCCCGAATGGGGTACGGGTTCGAATCCCACCCGAGCATGTTATACCCTTTCATGAAAATTTGACAATAATGTCAATTTTACTCAATTGATAAGATGATATGGAGAATTTGCGGCCTTGTGGAAGGGTAGGTGAGTACTGGTTATAGACAAAGGTCCAGGAAAGCTAGGTTAAGTGCGCTGGACGCCGTAAATGACCTAAATTGTGTTAACACGGCGTTAAACTCAGTGAAAAATAGACGCTCTCGTGATGTAGATTATTTAAATACAGGGAAATAAAATTTGCAATCAGGGACTCAGGGCTACATCAAGCGCTAATCTTTAAGAGGAAAACTAATGTTTAAGTGATACAGTAGTATGTGTACATGTATAATATAAAATACAGATCCAAATTTGGTTGTTTAAAACTGCCTGTTTGAATATCATGGTCTTATTTTGATACACACGAGTAGTCGCCAGCGAACAAGTAAACAAGCTAACAAGAAAAATGGATTTATATGAATATTTGTGTTTTATATTACTTACTACGGTGTGTTACTTAGGTATGTCGGAACTATTAACTTTGTTTCAAATTCTTTATGGTCACTGTACAGCTTTCATTCATTTATTAATTTCATGAATATAAATGTGTATTTTATAAACCATGATGAATGGGTAAATTTCGCAATAAACATAAATGTCTTCATTTAGTTTTCTTACCTGAAGAAATAACAAGTTGAAACTAACTGTTTAATTGTTTTTTCACTGTCTTTACAAATACTGATTCTATAACTAGTAGAAAAATCATAATCAGAAGTACGAAACGTTTTATTTGATTCTTTGTTCTAATTATATACAGTTTATCAACATTACAGTGACATCTTTAATTACCTTTCACTTTTGTTAATGTGTTATTTGTTTTTAAAGGTTCTCATTCACAGATTTCAACTTAAATATAAGATTTTTCTAAAATTAACAAAATTGTATGGACACATTTCTTAAAGCAGGAAAATAATGACAAAATAATGATAATGACAAATTACTGCATATTGACAAACAACTACACATGATGGTATTACAAGTAGTAAAAATATACCCCGTATGTCACGGTACAGACAGTTTTAGTGCATCTGTTTTTACTTTCATTGTATATATATGCAACCTATAGGCCAGCTTGTCTTAAAATTTGAAGAATTATTTTTTTGACACAATTACAGGCACTGAAAGGTATTTTAAACATATAGAAAAATCTTAACCAAATATGTGAGCAAGTACCTTTAATTTTGTGAGAAAATACTTGTACACGTATAACTGTGATATTTGATTATGTTTCGATTGAATTTTCTTCAAAAATACTCTTATAGCATTTTACAAAAGTACTATACTGCACATGTTTATTTAAGTTTACATTATTCTTGAATGTTCTCTCTTTTTAAATTGTTTGTAATTGATTATATGTAAAATGTCATTGTCACATGATTGTATATTTTATGCAATACATTGTATGATCACACGGATCTATTGACCTATTGATTGCTGAAATAAAATCTTCTTCTTCGTATAACTATTATAGTTGTATAAAGTATATTACTCCTCCTCTAAAACGGTCTTTTTTTATAAATATCTTTACTCGTAAATATTAAATTGTATAGTTGAAAAATAAGCTTTTTTACAAGTGCAAAGGTAATTTCGGATGGGTCTGAAGTTTTGTTATTTACGGAAGCCAGCTCACAAAACCAATATTTCTAGACTTTTTTCTTTGCGAGTACTCGCTGAAAGCTCCTCAATGAGCCGACGACTTCTACATAGTTAGAGTAAAGTAGACCGTATTTGTTGAATTGCTATGACATGCATCAGCCAGGAATTGAGCCTGAGCCACAGCACCCAAGACCAGAGTTCTAACCACTTGACAACTACCACGGTACTCATTACACTAAAACAAGCGTAAAACAGTCTAATGTTTAAGGGAAGGAAGTTGGGATACTTAAAGACTATATTCATATTTTTATTTCATGACTTCTTTTATCGCGATCATTTTAATATTGTTTTGATTAATCTTTTGCAAAAACGTTCTAACATTATTAACCGATATAACTATGTATTTACATTGAACATGGCAATGATTTACACGACATTGAGAAATGTTTATGTACTTGAAGACATTATAGCTGATTAAAAATTTTACAAAATGTCTCAAATGGAAAGATAATTTACAAAATAAATGAAAATTCCAGACATTTTACAAATTGCCTTAACAGACAAATTTCCTGTAACATGGTATATAGACACGCGATCTTCTGAATGTAAACAGACATTTGTTTTCGTGAAAACAAAGAGCGCATTAATCAACTATTATTTTTCCTTGTCCAAAAATGCTTATATTAGCATGTAAAGTTTAATTTATTAATCTGAATCCTCCGCAAAAAGTAACCTTAAACATGAACTAGTTTTTTTCGACTTTTTGTGTAGAGGATTTGCAGCTTATGATAAAAACGCAATCAATTTGAGTTTTCAGGGAAGATAACGTCAGTAGTTATTTTATACGTTATTTGAATTCATTTAAATAAGTTTCCTTGAAGGAAAAAACGGCGAAAACAATTTTGTTTACCTCATTAGTGTCGTTGTAGATCACGTGACTATACATCTTTTTAAAGAAAATTTCGTCATTGGAACACTCGATTACCAGTTATGTGTAAATCATTACATTGACAAAACAAGTATTTTATCATGATCAATGTCTCAGCAGTGTTTACTTACTACATTTATATGGAAAGGAATAAGAAATGCGTGATTCGGGTTACCGAGAAAATCAAAGTACTGAAAGTACTGAATAAACTATTAATTTTACATATGTTTGACTTACTTAATTCAGGAGAGGCAAGAGTATGTTCAAACATATCTATCTGACCAATGTCTTACTCTTTTATCCGACTGAATAAATCCAACTGCAATTATGTGCGAGGAAATTAGCCGAGGGCCAACAAATGTAAAATGATGACAAAAGGGTGGATTTTCTAATAGTATCATTGAACTCTTAAAATCGTTCAAAACCTTGGAAAGTACCAATCAGGAGTGTCATCACAAAATGTCGGTGTTTTATTCGTCAGTTGTGTCATCTTGAGCTTGGATATAGACAGTAGACTACTGGTTTGGCAACATTGCCATGAAAAGTTTGTATAATGAGTCGGTCACCGTAAATAACAATTTTAAAAGTGTAAATTATAAACGTAATATACAACAAACATATTTGTTACAAAAATTGAAAATTTGTAAGTGCTTAAATTTAACTGATAAAGTCAAATTTACAAGTCCCTAATGTAAACAAATCTCATGTGCATCCGTGTTGTATCCGTCGGATATAATTAAGAGCGTTAATGTCAACATGACTGGAGATAGTGTAAACAACATTGTATACAGTACAACCTCTAGTATAGGACACATTCTCACAACACAAATATCAGGAGTGGTGTATTGTTTAAGGATGCTGGCAACCGTTTCTATTATCAGAGTAGATAGGTATTGGACTTATTTCTAAACAGCTGTTCAAAAATGTCAGCCCCAAATAGCATCATGTAATCATAGGCGGCTGGCACGGATCCGAGTCAAAATACCACGTATATATAGGGTAGTTTTATTCGAAACCGTGCGGGCCGCCTATCCATGTGATAGTTATGGCTAACTGAAGTTTATTAAACAAATTTTATGAAACAGTCTAGTGTAATATATTGTATACAGTACGGTACCTAATGATACGTACAGTAAGCCTTTATAAAGAATCGGTGAGATATTAGGGTTTGTCCTAAAAGGGTTGTTAAATATATAGTTCAACAATTGTTAAAACATGTACAGTATACCCTCTGCAGTTCAAACCTCTACAAAACAAATCCAATCCTCTGCACAACAGCAGATTTTGATATTTCCCTAGGGCCTAATTTTACCTGAATTTAACCTCTGCAGAACAACTACCTCTGAACAGCAACACTTTCTAGCCCCTCCAATTGAGTGTTGTTCAAGAGAGGTTGTACTGTATTATAAATCATAGCACAAACGATTGGTTCAAACAGCTGGCTTAAAGGTCAGTATAAGTTTGATCTGTAATTTCAGTAATACTAAAAGCAGAATTCAGCGTCACCGACCACTAGCTACTGTTTCATAAATACTTCCTCATTCGAACTTATCTGTTAACAATTGAAGTACCACGAACGGTAAGCTTAAATGTATACATGACCAATTTATCAATTTGACACTTATGATAACAATCGAGTATTCGTAAATGTATACTGTATAAGGTATGCTTTAAACTTGGCATGTCAATCTAACAAAAGACCAATCTAACTCTCCAAAATAGTATTTACAATGTATATATAAAACCAGTGAGTAATATCTAATCTTTTATCTACTAAGTCATAATTCTAAACAATTAATTTTCTTTTCGTGAGAATGATTACTTTGAAACTGAACCACAACATTGCGGGCTTTAAAAGTGTTTCCCCAATAATCGGATGAGTCTAAATTTAAAATGGCAAAAACATGCCTGGTTGATTTATACACTCATACTTGTACACTTGTAAAATAAAGAAACATAAACAAATTACTTGTTATTCAAATGCAAACGATGTAATTTATATTGTAGCTGATATTCACTTTACCGATATATATCATAAAACGATAGTTTTGCTTATTTAAAAAATACGGAAGTGAAAATGCTACAATGGTAACATGTTTTACCTCGTTTGCAATACGCTGGGGTATATCATCATTATACAGAACAACGTCAGGAAGAATCGAGGCACTCAAAGTAGCTAAAGCATCGTCATTTTTTCTCACTCTGACTAAATTATAAAGGAAACCGCCTAGCAAGCTTAGTAGGTAGCACACACTAATATACTGTTAGACGGGTCATTGGGTCGATTACCTGTAACCAGGCGGGGCATACTTTCGTGGATTTGGTCATGAAATAATTGCTGAGGCCATTTTCCCTCATACCTATAATTCTAAATAATATGGGGTAGTTGACAGTCACTGAAGGAAGTGCGTTCTCAGTAACTGGTTGATAGCTCAATCAAGAGATTTAGTCTTTCCTGGAACAGCGAGTAGTTTGACCGACCGTCTTGATATGATCAATACAATAATGTTGATACGGCCATTAATCCATCATCCGCAAGCAGCTGCATTAATACATTTACATAAAAACTCGTGTTCAAAACTGGAGTTGAATTCACGATTCTCCATCAGTAAGAGATTCGAACCCCTCTAGGGACACTGCTAATTTTCTTAAGCAAGTAATTTACGTACATACGTGCAGTTGTTCCACTTCACTCATGTGTCAATATATACTGTGAGGGATCACCTGTTTGAAGGTAATTTCAATCATCAGGGCTGAAGATCTCTATGGTCACAGAGTTTAAACCTCTCTTTAATTTTTCAACTTTTGGTAGTCAATTTAATTCAACAATGTAAATTTCTTAAACTCAAGGGGAAGGATTGTATACGATACTATTGGTTAATTAGTTAAGCTTTCATTGGGAGGTTTTATTTCTTTACGCTCTATTTTTATCATGATAAAACTAGTTAAGACTTTTACAAATTATGCAGCAGCGAAATGATTTATGGATTATTCATTTTTCCGGGTTTATTCTTTCAAGCTGACAACAAGAATGAATCGTATGATAATGTGAATACTAACCCGGAACCCAGAATAAATTTGAAATCTGATACTAAGTTTGCCGTGATAATAGACAATATCCAAGACGGAAATATGTCTTTCTTATTGATAGCATGCAGGTATTCATCACTTCGTGTCCATCGTAGTGAAGATGTATTAAATGCTACCACCACACCTCCTTTAAATATTTGCTGCCCCAAAATTAAGTCTACGGGTGTTATTTTCCTATGTAGAGCATAACTTTGATGAGTATTTTCAGTAGACTGGACAAAGATTACAATCATTTACAGGTTGAGGAACTCTCCAATTTATTAACTTTGAGATGAAAAATGGCAATCAAGCTGAGACTAATATTTAATAATTACATTATCAGTTTAGTTTTCAGTACTTATTGCCGACCGACTAGTACTTGATTGTTCACCAAATTTGAGCATTGCCAAAATCTAACAAATGCATATTTTTCAGTTTTTAAACATGTATTTATTTCACTTTATTTTGTAGACGCTGAATTTGTATTAACAAAAAATAGATATACATGGTCAGACGCTAATCAAACGTGTACATTGGCAACACCACATCTTACGTTCAGCAAAAACGACATCACACCAGATCTAGACATTCGACCTAGCGCAGATGCATGGTTAGGTTACACCGAAAACATGACATCATTTGAATATTTTGGTAAGGCTTTACATCATACAATATGTAGGAATACTCTCAATACTATATTTATTCCAATATAGCTTCGGTCGTGGCGTAGTGGTTAGCATGTCTGACTTCGAATACGGAGATCGCAGGTTCGAACCAGGTCGCAGTAGGCCATACCCTATACATGAGTTGTCGGCTTAGTGGTAGGGTAAGTTAGCACTGGTGATAGAAAAGTGTCCAGGAAACCTATAGTAAGAAGAGCTGGCCGTCGTATGTATGACCTAAATATGTTTTGAATACGAAGTTAAAAACAACATTCCAATATATACAGACGACACAACCAAATTCTGTCATTTCTAACTAAAGTAAACATATAGATATCTAAATAGTGTCTACATGATCATGCTGTTTTTGTTACAATTTAATTATCTAAAATCTTGATTTATGTTATTGAAAATTGTATAACACATGTAATAAAGATTGCACAAATACATGTTTAGAGCAATGTTGATGCATTTGGTATTTTTACTCGTTTATGTTCTCTTTTCTCAGAATAGTCCGAAAATACATGATTGCACCAGTCTTGTTTTTCTAAATAAAACTAAAAGGTCAGTCTAGCACTCGCACCTTTTTCTAAATAATAGTTATAAAGATAAAGAAAATTGTTGAAACAGCTTCATTGCATCAGTAGGATGACAGGAACAGGAATGGTTGAAAATATCAGCCGTACTTATGTGTTTGATTAAAAATAGTTTCTACCTTGATTGAATAAAAATGTTATGTTCGATATAGGATTTATGTGGTAAAACAACTGATTGTAGATAGAGTTGCTTGTTTGCATGACTAGGATAAGGATTACTATTTAGCACTAACGCAGACTTTTTTCATTTAAGGATGTGCTAATAAGACTGACCTCGAACTTAATACAGCAAATTATACAACAGAAGGAGATCCTGGTAAATGTTGGTCAGCTTGTAATAATGTTGAAGCAATAGCTGTAAATGGAAATAAGGTAACTGATATCTCGCAAGTGAATAAATACAATATAATGTTACACGTACAATGAAAAAGAACACGTATTTACGAAACTCGAGTTTTGATACAACTTACTAAGTAAGACGCAATTTCTGAAGTACTTGTTAGTACGAAGTACACAAAAATACATAGGATATTCAGCACTTAGATTTTGTCACTACAAAGAACTTGTACTTTAACATTGCATGTTATATAATATTTGGGAGAAATAGTCTTAACTCACAGGCATTCTGGTTGATTAATTTACTCACACACATAAACTTCGTATTCTAATTTTGTAAACCTTCTTATTTATATACTCACAATAATCATTGACATAAGTGAAGTAACAAATAAATATTGCCTATTGCAGTGTTACTGTCTTCATAATTTAAACTTCGATGAAATCAATCTTAAGAAAGACAAATGTGACGAAGGATGTCCAGGTCAACCAAAAATTGTTTGTGGAGATAGAAAAAATCATGTATCTCTGTACAAAACTACTTACACAGGTAATTTATTAAATAAGTCAGAGCAGTCAACAATCTTGACAGGCATATGGCATAATTTATTTTGCCAGTACGGTTCACGATCAATTATGTTTTTTAATTTATTCGAGGAGCATGTCGATTTATTTCAAGATGGTTGGAACAAACATTTTGATGATATCGACATGCAATCTAGTTTTAATGGATTGATATCATGTATGATGTAAATGATCAAATACGAGGTGTAATTGATTATAACCAATAAATTATTGACTGTGACTATTTAGTAATGCAATAGTCACATGTTCACGGGTTATTTATAAAACCGCCTTCAATAATGCCTCACAGTTCAGTTCGAAATCGTAATCATTCGAGGCGAATCCTCAAGGAAAAGACTGGCCAAGAATGTATTGCGTCTGCTTTACGACCTAAAACTACGACAATATGACCATAATAATAAAAACCTAAGCGACAAAAAATCGGTTCGATTCAGTACGACAACATAACGTCTAAACACGAATCTTAAGTACTCTTATCGAAATCACTCGATGCTAGCTTTTTAGTTATCGTAACTCGTCTTCCTAAGTTGTGTATCTTTAAGTGTGCCCGTGCTCTAAGAACTTATAAAAATAATTATTGCTTGTCTTCGAACTCCTACGTATGGTTTTGAATATGATTTACATGTTAATACGAATTCCACTTCAGAGAGATGGTGTCAACATAACCATTTTATGTGTCAAAAGAAACACAATAGTCTGCCATGTTTTACATATTTTGTTTTGACGTTGCTATGACGTGACGTCATAATGGTGTCTTCTCACCGGTTCGCGCTTTGTGTATATATACTATGTGTTTTTTGTAAATAAAGAGAGGAGTGAAAAAAAAGTTCGAAGAGTTAATCTCAATTGTCAAAAGTTAGGAAGTCCAGCGTTACCATCGAAGACCTGCTTCCGAGAGATAAAGAGAAGACCTGCTGCCGAGAGATAAAGAGGAGACCTGCTGCCGAGAGATAAAGAAAAGACTTGCTGCTTAAAGAAAAGAGCAAATCTGCTGAAATAAAGAAAACACGGGCTTGCTAAGAAGCAAGTCCAATCAAGAAAATCAGAGAGACTTACTTGGGAAGCAAGTCTCTCTAAGAAAACAAGGGTCTTGCTTGGGAAGCAAGTCCCCTAATAGATAAAGGAAAGAAAATCTGAGATACTTACTTGGGAAGCAAGTCTCTCAAAAGAAAACAGGGACTTGCTTGGGAAGCAAGTCCCCTAAAAAAAGCAAAGAAAATAAAAGGAAGGCTTACTGAGAAGTAAGTCTTCTGAAGAAACCCAGGACTTGCTTGGGAAGCAAGTCCTGTAAATAAGCAGACCTTTTTGGTGAAGCAGACCGTTTTGGTGAAGCAGACCTTTTGGTGAAGCAGACCTTTTTGGTGAAGCAGACCTTTTGGTGAAGCAGACCTTTTTGGTAGAGGCAGACCTTTGGTGGAGGCCGACCTTTTTGGTGAGGCAGACCTTTTTTGTGGGAGGCAGACCTTTGGTGGAGGCAGACCTTTTCGGGGAAGCAGACCTTACCCATAGGCAGACCTCAAAAAGATAGTCATAATATACGCATCACAAATAGCTTATTAAAGTATTTACACCAAAAATCTTGACAGATGGCAGGGCCAAGTACGCACAAAAAAGAGATACTGTATATAATAATATGTTCTATCACAGCCCAGCTCGCTCAAAACGAAGTTGCGCCACAGCGTCAAAATATAAATGCAATTTTATTCAATAAGTACATGAAATACGTATTAATAAGAAAATAATGCGTAGAAAATGCCTAAAAGTCCACAAAATTATTTGAAGGTGTTTTCTTATCTGTTAAATAACATAACATAATGGTTAAATGCTTGTTGTAAAATTTAAATTTTGAAGATGTCGATAAGGAGAGAAATTTATGACGATATTTGATTTATCGGAAAGGTTTATATATTAGTTTGTTTTCAATAACAGAGTTTTGATTATATTAATGTACATGCAAAAACAGCACAGCTGCAAAGTTTTCTTTTTGCATGAGTAGTGTAAGCAACGCAAGTCTGAGAAATTTTAAACGTATCACAAAACTGTCGCAGATATTTACATTCGGTCATATACAGTCAGATTTTGTGCAGCAATTTCCCTTTTCTTCTGTACCCGCATGAGCTACAGTTTACCAAAGAAGTAAAGCTGATATCAATTCGCAGTACATGTGCACTACATGACACCACCATATTTTGAAAATGACGTTTCATCTATGAGTACATAAAACCTTCTGCTTTTTGGTTTATTTATTTTATATTTTATGAGGGAAGTCGTTTTATGTGTATCTCATTTGTAGGTCATTATGGAACAGGAATTCATGCAACCAACATTTGCAGATACCTACTACATATTTTTTATTAATTTTGTTTGGAATTAGCTCTACACATAAATTGTACGTGTATTTCAAAAATAATCTAGAATGAGCTATTATATCCTGTTGTCCTGTTTTTGTTGTTGTAGGACCTATTACAACGAGTGATTTAGAGAGCGACATATGTTTATGGCATGCCAGAGTTACGCCATCATACGCCTGGGGAAATTGTACGGAAGACTATCGCATAATTTGTTACACAGGTAAAACAATGCTCTACGCATTAGAAATTGTATTTGACCATTTATTTTCAGAAAATAATGCTAATATTCGTCCAATCGATGTATATTTAGATTGTTAGTTCAATAATTAGTCGAAACAAATCGCTACTGTTCAAGTGAACATCAATACGCTCAATAAAAACCTTTGCCGAGGTAAACTCTTTACATTGATTTGATTTGAAATTGCTATGATTGTTCTTGTTTTGTTGTAGAATATAATCATTATTATATTATTTAAATAGATACTAATGTTTGGGAATATAATAACGGTGAAAATTACAAAAATTGGATAACTATGACCACAAAATGCTTCAAGAGTAATGGAATACCGTCCAATTATAATAAAACTAAGAATTCGAATATAACGGGGGAAGACCAAAAATGGACAGGTATCATTCGTAATGGTGTGATTTATTCGATGACACGTAAGTAGGTAGTTCTTGAGTCAACAAATATCTTAAATAATTAAAAAAAAAATATAAACATTTTTTTGTAATTAATAGTATGTACTAGTGAACGTGTTGAAATGATGAGTGATTTCAATATGTCTCTTGCTCTGCTGACATCTCGTTATCTCAGAAATGTTTAGATTACGGAACTTAAGATTAAGCGTTTTGCGCTTAAATTCATTTTCTTTAATATGTCATTATGTAATTTTACATACGGCATGATGGAAAGCATATGGAAAATGATGTTGTACTTTATATTTAATAATTCCTAATATTTAAGACGATTCATCGATTGTTTCTTCAAGATCTTAAAATAAGAGTTTAAAGTACATGTTTGATACTTTTAACTAGTGACATCCTGTATACGTTTTCTTCTAGATCAAATATCCAAGTAGATATATTATTCAAAGAAATATATCTTCAATAGATAGCATCTATCACCCCTTAATCGATTTTCTTGAATTAAATAAAGTATACAATTCCTTCAATTATACAGTACATGTATATGTATAAAGTACCGGTCTGAATCATAGAGTTCTGTTTAATTCCATCTCATCTCAAGTAAAGTTGCAGTTGTACTCAAATTGCCAAATATATATAAATAGATACTGATGAACATATGTAGTCTGCATTTTTATCATATAAATGTAATTCTTTAAATTTCAGATCCTACTGATGTTAATATAGGAAAACATGGTTATGTCGATCATGCATTAGGAAAGCTTTCATTTACTACTGATAATACAGTGAGAAAAAAAGCACTTTGTGTTAATGGTATAATATTGTGATACATAATTAATCATTTTACTTATTTGATTTTCAATATTAAGATATATGTAAAAAATAAATATGAAACTTAAATCAAAAAGTTCAAGAAGACAACATATGTGTATACACGAATACTTTGGCACGTGTTATGATGCGTATTATTTGTAAAAATCAGTAGACTATGATTACTAATATATCTGTATATACGATTAAATTTCAACATTTTTTAAGTCCAGTTGCGGCAGTCAGAAATTCTATTCATGGATTCCACTCAACGTTTAACCTAGTGCTTAGTACATACTCTCCCCGGTTGCCGACCACTGCCCAATTTAATACAAAACTAGAACTATTTCCTGACCAAACTTTACATTGGTACGTGGCCCCGCCCAAGAAACTGACCTTTAAATATAGTGTGATATGCCCAACCAACGCAACTAACCGAGTGGGATGAGAAGAAATCAGTCATGTCAACATTTGATAGCAATAGGTAGGTTTATAGCACTTAATTACTCAAGAATATCACATTATTATACACAAGCTAGGAATTCAAGCCTATTGCGTGAAAATTGCTTATAAATATTTCAGGAACAATTGTCACAGTTGAAACAACTACTAGTACAGTTGAGACAACCACTAGTACAGTTAAAACAACTACTAGTACAGTTGAGACAACCACTAGTACAGGTAAAACAACAACTGGTACAGTTGAAACCGTTACTTCTATAGTTAAACACACTAGTTCTAGTAATAGTGATAACTCTAATGTACAAACTGTTACGCCATTTCATGCAACAGATAGTCAGACTGAATGTAAACATAACACATGTCAGATTCTTTTTGATAAGTTTCCGTATATTCCCGTATATACTCTTGTAATTGTTAAAGGGAGCAGTAGGCAAAGTTTTCAGTTCCAATTTTCCTGGTTCTGCATTAATTTTTTATAATTATGATTTAAACAGACAAACTGATATATTACTTGGCAAACTATTTCTATATTTTCTCTTTATATTTGTGGTGTTTCTTAACTAGACCCACGTGGATCAGCTTAGCTACGTGTTAGAATATGCATTAACTGATGAGAAGATACCAGTGCTTGTTTTGTGCAACATAAGTTTTCATTTGTAATTTTGATAAAAAGACATCCTAACCGCCTAAGAATGTTGAAAACACAAGAAGCGACCAATTAAAATGTTTAATTTTAGCAAGTACGACATATAACAAATCTATAAATAGCTTGGTGATTCCCTCAGTATCCTACTTTTGTTTTCAAGAATGTGTATGCCACATGTTTTAATTCGTTCAGTTAAATGTTATAAGTGACAAATGATATTAGTAAGTGATTTCTTACGTTTTTAATACGAATACTGTTCTATACTTTTGGCACAGTCATTTGCCTGTATATCCCTTTAACTAATAAGAACGTCATATATTCAGTAACATATGTAAATGAATAAGAGGGGATTGTCAAATCTAGGTAAATAATCTTGAACAAGTTGAAATTGTTGAAAGATATGGCAATTTCGAGGGGCTATTGTAAAATGTCATTGCAGCTGATGTGGGTCTAATATAATTAAGTAATTTATTGAATCCAATTTGGTATATTTCTGTGCTTTATACTATTTTCAGCAATTATTATGCATGTGTAATATAATTATATAATGTTGCAGGAACAACTACTGAAGACACTACCGATGAAAATAAAACCGGTAAGGGTGAAAGCTTGGTAAATCAATCAAATATGTTGTAAATTGCTTTGTAAAAACCATATTCGCGTAAGTGCCTACTTAGATTTTCAAGAGAAAAAAAACACAAACATAATTTATTGTGAAATACCTGCCCTGCATTTTTCACTAACCATAAATGATTCTAAGTACTGAATTTCAATATTTGATTGTTTCCAAAATGAGGAGTGTGATTAAGTAATATCGGTTGCTAGTATCTAAGTAATTGACTCTCAAGCAGATATACGATAGTGTTAGTTTTACAAGTTCTAACAAATATAGAACTATATAACTATCATAAAACTGAAACTAATGCTATTATTCTCAGTTTCTTTTTTATTTATACATATCCTTTTCACTGGAAATTATTGAGAGGATGTCATATCAAAGACGAAATAGTCTAGGATTGCAAAAACAGTCACAGAATATGTACATAATACAAATTTATCTTGAAATATCAAACATGATGCATAATTCATAATGCAATATCAAAAGGAGGTGAAGGACATGATCGTCATGGATTATATTAGATTGTTGTTATGCACCAATGATGTTGTACACATTGCTTTCAAATTGGTAATAAATTCAATTGATAAACATGTAATTGCATGAGTATCATAATTACTCGAACAAAAAAAGTCAGAAAACAAGAGCTACTTTTCAAAGTAGAAGAGTTGTGCTTTTTTTAACATTTACGTATCAAGATTTAACTGATGACTATTTTAATTATTATTTTTATTGTCAGGGTCATCAGATGTAGGAGCAATTGTTGGAGCCACTGTGGCTATTATAATTCTCATCATTGTAGTAATTGTTCTGGTAGTATTATGGAAGAGGTATAGTATAAACTTTATAATATATGATTATATTTAAATAGTTTCTCGTAATGATATTCCAACGTCGGATTCATAAAGGGTATTTTATTTGCTACACGGCAAACTATTCAAAGCAAGGGATAACAACTGAAGTATAAATTCATTTCACATATTGACTAATATATATTTGTGATCAGAGATCAGTGAAAAGTGTGCTAATCTTCATTTTAAAAGATAATGACCATATAATTTTGACATTCATATACATCGATTAAAAGTATCACAAACTATATTGCTCACTACTCATTAGATTCATACAAAATACTTTAAATCAGTATCAAGATATAGACAGGGGACTATAAAGTGTACATATATGGAGGGAAATATATAAAAAGTGACCTTAATAAACCTAAATAGTTTTACATATGTGTCGAATGCTAAAGAATTTAACATAAACCATTTAAATACTTTCTGCTGTTTTAAATAAATCTGTTACAGGGGTATAAAGTTTCCGTTCAAAAAGCCAAGGAAATTGGAAAAAGAAAAGACACAGGCAACAAACATGACGTACAGTTTTACTAGACCAGATAATACCATTCAAGGTACAGCCGAATCTCCTTTTAACAACTATGCAGAAGTAGATGTAAGCAAAATGACACCAGGTACAGGAGTGACACAAAATGGTGATGCAAACAGGACAAGTGATTTTTTGGATGAGACACATCCTTATATCGTTCTTGAAAAGGGGAACGAAGGTACATATGACACAACAAAAACAACTCCTCAAATCCATGATCAACATACAATCAATCCATATAATAAAATATTTCTTGAAGAAAGTTCTAGCTATGATCATATTGGTGCACATGTCAACAATTCTAAAACAGGTTTGGACAATCCTTACAATACAACAACGCTGGCAAATTCAAACAAATATAATGAATTTTCAAAAAATGCTTTCAATAGAAATGACGAAAGCAACGACACTTATAATCACATTGACGGTCAGTTTCGTCAAACTGAGCGTAACCATTCGGACAACCCGTATAACACAACAGCGCTAGGACACTTACAGAACGATCACGGAGCTACCAACATTGCCTTTAATAATAATGACGAATGTGACGACACCTATAATCACATTGGTGACCAGCCTGGTCAAAATGATCAAACAATTACGGATAATCCGTATAATACAACAATGCTAGGTAATGCACAGACAAATTGCGTTAATAACTCTGCTTTCAACAACAATGATGATAGTGAGGACACATACAATCATATTTACGGTTAAGTTCCTATGACTAAACCGACATTCACAGACAATGATTATGCCACTTTGAAGTAGTATTTTCAAACGGAGGTTGTTACCTTTGATGTTATGACAAGTAAAATTTCTATTGTAATCAATACATGTTGATGAAAGCTAGTGTAATTAAAACTCTTGTATTTTTACATTGATAAAAATCTTACTGAATATTTCAGTTTATAACAGTACATGTATTTGTGTAATCTAATATGTTCAATGATTGTTTTAATATGCAATTTATTTATTATAAGAATATATATTAACATTGTATAATTATTTATCATCATCAATGAAATATATTATAATCGTTATGTTTTGAATGGTATTACATGTTATGTATCACTGTTTCAATATTTAAATGGACTTTTATTAATCATCATATTTTCATTTATTTTATTATCATGCTTGACTTGTATAGAGCTGTATCTTTTCTTGGATATTTAATTGGAATTTGGTCAAAGTTAACTTGATATATTAGTTTAATGCAATCAGTTAGAGTGCTTCCTTTCAAAATGAGAATGCACCTGGTTACAGTAAACGATATAAAACATGATGATATAGTGGGTACGACGAAACTGATATTACAGAGGTGTCATTAAATGATAAAATGCTTGTTTGAAAGACTGCAAACTTATTATGAAGTTGCGTATCATGTTACATTTGAAAATTGTGTTTATACTTACTTGATGTTTAAGTGTATGATCGTCATTATTGATAGCATTGTCTTTCCATCATTTACACGATTAACATGAACATTTATCGCTAAAGTTGTTAAATGTTGTTCTGCTATAAATATGTTTGTTATTTATGTTACTTGATATATTGTTAAAGATATAATTATTAGAAACTTCATTTTTGCGTAAGTGTTTATTATTTATTTGAAATGAAGAAAGGACATCTGCAACAGGTGCAATATGATAAAATGTGCATCAAACATTCATTACTTTTTGGCACTATCACTCTCATTGAAAGACCTCTCTGAACGACGACAATGGTTTATGTTGTCTTTGAACAGCAACATACCATGAAGGTTGTATGTCCCCCGTGTTTCTTTATCGCCAATTTGTTGCAGTTATAGTAAAAAGTTGAGCTGTAAATCGGAACAGTATATACGTCGTGAAAATAGATATGATTTCTGGATAATAAAAATTATTTAATATATTACAAATATGTCTTTTTATCACTTAGACAATATTGAAATATCATACTTGTAACACCATATCATTCCCTTAAATAGTACATGTTGGTGTAAGCTATAGTTTACACTCCTCCATGTTAATATGATTAACGTATTTGATTTTTGACAAGGATTGCGTAATCAATTCAGGTCTTAATAAGCGACTTATTTGAAACACATCACAAAATGTCGCGGACGATGACGTTGGATGGACATGCGCAGTCTGATTATGTACAGCGGTATGTAGTTAGGTTAACCCAATGCGTGAATAAATAGTCCCTTGTTAACAATAGCTCACATTATCAAACAGTCGACACACAATAATGGTCATATCATTGTTAATACCGTTTTAACATTTTCGATTAAGAACCGCCGTTCATCTGCTGAAATATTGATTACAAGTTATGTAACCATTGGCCCCTTTCTATTTTTTTGTACATTTAAGTGAATCCACTATGTTCTATATATAGACAGGCCTGCAATTTTTCACTGTCTAAAAATCATATACATGAAAGGTAGGAAATGTAGGTTGATAAGCATTTTTCTGCGGGCGGTATCAGCGTCATGATCCTTTATTAAACAATTTGTTTGTAAATTTTTGACGCCAAGTCCTCTTTCTAATGACACGCCCAAATTTTGCCCCGTTAAATCATTTCCGGACAGCGCTATCAGCTCTTTGATTTCAAGAGTTTCTTATTACAAGTAAATTTGGTATTGTTATTTATATGAATGGTATAAATAATATTTCAATACGCATCTTTATTTATAACACGTAATTCGACACTTGTTCTAGCAATCGCATGTACTTAAAGTGTAAACGTCTATATATTATTATTGTTTTATGGATTAAGTTAGTATACGTTTTAATCACGTCTTAGATAAAGAACTAATATTAGATATCATAGAGTAAGTCTAATTTTGGCAACCTGTCTATGAAAACAACTTGCAGGTGCACTTAAAAAATCAACAGTATTGTTGTGCTCCGGAGATATTGGGACACATTACCTTTTTAGTCGCTCTCAAAATGTTAAGTCACAGCGATTATGGCTGGACAGACGGACGGACAGAGTACCAAGTACCACGGACAAGAGCGATCACAATATTAACTAACCTTTGGACTCCGGTAACTAAATGTAAGTATAAAGTCATAAACAACCAAAAGAATAAGCAAAATAAGGTTAAGTTTTGATGGTTAAGTTTATTGTGATAAAATACCCTTAACATAGTTCAGTGAACAACTAACAAATTTAATGTTTAAATATCTGAGATAAAAATCAAGCAAGTTGAATAAAATAAAAACAAGTAGTCTGCCAGTGCTTTAGAATACAAATACAATACAATAAAATAAGTTTTTAAGGTTTCCTAAGAATTTCTAGACACAAAATTATGTTTAAATTCAATGCTCAAGTTACCCTTTAAAATTATCTTTAAAAAATCAAAATACATGTAACAGTAAAGTTCCTTTAAAGTCAAAAACTTACTAATAAAAGTTTCCAAAAGTCAATTTACGATCAAAATGAAATTAAATAGTCCAACCTGTTCCAAGTAAAAAAAAATGCCGGAGTCCTCGAAATTCTGTGACGGAAACCTTTTATACTCGCCAAAAAATCCGGCAATCCGCCACAAAAAGCTGCGTGAATCCGTCAAAAAAATTGACGGATCCGTCAGAAAATATTGACGGATAATGGTTACGTCACATGAACGTGCTGGTTTTCTATGTCAACAAACAACAAGAAAAATAAATTTAAACACAACAATGTATTAAAGTCATTTAAATTATTACATAAATCAATTAAATAAATAACAAACTTAATCATTTGAATATGGGAACAACCTTTCTAAGCTTTTAAACATTATTTTATCGCTTCCAAAACCCGTGGTTGATTAAATCGACCAAAAGTTTCTATCCTGGTCTCTATGACGTATGGCAACAATAATGGCGGCCATCATGTTTACACAAAATTGTACAGCAAAGTTAACAAGAATGTACGAGTTAAAACCGGACTGACACAAAGTAAGTGGGGTTTTAATAGCTTGTAAATACAAAATAGAAACTGCATGGACGGATTATACAGTTAACAATAAGAAAATCGCACATTAAATATGGAAATAAATTCGTACTCAAAGCAATTCGTACCCGAACTAAAAAATTAAACCATGTCCCGAACGGGTCACTACAGTATGTTTGGCGATTTTCTCGATAATTGTGCAAGTTGGTAAATGCCTAGTTTTTATGGTTAAAAAACGGACGTATTATGTTATGATGCAGAGGGTTCCGTATTGATTTTGAGACCCCAGGGTCAAAGGTCAAGGTCACTGGGACTTAAAATATGAAAATCTTGTCCGGACGATAACTCAACAACGACTGTGCCTAGGTAAACCAAACTTCATGTGAGAATAGCCCATGTGTCAAAAAAGTGTTCTATTGGTTTAAGGGCCCCTGGGTCAAAGGTCAAGGTCACAGGGACATCATATGGAAAAACATTGTCCGGACAAAAACTAAAAAACCACAGTACCTAGATTCACCAAATTTTATGTGATAGTAGCCTATCTGTCACGAATGTGCCCTATTGGTTTTTGGGTCCCAAGGTCGAAGGTAAAGGTCACAGGGGCATCATATGAAAAAACTTTTCCGGATAATAGCTCAACAACCACTGTACCTAGGTTTACCAAATTTTATGTGAGAGTAGCCTATGTGTCACTGATGTGTCCTATTGGTTTAAGGATCCCAGGGTCAAAGGTCATGGTCACAGGGACATCATATTGAAAAACATTGACCTGACAATAACTCAACAACTACGGTATGTAGATTCACCAAATTTTATGTGAGAGTAGCCCATGTGTCGTGTCAATTATGTGTCCTATTGGGTTTGGGACTCCAGGGTCAAAGGTCAAGGTCACAGGGACATCATATGGAAAAACATTGTCCGGACAATAACTCAATTACCACAGTACATATGTTCACCTAATTGTATGTGAGAGTAGCCCATGAGTCAAAGATGTGCCCTATTGGTTTTGGGGCCCCAGGGTCGAAGGTCAAAGTCACAGGGCTATCATATAGAAAAACTTTGTCCGGACAATAACTCAACTACCACTGTGACTAGGTTCAGTAAACTTTATTTGTGAATACTCCTTGAGAAGCGGATGTACTCTATTGATTTTGAGACCCAAGGATCAAAGGTCAAGGTCACTGGGACTAATTTATATGAAAACTTTGTCCAGGTAATAACTCAACAACCACTGTACCTATGTTCACCAAATTTTATGTGATAATAGTCCATGTGTCTAGGATGTGCCTTTTTGGTTTTGAAGCCCCAGGATCAAAGGTCAAGGTCACCGGGACATTATATGGAAAAACCTTGTCTAAACAATAACTCAATAACCACTTTTCCTAGGCTCACTAAATTTTATTTATTTATAGCCTTAAGGTAGAGGATGTTCCTTTCCGAATTTGAGACCCAAGGGTCAAAGGTCAAAGTCACTGGAACTAAATTTATATTAAAACATTGTCCGGAAAAATTACTTAATAATGACTGTACCTAGGTTCACCAAATTTTATGTAAGGATAGCCTACACGTCGAGCATATCCCCATTGGTTTTGAGGCCCTTGCGTTAAGGTCAAGGTCGCAAGGACATCATAAGGAAAAACCTTGTCCAGAGAATAACTCAACCACTTTATCTAGGTTCACCAAATTTAATGTATCGATACTTTTTGGGTCAAGGGTGTGAACTTTTGGTTCTGAGGCCCGGGGTCAAGGTCACTGGAAGTTCATATGGGAAAACCTTGTGCTGGTGATAACTCAACCACGGCTGTACCTAAATTCTCAAAAGCTTTGCTTTGGATAGCCTTCCAGTTAAGAATGTGACCTATTCTGAGGTCCCGGGGTCATTGGTCAAGTTCACAGGGACTTCATATGAGATAGAACACAGCATGGTCTGCGCACAGGCGTATTATGCCCCGCCCAGCGGAGCTCTTGTTCTTACCAGCTATATAGTGGTTAGTGTGTTATATTTTTTTATTTTATTATCTGAATGTTGAGTACCATATTTGGCAAAATACCACCAAGTTCTAACAACATTGTGTGTCTGTAAAGCGACATGGCTGGGAAGAAGCAGGACAACGTATGTGGTTGGTGGTAGTTTTCTGAACAGATACACTCAAAGACTACGTCTTGCAAGTAATTGAAGATAAAAATTAACCCGGGTCGATAGCGCAGTTGGGATTTAGATTCTCGTGTCCCGAAGGTGGTACAGGTTCTAATCCCACCCGGCGAGGTTATACCCTTCCATGAAAATTTGATAATTATGTCAATTTTCCTCCATTGATTAGATAACATGGAGAAGTTTCTGGCCTTGTGGAAGGGTAGATGACTACTGGTTATAGACAAGGGTCCAGGAAAGCTAGGTTAGGTGGCTGGGTTAAAAATGACCTAAATTTGTCATAACACGGCGTTAAACCCAGTAAAAAAAGAAGATAAAAAAAATTACAAATGTCCGCATTTCAATTATATTCATGCAAAGTCATTTCTAGACTGTTTTCTATAATCAAAAACATATAAACGAATGCAGTGTTTATCAACTATTGCATGCTACGTGATGTTGCAGCCCAGGAATATATTATTTGAAAACGAACACACTAAAGACAAGTCAATATTACCGATGGGTCTCGATAATAACTACATTATAATAACCTTAACTGTAAATCACCTTAGGTCGATGGTATATCAAGTTTTTTCCCTGCAGGTTTGTTGCTACGCATTAAACCCAATTCGCAGACTTAAAACTTTGCCCTTCTAACTGATAGAGCTTCAGGGGTTGAGTCAAGATTTAAAGAATGACTCTTTTTACGAGAAAGTAGCCAGGATGCCATATTATGAAAGATCTTTCCATAATGTAGTGATGTAATACATGTATAATTTAGTAGGATTTGCGATGAAAATGATCGTAAGATCATAAATAAAACCAGATTAGTTATTACGCATATTGGAATTCTAGAACTGGTGCACACAAAAAAGATTATTATGTAGGTGAACTGTTCGGCTCATGTGACTTTGACTTTTAAAATAGACGTTTACCAAAAGTAAACAAACAAGTTATTGTTACTTCTTTTCATACAAAATCACATGATTACGTCTGCTTTAACATGGCCTTATCATTAAAATCTGTCTCATGCAGGTATCAAATTTCTTAGCATGAAAAGTACGCATCGTTTGAAGCTAACAGTTCAGTAATTTTGTCATTTTTTTATTTTCTTTAAATAACCTACCAGTGTATGTTATTTTGTGTCTATAAATTGATTCTGTAATACATGTACATTATTTTAGACAAACTGAGCTACATATTGTGAGAAATGTGAAAAGGTTTATACAATTTTTTGAGACTTTAAGAAAGTTTATTTTTGAGCTGAAATATGTGAACAATCAGGTAAAAATAATAAAATCTCTAACCCGGGTCGATAGCGAAGGTGGTAGCGCGCTGGTATTTGGAATCTCGTGTCCCGAAGAGGATACGGGTTCGAATCCTAATCGGGTATGTTATACCCTTCCATGAAAATTTGACAATAATGTCAATTTTCCTCCATTGATATGGAGAAGTTTCCAGCCTTGAGGAAAGGAATGTAAGTACTGGTTATAGACAAGGCTCCAGGAAAGCTAGGTTGGGTGCGCTGGACGCCGTAAAAGTATTAACACGGCGTTAAACTCAGTAAAAAATAGAAGTTCTCATGATGAAGATTATTTATATACAGGGAAATAAAATTTACAATCAGAGACTCAGGGGTACATCAAGCGTTAATCGTTAAAAGGAAAACTAATGTTTAAATGATACAGTAGTATATATACATGTATAATATAAAATACAGATCCAAATTTGGTGGTTTAAAACTTCCTGTTTGAATATCTTAATAAACAGAACTACTCGCTTGCGAACGAGTTAACAAGCTAACAAGAAAAATGGATTTATATAAATATTTGTGTTTTATATTACTTACTACAGTGTGTTATATAGGTATGTTGGAATTAATAACTTTGTTTCAACTACTTTATAGTCACTATACAGCTTACATTTATTTATTAATTTCATGAATATATATGTGTATTTTATAAACCATGATGAATGGGTAAATTTCGCAATAAACATAAATGTCTTCATTTAGTTTTCTTACCTGAACAAATGACAAGTTGAAACTACCTGTTTAAAATTTCTTTCACTGTCTTTACAAATACTGATTCTATAACTAATAGAAAAATTATAATCAGAAGTACGAAACTTTTTATTTGATTCTTTATTCTAATGGTTTTCAGTTTATCAATATTACAATGACATCTTTCATTACCTTTAACTTTTGTTAATGCGTTATTTGTATTTAAAGGTTCTCATTCACATATTTCAACTTAAATATAAGCTTTTTCTATAATTATCAAAATTGTATGGATACATTTTTAAAGCTGGACATTATACTTCGATAATGACAAATTACTGCATATTGACAAACAACTACAATTGGTGGTGTTACAAGTAGTAAAATATACCCCGTATGTCACGGTATGGACAGTTTTAGTGCATTTTTTGACTTTCATTGTGTATATATAAGCAACCTATTAGTCAGTTTGTCTCAAAATCTTTAATATTTTTTTGACAGAACTACAGGCACTGAAAGGTATTTTAAAAATATAGAAAAATCTTAACCAAATATGCGAACTAGTACCTTTAATTTTGTGAGAAAATACTTGTACACGTATAACAATTACAATTGTATAAAGTATTTTACTCCTCCTTCAAAACGGTCTATTATTATAACTATCTTTACTTGTAAATATTAAATTGTATTAATGAAAAATAAGATCTTTTACAATTGCAAAGATGGGTCTTAAGTTTGGTTATTTACCAAAACCAATATTTCTAGACTTTCTTTGCGAGTACTCGCTTAGCGTTCCTCAATGAGCTGAAGACTTCTACATAGTTAGAGTAAACTTGCTATGACTTTCCACAGTCAGGAATTGAGCCTGAGTCACCGCACCCAAGTCCAGAGCTCTTACCATTTGACAACTACCACGGTACCCATTACACTAAAACAAGCGTAAAACAGTTTAACGTTTAGGGAAAGGAAGTTGGGATACTTAAATTCATACTTATATTTCTATTTCATGATATCGTTTTTCGCGATCTATTTTTTAGTTCTGTATTGAAGTATTTAATCACAAAAAAACGTTCTAACATTATTGATAGATATAACTATGTATTTACATTGAACATTGTAATGATTTACACGACATTGAGAAGTGTTATTTAACTTGAAAAATTATAGCTTATTGAAATTTGTACAAAATGTCTTAAATGGAAAGACAATTTACAAAATGAATAAAAAGTTCAGGCATTTTACAAATTTCCTTAATATACAAATTGTCTGTAACATATGCATGGTATATAGACACGCGATCTTCTGAATGTAAACAGACATTTGTTTTCGAAAAAAAACATCGCATTAATCAACTATTATTTTTCCTTGTCCGAAAATGCTTACATCAGGATGTGAAGTTTATCTTATTACTCTGAATCCTCCGCACAAATTTATTTTAAACATGAACTAGTTCAAACTACTCAATTTTTGTGTAGAGGATTTGCAGCTTATGATGAAAACGCAATTAACTTGAATTTTCAGGGAAATTAACGTCAGTAGTTATTTGATACGTTATTTGAATTCATTTAAATAAGTTTTCTTGAAGGAAAAAACGGCGAAAACAATATTGTTTACCTCATTAGTGTCGTTGTAGATCACGTGACTATAGATCTTTTTCAAGAAAATTTCGTCATTGGAACACTCGGTTACCAACTATCTCTGTATTTCTACGTTAACAAACAAGCATTTTATCATGATCAATGTCTCAGCAAGTTCTACTTACTACATTTACATGGAAAGGAATAAGAAATGCGTGATACCCGTTACCGTAGTAAATCAAAGTACTGAAAGTACTGAATGAACGATTCATTTTACATATTCTTGTCCTATTTAATTTAGGACAGACAATAACAACTGCTAGCTAATCTGTCTGACCAATGCCTCAATCATTTTTTTCGACTGAATAGACCCAACTGCAATTATGTGCGAGGAAAAGCGCAAAGGACAAACAAATGTAAAAGAATGATAAACGAATGGACTTTCCAATAGTAACATTAAACGCTTAAAATCAATCAAAAACCAAGATTACCATACTGGCGTGTCATTACAAAATGTCGGTGTTTTAGTCGTCAGTAGTAAGTGTTATCTTGTGCTTGGGTAGACAGTAGACTACTGGTTTAGCAACATTGTCAATAAAAGTTTGTTTAATGAGTCGGTCACCGTAAATAACAATTTTAGAAGTGTAATTGAAAAACATAATATACTACAAAAATATTTGTAACATATTTTGAAAATATGTACAATTTCTCAAGAGTTTTAAAACTTTTAACTTAACTGATAAAGTCAAATTTATCAATCCCTAATGTGAAAAAATCTCACGTGCATCCGTGTTGTATCCGTCGGATATAATTAAGAGTTTTGACGTCATCATGACAGGAGATGGCGTAAATAACACCGTGTACAGTACAACCTGTAGTATATCCTATCTAGTTTAGGACACAATATGCACAACACACATATCAGGAGTGATGCTTGATTTGATGATACAGTCAGACTCTGCTGGTAGCAGAGTAGATGGTTTAACCTCAGCTAATTTTTAAACAGCTGTTCAAAAATATTAGCCAATAGTAACATCATGTAATCATAGACGGCTGACACGATTCCAAGTCAAAATACCATGTATAAATTATATTATTTTTTATACCAAACCGTGCGGGCCGCCAATGCATGTGATAGTTATGACTAACTGTATATTATTAAACAAATTTTATGAAACAGTCTAGTTTAATATATTGTATACAGTACGGTACCTAATGATACGTACAGTTAAGATATAAGGGTTTGTCCTAAAATGGTTGTTTAAAAAATAGTTCAACAATTGTTAAAACATGTACAGTATAACCTCTGCGGTTCAACCCTCTACAAAACAAATCCTCTGCACAACAACAGCTTTTGATACTTCCCTAGGGCCTAATTTTAACTGAATTTAACCTCTGCAGAACAACTACCTCTGAACAGCAACACTTTCTAGTCCCTCCCATTGAGTGTTGCTCAGGAGAGGTTTTACTGTATTATAAATCATAACACAAACGATTGGTACAAACAGCTGTCTTAAAGTTCAGTATAAGTTTGATCTGTAATATCAGTAATACTAAAGGCAGAATTCAGCGTCATCGACCACTAGCTACTGTTTCATAAATACTTCCTCATTCGTACTTTAGCCTTATCTGTTAATAATTTAAGTACAACGTACGATAAGCTTAAATGTATACATAAATAACCAATTTATCAATTTGACACTTAAAATACCAATCGAGTATTCGTAAATTTTACATACATGTATACTGTATAAGTTATGCTTAAAACTTGGCGCGACAATCTAACAAAAGACGAATCTAACTCTCAAAAATATTTTTTATATATAAAACCGGTGAGTAATATCTAAAATTTATCTACTAAGTCATAATTCTAAACAATTAATATTCTGTTCGTGAGAATGATTACTTTGAAACTGCACCACAACATTGCGGACTTAAGTGCTTCCCCAATAATCGGATGAGCCTAAATTTGAAATGGCAAAAACATGCCTGGTTGATTTATACACTCATACTTGTACACTTGTAAAATAAACAAACATAAACAAGCTACTTGTTATTCAAATGCAAACGATGTAATTTATACTGTAACTGATATTCACTTTAAATACCGATACATATTATAAAACGATAGTTTTGCTCATTTAAAAACACGGAAGTGAAAATGTTACAGTGATAACATATTTTACCTCGTTTGCAATATGCTGGGGTATATCATCATTATACAGAACAACGTCAGGAAGAATCGAGGCGCACAAAGTATCTAAAGCTTCGCCATTTTCTCTCACTCTGTCTAAATTATAAAGGAAACAGTCTGGCAAACTTAGTAGGTAGGACACACAAGTATACTGTTAGACGAGTCAGTGGGTCGATTACCTGTAACCAGACGTGGCATACTTTCGTGGATTTAGTCATGAAATAATTGCTGCGGCCATTTTCCCTCATACCAATATTTCTAAATAATTTGGTGTGGTTGACAGTCACTGAAGGAAGTGCGTTCTCAGTTATTGGTTGATAGATCAA
This sequence comes from Mactra quadrangularis, assembly GCA_025267735.1. Taxonomy (NCBI): domain Eukaryota; kingdom Metazoa; phylum Mollusca; class Bivalvia; order Venerida; family Mactridae; genus Mactra; species Mactra quadrangularis. The sequence continues at coordinate 21,692,220 of CM046299.1, forward strand.
TGGACATTTCCGGGTGTGACCTTTTTATTTGAATAACAATACATTTTCCCACAAAAATAAGCATGTGCTCTTATGTTAACACCTTTTTTGTGGGACAAATATAACTGTAAACCTTTGTTAAATATGCTAATAGGTAAGGTCATGGAAAGGTCCATCCAGAGATTTAGTCTTTCCTGGAACAGCGAGTAGTTTGACCGACCGTCTTGATATGACCTATACAATAATGTTGATACGACCATTAATCCATCATTTGCAAGCAACCGCATTAATACTTTTACATAAAAACTCGTGTTCAAAACTTGAGTTGAATTCACGATTCTCCATCAGTAAGAGGTTCGAAAGCCTCAAGGGACACTGCTAATTTTCTTGAGCAAGTAATTGTACAGTTGTTCCACTTTACTCAGGTGTCAATATATACTGTGTGTGATCACCTGTTTGAAGGTAATTTCAATTATCAGGGCTGAAGATCTCTATGGTCACAGAGTTTAAACCTCTTTTTATTTTTTTAACTTTTTGGTAGTCAATTTAAGTCAACAATGTTAACTTCTTAAACTCAAGGGGAAGGATTTTATACGATACTATTGGTTAATTGGTTTAACTTTCATTGAGAGCTTTTATTTCTTTACGCTCTATTTTTATCATGATAAAACTATTTAAGACTTTTACAAATTATGCAGCAGCGAAATGATATATGGGCTATTCATTTTTCCGGGTTTATTCATTCAAGCTGACAACAAGAATGGATCGTATGATAATTAGGATACTAACCCGGAACATAAATTTGCAATCTGATACTAAGTTTGCCGTGATAATAGATAATATCCAAGACGGAAATATGTCTTTCTTATTGATAGCATGCAGGTATTAATCACTACGAGTCCATCTTAGTGAAAATGTCGTAAATGCTTACCACCACACCTCCTTTAAATATTTGTTGCCCCAAAATTAAGTCTACGAGTGTTATCTTTCTAAATGCAGAGCATAACTTTGATGAATATTTTCGGTAGATTGAACAAAGATACAATCAATTACAGGTCGAGGAACTTTTCCATTAATTAACTTCGTGACGAAAAATATCATTCAAGCTGAGACTAGTATTCAATTCTTTCATTAACAGTTTAGTTTTCAGTACTTATTGCCGACCGACTAGTACATGATTGTTCACCAAATTTGACCTGAACCATAGAAAACGAAAGCATTGCATTGCCAAAATCTAACAAATGCTATTTTATTTTTTAGTTTTTAAACATGTATTTATTTCACTTTATTTTGTAGACGCTGAATTTATATTTACAAAAAAGGAATATACATGGTCACAGGCTAATCGAGTGTGTACATTAGCAGCACCACATCTTAGTTTCAGCAAAAATGGCATCACACCTAATCTAGCCACAGGCAATCTACCTATCGCAAATGCATGGTTAGGTTATACTGAAAAAATGACACCATTTGAGTATTTTGGTAAGACTTTTGCATCATACATGTAATAATACTTTATTTACCACATTCATTCCAATAGATCTATATGTATATACAGAACACACAACACAATTCGGTCATTTGTAACTGAAGTAATTATTTATATATATCGTAAGTATATACATTGTCTACATGATTATGCTGTAATTGATATTGTATTAATTCTATTTCCGATATATTTTATTGAAATTTGTATTACATATGTAGTGAAGATCAAACATGCACATAGGAATGTAAATGCATTATTATTTTACTGGCTTATGTTCACCTTTCATTGTATATGGTACGAATATTCAGATGAGACATGCTTGATTCCGTCCCTATTTTTCCAAATAATTACAAAAAAGACGAAGAAAAATGTAGAAACAGGTTTGTTGCATTTGAAGGCAGATTTTTAGGGTCAAGAGTTGGAAAAGAAATGGTAAAAAATAACAGCTGTACTTATGTTTTTATTTCCGAATAGTTTCTACCTTTGGTTGAAAGAAAATGTTATAATCGATATAAGGTTGAAGAACACCTGATTGCAAACACAGTCAATTGATTGTTTTTAGGACAATGTTTACCATCAAATAAAACTTAAACCTTATATTGTTTTTAAGGATGCGCTAAAACGACTAAAGCGGGAGAATATACAGTGGAATATATAACAGAAGGTGATCCTGGAAAATGTTGGTCAGCTTGTAATTACGTTAATAATGTTAAAGCGGTGGCTGTTCATGGAAATGAGGTAATTTGACATTATGCAAGTAACAAAAAAAAAGACATGTATATGATGAAATAGAACAAGTATATACATGTATAGTACCTTAGAATAGTGAAGGTGCAAACAAATGGAATGGTCACCGTTCTTCTTATCTTTTAATGTCCTCATTATTTTTTCTAATGGTAAAATAAAAACAATATACATAAGTAGGACGAAAATAATTTCCTGAATTTTCGGGTTTTAAATGAGTTTTAAATTATTAGAATTACTAGAGAATACTCCTGACCTATGTAGCAATCATAAATTTATTGTTGAACGTACTTAACAATTCTTCATTAGCTATGTTCGTGGAATAAATATTGTCATTACAAAGAGCTAGTTCTTTAGCAGTGTAAGTTTTTACAGAGGTGGTTTAGTCTTAATTCGCAGAAATTAATCTGCACATCTTAAATGATCTTACCATTTGACTAATTAACTCATAAATATCGTATACTGATTTTACTATGTAAACTTTCATACTAATGTTATCAATCATTGACACTATGTTAGATCTTTTGAAAACTCATTCTCATATAATAATTGACTATTACAGTGTTACTGTCTTGATGCTGTAAACAAAGATCTAAACAAATTATTGAAAGACAAATGTGACATAGGGTGTCCAAGTCAACCAAATATTGTTTGTGGTGGTGTGGTTAATAACGATGATGAATATGTATCTTTGTACAAAACAATCTACACAGGTAATTCAGTAAATAAATAATATTTAGTAAAACATTCTACTTAACCCTAAACTGGTCAATCCCGCATTTTTACGTGTGTGGACCCCCTTCAAAATGGCCGCCACAGGCTTGAAAGTTGTGTTTTTAACTGGATTTAGTGAATTTCACTGTTAAGGAAAGTTGTCCCTTTTTTTTCGCTGGCACCCCTATTTAAAGATGTCTCATGGGGTATTTAAGGGGGACGTGTCCCCCTTTGTTGCTGGGGTTTGAAGGGGGCGCAGTGCCCCTCATCGCCAGAAAAAAATCGGGGTCATTGAGTGCAGACTTGGGAAATTTGGAAAATATTACTGAATGAAATGCAAAGTTGGGGTTGAAAAAGAGCGAAATTTGCATTTTGTGCCCTTTTTGTTCCGCCCCAACGTTGCCATGGAAACTGGGATCGGGGCTTAACTTGATTTATTTGAAAGGCAGTCACCCAGGAAAGAATTTGGCCAAGTTGCAAGTTGGCCAAGTTGCATATCTGTCTGTTAATTAGTAAAAAATTAATGCATCTTGAAATAGCCCTAGCGCTTTAAGTTGAAAAATGGCTACTTTCCAGTAAAGGGTTAACAATATGATTCAGGGCGTTCAAATTATTCTGCTTATTTAAGGGGCCAATTGCTCTAGCTTGGACTTAGACGTTACGATTATAAAATGTTAAAATTCTATGTTTCAACAATCGTGAAATAAGATGATAAAAGCAAATATAATATCAACAGACAGACCGGGTTTTTTTTTTTAATATTTTATTCTAAGTAAATATCGTAAAGACTTTTTTTAATTCAAAGTAGACTTTGCTCAATCTGATTAAAACCCGATCTAAAATTTTCCGCTCGATAATTTAGATCTGGCCTTTTTCAAACGAAGGTCACGTTCAGGCGACCTTTTCTCATCATAATAATCATGATGAAATTGTTATGATACGTAACTAGTTTACATCGTCTACGTCACGCAATTTGAAATGAGCCGCCCAATCGCAGACTGTGAATAATACCGCTGTTAAATTAGCATGCAAAACTTGGTCTAAAAATAGAAATTATCAAAATGTGATTAATGTTTTCGTCTAGATGAAAGCTACGCATTGATTGTTCGAAACAAAGTTTATCTCGACGTGACCTTCCACGGAGAAAGAAGAGATCCTGTACAACAACGCTCTACAGGATATCTGTTAACGGAGATTGGACATTGCTAAGCTTAATGATAATGCTTTGTATCTAGATTTTCAAACTTAACACATAATTGAACACTGTCTTATTTGAATATGGAATGTATCATTTAATATGGAATTCACTATTTATAAACATGAGACTACATGTAGCCCCTTTAACCTTTATAAACATGAGCATTCATGTAGCCCCTTTTACCTTTACAAACATGAGACTTCATGTAGCCCCTTTACAAATATGAGACTAAATGTATCACATGTGTAGGGACATCTTTACTAAGGATTAAACACTTAAATCCAGTCCAAATTTAGTTCATGTGCCGCATGGACAAAATCCACTATGTACAGTCTCTATCAACCAATAACTAGTATAATGAACTAGAATAGAAATTTTGTTCATGCGTGGCATGAACAAAATTTGAAAACTACAATACGAATAGGCTACATACGAACAAAATGAACTGTACAGTGAGTATAGTGAATTCCATATTAAATGATAAATTCCATATTCAAATAAGACAGTGTTCGTGGGTTAATCCACAATTTGTTGATTGTGGCTATTCATAAATGCATTGGTCACTCATTCACAGTTCCAAGGAGCATCACAACTATAGCCTCAATATTAAATACGGAATTGTGATCAATCATGATCAATCGTCAAGGAAAAAGCTATATTCTAGAATGCAACTGCTTTACGACTTAAGGCTAGCATTCCATAGTTCCGTGCTTCGTTCAACAAGACTATCGTTGGGTCTATTCAATACGTCCGATCCGAGTCCGCTTCCGTGTCCGTGCCCGTGCCTATCGCTCAGCGAGCGAAATTTCACGTACACGGATACTTCGCGGATGCATATTGTACAGGAAACACCACTTAGAAGCAAAGAACCAAATGAATTGCCAAGGATATTTGAGAAAAAAATTATAGAAACTGTTTCGGAAAACGAGGCAATTTATGATTGCACTCATAGCGACCACAAACACACGTCAATTAAATGGACTATACGGAATTCAGCGACAAAATCACTGAAGATAGAAGACATTGTCTATTTCGTTAAGCAATCACAGTTTCCAACATTAGCAAATGGTAAAATGTCAAACTTTCTTTGTAAAAAGACTTTGTATGAATCTCTTACAACTGCAAAAGAACACTTAATTAGTTTTCGCGCATTATATACGTACGTTTGAACGAAAATATGGAATACCACTCACAGATGGTGTCTCAGTCATAGACCCACGGCATTTTTGTTAAGCAAATAATCGCGGACACGGACATTTACGCGAACGACGGAGCACGGAACTATGGAATGCTAGCCTAAGACTGATGTAAGAACGAAACATGAGTGACAAAAAATAAGTCATCAATACTCTACCAATCTCCGTAAACAGATATCCTGTAGAACGCTGGATCTCTAAGGTTCGCAACGAGGGTCACGTCGAAATGAACTTAGTGTCGACCGATCAATGCGTAGCTTTCATCTAGACAAAACACTATTAGTTGCATCTTGATTTCGTAATTTCTATATTAAGACGGAGGTTTGTACGCTAAGTTGACGGCGGTGTTATTTACAGGCTGTGATTGGTCAGTCCTTTATGAATTGCGTGACGTAGGCTATGTAAACAAGTTGCAAAACATAATGATTGCGTCATAAATATTATAATGAGAAAATGTCACCTGGATGTGATCCTTGTAACGAAACAGCCAGGTCTAAATAAGGGAGTAGGCGAGCGGTGAAATTTAGATCGGGTTTTATTCAGATTGATACTGATGATTCTGACTTGAGTCGCAGAGCTTTAAGTGTGCCCGGGTCCTAAGAAAATTAATTCTTTGAACATGTTAATGCAGAGTAATTTTGCTAAAAAGAGATTTCCAAGACTTGGGACGTATAAGAGCGGATAGTGTTTTGCAACTATAAATTGTAAGACGCTCTATCTGTGTAGTGTTCTGTAACTATAAATTGTAAGACGCTCTATCTGTGTAGTGTTCTGTAACTATAAATTGTAAGACGCTCTATCTGTGTAGTGTTCTGTAACTATAAATTGTAAGACGCTCTATCTGTGTACAAAAGTAACGTAGTTAGGTCGCAGCGTCAAAATATGAAGCAAATTGTATTTTTTGTAAATACCTTCCTAATATAGACAAAATCCCCCAAATTATTTGTTACTATTTTTCTAACATGTTAATATGACATAACATTAGTGTAAATATGTCTTATTACATTTAAATATTAAATATGTCGACAAAAGAGAAATTTAGGACGATATTAGATTGATCGAAAACATTTATATGTTTTAAACTCGTTTTCAGTAATAAGTTTTTTTTTCTATAGCTTCAGCTACCGGCCAAAGTTAATAAGTAGTAGTTTCAACATTTCAAATTGGTTCTACCGACAAAAGCCGAGGTAGTCCTTAATAAAGCTACAAAATCTCATGCGGTGTACTTGGACTATATCGTCAAGAAAATGGACATTTCATCAGCGTGAAATCCAAGGGGATTAACCATTTAAGCTAGGGGCGTGTCTAACTAACAGTAAAGAAAAGAAGGGCACGCTACTGGGTACTGGTGATTGAAAAGTGTCTAGGAAACCTATAGTAGGAAGAGCTGGCCGTCGTATATATAACCTTAAAATGTGTTGAATACGATGTTGAAAACCAATTATAATCTAATCATAACTTTTATCACTTTTACTTTGTCAGTATATAAAGCATGGTTGGGGGATGCGTGGGCACTGATGCTGATGGATGTTCGGGCGGGAACCTTGAATTAGAATCCAAATTTGCACCTTGCAATCATGGATTTTCGGGGCATTTGGCCTGATTCCCCATCGACCATTTGGCTGCCGTTCTACCAACAATCCATTATTTATCATTCACTAATTTTTAGAGTTGGAAATTCACTTGTTTTGTTCTTGTTGTCGTTTTTAAACTACTACGCGCACTTTATTAATCATAAATTCTTAGTTTTATATTGTTCTTCAGTTTATGTTTTTTTTTATATTTTATCTTCTCTTAATCATTTCCATTTTCGTTTTCATTTAAACTCGTTTTTATTTATTATGCATATGATTGTGAAGCGCTTTTGAACATATGTTCAATATGAAAAGAGCGCTATTCAAATGCGGTATAATAATAATAATTAAAAATAGATGCTAACGACCTCGTAAAAGAGAGTCGAGATGTTCTATTTCCCAGATAAATGAATGCACAAGAAACGGATTCTAAAAGAATGTGTCGTTAGTCGTTACAAGAAGTATCGTTTGTTAAATCAAGATACAAACGAAAAACATACAATATTTATAATAAACGTAGATTCAATATGTTGCACGTTAATTAGCGATTTAGCGTGGGTCGCGAAAATATGTAACATTTTTTCGTAATGGTTAAATAATTTTTTCATAATATAGAATATTAGATAATGCAATATGAACCAGTTTTAAAGATAAAATATTCACATATTTGCTTGTTTTGACGATAATTTTAGTGATATTTTTGAAAAATTCCCTCCTTATTTACAATCCATTTAAGTGGGAAGAGTTGCTGTTGGTCAAAGTCTTAGAATTTCTCAACATCGATTTCACTAACACTAAATATCCAAAGATGTTTGCAATTATTCATGCCTATACATAAGACTTAAAATAGATTAACGTTGAAATAAACTTTGATCAATGTCGGTATTAAATATAGATATAAAGTTGTTGGAAGATTTTAAATAGGATGCTTATGACGAGATGACTGAAAGCATGTCGAAGCAAAATTCAAAATTAATATGCTAGCCATAAGTACATCTACATTTTCAGATCACATGTAGTTTTAATTTGTGATTGTCTAATAATTTTGTTGTTTCAGAATTTTTGCTTTATTTTACCAACGAGTTGATATATCAAGCTACAATACAATAACTGTGATATTGCAGCATCTGTTGTACAAATTCTGTACTGAGTGAACAGTTGCAAAAGTCCCAATTTTCACAATAGCATGTTTCACATCAATGCTCTAGTAAATTATCTATGGATATTTTCGATAGCTGCTAGACGTCAAATGTAAAAGAGTGATTAGTGAAGAATGTAAGACATTGTTGATCATCTGGCTACAAACATATATAAACATTGTACTAAATGTTATTGATACAGTTATTCTTCGGAAATATTTTGCATGGCGTGCTGCCCTTGGTCAATCCCTGCCATGTTTCGGGCTCTAGAATTATCACTACAGTCTTTCATGATACCATACCAGTATGTTAAGAATTACCGCATAGATTTATGGATTTCATGGTACCATACAAGTATGCTAAGACCTACTGCTTTGGTTAAAGTATTACATGATAGCAAAACACCTCATGTATGTTAGGACGCATAGTTTGGGTTCAAGTATTTCATGATACCATTACACTATGTTAAGACTTTGCATTATTAACATATGCTAGGACTTACCAAATGGGTTCAAGTATTGCGTTGTGCCATACAAGTATGTTTACATTTACTGAAAAGTTGCAATATTTTCAGATTACCATTCTTGTATGCAAAATTTCAGTGATCCCGTCCCATTAGAACTGTCAGTACTTTGATCATAATATAAAAGCAGAGAAAGCACAATTATAAAGTTTTACTTAATAAGTTGACTTTATTTTTGAATGGTAACCTATGAGTATTATGTGTGTTTGCACCAATGACGTCGTTTACGTTTGAAACTTTACCTTTTAATCCATTTTTAAAATGACATGACACCTAGTTGCAGATGATCCATTCTGTATTGGGTTTATGTATTTTATTTCTCAAAGAGGAAAGTCGTTTTTGCTTAAGAGACTTATTGTCAGATATTGCAGGACGATCTCGTAATAGAAGTTCTCATCACCAATATGAGTCTTAATATCTCTATTTGGAATAAGCAGTACAATTACATTGTATGTAAATTTCAAGAATACTCATTCAAATGATCATCCTCTATTACAAGACAGCGAAGCTGTCGAGTATAGTAAGCGGGTTTCAGAAATGAGACGTGTTAATCGTCGTCCTTTTTTCCTGTCATCAATAAATCATACGCACCTGATAAATAGTTCCATGCAACTTCTATAACTCGGTACTCTATTTAGTTTATCTGTTCTCAAAACAATCATTATGCTTCCATTTCATGATTATCTAACGATTGTTATGAAAATTGAACAATGTAGGACAAAAAATGCGCGACCTATAATCAGTGCGAATGGAGCGCGGATGGATTCGTTTATTGGCTGTCTCAAGTAAAGTAGGCGTTCCGCGGTGAAACGATAGACTATAATTTCCTCTACTATTAGTATTAGACCAGTTTATTGTTATTGTTATGATGTCTATAATTAGTAACAAGGAGCTGATAAAGACTACAGGTAACCGTTCGCTGGTTGGCAAGAAATGATAGCGAGTAAATACAATGAAAACACAGTAATTTTGAAATTGCAATTACTAAGTCATTTTTCATCAAACAATTAAGTATTTTATATCACTAAGGTCTTGAAATTCGTATTTTGAATATTTAAAAAACAATTGTCAACAAAGAATTGTATTTTATTGGCGAGTGTTTAAACCTAGTGCTTCAAACCGACAAGAAGATAGTTCAAAAGACAGGTTTAAATCACCCCATATATTTTTTTGAATCAAATTTTTGGCTATTTCCTTATATTTGTAAAATATAAATTTCAAAAGCTTTCTATCAATATAAATATCATAAAAATCGGCCTATAAATAAAAAAGTTATCATGATTTAAAAATTCTGCTGCTATCAAATGTATGTAAACATTGGTTTCTTTCTGCCAACCAGTAAATCAACCAAAATATAGGTAGTGAAACGAACCGACATTGTCGTTTTGTTCAGCGACTTTGTCGAGAGCATTTTTCTTTGCATGCAAGATCGCCTTTGAACAATTTCTTTGTTGAATAGTTTTGACAAATTATCTCCCTTTACTAAAATTGAATGTTTTGGTGAATTTTCTTCTTTTTCTGTCATGTTTAGAATTGTGATACGTTTTAATTTTCTAAAACTATGTAGTATTAAGCCTTTTTAACTATTTGTTTAGAACTTTAAGTGAAACCCATACCTTTGTTTTATTATTTTAAATCTACTTATAAGCATTGAGTAAGGTCAGCTGGGGAAAATCATATAAATTACCTCCCTTTTCGAAAAGTAACTTGTTTTGCCTCCCGGGTTGAAAATGGACTGTTCTATTAAATTGACTCGTCCAATAGTATATAAATGCGTGTAAACTTCATTTGGTAGCAGAAAGTTGGTGACTGCTCATGGAGGTGGTTGGACTGAAAGATAGTCGCGGGTCTACTGTTTATTTGCCGACGCTTTTCGATCAGGTGTGTTCTATCCACTGTACTAACAACAGAGCATGATTGCGATTAGTATGTTGTTTAAGTGGAAGCACATTCTTGCTCGTGGACGTTGGTGGCAGAACCGGATTTTCTGGTTATTCGCCGACGCTTGGCTGGCGGGGTATGAGCTATCTGCTGTACTGGCATTCGAGCATCATTGCGATTAGTAGTTTGTCTCTAAGGTAGAAGCGCTTTCTTGCACGTCAACGTTGGTGGCAGAACCTTCGGGGTAAAGCGTGATTATCCTGGGCTATCCCTTGTATCGTACCCGAGGTTATTTTAGTAGACAGACTGATTTCGCTCTAACGTTTGAGGTTTTGTTTCTGCTCCGGGTCGTCCTAGTGGTATAGGAGTGTTTGGACTATTGGTCTGTTGGGTCCAGGCAATAGTCTATGACCCGAGAAAGTGTTTCGGGATTGGTTTCTGCTTTGCTTTTGCTCCGAGTTGTGCCCGGAACATCGATTCGTCCGGCTCGGGGTCTGTGGTTTCAAGCAAGGTGTAACCCGAGGTTGTGTTCGGGGTTTTGGCTTTGGTTTTGCTTTAGCTCCGAGTTGTTCCTGAGACATTGGCTTGTCCGGACTCGGGGTCTGTTGGTTTCAACATACGTTTTATAACCCGAGGTTGTGTTCGGTGTTTTAGTTTTGGTTTTTGCTTTAGCTCCGAGTTGTTCCTGAGACATTGACTTGTCCGGACTCGGGGTCTGTCTGTTTCAACTTACGTTTTATAACCCGAGGCTGTGTTCAGAGTCTTAGTTTTAGTTTTGGTTTTTGCTTTAGCTCCGAGTTGTTCCTGAGACATTGACTTGTCCGGACTCGGGGTCTGTTGGTTTTAACATACGTTTTATAACCTGAGGTTGTGTTCGGAGTTTTAGTTTTAGTTTTGGTTTTGCTTTAGTTCCGAGTTGTTCCTGGAACATTGATTTATCCGGGCTCGGAGTCTTTCGGTTTCAAGCAAAGGTTTACAACCCGAGATCGCGTTTTTAGGATATTAGTTTTAGTTTCTACATTTGCTTTTGTCCCGGGTTGTGTCTGAGACATCGACTAGTCGGAGTTCGGGTCTGTTGGTTACAAGTAAAGGTTAATAACCCGAGGTCGTGTCTCAGAGCTTTTAGTTTTTGTTAACACTTTTGTCTCTGCTCCAGACTGTGTCTGGAACATTAAGTTTGTACATATTGTTTTATACTGTAGTTTTATTCTATTGTGTCTATAACTTTTATTGTTTCTATTGGTTTTCATTCTGAGGTATTGTCTCAGGAGTGTGTTTTTGTTTTATGCTTTGTTCTTGTACATATTACTATATACGTTTTAATTTAGTTTCTAATCATATAAGCAAATAGCTTGAGAAAAATCTAACTATATATATACTTAACATTGTTGTTAACCCCGGGACACGAGTCAGTGTCCTGGGATTGTCTCGTCTCCGTTCCTGCAGCAAGCTCGGACACCTAGTCAGTCGGTGTTAAGACGGGCACCGACTTAAAACACGTACGCGAGCGTCGGCTTGACGGTCGAGCGCCTAGCGGACAAGTTACAGCAGGAGGTGCTTGTGACGTCAGCCGATTTGATGCAATTAAGAGGCTGTCCACGAAAAATCAGGCAGTCAGTGTTACATGCTATCCCTCAGAATTTGATGATTTTGCTGTCAGTTGATCATAATGATGCAAAATTACAGAATTTACAGTTAGAATTTTGTTTGCACCTTTTGGTTGCTATAGCAACGCGATTTAGTGTTTTTGGCCATTTTTTGCATGAAATGCACTTGTAAAATGTACTTTTTTGCTATTTTCATGATTCTCCTGAGCAAACAATGATGATATAACAGCAACAAGCATAGTTTCATATCATTATATAGTCAATTTACTATGAAATAATAATATTTACATGTGATGAAGATAAAAGTTCATAGAAAAAAATTGAGTTCAAAACATCATGTATTTCAATTTTTGAAATTCCTTGAAAACTATGCAATTGGCTATGCTCATAATTTCCAATATGACGCATGAAATGAAACTATAGTACTAGCAATGTAAAGACGAAATATGGTATTATAAAAAGCTAAAATAAAAAAGATGGAACTCTCAAAGAGAAAAAAGAAAATTTATGATAAAAATTGGCAATTTGCCAAAAAATTGGCATTTTGCCAAATACTTCAAATGCTTATATTATGATTTAAATTATATTTTTTTTAGAAAATCAACATTTGTATATGAAAATATACTCAGGTTACAAACACAGTAGTGAAAAAAAATGCGGTTGCCATGACAACAGTCAAGAAACAATCACATTATTTTTTTCTTAATCAATGAAATTCATTTATTTCTCTTCTTTTTCTGATTTCATTCATGAAAGTCTAAAGAAATTACATAATTTAAAAGCTGGATATTAATAAGATTTATTCATTGAAGTGCTTACAATAAATATTGACTTATCAAACTTAAAATTAAAGCTATAATCTATGTTTATAAATGATGTAAAATTCATACCCCACCCACTTTATTCAACATTACAAATTCTTTACCACCAATTTATTATTTGTTTGAAAACTTCCAAGTAACTTTTCACAAGTGGAATTATAATGTGTAAGTTTAAAGCAGAATTCCAATATCAAAACTTAAAATTTGATTTCGTTGCCATGGTTACAATTAAATATTTTGAAATTATCTGTCCATGGGTCTCCACCCACTTAATTACAGTGAAGGTCCGCTATTAAGGCCAGCTTGCGGACCAACATAATTTGGCCTTACTAGCGAGTCAGCCTTAATAGTGAAACATGGATTGTGACAGGTTGATCAGCATGTTATTTAAAGTGGGTAATTAATTTTCATGTTTAAAAGATTAACTAGACGCCACAATTCTGTATCATTTCTATCTCTTCATGTTAGCCAAATCAACAACACTTCAGCATGTTTGAAACTTTTATTAACTCATTTTCAAGGTCAAAATCAGATCATCTTGGGCATTATATATAAGACACATCAATGTTGCACAACCATTTGCTGCCATTCATAATGAAGTCAATACATTTGTATATGCAAATGACCAACACTACTACTTGTAATTTGTATTTCAAAGTAAACAAATGAAAAAAAGAGAAAACATATCGACAGTTAATTTTAAAATGTTTTTATTTTTTACGTCATAGTCATCAACATAGCATAACAAATATTAATTCAATTGTTACAACTCGGAGACAGAATGTCATTGAATAAACTAAACTAGTGAGAGAGCACTTTGAATGGATCATTTTTTTGAGTCTTTTCATACATCAATATTACGAGTTCCTCAACTGTAGTCCTCTCACATATTTCTTGCACTTTGTAACAGAATAATAACTATTTACCCTTTTATAGATACAAAATAAAACCACAATCACACTTTGATCATAATTATACATGTAATGAATTTAAATTATACATTTATCTTTATGTCATGAAGCTTTCTGTGAGAAATGGTATATGTCTTAAAAATGTTCTTTTTGTAACAAAATGTTCATTATTCTCCTGTCTCAGAACCAGTTAACACATACTTCATGAGACATCTGTTGTTGTCATTCTGAAATAAACAAATTTCATTTTATAGCCACATACAAAATAATAAATGTTTACCATAGTAAATAAATCCAACTTGATAAAATAACATTACTTATTACATTTGTATATAATTTAAAGAATTTACTTTTGATAGTAGACTCAGTAGCAAAAATAATGAAACTCATTAAATAAGATGCCACCTGGCTAGCTCAATTGGTAGCACGCAAGTCCACTGATCGAGGGGTTGCGGGTTTGATTCCAAGGGGGGGGTCATACTTTTGTGGAGCTTTGTCATGAAATTATTACTATGGCCATTCTCCCTCCAACCTATGATTTTTAATCATGTAAGGCAGTTGTCAGTCAGACAAAAGTATGCGCTAAGTAGTTGGTAGACAGTTAAATCCAGAGATTTAGCCTTTCCAGGAGGAGTGAGTAGGTTGACCGACGGCCATTATATGACCTATAAAATGTGTTGCTATGATGTTAAACCCAATAAACAATGAAACATTAAATAAGATGCTAGATTCAGCAGGTTTTGTCATTATAAATACATTGTAAATAAATTAACATCCCTGGTTTAAACAATTTTTCTAGCATATTTCATATGTTTTCATGGAAGAACATACCTTGTTTCTATGCTTTGTTATATCAGCATAATAGCAGATCTATGGATACTTTAAAGTTGATGCAAGTATCATGATTATTATTATTTTGTTTACTTTCTTACCATCATTTTCTGAAATAATAAACAAATATGACTAATTAGTTTAATGATGAAACAGTTTTAATACATATTTGCTAGTTGTTTTTTTAATAAAAGGTAAACACAGTACAGTACTTATTGAGATAGTGACAAAAGTTGATAGGGTTTTTTGCCTTTTTTATTGAAAAGCTAATATACATGTAGCCTTCCTCCAATTAAAATTTCTAACATAATTTATCATGATGCACATCTCAAAACAAATAACACTAGACAACAAGCAAATGGTTCATGTTAAAATAAGAAATAGTGACAAATATGCCTTAACACACCAGGCTAATGCCTCTCAAGGTCTTAAAAATGAAGACAGAAAAATTAATTTGTTGAGGTCAAGGTCATCCACACCTCAAGATTTTTTCCTATGTTCTCATGTGAATCCCCCAAATAATCATTGTTCAGTGCTTAGGTTCACTGTTAAGATCATTAATCAGTCATTGAACATCAATCTAGTTTCATAATTTTAGGTCATATACCTCAAGACTTATGAGGAAGCCAAATCTCTTTCCACGTTCTGATAAACATTGTTTATCAGAGTCCTTTTACGTCACAAATTCCGTCTGATTTGAAACAAAACATATAAATGCCGGTGTAAAATAAATCTTAATTAAACTAAAATTACTTACCTTGGTTTCCTAGATGGTTTCCTAGAAAATATTTGTCGGTAACAACCTGTTTTAGTTGTAAACAAACGTCAGATGTCAACAATGTGCAAAATTGCAAATGGCGTATGCAAACCAAGGGAGATAATTCATTACAATTTTGTTAGACGAAATATTTTTTCGCTATTTGTCGAAAGAAACATCTTCAAATGATTATTAAATATATTTTGTCTCTTTAAATACATATCTGAATTTAATGAAATGAAAAAATTAAAACTTTGACGCAAAATATGAAAAATTGGATCACAAGTAAAAAAAGACATGTATGACAGTATGAACAGAGTTGTCTCCCTTTGATCAAAAGTTGAAAAAAAAGGATAACAATTTACGAAATTACAATTTATTGAAAGAGTGTTCCATCTTTTTTTCTCGTTATGATTAAAATTTAACCTGTCTATTAATGTTATTATATGCTTTCTATAATTTTCAAGCGTCATATCAGGAGTTACAGGCATTTATAAAAACACACCTTACATTGAAATATAGAGCAAAAGTGAAAAAGTCGGAAATTTTCAAAAACAGCATTTTTTCACTGAATTTCGAAAATACAGCCAAAATATTTTCAGGAAATGTTTTTGACTTAGTTTATGAACGACTGAAACTAAAAAAAGCTGAAAATTGAAAAATCAACTGTAACACATTTTTAGTGTATCCTGCCTGATTTTTCGTGGACAGCCTCTTAATATTTGAAATATTGTGAGTTTGAAACATTAAAAGATTATTTTTTCATTGTTTTTATTATCAATTATGCTGATTTAAATATGATTAAAAATTAGGACTGCAGCGAGGATCCGAGTAATCGGATATTCGCGATCCCGACCAGAAAATCGAGTACGAATATTCGTCACGTCCGATATCGTCGGATCGCGATCTAACTATTTTTTTGGATAAAATGAAAGAACATTTTCAGCTTAATTACAACTAAAAACGAGTCGCACATCTAATGTAAAGTTAAATTTATGTAGGGAACGAAAAATCTTGCGTCAAAATTCGATTGATACGCTTTTAAAACAAAAATGTTATCACTAAAAATGCCCATAAAACGTCTGGTAATAGACATGTTTGGACTACATGGTTTTCCTTATAGTAAAAACTCTTGTAATTTTTCATTAACTCTTTTTATTACATGAATTCTGCATGCTTCTTCATTAACAAGTGATTCGTGGTTCGATTCTTAAATCGCTACACATGAATCGTGGTTCGGATCGGATCGCCACTTGCTCAACGATCCACAGCCCTATCAAAAATCATCATTTCATATGAACATAATATTATTGTAGATTATAATATTTTGTTACCAATTTGAGTGGTAAATATTATCATTTATATTACTGCAATTTTCTCTTAAATTATGTATTATTTATATACATGAATTTGAAAAACACATATATAATACCATATAATATTCATATTAAACGTAAGCATCCATATGACTACGCACACAAGGTGACGAATCCTCCAAACTTTGTTTAGACGATCTGTCCCCAATTTGAGACGGATCGTCCAAGGGAGGATCGTTCAAGGGGGAATGTGACAGTAACTTACTGTGTTGGACACTGTCATTCCTATGACAACTATAAGTTTGGCTGGACAAACAACTGAATCCATTTTAAGTCAGATTTTGTTGAATATCTCTCTCCTCCTATCGCGAAAAATAATTCATTTTAAGATATCAGAATGAAAAAATAACCTGAAATAAGTGAAGGAATTAGAACCTTTTAGAAACACACATATACTGTTCATTTCACAAAATTCATATATTTATTATTTGTTAACTTCAAAGCATGAAACTAATTTTCTGTATGCTTATTATTTCTAAAACTCATGTAGTTTTAATTACTAATATGTTACATTATACTGCAAACAGTGTATAATGTGGTTGTGGTTAGAAAGTTTGGACCACCTTGTTTGTAGTTGAGACTAGCAAATGATCAGTGCAATACAATATTAAATCATTTCTCCAATTGACTCTATTGAGTTGCTGTTAAAGCTGCATACAAGTTCTGTTAGTCTATTCATTGTTGGTAGAAAAGTATAAATGGACCCAATTCTTTGAATACTGCGTACTAGACATACTCTGGCAAATGATTGCTGTTTTTGTTAAATTCAACTAATCATGTTGTTTTCTACCTCATTTTGTTGTGTTTTAATTTAATTAATGCAGTCTTAGTTAACAATTGTTGATGGTTTCATTTATGAAAATGACCACGGTTTGTCAAAAGACTGTTAAGCTATAAAACTTGGAATACAAACAAAAACACTAAAGTATATCAATTCAACTGTTGAATCACTTACCATGTATAGTGTTATGGCAAAATATGCTTACACTTCGACAAGCAGTCTTCATAAAAATCTTTCTGCACAAATGTCCATGTACAATTATGCTAGGCCTTTTTATTTTTTAGCTCATAATAGTCCTACAACCTGATTTATATCTTAATTATAATGACCACATGTCTCTATATCAAAGGCCAATGAATTCCAATGAAGTTTCACAGCAAACAACGCTGTCTTGTTCAGTGCTTTTCAGCACTTTGATTTTTGTTGTAGGACCAATCAATATTAGTGATTCAGAGAACAACATATGTTTATGGTATGACCAAAGTACAACTCACTACTTTGGGGGAAATTGTACGGAAAACTATCGCATGATTTGTTACAAAGGTAAATAATACTTAAATACATTATAACTTGTATTTTAACCTGGGGATTTTAGAAAATAACGTTCATATACATTTAGAGTTAGAACAATGGTTCAATAATTAGTCCACTCAACCTGTTACTATCAATACGCTACCTGAAATAAAAACCTTTGGCGAGGAAAAACACTTTACATTGAAATATTTGTTTTGACTTAAGAATATAAATATATTTATATTTAAACAGATAGAGATGTTTGGCTATATAATGGAAGTAAAAATTTCGGTAGTTGGACTACTATGACCACAAGGTGCTTCTCCGGTGGTAATGATAAGAGAAGAGGAATACCTTCCAGTTATAAAATCACCAAGGAGTTGAATACATCAGTAACAGCCCAAATGTGGACAGGTTTAATACGTAATGGGGTGATTTATCCGATTACAAGTAAGTTGGAAGTTTTAGCAAATAAACAATTATAAATTACTTGTCATATGTGTCTCGCTTTGTTGGCACTTATTAACTTAGTTATGTTACAATCATTGTTCCTTTTGAATTTTCGTTTTCTTACACATGAATTCATGCATTTTTATAAGTACAAAAATAGTAATCAGTTGTTATTATGAAATTCAATGGTATTTTACGATTTTAAATATGGCGACTGTATCATCAAAATCTTAACAGAAGAATTTGAAGAACATGTTTACCTGATATATTTCACTAGAATGCCTATCATCAATTTATGTTAGCCTAAATTAAAATTTAGTCTGGACTTGTTTTTAAAGAAATATTCATTTCAAACTTAATTACACCAGGTAACCCACTAAAGCGGGCGCAAAAGGCTAAAGCGAGCGATTAACAATCGCTGAATATTTTGACTGTTACCAGTGAAGTAATTTTGTTAGTTTTTAGCTAAGCCCACATTGTTGGGGTAATATTGTACCGATACTTCGAGCAGAAAAAAACTCGTACTAAAACACTCGAGATTTATTTCATACGTTCAAAGTTTGTATCTTTATTCGGTTCTAAGATAAAAAATAAGTTATTTCCTTAACAAAATACTCTTAATACGTATTATTCATGTTCATCATTTAATGCATATTGTATATTTTGATTGCAGATACTACTAATGTTACAGAAGGGAAATATGGTTATATCAATATTTCAACAGGCCAGCTTTTGTTTACTAACGATAGTGCAGTGAAAAAAAGAGCACTTTGTGTTGAAGGTATAGAAGTGTGATACTGTAATAATCACCTGTGTATATAATCTATAACTTATCTGCGTTGACATATATATATATTTGATACAAGTTTCATGTTTATTACTTTGGCACCACATATATAAAAAATTAGAAGACTTTTTACAAGTGTTGTTAATTATTTGATATAATAATTACACCATTAACTTGGATGTAATTATAATGTATTATGTTTAACACTACATTTTAACAGTATTTCAGTCATATTGTGGTAAGACATTCAACTCACATTAATTCTACTCGGCGTTTAGCCTAGTACTTAGTGCACACTCTTGCCATTTTTCGTACACTGCTCAATTTGATACAAAAGTAGAAACTTTTCCTGACCGAGCTTTACAATGGTACGAGGTCCCGCCCGAGAATCCGACCTTAGATATATTGTGGGATGCCCTTCCGACACAACTAACAAAGTGTAATGAGAAGAAATCAGACCTGAAAACATTTGATCGCTATGTATGGTTTATTGGAAAATTTCTTAAAATATTTCAAGCTATGTATGAAAAACTATCGGCATGTATTCGAACCCCTAATGGACTCACCGAGTATTTTAAATGTTCAATTGGCACAAGACAAGGATGTGTTAGCAGCCCGTTATTATTCTCATTGTTCATAGATGACTTATCTTCTTTATTACGTAGAGAATGTGGTTCTGGAATTTTTATTAATAATGACATACCAGATATCCTCAATATTATGTTCGCTGACGATATTGCAAATTGTGCCGAAACAGCAATCAAACTTCAAAAACAAGTCGATACTGTTCATTTATTCTGTCAACAAACCGGTATGGAAGTTGATGTAAATAAAACAAAAAATATTGTTTTCAGAAATGGGGGACCTCTGCGTAGTTATGAAAAAATGGTTTTATAGGAATTCATTAATTGAAGTTGTATCATTTTATAGGTACATGGGTATACTCTTTACTCCTAAACTATCATGGACCCGCGCGAAGATCACGCTCGCAGCACAAGCTAGAAAAGCTATTATGTCAATACATGCATTCCAACGAAAATTTGGATATTTTGAACATGAAGATATTTTTAAGCTCTTTGATACAATAGTTAAGCCTATTCTTTGTTACGGTAGCCAAATTTGGGGGTTCGAATACTGTCATCAAATTGAATCTATTCATGCCAGTTTTTGTAAAAAAATACCTTGGTTTATCTAGACATATAAATGATAGCATGGCTCTTGGAGAATGCGGTGGAATTGCTTTGTGTTCAACTTACTACGTGCGTAGTATTCAGTATTGGTGTCGTCTGTTAGAAATGGAACCTCATAGATACCCGCGTAATTGTTATTTGATGCTTAAACAACAAGACGACATTGGTCGTCATAATTCGGCAAGTAAAGTAAAGGCATTACTTTTTCGTTATGGTTTTGGTCATGTGTGGTTAACACAAGAGTTAGGCAACTCAAAGGCATTTTTGTTTTTATTTAAACAAAGAGTAGTTGACTGCATTAGGCAGGATTGGAGCAATGATATACATGCATCTAATAGATGTACTTTATATCAAAACTTCAAATCTCTGCTTGATGTAGAACGCTATCTCACGTGTAATATGCCATTTTATCTTAGGAAAGCAATTTGTCGTTTTCGCTGTTCTAACCATAAACTATGTGTAGAAACCGGACGTCACAATAATATAGACAGGCAACTGCGATTTTGTAATTTTTGTTTAATGCACGAGGGTATCGAGGTAATTGAAGATGAAATTCATGCATTCTTCTTTTGTAAATTATACTCAGACATTCGTTCACAATATATTCATAATTTATATCTTAGAAAGTGTCACAATGAATATTATAGAATCATGTCAACCCAAAATATTGAAACAATTAAAAGATGTTCCACATTCATATATCACCTCCTTAAATTTAGAAATGCATTCCAGCAATGGTGAAGTATTACATAAATACATTATCTTTATTACCTCTATAACCAGTAAATTGTATAATTTGTTATAATCATGGTGAACCTTTATAATACTACTATTTTGAAACATATGTATGTAATGGGCCGGAGGCTTAAATCAATTAATAAAAGTTGTTGTTGTTGTTGTTTATACTACTTGAATACATAAAACTGTTACATTAATATACATAAGCTAGTCATTTAAACTTATTGCGTGAATATAACATATAAATATTTCAGGATCAATTGTTGAAGCTGAGACAACTACTAGTACAGGTAAAACAACTACTATAATAAAACCGCTTCTACTGTTAAGCTTACACGTTCAAGTAGAAATGATTACTCTAGTGTACAAACAGAGACATCGTTTCATGCGACAGGTAGTCTGATACTTTTTTATATTAGTTTCAGTATATACATGTACATATACTTGAAGTTGTAATCTAATAAAATGTCCTTCATTTAGTAAAAAAGTTATGTGAGTCTTTTATAATTAAGGAATTAATCTATATTGGTAATGAATTTATCTGTTAATTGTTTTTTTTTAATATTAAATTTCAACGTATCAAATGTTAAAGAAAAAAACAAACTACCATATAACTACAGATGAAAATACCACTGATAAAGAGGAACGTTTGAAAAAAGGCAAATAATTGAATTTGTTATAAATTCTTTAGTTAAAACCATATTCATATAATTGCCTATCTAGATAGTTATTCAAAACAACCATACAATTATTTTTGATTAAATTCTCTGCCTCTTTCACTAATAATAGAATGTTACCAAGTGCTGAATACTTATATTTGATTCTTTTTAAAAAGAGGATTGTAAATGATTAATATCAGTAGTGAGAGTATAACAGTAATTGATATTAAGACGGATGTACTTTAGGTATGTTAGGTTTACAAGTTATAACAAATGTAGAACTATATGAACATTATAAATTTCAGACTTACTTATATTCGTACACGCTGCGGTCTTGCTAATTTTAACATAGCCTTTACGTTGAAAAATGGTGAAAGACGGTCAGATGAAAAAGGTTTCTTCTAGTGAAATTATCAACCATTTGATTGCTCTAACGTTCGTCTAAAAGTTCGTCCAAATTAATACGTTTGACAGATTATGTTCATAATATTTGTAATATCACCAATTTCCTCACTAAGCATCATGCAATATGAAAAGGGTGCGAAAGACATGTCCATACGTAGTTTACGGTTGATGTTATGCATCAATGCTTTTGAAACATTATAAAATAAATTCCATTTGAAAAACTTATAATTGCACAAATATCTTATTTATTTGATCTAAATAGTTTAAAAGTGGAAGCTACTTTTGAAACAAGAATGGTATCCATTTACTTTCATTCACATTTTATCAGGATTTGACTGACGAAAATTTTACTTTAATTGTTAGGGTCATCAGATGTTGGAGCAATTGTTGGAGCTTCTTTGGCTATTATAATTGTCATCATTGTAGTAGTTGTTCTTGTCGTATTATGGAAGAGGTATGCTATATACTTTATAATATATGATTATATTCATATAGTTTCTCCTAATGAAATTCTAATTTAGGACTCATGAAGGGTATTTTATTTGCTACTAGGCAAACAATTCTATATTGGTGTTATTTGCATTAAGTAATCAGTGAAACGTGTGCTAATCTTCATTTTAAAAGATAATATTTGGGACATTCATAATCAGAGAAAGAAAAAACAAAATTATATTGCTCATTACTCGTTAGATTCATACAAAATACTTTAAGTCAGTATCAAGATATAGACAGGGGACTATAAATATATAAAAATGTACAACTTTATTAAATCCTAAATAGTTTTTCATTTTTTCGAATGCTAAAGAATTTAAATACCATTTAAATACTTTCTGCTATTTTGTATAAATCTGTTACAGGGGTATGAAGTTTCCGTTCAAAAAGGCGAGGCAATTGGAAAGAGAAAATACACAGGCAACTAACATGACGTACAATTTTGTTAGACCAGATAATACTATTCAAGGTACAGCCGAATCTTCTTTTAACAACTATGCAGAAGTAGATGTAAGCAAAATGACACCAGGTACAGGAGTGACACAAAATGGTGATGCAAATAGGACAAGTGATTCTTCGAATGAGACACATCCTTATATCGTTCTTGAAAAGGGGAACGAAGGTACATATGACACAACAAAAACAACTCCTCAAATCCATGATCAACATACATTCAATCCATATAATGAAATAAGCCTTGAAGAAAGTTCTAACTATGATCATATTGGTGCACATGTCAACGATTCTAAAACACTTGGTTTGGGCAATCCTTATAATTCAACAACGCTGGCAAGTTCAAACAAATATAATGGATTAAAAAACAATGCTTTCAATAGAAATGACGACAGCGACGACACTTATAATCACATTGACGGTCAGTTACTTCAAACTGAGCTTAACCAGTCGGACAACCCGTATAACACAACAGCGTTAGGACAATACCGAGATCACAACCTACAGAACGATTACGGAGGTACCAACATTGCTTTTAATAGTAATGACGAATGTGACGACACCTATAATCACATTGGTGACCAGCCTGGTCAAAATGATTAAACAACTACGGATAATCCGTATAATACAACAACGCTAGGTGATGCACAGACGAATGGTGTTAATAACTCTGCTTTCAACAACAATGATGATAGTGAGGACACATACACTCATATTTACGGTTAAGTTCTTATGACTAAACCGACATTTACAGACAATGATTATGCCACTTAGAAGTAGTTAGTTTATTTTCAAACGGAGGGTGTTACCTTTGATGTTATGACAATTAATAGTTTTATTGTAATCAAGACGTGTTGATGATTACTAGTATATTGGAAACTCTTGTACTCTACATGTATAAAAACTTTCGTTAATATTTCAGTATATTCTTCTAATATTATGCATAAAATGACACTGTATGCAAAGTATTAGTTGTGTAAATATAGTTTTGTACTTTTAAGGAAATATTTTATGTAAGTCAAATGTTATGTTACATCGTACGTTATGAACTTAATGTTATACATTTACTTCTAAGAAAACAAGGTTGATAGTGCTATAGTAATTCTACAATAGAGTCTATGTTCCATAGCTATAAAGGAATTCTTATTTTTGCTACCGTCATCAGTATATCGAAGGAATGTAATAATATCCAAATTTATTTATTGTTAGAATTAGAATGTATGTTAACATTGTTTGAATATTTATCATAACCAATAACACATCATCATAATTGTCATGTTTTGAATGGTATTATATTATGTATCACTGTTTTAATATGTAAATGGACTTCTATTTATCATCATATTATCACTTATTTTATTTTTATTTTGTTCCATGCTTTAATTGTATAGGGCTTTATTTTGAATTGGATATTTTACTAGAATTCTGTCAAAGTTAACTTGATTTACTAGTTCAATGCAATTAGATAGACTGCTTTCGTTCAAAGTATGAATATGCACCAGGTAACAGTAAACGATATAAAACATGGTGCTATAGTAAGTACAATGAAACCGATAAAACAGAGGTTTCTTTATTGATAAAAATATTATATTTGAACGATTGTAGAACTATTCCAAAGTTGAGTATCAAGTTATATTTGACAAATGTGTTTATACATAGTTGATGTTTTTGTTGTGTGATCATCATTATGGAGAGTTATAACATTGTAATTTCCATCATTTACTCGACTATCATAATTATGTATCCAAACATTTGGTAAATGTTTTTTTCATATAATATCTTTGTTACTTATCCTACTTGTAATATTGTTAAAAAATATAATATAATTATTAGAAACTGCATTTTTGTGGGAGCTTTTCTTTAAAAAAAAGAAATTGACATGTGCAGTGATATAATATACATCAAACAATAACAGTCAACACTTATTGGCACAATCTCTGTAGTTGATAGACAACGACTCTCTGATCGAGGACAGCGGTTTACGTTCAGCAGCATACAATAAAGGTCCCTCATTACGTTCCTTTACCACTTATTTGTTGCAGTTAAAGTAAACTGTTAAGACGTGAATCTGAACAATATATACTAGTACGTCCTGAAAATAGACATGGTTTCCAGATAATAGAAATGATTAATTATATGCCATTAAATATCGTTTTTATCACTTAGACAATATTGAAATTACGATACTTGTAACTAAACTTCATACCCATTCTCCTCATAAACAAGAATGTTTATATCGATTTTGAACATGAAGTGAAAAATAAAGAAAGCTATTACTATACAACATTTCGCCATAAGGGGTGTACATATAAAGTACAAATACAGCCCAAAACTCTCCTATGCAACATTCGAATTTTTAACTCGTTCACTTTCTACCCTCTGCGAAAAGTCTTCGTGCAAACAGATGTTTAGACAGAGACACATACACATACACGTTTTCATCGCAAGACTGTCACGTGGTTTTTATAATTTGATGTGTGATGTTACTAGAATACAAACAAATCTCACGCCTATAACTTCAAAATGTCGATATGAAAAGTTGTTGGACAGTTGTATTTAAGAAATAACTTACAGTTGTCTATATTTTGTTGTCTAATAAAATATAGGCACGAGTTGTGATGCGCGTATGATTAAATCACGAGTGCTTTAGCACCAGTGATTTAATAAGCGCATCAAACGAGTGCCTATATTTTATTAGACAACAAAATATAGACAACTGTAAGTTATTTCGATTCTAACATCGTAAAATACATCCGTAGAAAAGATATATTTAAAGAACTATTTTTAACTGTCAGAAACGTCATGCTGTTGAAATTCACCCCAGTGCAAAGGCCGAAAATAGCATTTATTTACACAATTCTCACAGATACGTGTTTCTTATTCCGAACAAAAAATATTAAAATCTTAATTATAGAATAGAAACCAAATTGTAAAAGTCAACCCTTATAAACTCGGGTGCCATTTTCGGCTTTGCGCATTTAACGTGGGGAGTAAAATTTCAACAGCCGTCACGAGCTATATTTTGTTGAATAATAAAGCATAGATGACGTCACATTAAATAAAGAGTGAAAACGCACGTGCCTATGTTAGAATAGTAAATAATGAAAACTTAACTAAAACGTTGTAAAATATATCACATTCAACTTTAAGATTTAACTCACAGTTCATGGTAAAGGACAATATCATAATTCTACACTCAATATTGCAGCGGAGTGAAGTAAGGTTGAGTTTTCACTTAGCTTCGAAGGGATTGTACCCAAAACAGAGCATTTATGTGTAAGCTATAATTTACACTCATCCATATTACAAAATAAAGATATTTGATATTTTCAAGCGTTTCTTAATACAAGTAAATTTGGTCTTGAGGTTTATGTAAAGGGTTTAGCTTATATTTCAATACGTATTTTAATAATAACACGTTATTCAACAATTGTACTAGCAATTGCATGTTACTTTAAAGGGTATTCGTCTAAATATTATTATTTTTTGATGGATTAAGTATACGTTTTAATCACGTCTTTGATAAACGATTTGTAATGAATATCACCGAGTAAGTCTAAATTTGGCAATCTGTTTTTGATAATAACATGGTGAGCTGCTTATGCGATTTTCTTGATAATTGTGCAAGTTGGTAAATGCCTAGATTTTTTTACCGAAAATAATATGGTTTGTGTGATCTATTTTTTCTATTGTATTATGTAAAATAAGAATACATTACTCGGCAAAATACCACCAAGTTCTAACAACATTGAGTATCTGACATGGTTGGGAAGAAGCAGGACATGGTTGTTGTGGTTGTTGATAGTTTTCTGAAAAATATACTAAAACAATTACAAGTTTCTGCATTTTAATTATATTCATCCACATTCATTTCTAGACTGTGGTCCATTTTCAAAAACACATAAACAATGCAGTGTTTATTACTTATTGCCTGCTATGTGATGTTGCAGCACATGAATATGTTATTAGTTGACGGGCACACTAGAGATAAGTCAATATTACCGATTACTGTCTACATTATACTAACCTTAACTGTAAATCACCTTAGTTCAATTGTATATTAAATTGTCTCCCTGCAGGTTTGCTGGTACGCATTTAACCCAATTCGAAGACTTTAAACTTTGCCCTTCTTACTGATAGAGGTTCAAGGTTTTAGTCAAGCTATAAAGAATGACTATTTGTAAGAGAAAGTAGCCAGGATGCCATATTATGAAAGATCTTACCATAATGAAGTAGTGTAATATAATTTTAGTAGGATTTGCGTTGAAAATGATCGTAAGATCATAGATAAAACCAGATTAGTTATAACGCATAATGGAATTCTAGAACTGGTGCACACAAAAACGATTATTATGTAGGTGAACTGTTCGATTCTGATGACTTTGACTGTTTAAATAGGCGTTCACCAGAGATAAACAAATATGTTCTTTTTACTTCTTAAGGACTGCTTTTTATACAAAATCACATAATTACATTTGTTATTGATGACTAGTTGGTCCTTGTGTGTAATACGTTATCATTTAAATCTGTCACATGCAGGTATCAAATTTCTGAGCATGAAAATATGCATCGCTTAAAGCTAACAGCTCAGTAAATTTTGCCATTATTTTTGTTACCTGTCAGTGTATGTTATTGTGTCCACAAAATGAATTATAATACATTATTTTATACACACTGACCTACAGATTGTGAGAAATGTAAAACAAAAGTCACAAAAACGCATTAAAATCATTTATACCGTTACAGTGTATTTTTATACATAAAATACCACCTTTACGCGTGTATTTTATATAAACATTAAAATTGTAATTTTCTAAGCACTGCTTGACTGCTTCTAAAAATGTTTATACAAAATTTGAGACTTTAAGAAAATTTGATTTTTGAGCTTAAATATGTGAACAATCAGCTCAAACTAATAGAAGCTCTAACCCGGGTCGATAGCGACGTTGATAGCGCGCCGGGATTTGAAATCTCGTGTCCCGAATGGGGTACGGGTTCGAATCCCACCCGAGCATGTTATACCCTTTCATGAAAATTTGACAATAATGTCAATTTTACTCAATTGATAAGATGATATGGAGAATTTGCGGCCTTGTGGAAGGGTAGGTGAGTACTGGTTATAGACAAAGGTCCAGGAAAGCTAGGTTAAGTGCGCTGGACGCCGTAAATGACCTAAATTGTGTTAACACGGCGTTAAACTCAGTGAAAAATAGACGCTCTCGTGATGTAGATTATTTAAATACAGGGAAATAAAATTTGCAATCGGGGACTCAGGGCTACATCAAGCGTTAATCTTTAAGAGGAAAACTAATGTTTAAGTGATACAGTAGTATGTGTACATGTATAATATAAAATACAGATCCAAATTTGGTTGTTTAAAACTTCCTGTTTGAATATCATGGTCTTATTTTGATACACACGAGTAGTCGCCAGCGAACAAGTAAACAAGCTAACAAGAAAAATGGATTTATATGAATATTTGTGTTTTATATTACTTACTACGGTGTGTTACTTAGGTATGTCGGAACTATTAACTTTGTTTCAAATTCTTTATGGTCACTGTACAGCTTTCATTCATTTATTAATTTCATGAATATAAATGTGTATTTTATAAACCATGATGAATGGGTAAATTTCGCAATAAACATAAATGTCTTCATTTAGTTTTCTTACCTGAAG
This sequence comes from Mactra quadrangularis, assembly GCA_025267735.1. NCBI lineage: Eukaryota > Metazoa > Mollusca > Bivalvia > Venerida > Mactridae > Mactra > Mactra quadrangularis. Next base: position 21,721,107 of record CM046299.1, read on the forward strand.
AAATAACAAGTTGAAACTACCTGTTTAATTGTTTTTTCACTGTCTTTACAAATACTGATTCTATAACTAGTAGAAATTATAATCAGAAGTATTAAACGTTTTTATTTGGTTCTTTATTCTAATTATTTTCAGTTTATCAACATTACAGTGACATCTTTAATTACCTTTCACTTTTGTTAATGTGTTATTTGTTTTTAAAGGTTCTCATTCACAGATTTCAACTTAAATATAAGATTTTTCTAAAATTAACAAAATTGTATGGACACATTTCTTAAAGCAGGAAAATAGTGCTTCGATAATGACAAATTACTGCATATTGACAAACAACTACACATGATGCTATTACAAGTAGTAAAAGTATACCCCGTATGTCACGGTATAGACAGTTTTAGTGCATCTGTTTTTACTTTCATTGTATATATATGCAACCTATAGGCCAGCTTGTCTTAAAATTTGAAGAATTATTTTTTTGACACAATTACAGGCACTGAAAGGTATTTTAAACATATAGAAAAATCTTAACCAAATATGTGAGCAAGTACCTTTAATTTTGTGAGAAAATACTTGTACACGTATAACTGTGATATTTGATTATGTTTCGATTGAATTTTCTTCAAAAATACTCTTATAGCATTTTACAAAAGTACTATACTGCACATGTTTATTTAAGTTTACATTATTCTTGAATGTTCTCTCTTTTTAAATTGTTTGTAATTGATTATATGTAAAATGTCATTGTCACATGATTGTATATTTTATGCAATACATTGTATGATCACACGGATCTATTGACCTATTGATTGCTGAAATAAAATCTTCTTCTTCGTATAACTATTATAGTTGTATAAAGTATATTACTCCTCCTCTAAAACGGTCTATTATTATAAATATCTTTACTCGTAAATATTAAATTGTATAGTTGAAAAATAAGCTTTTTTACAAGTGCAAAGGTAATTTCGGATGGGTCTGAAGTTTGGTTATTTACGGAAACCAGCTCACAAAACCAATATTTCTAGACTTTTTTCTTTGCGAGTACTCGCTGAAAGCTCCTCAATGAGCCGACGACTTCTACATAGTTAGAGTAAAGTAGACCGTATTTGTTGAATTGCTATGACATGCATCAGCCAGGAATTGAGCCTGAGCCACAGCACCCAAGACCAGAGTTCTAACCACTTGACAACTACCACGGTACTCATTACACTAAAACAAGCGTAAAACAGTCTAATGTTTAAGGGAAGGAAGTTGGGATACTTAAAGACTATATTCATATTTTTATTTCATGACTTCTTTTATCGCGATCATTTTAATATTGTTTTGATTAATCTTTTGCAAAAACGTTCTAACATTATTAACCGATATAACTATGTATTTACATTGAACATGGCAATGATTTACACGACATTGAGAAATGTTTATGTACTTGAAGACATTATAGCTGATTAAAAATTTTACAAAATGTCTCAAATGGAAAGATAATTTACAAAATAAATGAAAATTCCAGACATTTTACAAATTGCCTTAACAGACAAATTTCCTGTAACATGGTATATAGACACGCGATCTTCTGAATGTAAACAGACATTTGTTTTCGTGAAAACAAAGAGCGCATTAATCAACTATTATTTTTCCTTGTCCAAAAATGCTTATATTAGCATGTAAAGTTTAATTTATTAATCTGAATCCTCCGCACAAAGTAACCTTAAACATGATTTAGTTTTTTTCGACTTTTTGTGTAGAGGATTTGCAGCTTATGATAAAAACGCAATCAATTTGAGTTTTCAGGGAAGATAACGTCAGTAGTTATTTTATACGTTATTTGAATTCATTTAAATAAGTTTAAGTTTCCTTGAAGGAAAAAACGGCGAAAACAATTTTGTTTACCTCATTAGTGTCGTTGTAGATCACGTGACTATACATCTTTTTAAAGAAAATTTCGTCATTGGAACACTCGATTACCAGTTATGTGTAAATCATTACATTGACAAAACAAGTATTTTATCATGATCAATGTCTCAGCAGTGTTTACTTACTACATTTATATGGAAAGGAATAAGAAATGCGTGATTCCGGTTACCGAGAAAATCAAAGTACTGAAAGTACTGAATAAACTATTAATTTTACATATGTTTGACTTACTTAATTCAGGAGAGGCAAGAGTATGTTCAAACATATCTATCTGACCAATGTCTTAATCTTTTATCCGACTGAATAAATCCAACTGCAATTATGTGCGAGGAAAATAGCCGAGGGCCAACAAATGTAAAATGATGACAAAAGGGTGGATTTTCTAATAGTAACATTGAACTCTTAAAATCGTTCAAAACCTTGGAAAGTACCAATCAGGAGTGTCATCACAAAATGACGGTGTTTTATTCGTCAGTTGTGTCATCTTGAGCTTGGGTATAGACAGTAGACTACTGGTTTGGCAACATTGCCATGAAAAGTTTGTATAATGAGTCGGTCACCGTAAATAACAATTTTAAAAGTGTAAATTATAAACGTAATATACAACAAACATATTTGTTACAAAAATTGAAAATTTGTAAGTGCTTAAATTTAACTGATACAGTCAAATTTACAAGTCCCTAATGTAAACAAATCTCATGTGCATCCGTGTTGTATCCGTCGGATATAATTAAGAGCGTTAATGTCAACATGACTGGAGATAGTGTAAACAACATTGTATACAGTACAACCTCTAGTATAGGACACATTCTCACAACACAAATATCAGGAGTGGTGTATTGTTTAAGGATGCTGGCAACCGTTTCTATTATCAGAGTAGATAGGTATTGGACTTATTTCTAAACAGCTGTTCAAAAATGTCAGCCCCAAATAACATCATGTAATCATAGGCGGCTGGCACGGATCCGAGTCAAAATACCACGTATATATAGGGTAGTTTTATTCGAAACCGTGCGGGCCGCCTATCCATGTGATAGTTATGGCTAACTGAAGTTTATTAAACAAATTTTATGAAACAGTCTAGTGTAATATATTGTATACAGTACGGTACCTAATGATACGTACAGTAAGCCTTTATAAAGAATCGGTGAGATATTAGGGTTTGTCCTAAAAGGGTTGTTAAATATATAGTTCAACAATTGTTAAAACATGTACAGTATACCCTCTGCAGTTCAAACCTCTACAAAACAAATCCTCTGCACAACAGCAGATTTTGATATTTCCCTAGGGCCTAATTTTACCTGAATTTAACCTCTGCAGAACAACTACCTCTGAACAGCAACACTTTCTAGCCCCTCCAATTGAGTGTTGTTCAAGAGAGGTTGTACTGTATTATAAATCATAGCACAAACGATTGGTTCAAACAGCTGGCTTAAAGGTCAGTATAAGTTTGATCTGTAATTTCAGTAATACTAAAAGCAGAATTCAGCGTCACCGACCACTAGCTACTGTTTCATAAATACTTCCTCATTCGAACTTATCTGTTAACAATTGAAGTACCACGAACGGTAAGCTTAAATGTATACATGACCAATTTATCAATTTGACACTTATGATAACAATCGAGTATTCGTAAATGTATACTGTATAAGGTATGCTTTAAACTTGGCATGTCAATCTAACAAAAGACCAATCTAACTCTCCAAAATAGTATTTACAATGTATATATAAAACCAGTGAGTAATATCTAATCTTTTATCTACTAAGTCATAATTCTAAACAATTAATTTTCTTTTCGTGAGAATGATTACTTTGAAACTGAACCACAACATTGCGGGCTTTAAAAGTGTTTCCCCAATAATCGGATGAGTCTAAATTTAAAATGGCAAAAACATGCCTGGTTGATTTATACACTCATATTTGTACACTTGTAAAATAAACAAACATAAACAAATTACTTGTTATTCAAATGCAAACGATGTAATTTATATTGTAGCTGATATTCACTTTACCGATATATATCATAAAACGATAGTTTTGCTTATTTAAAAAATACGGAAGTGAAAATGCTACAATAGTAACATGTTTTACCTCGTTTGCAATACGCTGGGGTATATCATCATTATACAGAACAACGTCAGGAAGAATCGAGGCACTCAAAGTATCTAAAGCTTCGTCATTTTTTCTAACTCGGTCTAAATTATAAAGGAAACCGCATGGCAAACTTAGTAGGTAGCACACACAAGAAGTTCGAACCCTTCTAGGGACACTGCTAATTTTCTTAAGCAAGTAATTTACGTACATACGCACAGTTGTTCCACTTCACTCAGGTGTCAATATATACTGTGAGGGATCACCTGTTTGAGGGTAATTTCAATTACCAGGACTGAAGATCTCTATGGTCACAGAGTTTAAACCTCTCTTTAATTTTTTAACTTTTGGTATTGTTCGTTTTTTCTCAACTGTTAAAACATGAATAATTTCACGGTGACTACGTGCTCTTTGATTAACACTCGTGATATTGAGATAGTGTGTAATCATCCACCGTGAAATTATTCAAACTTTGACAGTTGAGAAAAAATGAACAATCGTCAATTTAATTCAACATTGTAAACTTCTTAAACTTAAGAAAAAGGATTTTATACGATACTATTGGTTAATTCGTTTAACTGTCATTGAGAGGTTTTGTTTTTATTACACTCTTTTTTATCATGATAAAACTATTTAAGACTTTTACGAATTATGCAGCAGCGAAATGATTTATGGCCTATTCATTTTCCGGGTTTATTCATTCAAGCTGACAACAAGAATGAATCGTATGATAATGTGAATACTAACCCGGAACATAAATTTGAAATCTGACACTAAGTTAGCCGTGATAATAGATAATATCCAAGACGGAAATATGTCTTTCTTATTGATAGCATGCAGGTATTAATCACTTCGTGTCCATCTTAGTGAAAATATATTAAATGCTTACCACCACACCTCCTTTAAATATTTGCTGCCTCCAAATTAAGTCTACGATTGTTATCTTTTTAAATGCAGAGCATGATTTGAAGAATATTTTCGGTAGATTGAACAAAGATTACAATCAATTACAGATCGAGGAAATCTTCAATTAATTAACTTCGAGATGAAAAATATCAATCAAGCTGAGACTAGTATTCAATGTTCAATTACAACTTACAATTTAGTTCTAAGTACATGTTGCCGACCGACTAGAACTAGATTGTTCACCAAATTTGACCTGAATCATAGAAAACGAAAGCATTGCATTGCCAAAAACTAATAAATGCATATTTTTCAGATTTTACATGTACTTATTTCACTTTATCTTGTAGACGCTGAATTTATATTAACAAAAAATGAATATACATGGCTAGAAGCTACTCAAGAGTGCACATTGGCAACACCACATCTTACTTTCAGCGAAAGTGGCATCACACCAAATCTAGACGATCTACCTATTGTAGATGCATGGTTAGGTTACACCGAAAAAATGACACCATTTGAATATTTTGGTAAGACTTTACATTAAATATGTAAGAATACTCTCTATACCATATTTATTCCAATATACATGTTTATACAGACAACACAACCAAATTCGGTCATTTCTAACTAAAGTCAACATATAGATATCAAAATATTTTCTACATGATTATGCTGTTATTGTTACAATGTAAATATTTAAAATCTTGATATATTTTATTGGAAATTGTATACCACGTGTAGTAAAGATTGCACAAATACATGTTTAGAGCAATATTGATGCATTTGGTATTTGTATTCGGTTATGTTCTTCTTTCTTAAAATAGGATACGAATAGTCCGATAATACATGCTTGCACCCATCTCTTTTTCCAAAAAAAATAAAAAGGCAGACTTGCATTCGTACCTTTTTTCAAATAACAGCAATAAAGAGATGGAAAATTGTTGAAACAGCTTCTATGTATCAGTAGGCATGTTTGTAGGTCAATATTTAGAACAGGAATGGTTAAAAATACCAGTCGTACTTATGAGTCCATTTACAAATATTTTCTACCTTGTTTGAATGAAAATGTTATGTTCGAAATAGGGTTTATGTGGTAAAACATCTGATAGTACATACAGTTGATTGTTTGCATGACTAGGATCATGATTACCATTTAGTACTGACTCAAACCTTCTTTTGGTTAAGGATGTGCTAAGAAGCCTGATATCGGTCTTACTACAGCAGATTATATAACAAAAGGAGATCCTGGAAAATGTTGGTCAGCTTGTAATAATGTTGAAGCAGTAGCTGTTTATAAACATGAGGTAACTTGACATCATGCAAGTATACAACTAAACATATTACAAAAAAGAACAAGTATATTTGGTACATGCGGTAAATGAAGGTCAAAAAGAATTTGACACCGTTCAATAGAAAATCAGTTCACTCAACTTCAATGCCGGTGTACTTATAGATTGTATTTTGCCTGGATGAGAATTAGTCTTTTATTTAGTATGTAAAAAGTGCTTAAACTATTTATAGAAGTCCGGGTCTTAAGGTTTTTAAAAGAGACAATACTTCTGATTAAAGTATCAAGTGTTTAGTACAAAACAATTATTCATGAGCGATGATTATTAAGGTATTGTAATTTCTATAGAGATGAATTTGTCATTCCTTGCAGAAGTTCATCTGTACATCTACTAAATTTGACTTATTATTTTACACTCTTTTTTAAACTACTATTACTATATAAGCTTTTATACTTTTGTTATTTACCATAGAGTCATAACGGATAACATAATTATAATGTTTTCTATTACAGTGTTACTGTCTTCATAATGTAAATGTTGATACAAACAGACTTTTAAACGACAGCTGTAACGTAAAGTGTCCAAGTCAACCAAACATTGTTTGTGGTCGAGGTCCTCGAAAAGATGGTTATGTATCGCTGTATAAAATTACATACACAGGTGATTCAGTAAAGAAATCATATTTTTAAAATAGTTATTCTCAACGACATGGTTCCCAGGCAAGCAAAATATATATGATTATACGGGTAATCTACTTTTTGCAGAATGACTGGAACAAGATTCATGGATCCACCGACGGTGACGACCACTGGCCACTTGGTTTCTAAACAGATATGAGTAACTTACTTTTCAAAATATAAATACATGTAATGTATTATTTACGTGTACTGACTTCTTTTTTTCCCTCCTTATGTACCCGGATGTAATAAATTAATAAAAGAGTTAAAACCATTTTCTATTCGGCACCGCAAGTGTCCCTCTAATAATGACACCCCCAAATTGTGTCCGTTTTTACCTATTTCCTGGCTGCGCTAGCAGCGATTTGGTTATAGGATGATGTTTTTGTATAGTGTGACATTTATCATTGAAATGTCAATATTATGTGTATTTTCGTTAACACTAGTCGTTTTAAGAGTATTAACTGTCTTATAATAGAAGTACTTTTAATTAGTATGTATCTAAAGTATCTAAATATTTTTGCTTGAAATTAGCAATTAAATTACATTGTACGTCCATTACAAGACAAATCAATGATAAACCATCCCGTGTTTTGTTGTTGTAGGACCTATCACAACCAGCAATTCAGAGAGCAACATATGTTTATGGTATGACAAAAGTACGCTAAAATACGCATGGGGAGATTGTATGAAAGACTATCGCATCATTTGTTACAATGGTAAAATAATGCTCTACGTATTAGAAATTGTATTTTAACATGAACAATTTGGATGATATTGTTGATATACGTTCGGTTTTCAGCTTGTTAGTTCATTAATTGGTCCTCACAAATCGTTACCGGCGAAGTAAATATCAATACGCCAATACATAACATTCGTTAAGTAAAACACTTTGTATTGAAATATAAGTGAAACTTATAATTTCTTATAATTTTAACATGTAAGTGTTTATATAATTTTAACAGGTAACAACGTTTCGCTATATATTGACAATTACGATAATTGGATAAACTTGACCCAAAAATGCTTCGCTGAGAAAAGAAAACCTTCCAATTATAATAACACTAAGGATTTGGAAACGGACGAGAGAGACCCACATTGGACAGGTATCATACGTAATGAAGTGATTTATTCATTTACATGTAAGTATGTATTTTTTGGACCACTAAAATATAGTCAACAATTTGAAAAGTATGAAGAAGAATGACTTGTAATTTATAATTAATATTTATTTTACGTAATGTGTATCTCGCTCTGTTGGCACTCATTATCTAAATTATTAGAAAATTTATGAATAAGGAGATTACACACTTTACGCTTAAATTCATTTCTTCAATAAGCCATCATATAATTTCACTTGTACAGAACGATGGAGATCAGTTTAAAATAAAATTTAGTGGTAAATTTTACATTTTATAATTCCTAATATTAAGACCATTCATAATATATAAGACGAATATTTCACCTAAAACTAAACTAGACATTAAACTATACATTTAAGTGCAAGTTTGATACCTTTAACTAGTACGATCCTCAATACATTTTCTTCTATATCAAATATCCTATTGGAGCTATATATCGTATTCAAAGATTTTTTTTGTCAAAACAGTATGATTCCATCAGTCAACTCAAATTGATTTCCTTTAAATTAAGCAAAGTGTGCAATTTCTTCAAATATGCAAAATATGGGGCTCATAAAGTACCGGGCTTTATTATGGAATTCTGTTAAATGCCATTTTAAGTAAAGTTGCTGTTGTATTGCGCAGCTGTTTCCATTTTTTATAAACTAAATAATAATAATAATATCAAGTCTGTATTTTCATCATATAGTACAAATTGTAATTTTTGTTTGTTTTGTTTGTTTTTCTTGGGTTTAACGCCGTAGCAACACATATCGTATTTCAAAATTTCAGCTCCTACTAATAAAAGTGTAGGAAAATATGGTTATGTTGATAGTGCAACTAGAGAGCTTTTATTTACCAACAATGATACCGTAAGAAGAAGAGCATTTTGTGTTAAAGGTATACTAGTTGGATACATAATTTATCATTTTACTATTAATAATCAATGTTAAGATATAAGCAAAAAAAAAAAATATGAAACTTAAATCAAAAAGCTTGAAGACAACATACATGTATGCATATACACGAATACTTTGGCACGTGTATATACATGTAATTGGGAAAATCAGAAGAATATGATTAAAAATATATCGGTATATAGATTAGATAGCTTTAATTATAACATTATTTTCAGCCATATTGTGGCAGTCAGAATTCCACTCATTCTACTCAGCTTTTAACCCAGTACATGGCACATACCCTCCCCAGTTGCCGACCACTGCTCAATTTGACACAAAGGTAGAAACTATTTCTAGACGTGGTACGTAACCCCGCCCGGCAATCTCACTCTTGAATATATATACTGGACATGCCCTACCGACGCAACTAACCGATTGGGATGAGAAGAAGTCAGTCATGCAAACATTTGATTGCAATATATTTAGGTTAATAGTACTTGAATAGACATGCATATCACACAATTATACAATAGCTAGAAATCTAAGTCTTTTGCGTGCATATTACCTAAAATACTTCAGGGACAATTGTTACAATTGAAACTACTACTAGAACAGTTGAAACAACCACTAGTACAGATAAAACAACCACTAGTACAGTTACGAACTGTTACGCCAATTCATGCAACAGTTAGGTAGAATGAAGGGTAACATAACAAATGTCAGACACTTTTTGATAAGTTTCCGTATATACTTGTATATATTCTTGTAATTGTTATCTAATAAGAACGTCATTTATTTAGTAATATATGTTAATGAATAAGAGAAGATTGCCAAATTTAGGTAAATAATTTTGAACAAGTTTTGAATCTAGTTGAATCAATTGAATATGTTTTAAATTGCTCTGCAAAAAAACACATTAACGTAATTGCCTATTCAGATTTTTATGAAAAAAAACCAACATAAAATTATTGTAAATACCTGCGCTGCATTTTTCACTAACATAGAATGATTTAAAGTACTGAATATCAATATTTGACTGTTTCCAAAAAGAGGATTGTGATTGATTAATATCGATTATTGACAATAAAGCGAATATACGAAAATGTTAGCTTCACAAGTTCTAACAAATGTAGAACTATATAACTATCATAAAACTTAAACTAATGTTATTACTCGTAGTTTCTTTTTTGATTTATATATATTCTTTTCACTGGAAATTAGTGAGAGGATGTCATATCAAAAAGCTTGTATTATAGGATTGCAAAAACAGTCGTCTAGAAGTCGGTCCGCATTAATATTATACATAATTCATCATGCAATATCAGAAGGAGGTGAAGGACATGGTCGTCATGGATTATATAAGTTTGTTGTTATGCATAAATGCTGTTGTACACATTGCTTTCAAATTGGTTTGAAAAACATGTAATTGCATGAATATCTTAATTAATTGAACAAAATAGTCAGAAAACAAGAGCTAATTCTCAAACTTAAAGAGTTATGCTTTCTTTAACATTTACGTATCTAGATTTTACTGATGACTATTTTAATTGTTATATTTATTGTTAGCGTCATCAGATGTTGGAGCAATTGTTGGAGCCACTGTGGCTATTATAATTGTCATCATTGTAGTAGTTGTTCTGGTAGTATTATGGAAGAGGTATGCTATATACTTTATAATATGTGATTATATTCATATTGTTTCTCCTAATGAAATTCCAATGTAGGACTCATGAAGAGTATTTTATTTGCAACAAGGCGAACTATTTAAAGCAGGATATAACACAGTTTAGATACATTTCACATATTCACTAATATATATTTGTGTTATTTGCATTAAGTAATCAGTGAAACATGCGCTAATCATCATTTTAAAAGATAATGACCCTATATTTTGGACATTCATAATCAGTGATAAAAATAACAAAATTATATTGCTCATTACTCATTAGATTCATACAAAATAATTTAAATCAGTATCAGGATATAGACAAGAGCCTATGAATTGTACAAATATTGGGGAAAATATATAACAATGTACAACATTAATAAACCTAAAAAAATTACATATGTGTAGAATGCTTAAGACTTTAACATAAACCATTTAAATACTTTCTGCTATTTTAAATAAAATTTGTTACAGGGGTATGAAGTTTCCGTTCAAAAAGGCAAGGGAATTGGAAGGAGAAAAGACACAGGCAACTAACATGACGTACAATTTTGTTAGACCAGATAATACCATTCAAGGTACAGCCGAATCTACTTTTAACACCTATGCAGAAGTAGATGTATGCAAAATGACACCAGGTTCAAGAGTGACACAAAATGGTGATACAAACAGGACAAGTGATTCTTCGGATGAGCCACATCCTTATTTCGTTCTTGAAAAGGGGAACGAAGGTAGATATGAAACAACAAAAACAACTCCTCAAATCCATGATCAACATACATTCAATCCATATAATGAAATAAGCCTTGAAGAAAGTTCTAATTATGATCATATTGGTGCACATGCTAACGATTCTAAAACACTTGGTTTGGACAATCTTTACAATTCAACAACGCTGGCAAGTTCAAACAAATATAATGGATTAAAAAACAATGCTTTCAAAAGAAATGACGAAAGCGACGACACGTATAATCACATTGACGGTCAGTTACTTCAAGCTGAGCTTAACCAGTCGGACAACCCGTATAACACAACAGCGCTAGGACAATACCTTGATCACAACCTACAGAACGATCACGGTGTTACCAACATTGCTTTTAATAGTAATGACGAATGTGACGACACTTATAATCACATTGGTGACCAGCCTGGTCAAAATGATTAAACAACTACCGATAATCCGTATAATACAACAACGCTAGGTTATGCACAGACAAATTGCGTTAATAACTCTGCTTTCAACAACAATGATGATAGTGAGGACACATACAATCATATTTACGGTTAAGTTCCTATGACTAGACCGACATTCTCAGACAATGATTATGCCACTTTGAAGTAGTGAGTTTATTTTCAAACGGATGGTGTTACCTGTGATGTTATGACAATTAATAGTTTTATTGTAATCAAGACATGTTAATGATTACTAGCATATTGGAAACTCTTGTATTCTACATGTATAAAAACTTTCTTTAATATTTCAGTATATTCTTCTATTCTTTTAATATAATGCATAAAATGACACTGCATGAAAAGTATTAGTGGTGTAAATATATTTTTGTACTTCTAAGGAAATATTTGATGTAAGTCAAATGTTATTTTACATCGTACGTTATGAATTTAATGTTATACATTTACTTCTTAGAAAAAACAAGGTTTGATACTGCTATGATAGTTCTACCATAGAATCTATGTTCCATACTTATGAAGGAATTCTTATTTTTGTTACCGTCATCAATATATCGAATGAATGTTATAATATCCAATTTATTTATTGTTAGAATTAGAATATATACTAACAGTGTTTGAATATTTATCATAACCAATAACACATCATCATAATTGTCATGTTTTGAATGGTATTATATCATGTATCAATGTTTTAATTATTTAAGTGGACTTTTATTTATCATCATATTTTTACTAATATTGTTACTATGCTTTAATTGTATAGGGTTATATTTTGAATTGGATATTTTTCTGAAATTCTGTCAAATTTAACTTTATTTACTAGTTCAATGCAATCAGATAAACTGCTTTCGTCCAAAGTATTAATATGCACCAGGTAACAGTAAACGATATAAAACATGGTGCTATAGTAAGTACAATGAAACCGATAAAACAGAGGTTTCTTATAATGATAAAAGTATTATTTTTGAACGACTGTAGAACTATTCCGAATTTGAGTATCAAGTTTTATTGGACATTTGTGTTTATACATAGTTGATGTTTTTTGTGTGTGTGTGATCATCATTATGGAGAGTTATAATATTGTAATTTCCATCATTTACTTGACTCTCATAATTATTTATCTAAACATTTGATAAATGTTGTTTTAACATAATATCTTTGTTACTCATGCTACTTGCAATATTGTTAAAAATAATATATTAATTAGAAACTGCATTTTTGTTGGAGCTTTTCTTTAAAAAAAAAGAAATTGACATGTGCAATGATATAATATACATCAAACAATAAAGGTCAACACTTATTGGCACAATCTCTGTAGTTGATAGACAACGACTTTCTGATTGACGACAGCGGTTTACGTTCAGCAACATACAATAAAGGTCTCTCATAACGTTCCTTTACCCCTAATTTGTTATAGTAAACTGTTAAGGCGTGAATCTGAACAATATATACTAGTACGTCCTGAAAATAGACATGGCTTCCAGATAATAAAAAAGATTAATTATATGCCATTAAGAGAAATGTCTTTTCTATCACTTAGACAATATTGAAATAACTGTTCTTGTTACAAAACATCATTTCTACTCTCCACAAATAAGTTTCAAATCGATGTTGAACATAAACAGAAATAAACTAAAAGCTGTAACTATCGAACAATTCACCATAAGAGATGTATAGTACAATACAACCCAAAACAGTGCATGTTGGTGTAGTCTACACTCATATTACAAGATAAACATATTTGATTTATTTTTTTCAAGTGTTTCTTATTACAAGAAATTTTTGTCTTAGTCTTGAGGTTGTTATGAAGGTTTTTTATATTTCATTGCGTATGTTTTATTATTGACACGTAATTCAACAATTGTTCTAGCAATGATTTAAAAGGGTTTACGTAAATGCATATTGTTATTGTTTGATTGATAAACGGTATACCCTCTAATCACGTAGTTGAATTAGTAGTAATGAATAACAACGTGTAAGTCAAAGTTTGGCAACCTGTTTTGATAACAATTTGTAGTTGCAACTGAAAAAAAATCAACAGCATATTAGGTGATTTTCTCGATGATGTTCAAGTTGGTAAAATGCCTAATTTTTCTCACTAAATATATTGTGGTTAGAGTGTTCTATATTTTATTTATTATGTGAAAGTAGAATGCAATACTTGGCAAAATAGCACCAATTTCTAATTGTGTTGTGTTTCTGTAATGCGACGTGCTTGGGACAAACAAAACGCTGGACAACGTATATGGTTGGTGATAGTTTTTTATATAAATATACTCGAAGACCACACCTTGCGACTAAAAGAATTACAAGTTTCCGCATTTCAATTATATTCATTCACTCACAGCCATTTGTTTGGTTTTGATTTAACGCCGTTGCAACACCTTCTATAGGCCATATAACGGCGGTCAGTCAACCTTCTCACTCCTCCTGGAAAGGCTAAATCTCTGGATTTAGCTGTTAACCAACTACTAAGCGCATACCTTCGTCAGTGACTGACAACTGTCCTACATAATAAAAAATCATTGGTAGGAGGGAGAATGGCCGCAGAAATGATTTTATGACCAAGCTCCACAAAAGTATGCCCGCCCGGGAATCGAACCCACGACCCCTCGATCAGTAGACTTGCGTGCTACCAACTGAGCTAGCCAAGTGGTTTATGCTATTTGAAGACGGATTAACTGTAGGCATGTTGATATTACCGATGGGTCTCGATACAGATTATATCATGTAGTAACAGATACTAACTATTTATCACCTTAAACTGACACTGAATAACGTTGTTTTTTTCCTGCATATTGTAAATTACTATCATATTTCATTATAATCACATTAACTACCTTAAACATAACTTGGTTTAAAACTTCCTGCTTCAAATTAGGAAATCATTCAACCGATTATCGTCTTATTTAAAGGCCGAAAGGAATATTAAAATATGGATCTATTTGGACGTTTATTTTGTTTATTAATAACAGTGTCGTTTAAAATAGGTATGCTATTTATTGCAGTTTTTCTTGTATTGTTTAAACATGATGCTATATTTTTTAAACCTGATTTTGAAGTTAAAGACTAATACCTTTAAAACTGTTTTTTTTTCATTTTACGCGAATATTTACCAAGTAATCAATAATTACCATATGTTAGTTTGACCTATATGAGTTCATACTCTACATCGGCTGACAAGACCATGTAGAGTATTTAATTGATTCTGCAACCCATGACGATGATACGCTTGAAATGTTTACAATAAAATCTAAACTGAATACTTAAACTCGCGCTTTAGTTTCTGAAATTTACCTTACACCAAAAATACCTGTCGTATTTACAATAAAATTATTTTCCGCATATTTGCGTTGATGTTTTAACAAAGACAATTTTATATGACATGTTCTCATTTGCTTGTCTAACACGTTAATAATAGTAAATACTAAATATATTTCAACGCATTTATCTACAATTTATCATAAACATGAATACTATAAAACATGTGAAGATCCCTATTATATAATTCTAATTTAACTTGTTGAACTTCCCTTTACATGACGATTATTTCTCACCCACGAAATATAAGCAGGAAAATATTGAATTTAACGGATTTTTTGTTTAAATTGAGTCTTCTTGTATTACCGACTGGTTTAATTGCATAATTTGCACATGCAAAATGGTATCTTTAGTCAAAAAGGCGTTTTGAATAATTACATGAACAGATTTAGAGAAAGTATAATTACAACAGAAGATATTGCTTCATTTTTGCTAATGCAACGGTATTACATGACTGTTGGGCTCGGTTACACATGGGGACCGGTAAAGTATCGGTTGTTTAGGTTATTTTTAATTCAATTTCAACGAACACCGAACAAAAACCGAACAAACAATCCACAGTATCACCGATCTCCATGTGTATAACCGGTCCTTTAAATATCATTTTAATACAAGAAACCGACGACAGGCTGTTGACCAATTATTTGCAAGCTATTCATCATCGACTTCACCGATTTTAGATCGATTAATACACATGTTCACCGATATGTCCGATGGTCAGCGATATATCTCTGATTAAATTCCTTTCAATCACCGACATGCCCGGTTGACCGCCGATTTGCAAGCGACGACAGCCGATGTTATTAAAGCAAAGTAGCGATAGATTTTTTTATCACCGTCCAGACTCCGATTGGGCAGCTTTTTGTCGCTTACTGACAACTGATCAACTGTGTTTTGTACTAATCAATTAGCTATTTATCGCCGATACCCGGTTACTCATGAAGTTGAGAGAAATAATTAGCCAATTGAGATCCGATTAAAGTTCGACCGTATGTGTAACCGGGATGTAAGAGATTGCATTATACAACAACACAACAAACCCATGCCAATTATGTTTAATATATATCTTAGAAACTGCATTTTCATATAAGATTTTGCTTCGACTTATTTTACTGTATAATAATTGTGTACATGCAAAATACATATAGTATCTTTAGTCAAACGGATTTTACATATTAAATATAAAGGATTGTTTTCGTTTTAACAACGGTGTTACGTCAATTTAATAGATTGACTTATAAGAAAAGACAAACAATCCAAGTCAATACTGTTGGTTATCGATGTATCTGCATATTCATATCAGATTTTTTGTAGACGCTGTATACATACCAACAACAGAAGAATATACATATTCACAAGCTACAAAGGTATGTACTTTGGCAACACCAGAGCTAAATTTCACCGAAGATGGACTCACACCTGATCTAGACATGTCATTTGGTACAGATGTTTGGTTAGGATATATAGAAAAAATGACACCATTTGAATATTTTGGTATGCTGTCAGTTTTACATTATAATGATACATGTTGTTTAAAAGAACAAACGCTAGAGAGCGTTTTGTCTCTTGGTCAATATTCTATTCAAAACTATCTCTAACCTAAGCTAAAATCGAGTATCGAGTTGTAATTATATTTCAGATTCTCATTTTCAAGCTAAATAAATTTATCAAAATGTGTTACTAGAAATATAACCTACATATTGTTACAATTTATTTCGTTAATACAAATTATATTCTGGACCATTTTATTTAAAAGGCACGAATATTACCATTGGCAGTTTAAATCGTTTTACTTTTATATAGTTCCTGCTTTAATTGATATAAAACTCAAACGTTATACATGAATAAACATGCATATTATTTATGCATATGCGCTTGAGCTAAATTATGAGCTTGACTGGTATTTTAATGCCAAAATATGTTTGGTTATTTAATTACTTTATCGCTTTTGCATCGTCCGATGAGCACAAGTAACGACTAAATGTTTGAACATGGAATGTTTATCTTCCTACATTTTTTATTACGGGATCACTTGAAAACAGATCAGTGTTTAGTTTCGACAAAGATTTTCTCTTCTCTTGTTTTAGGATGTGCTAGAAAGTCTGACCTCGGTCTTGATACCGCAGATTATATCACAGGTGACCCTGGAAAATGTTGGTCAGCTTGTAATAATGTTACAGCAGTAGCTGTTTATGATAATGAGGTAATTTGACGACATACGACGCTATAAACTAATTATAGAATGACATAGATCAAATTAATGTACATGTATAATGATAGTAAGTAGAACGA
Source organism: Mactra quadrangularis (assembly GCA_025267735.1). NCBI lineage: Eukaryota > Metazoa > Mollusca > Bivalvia > Venerida > Mactridae > Mactra > Mactra quadrangularis. Next base: position 21,738,465 of record CM046299.1, read on the forward strand.
TTTTGTAAAAAATAGCTGAAAAATTATTGAGACATCGGTTATGAAGTATAGATCTCCACGACAATGTTTGAAAGGGAGAAATGTTGACAACTTACGTAAACAAAATTGAATGATTGGGCTGAATGTTTAGGTGCGAAAGTATCATAACTAAAAAGTTGTCATTCTAAAGATATAGCTGGTAATGATTATAACAGTCTTAGTTCTTGTACAATTGAAGGTGATAAACGAAATAAGCACTAAAACATTAGTTTAAAGCACTACTACTCGTAATGAGAGCTAAGCGACATACGTTTAACTAATCATTTCATATATAAACGGAGTGTTGATAAGTATTGAATATACAATAAGTCATATCACAATCATTTAGATAAATTAATTGTTGATTTTACAGTGTTTTTGTCTGCAAGAAAAAGTTGAAAATTTATGGCTACGACTAGGGTGTAACAAAGAATGTCCGAATCAAGACAAAATCGTTTGTGGTGGTGTATCTAGGAAAGGTCGCAAATTTGTATCTCTGTATAAAACTACTTACACAGGTATTAAAAAATAAATTTTGTTAAAAAAGAAAAGCATATCACGGTAGATATGTTCTATCCCATACCGTTTACTGTTATAAAAGAGTTCTGATTATAAACACATTATTTTATAATAATTTGTCGAGATTGACCAGATACACATAGTTTCATATTTTTTCATTGTTTCACAATGTTTGTAACAACCATTTTAATGTATTATTCAATCCAGATTTTTCGTAATGAAACGGTGTTCCTATTTTTTTACTTATATAAACATTGAACAAAAATGCCAAACAATACAAGTAGCTTGTGATAATAAGTAATCAATCTTAATATTAAGGACGTATATTGAGTGTTAGTGCAAATTTCATGGCTTTCAATTTAGCTATGTAATAGCTTTGACAGGAAGAGAGAGACGGAGAGAGAGGGAGAGAGAGGGAGAGGGAGGGAGGGAGAGAGAGAGAGAGAGAGAGAGAGAGAGAGAGAGAGAGAGAGAGAGAGAGAGAGAGAGAGAGAGAGAGAGAGAGAGAGAGAGGGGGGGGGGGTAAGACGAAGAACAGTGATTTACTTACTTTTACAATTTTTTTGTTGTAGGACCTATAATGAAGAGTGATTCTGAGAGAAACATATGTTTATGGTACAACAAAACTGCTAGCGAATTCATCTGGGGAAAGTGTACTGAAAAATTTGCCATAGTTTGTTATACAGGTTAATTTTAATTGTTTATGTATTTATGAGATTGATTCTCAATAATGCTTAGTTTACTAAAATTAAGACCTTCCAAGTAAACATCAAATCGAAAAAAACATCCAAATATCGCATGTTGACTTTTTAATTGAAACACATCGTATACCTTTAAATTTGCTTTCAAACAAAATTACGATACAGTATAATCATTTACAGACGATGACATTACCTTGTATGAAGACAACAATGGCGCTTGGATATCAATGACTAAAATATGCTTTGAAGAGGATGAAATACCGTCGGACTACAATAGCACAAAGCTTTTTCATACAACAGAAGTAGTTAAAATGTGGACAGGTATTATACGTAGTGGTGCGATTTACCCAATAACAGGTTGGTAAGCTAGATGCGAGTAAAATAACACTTAAAACCATCTTTTTCTACGTTCCTTCTCATATTCAGGATTTATGATGTTAGAAGTATACTAATGTTACAAACCCTGTTAAATTACAAGCATTTGAAAAATAGAGATAACGAGGAGGTTCGTAAAAAGTGATATTGATCTGTTGATTTAGAATTGAAAAACTTTAAAGGTAGATATTCTTCTCTCAAAAAAATTGCTAATATTGTAAATTTGCTGTTCACAATTACATTGGTATTGAACAAAAGTCTCGCTTTTATCTTAGGCCACTCGCTCAAGTTCCATAATTAACTAATACGTATACCGCCGGTATAAAAATATTTACAATACACCTAAAGTTTATCAATTTTGTCTCTGTCTACATCCAATATTGTCTGTGCTAAAGGAATGGGGGTTAATTCTACACAATTATATACTCTACAAAAACTTGCAATGATTTCAGTTGCTAAAAGGATTTGAAAACGTAATGGGAACCATAAAGATATAATGCAGTGAATGCGAATGTTTGAAATGTCATTAAGATCTTAACTTTTATAAAACGTTCTATTCCAAATTGATATTCCTGGTAAGACGATTAACCGGTCGACTAAAGCATCTCGGCTGTTGTCTTAATTCAATTTCAAAGTAAAGAAATTAAGAAAACTTTCAATTACTAATTAATTGCATAACGGCCTCGTTGATTGACTAGGCTCAATACAAAAGACAATTATAAAATTAAAGATAAACATTTCAATTTGTTTAGCACTTATATTCCTACAAAACCTGTATTTACAGATGGCAGTATGACAGGGAAATATGGTTATATTAGTATCACAACAGGAAGTGTTATATTTTCTCATAATGACACAATGAGAAAAAGGGCATTATGTCTTAAAGGTATTGTACTAATTCATCTCAATTTTTTATAATTTGTTTATGCTCTTTTATATATCAACACTTTTAAAATAATAATAAGAAGTTTGGCTTCATTTATTCTTTGAAATCAATATGGCTAACCGCTTTCCACAAGTGTATGTGAAGCTGTGAAGTTGATTCACTTATTAATAATGATGATAAACTAGACACATCAAAAATAAAACCAACCATAATTATTTAAATGCAACACACATTGAATTCTGCGAATTGGTCTTAGAAAAGTCTGATTCAATAAATGTATTGACATCTGATAACGCATTCATTGTTCGAGCCAATTATAAACAATCTTTATTTGATACCTTGGTACAATTGTTACAGATACAACAACTCCTGGTCAGCCTACAACTGAATCTAGTGACCATACTACTACGTCAGACCATACAAGTGACAGACAAAATGAAGGTAAACATAACATAGTTCAATATGGTTTCTACAATTTGATTTAAACATGACCTATTTAAGTTCTCCAGTTTTTAGTAAATATTAAGCTTGTACATGAGAGGAGATTTTTGTGTTTAAAATGGTTAAAATAAAAACATTTATAATTTTCCTTTATGGGTGAAATATGTTAGTATAATGTTTTACTGATAATAACTAGTGAAGGGAGTCAATAGTTCAGTAATAACGATGACTAAATCGAGACAGTACGGACAAAATATACAGCTGCTGGAAACGAACTATACTTAACAACAACTGAATACTTTCAACAACCATGGTATACTTCGTACAAAAACAAAACGCTGTTTATAAAAACAATACAATGAACTAACCCATGACAGGGGATGCCCAGGATGACAATAAAATATGTTTTACTTATGTATTGTTGGAGAAGTGTTTATAAGTTTTACCATTACAAGCATGATAGACCAAGGGGCGGTGGTTTGTGCCACACTTATTTTGTTAAAATGAACTATACAACTTTTGTTTTCTATTCCGCTTACCTCTGGAATGGATTGGTTCATTTTAAATATTCACACAAACACGCTTTGTTATTTTGTACAAACTATATATAACTTTATTCTAAAGAAAATACCAAATTGCACAAGTTTAACGTATAATACATGTAAAAACATCTAATTGAACGTTTCATTAAATAAGGATGTTTGCATTTTTAAGATATTTTTTATGAATCTTGCTGAGGAATTGTAGCATTGGTAGGGGATTTGTTTCAAACCCGAGATAACCTCGATTTTAGTACAATGTTTATTATGAACATAAATAGAAATTCAAAAAAAGTATTAAACATAGAAAGGAAGTCACCATATTGCCTAAAGCCATTACGGGACGAATTAAAATTAGAAAAGAAACGAAAACTTTATATTTAAAAGAGGATCAGTTTATGATAATCAGTCATGCAAAAAGCATTCAAATACATCGTACAGATATTTAAAAAAAAATCAAAATATTCAATTGTGTAAAGGATTGTAAACAGAAAAAAATGTAGTTGATTTTAAAATTGATACATTTTTCTCGTAGATAACTAGTAATGTTTTATTTCATTTTCATTGTATAGGTACATCAGATGTTGGAGCAATTGTTGGAGCCACTGTGTCTATTACATTATTCATCATTGTATTAGTTGTTATTCTTGTTATGTGGAAAAGGTATGTGCTAAACTTCATTAGTTAATTTTCAATGAAGTGCATTCAAGTGTACATTTACTTGCACAACACACTCTGGGCAATATATTGAAAAATCTAACGATACTTTAGCTATACAATATATAAGGATCACGAAAGAAAAGGACCGTTGATAAATAATACGGGTCTCATGATTTACTTGTTATCACAAGTCAGACACGCTCTGTACTCGAGGTGTAAGTTTATGTATATATCTTCAGATTTACATATTTAATATTTAAAATATCAACTGTACTCAATGAACGACTTTTTAAAGTAGCAGTGGCATAATACGTGATTAAAATGCGTTAATGAAGTAAAATTTCTGGAAATTGTCGTCCTAATAATATGACCGACAATAATACCACAATATAATTATGCAACAACACTAATTGCTTAGCTGTTTTAGTTCATATAAATAAACGTTTACCATCGTCCGATTAAACGTCAAAATATTACTATTTGATGTATGATTTTTTGCAGGGGTATAAAACTACCGTTTGCACAATCAAAAAGAAAGATAGACAACGACCTGAAAAGGACAACCAATCCAACGTACAATGTTTCTGGACTAGATAATAGCACTCAAGGTAAAGGCGAAACAACCACTTCCGACTATGCAGAAGTTGATGAAAGCAAAATATCACCAGAATGCATAATGATGCAAGACGAACATGCAAACATGACTAATTATAGTTCGGATGAGCCACATGCGTATATCACTCTTAAAAAGGTGGACAAAGGCCCGTATGACACAACTAAAACATCTTCTGCAAGACATGATCAACAAACATTCAATCAATACAATACGATAAACCTTGAAGAAAGTTCTAACTATGATTATATTGGTAAAAATGGCGCAGATACTAAAACAATTGGCTTAGAAAATAGTTATAATACAACAACGCTGGCAACATTAAACAGGCACAACAGTTTTACCAACAATGCTATCAATACAAAAGATGAAAGCGACGACGCCTATAATCACACTGACGATCAGTCACGTCAAACTGAACGTAACAAGTCAGACAACCCGTATAACTTAACAACGCTAGGACACTTACAGAACGATCGCGGAGTTACCAACATTGCTTTTAATAGTAATGATGAATGTGACGACACCTATAATCACATTGGTGACCAGCCTGGTCAAAATGATCAAACAATTACGGATAATCCGTATAATACAACAACGCTTGGTAATTCACAGACATATGGTATCAATAACTCTGCCTTTAACAACAATGAGGACACATACAATCATATTGATGGTCAAGATCCTAACATTATACCTACATTCACAGACAATGACTATGCCACTTTGAAGTAGTGAGTTTATTTCCCAACACAGATCTTTTTTGTGTTATATATGACAAATAATAGTGTTATTGTAAACATGACATGTTGATGATTCCTGGTATATTCGAGAATAGTATTTCTACGTGATGAAGACTTAAATAGCAAACACTGTTTACTATAATGCATAACTGAATTGTTGAATGCGATTATATCAAGTTACAATTTTATTTACACTCAATAGATAAAGTGTTTTCTTATTAAAACCATGATCCGGAAGTTGATTGATTTAAAATAAAAATGACACTGCTAAACTTTTAAACAATACTTAATGCATGTTAAATGTTAATATATTTTTGTGTTTTTCGTGTAAATTTGATTTTTAAAGAAGATTTGATATAAGATTTGTTGAATATATGTAATCGAGACGTCAATTTTCCAAAGCTTCAGATTAATTGTAGAGTTACCATTGTTTTCATGACTCTTATCATTCTAATCATCACCATTTATAAACTTAAGCATAAAACATCATTTCTTGATTGTTAAGATATGAAATGTATTCAATTTTACAATTTATCATTTTTAAGTAGATAGGTCAGTCAATTTTATTTTCAGCAGAAATATTATCATCATTAAAATCATTTGATTTATTATGTTGTCAGTATAACTTGTTAACTATCAATGCTTTATGACTTTGATAAAACTCTTATTTAATCATCTTTTTTCTCATAAACTCACGTTCTAAATGTATATAGTATGCTTTAGATATAAATGTATGTGACAGTAAAGATGCGAATTCCGATGTCACTTAAAACAAAATGATATACTCAGGTAGTTCATGAACCATTAACAGGAACCTGTTATTCAATAAATAAGCTCAGACCATAGGTTAAGTCAAGTTGTTTTAGTCGGACTGTTGTATTTAATATGATATTACTTATCTGTTTACAATCATAGAAATAGCTGGAATTAATTAGAATCTACTGTGATTTTTGTATTATGCAGTCTAAGTTTCAAGCAGATAAAAGTTCAAATTGTTCTCACTAAAGATAGAGTATCAAGTTTTATTATAAAAAAACAAAAACAAAACAGATATATAATCCATTTTACTAAAATGACTTTCTTACATTATGTAATGTCTCTGTCTACTTTTCGGTCTAGACTTGGACGTTTCAAGCAGTTTTAACCATGTGTCTTATTGTTTAAGCATTTGAAACATCATTGTTTCATAAATATAAATATGTTCAAAATTATTCGTGGCAAATGGTCCAGGATTGAAAATGATGTCTGTTTGACTTACACCTGGTCTTATACAGCAAAAGAAAAAAGTGATTTGTTTGTTGGGTTTAACGCCGTAGCATTACATTATATAGGTCATATAACGGTGGTCAGGCAACCTACTCACTCCTCCTGGAAAAGCTTAATCTCTGAATTTAGCTGTTAACCAACTACTAAGCGCATAATTTCGTCAGTGACTGACAACTGCCCAACATAATTAAAAGTCATTGGTAGAAGGGAAAATGGCCGATGAAATAATTTCACGACCAAGCTCCACGAAAGTATGCCCCGCCCGGGAATCGAACCCAAGACCCCTAGATTAGAAGACTTGCGTGCTACCAACTGAGCGTTAGACTATCTGATGGATGGTAATGTTGGTAAGATGTTGAATAAAAGACTTCAAGTAATGCTTAAACTAAAACCGAGTGTTGTATCCATTAAATGTTTTCTTCACTTGACTGGCTTTAAGTTTTAACAAATATCTTATCAAAATCAACAACTATCTACTTCGTAAAACTTCAAATTGTAACTGTTGGGTAGATAATTTACACAAACATTTATAAATGCATAGATATCATTATTAATGCCATTTCAAATACAACCTTATAAAGAACTTACATACAAAAAGAAATAACAAAGTCTTAAAATGTATTAACCATTCACATTGCCCTAGTTTACAGAAATCCCCATTTTTTTACCAACCTTTGTGACTTATTACCTGTAACTGTAAAATATATGATACATGTACATCCAGTTATAATCAAAGCGCTGATAGCGCTGTCCGGACATGGATTTACGGGGCAAAATTTAGTGGTGTCCTTAGAAAAAGGACTTGCGGGGTCTAAAGTTCACAAATAAATTGTGTAACGAAAAGTCATGACGCTGATACCGCCCGCAGAGAAATGCTAATCAACCGTTCATGATTTACCACAGGTATATGATCTATTTTTAGACGGAGGAAAATTGTCATATATCGTTGTACTGAACCTGACTGCGCATGTCAGTCGAATGTCTACGTCCGCGACATTTTTTTGATGCGTTTCAAAATATGTTGCTTACTAAGACCTGAATTGCTTACGCAATCCACGTCAAAAAAGACAACATAATTCAGAAGGAACTCCTAGAATTGATGGTCTTGTTTACTCATATCTTCATGGATAGCATTTGTCTTCTGAACAGTTTAAGGTGGATCAGGAACATTTGTGATTGATTTATGCTAGAGTAACATAATAACAATTACTTGTTTAGTCTCATTAGGAAACATTCCTAATTTTAAGATAATGTATGTAAAAAGTCTGACAGGTTATACATTTGTTTGTCTGTTGCAACGCAATGATAATAGTGAATGCAAAATTAAGGAAAAGAAACCAAGGTAAAGCCATCGAGCATGACAATGTCATATAGCAAATACGACTACTTGTTCATACATATGAATCAATTTTGCTTTGTTCATTCAGTAAATAAAATGTAACGAATCTAAAGCTTGTGGTATCATATATGACAATATCGTCTGGATTGTTAAACTTCTTGTCATTGTAATGAATAAACATCTTTATATATTTCGAGACCCACTGACATCATCAATTTGATTTTAAAATGTCTCCTTTCATTGAATATACTTGTAGATACATGTATTACATGTATTTGAAATATCGATCAAGAAAATCCTGAAAAAAAACGGTAAAGTATGACGTTAAATGAAACAAGTTAATATTTTAAGTTTAGATAGTAATCTGTTTTGCATTAAAAACTTGTAAGTTTAATATACAAATAATATTGCTGTCGAAATCTTCCTGTTTCAAAATAGCGTTCTTTTATATCACACAGTAAAAAGATATTTGATGTATATAAACCTGTTTATAAATCTCATTTACATTATAACTCAATGAAAGATAGTGAAGGTCGGGTAAACTAGCAAACACAAAAATATGGATTTACAAAATATATTAAAGAATGTGTTTTGTTTGTTATTAATAGTTGTGCATAAAACAGGTATGGCGATATAATTTTGTTTCAATTTTCTCACATTTACCTAAAAGTATATACATGTCAATGGTGTAAATAATCTAAACAGCTATGTATCAATGTTAATTCATTTTTAGCCAGATGTTTCAACGAAACTAATCGGCGAACAGTTTTCCGAAACATGGGCGGACGAGCGGGTGGGGGGCGGACGGGCGGGTGGGGAGCGGACGGGCGAGTAGGACGGGGGGCGGGCGGGCCGTCGGGCGGGCGGGCGGGTGTCTCGTGATAACGTAAGTTTTTCTTTTCCAAATAGTTCTGCCATTAATTGTCATATCTTTATAAAACTTCATGTAATGATAACATACCATGTGATGAACAGAAAAAGAAAGTAACCACAACTACATCTGCCTTTATTATGGATTATTTTCCTTTGTAATTTTTGTTTTTAAGTTTTTAAATCCGGCTTAAATTTCTTGTTACTTTTAGATTGATGTTTACCTAGATGAAATGTGATAGGTCGTGTCTACGTTGAATGATTCTTTATATTTGTTAATTTCCTTAACTAATTCTAGGCTGATTAGTTCTTCTTTGACAAAATAACTTGAATTAATGTGCAGAGTAAAGGTGACAAAAGTTGAATTACTAGGTATTATGTTTTCAATTTTGTAGAAATAACCAAGCCTTAAAAATATGTTTTTTTATTTATTGCATTCCAAAGTGACAAATCGAAACCAAAAGTAGGATTTTATTGTCAATACAGTCTAACCTCTATACAAAACCACTTTCCGGAAATCCATAAAAGTGGCTTTGTTAATAAAAATCTGGAAATAGTGTGTTCTTATAAAACGACACCATTTTAAAGAAATTGACACTATGTCACATTTAAACTCACGAAGTCAAATAGACTAAGTTGGATTTGATTATGTTATCTCTAACGCATGTAATATTTGGTAACTTCACGATTTTAGGCACTTTTCAAACAAATGCATGTTTTATGTTATTACTTAGGATTTAAGCGCACAAGAGAAGATTAACATGTCGTACAAGTCTAATAATTCTTTATAAACCGTTTACAATTGTCATGTAATATCTTTACTTAAAGTTAGTGGTTACACTAATAAATAAAATATTTGAAAAAAAGAACTACATATTGTTAAGATACCTAGATATATTTTTATACTAAATGTGCATTTCACGTTATTTTGTAGACGCTATTTATACCCTAACAGAAAATGTATATACATGGTCAGAATCTACTCAAGTGTGTACATTGGCATCACCAAGTCTTGTGTTCAACGAAAATGGTACCACACCAGATCTGGCAAATCTACTTAGTGTAGATGCATGGTTAGGTTACACTGAAAAAATGACACCATTTGAGTATTTTGGTAAGACTTTTGTATCATAAATGTAAGAGTACTTTCTACACCATTTTTATTCCAATACTAATATTCTATACAGAAACACAACTGAATTCGGTCATTTCCAACAAAAAAATCAAAAGGTATGAAAAGTGTGGACATGGTTGCTGTATTTTTATTTTAACTTATTAAGATATATTTATTGAAAGCTTTATAGTTGATATCGAATCTACATAAAAGCAATATTGATATACTTCGTATTTTTAATGTAACTGCCTTCTCGAGTACCTTTTCTACTTAATAACAATAAATATGAAGATGTTTTGAATGTTAAAAAAGTAAAAAAAAAAAAACAGTTTTTTTGCAAAGAAAGGTAAAACTTTGATGCAAACAAATTAAAACAGATGTGGTTAACACCGATCTTACTTGTGTTCTTCAGCAGTATCTGCATTGGATGAAAGAAAATGTTATAATCGATATATTGTGCATACATGTACATAAACACTGTCCTTCAAAAGCTTCTTCACACATTAGCAAATTATTTTGTGCTGCATGTGAATACAATTCCAAGAAGTTCTAAAAGCAGTTTCTAAATCGTGTCATTTTTCATATGAATATGAAATTACAAAAATATCTCATATTTGATGTTGGGTCATTGAGATACATTGACCATAGTTTTTGAGGCAGATAGATACTGTTTGCTGCAACTCGAAAAATAAAATGTTCAAGTTGAAATTGTATCCATTGCACGAATAATGTGCAAAATAATTATTAAAATAATGATTATTCAAACTCGAACATGAAAATAATAGCAATTTAATTAATTATACTGTTAAAGAACTGGAAGGTAATGTATGTGGTAAAGCATCAGATCGTATATATTTCCGATATTTAAAAAAAAAACTTACTGTTAAGTACGGATTCAAACTTTCTTTTATTTAAGGATGTGCTAATTGCCATTAAATTATGACTTAGACTCTTCTTTTGTTTAAGGATGTTATAAGAAGTCTGACCTCAATCTTACTACAGCAAATTATACAACAGAAGGAGATCCTGGTAAATGTTGGTCAGCTTGTTATAATAATATTAAAGCAGTAGCTGTTTATGATAATGAGGTAATACGTACTAGTATACGCTTCATAATATTATTTAGTGATTTTGTGACATCTGATCGGTCTGTTTATTGTAAACAATTATACATCTAATATGCTTTATTGGTTAACAGACATTATTTACATTGTATATGAATATAGCTTGTTTTTTTTGTTTATTTATCAATTATTGTTGACTGCCACGAGATGCTTCCTCTAGTAATAGGTATCTCGTTGTAAATGGCAGATACACTCTAGGTGGTTGATTATAAATGCCCTTGGAAAAGTTTAACCATCATAGGTTTAATAGTTATATTTATTATATTCAATTGTGTGGGTAAAGTACTGTAGTGCTCAAGAGATACTGGGACAAATTCGCTTTTGGTGATCTCAAAATAATAACGCTTAGTCACCGTGGTTAAGGCTGGAAAGACGGAAGGACAGAGTACCAAGTATCACAGACAAAAGCGATCAATTACATTATTACCTGTAAACCCCGGTAACTAAATACAAGCACAAAGTCATAAACAACTAAAATATACACAAAATACGTTTCAGTTTCAACGTTTAAGTTTATTAAGTGTAAAATACCCATAACAATACCCAACAAATAAATGACAAATAATCAGATAAATGAAGCAGAGCAAGTTAAATATAGTGGTCTGTCAGTGCTTAATTACTCAAAGATTCAATTAATTGATTTTTAAAGGTTCCCTCATCCGACTTTTAAGACAAAACTATGTTAAAATTCTATGCTCAAACTTATTAAAATGATTTACCAAAATTCAGCAAAGTTGCTTTTATGTCTAAAAAATCTAATGAATACTTCAACTTACAATTAAAATTTAATGTAAATGCACTATTAATGTGCTGAAATCTAAACAAAGAATCCAGAGTCCACAAAATTCTATGACGGAAACATTTTATACTTGCACAAAATCCGACACAAAAAAGTGCGGGAATCCGTAAAAAAAATGATGGAATCCTGCAATCCTTCATATAAGTGACGGATCCGTGAAAACAAATTGACGGATTCCTTATCCAACACAAACAACTGGCGAAAAAAACATAGATTAATGTACTAAAATGAATTAAAGTTACTTAAATTACTTTATAACGCATTAAATTAATGTCTAACGATAATGACCTGTTCATTTTGACAAATTCTTATGTGTATATATAACTGGAATTTACGAGTTGATGTAGACAGAATTTACTAAAAGATTCACTTTTGACCTCTATGACGTCAGACCCATAATGTAATACAGTGACATATAAAAAATTGCCGCCATCAAGTTTACGCTCAAATGTACAGGAACATTTAAAAGGATTTACTAGCTTAAACCAGACTGAGACAAAGTTAGAACAACTTTGATTTCAGCTCAATACAACATAGAAACTGCCTGGACCGATTATACAGATTGCAAAAGCAACAACAAGAAAATCTCACAGTAAAATGCATATAAATTCGTACTGTTCATACACAAGATGAAAAAACCGAGGGTCTGAACGGCGCACTACAGTACCACCGGGCTGTAAGAAAGAGCTTCGTGTTTTCATGTGAACAGCATAAAGAGGTCTACTTAACGCAATCCCTTTACGTATTATTATATCCAAAACATCATAATAGAAAGTCATAGAATTTTAAATGGCATGTCACTGTTATCCGGAACAATCAAATATCTTTTTTTGAAATTGGCGAATTCTTGTACAATGAAATTGGAGATTATGCGTTATGATGACGAATGACATAAAATTTATTAATAAATGTTGACTTTTACAGTGTTACTGTCTTCATGATGTAAACGTAGATACCAATAAACTATTGAACTACAAATGTAAGATAGGATGTCCAAGTCAACCAAATATTGCTTGTGGTGGTGACGATGGAAAATATGAATATGTATCTCTGTACAAAACTACATACACAGGTATGTTTCAATGTGCCAAAACAGTAAAAAAATACAAACCCTAGGCGGCCAAAACTGTTCCGAGATTAAAAAACTATATACATGGCGATTTTGTCTCCAGCCGCCTATGGTATTTGCCTTTTGCTGTTTAACTTCTAGTATTGTCATAAATGTGAACTTATCTATTTTGAGTTAAATACCACACTCTCTTAATTGCTTATAAAATACGCAGAAAATGGTAATTTGAATATCATTGCATGTATAAACTCAGAAAATCATGATAGTGTTAACATATAAAGGAAATAAAATTAGTCCTGTTATAATATTACCCATAAAAGATAGGACAAATTGCTGTTTCATTCGTTATGTTTTGATCCATTTTGGATTAATTAAAAAACGATCGACAAGACGATTATATTTATGGGATATTGAACGATTGGAATGTTTTTGTGGAACCAATTATAAGTAACTGGTGTGTTATTATCAAAAATTAAACCTGCACGCTTTTTTCAATATCTGAAATGGTAATGAAACATGTTGGAAGCAGTGTTCTGATTTTGACAATTTAAACGCATATTGACATACTTATGTTGAAGGTTTTATGACATAATTTATTTAGTGTATTTTGGTGTAATATCATTTTATGTATATCTTTCTCGACAAGAAGTTTTCTCTGTTTGATAATAAAAGAAATATAATCAACGAACAACATGGATTTGAATTGAAAATGGTCATTTTTAGTTTTTAGCTTGTCGAACAACTATATACGCCAATTTGAGAAATCGGTGTAGCAACCTTACTACGGATTCTACTTTTTTGAGGTACACGACGGGGCTCAACTCTTCAAACCTATGGTATACAGAGTTTTTATTAATTGTTCCAAGAACAACTATATACGCCAATTTTGAGAAATCAGTATAGCAAGCTTACTACAAAATTTACTTTTTGAGGTACATGAAGGAACTCAAATCTTCAAGCATGTGTATGACTGAGAAAGGTTTTAATAATTAAATTGTAATAATTGCATTTAACCAAACACTGAAAATATATACGACAGTGAAGATTCCCTGTGGTGAACCCCAATTTGGAAGGGCGTGACGCAATTATCTCTCATTCTATACGTAGACGATAAAACATATCTTGGCTCAGACGCTTAACTCATATTGCACAACAACAACGCGCAGGAAGTAGTGCGGCTTATACATGAATAAAAATTCGTTGTATGTTTTTTTTTCTTTTTTTAAAAGATAAAATCATGATGATTAAATTGTAAAAAATGCTGGCTTATGACTACAGGAATACTTATCCATATATACATATTAGTAACATATACAATTAATTTGAATGAACATTCAATTATATTTTCCTGTACTCCTCTATGGTTATTATAACTGTGCAATTATAGGAGTATGCATTGTTATCAATTTCTAAATTAGATTTACCTGAACATTGGGATATCGGTATTTTTGATAATCGAATTAAAATTGGATTTTTATGTATAGTTTACAAGTACAAATAGCACCATTTTGGAGATACATTTCATACAACGAAAGCTCTGCAGTCTATGTTTCAAGAAACGAAATCTTATTCTACATATTTTGTCACATTTTTGAACACACTAAGTGACCGAAGCACAACATGTTTTCTCTGTCGAACAACTCCAGTGCCTTTAGCGCTTTGATTATTGAATGACATCAAACAAATATATTCATAATATATACATATAATCAAAACCATGAATCATGAATAAAATTATCCAATACCTAAAAAGGAAATAATTTGGCAAGGCTGTACTGTTTTTGGGTTAATAAGAATGCCAACACTACACCACCAGTCAATGAAAATGTCCAAACCTTTTTTGCCCAAACTTTCATACTTATTAACAAAGAAAAATCATCTAGTATATGAGCACAATGTTTTAAACCCAATTTATTCTCTGCAATTCAGTGTACTGCACAGTTGAATTTCTCAAACAATGCACAAGAATAACTTAGACCCATTGGTAAACACTTATCATAAAAATATTCATCCCCTATCTTAAAACCTAACAATACATGATCCTTAGGGTGTATAGGGGTAATTCTGTAAGCATTCTTGATATCTACTTTGGTCATGAAAGACGATGAACCACATGACATGATCAAAGAGACAGCATTGTCAACTGTCTGGTAACTAACTGAACAAAAATTGTCAGATATACCGTCATTTATTGACAATTGATCAGGGAAAGACAAATGATGAATGACTCTGAATTGACCAGGATCTTTTTAGGAACTAAACCTAAAGGTGAGACCTGAAGGTTTGGAAAAGGGGGTTCACCGAACCTTCCAGCCACTCTCCCTGCTTTTATTTCTACTGATATTTTTTCCCTTAAAATTTTAGGATTATGATTAGCTGATTTCAAATTGTTAGATGTTCTAAGGCATCTTTTTCCGGAATATGGAATTCTAAAACCTGAATTAAAACCCTCGATTAAAAATTGTGACTTGGACGGATCATAACCTTTCATCCATGACCTTAACTAAGAAATATTTATAGGAGTTTAGCTAACTTGGTTAACTTTACTAAGACTTGGCGTTTGGCTTACGAAATGAGTTTGAGTCTGTAACTTTTTGATGACATTGTTTTTTACTGTGGGGACCAGTACATTTTTGGCAAACATGTCTGTATGAGCAATTGGTCTTTTGACATTTCCCATCATTGTTATTGTAGCTGTATAGCAGGTGAGCATGCCTTTGGAGCTTGTTTTGAAGGCTTGTTTGTTACCATTACTTCTACTGCTTCCTGCTCTTGTTGCTGAATAGTTTGTTGTGGTTGGAGAAGTTGCATAGCAACTAGTGTTTCCATCACACTTTTAGTAACCATGGGCACTAAGTCTTCAACAATTCTTTTTCTCCCTTCGTCTGAGAGATGCTGCCTTTTTTTATTTTTCCCGATAGGGGCATCTGGCTTTCTTTTAATTTTACTGGTTCTTTTTGTAGTAGACATGTCGACTGAAATCAAAAGTTTATACCAATAATATTACCGAAATTCAAATTAATTTCTCAATAGTCCTACCTTAAGATTAAGATAGAACATTTTCACCTTAAAATTAAGGCGTTTTCAAATACAATCTTTACAATTAAGGCTACTACAAACACTTTACATTTAAAGTGAGTTTCAAATTTGTCAAATTAAGACACAAAACCCCTTAGAATTAGGGAAGATTTAAAGAATTTGTCTTATAATTAAGACAAGCCATCAGCAACTTGCATTAACGAATTTCCAAAAATTAAATCCTTAAATTTAAGGTACAATCACCTTACAATTAAAGTGAAATCCAAACTTGTACCTTTCAATTAAGACACAAAAACCCCTTACAATTAAGAAAGTTTTTTAAAAGAGAAACTTTATAATTAAGGCATAAACATCAGCAACTTGAATCGAATCAAAGCATTATCAGATAAATCCTGGATTTAATATATAGTAAATTACTATGAAATCTAGTGTCTGAAATTTCACGATAATATTTAAATCTATTCATATCATTATACCGGTACAGTCACTGTATGGTATATCAAAAGTTACTTTGCAATAATTACAAAACTACCCAAAAATACAATGACAATTGCCGCCTAAAAATTAGGAAATTGCTTTAAATTCATTGAAATTAAAGTTTTATCTCTAAAACAAAAAAAATACTGGTTTAACTAGCATATTCAATGGAATTAATACCTTCAAAACAAAATAATTTAAAACAATTTTGTATCTCGCCCCATTTTTCATACAAACTTATTAATACTAGTCAGCCAAAACACTTATCAAAGTAAATTAAACCAATAATTAAGGGGACACAATCCTAACAATGCACATGATTAACTTTTCAAGAGTTGTTCCCCTTGGATACCTGAATTTTACTTAAAATTTAGTTCAAATAATTTTAACATTAATGATTAGTTTTCTAAAATCATCAAATGGCTGCAAAAAAGGCCTTTGCTTATTTCTTTATAAATGTAATGAAACGTTTACCAATTAGTTGAGAAACTTATTTCCATCTGCATTTCAAATCCACAAAATTGAATTACATTTTTACCATTTGTAAATACCAATGTATAAATAAAAATAAACAAGATTGAAACCTGCCCTCCTAACTTATTATTGTAGGACCGCATACTAAGCCATGTTCACTTCAAACACTGAGCACATTTTATTATAAGACTAAATTACTATAAACCGAGATTGATATGTTAAGAGAATTGCACTTATTCCAATATAAATGTTTATCAAGGGCAGAATTCAACACTGTTTATTAACACCTTTAATGAATTGCTTAGCCTACGCCAAAACAACCTTAGATGAAGATTATATTTCAATCAATATGTAAACCTTTACATGTAACTATCGTTTATCATAGTGAGCTCTCCTCAATCGACACCCCTTGCCTATACCAACAGCACATTTACACAATCATGTTAAATGGTATACCCACAACAATTCTAATTATCAATAATATATAAACATACATAAATTACCAATAATATATAAACATAAATAAATTGGTCACTCCCAATCGACCTCGCATTTACCTGTTTGACTAAAATTTATACAGTTCAAGTCAGCTTGAAAAATAAAAAATAAACTTATGTTTAAGGTATCATTGTAATATATAATAACAAACTCTAATTCAGTACTTTAAATGAGATTTAACTTCAGTTAAATGACTGAGATTTCACTTATTTGTTTTTGACATCAACAAGCACATGCGATGTTTATCGACAAGCATCCATATAAGTCATGTAATTGTTTATTAAGTTAATTAACACTTCCAGTTCAGTTTTGTTTACTAAAAATTATGTATTTTCAAGCTTTTGGTAACAACTGAATTATAGCACCTCTAATGTTTCTATAATATTTATCCAACCGATAGTCATTGAAATGTACTCCATCTTGATAAATTGGATTAGTTGAGTTTTTACACCTTTAAAGTACCAATAGTTTAAACAGGGCAACTTGGATAATTCCTTCTTTATATAATTGTTGCCATAATGAACACAAAATCCATATTTATCAGCAATTAAATATCTTGGAGATGAACGGGGTAAAAACTGCATTATTGTTGCTTTTACAATACCGTATCTACTCACAAATGTTGAAACGAGATTAACCATCTTCAAAACTAAAAGTTCTATCCCCTCCTCACTCATACCCAGGAGAATCAATGTCATTGCCTCCAAATTGGAAGACTAAATAACTTGGCCGTAATTGCCTAATGGCATCTTCCCATATTCTGACATGATTTTTTGAGTGAATCCGGCCACAACTAATCCCACAAAATTGTATCTTCACGTCTGGTCCCAGATCAAAATAGTTAGAGCCATTAGTCCTATAAAGGTATCTTTCCAACCAATTTATGTGAGATGTTCCCAGAATGAGAAACAGACATTTTATTAAAACACTGCTTACCTAAACTATAAACAACTGTTTATAAAGATAAACAGCCGACACTATATACCGTCTGACTGAGCTGTTAGTTCAATAATTAATAAATCGTTGTACAGAAATCCCAAACACTTAATTACAAACAATTAATTCAGCACATCCGCAATACTGGTTTCAAAAATAACATGAAATGTAAATAAAGTCAGCAATTAACTAAGAATAATTAACGTAATCACAAGCACAACCGTCCACAACGTTTTCGCTACGATATTCATTATCGAACATCGAACCAGGTTGACGTTCGACATTTTGATTTTGTGCAAATATGGAACTGACGTTGAAAATTTGAACCAGTTCAACGTTGGACTTTTCGTGAGTGCAATTCATTATAGTATTAAGAGTTCCCGGCACTCTTGGATGTATTGCATCAATATTTGCTAATAATGAATATAATAAAATAATATATATATTCTTGTGTTCCTTGTAGAACCTATCAGAACAAGCTCATCCGACGCTAACATATGTTTGTGGTACGAAATAAGTACGGCAACATTCTTATGGGGCAATTGTATGAATACTTATCGTATTATATGTTACCAAGGTAAATATTACTTTAAATATACGCGTTTGAAACTGTATGTAGTAGGACCTGATGATTATTTCATCAGGGTTGTTGAACCGTCAGAAGTATTCATAACTATGTCGTTTTTAGCTCGACTTTACGTAGTCATGTAGAGCTCTCCTACTCGCCCCGGCGTCGGCGTCAGCGTCCGTGTCTACATTTCTGATTAAAGTTTTTGTGCACAGATTAAAGTTTTTGTGCAGTAAAATAATTTCTTCTTAGCGTTATTTATACTTTTCCATGAATTATGACTCGTCATGTATTTTCGCTAGATAAATATTGCTTCATTTTGCTGTCATTCTTATTTATATTACTTTGTAGTAATTTACTTTTGATGATAAGATAATATTTCTAACTTATTTAAAACTTTAGAAATGATTATTGATTTTTCGTTTTTATTATTCATCAATCCATATTCTTTTTATGACTTAGAAATTGAAAGTTATTTTAGAATTTACTTTTTGTTTAATGAATGGATATTGTTGTGATTATAAAGATGTGTAGCATTTAAAAAAATATATTTTAAAATTGTTGGAATGATTTAAGAAAGCCTAAAGAGTGCATTTTTATTTTAAGAGGTGGAGTACATAGAACTAGAACCTATATATATGTATATTACCTATATATATTCGTTTACATACGGTATAAAAATGGTATATCTCAATACACCGCAAAAGTTCCCGGAACCGGAATTAAAGAACAAAAATCAAGCAAAAATGACTTCGCAAGCAAAGTAATTTTATTTTCTTTACTAATTCAAACATATTTCACCTTACGGCTCATCAGTGAATATCTATACACATAAATACATGAATATAAATAGTAAGAGATTTTCAAGTTTTTTTCCAATTATATACTCTATAAACCAATATAAAGCCTTTATTGTGGGGTGTTTATATCATCACACTTTTGGCATGTATGCATTTTAACAGGCAATAATAATATATGATGGTAGTGACATATACAATAAGTGGATAACTATGACAGCAATGTGCTTCTTTGATGGTGGAATACCGTCCAATTATAATAACACAAAGGATTTGAATACATCAGTGACAGCCCCAATGTGGACAGGTTTAATACGTAATGGTGTGATATATCCATTTACAGGTAAGTGAAAACAATTTATAACATTTTACATATTGTAAACAATTTATCAAAACATAATAAATATCTACATTATTCATTACTATTCATACTAATCCATATCTCAATAGTTTCCAGCGGATTGACGATAGTAACAGTTTAGGTTTATTAACACAGTGGTATTTGTCGTATGAGATGCAATTATTCTTCACTAAAATGACAGGTTATTTAGGAAACATTATTGTGACTATTAATACTTTTTCTGTAAGTCTAGTTCCTCTATAATAGTTAACAAGCACATTTTTTCACCCAGGTTGGAGCATAGGACTATACCGCAGTCCTTCATCTGTTTCGGTATGTTGCCCGGTCTTTGACCTCTCCCCACGACTTCTTGTAGAGGCTGTTAAAAGTGCTTTTACAAAGAATCCTTGATTTGTATAGTGGTATTTGTATAACTGTTTCTTATCAAAGCGCCATATTATTTGAATACGGAATGAATCATTTAACATGGAATTCACTATACTAACTATACAATCACTTTTGTTCAACCCAATAGAATACTGATAGTTCATTACTTATACAGTCAATTCTGATTATCTCGACTCTGTTAGGACCGTCCATAATTAGTCAAGATGATAATTAGTCAAGATAAAGTAAGGGATATAACTCCTATAGATGTCAGTAGCCCTATTGATTTTTTCAGACAGTGTAGTTCAAAGTCATTGCTTTATTACGACTATAATCAGGGATTATTATTTTTTTGAGTGTGTAGCAAAAAAAATATCCATTTTACAGCTGAAATAAGGCCTTTTGATTTTTCAGAGATATTAGCTCAAAATTATTTCAATATAACATATGTTGTTGGGACTTTCGATTTTTTATCGAGATGATTAGTAGTCAAAGTAACCGTAATCGAGGTAATGCAAATTGACTGTATTACTGTTTGAGATATTAAAATTGAACATTCATTTCATTTTCACTTTTAATAATACAGGTTTTGAATCAGATGTCAGTACGTCCAATTACAGGGTTAATGACTATAAACTGTAAACATCTGAGATCATGTTGCGCATAAACAAATCTTGCCATTGTCTTTATTGACCGATGTTTGGTATAATACATTATCGATGTGATTTTGTTCATTCCCCATATGATCAAAATTGAAAAATCTGAGATCTCCTACACTAAAAAAACTGTTGATATGCTATTGCATTGAGCAATATAGAATGTAAATAAGGTATAATGAATTCCAAGTTACATGATACATTCATTATTTACTTAATGTAATTTTTTTATTTTTTTTTATGTGCTTTATTAAAGCATGCATTATTTCACGGCGTCTCAACGCCGTGATATTGTGATGGGTAGTTTTTTTGTAGCAATGGGCAAAAGTCACGTGACAAAAATCCTTTCGATTTCTACTGCCGACATTTTATTGATTTTTTCATGCGATCGTTGTACAGCCCATATCCGTTAAAAGTAGAAACATATAAATAAAAATAGAAACATAGGAAAAGCACCTTTTTCCAAACCATATAAACAATATTTTCATAAACACACGAACTATCAGCGTTTTATATTAACACGTTTCCGCGAATCCTTTCGACACACTTGAAAAGCTCCCCAGTTTTTAATTTGTTCGAAAGGATTATGTTATTTCGGGTCCGAATAAATCTTTTCACGTGTAAAAATGTCTTTTGAACCTTACATTTCTAAGTTTCTATATCTGCTGGCATGTTAATTGTTCCCTTCTTATCAAATTAGGATTTCTATTCTTGCCTTTTGGCATTAGGCGCATCTTTTCGGAATTGAGATAAATATTAAATCCTTCCGAGTATCGCGCTTCAAAAGTCTTCTATAATTAAACTTCTCACAACGGTTACGTCACGCGTTGCTACTTTAACATGATGAAGAGAAATAACCGCTGTGGGGAGTTTGTTCCGTAACAAGTAAAGGTAATTTTACTGAAATCAAGCTGACAGACAATACGTAGCGGACATTAGTGCAGCGGACGTTAAAGCAGGCTATAGTCTGATTTTATCCGGTGAGCCGTGACTGCACTTTAGTATTTATAGATTTTTGGAACATTCCTACAAAAAGGTAACACAGCTTATTTAACCAACCAACTGATTACTGTCTTTATTATAATTATTCAACATTGATTGAAATGACTTAGTGGTCGTGGCGGTTAGACACTTGGATTGTTAGACATTGCTTTTGTTACCCCGTGTTCGAATCCTGCTTGGTATCCATTATTCTTTTATCATTTTATTTTTTATTTTTTTGCCATCATGGAAACGTACAACTCGAAATCTCTGTGCAGCTAGAAGCCAAATGAATGTAAAATAGAATATGCATATTTGCCCGTGTTTGTGCTTAGTTATTACTTCGATGTTATACACTTAGTCTAAAATGTCTCGACCGTGTCTAACAGAAATGATTCTATGTACATGCACAGTATAAGAAAGAGAAGCGAAATGGGATGCATGTCACTTTGGCACATTCGTCTGATTTCTATTCAGCCACTGCATTTGAAGCCGAATGTATTATTATTATGTACAATGGAATTGCTGGATATAAAAATAAAAAAGGAAATAAAACAAATAAAAAATAAACAAAATCAAATGATGGCACAACAATCATTATATGATACGTACAACTATGCAATTTAAGAATAAAATAAAAAATATGGAGGCGGTGAGATTCGAACCAATGCAGTAAAATTATGGATTGGCCATATGTTTCCGACTCGTTATCGACTGAGCTATTTTGAACAATGATTTTGAACTACTATATCATGCATATATACTTGAGATATTATAGTTTGTATTGATTTTCAGTGTAGTATTTACTGGTTATACCTATCGTCATGGTTATGATTAGACTCATCCAACCTGTCACGGCTCACCGAATAAAATCAGACTATACACACCACTAAATTTTCAAGCGGATAATAACTTTACACGCGGAAAAATGCATATTGATATTTGCTGAAATAACGTTAATTACTTCGCAAGGTAATAAATGATTCATAACTTTTTTGTCTTGAAAGGATTCAGGTTTAAAGATTTCATTAGGTACGACTTTAAATCTGTATAAAAACACAGAACTGTTAGTGTTAAAATACGAAAAAACCAATGTAGAACCCCAAAGCGTGACCCTGGAAGACCGAGTATATAGACGTATAATATGCTAATACCAAACAAATATGCAACATCAAACAAGTCCTTCTTGTGGCTGAAAGGAGGGATCTGACCTCAAATAAGCTGTACAATATGTACTTTAATCGTTTTAAAGTTGGTTAGAACCCCTGTATAGCCCAAACGGCGAAGTTTTACCCTGGAAGACCAGGTATACAGACGTATTTTATGCTAATACCAATCGAATTAGCAACATCATACAAGTCCATCTTTGGGGCTGAAAGGAAGGATGTGACCTCAAAGAAGCCATATAATGAGTATACTTACTATAGACGTTTTTAAGAGAGTTCGAAAACCCATGGAGCCCAAACCATGAAGTGTGACCGTGGAGGACAGGTTATTCAGACGTATTTTACGCTAAAATTCAACACAATGCTATTTTGAGTTACCTTAAGATTATACTTAACTGGTTTTTTTGCCGTGACAATAACATTGCTGCATTTCGCAGCAATTTTTTATTTGTATTGTATATGCTTTAGATTCTGCAGATATAAAAATTGTATTTAGATTGCTTACCTGTATAGTAAATAAATATTAACCTGACGTTGGTACCCTCATTGTAATAATTTCACGCTTCATTGTCTGTCTATTTATACCTTCGGTAGATTCCGCGTATCATTCATACGAAGAGGCACGTGTTAACTGATCATGTACTTCATATAAGTATGTAATTGTTTGTAAGTTATAAGGAATGACTCTATAGCGCCGATGATACCGAGATGGACTGTGAACTACTGTAGAAAAGTAGGTGTTGGTTCGAGCCCAATCATGCGCAATTCTTTTTCATTTTTTAATATTTGTACAAACAAAATATTGTTAAAATTGTCCAAAAAATGTGTTATTTCATACACTCTTTTATTTTTTTTGTATTTTTATTCATCTATAATTTAAGTTTTATTATTTTGTAATTAGATCTAATCACATTTGATTTATTACATATATTGCACGACAAAATACAGAAATACAATAAATATCAATTATCATATTCGCTGCAATCAGATGAGTCGTGTCGCCAGCTCATATTTTAAACAAGTAAATCTGTGAGCTAATGCTCACTAGTGATACCCCCGCCAAAATCTAAAGATACGCGACAAACAGGAAGTAGATGAGCAAGGAGCATGAAATTGCTTTACACCACATGGGACTATGGGATGAAGCAATATGCAAAGTATTAGGCTGCTGCATATTATAGTTGCTGAGAAAACTGCGACGAAAATTTTGTAACGGACGGACGCACGCACGGACACACGCACGGACAAGTAAAAATAGTCGGATATATGTATACTTTAAACGGTACGATGTATTGCTCTTTACTCACTTCAATTTTTAACTCGCGACTCGTTCAACTGTATCAGAAATAACGGAGATTATCGAGTCAGTCCGACATTTATCGATGGGAGGCCGATTATTGATTTATACCGCGTCATCTCGATTTAATTTTATTCTGCATAAAGGTTAACGTCAGGTTAATATTTATTTACTATAACATTCACTACATATTTTGTATTCGTTTAATTGCAGATTATTCTCATGTTTATGAAGTAAAATATGGTTATGTCGATAGTGCAACAGGAAAGCTTTCATTCACAAAGGATACTACAGTAAGAAAAAGAGCACTTTGTGTTGAAGGTATAGTAATGTCTTTCATTTATATTTAATTCCTAGAATTAATTGACATTTATCTATAGAAAATTCAAAAGTTTAATTTTAAAAAATCAGTCATAACAAATAATGATACATCTGTTATACGATTAGTATAATTTGATTTGATGAGACATTATTGATGATAGATGTAATGGTTCAATCACGTTCTTTCTTTGACTAAACATATTATATATAGATACATATAAGTAAATGATGTTTCAGGAGCATAAAATCATTAAGCGAACAATATCTGGACTGTATCAAACCTAGTATGGTAGTAATGTTTTTGCTCACTAGTAACTACCGATTTAGTACACAGTTGGGATTAGATATGATCGACTGTGCAAAATTATGATAGCATTATAGATATAGATAGATTATGATAGAGCCCAGGACTTATAGTGATATTCACCGCCAAAAGAACTACGCAAGTTGGTTCAAATTAAATAGACAATATAAACTAATGAAGGTCTTAGTTAGGTAATACATGAATACATAGGTATATAACATATTCATACGTTAGAACTTTAGGCGTATTAATTGCGTAAATATTACCTAAATATATTTCAGGAACAGTTAAAAATGAAACAACTACTAGTACAGTGGAAACAACTACTAGTACAGGTAAAACAAGTACTAATACAGTGGAAACATCTACTAGTACAGTTAAAACAACTACTAGTACGGTGGAAACAACTACTAGTACAGGTAAAACAACTACAAGTACAGGTAAAACAACTTCTTCTACTGCTAAACAAACAAGTTCTAGGTATGGTGATAATGTACAAACAGTAACACCAAGTCATATAACAGATGAAGGTGATTATTGAAATTCATAATATATTATTATCATCATTATTATTGCTAATAAGTTTTGTTGAATTAAATTATGTTACTTTTATGAAAAAGATGTAATTATTAGTATTATTAGTAGTAGTAGTTTTATAAGTACATGTATTATTATTAATAATATTATTATTGTAGTTGTGTATTTTGCTAATTTTACAAACAAATTTAATACCTCTGAATACATATAGTGATATTTTTAAATGCTTCAGGAACAATTAACCAACAAATTACGACAGTTAGAATTAAATCTGATTATCATGCTAACTCAAAACAAGGTAAAACAGTTTATTTCGATACGCAAAATGTTTCTCATTCATTTTATTTCCATAAATTGCACTTTCCATTGTATAATGTAAACTACTGCTTTAAAGCGTATAACATAAATAATTAAGCCAATTGAAAAAAAACTAAATAAAAACTGCAAAAGAGTTACAATTGTTACATGATAAACTTCATATAAAATGTTTTATCTCTTTATTGTTAGATTCACCAAACATTGGAGCCATCGTTGGGGTCACATTGTCTATAGCTGTGATCATCATTGTAACAGTTATCATTGTTGTCTTGTGGAAAAGGTACGTTATAATTATGATAGATATACCACAAATTTGAACAAAATAATAGCTCATTTAAGCAATAATTTTAAAGAAAGCAAAGGTTCTCCAAATAAAAAGAACCCAAAAGCAGGACAATAAACACAACAATAGTTTTTTAGTCGTAAATACAATTAGGTTTATTAAAACCAAAATATAAACCTAGGCAACACTAGTATTAGTATAATAAATGTCGCAGTTCATACCTGTTCACAAAATGAGAAGGATATGTAAACGGCAAAATAGAGAGAACTCGTCTTGTAAGCGAGGGCAATAGGTTTGAGTCTCGGTCAGGCTGCATATTTTTCTCACCCTGTGTCATTTGGCACCAAACGAGGGAAAGTTGATTGATTACTTGGTCAGTCGAGAACTTATGATATCTAATAGCTTCTTAAGCAAACTGTGATTCTGAATTTAGGGACGAATAAACTTGTAATGAACATCGAAAAGAGCGCGCCTTCAATTGCAATGGGTATTTTGGAGAGTGTCGTTGCTGTGCGTAGAAGTCTTAATGCTATAGCCTGATTATTAGATTAAAAACTTTTTTAAATGGCGAATCATTTAAATAATGCCAAGTGCAGGTGTTGCTTGTTGACGGCTTTATGCTTACAAAACTAAAACAAAGCCTTGTGTAACCATTGATTTCGATACATGATGGCTATATTATGTGTTCGCACTATTTTTTTCAGAGGTATTAGGCTACAAGTTGTGCGGAAAGCGAAATCAGATAGCCAAAACCAAACAGCAGCTAATAATTTTATAAACGCTACTGGACATGGCAATGCCATTCAATGTACACCAGAAGTCAATGTCCATAGTTATGATGAAATAGATAGCAGTGACATTTCGCCAGAAAACACCATGACTCACGTAGGTGGTGACAACAACTCACGTGATAACTACATTGAGGCACACACGTATCGAAATATTGAAAGCCCAACATCAAATGTAATACATACTTACTCAAACATTGACAATAAACATGGAGGAGAACATACTTACCAAAATCAAGGACAGGAAACATCCGATGAGGCACATTTGTATTTAGATCTTAAAAACAAAATGACTGATGATCATGCTTATGCTGGTCTTGAAGCAAGGGTGCCCCGATCAAAGTAACATTAATTGGTTGTATTGAAGTTTCTTTTAATCAATAGTGAGGGATAATAATGGTAATAATAGTAATGAGTTCTTTTCATGTCTTATTCAAATGCAACAATCACTGTGACATAAAATAAGGATAATATAAGCCGTGTGGATTTACAACAAATGTAGTATTATATAAAAGGCTACTATTGAAAGTGTATGAGTCCGTCGCATTCAAGAATCAAATAATTGACATAAAATCTTTGATGATCGGTCTTTACCGAACTGTGTACTCCCCCATGGACAATCTAAATATATAGTCAACATATTTAAAAGCCCTTGATATATGCTGCTTTGAATAGAACACTATTAGTAGAAATGAAGTAAACAAATTACACTATAAACTCTGTATATTATGCAAGGAATACTCATTTTAGGGTTATACTTATTTGGTTATACTAATAGGTGAAATGATTTTTTGTAAATAGTGAAATTATGTACCATGGTCTGTAGTCACGTGATCTACAACAACAACTGATGAGGTAAATAAAGATTTTGTTTATCGCTAATTACGCATTTCAGAAATATAAATGAGTGACATCTGATGGCGCATGAAATAGCTACTGCATTTCTTTTTTCATTACATTGCATTTGATTCCGTGTGTTTTGATCGTTAGTTCCAAATTCTGCTCACAAAGTTAGTATCGAGCGGTAAACTAGGACATGAGCATAATAATATGTACAAAAAACATTCAGAGTAAACAATTACTATTTTGTACATTAATGTAGGCATTATTCAAAAAGAAATGTATTAATCCTTGTTAATGCACTATTTAAATATTTTATCTTGTTTTGCTGATGTAAGAATTGGACTACAAACTTGTTTCTTAACAATCTAAGGATCACGTTATTATAAAACTTGATATCTGCCCCGTGTTCAGTAACTACTGTTAGCTATCGTTACGGGTAGGGAAACTCAACCCGAGGACAACTCAACCAGTGCAATACTCAACTCAAAGTTAGGACAACTTAATCCATTAGTAGGAGATTCAGTTGTCTCGGGTTGAGTTGTCTATGGATTGAGTTGTTCCGACACTTCCGTTAAGAAACGTTTTGGAACGTTCAAGGTAACTGAACACGCTGTTGTATTCTATAAATATTTGATAACTACATTGTAGATTTATGTATGTACCTGCTTAATTCATGTCATTATCATAAATGACTCTTAGTATACAACTTAAAATGCCTAATGTCAAATATCATACTGTTCTTAATATCCAGTTCTAATACTATATGTATGCTACATTTATTTCAGGTTTTGTTTTTGTTATTTTCATTTATATTTTTTTTTGTATTATTTAGCATAATTATAATAAATAATTATAGGTTGTGGATAATTTTAATCATTAATTGAATTTATTTCATATGTATAGCTAATTTGAATGTATGCATGTTTGTTTGTTCTTTGTAAATATGTATAATAATTATGCTTAATGCTGAATAAACGTATTGTACTGTATTATTTCGTATTATTACAGCTCAATTGATTTGTTAACTATGTATATAGCATAATGTGACGTCACCAGGTGACATTCAGTAATGTTACATTGTACCCACTGGCACTGGACATCATCTGTCGACCCGCTTGACATCACCTATCAGCAAACCCGGTTCGGTAGCGCAGTTGAATTACGTGTCCCGAAGGAGGTACGGGTTCGAATCCCACCCATGAAGGTCATACCCTTTCATAAAAATTTTACAAAAATGTCAATTTTCGTCCATTAATAAGATATTATGGAGAAGTTTCCGGCCTTGTGGAACGGTAGGTGAGTACTGATTATAGACAAGGTTCCAGGAAAGCTCAGTAAGGTGCGTTGGTCGCCGTAAAATGAGCTAAATTGTGTTGACACGAGGTTAAACCCAATAAAAAAATTAAAAAGGAATTTAATGAAAATCACCTATCAGCCCGCTTGACATTACCTATTGGTCCGCTTAAAATGATGGGAGACCACTGCGTTGGAGTTGGCTGAATACTGAGATCCGAGTTTTAGTCATTCAATTTGAATTATCTTTCTTATCTTATTTTTTTTCGAAAATGGTATTTTTACACGTAAAAAACTCCCGCCAACCTCAGAGTTTCTCTCAAATTATCGTAAAAATCAGTCTATTAGAAGAGACGATACTGTCTTGTGACGTCACCTCGTACGTTCATAAGCCGAAATATCTTTACTGCAAAACCTCGTAAAAAATATTTTCTTAAATTATGAATCTTGTGAAGAAAATCTTTACCTTTTGATTGACTGGAAGTATTTAGGTTCAAGTATTTCTTATAAAAGAACTAATTATTTACACGCTTGACTTTTAATCATGAAATACTTATTATATTTTGTGTAACATAACAATGTTTTCTTTCTTAGATGTTATGGCGCACAAACTGTCCTTCGAATATTGTTGCTTTTGTGCATACTTTCGGTATAATCCCGTCTCCATAACAATAAAATATTTATAGATTAAGCTCACTAATCAGAAGTAGGCCTATCAAGGCCTATTATAGTCCTTAAATAATTAAAACTATATAGTATATGCTGAGATAACTTTAATACGTGTGCATCAACTTTTGCCGACGATATTGTTATGATTGCATTGTCAAAATATGGCATTGGTAAAGCCGCATTATCAAAAGTAACACTGTTTTTGGACTGCAAAGAAAATAGACATTTATCAATTTAAAACAACTCTAACATACAAGATGGTTCAATAAAATGCAAATATTGCTTAAATATGTTTATGTTACATGTATGCATTGCATTTCACAGTGAAAGGAGGTCAAAACCGGAGGTAGAACTTGATTGTCGCTATTTGAAAAAACACATTTGTTCATAGTATGTTTAAGATGAAGTCTTCTTATAGATAAAAACGTACTCCAAATTACCTAATCAAGCATTAAAACTATTGTGAATCAGGTATATTGAACATTAGCGTATAGATGAATATAGAGCGTACTTATAAAAAGTACCCCACTTTTTAAAGAAAAAGATGCTTAATCAAACTTAAATTTAGACAGCAGAATGTGTTGAACTGCTTATTGCGTCTCCAATACATGTTATATTTTGATAACTTCGTGGAGTTAAAGTGTTGTCAAGTCTACGGTTCTTGAATATATCATCATATAGTACATAGTTAGAATAATCATTTTAAATTTAATATAGTTGGGTTTTTTCTCAAAATATGAATAATTTCTTAGTGACTTTAAGTGTTCAAAGCGTATAGTCAGTCCTCGTGAAATTATTCAAACTTGACAATATAGAAAAAAATCTCTGATCATAAAACTTTACGATGTACATAATGCAATACATTATTATGAAAAAAGGTTGAGTGCCAAAATGTTCGTGAGTTATTTATTTCAAGCTCTTTAATATTGAATGATTGGTTAAAGTACAAAACTTCGTATTACCTATTATACGGCCTATATACACAAGCTGCTAGGTATATTCAAATTAATTAGTTTTAAATAATAAATAAGTTGACTTTTTCGGGTATTCATGGGAACATTTAATTAAATTAGGGCTGTAGATATCAGTATGGGTCGATTTGATTTGCCAGGGCGGCTTACGAAGCGGCGTTAACCGATCACCGATCGGCTCGCTCTTGTATGACATATGAATCAAACGTTTCGGCTAATTAAAATAGTGTCAATAGCTAAGGCTGTGGTTGTGTCAAAAATAATTAGCGAATTAATGATGAGTGATGACGAAGATAACGATGAATTCCTGTTGCAGACGGTCTCATTCCAGCGGTGAATGTAAATAAATCATTTAAGTCGTCAATATTTCAAGTTCGTGTCAGGCGAGTAAAATGTGTACTAATTATTTATTACTCTTACATAATTGACGCATAACAGGAGTTACACACAACATCAATTAGTAAAATTAGTAAATTTTTATAATAATGTTTTCACTTGTTGACATTTTCAGCCATATAATTCACACGCTTGCCGCTCAAACGTAACCGGCGTATTCGGTGTACAGCGGCTACCGATTTCGGCTTTTTTTTCGGAACAAATAAAGTGATTTTCCGGTGCCCGTTTAGGAATCGGCGTACGCAGGCTGGAGCTGCCCTGGTAAATCAAGTCGGCCCTATGAGTTATAAATTATATCAAATATTATCATTCGGAACTACTCGATGGAATCCGTAAACTGACGATCAATGTCAAGCGCAGCTATCGCCGATATGTTCCGAATGCAAAATATGAATGTATACCTCAAGGGGAGGTAACCATGACGGTCAGTTACACGGTAAGCAGTTTAAAACGCGCGAGATTATTGTCTAAAAATCGTGATTTAAATGATAGGGATTCTTTTCTAACCATGTCTGTGTTATTATAACATGTATTAAATTCAATGAATAAGGCATTTGAATGTTTTAACATTCTCTCCCTGTTCTTAGTCAGACCCGTAGAAAAGGGGAACTAGCGGTTTTTAGCCCCAATATTGTTGAACATAGGTGATTGGTGAAAAAATCACAACTTAATTTACACGGTCAAATTTGCATTACACAAAATTACCCCAATATTAAAAAAAACAATTGTTGAACTTTCAAACAATACTTAATGCATGTTAAATGTTAATATAATTTTGTGTTTTTATGTGAATTTCATGTTTAAAGAAGTTTTAAGATTTGTTAAACATATGTAATTGAGACGTCAATTATCCAAAGCTTCAGATTAATTGTAGATTTATCATTGTTTTCATAACTCTTATCATTCTCATCATCATCATTTATGTACTTTGGCATAAAACATCATTTCTTGATTGTTATGATATGAAATGTAATCAACTTACAATTTATCATTTTTAAGTAGATGGGTCAGTCAATTTTATTTTCAGCAGAAATATTATCATCATTAGAATCATTTCATTTATTATGTTGTCAATATGACTTGTTAACTATCAATGCTTTATGACTTTGATAAAACTCTTATTTAATAATCATTTTTTCTCATAAAGTCATGTTCTGAATGTATATAGTATGCTTTAGATATAAATGTACGTGACAGTAAAGATGTGAATTCCGATGTCAGTTGAAACAAAATGATATACTCAGGTAGTTCATGAACCATTATCAGGAACCTGTTATTCAATAAATAAAGTCAGAACATAGGTTAAGTCAAGTTGTTTTGGTCGTACTGTTGTATTTAATATGATATCACTTATTTGTTTACCATCATAGAAATAGCTGGAATCAATTAGAATCTACTGTGATATTTTGTATAACGTAGTCTAAGTTTCATGCAGATAAAAGTTCAAATTGTTCTCAATAAAGATTGAGTACAAAGTTTTATATCTTTAATGTTTCAGTCGAATGTCAAAAGTCAATAATATTATCATTAGCACTGGACTCACATCAAATTTATATATATCGTTTCTTACACGTTTTTGATCTTTTCATACTTAAATATATTATGAATACTATTACATTAAACAGTATTTTGTGTGTCTTTGTTTTCATTTGAAATAAAGGGATTGTATTGTCTATGATGCAATGTAAGTGTAATACAAAATCCAAACAATCTGTCTCAACATGCATCGACACATATTGTCTAGCTATTAAAACTCGCAACGAATGTCTGCGTCGGTCATCTTTGTCTCAGACTTCAAACATTGGATGTTTGTCTGACCATAACATTGTTGCTTTACAAACTAGTATTTTTTCATTTACAACAAACAGATAAGGTTAGTGTGTGTCAAAGCTATAAACACGAGCAGAAAGGGAACAGTTTTTGAGGTTAAGAATATAAATTTTAATTGCAAGTTTAAGGTCACATATGCAAATAGATAATAGCCTATATTATAATTTATGGTAAAATAAAAACAGTTTTTTAATCACAAATATAGTAGTAAATAGTTGTAAGGTTGAAACTATGATTATAGATAATAGAATAAAAATTAATCCCGTCAATGGAATGAAGAATGAGAATGAAACAGCCACAAATATAAAATGTTTCATATCCAAGATTTATAACTTAGGCAAAAAGCAAAATTTGATTTATAGCAGGAAATATTTCTTTCTTTATTCGCAATTCATACGTATAATATGTTTTTGTGGTATTTTCAATATTTTAAACGACTTGTTTACCTGTGGTTGTGTATCTTTATTACTCTATGATTATAAATACTGCACACTTATAAACCTGTTCTTCCTTGT
Organism: Mactra quadrangularis; assembly: GCA_025267735.1. Lineage (NCBI taxonomy): Eukaryota > Metazoa > Mollusca > Bivalvia > Venerida > Mactridae > Mactra > Mactra quadrangularis. Next base: position 21,772,225 of record CM046299.1, read on the forward strand.
ATAATGTTGAATAATAAATATTCACAAAAAAACTGTATTTTATCATGTTTCAAACAAACACAAATAACATAGAAAACACGGTGGGGAAAATAATAGCCAGTGGAAGTAAACACCTGATAAAAATTACTTCAATCACGATATTATTTAGGAATATGGTTTACATGTAATCAGATTAATCAGAATATATTTGTGAATTTAAATAAAAAACATATATGTAATCCGTCTTACTGGAATAATGTTCTTACATCATGTAATGTTTCTGTCTACTTTTAAGTCTAGACTTGGACGTTTCAAGCAGTTTTAACCATGTGTCTTATTGTTTAAGCATTTGAAACATCATCGTTTCATAAATATAAATATGTTCAAAATTATTCGTGGCAAGTGGTCCAGGATTGTCAAATGATGTCTGTGTGACTTACACCAGGTCTTATACAGCAAAATAAAAAAGTGATTTGTTTGTTGGATTTAACGCTGTAGCATTACATTATATTGGTAATATAACGGTGGTCAGTCAACCTACTCACTCCTCCTGGAAAGGCTTAATCTCTGGATTTAGCTGTTAACCAACTACTAAGCGCATACTATCGTCAGTGACTGACAACTGCCCAACATAATTAAAAATAATTGGTAGAAGGGAGAATGGCCGAAGAAATAATCTAACGTCCAAGCTCCACGAAAGTATGCCCCGCCCGGGAATCGAACCCACGATCCCTCGATCAGTAGACTTGCGTGCTACCAACTGAGCTAGCCGGGCGACTTTAAAATAACAAATATTTTATTTAAAAGAACAATTATCCACTTCATTGAACTTCAAACTGTAACAATTTGATAATTAACACAAACATTTATAAATGCATAGATATCATTATTCATGCCATTTCAAATACAGCCTTTTTAGGAACAAATAGAAATAACTAAGTCTTAAAATGTATTAACCATTCACATTGCTCCAGTTTATAGAAATTCCCATTTTTACCAACCTTTGTGACTTATTACCCGTAACTGTAAAATATATGATCCATGTACATCCAGTTATGATAAAAGCGCCGATGGCGCTGTCCGGCAAAATTTACAGGGCAAAATTTAGTGGTGTCCTTAGAAAAAGGACTTGCGGGGTCTTTAAAATAGTTATAAAAACTACAACAGAATGCAGAAGGAATTCCTAGATTCGATAGTCTTGTTTACTCATATCTTCATGGATAGAATTTGTCTTCTGAACAGTCTAAGGCGAATCGGGTACATTTGTGATTGATTTATTCTAGAGTAACACAATATACAGTTATTTCATATGTGATTTAGGAACTGTCAATCTGTTGGCCCGAGGTGGAGGGAATAGTGTTTTGAACTGTATCCCGAGGCCGTAGGCCGAGGGAAACAGTTTAAAGCACTATTCCTGACATCGAGGGACAACCGTTTGACTGTTTCCAAATCATACATAAAATAACTGTTTTATTACCTGATCAATTACTATTTCAACAGTACTTGACATGTTTAAAGCGTCTGGTTAAGTCTAAAATCCCGTAGCAGTTACTTCCCTTTATATAAGTACAGTAACAGATCGTGACGTCAATACGTGACGTCATTACGTGACGTCAGAGCACGCGCGGGAAACAGTCAAAACTATTGACCGGTCAACAGTTCACTCAGAAAACAGTTAAAATATCGAATTACACTTATATAAGCAATCAGGTAATAATAATTCATTTTCATGAAAGTCAAATATTATGCATTGCAATACAGTTATGTAAATGATTTTTGTATCATCTCTCATGGTGGTGAATGTGACATCGAGTAAATTTCTTCTTCATTTAACACATGCTGAAGTTAGCTATTAACAAAATGTACAGAAAATGGGCAAAACGTGTCCATTGACTTTATAACCATTTAAATTATATTCACTTAGATATTTTAGCCGGAAAACTTGACATTTCATTAACTTTGTCTTGTTGTTTGTTCGTTTGAATAAAAAAAATATTGTTTTGGCTTCATTTAACAGTTATTTTTACCAAAACATATTGCTAACTGGCATAATTTTACGTGTCCCAAACACTGTTTATATGGAAACATTCGTCGATTTCAAACAAGTTCAATACAAGATATAGAAAATTGAATACTGATTATAAAATATCAACAAAGTACTGCAAATAGATAGTATATTTAACATAATTGTAATTAAAATGTTTAAGATATTTATGATTTAATAATGTCCATGAATTTTGAGTTCACTACCGTAACGCCACTGAAATTTGTCGATAATTGATTTTTGTGCATGACATAAGCGAAACCATGCTGCTTTTTATGACGTCATTACTACCAATTCATCATGGCGGGAAGCTTGATTTAAAAGTTAAAATTCTGTCAGAGAAAACATCATTCAAAGGTAAGATTTTTTACCCGTATACTTTTGTGTGTTCACTACCGTACGCTCCATATCGCATTTGGAATTGCATTTTTTTGCTTATTTTTAATACAAAACTAGTAATTTGCGGGAATTCTTTCTTGAGTTAAAGAATCGTTCATGTAAACAATGTCAGAGTCATTTAGACGCTTAAAATGGATGATTTTTCACTACCGTAACGGTTCACTACCGTAACGACCATTTTCGTTACGGTAGTGAAGGGTTCGTTACGGTAGTGAAAAAATTACAAAATTGTGCATTTTTTACTAAAGTAAGTTATTCAAATCACCACAAAAACAATAATTTTATTTTGAAAAAGTATTGAAAAGTCATTAAATTAGGCTTCTGGTCTATTAGGATATCACATCTTTCAAGTTTCAATGCTCAAATATTCAAAACTTAAGTATTTACTATAACTTACAAAAATATCACAGACAACGAATTGATAAGATCATATATTAATGATGATATTGAAAAAATAACACTATTAAATAAATAAATAAATTATTAAATAAATATGAATAAATAAATAAATAAATAAATAAATAGATAAATTATTAAATAAATATATATAAACTATATACCTTACTTTGCGTCTTTCAGAAAACAAAGATAGTTCATAAGAGAAGAGAAGAAAAAATGGTACTCAGTGGAGCAGAGAGAGCACGTAGGCATCGTGAGAAATTAAAAGAAAACCCACTGTTGTACAGCGAGTATCTTAGAAAAGAACATGAAAGGTATGAACTCCGTAAAAAACAGAGGAAAATTAAGTTAGTTAATGACATGACAAACAGAGAGAAGAGGCAAGCAAGAAAATCATGGCGACAACGCAAGCAACACCAGAAAGAGAAACAAGCGCCCATGCTACTGAATGAAACACCGCCGCCAACACCAAGCCCATCTGCTTCCAATGAATACCGACGTGAACCAAGAAAGTTATCAGGTAGAAAGCGGGTAAGAAGAGAAAATGCTGCCTGCTACAGAGAAGTTCAGAAGTTAAAGATAAAATTACAGACTAAAACGCGCGAGGCAGACAAGTATAGAAAGCGACTACAGCGCAACGAAAAGAGAACACATGATGTAAATTCACCTAGGACAAAAACTCAAAGTCTCTTGCGAGGCAAAAATGTCAGCCAAGCTGCGAGAAGGTCTCTCATTTTTCATAATGTACTAATCAATGGTCTGAGAGAAAAGTACAATCAGGTCAAAGGTAATAAAAACAAACAACTTCTTGATAAGATATTTGTTAAGTCTATTTTGAAGAAGTATAGAATCACATCAATGGCGGCAAAAGAGTTAGGGATCAACTCGAAACGTTTGAAACAGAAGAATCTGAACCATAATAACACACTCAGAAAAAGAGATAACCTTATAGGAAGAATGAAATTGTCTGTTGAAAATTTTTTAATCAGGGATGATAACAGCAGAATAAAACCAGGGAAGAAATCAACAAAGACATGTAAGAAAGATAAAAGACAGGTACGCCTTCTCACGGACTCACTCAAAACCCTTCATATGAAATATAATCTAGAAGGGGGCAAAATGTCCTACTCATTATTTTGCCGGTTAAAACCCTTCAACATACGTGCCCCAAAACCGTCAGACAGAGAGACGTGTCAATGTAAAAGACACGAAAACATACTATTTAAAGCAACAAAATTGAAACTATTATCAATCATCGACTCTGCTGATCTTCACGAAAATACAAAATATATGGTTTGTAACGAAATGAGTAAAGATTGCATGTACAGAGACTGCAACACTTGTAGGGGTCGTAGAGTTCCAGTCCGCGAGTTTGATGGTGGACAGATGACATGGTGGTATGAGTGGAAAACCAAGAGGGTTGAACGTCCTAGTGAATCAGAACCAGCAAAAACGGTTATAATGACAGTAAAAGAGAAAGAAAATGGTACGATTGAAAATCTTGTTGACGAATTTCAAAATGATCTCGACAAATGTTGTAAGCACTTCTTCAATATCAAAAATCAGTACTGTAGTTTAAAAGCTCTTAAAGATAAGCTAACTGATAAAGACTTAATATGCCATATTGATTTCTCTGAAAACTTTTCATGCAAATATAAAGAGGAGATTCAAAGTATGCATTTTGGTGCATCTCAACGACAAGTGTCGCTCCATACCGGAGTGTTATACACAAAAGAGAACGCAGAAAGTTTTTGTTCTTTGTCTGACAACTTAAAGCACGGACCTGTTGGGATTTGGGCCCACCTTATGCCAGTACTTGAATGGTCCAAGAAGAGATTTCCTGATACTGAAAACTTGGTTTTTGTAAGTGATGGACCAACAACCCAGTATCGCTGTAAGGATAATTTCTATTTGCTTTCCACCGTTCCTTTTGGTATGGGTTTCAAATCAGTTAACTGGAACTTCATGGAGGCTGGGCACGGTAAAGGTGCCCCTGATGGCATTGGAGCTGTCATCAAAAGGGCAGCAGACAAAGCCGTCCTTTGTGGGCATGACATAACTGATGCAAAATCTTTGCACGAAGCAGTTAATAAATGTGCGGTTACTCTGTTTCTGGTACCTGATGATCAGTTTATAGAGCCAAAAGAGAGTCCATTGGCTGGGGTCCGTACCGTACCTGGTACAATGAAAATACATCAGGTAAGAAAACCCGCTATTACTATGTCTTAACACATGCATCTATATAGCATACTTATACAAAATACACTTATAATAATACTATTATTTCTACTACAACTATTTATAACAATAATAATAATATTAATACCACTAATACTACTATTACTACTTCTGTAGCCGCCCGGCTAGTTCAGTTTGTAGCATGCAAGTCTACTGATCGAGGGGTCGTGGGTTAGATTCCCAGGCGGGACATACTTTCTTGCAGTTCAGTCATGAAATTATTTCTACGGCCATTCTCCCTCCTACCAATGATTTTTAATTATGTTGGGCAGTACCATTTTTGTCAGTGGTTGACGAAAGTATGTGCATAGTTGTTGGTTAACAGCTAAATCCAGACTTTTTATATATGATCTATAAAATGTGTTGCTTCAGCGGTAAACCAAACAAAACAAACAATAACTACTACTACTACTATTAATACTGCTAATACTACTAATACTACTTTTACTTTTACTACAACTATTATTAATACTGCTATTACTTCTACTTATACTTCTACTTCTATTACTACTACTTCTACAACTGCTGCTTAGAATATTACTACTCGTTAAACAACAACCATGAATATTGCACTACAAAAATATTTTCTTCTGTCACTATAACATTTACTTACTCGTTATATGCATCCATTTATTTACAGATTTTTACTGCCAAAAAGGGACAGATTTTCTATAGAGATGTCAGTTGCTTTTGTCAGTTCCCTGACAAATGCAACTGCTATGATCCTAAGCACCATGTGTGCATTCAAGAGAAGTCAAAATCTCCTCCAATAACTACTCAAACTGAATCCATTGATAATCGGCTCAATAACAACAAGAATCAGCCAGAGACATTCAGTATCCTAAGTATATCAACGTTTTCAAACAAAGTTTTAAACATAGTTAAATATTATAAATAATAATATTATTATTATATATTATTAATATATAATAATAATATTTGATATATACACACATGTATATGATTTTGTTACACTTAGGTTTTTTGAAAATTAGAAATGTAAAATCATGGACAATCTAGTCCTGTTTCTTAAATTCTAGCGCATTATATTCATTTGTCGTATTTGCATTTTTAAAGACTATTAAAAATGAGCTGTACAACCTTGTAATCGTTGTATGCCCAGATCAGTCTATGTGGAATTTGACTGTCTGATCAGATCCTACACTGTTAGGCTAAAGTTCTTTGTAAGCATGCACGATTTAGGGAAACAATGTTCTTGTTGTAGATCTACACAGGTCGCCAGTTTGAGTTTATGCTTGAAACTACTTTTTTTACAGGACCAGACCAGTTTGACGAATCACTAAATGGCAAGTTCTGCGTTGTTACTTACGACGGAAAACCTTACCCAGGCATTATACAGGATGTCGACCACAACGAAGTTGAAGTAAACGTCATGCACAACATAGGGGCAAACCGGTTCTTCTGGCCTCGTATGCAAGACGTCCTTTGGTATTCCCATGACAAATTCGTCACAGTGATACCACCTCCTACCAAGATTGGGTCTCGTCATCACCAGATTCAGCCACAGCTTTGGGAGTTTATCAAAGAACAACTTGATTGACTTTAATTGTTTATTATAAGTCCATTTACAAGATTTTGCGTAGCCAAGTGTTTCTTGTGTTTAAGGCAGGCAGTACAGGCGTGAAATAAATGTTTTGAACAAATAACTGTGTTTGGTTGTTGAAAATTTTCCCTACCGTAACACTTTGTTCCCTACCGTAACGTTCACTTCACTACCGTAACGATGATAAAATTTCCGATTTCTGGAAAAAATGATATTCGAATATAGATTAACAAACGCACTGTGCACTTTGTACGTAATACCAAATCTGCCAATGTAGATGAATTTGCCGTTTCTAGATAATAAAAAATATAGCGATAAGTTAAAGTTGTGAAAATACGTTGACTTTCTTATCCAGAGTACATATTTTAGAATAATACGTAAAATGCCTTTATGAAAATGGCTGTTTTGTTGAAATGTTATTAAGATTTGACATCTCTCATCCCTTTTCAAATCCTACATCACTCGGTTAGCATAAGGCATATTTATTCGACTTTTTAAATTTCGTTACGGTAGTGAAAAAAACAATACCCTGGTAGTGTTCTTACTTAAACACAGTGGTTAAATATTATTGGGTATCTTTGTGAATGACTAAAATAGACTCTACATTGCTTATATTATCCGTCTGGACATACAAATTTCACATTGCTTGAGGTCAGAAACTGACTTTTTTCCAAGATCAATTTGCCCATTTTCTGTAGAATCACCCTATTCTGGTGCTTGTGTTCACATTACAGCATGGTTTAAGGCTGTACTCAACTAGGTATATCACCTCTATCTGTATAAAAATAAAATAATACTCAATAGCTTGACGCAAAAAGGATAAAGCACATCAATCACTAAATCAGTCATAAGAAATACAAGTGCATCAATGTATTGGCTCTTCTGTTTGTGTATTGTAGAACTTATGAACATGAGTGGTCATACAAATATGCAAAGTTTAAATAATTCTTAACGACCAGTGAATGATATTACAAAATATTAAAATATGAATTACTTACCATGTCCTAACAGCGATATTTTTTTCTTTATTTCAACAGGAAGTTTTGAAAGACATTAAAAGCATACCAACAGAACTAATTAGAAACAAAAATCATAAGCCATAACATGTACTGAGTACCCTCATAATCAAAGTATATTTTTTTATAATAATGTGCAGCACTATATCCATTGTCTTCTTACTTTCCTCAGTGAAGAGTTAACATTTAAGCACTCATTATGACTTATTAAACTACAAATAGATTGTCAAATTAAGATACTTTTGTAAAACAATCGGTCAATTATATTTAATAATTAACCTTTTCTCATTTGCCAGAAAAATACATGAAATTTATACCTACCCTATTACTACTGAATCATGACTGCTAGACCTATGGTCAAAACACTGCTGAAGTAAGTCCCATTAGTTGTGTAACGTCTTTATAAAGTATCAAGTTGTTGTGCTTCTCCTGAGCAAAAGAAAAAAGGAAAATCAAAATGCATTAATATTTGCTTTAGGGAAAATACCATCCATTCAGAAAATTTAAGTTTAAAATCCACATGGAAAAATAAAGTTGGGGGGAGTGTGGTGGGCGGAGTGTGGTGGGAGGAACGATGTGGGCGGAGCTTAAAAACGAATTACAATTATGTCATTGAATTTAATGATATATCATAGCAAACTCATTAATTCTTGAAGATTTGGATTCTTATACATTCGTATAATCTTAATTTTCATTGAAATAAGATTGCCTCTTGATCGACCTAAAACATGACAGTCCCCAACTCACAGACGTGATCAATGTCCAGCAGCATTTCACATCGGCATAGAAACCATGAATAAAACACGATTGTTGTTCTATTCACGCCATAAATTTACAAAGTTGATGTTTCTGTTCTCATAAATCTTAGTGACTAAATAATTCAGCGATGAGCTTATTACATTCCAAATAGATAGCTTTTGACAGTAAACAAATTGCAGACGATAAATGTTACTTTCGATTTCGCCCTGTAAAAGTTTTCAACAAATGCTGTTTGTTTTCGAATTTTTTTACCGTTTTCGTCAATTAAATCGTCGCCAAAACGTGGAAACATTTTTAAACGTTTACATAATCAAAATCGTGTAGCCTACAAGTCGGATAATTGGGCCAAATTTACAGAAAATACAACTCACCTTGCTTGACAAGAATCAACATGTCGTCCATTTTCGCTACTTCGTCTTTGTGGTTAAAGGACGCTAAATTAAAAATACTGTCGTGACAGTTATTCCCCTTACCATTTAAGGCAGTCCGCTACCCAATCTGCGCATGCGCCATTTTTTATAGTGATTTACACGGATAAACTACGTTACGTCGTCACCGTTATACGTATTTCCAATTTTGTATGCTAACTGCAAAATAGTCGACTTTTTTTAAATTAAGAATATCCTATGTTCCCAACGTCATTTTTTGTTACAATAACATACGAAAAAAATCAAATAATGTACCTTAAACGCTCACATCCGTGTGAAATCTTAAATTATCTTAGTCGAGAAATAAATCAAATTTTGTCGATCGACGTATCTAGCATACACTACACTTTCAACACTCTTATCAAGAGTTGTCGTTCGTAGGTCTACGTGCACTTGCTTCAACGTTACTACACATGGTCATGTTTGGAGATTGAGCGATTATGTTTTCATCAAATAAATTCGATTAAGGACCACGCTTGCAGGTATGTTAAATCCTTAAACATTCTATGTATTATAATATGCGTGTGTCTTTTGGTTGATAACATTTGTATGACCGTATTTTAAACTTCACTTATGACGCGGAAGTAGAATGACGCAATATGTAAACAATAATCAAGGTCATGGTGGTTTATTTTTGATTCACAAAATTATTAACACGTTTAATTTGAAAACATTGGTGACGTTGATATTTTGATAAATTTATATGCTGACGTGTGTTATTCGGTGTGAATGGTTTCAATTCGGAGGCAACTTGTCTAGACAACACGTCGCCAAAATCGTAGATCTACAAAATGCATTGAACAAATTCATTGATGTTTAGGTCTAGTTTTATTTTAGAGTCTATTCAAGGAGACATTATTATTTTAATTTTCAGATTGTTTTTCATAGAGTTTGATCATTCTGTTTGACTTGATGGATGTAGATATAAGAAAATAAGTTTGCTGTAACTCAATTCACAACAATAAAAGGTTTGTTTACATTTCATATCCCACCCACTCATATCCAACTATTTGTCCTTTCGTAACTTACTGATTTGACTTCTCGATAAAATCGATAATTAACTAGAGCCTCCGATGTTGTGCTCGGTATTGTTCGGAAATTTCCGATATGACACCCTGCTGTGATCATAGATTGATTAAACTGATCAACCCCATCAATATATCACGTGATAGACTCTGCATGACGTCTAGTACCAACATTTGATGTCTGTTATATTTTTCATATAAACTTATAAATAACAAATCCTGCAGTGCGCATTAAGAATAAAAATATATTCCATTGAGTTTTATTCACGTTTCCTTTTAGGAAAAGAATTAAAATCTATGAACTTTGTATCATACATATGATTAAACCTTGTATGCATTAACAATTGCAACAGCGTAAGTTAATGTACACATTAATATCTACAATAAACATAAATAATCATTTCAATGACAATTAAAAACACCAATCAATAGGCATATAAATTGTACACTTAACAGACGCTAAAACTCAGAGAGGCAAATATGAACGCAATGACTGAACATTAAAATACTGAAAATATGTTTATTCTTATAATTTCATATAAACTTTAAGAAACATCAATCCATATCAATATATGCTTTTTAAAAGTATTAACACCGGCTATTTTTAAAACTTCAGCGCCAAACAGGCAGAAAGCATTTCACAGATTTATTGTTTGAAAAATAAAAATCTATACCATCCTCGCTACCCTGTGTTTGTTTTACGACCCGGATGGTATAATAATGACTGTAGTATCCTGTCATAAAACAAGGACCCTGTTAACATTGGGTCCTTGCATTAAATGACACCCGCGTCGATGTAGATAAACGCATCAACAGAGGTCCATTAAGGAGTGTAATAAAGTTCATCAATGCGTATCGGGTCGTATCAGAAAGAATAAAGAATTATAGAAAATGCAAGTCCAAATAGTATATTGATAAAAAAATACTGTAAAGAAAAGACAAATGTTTTAAGTTGAAACAGCATTAAACTGTATGAGTAGGCAAATAACACGAGAAATACTTGTTCAGTCATCAGGCTTTTTGTTGTTGTTGTTTTTCTTAGCTATGCGTAAATTATCTATTTCATTTTATATAATTATATATTGTTTTAAGTTTTATGAGCAAAAATTCATTTGAGTTTTATTACTTATTTTATGAATTCTCTAGAAATGGAAACTTAGTAAAGGTGAAGTTATTCAATTAATATCCTTTCCTCTTCTTAAATAATTAGTTTACAGTATTATTTGTCTAAAATAAGAAACAAATAACGAATTATACGATACCATAAGATTTTCAACTTTTGTAACAAGTAAACTTGAAATTGGAAAAAAAATGCGTTTTAACCTTGTCAAAATTCATGACTTATTTTCACAGAGTAAAAAATCTGGTATCTGTAAAGCCCCAATATCAAAAGTTAGAGTATTTTTACGGCAAAGAAAATAGACATTTATAAATCTATTTCAAACACTTTTAAAGAACAAACTTTTAAGACATATAAATGAATATAGTGTGTTCTTATAATTTTAAGTACCCCTTTTTTAAAACACGGACACTTAGTCAAGCTCGAATTTAGAAAGCAGAATGGTTTGAACAGTTTATTTTGTTAAATGCATGTTTTATTTAATAACTTAATGTTTGTAAAGCAGTTCGTTTTCAAGTTGACTGTTGTAAATATATCTTCATATTTTTGCTTCGATTATAATGCTCGATAACAAATAACATATTAGACCGCTGATAAGATCGGTAGCGATAAAGCATCGTATGCTATCGGTCGTTCGGCTATCTTCGCCAGTTTCCGTAAAGCGAAACGGAATCTCCCGAAGAAGAAAAAAAAACAATACTTACTAAACTAATTCGCTATTTCCCCCTACTAAATATTCTCCAAAAATGATAATACCTATACCATTTATTAAAGAAAAGATCGTAGTAATTGAATCCGATTGGGATAGAAAAGATTTGTAAAAAATAAAACAGATATTGGACAAAACATTGCCGATGTTGAGGTAAAAAAAATCATTTTTGTATTGAAATGCATAGAAAATAGGGTTAACATTTTTAACTCAAAAATCCCCCAACTATTTATTGTTCAAAATTTATAAGACATATACCATAAGAAAGAGAATGAAAAGAATTATATGAAACTGAATGGGATGGAATAAAAAATACTTATAAATTCAAGTTATATTAGATTTAGTACCAATGTCCTTCTTATTTCTATATAGCGTTTACTAGCCCACTAGGCTTATCGATAAAGGACTAATAGTTGGATATGATCTATGTGCTAAAGCTGTACAGGGGCAGCTCAATATTTTTAATTGGGGGGGGGGGAGAGATTTTTGATTTGCTTACCAACTATGTAATTTTTTAGCATTATTCCTTGTAGGTGTTTATTTTAATGGGGGGGGGGGCAGTGCACCATGGACCTTCCCATTTTGTTAACAGCTAGTCTATTTATAACTTGTCAAAAGAGAAACTGACTGATATTTGCTTGCCTTGAGCAGACAACATAGCTCAAAAAGCATGATTTTTTATCAACAATGGCAGAAGTGTAATGAAACATTTGTCTATTTTATAGAGTATATAAAGAAGTTAAAATATCTTTAAGTATTGTATTACTCGTCTTCTATTTGTTATATTTGTCAATAATAATACTGCTGATATATGCCATTTGAAATTAGTTGTTTATTTTGAATTTTTGTATACTTTATGCACAAAAACTATCAGTATGTTTCTTTCTTTCAGGTAAATGGTGTATTTATTTTTACCATAATGATGATACTCTTAGAGCATGATAGATTGTTAGTGCACACTTCAAATCAATAGGACTACCTATAAAAAAACATTTGTTTGACAAAGCCACAAGTGATTGGTGAAATGCTATAAACATTGTTTTTTATAAATTGAAAATCAGATCTCACTCAGTAATTCACACTTGTAAAGCATTATTTACTGTTCTGTTCTGTGCTGTGACAAAATTTCAATACCAAAACATCTTCATGACATCATTGAGGAAGTATTACTTGAAAATTGTTATATTATTATATTTTAGTTACCTCCCTTGCTTTGAAATACTATATACATGCATGTATACTTGTATACACCACCTTTGATTTAAATAAAGCTTATAATAAGGGTGTGAATCTTGTTAATCTATTATTATTATTACATTTAATTGGAAATATATATAAGATAACAGAAGAAACTCTGGCCATGAATAGTACCTCAGTGTATGATCATTTATTTCCATGCATGAGGTTCAAGGCACTAAGATTAGAATTGCAACAAACTCAAAAAATGTATGAATAAACATGGCAACAAAAATACAATTTTACAGCACTAACTCAAAAGTTAGTTGATGTTAATAACTGGAATTGTTCTATGGAGTAACAAGATATAGTATAAAACAGTCAAGAACATGTGAATTTCCCTTATCACAACTACATGTATTTAGAATATTTGGTTGCCATGGTGAATTCAGAAAAAGTTTTTTTACAAATATGTGGAGTAAAGATTTATTTATCACCCTTTTCAGAAGATTTGTGACATCGAACTTCCATGGTAGTCACAAAATATAGATTTTTATAGGTTATTAAAGAAGTGGGTGGGGTAACCCTTACAGTGCTTAAATGTGTGAAAAAAATATTTTTTTGACAAAAAAAGCAATATTATTATTGATATTAATTTTATTTCAATCTTAAACTATGAATAACATACAGATAGCAGTAAAACATCTTTTTAGTTCAAATAAATTCAACCAGAAATTAATAGACTTTGGAATTTTATAATCTGCTCAGATTTTGTGTTTTATATTGTGTTTAAAACATGTCAGATTTCCTTTAAAAGTTCAGTGACCTATTTTTTTATTTCTATCTGATAATAACACATTGTATCAATCATTTTAAACAAAATTTAAAAAAATCATTTCAAGGTCGCAAAACAATGTTACGTAAAAAATCAACATTTTGAAACTATTTCTTAAAAGTGGGTGGGGTAATTATCATGTTTGTGAGAACATTTTGCGAAAATTGATCGATAAAATTCTGTAAGAAAGGGAGATAGATCTAACTTTATCAGTGCATCACAAAAATAACCATAATTTAATGATAAATAGGCTATTTTATTTCACATCTGACTGATATATGGTATTTTTAACATATTTTGGCGGGAAATTTACACATTTTGGGTGTCATCTTTAAATGGCTGTAACTTTTTAAAAAGGACGGTGACATATTGTTTTTTTCATTTCTTTTTAAAAATGAGTCATCATTTGATCTTTCTAACACAGAAATGAAAAAATTCCATCATAGGTTTGTTTGTATCGTTACGTAGAAATGGACCATTAGAGAATTTATTTTAAAAGTGGGTGGGGTAATTATCGTTTTTGAACGAAATTTATGCCACCCTCGAGTATTAGAATTTTGTAAAACTGTTTGATTTGAGGGGACGACTCACTTATAATCGTCCATCACAAAAATAACCATCATTTAATGAGAAATAGGCTATTTCCTATGCATCTGACTGATATATGGTATTTTTGACGTATTTTGGCGGGAAATTAACACATTTTTGGAGGTCATTTTTAAATGGCTGTAACTTTTTAAAATGGACGGTGACCTATCCTTTTTTTTCGATGAATTTACTTCAAATGGGCAAATAAACACATTTATGAATGTTAGAAAAAAATTCCATCATAAACTTTTTTCCTCCCGAACTCCCTTAAATATTTGGGAATGTTCGATCTAAGATTTTGCCGAGTTTTGATGAGAAGAATGCACATTTTATATAAGAAAACGAGTTTAATTTTCGAGATTAGTTTTTGAAATCTAAATTTCACGTTGTGTTTGAGAAAACACGTTTTTTAACGTTACGTCATTTGCGCAATTGGCCTGGTTTTTGCAGCCGACGTCACATATATATAAATATTTTGACAGGTAATACATTTGTTTGTCTGTTGCAACGCAATGATAATAGTTATTGCAAAATTAAGGAAAAGAACCCAAGTTCAAGCCATCGAGCATGACAATGTTATATAGCAAATACAACTACTTGTTCACACATATGAAACAATTTTGCTTTGTTCATTTAGTAAATAAAATGTAAAGAATCTAAAGTTTGCGGTATCATATTACAATGTCGTCTTGATTGTTAAACTTCTTTTCATTGTAATGAATGAACATCTTTATATATTTCGCGACCCACTGATAACATCAATTTGATGTTAAAATTTCTCCATTCATTGAATATACCTTTAGTTATATTGATACTGAAACAATGAGTATGTATTACATGTATTTGAAAAACTGATCAAGAAAATCCAGGAAAATGGTAAACTATGACGGTAAATGAAGCAAGCAAATATTTCAAGTTAAGTGGTAATCTTTTTTTGCATTCGAAACTTGCAATAACACAAATAATATTGCCATCGAAAACTTCCTGTTTAAAAAAGCGTATTAAATATCACACGGTAAAACTATATATTTGAAGTAAAAACCTGGTTTTTTTATCTCATTTATACTATAATTCAATAAAAGTTAGTGAAGTTCGAGTAAAATAGCGAATACAAAAATATGGATTTACAAAATATATTAAAGAATGCGGTTTGTTTGTTATTGATAGTTGTGCATAAAATAGGTATGGCGAAATAATTTGTTTCGATTTTCTCACATTTACCTGAAAGTGTATACAATGTATTAATATGTTAATAGTATAAATGATCTGAATAGCTATGTAACAATGTTTATCCATTTTTACAACTAGAATGATGTTAACCTAGATATTATATGTGATAAGTCGTACCTACGTTGGGTTTTTCTCTTTGTCGATTTCTTTAACTTTATTCTTTTTCCTTTTTTTTTGATAAGTAAATATTACCGATTGATCTCGATTATGACTATATTATACGGACCTTAATGTAAACCACCTTAGGTTTATGGTATATTTTTTCCCTGCAGATTGTAAATAACAATCGGATTTCATTATAAACACACCTCCTTTTTTGGGGGGACCTTTTTGCGGTGAGGAGGAGGAACATGTGCCCATTATGTAGGTGCTATTTGCACCTGCATGATGGGCATATGGCCAACACCAAAACTGCCCGTTTCCCGTGGGCAGCGTCCCGGGATAGGAGTATTCTGGTAGTTGAGGGAGACCCAACACACACTACTTTGGCCTCTGATTCATGGTAGACGGTTGTCCAAGTAGGCCCGACTTGGTCAATTGGCTAGTCATGCCTTGCCCTTGCATAGTTGCATACTTGCAAAAGCTTAATTATTTATGTAAGTACATGTACTCCTGGAGGTGCACACACCCAAAAATTACCAACGCTACACACATTTTTTATTTGTAAAAACATATGTGTTCTCCATTAAGATATACATGCGTCTACTAAATATGCAAGTTTATACGTTCAACACACCTATTCAAGAAGGCGGTGACTCATGGGCCACTTGTGTTGATTGTAATCATTTGCAATTGAATGCAAGTGTATCTCTCAGGTATCCTTGTGGTGCAGAGGCGGGATACCCGCCTCCATTGCACTTTTCCTTGTTGGAGTCCGAGGTGGCTGGGGAACCTGAGGGATGAATCGTTACTAACTCAACCATGGATTCTTTAACTACTTCTAAAAAACCACCAAATAACATTTCTAATGAAAAAACAAGCCAATCATAATTTCCACGCTTCTTCGTATTAGAAGCGATGGAAGATGAAAAATTGTCCGTACAAAATCCTTTTATTATTGAAAAGACCATATCATCTGTAATAGGTACACCAAAATCGGCCAAGAAGCTTCGCAATGGAGAACTCTTGATCGAGGTTAATAGAGGGCAACACGCCGAAAATCTGATGTAGCTCAAGTCCTTCTACGGTATATCAGCGTTTTGTTCTGTTCACAAAAAAGCTGAATTCTTGTAAAGGCGTTATTCGATGCCCTGACCTAACATACATGTCAGAGGCAGACATTGTACAAGAGCTGAAATCTCAAAGTGTATCGAGCGCAAAACGAATATTTAACACTAGAGACGGTAAACGTGTACCTACACACACTTACATTCTGACTTTTGACAACCCCATTCTTCCGTCTTCACCTCGGGTAGAGTATCTCAACGTCCGAGTTGAAATGTTCTTACCCAATCCTATGCAATGGTACAAATGTTTTAAATACGGGCATCATGAATCTAGATGCACTAGAGAGAATATATGTCGTAAATGTAGTACTCATGCTGGTCCGCTTGAAAACAGTACTCTTGATATCAAATGTTCAAATTGTGGGGGTAATCATTTTGCAACCTCCCGTTCTTGCTCTGTCTCCGCGTTAAATATACACAATGTTTATCTTTCCCTGATGCTCGCAAGCTTGTAGAAAGTCAGGTTTCCAAGATTAATTCATATTCAGCTGCTGTATCTAAACCAGTTCAGATGGTTGATTCTGCAGTGCAAGGTCAACTTATGTAAGGGTTCTTCTCTGGAAATCATTCCAGTGCAAAAACCGTCTCCTTTCACGAAATACGTCTAAAGTAAGTACAAGTTCACAGACATCAAGATCTACACGCACCTCATCTGTATCTTAGATGCGGGTCTCACAGGCTTCTCCGTCTCCTGAGCGGGTGGTTCAAAGGTAATCACCCAAAAAGAGGATTGTCCTGACTGACAGGGCCAGGAAAAAGCGAAGAGGGACCGGTCCCGTCCTCCAATCGATTCGACGCTCTTATGAGTGACATCGAGTCGATGGAGGACGAGGACATTGGTATCAGCTCTCATCCCCGAGCTTCGGCTCGCAGTCCTGTTAAGGTTCCCAAGTAAGATTTGTACTTTTTGTTGAACCATGAGTCAAATTATACTTCAATGGAATTGTCGGGGTCTTAAATCTAATTACAACGATCTTCTTTTATTATCGAAATACTCCCCGAAAGTAGTCTGCCTTCAAGTAACATTCTTATCTACAAATGATAAAAATATCAAAAGGACTATGCTTTTTACAGTAAAATATGTACACACACCATGAGAGCATCAGGAGGCTCTACAATTGCGATTGCAAATTATGTCCCTCAACGGCAAATTCAGTTACAAACTAATTTGCAAGATGTAGCTGTTGAAGTAACTATGCACAAACTTATTACAGTATGCCCCTTATATATTCCTCCAAACTTATCTATTTCTGTTGAAGACTTAGAAAATTTAACTAAACAACTCCCAGAATCATTCTTTCTACTTGGCGATTTAATGCCCATAATCCAATATGGGGAAGTACATCTACGATTAATAAAGGTAGCATTACAGAAAAATTAATTGATAATGTACAACTTTGAATGACAAGTCGCGAACGTATTTACACCCAGCCACTGGTAGCTTTTCTTGCATAGACCTTACATTATCACACCCATCATTATATTTAGTTTTTACTTGTTCAGTGCTAGGCAAATTGAACGGAAGTGACCACTTTCCATTGTTCACTTCAAACAAATCTGTTCCAGTAAATACCCGCTCTTATTACAAATTTTCTAAAGCGAACTGGGAACACTTTAACAAATTATGTTCTGAAAATTTGTATTATTTTCAACGCTACGGATAAAGCTAATCTTTTTGCCTCCACTCTATCAAATATAGCTGATGAGTGTATTCCAGACACCTCAATTAAAGATTCTAGTAAAATTTAAAAAACATGGTTCAACGATGAATGCAGAAAATGAGTTCGGAAACGAAAAGCAGCACTTAAAATATTTCAGATTTTCAGAACCTTTACGATTTCTAATCATGTCAATCATGGCGATCGTATATATCGAAAATTAACTCCAACACTCCAATAAAAAAGGTTTGGGAAGCTTTTTGTAAAATGAACGATAGCATTAAAAAGTTTCAACTGCTCATCTAAAACGTAAAGACTCGATCATCGCTAAAGCAACTAAAGATATAGCCAACACGCTACCGGAACATAATTCTTCTTCCGCACACTACTCTGACGAGTTTAAACAACTCAAATCTAAATCGGAAAAACAAAATATTAATTTTCATTCTAACAACGAAGAAGAGTATAACACCCTCTATACGACTGACGATCTAACCGACTCTATAAAAAATGCTAAAGACACTGCTGCTGGTCCAGATGAAATTTATTTTCAATTTTTAAAACACCTTCCATTAGTATCTCAACATTTATTGCTTGATATTTTTAATGATATATGGATAACTGGTACAATTCCAGATTCCTGGAAGAAAGCTGTAATCGTACCAATCCCGAAACCGGGTAAAGATAACACTGACCTCCTTAACTATCGACCAATATCTCTAACAAGTTGTTTCTGTAAAACTTTCGAACGCATGGTTAATAAACGACTTATCTGGTATTTAGAATCAAACGGTATTATAACTAATTATCAATCTGGTTTACAAAAACAACGAAGTACAAATGACCTTTTAAATCGCCTCGAAACACTTATAAGAGAGGGTTTGTCAACTAATAAGCAAGTAGTTTCAATTTTCTTCGATCTTGAGAAAGCTTACAATACAACATGGGAATGTGGTATTCTCAAGGATTTAAAAGATGCCGGTCTAAACGGTAGATTACCATTGTGCATTTCTAGGTTTTTGTCAGACATAAATTTTCAAGTTAAAGTTGAATCTACTTTAAGTACTTTCACATACTGACATGCTGATTGGGGATCTGATACCCAAACATTACTTAAATTATACAGACGTCTTGTTCGTTCAAAACTAGATTACGGGTCAATAGTGTACGGATCAGCTCGTAAATCGTATTTACAAATGCTTAATACGATACATAACCAGGGCTTACGTATTGCCCTTGGTGCATTTTAAACTTCACCTATTGAAAGTCTTTATGTTGAAGCTAACGAGCCATCCCTAAAATTACGTCGACAAAAGCTTTCATTACAATACGCAACTCGTATATCTTCTAACAAAAAACCCCGACGCGAACTGTTATTTTTAAAACTAATTACACCAGTACATTAGAAAATAAACCGAATGAAATCGAACCATTTGGCCTGCGCGTTAAAAACGACTTAGAAATGCTCAATATAAACACTTCGTCCGTGATACAGAACTTAGATGAAAATATCCCTCCTTAGACCTACAACATTCCAGACGTTAATATTGACTCATCAACTTTTCGTAAATCTTTTACTAGCCCTGAAGCCTTTACTCTGAATTCGTTAACGTCTTGGAAAAAAACAAAGATTGTACTCATTTATTTACCGACGGTTCCAAAGATGAAAACAAAATTGGTTGTGCCGCATACGGAAACTCGTTTGTTGCAAGAATGCGACTGCCTGACAAGGCATCGATATTTACTAGTGATGTCACGATGATCGAGTAGAATCGAATAATCGTCGCTGGGCGCTTACATCAGCGACAATCGATTTTCTTTAAGGAAAATCGATTGTCGCTGGTTGTTTCAGAACCGCAGATTTTGCCACAACTGACCTCAGTTTAAACTTGTACACAAGGGACAATAACGTTACTTTTAATTTTCAGTCTTATTTAGTTAAATTACTAATCAGTCTAAGTCAAACTCGTTGGTCCACCCGTCCTTCACATGTCAAATATCAAACAAAAATTTGAATATACATGTCGGCGAATTTCAAAGATAAATAGCAATTTAAAGCTCTTTATTTTTATTGATGACGTAATGTACGAGTCTTGATACCGCGTTCTTGATACGTGTGATAATTTAAATGTCACGTTGTATAACAAACGTTTGGTACATCAGATGTGTTATGAATCTTCACACTCAATTTGTTACGATTTACAGGTCAATAAACTAATTAAAATCTACGACCAAATCTCTTTGGGAAACTCTGAGGTATGGTAAAAGTTTAACATCCGGATACGGTCTTATTCTCGTATCAAATGAAGTTTAAAATTTATTAACTCACTAGAATACAATAAACATAGAAGCTGAACCAAGCTAGCTTATTTCATGATTGTTCTCCATAATATGGTGGTAAGATCCATCCTTAAGGTGGTTAACAATCTCTCATA
Source organism: Mactra quadrangularis (assembly GCA_025267735.1). Classification (NCBI taxonomy): domain Eukaryota; kingdom Metazoa; phylum Mollusca; class Bivalvia; order Venerida; family Mactridae; genus Mactra; species Mactra quadrangularis. The sequence continues at coordinate 21,793,053 of CM046299.1, forward strand.
CAGAGTTGTCGATCCTTACAGTGATCTTTATCTCTGTTAACGTCTCGAAAGTAGTCCCAAACAGTAACACGTGATCGTTTAAAACGATCATGTGACAATTTTTTTAATTTTGTCCAAACGCAACAGACAAACTAAATAACAGTTCACCTTTCTTGTCTTGTAGATGTTCAAAGGCTTGTCGTTGACAGTCCATTAGCACTAAATTTTTGTCATAATTTTTAGCAATATCATCTATTGTTGACATTTTTTGCGGATGAGTAAAAAAGCCAAATTACTCAGAAAAGGAAGACGTTTCACAAGAAAATAGTTCTTGTAAATATAACTCTTTAAAAATTGGATTTCGCCTGTAATAAAATTATATTTCACGTAAAAATTTGAGATAATATATATAAAAGACGAATTACGCTTTAGATACAAAATCTAAATTATATTACTATTTTACAAGAATCTTGTAAAACCCGAGACGTTTACAGAGATAAAGATCACTGTAAGGATCGACAACTCTGTATGAGAGATTGGGCGGTTAATAGGATAACGCTCTGCATTGTGAAACATTCGTCCTCAATAATTTTCGTAACCGACACGTTACTTACATTTTAATTTTATTTTACCTGTATCAGTTTTAAATCATCTTGAATGAATTTGTTCAGAAAAAAAGTTAATTGAATGGACATTTATAGCATTGGATAAATCTATCAGAAAACATATTTATTGACTCAGACAGAATGTGAATGAATTATTTATTTGTGAATTATGTTATTAAACAATTGTACCAACATCTTTTGCTTATGAAAATTATGAAAAAGCAAACTATTGCTGAAAGATATTTCTAGATGATGAAGGGGTAAATCAAACGACTGCTAGCGGTTTCAAAATGATATTGTGTAACAAAATTCATACCAACAATACATAGTTTTCGTATTGTATAACATTATCTGACTCAGATACACTATACTTACCGATTTAAATTGAAAGCAGTAAGTCTTAGTATTGTGATTTTAATATTTTCCTTTGTTTTTAAAATGTTTTCAAAGAAATTAATCATGCAAATATAGTTTGTTTTAAGTAAATAAAGGATGTTGTCTTGAATGAAGTGTTTTTCCTATTTTTTTCCAGAGATTTAATGCTACTTGTAATATAAAATCCCTGTATTTTCTCAAGAAAGCTTTTGTCGAGATACCGTAAGCATTTGTACAAATTTCGATTATTAATCGATTTTTAATCGATTAATTACATTTGATTCAATTCGATTATCGATTATGATTTTTGTCCGATTCTCCATCACTAATATTTACTGACGAAATGAAAGCAACAGATCTCGATTTATGTACATATCAAGTAGTATAAACAACAGGTTTTTTATTTTCTCAGATTCTCTATCTGTATAATGCCTCAGTCCCATAAAATCGTGACTTGTTGCGGACCCGTACGTGCAGACAGCAGTAGGCCGTGGAATGCCTTGCGTATTAGGGTGACGGTTCGCACATGGCACAAAACAACACACCCGTACGGAGCCGTAGCTGGAAGATATGCAAGTTTAATCCATACTCGGCCGAGATTTTGTTTACGATTTGACTTTAAAACTGGTTTGTGTATCCATGGCTAATCTCACGGACCCTAATGAGAGTCCTTGCGGAGCTTGATCGCACGGCGCCAGTACGGTACCCTCACGGCTATTTTTATGTTTATGGAACTGTAGCATTACTGGCAATAAAATTTGCAGTTCAGACAAAATGCTTATTAAAAGTATCGAGTTTAAATTACATGATATTTTAAAATCTAAAATAGTACACCTCTGCTGGATACCAAGTCATATTGGTATACATGGAAATGAAAAAGTATACATTTTAGCTAAAGAATCTTTAAACCTTTAACAAGTAGATTTCAAATTCCAAGCAGTGACTTCAAGTGTTCGATCAATTCGTTAATTAAGTCAAAATGACAAACAATGTGGAACAATGCTTTATTTAATAAGTTACACGGCATAAAGCCAATCCTTGATTCATCTTCATCAATAATATTTTCTAATCGCCGAGATCAAATAGTGATTACGCGATGTAGAATTGGTCATACCAGAATAACACATTCATACCTTCTCAAAAGAGAGGAAGCACATAAGTGTATACCATGTGACGAGCATTTCAATGTCAAACACGTTCTCCTTGACTGTCAGGATCTTAAATACATCCGTGACGAACATTTTGAGGTTAACTCACTTAAAGAACCTTTTGAGTCTATACCATCTCATGCGATACTTAACTTTTTGAAGGAAATAAATTTATATACATATAATAAAATATAGGGCTTAAAAGCATTAATATCGATTGATTTAATAATATCTTTAATTTTTTTCGGTGCGATATGACCTTTCTGTGTTGGTGCGCCGTAAAACCAAAACAAACAAACAAATCATTACAAACACATTAACTATCTTAAACATAACTTTGTTTTTAAACTTCCTGCTTCAAATTAGAAAATTATTCAACCGATGATCGTGTTATTTAAAATCCGATCGGACTATTAAAATATGGATCAATTTGGACGTTTGATTTGCTTATTAATAGCGTTTAAAATAGGTATGCTATTTTATAGCACTTGAAGTGAAAATTTATGTGTAAAGGTTCTGTTATGTAAGAACTAGTGACGTATAAGTTCGAACCCCGGGATAGTCTGCTTAAGAAGAAATCTAGTTCTATTAATTGATCAAAATCACTGCATCTATCTTATGATGCGTTCGTCAAGATGACACCACTGTATTTAAAGTTATGCAGAACTATGAACTTATGAAATAAGTAAAAAAATATAATAGAAATATTAAGAACAAAGGTGTTGTAAAACTAAAACTCAGATTTAATATGTAACTAAATAGATGTGACAAAATTTAAGTATTTTAAGTAAGAAACAAGTTTCCAAAGTTATGAAATAATACCAAAATAATATCAAATAGCATCATCAATTAAAGCCTAAAAAAATGCTTGTAATGACTATAAAACTAAATATGAGGCAAAATAACTTAAACTAGGTCTAATAACATGGTATGGCAAAATGAACTATAACTAACAAAAATATTAAATATTTACATAATATGTAAAAAATAAGATGGTACTCAATATTTAATTAAAGCTACATAGTTCTTAAACTAAATATTAAATATCAAATGAGTCTGACAGATCTTAGAAAAATATCATGACAGCCAAATGTAAACATAAGATCTAAAATAGAATTTAAAATGGCTGCCAATTAACTAGAAATAATCAATGGTTCTTAAATAAACCTAATTAAAACAATTATCTAAATAAAATTACACTTTACCTTTAACTTACTTAAATAATTACTTAAAGTACAAAAATGCTCCAAAAATACTTAAGTATAAGTATTAAACATATTTAATTAATAACTAATTAATACTAGAGAAGTTTTAGCTCCTTCCAATTCAAGTGTTAACTTCAGATTGAGGGATTTCCAGGCTGCACCCATATTTATGGACTTAGACAGGACTGATTCTGACCCCTATAATTATTGAAGGGAAGTAACTCGGCAATAAACCTCTAGAAAGAATATCTTCTTTGTTCTATATAAAAGAGGGATAACTCTAACAAAATACCCTAATTATTAATGGCGGTTCCATCAATGAAAATAGTGATTTTCTAGCCCCTATTTAATGAACAATGATACAAAATACAAGTTATAATATAATTATAAACCTAAGATATAAATATTCTGACATAGATATGAAGTTAATAGGTCAATAAAACAATTATTAAGTGATTTATAACAGTTACAGTGACTTTAAACAATGGTTTACCCCAAATCAAGGGTAAAGTCTAAAACTCTGACCTCTTAACAAAACGATTAAGGTAATTTAGGAGTAAATAGTAGCTAATTTGAGTCTGTATGACTCAAGAAGGCAAGTTAAGGTATTCAAAACTCTTAATTACTACTATAAAATACAAATACAACATAATACAGTATGTTTTGAACTGAAAGTATATGAAATAGGCCTTTTATAGTTTGCATCTAAGCTTTACTATGGATATCGTAGATATTTACAAAGGGAGGTAACTCTGTCTGATTGATAAAATATATCTACCTTAAAAGTTAACTTGTGTCCTTAATTATACTATAGTTTCATTATTATTTCTCAATAAATGAGTTCCATTATGTAATATTGCCTAGCCTAAATCCAACTTTACAAAACACTTTTAACTCATATAATTTCAACATAATGCAATATTGTTTTATAAATGATTCTAAAATCAAAAACAAAAAAGATTTAAGACTGTTTTATTCATTTTATTTTTTTTATGCGAATATTTACCAAAATATTAATAGATATCACGCGTTAGCTGGATCTATTTTGAGTTCATATTTTTTTGGCTGTCAATACCTTGTAGATTATTAATTGATTCTGCCGTCCATGACACTGCTATTCCTAAAAGTATTTGTTTAACAAAACCTTAACTGAATACTTAAGCTATCGTACGAAAGTTGCTGAAGTATACTTTACACTAAATATACCTAGCGTATTCACTATAAAATTATTTTTCGCATATTTGCGGTGACGTTTTTACAAAGGCTGTATATATGATATGTTCATTTTTGCCTGTTAAAAATGTATATATCTTTATTAGCTATTAGCTGAGTTTAGCTTTTGGCCATTTCCATCAAGATAGTTTATGGCAAAGGCAAAAATACAAATTGTATACATAATAATATTTGATACTACTTGTATTCAAACGCATTTAATCATAATTTATCACTTCTTTGAACCGTGAAAATTACCCAACAAAAGTATTCAAATTTCACTTGTAGAACTATCCTTACGTAACCAATATGTCTCTTCCACAAAATATAGAGCACGTAAATTTTTACTTACTGTATTATTTAAATCAGTTGAGTCGTTGTGAATATAACGACTGGTTTAATGGTATAATTTTTCATATTCAAAATGGTGTCTTTAGACGAAGGGATATAATGTATAAATATTTTAACACATTTTGTTAAAAGTAATTCCAATAAAGATATTGCTTCTATTTTTTTAATACAAGGTATTATACATGACTTTAAGATAGTATTATAGAAAACATAATCACCGCACGCCATTATGTTTAATATACATGTATATATCTTAGAAAGATCAGATACAAATACAATCTACAGATACGATTTTGTTTCGACTTGTTTTACTGTATAAAAATTATGTACAAAATGTTGTCTTTAGTCAAATGGATTCTTAAGCGGATTCAGTGGTGTAAGCCATTTTTAAGTTACAAAAAGCAGTTTTTTTTAGTAGGCCTGATTATATTTTTTTATTATTTATATGTTGCATTATTCTGCTAACAATGTATACTGTGGTTGTGGTAGGAAAGTTGGAACCCCCCCCCTAAAATAGTTTGGACCCCCCGGAAAAAATCCTGGATCCGCCCCTTGGATTTTGTATATAATACAAGTACTTATTAAATACAACGGGATTGCTTCCGTTTTAACAACGGTGTAATGTGAATTTAGTAGACCGACTTATACAGCAAGACAATCAATCGCAGGCAATGCTATTTCATTCATCGTTGTAACTGCATATTCATATCAGATATTTTGTAGACGCTGTATACATACTAACAAAAGAAGAATATACATATTTAGAAGCTGTTCAAATATGTACGCTAGCAACGCCAAATCTAATTTTCAACGAAACTGGAATCACACCTGATCTACACATGGCACTTGGGACAGATGTTTGGTTAGGATACATAGAAACTTTGACACCATTTGAATATTTTGGTATGCTTTCAGTTTTACTTTACACGTACAAGTAATTTAAAAGAACGAACGTTAGATTGCGTACATGTATTTGCGTCCAGGTCAATATTCTACACTGAACTATCTTTAAACCGAGCGAAAACTGAGATGTTATTATCTTTCAAATTATCATTTACAACAAATATTAAAACAAAAGTTTCTAGAATTATAACCTACACAAAACTATTCGTATTGTTGCAATTCAATTTGTTTTTATATGGGGATTATTCTCTAGATTGCGTAACTTAGAAAAACTATTCACGGTTTTATTGTTGTACATTTGTAATTTTAGTTTTTATGGTTCCATGCACATTAGATACACATATCGAACATGAGGCATATCATAAAAATGCAAGTTATTTATGCAAATGGCAATGTGAAGAATGCATTGTTTGATTGTTTTCTAATGTCAGAATATGTTTAGTTATTTCAATTACTTTGTCAATTCTGCATCATCTCATTAGTAAATGTGATCCACAACACTTTTAAGTATATAAAATGTTAATTTTATTACATTTATTTATTGTTGGATCACTTGAAACAGATCAAGAGTTTGCTCCGACTAAGATTCTTTCTTTTTTAGGGTGTGTTAGAAAGTCTGACCTCAAACTTACTACAGCAAATTTTACAACGGCAGGAGATCCTGGTAAATGTTGGTCAGCTTGTAATAGTGCTGCACTTGAAGCAGTAGCTGTTTATGAACATGAGGTAACTTGACGGCATGCAATAGAATTAGAAGATTATTAGATACCAAAGAACTAGTTAATGCAAAAGATAAGAATAGATAAAAAAAATAGAAAAATATTGCCACCGTCTTCTTATAGTTGGTTTAAACATCCCAAAACCAATGTTTATGGACTTTTTCATATTATTAGGACGAGACGTCGGCCATTCAATTTAATTACCAAACAAAGGTTTTGTTTACAAACGTCATTCATTTTTTTTATTACTTAACCTAAACCCATTGTATCAATATATACAAAGTGAACGACTAAGTTAAATTTATTTGCAGCAGTTCGGAAGTAAAAATTATTTAACAGTTTTCGATCTCCAACGACTGATGACGATTAGTTCGACTGTAGAAGAATAACCAAAATTTACTCTGTCGTACCAAGTCATGGGTTATAATTCTGAAGGTATAGCTTGTAATAATTTCAGGGCTTGATTTTCCACATTTACAACTCACTATGACACTAAAGTTAAATTGTCTGAAGGATTTATATCTGTGTATTTACTTCACCGTTTCATTTATAACCAAGATGTTAATTGGTATTACGTAGGCATCGAGTCAGGAAGGAATAATTAGTGAAAAACTTGTTGACTTTTACAGTGCTTTTGTCTTCAAAAAAATACAGTCGATGTACGGCTAAGAAGTAGATGTAGCATAGAATGTCCAACTCAAGAAAACATTGTTTGTGGTGGAAACGGTTTGTGGAACCATAAGCTTGTATCTCTATACAAAACGTCATACACAGGTATCATTATCGTAAAACTAGTTTATTATTTGTCAAGGTACACTTAGTATGGTACATGCTTTGCATGTCTATATAAATATAATTTATTTATAAATTATAAACATGTCTTTAATTCTTGACGTTGACAGATGCTCTTCCTTACCTTATTGGCGACAAGGAATTCAATGGAATAGAAAATTAGGGTTTTGAAGATTAAACCACGTTAAATATTTGTCTTTCTTTATCAAATTAGGCTTTCATTGAATAATCAAAAACAAAAATAAGAAGTAATTGTTCATTATATTTTATTAATATTTCATATTAAGGTTCTAATAAGTGTTGCGTTTAATTATATGTGTTGTAATTACACATCCAATTCCTTTCTACAAACAATTTCTGCATTAAAATTAAATAGACATTCTCACTGTCGTGTGTTTTTTGGTTTTTTTCGCTGATTAATTTACTGTTTGTCGATCTAGTGAGAGGTTACTAAACACTCAGGCCTATGATATTTCGAGATAGAATACCACCCACCGCTTTTCATTCACTGGCAACACGATGGATTGGTTATTTATATTATCATTTCCCAAATCCAAAGAAAACTATACCACCTTCATTTGTTGTAGGACCTACAAAAAAGAGCAATTCCGAGAGTAACATATGTTTATGGTACAACAAAACTGATAGCGAATTTATCTGGGGAAAGTGTACGGAAAAGTTTTCCATAGTTTGTTATAAAGGTTAATATAATTTTGTTATTGTATTTATGAAATTGTTTTGAGCAATACTTTGCATACTAAATTAAGATTTCCTTAGAAAGCACCACATCGAAAACTTGTTTTTTTTTCTTTAACTTGCATCTGACATTTTCTCAGTACATCTGTGTTACTTAATTCACTTTCAAAGTAAATTATTATTTATCATAAATATTTGCAGACAAAGACATTGAGCTGTATTATTACAGAAATGATGATTGGATATCTATGACTAGGATATGCTTTGAGAAAGGACAAATACCGTCAGACTACAATAACATAATTAATTTGACGCCAACACGGACACGCGCTATGTGGACAGGTATTATACGTAGTGGTGTGGTATATCCAATTACAGGTTAGTAAGCTAGATGCTAGAGTTAGCTAGCACCTTTAAACCATTTGTTCCAATTTTTCTTGTCATTTGTAGGATGAAATAGAAACATTTGATATACAAAGATTACCAGAAGTGATATTGGTCTGTTTATTTATTATTGACAGCCCTTCATGACAGATATTCTTTTCTCATTTAAATGTATTAATAGTGTGTGAATTCAATTTCACAATAATAATGCTAATGATCTAAACAATCGCTTTTTAGCTTAATACCACATGTTCAAGTTTCATAATTTACTAATTAAAATGTACTTACTCACTGACAATATTCAAAGTCCAAAAACTATCATACACTCATAGTTCATCGATTTTGTCTCTGTCCACACCCATTATTATAAGTACTGAAGGAATGGGGTGAATTCTGTACACGATGATATACTCTACAAAAACTTGCAATTTTTTCAGTGGCTGCACGGATTTGATACAGTAGTGGGAACCATAAAGGTATAATGCAGTGAATGCGAATTTTGAAATGTCAAAAGGAACTTATCTCTGATAAAGCGATCTGTTCCAAATTGATGTTCCTGGTAAGACGAGTTACCGGCTGATTAAAGCATCTCGGCTGTGGTCTTAATTCAATTTAGAAATCGAGGATCAACAAAACATGACATTCCTTTTTAATTGCATAATGGCCTTGTTGATTGACTTAGATCAATACAAAATTCAATTATAAAATTAAAAACAATTATTTCAATTTGTCTTGCACTTATATTCCTATAAAACATGTCTTTACAGATGACAGTATGACAGGGAAATCTGGTTATATTAGTTACACAACAGGAAGGGTTATATTTTCTCATAATGATACAATTAAAAAAAAGGCATTATGTCTCCAAGGTATTGTACTACTCCATTGAATTTGCAATTGTGTAAACTTTGTTTATGCACCTTTATAAATATACATTTTCAAAACAAATAAGAAATTTGACTTAATTTGTTCCTGGAAATCAATATGGTAAACGGGTTTCGCACAAGTGTAATATGAAGCTGTGAAGTTGATTCACATATTAATAATCATGATGAACTAGACACATCAAAAGTAAAGCATAATTATTTAAATGCAACACACATTAAATTCTGCGAAGTATTCTCAGAAAAGTTGATAACTGACAAGTTAAAGAAATAACACAGCAGCTATCTGATTCAATAACTGTATTGACATTTGATAACGCATTAATTGTTCGAGCCAATTATAAACAATCTTTATTTGATAAGTTTTAATGTATCTTAGGTACGATTGTCACAGATAAAACAACTCCTGGTCAGCCTACAACTGAATCCAGTGACTATACTACTACGTCAGACCATACAAGTGACACACAAAATGAAGGTAAACATTGCATGGTTCAATGTGAGGATTTTGTTCTACAGTTTGATTTAAACATGACCTATTTAAGTTTTCCAGTGTTTGATAAATATTAAGCTTGTTTTTGAGAGGAGATTTTTGTGTTTAAAATTGTCATAATAGAAGCATTTATAATTTTACTTTATGGGTGAAATATGTTAGTATAATGTTTTACTGATAATAACTAGTGAAGTGAGTCAATAGTTCAGTAATAACGATAACAAAATCGAGACAGTACGGACAAGATATACAGCTGCTGGAAACGAACTATACTTAACAACAACTGAATTCTTAAAACAATCGTGGTATTCTTCGTACAAAGAAACGCTGTTTATAGAAAAAATACACTGAACTAACCCATGACATGGAATGCTCAGGATGACAATAAAATATGTTTTACGAGTGTATTGTTGTAGCAGTGTTTATAAGTTCTACCATTACAAGCATGATAGACCAAGGGGCGGTGGTTTGTGCCACACTTATTTTGTTAAAATGAACTATACAACTTTGGTTTTTTATACTGCCTACCTCTGGAATGGAATGATTCATTTTAATTTTTACACAAACACGCTTTGTTATTTTGTACAAACTATATATAACTTTATTTTTAAGGCAATACAAACTAGAAATCCAGCAGAAAGTATTAAACTTAGAAAAAAAGTCACAATATTTACTAAAACTGTTATGGGATGAATTTAATATTAGAAAAAGAAACGGAAAAACATTATTTAGAAGAGGATCACTTTATGATAATAAGCCATGCACAAAACATTCAAATTAAACATACTGACAAATTAGAATAAGACTTTCAAAACATTTTATTGCATGACTTTAAAGGATTGTAAACAAAGAAAAAATGTAGTTGATTTTAGAAATTGATACACTTTTCTCGTATTAGAATTTTTATACATAATATAATCTATGAATCCGATAACTAGTTATGTTTTATTTCATTTTTATTGTTCAGGTATATCAGATGTTGGAGCAATTGTTGGAGCCACTTTGTCAATTATAATTGTCATCATTGTAGTAGTTGTTATTTTTGTAATGTGGAAAAGGTATGTGCTACTTCATTAGTTAATTTTCAATGAAGTGCATTCAAGTGTACATCTACTTGCACTACACACTCTGCACAATATATTGAAAAATCTAACGATACTTTAGCTATACAATATATAAGGATTTACACAAAAAAAGACCGTTGATAAATAATACGGGTCTCATGAATTACTTGTTATCACAAGTCAGACACGCTATGTACACGAGGTGTAAGTTTCATATATCTTTAGATTTACACATTTATTAATTTAAATAATAACTATACACATTGAACGACTATTTAAAGTAGCAGTGTCAAAATACTTTCTAAGAATTGTCGTCCTAATAATATGACAGACAGAAATACCACAATATAATTATGCATCAGCACTCGTTGTTTGTCTGTTTTAGTTCTTTTTTGCATCGTCGTATTAAGCGTCAAAATATTGCTAGTTGTTGTATGATTATTTTTGCAGGGGTATAAAACTACCTTTTGTAAAATCAAAAAGAAAGATAGACAACGACCTGAATAAGACAACCAACCCAACGTACAATGTTTCAAGACTAGATAATAGCACTCAAGGTAAATGCGAAACAACCACTTCTGACTATGCAGAAGTTGATGAAAGCAAAATATCACCAGAATGCATAATGACTCAAGACGAACATGCAAACAGGACAAGTTATATTTCCGATGAGCCACATGCGTATATCACTCTTGAAAAGGTGGACGAAGGCCCATATGGCACAACTAAAACAACTTCTGCTAGACATGATCAACAAACATCAAATCAAAACAATCCGATAAACCTTGCAGAAAGTTCTAACTATGATCATATTGGTAAAACTGGCGCAGATTCTAAAACAATTGGCTTAGAAAATACTTATAATACAACAACGCTGGCAACAATAAACAGTCACAACGGACTTACCAACAATGCTTTCAATAGAAAAGATGAAAGCGACGACGCCTATAATCACACTTACGATCAGTCACGTCAAACTGAACGTAACAAGTCGGACAACCCGTATAACACAACAGCGCCAGGACACTTACAGAACGATCACGGAAGTACCAACATTGCTTTTAATAGTTATGACGAATGTGACGACACCTATAATCACATAAGTGACCAGCCTGGTCAAAATGATCAAACACTTACGGATAATCTGTATAATACAACAACGCTTGGTAATTCACAGACATATGGTATCAATAACTCTGCCTTTAACAACAATGAGGACACATACAATCATATTGATGGTCAAGATCCTAACATTAGACCTACATTCATAGACAATGACTATGCCACTTTGAAGTAGTAAGTTTGTTTCCCAACACTGATCGCTTTTGTGTTATATATGACAAATAATAGTGTTATTGTAAACATGACATATTAATGATTCCTGGTATATTCGAGAAAAGTATTTCTACGTGATGAAGACTTGAATAGCAAAATCTGTTTACTATAATGCATAACAACATCGTTGAATGCGAGTATTTCAAATTACAATTGTATTCACATTAAATAGATACGATTTTTTATTAAAACCATGATCCGGAAGTTGGTTGACTTAAAATAAAAATGACCCTGCTAAATTTTTAAACAATACTTAATGCATGTTAAATGTTAATATATTTTTTGTGTTTTTCATGTAAATTTCATTTTTAAAGAAGTTATAAGATTTGTAAAATATATGTAATCGAGACGTCAATTTTCCAAAGCTTCAGATTAATTGTAGAGTTACCATTGTTTTCATGAATACTCTTATCATTCTAATCATCACCATTTATAAACATGGCATAAAACATCATTTCTTGATTGTTAAGATATGAAATGTAATCAATTTTACAATTTATAATTTTTGAGTAGATGTGTCAGTCAATTTTTTTCAGCAGAAATATTATTATCATTAAAATCATTTCATTTATTATGTTACTAATATGACATGTTAACTATCAATGCTTTATGACTTTCATAAAACTCTTATTAAACATCATTTTTTTCTCATAAAGTCATATTCTGAATGTATATAGCATGTTTTAGATATAAATGTATATGACAATAAAGATGTGAATTCCGTTATCAGTATATATACTCTGGTAGTTCATGAACCATTAACAGGAACCTGTTATTCAATAAATAAGCTCAGACCATAGGTTAAGTCAAGTTGTTTTGGTCGAACTGTTGTATTTAATATGATATCACTTATCTGTTTACGATCATAGAAATAACTGGAATCAATTAGAATCTACTGTGATTTTTGCATTATTTAGTCTAAGTTTCATGCAGATAAAAGTTCAAATTTTTCTCAATAAAGATTGAGTACCAACTTTTATATTTCTAATGATTCAGACGAATTTCAAAAGTCAACAATATGATCATTAGCTCTGGATTCACATGAAATGTATATATTCGTTTCTTAAACGTTTATGATATTTTCATACTTAAATATATTATGAATACTATTTAATTAAACAGTATTTCGTGTGTCTTTGTTTCATTGAAATAAAGGGATCGTAATGTCTACGATGTCAAGTAATTTTAAAACAAATTTTAAACGACCTTTCTCCACATGCTTTGACACCTATTGTTTAGCTATTAAAACTCCCATTGAACGACTGCATCTCTCATCGTTTTCTCAGGCTCTATAAAGTGACTACATTTGTATTTCTATATTTTTAAAAATGTTACTTGGCCAACTATCTGTTTTAATTACACCAAACAGATGTGTTGTGTTTGTGTGTCGGAGCTATATACACGTATATATACAGAGATGGGACGGGTTTTGAGGTTATGAATATGCTTTATTGAATTGCTTGGAATTAAACCTGTCTAATGTCACAAATACAAATGCAAAATAGCCATACTATAAGTTATGAGAATAACATTTCATTAATCAAACACAAAGTGGTAAATGATGGTAAGGCTATCAATATGTTTCAAGGTCTTTTTAACTGTGGCTTGTGTATCTCTGAAAATATGATAAAATATAATAGAATACAAATTTATCCTGTCACTGGAATGACAAGAAACAGTCACAACTTTAAAATGTTTGTTTTCCAAAATTACTTAGTCAAGAACAAAATTACTTTAGTTTGACTTGTAATAGGAAACATTATTTTATTATTATAACATAACCCACGCGTGTGAGTTAACACAGCAGTGAGAATTGTGCGTTGACTGCTCTTCATGGTAAGGAAGTTTGTCTCCAGAGCCGCGGATCATGCGATCAATCCATGTGTCTAAATATGGCAATTTGGTGCACATAGAGTTTGCTTTCATACTCATTAACCAGTTATAGACTATATCCGGAATTCAAATATTTGGGTTTTCCCCTCCGGTACAAACAAACTACCACCGTTACAATGAAAACACGTGTACAAAAACAATAGGGTTTAATCCATCGCTCGTGCTATTTAGCAATAATGTGTAACTAACTTTGTTTGTACCGCCTGTGCACGGACGGAAAACCCCATTACTTTGAATTAGGTCTATTATTTGTCACGATAGTTACTTGTGCCAGATAGCTAGTTATTATAATGACCAACTGCACAGACTAATTATTGGAAACATATACAAAATTTTGTTGCACCAAATGATCAGTGACTATATAACAATATATATCATCAGCCATACGTATGCTAGGTTTCCCTAGTATTGACAACATTTTAAACGACTGGTTTACATGTGTTAGTGAATGTTTTACACCATGGTAATAAATACTGCACACCTTAAACTTTTCTCCCTGGTACGATGTTGAAAAATGAAATAATCATAATAACACTGTGTTTTATCATATCTTGAACAAACATAAAACACTTACGATAAAAATAATAAATAATTCTCTTAAACATTTTTAAGTTTATAGATCTCGTGGTCCACGCCATTTCAAGTACAGCCTTATTAGCGAGATGCAGACAAATAAAGAGCAATAACTAACTCTAAACTTTTATTTACCATATTCATTACACTAGTTTATAGAAAACCAATTTCTAACCAGCTGTTGTGACTAACTACACATTACTTAAAATTATATATATGATATATCCAGTTCTGAAAACGACGGCAGAATGCAGATCAGGTTCATGTGTGACTGAATTATGATTGAGTAGCGCAAATTATAGACACAATACGAATTACTTGTTTTGTCGAATCAGTAAATGTTTATCTTATTACTTAATATATTTTTCCTTACCGGACAAACAATGAGCTAGTTATAAAACACTCCAAATAATGAAGACTATATATACATATTTTAACAAGCACTGAATCAGTAAATCTGTTGCAACCGCAATGATATTGATAATTTTATGCCAAATTTAGAAAAGGTGAGGCGAAACTTTTGCCTGTAACTCCCTTTAAAGAGATCTGTCAAACCATATAGCAAGACAATGTTATATACCAAATAAGCCTATTTGTTTATACTTCTGTATAAACCTTGCTTTGTTCATTTGGTAATTAAAAGGTAAGGCATCTCAATTTGCGGTATCATATGACAATATCGTTTGGATGGTTAAACGTGTAATGAATGAACACCTATACATATTCGCGGTCGATTAACAACATCAATTCGATGTAACGATTTCTTTACTCATTGAATATACTGTAGTTATATTGATACTGAAACAATGGGTATGTATTACATGTATTTGATTATACCGATCAAGAAAATCCTGGAAAATGGTAAAGTATGACAATAAATGAAGCAGGTAAATATTTTAAGTTTAGATGGTAATTTGGAAAATGTACCTGTCCATAAGTGTATTTCTTGCTCGTAAGTCATTTTTAAATAGCATGAAGCAATTTTTCTCGGTGTTTAACATAGATTTAATGGTTATGTAGTTTTTATTATCAATATGTTGATTTTTTTCTGCAAAAAGTGCATAATGTGGTTGTGGTTCGAGGTTCGGATCCCCCTAGAAAAGTTCGGACGCCCCATGAAAAGTTCGGACCCCCCTAGAAAAAAATTCTGGATCCGCACCTGATAAGTTTAATCTACAAATAATATTACTGTCGAAAACTTCCTGTTTCAAATTAGCATATTTCTATATATCCCAGTGAAAGGATATTTTAAGTATAAACCTTTTTATAAATCTCATAAACACTATTACTCAAATAAAAGTTTATAAAAGTCGGGTAAACTAGTGAACACAAAAATATGGATTTACAAACTATATTAAAGAATGTGTTTTGTTTGTTGTTAATAGTTGTGCATAAAATAGGTATGACGATATAATTTTGTTTTAATTTTCTTACGTTTACCTAAAAGTACAAAACTATATACATGTCAATGGTTTAAATGATCTGAACAGCTATGTATCAATGTTTATCAATTTTTTCTATCAGACTAATGTTTACCTATATGTAAAATGTGATAGGTCGTACGTATGTTGAGGTTTTCTTTATTTTTGTTAATTTCTTTAGCTTATTCTTTGTCTTTTTGAAAAATGACTTGAAAGCATTTTCAGGGTAAAAGTGACAAATGTTGATTTTCTAAGTATAAGGTTATCAATTTGTAGAAATAACCAAGCCTCAGTTAAATATGTTTTATTATTCATTGTATTCAAAAGTGCGAGTAGATCGAAACCGAAAGTAGAATTTTTGTCAATACTGTCAAAGAACAATTGTTTTGATCTCTGTACTTTAAGATAGACTATTGATAGAAAAAACACTTACTTCAAAACGTGTAGTTAATAAACAGTATTAAACGATTCCAGATCATATATTGTCAATGTTTACAATTGCCGCTCGGCTAGGTCAGTTGGTAGCACGCAAGTCTACTGATCAAGGGGTCGTGGGTTCGATTCCTGGGCATTCTGTTCGTGGAGCTTGGTGATATAATTATTTCAACGGCCATTCTCCCTCATACCAATTCTTCTTGATTATGTAGGGAAGTTGTCAGGCACTCACAAAAAGTATTCGGTTAGTAGTTGGTTAAAAGCACAATCCAGAAATTTAGCCTTTTCAGCAACAGTTAGTAGGTTGACTGACCACCATTATATTACCTATACAATGTGTTGCTACGGCGTTAAACCCAACAAGAACAAACAAAACAAAACAATGTTAACAAAAACTGAATGACACTGTATTCTTATATAACGACACCACTTTAAAGAAATGGGCAATATGGGAAATTTAAACTCAGAAATATTGACATGACTATTGAATCCCTAACGCACGTAATATATTAATAACTTCGTAATTGTATGCAAATATTTATGTCTGCGATAAATAACTACATTTTCATATTGTGGCTTGGAAAACACTGAGATGTACCGAGATATAAGTATGCTGAAAAATACAAAAAATGCACCTTTTGTAAATGTTGTTTAACATGCCATATAAGTCTAGGAGTTCCTCATAAACCGTTGATACAATTGTCATGGAATATCCTAACTTAAACTTAAAATTATTAATTAATATATAATAATGAATTAATCATGCTTTGAAAAGTGTACAGTGGTTCATTTACCATTTGGTTATCAGTTTATATTGTTAAGCGACCTGATAAAAAGATTTGAAAAAAAAGAAAAATGAAATTGTGAAGGTATCTACCTGTAGTTATATTTTGTTTTCATACTAAACATGTACATAATGTTATTTTGTAGACGCTATTTACATACTAACAGAAAAGCAATATACATGGCGAGAGGCTACTCAAGTGTGTACACTGGCAACACCAAATCTTACTTTCAGCGAAAGTGGTATCACACCAGATCTAGACAATCTACCTAGTGTAGATGCATGGTTAGGTTTCATCGAAAACATGACACCATTTGAATATTTTGGTAAGACTTTACATTTAACACCAAAGACTTCATTGTCAATTATTTTATTCCAATATTGATATTTTGTATTGAAAGACTAACTAATTCGGTATTTTCTATCTAAAGAACACCGAAAGGTCTAAAAAGCATCGACATGAGTGTTGATTTGTTTAATTTTATTCAGGACAGATATATATTTCATTGGAAATTGTATCGTAGGGATTGAACTTACATAGAATAATTTTGATACTGTTATTAATCAATGTCCACCTTTATAAGACAAATGTATGAACAGTTCCAAAAGACATGCGGAAGTACTTTTCCATATATTAAATTTTAGGATTAAGACAATTTGAATATAGGAAAAATATAAAATATGTTTGCCTGGAAGGATGAAATTTTGATGTCACAATTCAAAACATGTTTGGTTAACACCGGCCTTACTTTTGAGTCAAATTCCGAACTACCAGTATCTGGATTTGTTGAAAGACAATGTTATAATCGTTATCTTGTGCATTCATGGGCATATTTATGAGCTGTTAAACACTGGTGGCTACTAGCATGGCAAGAGACCAAAACAACAGAAACTGAAGTTAACTAAAAGTCGGCATTTCATATTTAGACGGCAAGAGATATATGGTAGAGAAACCGATCGTATATATTTTCGCTATTTTACCTTCTTTTGTTTAAGCATGTGTTAGAAAGTATGACCTCGGTCTCACTACAGCCGATTACATAACAGAAGGAGATCCTGGAAAATGTTGGTCAGCTTGTAATAATGTTGAACTTGAAGCAGTAGCTGTTTATAGGAATGAGGTAATACGAACTAATCAACGCGTCGTACTTTTAGTTAGTGATATTGTGACATCTACCCTGTGTTAAGAAACTATACTGTTAGTTAACGTTACGGTCACGGGATAACTCAATCCGAATACAACTCAACCCGTGCAATATTCAACTCAAAATTGGGACAATCCGTTTGCAGGAGATTAAGTTGTCTATGGGTTGAGTTGTTCCGACACTTCCGTTACGGAACGTTTTGGAACGTTCAAGGTAACTGAACACGCTGCTGGTCGGTCCGTTCATTGTAAACGTTTATACATCTTATCTGTCGTATCGATTTAAGTAGTGTACATAGACATGTATTATTTGTATTATATAAAGATATAGCTTGTTGATGTATTTAAGTAATTATTTTTACTATTTTATGATTTCCCTCTACAAGCTAGATGTTTGAATTATAAATGCCTTTGGAAACTATTAACCGCCGTAGGCTGAAGAGTTATATTTGACATATTCAATATTGTGGATAAAGGAGTGCCAACAGGCTATAAGAATAAGATCCGTGTCTCCGTGGAAAACAGCATAAAGATATCTACATAACGAATCCCTTTTTTGTATTTATAGATCAGAAATAATCATAAGGAAGGCCCTAGAATGTTACAGGGTATTTCATTGTTATCCGGAACAACCAAATATCTTTTTGAAAATTGCAAAGTCTTGTATAATGAATTTTGAAATTTTGCTTAATGATGACGTATGGTTTTGAATTGATTTAATAAATATTGATTTTTACAGTGTTACTGTCTTCATGCTGTAAACATATATTCAAGCAAACTAGTTGACGACCGATGTAACTTAGGATGTCCAAGTCAACCAAATATTGTTTGTGGTGTTGACTATAAAACATATGAATATGTATCTCTGTACAAAACTACATACACAGGTATGTTTATATGTGCCAAACACAGTAAACAAAATATAAACCCCAGGCTGCCGAAACTGTTCCGAGATTAAAAAACTTTATACATGGTGATTTTGTTTCCACTCTCCAGCCGCCTATGGTATGTGCCTTTTGCTGTTTAACTTGTAGTATTGTCATAAATGTAAACTTATCTACTTTGAGTTAAATACCACACACTCTTAATTGCTTATAAAATACGCAGAAAATGGTACATTTTAATATCATTGCATGTATAAGCTAGAAAAACCTTCATAGTGTCAACATATAAAGGAAACCAAAATAGTCCTGTTATAATATATCCAATAAAAGATAGGACGAATCGCTGTTTCATTCATTATGTTTTGATCCATTTTGGATTAATTAAACTGATCGACAAGACGATAATATTTATAGGATATTGAACAATTGGAATGATTTTTGTGGAACCAATTATAAGTAACCGTTGTGTTATTATCAAGGATTAAACCTGCACGTTTTTTTCAATATCTCAAATGGTAATGAAACATGTTGGAAACATTAAAACAGCGTTCTGATTTTGACAATTTAAATGCATATTGACATACTTATGTAGAAGGTTTTATGACATAATTCATTTAGTGTATTTTGGTTTAAAATCATTCATCTTTTAAAAACATGATCTATAATTCAACAAGAACACAACTTAAGTTATAGTTATCGATCAAAAACAATTGCACAGTTGGTGCATGTCTCTATACATTCTTATCGAGCTCTAATAACTTAGCACACCATTCGAAGTTCGATATTCAATATCAAACATCGAACCAGTTTGACGTTCGACAATTTGATTTTGTGCAAATATGGAACTGAAGTTGAAAATTGAAAATTGAATCAGTTCGACGTTAGACTTTTCGTGAGTGCAATTCATTATAGTATTAAGAGTTCCCGGCACTCTTGGGTGTATTGCATCAATATTTGTTAGTAATGAATATAATAAAATAATATATATATTCTTGTGTTCCTTGTAGGACCTATCAGAACAAGCTCATCCGACGCTAACATATGTTTGTGGTACGGAAGAAGTACGGCAACATTCTTATGGGGCAATTGTACGAATACTTATCGTATTATATGTTACCAAGGTAAATATTACTTTAAATATACGCGTTTGAAATTGTATGTAGTAGGACCTGATGATTATTTCATCAGGGTTGTTGAACCGTCAGACGTAGTCATAACTATGTCGTTTTTAGCTCGACTTTACGTAGTAATGTAGAGCTCTCCTACTCGCCCCGGCGTCGGCGTCGGCGTCAGCGTCCGCGTCCACATTTCTGATTAAAGTTTTTGCGCACAGATTAAAGTTTTTGTGCAGTAAAATACTTTCTTTTATATCTTTGTTATTTCTTAAGATATTCACTTCAAACTTTTAATATATGTTCCTTACTATCAACCATATCTCATGTGACAAGGTTCATAACTCCAAACACATTTTTTCAGAATTAGCTTCCCTTGAACTGATTAAAGTTTTTGTGCACAGATTAAAGTTTTTGTGCAGTAAATTACTTTCTTCTATATCTTTGTTATTTCTTAAGATATTAACTTCAAACTTTAAATATATGTTGCTTATTATCAACCACATCTCATTTGACAAAGTTCATAACTCCAAATATATTTTTTTCAGAATTATCTCCCCTTGAACTTAGAGTTTTCTTTACAAAATATTTGCTTTTACTGCAACTGTTGTATTTCTGTAGGTATTGACTTCAAACTTCAAATGTATGTTACTTATTATCAACCACATCTCATGTGACAAGGTTCATAACTCAAAATACTTTTTTTTTTCTATTTTCTCCCCTTGAACTTAGACATTTATTTTAAAAAAAATTTTGGTTTTACTTTTTCAAAATTGTCCTCTATGAACTTAAAATTTATTTTTTTACTTTAAATTTGTTAAAGTTATATTTTCAAATTTTAAAATATGTATGTTCCTTATCATCAACCACATCTCCTGTGACAAAAACTTACTAAGTCGAGCATGCTGTCTCCTCTGACAGCTCTTGTTTTAATGGAAGTTATTGTAAAGCAATTTACCTTTTAAACCTCATGGTTTAGAATTCAGCTACTGATATAACATAATCATTTAGTAACTCAAAATCATTTTAACATTAGTTGTATTCAAATGAAGTGACCCTATAGATAATACTTCTTGTCTTAGTTCGTTTTCCCTAAGTGACCTAAAGAATTCTAGGAGAGATGAATCTGTGAGAATTCGCTTTTTTCCGCAACGTACCTTCAGCCAGATGACAACACCATTGAGATTTAGTTGAATAAGAAAGTGGGTAAAAATGTAATCTTTGTGTTTTATCAGACGAGATATATAAAGTTTATCGCCCTAGCGTTATTTATACTTTTCCATGAATTATGACTCCTCATGTATTTTCGCTAAATTAATTTTGCTTCATTTTGCTGTCATTCTTATTTAAATTACTTTGTAATAATTTTCTCTTGATGATATTTGTCACTTTTTTTAATTTTTAAGAGATGCATGATAATTGATTTTTCGATTTTATTATTCATCAATCCATATTCTTTTTATGATTTAGAAAATGAACGTTATTTTAGAATTTACTTTTTGTTTAATGAATGGATATTGTTGTAATTATCAAGATGTGTAGAATTTTTAAAGAATTCTATCTTAAAATTGTTGGAATGATTTTAGGTAGCCTTAAGAGTGTATTTTTAATTTTTATCTTACGAGGTGAAGAACATAGAATTAGAACCTATATATTACCTATATAATTTACTTTACATATTATATAAATACATGGATATAAATACACTCTAAAACCCTATGTAAAGCTATTGTTGTGGGGTGTTACGTATATCGTCGCTCGTTTTTTTATGTGTTTTAATAGATAAAAACGTTTGGCTATACAATGGCAGTGTTGCATATGGTAATTGGATAACTATGACAACAAGGTGCTTCAATGATTATGGAATACCTTCAACTTATAATATCACTATGAATTTGAATACAACAGAGATATCTCAAATGTGGACAGGTGTAATACGCAATGGTGTGATTTATTCAAGTAAGTAAAAACAATTTATGACAAATTACACATTGTGACCGATTTACTCAAGAATACAAAAATATCCAAATAAATAATTGTCATAGATATTTTCTGACTACATTACGTACTACTGGTTAAGAATTATGATATAACGCAATCAATTGTCGCTAGACAGATCTAAAATTTTGAAGTGGTCATTTAGGAAACACGACTACTTTTCTGATATCATAGTTTACCATAGTTTACCTCCCAATATTTTGCTTATATATAGATTTGTTTATTGCGTAGATCTTGTACGCTATCTTGTTGATGCTGTAAAAGTGCTTTCACAAAGAAGTCCTGGATTTGTCGTGTAGTATTTGTATAACTGTTACTAATCATAATACCCTATTATTTGAATACAGAATGTATCATTTAACATGGAGTTCATTGTACATTTACTGTACACTCACTTATGTTCAACACAATAGGATATTGATAGTTCATTAGTTATATTACTTTTTGAGATATTGAAATTGAACTCTCATTTCATTTTCACTTTTAATAATACATATTTTGAATCAGATGTCGGTACGCCCAATTACAGGGTTCAAGGCTATAAGATGTAACCCCTGAGTTCATTTGCGCATAAACGAATCTCGTCATTGTCTCTATTGACCGATGATTGGTATAATAAACTATCAATGTGATTTTGTTCATTCCCCGTAGGATCAAAATTTAAAAAAACCTGAGACCGCTAATTAATTGTCGATATGTTATTGTATTAAGCAATGCAGATTTTAAAGTAAGTATAATGAGTTTCAAGTTACATGATAGATTCAATATTAACTTAATGCGGTGTTCTATATGTATTTCATTTAAAGCACATATTTTATTTTTGTATGCTTCGGATTTTGCAGATGTAAAAATAACTGTTTTGCTTACTATAAACACAACTGTTTTCGTTTTATTGTAGATTCTACTAATGTTAATGAAGGTAAATATGGTTTTGTCGATATTGCAACAGAAAAGCTTTCATTCACAAACGATACTACAGTAAGAAAAAGAGCACTTTGTGTTGAAGGTATAGTAATGTCTTTCATTTATATTTAATTCCTAACATTATCTATATTAACATTATCTATTATGACATTTATCTATAGAAAACCAACTGTACAAACATTTAATTTTAATGATCAGTCATAACAAAATAATGATACGTCTTATATACAACAAGTATAATTTGATTTAATGAGACATTATTGATGATAAATTTAATGGTTTAATCACGTTCTTTCTTTGACTAAACTTATAATATATAGATGCATAAGTAAATGATCTTTCAGGAGCATAAAATCATTGTCATTAAGCGCACAATATCTGTACTGTATCAAACCTATTATGGTAGTAATGTTTTGCTCACTAGTAACTACCGATTGAACTAAACGGTTGGAATTAGATATGATCGACTGTGCAAAATTATGATAGCATTATAGATATAGATAGATTATGATAGAGCCCAGGACTTATAGTGATATTCACCGCCAAAAGAACTACGCAAGTTGGTTCAAATTAAATAGACAATATAAACTAATGAAGGTCTTAGTTAGGTAATACATGAATACATAGGTATATAACATATTCATACGTTAGAACTTTAGGCGTATTAATTGCGTAAATATTACCTAAATATATTTCAGAAACAGTTAAAGTTGAAACAACTACTAGTACAGTGGAAACAACTACTAGTACAGGTAAAACAAGTACTAATACAGTGGAAACAACTACTAGTACAGTTAAAACAACTACTAGTACAGTGGAAACAACTACTAGTACAGGTAAAACAACTACAAGTACAGGTAAAACATATTCTTCTACTGCTAAACAAACAAGTTCTAGGTATGATGATAATGTACAAACAGTAACACCAAGTCATATAACAGATGAAGGTGATTATTGAAATTCATAATATATTATTATCATCATTATTATTGCTAATAAGTTTTGTTGAATTAAATTATGTTACTTTTAAGAAAAAGATGTAATTATTAGTATTATTATTAGTAGTAGTTTTATAAGTACATGTATTATTATTAATAATATTATTATTGTACTTGTGTATTTTGCTAATTTTACAAACAAATTTAATACCTCTGAATACATATAGTGATATTTTTAAATGCTTCAGGAACAACTAACCAACAAATTACGACAGTTAGAATTAAATCTGATTATCATGCTAACTCAAAACAAGGTAAAACAGTTTATTTCGATACGCAAAATGTTTCTCATTCATTTTATTTCCATAAATTGCACTTTCCATTGTATAATGTAAACTACTGCTTTAAAGCGTATAACATAAATAATTTAGCCAATTGAAAAAAAAAACTAAATAAAAACTGCAAAAGAGTTACAATTGTTACATGATAAACTTCATATAAAATGTTTTATCTCTTTATTGTTAGATTCACCAAACATTGGAGCCATCGTTGGGGTCACATTGTCTATAGCTGTGATCACCATTGTAACAGTTATCATTGTTGTCTTGTGGAAAAGGTACATTATAATTATGATAGATATACCACAAATTTGAACAAAACGATAGTTCATTTAAGCAATAATTTTAAAGAAAGCAAAGGTTTTCCAAATAAAAAGAACCCAAAAGCAGGACAATAAACGCAACAATAGTTTTTTAGTCGTAAATACAATTAGGTTTATTAAAACCAAAATATAAACCTAGGCAACACTAGTATTAGTATAATAAATGTCGCAGTTCATACCTGTTCACATAATGAGAAGGATATGTAAACGGCAAAATAGAGAGAACTCGTCTTGTAAGCGAGGGCAATAGGTTTGAGTCTCGGTCAGGCTGCATATTTTTCTCACCCTGTGTCATTTGGCACCAAACGAGGGAAAGTTGATTGATTACTTGGTCAGTCGAGAACTTATGATATCTAATAGCTTCTTAAGCAAACTGTGATTCTGAATTTAGGGACGAATAAACTTGTAATGAACATCGAAAAGAGCGCGCCTTCAATTGCAATGGGTATTTTAGAGAGTGTCGTTGCTGTGCGTAGAAGTCTTAATGCTATAGCCTGATTATAAGATTAAAAACTTTTTTAAATGGCGAATCATTTAAATAATGTCAAGTGCAGGTGTTGCTTGTTGACGGCTTTATGCTTACAAAACTAAAACAAAGCCTTGTGTAACCATTGATTTCGATACATGATGGCTATATTATGTGTTCGCACTATTTTTTTCAGAGGTATTAGGCTACAAGTTGTGCGGAAAGCGAAATCAGATAGCCAAAACCAAACAGCAGCTAATAATTTTATAAACGCTACTGGACATGACAATGCCATTCAAGGTACACCAGAAGTCAATGTCCATAGTTATGATGAAATAGATATCAGTGACATTTCGCCAGGAAACACCATGACTCACGTCGATGGCGACAACAACTCACGTAATAACTATGATGAGGCACACACGTATCGAAATATTGGAAACCCTGCATCAAATGTAATACATACTTACTCAAACCTTGTAAATAAACATGGAGGAGAACATACTTACCAAAATCAAGAAAAGGAAACACCAGATGAGGCACATTTGTATTTAGATCTTCAACACAATACGTCTGATGATCATGCTTATGCTGGTCTGGAAGCAAGGGTGCCCCGATCAAAGTAACATTAATTGGTTGTATTGAAGTTTCTTTTAATTAATAGTGAGGGATAATAATGGTAATAATAATAATGAGTTCTTTTCATGTCTTATTCAAATGCAACAATCACTGTGACATAAAATAAGGATAATATAAGCCGTGTGGATTTACAACAAATGTAGTATTATATAAAAGGCTACTATTGAAAGTGTATGAGTCCGTCGCATTCAAGAATCAAATAATTAACATAAAATCTTTGATGATCGGTCTCTACCGAACTGTGTACTCCCCTATGGACAATCTAAATATATGGTCAACATATTTAAAAGCCCTTGATATATGCTGCTTTGAATAGAACCCTAATATGAAATGAAGTAAAAAATTTACACTAAATAAACTCTGTATACTATGCAAGCAATACTCATTTAAGGGTAATACTTATTTTGGTTATACTAATAGGTGATATGATTTTTTGTAAATAGTTGAATAATGTACCATGGTCTATAGTGACGTGATCTGCAACAACAACTAATGAGATAATTGAAGATTTTGTTTATCGCTAATTACGCATTTCAGAAATATAAATGAGTGGCATCTAATGGCGCATGAAATAACTTCTACATTTTTATTTCCAATACATTTGATCATGTGTGTTTTGATCGTTAGTTCCAAATTCTGCTCTCAAAATTTGAATCGAGCGGTAAACTAGGACTTGAGCATAATAATGTGTGCAAAAAACATTCAGAGTAAACAATTACAATTTTGTACATTAATGTAGGCATTATTGGACAAGAAATGTAATAATCCTAGTTAATGCACTATTTAAATATTTTCTCTTGTTTGGCTGATGTAAGAATTGGACTAAAACTTGTTTCTTAACAATCTGAGGATCACGTTATTATAAAACTTGATATCTGCCCCGTGTTCAGTAACTACTGTTAGCTAACTTTACGGGTAGGGAAACTCAACCCGAAGACAACTCAACCCGTGCAATACTCAACTCAAAGTTAGGACAACTCAATCTATTAGTAGGAGATTCAGTTGTCTCGGGTTGAGTTGTCTATGGATTGAGTTGTTCCGACACTTCCGTTAAGGAACGTTTTGGAACGTTCAAGGTAACTGAACACGCTGCTGTATTCTATAAATATTTGATAACTACATTGTAGATTTATGTATGTACCTGCTTAATTCATGTTATTATCATAATTGGCTCTTAGAATACAACTCTAAATGTCTTATGTACTGTGAGGGATCGCCTGCTTGAGGGTGATTTCAGTGACCAGGAGTTATCGTAAGAGATTGTAAAGTCAGCTGAACATGTAGATGGAAGCAGACTTTAAACCGCACTTTAACTTTTAAACTTTAACAAGATTTTTATTTTCATTATTTTGGGTTGTTGTGAATTTTTTGAACTCAAAGATATTTTTATCAATTGAATAGTTTGTACATGTATGTACTTCAATGATCTGATATTTCCTCATTTGGGATAGTGCAAAACTTGACACTTCACTATATTACGATATTTTCACATTCTGAAATAAGTTTAAATCAATACAATTTAGTGCATAATAAGTCACTTCAAAATCTTTTTCATTTTCTGTTAAGTGTGTAAATTAACGCACTTCAAAAACTGACTTAACTGAGTAAATTAATGTCCTTCAGAAACTATTAGTTTAAACACTAAACAGAAAATACAAGATTTGATGGGCAGGCAGGCCGGTGTCGTTAACAATTGCGTTAAAGTTTTTAATTTAACATATATTTCTGCCATTTACCGTCAGACCTTTACGAAACTTCATAAAATAATAACGTACCATGTGATAAACAGAATTAGACAGTAACGGCAATTCTACCTGGCTTAATTATGGATTATTTCCCTTTGACATTTTTGCTTTAAAATTTTCAAATTGTTGTATATTTCTGCCATTTATGGTTAGATGTTTATGAAATTTCACACAATAATTACATACAATCTGTTGAAAAGAATTAGACAGTAACCGCAACTCTACCTGCTTTAATTATGGATTATTTCCCTTTGATTTTTTTGCTTGAAAGTTTTCAAATTGTTGGATATCTCTACCATTTGTGGTTAGATGTTTATGAAATTTAATGCAATGATTACATACTGTCTGTTTAAAACAATAAGACTGTAACAAAACCTGGCTTAATAACAGATTATTTCCCTTTGTGTTTTTAACGTTAAGGTTTTCAGTTTGTTGGATCTCTCCAATAGCAAGTATACTTGCATTTTCCAGTCATATTTTCCCACCTTTTTGTTCCGAAAAATGTCACCATTTGCCATACAAGATTTCATTTTAACAAAATTCACTCACCAATGTCATACCATTAGTTATGTATTTTTTCATTAATAGATTTTATCGCTTATGCCATCATGGTCAAACACCAACAAAACCCTATCGCTATATAGTTACTTAAACTCTTTCTTTCTTCAAGATTCATTATTGCCCTTTGTATACCTTCTGATTCATCAAATGACTTTCTTTTGCA
This sequence comes from Mactra quadrangularis, assembly GCA_025267735.1. Taxonomy (NCBI): domain Eukaryota; kingdom Metazoa; phylum Mollusca; class Bivalvia; order Venerida; family Mactridae; genus Mactra; species Mactra quadrangularis. The sequence continues at coordinate 21,821,539 of CM046299.1, forward strand.
ACAACATAAACTTGTTCTCAATTTTCCCAATCTGCGGAAAATCCGGCTTTAATGTGGCTCCCATATTATCTTTCTTGTTCTCATTTTGTCAAGTGTGTAAATTAACGCACTTAAGAATTTATGATTTTCAGCTTTCAACAGGTTTGCAATTTTATACACTTCAGAATCTGGATTTTTCTCATTTTGCATAGTTTGTAAATTTACATACTTAAGAATTTATAGTTTTCACCGTTTGGCAGGTTTGCAATTTTATGCACTTTAGAATTCAGATTTTATGCATTTTGTCTAGTTCGTAATTTTACGCACTTTAGAACATGGATTTTTTTACATTTTGCCTAGTGCATAAATTTACACACTAACTTTTGTCTTCTAAAATTGTAGTTCGTAAATTTACGCACTTTGTATGTGATATTTTGATTATATGCTTGTTTTATTGATGAATAAATTTTAAAATATATTTTGCTTTGATTTTCTTACATGAATTTTGCGCAATATTTTGGAATATATGCAACCAAATATGGGGAAATCATACACAAAAGGAGAATATCATGACGGTTTCCCTTTTAAAAAAATGACCAGTTCTTGGCATTCATAACATTTTGCTGAATCCATTAGGTTTGATATCATATAATTTGTGAGATAGCTGTTACAATTATATAGTAGAAATTTAGAATTGTGCATTTTTGTAATGGGAAGTTGAAAAACTCAACAAAAATTACAGGAGGATCCAGTGCGGACCCCCCCAGAATTTTCAAAATGTACCTGTCCATTAGTGTATTTCTTGACTGTTAGTCATTTTTAAGTAGTAGGCCTATGAAGCAACTTTGTTAGGTGCTTACATATATGTAATTGGTATGTAGTTTTAATTATTAATAAGTGGCATTATTCTGCAAAATGTGTATAATGTGGTTGAGGTTCGAAAGTTTGGAACTCCCGCCCCCCCCCCACCTGAGAAAGTTCGGACCACCCCCCCTCCCTACAAAAAGTCCTGGATCCGCCCCTGAAAGTTATGGCCTGGAAAAAGCCCATACTTATGTATGTCACATTGAGAAAATCAGATAGTCTTGTCAGTACCTGCACAATGAAGTATTCTAAGCATCTACTGTTTTACTGATTTAAACAGAAAAAAACTTTAAATGTTATTATTCCATAATCAAATGACACATGTATATAAACCTGTAATTTGAATATGTTTTGTCTATCTATATACATAAAATGTATATTAAAGAAATCTAATTAATACATAATTCTGAAAGAAGCATATGCATTTTAAAATACAAGCTCAGAGGTAAAGTGGTTAAGATTCCTGCCTTCAAGACATTGTAAACACTGATTAAGGACTATGGGATCGTGCAATCCAGCAGCCAACAATGGCTATCTTTTTGAGAAAGTAAGCAGTTGCTTACTAAGTGAGAGCTAATGGGAGAGAAATTTTGTTCAATTTTATATAACTGTCAAATACACATACATTGACCTAAGTAAGTAAGTAACCAGGTAAGTAAGAAAAGTCTTCATTTATAGTGGATAACACATTTAACAAATATATGTCAATTTTCATTATGGTCCACATGCTGATTTTAACAGAGCAGATGTTTTAAATAGATCATATCACAAAACATTAATATCAAAATATAATACAGATCTACGTTTTGTATATAATGAGACAAATTCACAAAGGAAAAAAAAACAATGCATGCATGTGTATATGAGGGTTGCCTGCAAAGGTCCAATAACTTGGCACAACATTCGATGTTCGATATTCGATATTCAATATCGAACATCGAACCAGTTCGACGTTCGACATTAGCATAATGTGCGAATATCGAACTGAAATTGAATGTCGAACCAGCTCGACGTTCGACATTCGCCAAAATTATCCAAATATCGAACTGAGATTGAATATCGAACCAGCTCGACGTTCGACATTCGAATATCGAAATGAAATGGAATATCGAACCAGTTCGACGTTCGACATTCATTTATAATAGCCCGAATGTAGTACTGAGGTTGAATATCGAACCAGCTCGACGTTGGACATTCATTATTAACAATAATGCGAATGTCGTTCTGTGGTTGAATATCGAACCAGCTCGACGTTCGACATTCATTAATAATAGTCTGAATGTAGTTCTGAGGTTGAATATCGAACCAGTTCGACGTTCGACATTCATTAATAATAGCCCGAATGTAGTTCTGTGGTTGAATATCGAACCAGCTCGACGTTCGACATTCATTAATAACAATAATGCGAATGTAGTTCTGTGGTTGAATATCGAACCAGCTCGACGTTCGACATTTATTCATTATAGCCCGAATGTAGTTCTGAGGTTGAATATCGAACCAGCTCGACGTTCGACATTCGAATATCGAAATGAAATGGAATATCGAACCAGTTCGACGTTCGACATTCATTTATAATAGCCCGAATGTAGTACTGAGGGTGAATATCGAACCAGCCCGACGTTCGACATTCATTAATAACAATAATGCGAATGTCGTTCTGTGGTTGAATATCGAACCAGCTCGACGTTCGACATTCATTAATAATAGTCTGAATGTAGTTCTGAGGTTGAATATCGAACCAGTTCGACGTTCGACATTCATTAATAATAGCCCGAATGTAGTTCTGTGGTTGAATATCGAACCAGCTCGACGTTCGACATTCATTAATAACAATAATGCGAATGTAGTTCTGTGGTTGAATATCGAACCAGATCGACGTTCGACATTCATTCATAATAGCCCGAATGTAGTTCTGAGGTTGAATATCGAACCAGCTCGACGTTCAACATTCATTAATAATAGTCCGAATGTAGTTCTGAGGTTGAATATCGAACCAGCTCGACGTTCGACATTCATTAATAATAGTCCGAATGTAGTTCTGAGGTTGAATATCGAACCAGCTCGACGTTCAACATTCATTAATAATAGCCCAAATGTAGTTCTGTGGTTGAATATCGAACCAGCTCGACGTTCGACATTCATTTATAATAGCCCGAATGTAGTACTGAGGTTGAATATCGAACCAGCTCTACGTTCGACATTCATTAGCCCGAATGTAGTTCTGAGGTTGAATATCGAACCAGCTCGACGTTCGATATTCATTCATAAAAGCCCGAATGTAGTTCTGAGGTTGAATATCGAACCAGCTCGACGTTCGATATTCATTCATAAAAGCCCGAATGTAGTTCTGATGTTGAATATCGAACCAGCTCGACGTTCGACATTCATTAATAACAATAATGCGAATGAAGTTATGTGATTGAATATCGAACCAGCTCGACGTTCGACATTCATTCATAATAGTCCGAATGTAGTTCTGAGGTTGAATATCGAACCAGCTCGACGTTCGACATTCATTAATAATTGTCCGAATGTAGTTCTGTGGTTGAATATCGAACCAGCTCGACGTTCGACATTCATTCATAATAGCCTGAATGTAATTCTTAGGTTGAATATCGAACCAGCTCGACGTTCGACATTCTTTCATAATAGCCCGAATGTAGTTCTGAGGTTGAATATCGAACCAGCTCGACGTTCGACATTCATTTATAATAGTCCGAATGTAGTTCTGATGTTGAATATCGAACCAGCTCGACGTTCGACATTCATTAATAACAATAATGCGAATCTAGTTCTGTGGTTGAATATCGAACCAGCTCGACGTTCGACATCATCGCTTGAATCAGCGGCGGACGGCTTGTTTTAGCGGGGAAACCCCGGCTGGGCCCCTTGGCCGCCTTTGAATCAGCGGAACACGGCCTGTTTCAGCAGGGAAACCTCGACTGGCCCCTTGGCGGTGCTGGAATCAGAGGCTGGCGGCTTGGATCAGCGGAGGAACCTCGGCTAGGCACTCGGCCGGGGCTTCAGCGGGCTCTACGGGACTTTAACCGGGGTCTACGCGGCCTGCCGCTGATACTCACCTGGCTGGCTTGATTTCAGCGGATGCAAGCAAGGGACACTGGGGTTTACCTCTGCTGCAAGCCAGCGCCTGAATCAGCGCCGGACGGCTTGATTCGGCGGGGATACCTCGGCTGGGCCCTTTCTCGCGCTTGAATCAGCAGAGCACGGTTTGTTTCAGCGGGGAAAGCCCGGCTGGGCCTTCGGCCGGGCTTGAATCAGTGGTAGACAGCTTGTTTCAGCGGGGGAATCTCTGCTGGGCACTCGGCCGGGGCTTCAGCGGGCTCTGCTCGACCTTCGACATTCATAAAAGATAGTCCGAATGTAGTTCTGTGGTTGAATATCGAACCAGCGCGACGTTCGACTTTCATTCATAATAGTCCGAATGTAGTTCTGAAGTTGAATATCGAACAAGCTCGACGTTCGACATTCATTCATAATAGTCCGAATGTAGTTCTGAAGTTAAATATCGAACCAGCTCGACGTTCGACATTCATTAATAATCGTCGAATGTATTATGTATGTAAAATGTTTGTATCATTGTAATTGGAAAATTATAAATGTAAAAAATAAAGTGAAATAAAATTACCTTTTATAATATTATACTAATATATGATTCATTCGTAACACCTCGGGGATTTTCTACGCAAATATACCTCGGATATCATAAGAAGTTAAGTTGTTTTAACATTGCTCCGAAGTACACATAAATTTCATTGAATGTGGTTTCTGTAGCCTAAACTACTCAGAAACAAGACACGTCACCTGGTTTCTTGAACACTGCATTGCATTGTAACTTTTATTGTATGGTATAAACTGTCGCTGCTTGGAATTGAACTCATAGCATCTGTTCATAGTCGATTGTGCCACCACTGCTACACGGCTGCATCTATGTCTGATCAAACTAGATCTAGCTCTTGGGAAATTCTCTGGCTACATTATGCTCCTATTATGGTTCTAGTAAGTATCGGGTTTCAGACCTATTTCATTTACGCGATAACAACGTGTCTGTGTTCTGCAATATTGAGGTATCCTTACAGCTCCAAACAAGCCATGAGCATTTACCTAAACAATCAGTAATGGAGAAAAACAAACAAATCTCTATAAAGAATTATATACTTCATCGATATTACATCGATAGTATAACAAGTTTATCCCGATGTGTGACTGTAGCTAATCAGCTATGACGTTTGACTTGTATCATAGGTGTTGGTTCGAATCTTGTTTTTGAAGCCATTTCTTTGTTTCTATGCACACAAACTTATTGCTTAGAACCGGATGAACGTCGAGCTGGTTCGATATTCAACCACAGAACTACAATCGCATTATTGTTATTAATGAATGTCGAACGTCGAGCTGGTTCGATATTCAACCACAGAACTACATTCGGGCTATTATTTATGAATGTGGAACGTCGAGCTGGTTCGATATTCTACCTCAGTACTACATTCAGACTATTATTAATGAATGTCGAACGTCGAGCTGGTTCGATATTCAACCACAGAACTACATTCGGGCTATTATTTATGAATGTCGAACGTCGAGCTGGTTCGATATTCAACCACAGAACTACATTCGGGCTATTATTTATGAATGTCGAACGTCGAGCTGGTTCGATATTCAACCACAGAACTACATTCGGGCTATTATTAATGAATGTCGAACGTCGAGCTGGTTCGATATTCAACCTCAGAACTACATTCGGGCTATTATTAATGAATGTCGAACGTCGAGCTGGTTCGATATTCAACCTCAGAACTACATTCGGACTATTATTAATGAATGTCGAACGTCGAGTTGGTTCGATATTCAACCTCAGAACTACATTCGGACTATTATTAATGAATGTCGAACGTCGAGCTGGTTCGATATTCAACATCAGAACTAAATTCGGACTATTGTGAATGAATGTCGAACGTCGAGCTGGTTCGATATTCAACCTCAGAACTACATTCGGGGTATTATGAATGAATGTCGAACGTCGAGCTTGTTCGATATTCAACCACAGAACTACATTCGCATTATCGTTATTAATGAATGTCGAACGTCGAGCTGGTTCGATATTCAACCTCAGAACTACATTCGGACTATTATTAATGAATGTCGAACGTCGAGTTGGTTCGATATTCAACCTCAGAACTACATTCGGACTATTATTAATGAATGTCGAACGTCGAGCTGGTTCGATATTCAACCTCAGAACTACATTCGGACTATTTTTATGAATTTTGAACGTCAAGCAGAACCCGCTGAAGCGCTGGTCGAGTGCCCAGCCAAGGTTCCCCGCTGATCAAATCCGCCTGTCGCTGATTCCAGAGCCGCCCAGGGCCCAGCCGAGGTTTCCTCGCAGAAACAGGCCGTGCTCAGCTGATTCAAGCGCGGCCAAGGGCCCAGCCGAGTTTTCCCCGCTGAAACAAGCAGTTCGCCGCTGATTCAAGCGCGGCCCAGGGCCCAGCCGTGCTTTCCCCGCTGAAACAAGCCGTGCTCCGCTGATTCAATTGCGGCAAAGGGACCAGCCGGGCATTCCCCGCTGAAACAAGCCGAGAATGAATGTCGAACGTCGAGTTGGTTCGATATTCAACCTCAGAACTACATTCGGACTATTATTAATGAATGTCGAACGTCGAGCTGGTTCGATATTCAACCTCAGAACTACATTCGGACTATTATTAATGAATGTCGAACGTCGAGCTGGTTCGATATTCAACCTCAGAACTACATTCGGACTATTATTAATGAATGTCGAACGTCGAGCTGGTTCGATGTTCAACCTCAGAACTACATTCGGACTATTATTAATGAATGTCGAACGTCGAGCTGGTTCGATGTTCAACCTCAGAACTACATTCGGACTATTATTAATGAATGTCGAACGTCGAGCTGGTTCGATGTTCAACCTCAGAACTACATTCGGACTATTATTAATGAATGTCGAACGTCGAGCTGGTTCGATGTTCAACCTCAGAACTACATTCGGACTATTATTAATGAATGTCGAACGTCGAGCTGGTTCGATGTTCAACCTCAGAACTACATTCGGACTATTATTAATGAATGTCGAACGTCGAGCTGGTTCGATATTCAACCTCAGAAATACATTCGGACTATTATTAATGAATGTCGAACGTCGAGCTGGTTCGATATTCAACCTCAGAACTACATTCGGACTATTATTAATGAATGTCGAACGTCGAGCTGGTTCGATATTCAACCACAAAACTACATTCGGGCTATTATTAATGAATGTCGAACGACGAGCTGGTTCGATATTCAACCACAGAACTACATTCGGACTATTATTAATGAATGTCGAACGTCGAGCTGGTTCGATATTCAACCTCAGAACTACATTCGGACTATTATGAATGAATGTCGAACGTCGAGCTGGTTCGATATTCAGCCTCAGAACTACATTCGGACTATTATTAATGAATGTCGAACGTCGAGCTGGTTCGATATTCAACCTCAGAACTACATTCGGACTATTATTAATGAATGTCGAACGTCGAGCTGGTTCGATATTCAACCACAAAACTACATTCGTGCTATTATTAATGAATGTCGAACGTCGAGCTGGTTCGATATTCAACCACAGAACTACATTCGGGCTATTATTAATGAATGTCGAACGTCGAGCTGGTTCGATATTCAACCACAGAACTACATTCGGGCTATTATTTATGAATGTCGAACGTCGAGCTGGTTCGATATTCAACCTCAGAACTACATTCGGGCTATTATTAATGAATGTCGAACGTCGAGCTGGTTCGCTATTAAACCACAGAACTACATTCGGGCTATTATTTATGAATGTCGAACGTCGAGCTGGTTCGATATTCAACCTCAGTCCTACATTCGGGCTATTATGAATGAATGTCGAACGTCGAGCTGGTTCGATATTCAACCTCAGAACTACATTCGGACTATTATTAATGAATGTCGAACGTCGAGCTGGTTCGATATTCAACCTCAGAACTACATTCGGGCTAATGAATGTCGAACGTCGAGCTGGTTCGATATTCAACCACAGAACTACATTCGGGCTATTATAAATGAATGTCGAACGTCGAGCTGGTTCGACATTCAACCTCAGAACTACATTCGGGCTATTATTAATGAATGTCGAACGTCGAGCTGGTTCGATATTCAACCTCAGAACTACATTCGGACTATTATTAATGAATGTCGAACGTCGAGCTGGTTCGATATTCAACCTCAGAACTACATTCGGGCTATTATGAATGAATGTCGAACGTCGATCTGGTTCGATATTCAACCACAGAACTACATTCGCATTATTGTTATTAATGAATGTCGAACGTCGAGCTGGTTCGATATTCAAACACAGAACTACATTCGGGCTATTATTAATGAATGTCGAAAGTCGAGCTGGTTCGATATTCAACCTAAGAACTACATTCAGACTATTATTAATGAATGTCGAACGTCGAGCTGGTTCGATATTCAACCACAGAACGACATTCGCATTATTGTTAATAATGAATGTCGAACGTCGAGCTGGTTCGATATTCAACCTCAGTACTACATTCGGGCTATTATAAATGAATGTCGAACGTCGAACTGGTTCGATATTCCATTTCATTTCGATATTCGAATGTCGAACGTCGAGCTGGTTCGATATTCATCCTCAGAACTACATTCGGGCTATTATAAATGAATGTCGAACGTCGAACTGGTTCGATATTCCATTTCATTTCGATATTCGAATGTCGAACGTCGAGCTGGTTCGATATTCAATCTCAGTTCGATATTTGGATAATTTTAGCGAATGTCGAACGTCGAGCTGGTTCGATATTCAATCTCAGTTCGATATTTGGATAATTTTGGCGAATGTCGAACGTCGAGCTGGTTCGATATTCAATTTCAGTTCGATATTCGCACATTATGCTAATGTCGAACGTCGAACTGGTTCGATGTTCGATATTGAATATCGAATATCGAACATCGAATGTTGTGCCAAGTTATTGGACCATGCCTAGCAAGACTGTAGTTACTCAATCTTCTACGCAATGCACTAAAGACAGTCTTGAGGGCAACCCTCATAATTATTATTATAGGACTTGCTATCAATAAAATAAGTTATCAATACCTATGTAATGGGATGCAAGGACAGATATGGAGTACTTAAATCAGCTGAGTTTATGCATGCCTCACTGACATTCGGATGAAATTTAACAATACAAGTGTATACTAAGAAGGCTGAATAGGTGAGCTTTGTTTCGCATGTGAAAAAAGAGGCATACGACAAAAAAAAGTTCTTAAGACTAATTATAAATATAAAATATGATAAGCAACACTTACAATATACCAGAGCAAAATCATTGTGTATCAGCTACATATACAATATACCTGAGCAAGGTCATTATGATTCAGAAACATGTATAATATACCATAGCAAGGTCATTGTGTATCAGCTGCATACTAGTATACAATATACAAGAGCAAGGTTATACATTGTATCAGCTACATATACAATAAAATAGAGCAAGGCCTTGTGTATCAGCTACATATAGGATAAAATGAGGCAAGGTCATTGTGTATCAGCTACATATAAAATAAAATATAGCAAGGTCATTGTGTATCAGCTACATATACAATAAACCAGAGCAAGGTCATTGTGTATCAGCTACATATACAATAAACCAGAGCAAGGTCATTGTGTATCAGCTACATATACAATAAATCAGAGCAAAGTCATTGTGCATCAGCTACATATACAGTATACCAGAGCAAGGTCATTGTGTATCAGCTACATATATGAAATATACCTGAGCAAGATCTATGTATATCAGCTACATATACAGTATTTGAGACAAGGTCATTGTGTATCAGCTATATATACAATATACCAGAGCAAAGTCATTGTGTATCAGCTACATATACAATATACCGGAGCAAGGTCATTGTGTATCAGCTACATATACAATATACCAGAGCAAGGTCATTGTGTATCAGCTACATATACAGTATACCAGAGCAAGGTCATTGTGTATCAGCTACATATATAATATACCAGAGAAAGGTCATTGTGTATCAGCTACATATATAATATACCAGAGCAAGGTCATTGTGTATCAGCTACATATACAGTATACCAGAGAAAGGTCATTGTGTATCAGCTACATATATAATATACCAGAGCAAGGTCATTGTGTATCAGCTACATATACAGTATACCAGAGCAAGGTCATTGTGTATCAGCTACATATACAGTATACCAGAGCAAGGTCATTGTGTATCAGCTACATTTACAGTATACCAGAGCAAGGTCATTGTGTATCAGCTACATATATAATATACCAGAGCAAGGTCATTGTGTATCAGCTACATATACAGTATACCAGAGCAAGGTCATTGTGTATCAGCTACATATATAATATACCAGAGAAAGGTCATTGTGTATCAGCTACATGTATAATATACCAGAGCAAGGTCATTGTGTATCAGCTACATATACAGTATACCAGAGAAAGGTCATTGTGTATCAGCTACATATATAATATACCAGAGCAAGGTCATTGTGTATCAGCTACATATACAGTATACCAGAGCAAGGTCATTGTGTATCAGCTACATATACAGTATACCAGAGCAAGGTCATTGTGTATCAGCTACATTTACAGTATACCAGAGCAAGGTCATTGTGTATCAGCTACATATACAGTATACCAGAGCAAGGTCATTGTGTATCAGCTACATATACAAAATACCATAGCAAGGTCATTGTGTATCAGCTACATATACAGTATACCAGAGCAAGGTCATTGTGTATCAGCTACATATACAAAATACCAGAGCAAGGTCATTGTGTATCAGCTACATTTACAGTATACCAGAGAAAGGTCGTTGTGTATCAGCTACATATACAGTATACCAGAGCAAGGTCATTGTGTATCAGCTACATTTACAAAATACCATAGCAAGGTCATTGTGTTTTAGCTACATTTACAATATACTTGAGCAAGGTCATTGTGTATCAGCTACATAAACAATATAATAGAGCAAGGTCATTGTGTATCAGCTACATATACAGCATACCAGAGCAAGGTCATTGTGTATCAGCTACATATACAGTATACCAGAGCAAGGTCATTGTGTATCAGCTACATATACAATATACCACAGCAAGTTCAATGTGTATCAGCTACATAATTGGTATTATTATAGAGACTTTTTATAATAATTTCAGCGTCTGTCTTATTATGCATATTAGGTATATGTTATGCTTCCAACATATTATGGAAAATAAGACAGTAAGTTTTGGCAAAGCAATACAATCTATGACATTTTACATTATACATTGTACATATTGCTACTCATTGTAGCAGAGATTGACTGTCTTGCCTTTAAGCTAACACTTATTGTGGAAAAATAGTATTATTACAACTAGTGGGTCATGGGATTGAGTTCGGACCATGGATTTTAATTAGGTTACAACAGTATACATGCACATGGCATGAATCCTAAGAGAATTCTGATGAACTAAGACATCTTATTAAGACGAACTCATGAATGAATTCATAAAGGGTGAAAATCAAAATTATAATGTACTATATTAAATGTTAGCTGTTCTAAGGTACATGCATATATAGTGACATGACCTTGAGAATGTGAATCAATGTTTGTTTTCAGTCAATATCTTGCAGCAGTCCAACTAGTAAAGGTTTAAATAAGGCATAATGTAACTGCTACAGTGGTTTATTATCATTCAACCATATGTCTGGAAAGGATAAGTGAAAAACAAATATTGCCTACCAATTAGTTAACAATTGATGTAGTACATGTGACTATTCACTGAAAACTGTTTTTATCGGCCTCACCAAGGGGGATAACTTTTGAGACTTTAAGCTACAAATTGAGCATTGCATCTTAGTATCTAATACTTGCATCAGAGTAAATCAATATTATTGTTTGAAGGCATAGAGGCAAATAATGATTGGTGACTGAAAATATCTATTTACATTTTTTTTTCATTCTTTCTTTGGCTTACCCAACCAAAAAGCAAACTATGTTTTCTTTTGAACTTTACCTAATTAATGTCATGGAAGATTAGATTGTATTTTCAGAACTGTCAACACTTTATACATCTTCTCACTGGGACTTGAACCCAGACTACATTTCCATTACTGAATATGTGTGCTACATTACACTATGAGAAGGGAATGTTTTGTGCTTACTTAAGATCTGATTCTACAAATATACCAATATTAAAATAGGTGGTCATTAAGTATTCTTTATCTCAAAATAATGAAACAATAAAATATTTTTTTTGAATATTTCTTGTTGCAGGCTATATATATAGGCATTTCATGAAGGAATGATAACTTCAGTTTTCTCAGTACTTCCAAATTAGTATTAAGTATAACCAGCAGGCTGAAAATGGCCATCGGTCAATCTGTCGATGGAATATATAACACTCAAAATAGCTATTGTGGTCACTCCTTGTTTATCCAGACTTGTGACTGGCTTACATGATGTTAATAGTCCTATAAACTATTACAGAGCATGTAAGGTCAAGTTACCCACGTGCTACCTAAAGTCAATGCAACCCCGGGTGGGTGAGTTCGACGCCGTGAGTTTACGGGTCTAGCTCTTGAGCTGCACCGGTTTGACACACGCACAGATTTACTACTCATAGCGCCAAGTACACTATGCGTAATGCATCTGTAATGCAGTACCTGTCTGTGGTTTGCGGGCAACAAATTCACAGACCTCCATAGAGAGCGCTGCGACCATTTCCGGAACCCGTGGTCTGATCTCAATACAGAGTGGTATGCATGTTAACATATGTCAAACAGACTAAGAGACAGGTTATGTATAGTATAGATCATCTCATCAGTGTTGTGACAGTGGTATGTGGAACATCTCATCTAGTGGTATGTGGGTCATTTCATCTATGTTGTGACAGTGGTATGTAGGTCATCTCATCATAGTTATGTAGGTCATCTCATCTAACCAATGTAGAAGACACTGTCACACTGAAATAGAAGAAAAGAAAAATTATAAAGTGTTTCCAAACGTGAATGTTTCAGTTAGTATCACAATTCTTTTTTAATATCACAGTTATTAACATTTTTTTAAAGATATGAAGTTTTTGAGGTTCTTATTATCCAAAAGGGCTGATAACTGCAATCAGGCCCTCTCTGCCCATATTAACATCCCTAATGCTTACAAAATATAACTGTCAACATGTTCGGATACATCCTGGAATATTAAGATATCATTTTCAAAATCTACCTTCCCTACATATATAAATTATGACCACTAATGACCAGTGTAGGACAGTTAAATCCAGTATTGACCTCCAACGCAATGCGGTCAATACTCAAATGTCACTGGTCAATACGCAAACCATGAATAAATAAGGAACTGAAGTCAAACTTTAAAATTTGATTGGCTGTGAATATGTATGTTGCCCAATGAACTTATCAATAATCCCTAAAAAAATTAAATTAAACTTGAACACACTAAATTGATACATACCAGTACAGTTCCTTCCAAAAGATTATCTTATCAGATGACCTCATCTTGTTCATGTTGGAGACACTGTCACACTGAAATAAAAGATAATAATAGTAAGAAAATAAAGTAATTATGACCAAGTGTTAAAAATGTGAATGTTTCTATATTTAGAAATTTTATTTTGTACTAGGGTTTCCAATCTTTTCATTGGGTTATACTCTCGGAGCATAATTTATTCGATAACAGTCATCAGGTCTTTAACTGGCTGGTTGAAACATTCCATATAATAACAAGTAAATCTGTGAGCTAATGCTCACTAGTGATACCCCCGCCAAAATCTAAAAATATGCGACAAACAGGAAGTAGTTGAGCAAGGAGCATGAAATCGCTTTACACCACATGGGACTATAGGATGAAGCAATATGCAAAGTTTTAGGCTGCTGCATGTTATAGTTGCTGAGAAAACTGTGACGGAAATTTTGTAACGGACGCACGCACGGACAAGGGTAAAACAGTATACCCCCTTCTTCTTCGAAGCGTGGGTATAATAAATAATCTTCAAAATGTTTATATACATTCTTAAATATTAGGAATTCATTTTTTAAAATCTACTTTCCTTTTATATAAATAAGGGACAAAATTAATTCAATTTATGTGTTAGGTTTAATGCCATAGCAACACAATGTATTGGTTATATCATGGCGGTCAGTCCACCTAACCACTGTTCCTAGAAAAGGCTTAAGCGCAACCAACAGAGTTAGCTGGGCAGGCAATCAAATTAATATACTTGCTTAGCTAAGAAAATGAATAAAGTCAAATGAACTTGATGATAATCACACAAAAATGTTGACTTAAAACACTAAATTTATACATACACTGTAGCCAAGATGATCATTGAATCAATATTATTTAGAGGATCTCATCTATGTAGGAGACACTGTCACACTGAAAGAAAGTAAGAAAAATTATGAACAAATTTTAGAAATTTAAATGTTTCCATAAGTAATATAACTTTATTTTTGAAAATACAGTATAACCTCTGCAGAGAGGCCCTTTACAGAACAGGGCCTGGTTTCACGAACGCGCTCATAACTTAAATAAATTTAAGATTGTCTTAAATATTTTTACCACAACTATGAGTATCTTATAAAGTATTTTAAGTGGATTTCACGAAGTCTTTCTTACATAAGTATAAATTTAGGGGTAATATAAGCGACCCAAACATAAACCAACAAAATTACCGTTAGTACTAAATGTACAAAGCTTTCTATAAATGGACTCTATAGCGTAAAAAGTTAGACTGTTGTGCTAACATCTAAAGTTGTGTTTTGTCTGGCATAGGTTCAAACCGTGAATGTTGATTTTTTCACTTTTAGTCCATTCTTTTTTTATTTTTGTCAATTTATGTTTTATTATTATGCACAATTATCCTACTTTCAATTCCTTGCTGTACTTAAAGAGTTTTAATTGTATTTTTCGAAATTACAATATTGTGCATCAGCGAAGATTGAATAATAAGTGATAAGTAGGTAGTAAGTGGACGATATCAGCTTATACATTGTAGTTATAAGATTTATATGAAATCTCACATTCTTAGGCCATTATCAAAGTTTGGAGATGAAGATTATTTAATTTGAATAACAAAAACTGCAAAATTGCATTACAAACTACGATGCTTGTTTTGGCCAACATAAAAATAAGGTAGTGTGTCAAATGTATTACAAGTATGTGATAAAAGTACCATATTGCTAAATATTCGGTTTACTACTTTTTGAATGTGTTTCAGGCAGTTACTGAAAAGCATTTATTAAACTGCAGCTCACAGATCACTTAATAGTCCGTTAGGTAAGATGACAAGAATTCCTACATTAATAAGGTCGAAAATTGCTTAAAATGGCTTTTGACGAATGATGTCCGCCTAACAATATGCTTGACATTCTCTTAAGTCGTCATACAATACATTTATTTTGATTACAGTGTACTACATAATACAACAACAATAATAATAAAAAAAACACGATTTGATGACAAATGTGTATTATTATTAGAATTAATGGAATTGATAAAAATAATTAAACATTTTTCTGTTGGAATGATTGTCATCTCTAAAATCTTTACAGAATGTCGATAACTTTAGATATTAAAGTATTTATTGGTTTTAATCCGCTAGTTTTATTATTATTTATATCATGATACAGAAACTCAACTCCGTCAACACTTAGTATTGAAGTAGTTTAAAAACTTCCATACTCCATCTTATACATGAGGAGACAATTCAACGATGAAATGAATCGAAGCATTTGAAAATCTGTAACTCTGGTATATTCTATCTTCCTTAACCCTAACCACTCTTAGTGTCCCTTCGTCGGAATTCCCGTCATCTAGGGACTTTATAACCAGTCAAACATAAATGTAGACGAGCGCTAACTATTTGTTTATTTTTAAGTACTGTTTACATTTGTTTTAATCTACCTGTTCACTCGATTAATTTTTTACTCATGACTGAAAATATTTAAGAGCGGATTAAATAGTAAAACGTTTGTGAAACGCACTTAAACTTATAAATGCTAAAAATAGAAAATTTAAGGATAATCTAAAAATTTAAGTTAGGAATGTGTTCGTGAAACCGGACCAAGATCTTCTGCGCAAAGACAGCACTTGGGCATTATTCGTTCCATGAGCAGATAAGTGCCATCAACCACTCCTCTGCCAGGAATTAACATTCCATATTATAATAAATGATTATTAACATGTTTAGATACATGCTTTAATATTAAGAATTCATTTTAAAAATCCACTTTCCCTCCATATAAATAAGGAATGAAGTTAACATCTTAAAACTAGCTTATCTGTGAAAATGTATAAATTTAGGCCAATGAACCTAATGAAAAAGTTTATTTCAATTTCTATATTTATACATACACTGTCAGAGAGATGATCATAGCATCAATATTATGTAGAAGATCTCATCTTGTCTATGTAGGAAACACTGTCACACTGAAATATAAGAAAGAAGAATAATGAAAAAGTTTTAGAAATGTGTATGCTTCCATTTATAAGAAATATAATTTCAATTTTTAGACATACACTATTACCTCTGCAGAGGGACCCTTAACAGAACAAATATCTGGACAACAACAGCTCTTAATACTTTCCCTAAGGTGTTATTTTAATTGAATTTAACCTCTGCAGAGCAATAACAACTAGAGAGCAATATACTTTAGCCTCTCCCGATGGGTGTTGGTCAAGAGAGGTTATACTGTACAATTGTTCACAATCCTTTTCATATGGAGCACATTACCAAACGATTTCCCTACATATCGCTATGAAAAAAAAAACAATTTCTTGTAGCGCTTCTTCTTAGGAAAGGGCTTGCTATTTACCAAACTCCCGCAGTGGTTATCTCCCTTTATCAAACCTTTTGGGCTCATTGCAAATGCATGTTTTTGGGGCGTTTTCAAACTGAATAAGTTTTTAAAAAATTTAAAATCATTACAAAAAACATATGTATAAATGAACAATTACAAATATTTATTTATTTATTTCAATACATCTTTAGTCAGTCAAACATAAAAACAAAAATTGTCAGCAAACAGGAAGTTACATTACTCCGGTGGCAGCCATTTTGATTTGTTAAAGCACTCTAGGGTAGGGAAATTTTTTTCGCTAGCTTTCAATATGAAGCAAAATCTTGTAGCAAGCCGTTTCCTAGTATTTAGCTTCGTAGCGATATCTAGCTCCCATTAGGCAAAGCACCCATGGTTATGAACTTAAGCTCTGGGAGCATTATTTACTTCATGGGACGATAACTGCCGGGCATTGAACTGCCACAAATTAACATTCAACATTATTATAATATTTTTTAACATATTAACTTAAAGAAAAACATCATCCAATATTAGAATTCATTTTCATAATATACTATTCCTGCATTGATAAGGAATGAAGTTAATATTTTAGAACTAGCTTTGCTGTAAAAAGTTAATAATGCCGAAAGTACTTACACTGTCCACCAGATGACCATTTCATCAATATTATGCGGATGACCATTTCTTGTCCATGTAGAAGACACTGTCACACTGAAATAGAAGAAAAGAAGAATTATGTACAATTGTTAAAAGAGTGAATGTATCAGAACAACTTAAATTAAATAATTAAAGTACTTGATCAAGTTGGCCAATAACTCATTAAAGGCAATCAAACACTCCTCTGCCTAGAGTTGTCATTGATAGAAAATTGTAAATGGATAATTCGAAAGAAAAGTACCGGTGATATATTGATATATCAAGTCAGACAAGGAGTGTAATAAGTTACAGTACCGTAACTCTAGACCCAGGTTCTAGAGTTACAGAAGTTCCGTAACTGTAGACAATCCTTGCAAGAGTAGACAGTACTAGAGTTACAAAAGTCAAATAACATGCGTATGAACTAACTTTTAAACATCTGGAAAACTTTTTTAAATTCATTATTACTCGAAATAAACAAATATTTAACGATGGGACTTATCCTGTCGCTATTACACGCTTTATTTATAATATACATGTACTTTCCTGATGTTTAATATACGGCGTCGGATATGACTTAGTCATCTTCAAAATGTCATGTTTACTTGACGTTAAGTTATAGAGTTTGATTTTAATTTGAACAGAATAATATATAATTTGGACAGAATTAAAATCTTTTTTTTTAATAGATTTTTTTTAAGTTTTTTATAAATACAGTAAAATATTCTTGTAAGGAAAAATGGCGATTTTCCAAAGAAAAATAGACCATTACTTTGGATAGTTTCAAAAGCAAAATGTCTTCAATTTGAAAAAAATGTTGAAATATGATATATTTTTACATTGTCACATTTAAAAATGGCGATCTTTAACTAAGACATTGACCAATTCATTGACAGCAGTACAATTGAGAGTATTTAAATCAGCAGGGTTAAAATGTGCACCACTGACAATTGAATAAAATGTAACAATAATTTGTTAACACTAAATTAACATAAACACTGCCCTCTAAAAATTTCTTCATACATTCAAAATTAACATCATACCAGATAGTCCTTTAAAATATAAGACCCTACGTAACTATTTTATCATTTCCAAGAACATTTTTCTGTTACGCAGAAGAACTTCTGTATAATAAAACAGTTATGTAGGGTCTTATATTTAGGACTACATACCTGACAGAAATTTAAAAAAATGTTCTGGAAGAGTAGAACCTGATAATATCGGTCTTGTTAGTTCATGACTGGCTTATCACTTGTGGTTTCTATATAATTAACGGCATTCAGGTTACTGTACAAACTGAACCCGAGACCAGCTACAAAATATTTATTTTACTGTAATGCATTGAAATGGTGTAGTATCAATCAATTTTGTGTAGTATTGGACGGGTTGAGTGTAGTACCGGACATTCCTGAGGGCTTGTATCGAACACAAAATAGATCATAGGGGTTCATTGAACTGTTAGGTTGTTTTAAAAAAACATTACTCATACGACAATTATAGATCTAATGTAACTAGGCAGTAACCTGAATGCCGCGATTTATATAGTTATATAACCGATACCTAAGTCGGGAACAAACAACACCAAGAGTGTCCGATATTACCCGCTCCTACTCTACCATATATTGAAAAGAGAGCGCTGTATGGTGCACCCCAAACATCCAATCAAAAACTTTGTTATAAAAGTGCTTGTAGTATTTTGATGACATCAGAATAGATGACTTGGGTTAATGTTCCTCTGAATCTAATCATTATTGTCTATAATATAAAAAAAAATTGAATTGTGAGCAATTCAATTTAGTGTCCGGAGAACACTGCATGACCTGGTCCAGCTCTAGTTAATCTGAGATACACTTGAGACTGAAAAACCTAGTATATTTTTAAACAATGATTTAACAAGCCTTAAATCTTCAACTTCACATGATAAATATTATACACTCTAAAGACTAAACGTACCATTTAATTCATGATTGCAAATCTATATCATTCATCTTTCCTTTTATAAAAGTATGGGCCTATTGGCATAGAAAGATGTTACCTATGCTCGGTCACTTTCATATCAAATTTGATTTGGACTAAATGATTTTTGATAATTCAGGTGAAAGCATCTTTATTTTTGCCACTTCTGTTTCCAAATAAACAAGCGCCTAAAGAACCCGGATGTTGGAAAAGCAGAGCACTATAAGTAGCGTTGACAAACCGATTTTCGAACTACTAAGGATTCAATGAGCTATTTTAAATCAATATATCTTGAATTATTTTACTAATAATTGGTGAAAAAGATAAAGCTGTTTAAACACTATTTTTAGCGATAACAGCAGGTGCTATCCGCATCTTTCGTCTGCAAAACAATCAAACGTCTAGATGATCATGATTATAGGTTTTCCGCATGCGTTTGACAGATAGCCCTAAAAGAAGACACAAGTCACTTGGTTTCTAATTTTAATTACTGAAATTTACAATGGGTGACCGAGCATTTGTAGTGACCGAGCATAGGAAGTTGACTACGATTTTAGAATGAGTGAATGAGCTTACCTAAATAAACTTTTGACACGAAAGTAACACACCTAGTAACGAATTTACAGTGGATAATGATTTCTTTTAAGTTAGTTAATTGAATCAAATCGCACTGACATTTCCAATCACCGGTTTCATTTCGTTATATCCATTTAATTGGCAATCGGTCGAAATTTGACAACGCACAAAACACAAAAATTATAATGTCCGGTCCAAAATTACTAATGTAATAACGAATTGGTTCATGAATATCGCTGTCGTCAAAATGCAAAAAAAATTATGGCTTTTCGATTCTTAAAAAACTTACTATCAAATAAAGAAATGTCTTGCCATAAAATGTTTTTCCTTACAGCGTTCATAGCTCAACTTATACAGATTTCTTTTGGACATACTTTAAACTGAACATTGGTTATGTACCCGGTAGGCCTACTCTATTATATACATCTTAGACCATTGATATAAAGACTTTTTCTGCGATTTAACAATGAAAGCAGACTTAAAATTGTTTTCCCATAGCGTAAATATTAACAAGATTAAAAACCAAGGTAATAATCATTTATACTTTAAATTGGTATAAATAGGAATTCAATTAATTCCGGGATTTTAAGTTATGATAGAATCCCGGATTAATTCATACTGCTAAGGAAATTTTTGAGGACAGTGTCAATGTTCATAAAGGAATTTTTACGGTAGTGTCAATGTTCCTAAAAAGGCCCCTTTTGTAAAATAATAATGTAAAGCAGCACCATTTCCAAGTACATTTTTTCTGAAAACAAAATTATTCATCATAAAAGACAGTCATATGTTCATATGTATAATAAAATGTATAATATGATACTTGCCTTGTTGTGAATACATGTGAATCTCAATGTATTTTCATTTATCTGGCTAAACATCCTGAACCCATTCTGTATTTGAAATTCATTTAATCACCCTGTAATAGACTCAAAAAGAAATATTTTCCCTGCAATCAAAGTATTATTATACATACAAAATCGTAATAGCATATTAAATTATTTATAACAAAAATAAAGAGCAACATTGAAAATAATTGAACAAGCAATTAAAATTTACATGAAAATCGTAAATGAATGTGCTAGGGTTAGTTGTAAGTAAATGTGCAAGTGAAACAACTATTTAACATAAATAAACATGTTATAGAACAAACAAGACAACAAAGCATGTATCAATAATCAATATAAATAAGTCAGACAATAATGAAATGAAAGTAACAAAACCCTTTAATTAAATTACACTGTCTTGTGAACCATTTATGTATAAGACCATGCAAGGCAGGGTCGTCTTAGTTCCCTGATGTATAATCATATACACGCATACCCATTCTACATGTAAAAAACTAATAAATTACACTGTCTTGTGAACCATTTATGTATAAGAGCATGCAAGGCAGGGTCGTCTTAGTTTCCTGATGTATAATCATATACACGCATACCCATTCTACATGTAAAAAACTAATAAATTACACTGTTTTGTGAACCATTTATGTATAAGACCATGCAAGGCAGGGTCGTCTTAGTTCCCTGATGTATAATCGTATACACGCATACCCATTCTACATGTATAAAACTAATGAATTACACTGTCTTGTGAACCATTTATGTATATGACTATGCAAGGCAGGGTCGTCATAGTTCCCTGATGTATAATCGTATACACGCATACCCATTCTACATGTATAAAACTAATAAATTACACTGTCTTGTGAACCATTTATGTATAAGACTATGCAAGGCAGGGTCGTCATAGTTCCCTGGTGTATAATCGTATACATGCATACCCATTCTACATGTATAAAACTAATAGATTACACTGTCTTGTGAACCATTTATGTATAAGACTATGCAAGGCAGGGTCGTCTTAAGTCCCTGATGTATAATCGTATACACGCATACCCATGCAACATATATTAACATTTTAAATTACACTGTCTTGTGAAACATTTATGTATAACACTACTCATTAAATATATATTTACATTCTTGTGAACCATGAACAAAACTAAACATTTAAACATCATAAATATATTAATCAATAGGTTAATATGACTTCAAACATTAAAACTGAATAAACATTTTCTTAAATTACACTGTCTTATGAAACACTTATGTAAAAGACTATGCAAGGCAGGGGCGTCTAAAACCCTGAGATATAAAAATAAATATATCCGCATACCCATTTAACACTTAAAAAGATGTTCTCATTTCAATGTGTAAAAACTTCCTGTAAAAAGCTACCAAAGAAATAGTTTCCCTGCAATCAAAATATTATTATACATAATATAGTAATAATAACATATTTACGTTTTTATAACATAAATCAAGAGCAACATATAAAACAATTCATAGTATGTTTTAAATAAGCAATTAAAATTTACATGGAAAATCGTAAGTGAATGTGCTAGAGTTAGTTGAAAGTTAATGTGCTAATGAGACAACAATTTAACATAAAGAAACATGTTTTGAACTAACAAGACAACAAATCATGTACCAATGATCAATATATAAGGCAATAATGGAATGTAAAAATCACAAAAACCTTAAATTAAATTACACTGTCTGGTGAACTATGTATGTATAAGACTAGGCAAGATGTATAATCGTATATACGCATACCAATAATACATATAAAAAACTATTAAATTACTCTGTCTTACAATTGTACAATAAAACATAAATGAAGAACTAACATAAAACAACAAAAACATACATAAATAATCCACAAGACAGTGTACCCAAAATACTAAAGACAAAACCCTTAAGTCATAAATACATAAATAAATTCATAACCCTTAAATTATAACCACACAAATGATATCTAAAATAAATATACCAAGTCAAAAACAAAAGAAAAAATACATTAATGTGTAAGTGTTAGTAGAAAACAACAATAAAACATAAATGAAGAACCATCATAAAACTACACTAGAAGAACCAACATGAAACAACAAAAACATACATAAATAATCCACTAGACTGTGTACCCTTAAATCAATAAATGAACATATCTTACTGTTATATCTAAAATAAACATCTAAAGACAAAACCCTTAAGTCATAAATACATAAATAAATTCAAAGCCCTTAAATTATAACCACACAAATCATGAATCAAATAAATATACTAAATAAAAACATAATAAAATACATGCATACCCTCTAATAACATTACTACATACTCATATTATTTGTATTTGTAAACTTACTTCTGAAGATTAACACTCAAATCATGAAAAAAAATATATAAGTACAAAATAAAGACAAACACATATATTATATATAAATGTACAAGTAGTAAATAAAGTCAAAACCCTAACTTCATTAATTTATTTACCTGCTGTAAATAAAAAAACAACATTAACATTATTCATACATACAATTGTTATAGGTAAAGACAATCCCACTTATTCATTACTTAGTTTACCTAAAGTATATAAAGACAAAACCCTAGAAAATTATACATAAATGATCCACAAGACAGTGTTCCCATAAAAATCTAACAGCTGAAAAAAACATCATTAACATTGTAAATATATATACTTGTAATTAAAAAAAAACTCCTAAACTTAATGCTTATTGTACTTGAACTAAATATAGACAAAACCGATATAAATTATACATACATGTTCCACAAGAAAGTGTACCCTTTAAAAATCAATAAATGATCATACGTTACTGTAATATCTAAAATTAAATTGTACAGACAAAACCCTTCAGTCATAAATAAATCCACATGTGGTAATTATAAATACAAAACCCTTAATTATAACCACAAAAATCATGTATAAGATTAATATACTAAATAAAAACAAAAGAAAATTACATAAATGTGTTAATGTTAGTAGAAAAAAACATAAATGAAGAACCAACATAAAACAACAAAAAATACATAAATGATCCAAAAAATTCTAAAGACAAAACCATTAAGTCATAAATAAATCCACCTGTGGTATATAAATACAAAACTCTTAAGTTATAACCACACAAATCATGAATAAGATAAATATACTAAATAAAAACAAAAGAAAGATACATTAATGTGTGAGTGTAAGTAGAACACTTCAATAAAACAGAAATGAAGAACAACATAAAACAACAAAAATTTACATAAATAATCCACTAGACAGTGTACCCTTAAATCAATAAATGAGCATATCTTACTGTCATATCTAAAATAAACTTCTGAAGACAAAACCCTTAAGTCATAAATACATAAATAAATTCAAAGCCCTTATAAATTATAACCACACAAATCATGTATCAAATAAATATATTAAATAAAAACAAAAGTAATACATGAAGGTGTTAGTGTTAGTAGAACGTACGCTACAATAAAACATGTATAAAATAAAACAACATCAAAAACAACAAAATCATACATTAATAATCCACAAGACAGTGTACCCTTAAATCAATAAATGAACATACGTTACTGTAATATCTAAAATACAATTCTAAAGACAAAACCCTTAAGTCATAAATAAATCCACCTGTGTTATATAAATACAAAACCCTTAAATTATAACCACAAAAATCATGTATAAAATAAATATGCTAATGAAAAAACAAACAAAATAAAAATACATTAATGTGTTAGTGTAAGTAGAAAACAACAATAAAACATTAATGAAGAACCATCATAAAACTACACTAGAAGAACCAACATAAAACTACAAATACATACATAAATGATCAACGACACAGTGTAAGTCTTTGCAAGGCAGGGCTGACCAAGTCCCTGATGTATGATGAAATACACGCGTACCCTCTAATAAAATTATTACGTACTCATATTTTGTATTTGTAAACTTACTTCTAAAGATTATCACTAAAATCATGAAAATATATATAAGTACAAAATAAAGACAAACACATAAATTATATATAAATGTACAAGAAGTTAATTAAGTCAAACCCTAACTTCATTAATTTATTTACCTGCTGTAAATAAAAAAAAAAACATTAACATTAATTATAGATACAATTGTAATAGGTAAAGACAACCCCATTAATTCATTACTTAATTTACCTCAAGTATATAAAGACAAAACCTTAGAAAATAATACATAAACGACCCACTAGACAGTGTTCCCATAAAAATGTAACAGCTGAAACAAACATCATTAACATTGTAAATATATATACTTGTAATATGGAAGACAAACTCCTAAACTAACTAAATAAGGACAAATCCTAGTAAATTATACATACATGTTCCACAAGACAGTGTACCCTTAAATCAATAAATGAACATATCTTACTAATATATCTAAAAAACATCTAAAGACAAAACCCTTAACTCATAAATAAATCCACCTGTGGTATATATATACACAACCCTTTAATCATAACCACACAAATCATGAATAAAATAAAATATACTTAGTAAAAAAAACAAAATAAAAATACATTTATGTGTTAAAGTAAGTAGACAACTACCATAAAACATAAATGAAGAACCAAGATAAAACAACAAAAACATACATAAATGATCAAGAAGACAGTGTACCCTTAAATCAATAAATGAACATATCTTACTGTAATATTTAAAATTAAATTCAATAGACAAAACCCTTAAGTCATAAATACATAAATAAATTCAAAACTCTTTAATCATAACCACAAAAATCATGTATCAAATAAATATTCTAAATAAAAACAAAAGACAAAGACATTAATGTGTTAGTGTAAGTAGGAAACAACAATAAAAATTAATGAAGAACCAACGTAAAACAACGAAAAATTAAATCTAAAGACAAAATTCTTAAGTCATAAATACATATATAAATACAAAACCATTAAATTAAAACTACAAAATCATGTATAGAATAAATACACTAAATAAAAACAAAATAAATACATTAATGTGTTAGTGTTAGTAAAAAAACACACAAAAACATAAATGAAAAACCAACATACAACTACAAAAACCTACATAAATGATCAACGAGACAGTGTAAGTCTTTGCAAGGCAGGGCAGACCAAGTCCCTGATGTATGATGAAATACACGCGTACCCTCTAATAAATTACTACGTACTCATCTCATTTGTATTTGTAAACTTACTTCTAAAGATTATCACTAAAATCATGAAAATATATATAAGTACAAAATAAAGACAAACACATAAATTATATATAAATGTACAAGAAGTTAATTAAGTCAAAACCCTAACTTCATTATTTTATTAACCTGCTGTAAATAAAAAAAAAACATTAACATTATTCATACATACAATTGTTATAGATAAAGACAACCCCCTTTATTCATTGCTTAATTTACCTAAAGTAGATAAATACAAAACCCTAGAAAATAATACATTAATGATCCACAAGACAGTGTTCCCATAAAAATATAACAGCTGAAAAAACATGATTAACATTATGAATATATATACTTGTAATAAATAAAGACACACTCCTGAACTCATTACTAATTGTACTTGAACTAAATATAGAAAAAACCCTTATAAATTATACATACATGTTCCACAAGACAGTGT
Organism: Mactra quadrangularis; assembly: GCA_025267735.1. Taxonomy (NCBI): domain Eukaryota; kingdom Metazoa; phylum Mollusca; class Bivalvia; order Venerida; family Mactridae; genus Mactra; species Mactra quadrangularis. Next base: position 21,847,957 of record CM046299.1, read on the forward strand.
ACCCTTAAATCAATAAATGAACATACGTTACTGTAATATCTAAAATAGAATTCTAAAGACAAAACCCTTCAGTCATAAAAAAATCCACATGTGGTACATATAAATACAAAACCCTTAATTATAACCACAAAAATCATGTATAGAATAAATATACTAATGAAAAAACAAAATAAAATTACATTAATGTGTTAGTGTTAGTAGAAAACAACAATAAAACATAAATAAAGAAACAACATGAAACAACAAAAAAATACATAAATGATCCACAAGACAGTGTAAGTCATTGCAAGGCAGGGCTGACCAAATCCCTGATGTATGATACATCATACAAGCATTACCATAATAAAATACTACATAGGCCTATTGTTTGTAAATAAATGAAATTGATTCTAAAGACAAATCATGAATAAATATACCAGTAAAGATAAATACAAAACCCTAAATTATGAATAAAAGTACTAATAGGCATAGACAAAGAGGAAAAATTAAATAAATATACAAGTATTAAACAAAGACAACCCCCTAAAATCATCAATATATGTTATTTGTAAATTAAGAAAAACCCTAACATTATAAATATATGTACCATTTGTAAATAACAATAAAACCCTTAAATCATAAATAAATATACCCTCAGTCATAATACACCCCTTATGTTGATTGTTCTGCATTTCCAAAATAAATCCACACTTCTTCTTCAAGTTAACAAATCTCCCAAATACCATCCTTGCTTCTTCTTCTTCAAGTTTACAAATACTGAAATGTAAAAAAAAAATGCACAGGAAATAATTAGCTCATGCTATATTTTATTCAATATAAACAATCATTTTAACACAACTAAAATTAAACAAATCTTTACTCCTAGTCATGGACCCTGAGGTAGACATGATACTAACAAGCCTTGCTTTCCCCTTCAATACCTTAGGTTGAGATACATAAACCCGCGTGCAAGGCCCTTCCAGTGGTGCTGATATCACATGGGCTGAGAACGTGCCAAAGCCTGATCGGAAATATCCTGGAGGGTTTTTGGCATACATAATGTTCAAGTACCTTGCAGACTGGGTAACCCAAACAGCGCCAGCGAAATTTATAGGGGGTTGACAAGGAGAGGGTGGTCCGAGAGGCAGAAGGGAGCATGCATGAGAGGTGGGCGTTTATGAGAGGGAGAGGTTTAAAATGATGCTTCTCTGAGTTCTCTAAAAAAGTTGGTGGCATTTCCATGATTTCGTACAATCAGAAATGTGTAGCGTTGTACAGTGTATTGTACCAAAACAAAACCTTAATTCAAAACACCCAAGGATGGATGGGCCTAATGGATGGGGATGGAAATGGTTTCAGTTCATGAACCCCAGTTCATAGATCCAACATAATCTATTGTCTGATGCACTAGGTTCATGAACTGAGATCCTTCCATATATACCTGTGTTTTGCTGAAATGCAGAATTCTACCTGAATGCATTGATGTGAAATGTAGATTATTCACTAAAACATGCACATTTTAAGTGCATTCCTAAACCGAAAACGATTAAATCATACATCAAAGAATTACAAAATAACTCCAATTACATTTGGTCAAATGTTCAAATTAATAGACAAGTCAACGCAAATTGTGTTTTCTCTACCAGTTCAGTAGTTACATTGTTACTTCTATTCCTCACATCCAACACAAGGTTATAATGTGATAAGGATAATATTAAGATTATTACTTGTAGAATAATTTAATTTCTTGTTTCACTTGTTTTTTTAAGCTTCATAATTCTCTTTCATGTTAATTTCTACAGCCTTGCTAATTTATTAGGGTACATATAATGCATATACAGCCCCAAAGATGGAATTTGACCTGGATAATCAGTAAAAAGTCACAATAATTAAGCTCTTATTTTATTCTAATGTTCACCCTTCTTATTTCATAAAACTAGTTTCTATTAAGCTTCATCCAAAAAATAAACAATTAAACGACAAAGATCACATATTCACAGGTGATTGCTTCCAGACTAATCAAAATTTTAATCATAAAGATTATATTTTTGTATTGAAACTGTTTAAACCTCTTTAGGGTAATTTCTATCAACACACAAAATCCAAAGTTTTAACAGAAAAGACAAAAAATATTCAACGATATCAAAATATCTCAAAAAGAATGTTTCAGTTTTCATTTGCACCAATTCCCTAATCAATTAAATGCAAAATCAATACATACAAGTTGTTGAGCTCATCAATATTTCATTTCATGAAACATTTAAACCATATAGATAGTGATAATTTTCGCAATAGGACTTGTGCGGCATGGCGCGAATTCGGAAATTTAATTCTGCGGTATGTATTAGTATTTGATATCAATAAGAAGCTCATCTTTGAATTGTCCCATAAGTTTAGTGTTAGTTCAAAACCACATTTAAATTCCGGCTAGAAGTTGCAAAATGTAGCTTCATATATAAAGATATACAAATCTAGCTAATATTATCATATAAACAATAGTGTTCAGCCATGATCTTAACATATACAAAATCTACCCAACAGTAGCTCATTAGGCCTATGTAGCTATAGCCTATTTATTTAAAATAATATTTCAAATTGATTTATTATTTGGCTGTAAAATCATTAACGATAATTACCTTGATCGAAAGTCAATAGCTTTTAGCAGAAACAATCAACTCAAATTTTAATGAGGCTATGATTAAGTATATTATGTTTTTAAATACATAGAATCTCATAGATCAGTTGAGAGATGGAAAAAAAGACACAATTTGGCATGTATTCTATAGATTGAAGTATTCACCTCAGTCAATCATAATCTCACTATGATCTCTTATTCTAGCTTGTTATATAGACAAGGCTGATGTAGACACACAAAACAAACCAATACATATAAAGAAGTTCGTACTCTCGGTCATGCGTGTTATTGTACTTTAAACAATGGACTTGCCCATTGAATAGGTGAATAAGCTAATGCATGAACAACATTTTAATGATGTAAACATATGGTTTTAATATTTAACATATTTTTTAATTAGTGTATACATGTATGCATATTATAAATTCTATGTAATGATGTGTTTATAAAATAAGTGTAAACAAACTATACTATAAAATTGTAAAAAATAATTCACCCCTAAATATTGGCGTGTAATGAAACTGGCTATGTTTATATGCAATGTTTACGTAGAGGACCTGTAAAAGCTAAATTTAGTTTATTGTTGATCTTCATTAGAAATATAAATCAGGAAAAAATACCACTTGTATCAAGTATCAGTAAGCATTTAAAAATCTTATGATGATGTATTTCTCATAACTATAAATTTAAGCTAAAATGCTTATAAACATCTATCATCTAAAAAAGTATTTCTTACAATGGAAAAAAACACTGACTTAAATTGATTATGAAGAATAAAGTACACTATATTATACAGCTGACCAAAAACTGTACATAAAACATTGAATATACTGTTACAAATACATGTATAAAGTGAAGCCTCTAAGTTTGACAGAACTTAATACGTTTTTACAAAAATGTCCAAAAAACAACGGACTTATGATTTTAATTAAAATCTGTTCGAGTAACTAATGACTTTATTATGTAGTATTTATAGTACAGTATCAATTAAACAAATAATCAACTACTTATAAAAGCCACCATTACCAATGCCATACACAGGTTCATATTCATAAAAACCTCTATCTACAATACAAACCCAAGTAATCAATGTGCTTATGGTCAAGTGAAGTCTTAAGGGAATAGTTGTCATCATTATTGAATGGTAGCGGATAGTGCACCTAACCAGCTCTCTTAGAACCACCTTCAACAAGAGGCTAACAAATTGTCCTAATACAGTAATGATCTTATGCAAATGTTATGGAAGGGTATGACTAGCAGTGATTCACAAACCAAAAAAATTCATAGGAATCTTTTTAAATGATATATCAGCACACACAATTTGATGTATAAAACAATTGAACAAATTATCTACATGTATTACAACGATAATACATTTCTGTCAACTCTGATATAATATACAAGTAAAATCTACTACAGTTTATTTTTCTTAAAAATTTAGTGAAAATAGGATTTTATTTTAATTTATAATTGTACACTATATATGTAACTAACATCTAAACACAGCTGACATCTTCCGATCTAGCTATCCCCCCAAAATTAACTGGGTCCTTTACTAGATTACTCGGATTTTCATTACAGTCCGATCTAGCTATCCCCCCAGAAATAACTGGGTCCTTCACCAGATTACTCGGATTTTCATTACAGTCCGATCTAGCTATCCCCCCAGAACTTACTGGGTCCTTCACTAGATTACTCGGATTTTCATTACAGTCCGATCTAGCTATCTCTCCAGAATTAACTGGGTCCTTCACTAGATTACTCGGATTGTTTATTCTTTCTTTTTTTTAATGATCATTATTATACATTTTATATACATTATCATAGATCCATCTTTTTTTTTCTTCTTATATTTGCTTGAATCCATCATTTTTAATGATCAATATTATACATTTTATATACATTATCATGGATCCATCTTTTTTTTTCTTCTTATATTTGCTTGAATCCATTATTTTTTGTACATACTAATATTTTTTATATCTATTCCATTTGATCAACTTTCTTTGATTCTTTTTTTTTTTTTTTTTTGGAGCATTGATATCAAGTTCTATGATTAGAGCTATTCACAAGTATAATGTAAAATTACAGTATCTTTAAAATATCTAATATAATTTTATACGTTTCAAAGTATTTTACCAAAATTGGAAGAAGTTGACAATAGACAAATTGTTAAGTTGTTCGATACTTTCAAATGTATGTATGATTGATTATCATTAAGTTTGATCCTCTTATTTGACCTTTTTTTATTTCTATGATATGCTGAATTGTAAGTTATCAGTCAGACATGGGAATAACTACCTGATGTAGTTATTAAAATTTCAAATGCTAATCAATAATAAGGACCTAGAGAGGGGGGGAAAGTGCACAAATGGTGCACTTAGGGCACAGATTATTATATGTAATATGTAATATTTGGCACACTATACCACTTAAGAGTGTACACAATCGAAGTGACCAATTATACTCACCACTTAGCCAGGCACAGTCTACTCAATTTGTATTGTAAATATAGGTGAAACAATTTTTTAACCAGAATGATGGCATTGATTGCATGACTTTAAAGTTACATTTACTTAATAGAACAATAATGAAAGTTATGAAGAGGGCCGTACTATAGAGTGCTTACTGTATTCAAAGAAAGAAACAATACTTACATTACAAAACATTGAATCACAAAAATAATAGAATTAGATTATGTGTTAATCATGATTTTCATGAGATGACAGTACAAGGCACATTTTGTTTTTACAGAGTCATCCAATGTTTCCTTTACAAGACTGGTCAGTCAGGACATAAATATAATATTCTCTATTTTCTTCAAAATGAATAATACAGAGTATTCAAATTATCAAAAAATAAGTATAATATCTGCTGTACACCATTTGAAATCCATGAGGTGCTCTTGTAAGTTTTATATTATTTGCACCCTATACCAGTGCTTGTACTTACACGGACAGGTCACTAGCTCGATGATACTCTAATTCATACATTACATATAAATTAGAATATCATTGAGCTAGCAATCTGGGCCGACATGTAACACCAACATCTAAAGTTTCCAAGTGTACAGCACAATGAAAAAAAGTCAATTACCTACATTATTACAGAAATCACCAAAGTAAATGAACTTCAGTCAACAAAAAAGTTAAGTACAAAAAAGTTTCAACAAAAATGTAATATTTTATACTTGATACAAGGGAGATAACCTGAATTTAATTAACCAGTCATACAATAGAATCAATTATTGATTATTGTGATAAAAAATGGGCCCAGATTGTAGAGTAAGGGTTTGTTTGTTACCTTGCAAACTAACTGACTAGCTAACCATATAAGAAAATGAAAACTAATGTGAATTAGAAAGATAGAATACTATAATTGTCGCAGTAGTCATTATTTTTCAAAAAAAAAATAATAGCAAAAATTTAATCAGCCTTTAGTTCTATGCGATGGGTTTTAGTCAGTGAGTCAAACCAGCCTTATCTAATACAAGCTTGATTCTTACAAGACAGTGCAGAACCATTTATGAAAGAAGGATTGCGTCCCTTTTAAGATTTTGAATCAACTCAACAATATCACACAAGATGGTGGCTGGGTCTAAAGCTCAGTACAAGCTTGACTTTTAAAGAACAATGAGGCTTGTTAAACCTTTTATCAATCAAGTGGTCGAAACTATATATAATCTTTTGACCTCTCTCTACTATTAGTTTGATGTTTAAAAAGAATATTTTGTAAATAAAGTAAGTGGAATCTGAAATTATTATTTTTAAAATTTTAGCTCGAGAAGGATGACTTAAAATAAAGAAATAGACAAAAAACCAATTTGAAATTAAAATATAATTAATTAAAAAAACAAAGTGAATGTCTTAAAATGAGAAAAAAAACTGTGAACTTCTCAAAAGATATAATATCGCTATCTTATAGATGAGGGATCAATAACCATTGTCCACTGCACCACCATATTATATCTGATGAGCTTAATTAACCTTAACTGAAGTTTGATTCTACATAAAAATATTACATCAAATGAATTGATGAACTAGGAAAAAAACTTTGAACTTCCCAAAAGATATAATATCGCTATCTTATAGATGAGGGAGCCTTTACCTTGCTCCGCAGTCACCACCATATTATACCTATTGAGCTTAAAACTGACCTTTATTGATATCTGATTCCACATTTTACTATTACTATGATAGGTATTACACTTAATTTACAGCTAAAAAAAATAAAACAACTTCTACTTCTTCAATATAAATAAAGAATATTCTAAGTCATGATCAAACTCACAATAGAGAGGAGTCCAAAGATTGTATATAGTTAGAACACTTGATTGATAAAAGATTGCCCATGCCCAGGTGCTTTTTAATAGTTCCACTATTCAGTATAAACTGTTTACAGTAGAAACCTAATTTGGTACCACAGTCAAAATTTAAATGAACAGATTACAGCCAGATTCAATTTGAAAAACTGGAGAGATTTCATTGTTCAGTATTTCTAAGTCAGTCAATAAAATTATAATATTTTTTAGACACCCATACACCTTAAACTTACACAACTAGTAGGGTTCAGTTGTAAACTATTGTAAACTAATAAAGTTCAACTCAAATGAAATACTGTTAGTTTTGTTTTATTTTGTCAAGATCATTGATTAACATTTAGACCTATATTGACAATATTAGCTAGATTCACAAATACAAATATTACAAACAGTAACGTCATGAAAAATGTACCAAATTTCAACAATCATAGTTTACTTAATAAGTGCAACCCCTCTCACCCAATGCCCTGGTACATCAAGCACATGGCATTTTACATTCAACGAAATGTAAGAAAGCATCATGTTTATCAACCATTAGTTACAACATGTGTTGTATCCTATCTGATTCAAGACTGATCTAAAATTATCAGCTCACTCACACGCTCGCTTATTTGGATCTGGTTACATTACCATATGGTTTACGTTCCTCTGACCTTTACTTTATAATTATAATATTCATGACGCCATCATGTGTTCAGTAACTTGTTTACAATGTCTACATCACACAATTTGCAACGAACCATCTAATCACATCCAATGATTAACATCACCAACAAATTAGAGGCCAAACCTCTGGATAAATAATAAAATAACAAAAATCAAGATGCTATTCAGTAGCATTTTGTCTAAACAAATGCTTCCCTCTGATTGGTTGACATAAAGGTCATCTTCATGTAAGATCTTCTGTATTCATGTACTATGGCTATCTGTATTCATGCACTATCGCTATCTGTATTCATGTACTATGGTCATCTGTATTCATGTACTATCCCTATCTGTATTCATGTACTATCACTATCTGTATTCATGTACTATGGCTATCTGTATTCATGTACTATGGCTTTCTGTATTCATGCACTATCGCTATCTGTATTCATGTACTATAGCTATCTGTATTCATGTACTATCGCTATCTGTATTCATGCACTATCGCTATCTGTATTCATGCACTATCGCTATCTGTATTCATGTACTATCGCTATCTGTATTCATGTACTATAGCTATCTGTACTCATGTACTATCGCTATCTGTATTCATGCACTATCGCTATCCGTATTCATGCACTATCGCTATCTGTATTCATGTACTATCGCTATCTGTACTCATGTACTATCTTCTGTATTAATGTACTATGGCTATCTGTATTCATGTACTATCTTCTGTATTCATGTACTATCGCTATCTGTATTCATGTACTATCGCTATCTGTATTCATGTACTAAAACTATCTGTATTCATGCACTATGGATCTCTGTACTCATGTACTTTCTTCTGTATTCATGTACTATGGCTATCTGTATTCATGTACTATGGCTATCTGTATTCATGTACTATCGCTATCTGTATTCATGTACTATCGCTATCTGTATTCTCATGTACCATGGCTATCTGTATTCATGTTCTTTCTATCTGTATTTATGTACCATGGTAATCTGTATTCATGTACTATGGATCTCTGTACTCATGCACTTTCTTCTGTATTCATGTACTATGGCTATCTGTATTCATGTACTATAGCTATCTGTTTTCATGTACTATCACTATCTGTATTCATGTACTATAGCTATCTGTATTCATGCACTATGACTCTCTGTATCATGTACTTTCTTCTGTATTCATGTACTATGGCTATCTGTACTCATGTACTATCTTCTGTATTAATGTACTATGGCTATCTGTATTCATGTACTATCTTCTGTATTCATGTACTATGGCTATCTGTACTTATGTACTTTGGTTATCTGTATTCATGTACTATGGCTATCTGTATACATGTTCTTGCTATCTGTACTCATGTACTTTGGTTATCTGTATTCATATCAAAACATATTATACCACAGCGGTCTAAAGGATATCTCTTTACAGAGATCGGTGATATACAGACTATATATTACATTATAGTTCTGAATTTAGACACATTCTGACACTTAACTAAATCAATTGGATCATACTTGTACAGATGTTAAAATATTATTAAAACGGGATTAATAAATGTTACTCAGGGGAAGTTACTTTGCTTAGAGATTGACAGTTCATAATTTTAATTATCTCCCTTGATGCTAATGAAGCTAAAATGATTTTAAATATGAGGCCACTAAGATCAAGTCAATGTGCCTATGAATCATTTGTCATTCATTATAATAAATTTTTTAATGAACCATTGATGAGCTCTCGAAGTCATGACTGTATATATTTATAAAACATCAAATTTGTCACTATTCATTACAATATGTAAATCATATTCGTTTAGATCCATTCATTCAAGTATGTCACCAAAATCATTCTCAAGAATGTACGTAAATTTAAATGAGTTATTACCTCCCTTTGTTACAAAAATGAATAATATTTAATTTGTCCTCATAAATCATGAAATGCAGTAATTAATTCAAAAAACAGTTATCATAATGCAACATTAAAAAACTAAGCTCATTTAGCTGTAAATAACCCTTGAAATTTTCATCACTAATATGGTAAAAATAGTTTTGTTATTCAGGCAATTAAACATGATATTTATCAAAATAAAAGCTGGCATTTGGCATTTAACAGTTTAATTGATCCCAACTATGATTAAAACTTCATTAGAATTACATAGTTCAAATCATATGTTATTAATGCTGACATAGGCACTGAAACTTACTCAGATTTCTTAACTCCTTCAAATTTCAAGTTATGCGTTATAGAGTCAAATTGATATGAGAAAAGGAGCACAATTTGAACATCATTCATCAGTTAGCCAAAGATTAGTTGCCTAAGCCTGTCATGTAAAATTTTACCTCAGGTCAGTTTGCACAAACTATGCATATTGGCTGACTAAGTCAATTGTATAGTCAATCAATAATAACCTAAGCTTGACCTTCATGCAGAAATATATTAAATATATTAAATTCAGTATTAACTATCTGTTTTTGTCCTTGTTTCTAAATCACACTCATTGGCGTTGCTTCCTATAGGCACAGAAGGCACATGCTTACACATTTTTTGAAAATTCGAAAAATAAAAAGGCTAAATTTATATGCCCAAAATGCAATAAAAATCGTAGGCTGAGGGGTACGTGCAGTTTGGATTGTACCATCACGTTTGAAAATAATGCTCAATAAAAAAGCAATAACTAAGTCTAGATTCAGCATAAGGTTAACCATAAAAAATTGTCATGATACGATGGCTAAATTACATATAAAGGGACGTAAGTCAAACAGCAGTTAATGTAACAGATTGATGATGTCATACATGTGACGCCAGCAGACCCCGGAACCCCTAGGTTACCTGTGTCTTCACATTTATTTTGGGCAAGCTACGCCCCTGACACTTTATAGGAAGCTTTGACTAATTACTGTACATAACAATTAAGTTCTAATAAATACTGTTACTCTGAGGCACAATATTGCAGACTTACAGGTTTTCCTCTAAAGGAATGAGTCAAAATTAAAAGTGCAATAACTTATGCAATATTTACAAAATTGATTAACAGTCATTGTTATAACACGTATATAATCCGGCACATGGATACGTAAACTCACAATTTAATGAAAGGGAAGCATGTTATTTTATTATAATAGGTAGTTCAAGCTCAAGAAAATATTGTCAGACTATATAATATCATAATATATTAAGACATGTACATGTAGTACTAGATATCATTTATCCATAAGAGACAGTTAAATGATCTACATTTCACATCAATACAATAAGTAAAACTCTGCATTTCAAACAAATTGTCACAATTAGGAAAATTGAAATCAGTCACAGGGGCAGAAACAAGTTTTACACAGCATATTCACATTACTCTGTAACATAAATACGTCAGGTAAAATTGTTTCCAAGTCTGAGAGTTTGAAATCAATTCAGGCCAACAGTTGGCTGCCATTTAGAAAATAACAAACATACACTGTTCTGCATATGCATATGTAAATCAGACATTTTCTAGTGATCAAGTTAAATCACCTCCAGCAGGAAGACATTAATCTTTAGTTGCCATACTCAGAATGCTACAACTATGAGACTCTGTTCATTTCAGTCACAAATAATTGATATCAGTAAATTGAAATCAATTTCTTATATAAATCAAACTGGATCCTACTACAAAATGTTTAATTCAGATAACCAGGCCTATTAAAACCTGAGGGGACACGGTGTATATGAACTCCCAGGATTTGTACATGGATTGTTTCGCAGACCCAAACTCCCAATCAAAAGCCGGCAAAATAATTTGAAATATAATAAACCATCAAATTGTTCAATTATCCCTTTAACATTTTAGATGTGAAATGAATTGATTACTTGATTTCATCATAGTTTCATTTTGACGCTTGACCTACATATGATTATAGATGTGTTTTGACACAGATGATAGAACCTGCTTAGGTAAACGGTAAATCTAGTATTAAATATTTCAGTCAAAAATTTAGTCTAAAACTCTATAGATGAAAATTAAGTTAATCTTTTATTCAAAAGAATAAATAGCTGATTTTCAAATCGTCTGATTGATTTATAGATAAGGGTATCAGTGGTCAAGTGATTTAAACTGCTTATTTATGATCTTTTCATCCTTTGATGATAAGAGTTTAACTACTGGATTACATTATGAAAAATGAAAAATACACCAAAATGATAAACAAATTAATGAATTGTAACAAATGAAAGACACCAAAAAGAACTACGCTATTACAAAATAAAAATAATTACGAAAAAGTAAAAAATTAATGTTATCTATAATATAATACTAAACAACAAAAAAACTTTGAACTTCTCAAAAAATATAATATCGCTATCTTATAGATGAGGGATCAATAACCATTGTCCACTGCACCACCATATTATATCTGATGAGCTTAATTAACCTTAACTGATGTTTGATTCTACATATAACTATTACATCAATTGAATTGATGAACTAGGAAAAAAACTTTGAACTTCCCAAAAGATATAATATCGCTATCTTATAGATGAGGGAGCCTTTACCTTGCTCCACAATCACCACCATATTATACCTAATGGGCTTAAAACTGTCCTTTACTTATCTTTCTTAACAAATTTGGAAGCTTAAAAAAAAGACCCCAAAAAAATAGAATGAAAAATGTAGCCTGAATCAAATTTACATGAAAGAAATTAAGGTAGAAGAGATTATAAGCAAACAGTTTGTACTACATGGCCACTAAAACCCCAATCAATAAATTAATTAGGCTATGAAAAGCTGACAAATTTTATCTTAAAATCCAAAACCTGGCAATAAATAATTCAATGAATGAAATTTACAAGACACTATCAACAAACTAAGATGCAACAAAAAAAAGCCAAATATGATAATAATTGGTCAAAATTATCATTGAAACACTAGAATTTTGAATCTACTAAAGCCAGTATTTGAATCCTAAACGTAGGTTCTATCAAGCTATATGAGATGCTTAATTCATATTTAATACTGTGCTACTGGTAAGTTCAGATTCTTTTCACAGAGGTTAAATATTCACTATATTTGCAATCAACAATGATAGAACAAATTCTAAACCCTGTGAATAATATTAAATAATAGTACTCTCAAGGGAAACCTTCAGAGCTGATTCTCATCATGTGTTAAATGATTCATTTGCAGCGCAAATATATCATTAGATATAGAATTGTACATTTTAATACTTAAAGTGTACAATATGTACATGTATACAGTACAACTGTAATAGACCAAGGGGTCCACTCAAGGGACAAAAGAAAATCACATGTACCAAACCATATCAAGAACTCAACAAGGACTGACTGTATGAGGGATGATCCACAATAATACAACATATAACTGACGAAAATGCATACAGAGTAGTCAGTCTACCCACATATAACAGTGGTGACTGTACATCTTTAAATCTTATTCAACTATCAGAGGTGCATACATAAACCCCACTGATTTAAATACCCACTTCACTACTCACTACCCATGATTGATCTAAATCAATCATGGGTAGTGAGTAGTGTATTGAGTATCTAAATCAGTAGGGGTGATGTATGCACCTCTGACAGTTTAAAAAAATACCTACAACACTAGGCACAAGTTTCATATGAACTAATTGATATGAGAATATAATGTCAACACTAGATTGACAATGATTAGGTTAAGAAGGGCTCAAAGAGCTTCTGCTGCTTAATAACACAGTAGCGACTGACAACGGAGCCATATTGTACCCTGCAATTATAAGCAGTCGGAACATGCAGTAAGTCAACCATAGAAATCCAAGCAGTATGTATTTTCTTAACAAATAAGTTAAATGTCATACTACAAGAACATAAATTTCAAATGTATAAACGAACAATTAAAGAATATCAACTAACAGGTTGAATATAGTCAATTTTTTATTGTTCACAGTAGGCAGGGATAATTATTCAAATACCAATTATTAAGTCCAACCTGAGGAGCAGACAGTTTCACGCAAACTACATTCATGTAGGTCCAGTGTCACACCAGGAGTAATTCAAGTACTGCATAGCAGTAAATTTAGTGGAATTAAAATTTCTAATGCATATGCTTAGTCAACAATGAATTCTAAACCCCATGAAAATATCTGTACCAATACAGACTATACTAGAAATAATGGAATAAAAATCAAATGCGCTATCTCTAGATCCTGCAAAACTAATAACGCTTAGGAGATCTACAAATATAGACACCAGAAAATTAAACCCCTATACAGTGAATACTGAATGAATAGTCACTCACTAAACCACTAATTTTGGATCATCCCTCATACAGTCACTATTGGGTACAATACACTGTACAACATTACAAACTTCTGATAGCATTAAATCATGGAATACCCACCAGTCTTTCTCAGATACTTTCAGATAGCACCATTTCTCACCCCGCCATCATAAACAACCCAGCCTTCCCATACACACCTACCCTTCCAACCCCCCATACACACAACTCCCTATCATCCCTATAAATCCCAACCAACACTGTTCAGGTTCAGGAATTAAAATTTACCAGCCAATACAAGATAGCAGGAACATTACATATGACCCCTCTGATCAGACGACACTCCACCCAACCTTGCTTAGTGACATCAACGGTACGTCCGGGGCTTGGGCTCACAACCAACACTCAGTATATCCAGGTTCCACAAACCTTGCGTTCTCATAATCTACCCGAGAATCCATGACTTGATGTAAAGACTTATTTATTATCGGATATAACAACTCAACAAGAACATTATTCCAGATACTTTCAATAGACAAATGTCCAGGACTCAAATGTTTATGTTTTTAATGCATGTACAAACAAAGCTTTAAGCAGTTTCATCAACCAAAAAAAAATTTAAAATAAATATTGTTTCATAAATTTTCATTATACCACTAAAAGTGTGTTTGCACCTAAATTGAAAAACAATAAACCAGAAATCCAGAATAAGTCCATATTGAAAAGCAAATGGTATCAGCTTCAAAAATGCATGACAAAATACAGTAGACTTATTTGAAATCTTAACCAAACTATTATAATAATAAATCATGTTCATTAGCATATTGTATAGATTAACAAGAGCTGTCAGAGGAGACAGCATGCTCGACTTAGTTAGTGTTTGTCACAGGAGTAAAAAATATGTATAAGGAGTTATAAACCTAGTCACATGGGATGTGGTTGATAATAAAAAAACATATATTTAAAGTTTGAAGTCAATACCTTAAGAAATAAAACAGTTGCAGTAAAAACAAACATTTTTTAAATTTCAAGGGGAGATAATTCTGAAAAAATATATTTGGAGTTATACACCTTGTCACATGAGATGTGGTTGATAACAAGGAATGTACATTTAAAGTTTGAAGTCAATACCTATAGAAATAAAACAGTTGCAGTAAAAACAAACACTTTTTAAAGAAAACTCTAAGTTCAAGGGGAGATAATTCTGAAAAAATATATTTGGAGTTATACACCTTGTCACATGAGATGTGGTTGATAATAGGAATGTACATTCAAAGTTTGAAGTCAATACCTAAAGGAATAAAACAGTTGCAGTAAAAACAAACATTTTTGAAAGAAAACTCTTAAGTTCAAGGGGAGATAATTCTGGAAAAAAAAATATATTTAGAGTTATGAACCTTGTCACATGAAATGTGGTTGATAATAAGAAGCATATATTTAAAGTTTGAAGTTAATATCTTAAGAAATAACAAAGATATAGGAGAAAGTATTTTACTGCACAAAAACTTTAATCTGTGCACAAAAACTTTAATCAGTTCAAGGGGGGATAATTCTGAAAGAAATGTGTTTGGAGTTATATACCTTGTCACATGAGATGTGGTTGATAGTAAGGAACATATATTTAAAGTTTGAAGTTAATATCTTAAGAAATAATAAAGATATAGAAGAAAGTATTTTACTGCACAAAAACTTTAATCAGAAAGGTGGACGCGGACGCGTACGCTGGGGCGAGTAGGAGAGCTCTACATTACTACGTAAAGTCGAGCTAAAAATGTATATTTAATGAATTTATTTGAAAACTTGTAATTGGCTATCTAAAACTTGAAAATAACGACACTGCAAACAAATTAAAAAGACAATCAAAATAAAATATAAACAATTAAATGAAACACTACTTAAACACAAAGACATTATACATTCAAAAAGTAAGAATTAATGAAAGTAATTGTCAAAAATTCAGTCTTAGTTACAACAAGAAAAAATAACCAAAATTAAAAGAAAATGAATTATTTCAAAGTAATCAGTAAAAATAAGTTCAACAGACCTAAAAGTGAAAGACACTGTATTTAAAAAAAATTGTCATACATCTTTTAAAAGGATTCTGGCTTTATGTGAACAATAATTTTAAAAAGACAATCAAAAACATGAATGTTAATATAATTACAATGTAAAACAAATCAAGCCTGTATCCTATCAGCTTTTATCCTTTAAATGACAAAGTCTAAATCTAGCATCAGATCAAACCAATTAAACATGTAACAATTTTGAACTGAAATGTTTGATACTGATTAAAGGGAAATAATCAGTATATAACTATTCTATAGATTATATACATTGTTATTTCCCTTTAATAATTATCTACACTCATTTAATTTCCAAAAGCACTACCTACAAAGATTGTTTTAGAAAAATCAGATAAAAGACTTTATCAAGTTTTAGAATAATGTTCTTGCTGTGTTGTAACATACAAACAAAATCCATCTAATTAACCAAATGTTAATAAGGTGTTTTTTGTTCATATTAAGTAAATCTCAAATCAAAAGCAGAACGAAACACTAATGTAACTCCCTTTATTTTTAAATGGAGTCACAACAGTGTTTCATTCAGCTCTCATATTCAATAAAATACAAAAGAAATTTTACAAAATTATCAATCAAATATAGATGTTTAAGACTAGAATGTTACTCTATATAAGAATAATGGAATAACAAACCAGTCTGTGTAAGCTAGTCTGAGACACAGGTGATCTTCATCTCTTGGTCTCTTACATATATATAGATAAAATAAATGTATAAGATCAACAGACGAAGATACCCTGTGGCCTGAGACAGTTTAATTTCATAGAAATCTTGATTCAAAGTACTCAACGGACTACGGCTGCAACATTTATCACTTAATTTCAAAATTAAACATTCATCACGCAAGTCTATTTAGGTAAATAAAAGGGTTGCCATCAGACTCATAGGAATACAAAAAACATAAAATAATATAAATATCTTAGCTTTTGTCTTCTCTTCATTATTCAACTTGAATCACACTGTTTTCATTTGTCAATATGTTTGTACTGGTTACACATCGTCTGGTCAACATCCTACAAACATAAAAATAATGCATTTTATTAAACCTCAATTTCATATTCCCTTCCATATTTAATATGGCATCATCCAGAGCATGAATCTCATACAGACCAGCTATAGTCCATTTTTTCTCAACTGTCAAAGCTTGAATAATTTCACGGTGACTGAATGCATTGCTTTTATTGACTGGCAGCCTAGTTTTCATTAAAATTATCTTGACTAAAACTTATAATACGGCATAAGAAGCTTTACTTGATCATAAATTCATAATACACACGGAAACTCATTATTTGACTCCATGACATTTATATTGTAGATAAACATACATCTTTATCAGTACCTATAGTGGAAAAAGTTATAAAAACATAAATATATTTATCGAAAAATAGCTAACCATGTTTTTATCTTACATTATGATAACTATAGCATCATTAATTGCTCCAGAATTTTGTCAACATAAAATTGCCTAGTACACTAGTCTACTGACTGAGGGGTGGTGAGTTCAATTATCAGGCAGTGCAAAATTTTGCGGAGTTTGGTCATGAAATGATTTTTACAGCTATTCTCCCTCCTACCACTGGTTCTAAATCATGTAGGACAATTGTAAGTCAATAAAAAGAAAGTGCCTTAATAACTGGTTAAGAGCTTTATCCAGAAATTTAGCATTAAATTTCCAGGAACAAGATTGACTGACCACTATGATATGAATTGTATAATGAGTTTTACACATTTTTTCATTGTCGGGTTTTATGCTGTAGCAACTCATTATGAGTTGCTACAGCATAAAACAATGAAAAAACAACAACATCAGCAATATAACTGTGGCTTTGTCATACATCAGTATAGTGCTGTAACGATTCCCGGATGCATTGTGAGATCATATTAGGGACTGTCTGATATGGGTGTTTCGAAAAGCGTCCTAAAAAATCAAGATTCAGAAGGCCCTTTACAAGAAATCATTTAGAAACAAAATATACTATATATCTATAGTATTTAACTTGCAATTGCAATCTTTTACTTTTTATTCTCAATTTTCATTAAACAAAGATACATTTGTTTTGTTAATTTTATTTTGTGTAACAATACTATTGTGTTAAGCAATAGAGATTATGTTGATTGGTACATTCTGTGGACAAATGATATCATGCATGGGAGGATCCAGCAGGCAGGGGGTCATGGGGGTCTGGACCCACCCTAGAATTTGGAAAATGTACATGTACAGGTTCGGATCCCCCATTAGAAAAGTTTGGACCCCCTAGAAAAGTCCAGACCCCCCCCCTAGACAAAAAATCCTTGATCCGCCCCTGCAAATGATATCATGTTTGCAGCTAATGTAACCAAACTGATTTTCTTGACCCTAACTGTTAAAAAATCCGAAGTGTAGTAACTACTCTCATTAAATGATACATCAATGTTTTAAACTTATTTCAAATCTAACCAAAGACAAAGTTGAACTTGTAATTCAAAGATAAATAATAAAATAATAATAAAATCTAACATCAAAATTCAGACACAATATCTCTATAATTAATTTTGTAAACATGGCATGTTTTGTACTTTTAATTTTGGATTCAACCTTTTATGGGGGAAACACATAAGTTCAAGAAGTTGTGGCACAATTTCAATGTACATAGTACTTAATTCCCATAAAAACAAATATGAGTCTTAGTACTTTACTATATGACAACTATTTATATGAAACTTGTTAACATGTAAAGACGGTAATATCTAAGTAATTCGACAACAAAATTAAGGTTTAAATACAAATAAAAAGCAAACAAACTAAATTATGTATCAATTATTTTAAAAACTAACAAACAACGAAATGCAGAATTGAAATAATAAAATATTGATTGACCTTTTCAGCGATAGCCTCGCGAATCCTGACATTTGGTTGCGTACTAATAATAATCCATGAAAGCTTTGCTTGCAGGGTGACTTTGTTTTGTTTTTCAAACTCTACATGTATTACATCAACTTCTATTTAATGGAGTTTCGTTCCCTGTTTGTACAAGGATAGCACAAGGACATCGTGTATCGATATCTAATGTGTTTGTATGATGTGTATATAAGTCATTGCTAAAGATTGTACATGTATTACATCATACTATTGATAATTTACACATTACCGGTTTAAAATTGACAGATTTGACAACGTAGCTATGATACATTGATATGGTCGAAACTTAAAGACTACTCTTAAGTCAGGAACAGATAAGATTGTCTTAAGTTTTTTCGAGAAACTAACTTAGTAAAAACTTAAGTTCACAGGGCCGGCTCCAGAAGGGTCGTAAGTGGGGGGGGCACAGGGATGTGTTCGGGAGGGGTACCCCCTCCCGACGGGATAGAAATTTTTGAATATTTCACATGTCAAAGGTGCAAATCTGAGCACTTTAAAATGCTCTTTTAAACAAATTGAATGAAGCTAAAACTAGGTTAATTATCGTTTTTTTGTGTGTAGAAAAGTGATGCAATGCGTAACAATGAGGGACTTTAATAGTCAGTTATCTTTTCCTGATAAAATCTGAAGCAATTCAATTGGTAAGTAGGTCCTTACAGTTGGAATCCTCGGATTTTATCATTGAATTCTAATGTAAGGGTAACAAAATATTTCATCTTATATCTTTCTTGTTAATGATGAAATTAACAAAAGTGGTGAAATTTAAATAGTTCTTTACCCTAAAAATACTCAGCTTGAATTTCAAACAAATTAAATGATTTACAAAAAAGTTATTTAAGATTAATTTTGGCAAATTGACATTGAAAAGTAAGGGTAAAATCCGAGTAATCCAACTAATTGGACCTACCTATTTGGAGAGTATACAAGGGGAAATAATTTACTAAAGTCCCTTATTCAGATTCATGTGATTGATTAGTTTTAATAAATATTCATAAATAAAGAAAATGCATTCACGTGAGTTAGATCACAGGGCCTGATACAGAGGGTTCGTTAGTGGGGAGTACGGTTGGGGTGGGTACGGGAGGGGTATCCCTTGCCGAAGATGTGGAAAATTTTTGATTTTTTGCATGTCAAAGGTGTAAATCTGAGCACTTTTGAACACACTTTAAAAGGATGAAATGAAGCTAAAATTTGGTAAATTATAACATTTTAAGCACTTTTGGGCACTACCAAGGAAATATTGAGCGCTATAATTGATGTATCCTTCAAGGAACGAGAATGGATAAAATCCTGATTTACAAAAAAATCAGCAATTTCATCATGTAAATGTCGAGAATTTTTTAAAATACACTTGGTAACTTGTATAAAATCACCGAATGCAATGAGAAAATTCTCCGATTTAACATCCAAAAAAGCCGGTTTATGATACTTTTTTTAAAATAAAGAGACTTAGTTTATTGTGTTGAAATTCAGCGTTGTTGTGAGTTTTTCGGACGTTTCAGTGAATTTACAAGAATGGTTGTTGGGACGATACAAAACGTGAAAATCCGCCGAAGAATCACATTTTTCGATTCCTTTGGAAAAAAGTATTAGGTATACAAGTATTTTAAACACGTAAAATGATATAAAATAAAAGCAACGATTTAAAAATTAACGAAACACATGCCTATTAATTTATGATTGGATGAAAAAAAAAGTTTAACCACTGATTTATTTTTGTCTTGTTTTTCGTAAGAAAACTTGTGGTAGGGTAGGTCACTCTTAAAAAGTTACTTGAATGTTTAATTCATTTACCTACATTTTGTAAGAAAACAACAACAACATAAAACGCTCGCTTTTTCCGATTTTAACTAACTTTTAATTAACTCATTTTAATGACAAACATTCATTCGACTATACTCGGCTTTTCTTAGTCTATTACTTGATATGAAAAACGCCGATGTCCTCCATAAATACTTAATTTATGTTTAGGCTCGGTCACTTTTTAAAAGTTATTCCAAATTTTAATACCATAAAAATCATCTGACGATCGTGCATGTTTTCGAAATTAACTAAGTTCGAGTGTCATAGTAGAGACGTATAAAATGCACTTGACTAGCTGTCGTCGTCTTTTCTCTGTCTAACTTGCTATGAAAACGCCGATGATTTCCACTAGTAAATAAGATTAGAGAGAGCACAATAACCAAATTTAGGCCTCGTAAGCTAGTTACCATGGTAATTTCACTGGTGACGGTCTTAAATATACTGTTGAGGTATGTGTAATATAGACAATAAACATAGCAATTGGTATCTATGTGTCAGCATAGAGTGACCATACACTTGCACGATCAATGATTTGAACGCTTGATAAGGCCCGATCTGGGTACCCTGAGATGCTTGAATGTATCAAGTTAGATCATTATCTTTTTTTAATAGCTCGGATGAATGATTTCATATCAAATTTAATCTAAAAGTCGAGTTGATATTGCTTTGATGGTGCCGATTTTGTGCCCTTTCTTTGTTTGAGAGTCAATATCTGTGGGGCCAGGTGGGGGGGGCACGTGCCCCCTGTGCCCCCCGGTAAATCCGGGCCTGGTTCATCATAACTTTTAACTTAAGTCCAGACTTGTGTATTGACTTACAAAAAAAATAAGATTGTTTTGTGAAAGTGGCCCCTGAAACAAACAATTTACTTACCAAGATATGAATGATGATAGATCAGTCTTTAGTTCTCAATACATCTATATCATACATTGTTCTAAGTTTGGTAGGACAACAAATATATCTACATGTAGTATAGTGTTGTGTATCAATCATCAAGTCTGTAAGACACGAAATAAACAAAAACAAAATGGGGTTAGAATCTGTACTACTTAAAACAATAAAAACATATATAAGTAAAAATTGATTCACTGTGGCATAGAAACAAATACTTTCTTATGTTTAACTTTAATCATTCATACTGTACAAAATGAGCACCGTCAAGAACACCTTCAGTGGTGTCAATTCTAGATTGGTAGATTTATTTCATCAGATTGCTTTCATAATCGTTTAAAAACGCTGTGACTACATAGAATTGGTCTAAACATGGTCATGTTTGATTCGAACTGACCAGTACAAATCTAGCTACATGAACGTACAAGCATTTTTATAATCGTACATATCATCACATTAAAACACATAGCAACACATATGTTGGTACAACATCTTAGCATCCAGTAATATCACAGGTTACTATCATAACTGAAAACCTGGTTCTTCATAATGAGTCAATCCAGCCTAGCATCATTGAATTGAAAACAATTTAAAAACACTGGATTTATCCCACTTTAAGTTTCATTCACAAATCCAATGGAAAACTAGTTTGCACGATCCCCATTTCATCCTCCAGAAATTTGATTAGCATGCATATAAATGCAATAAAATCCAAACGAAAATTCAAAATTTCAAAATGTCTTACCCCTATGAATATATCCAAACGACTGATTTTGCAGGTGCGAGCTTTACCTGACGTATAAAAACCAACACATTTCATTCAAAACAACAATACATGCTAAATAAAGACATATTGTATTGTATTGTATTGTATTGACAACACTATTGTTTAGTTTTCAATACAATGCACGAAAAAGTTTCGCTGATATAAAACTTGACCAATCAAAATGCATCTTTAAAAATTAACCGTTATTAAACAAGAAATTTATATTTGCTGATCTCTCAAATTTTACCACAGGGCAAATTATCAAGTCTGTGTAGACTAAATGGTCAATATATCAATTCAATTGAGGGTAAAATACAAAATTCTCGCGACGTCACTCGATGAGCTGCTCGGGTGATTTCGTACAATGAATGATACCCGTACACAGATTCCGATGTACTTTCAGTTTTAAAAAAATATGTTACATTCGAACTATCTCGGTCTTTAAATCATTATCTTTAAATCATTATCTTAATCGTGCAAGTTGATAGGCGGATACAGGATTTTTTTCTAGGGGTCCGAACTTTTTAGGGGGGGGGCGAACTTTTCTAGGGGGGGGGGTCGTACCTTGAACAACAACCATTACACACATTTTGCTGAAAAAATGCATCATATTGATAATAAAAACTATAAAACCACTAAATCTATGTTAAGCATCGATAAAAATTGTGAGATGGCACCACGATGTGGACCGAATAAGCAAATTTAAATGGCCTAGGCGTTGTTCATGTATTATGGATGACATATAAAAACTTGCCTTCGAACATCTTCCTCATTAGTCTTGTACATCTCTACTGAGACTACAAAATATTTGATCATTTGCAATTACATCTAATATACAATTATTTTGAGTTAATTTGCAGCAGAATTGCATTAGTTTGAAGTCTAACCAACTTAATAAAGGAAGACAAAATCGAATATAGAAATTGAGTCTATATGAGGGTCAGCAAATGGCTGTTAGGGAAAAGAGAAACGTATGGCAACTATAATGCTCTACTAGAGGAGTTGAAGACAGAAGATGATACGTTCTTCTAAAAAATGTTGTTGTTCGCTTTTACAGCGAAGCAACACGTTGTATAAGTTATATCACGGCGATCAGTCAAAAGGCTCGCCGTTTCTAGAAAGTCTAAATCTCTGGATATAGCCATTACCCAATTACCAAGCACATACTTCTTCCAGTGGCTGACAACTGCCCTTTACGATTAAACTCAGTTGTAGGAGGCAGAATGGCCAAAGCCTCTACGATGAGGTCAAACACACGATATATAATGCAGAATACAGATTAAGGACACATTGTACAGTGAAACAGGAAGTCTATTTCTCCAAGTCTCAAGCTATTACTCCACGGAACCTGGCCTGTGGTGACAGTTATCGAAGCCTGTCCTACATCTTCAGGGTAGCTTCAAAAACAATATTGCTTATGTCAAATGTTTAAGTTTGCGATGCCATCAAAGTCAAGATTGTATCTGAGGTGATACATTGCTCTACTACAATGGAAAAGTGGGCTGTCATTGATGAGTAGTTTGAAAAGATATGATATGCTGTGCTGTTCTGGGTTATAAAAAAGCATGTGACGGTTATATGTCCTTGTAATACTAGCTTTTTAAAATAATATATAATACAAGTAAAAAATTGCTGCTAAATGCAGCAAAGGGATTGTCACGGCAAACAAAAAAGAATGATTAAGTATAATCTAAAGGTAACTCAAAAGAGCATTTATATTGAATTGTCATGTTAAGGTTTTTCAGTAATTAAAAGGTAACTTGTCATAAAACGTTTTTCTGTTCAAATGTAACAATCTCGTTCCAAAAGCCTAGTAAGATTCTCGATACTAGTTAGATTGAGAATCTCGACAAATTTGGAGTACGCGAATGGTCTGGATCTAGACACCATCTTTATGCCGACAGGATGTTTGGTTTTAGTTGGATTTATTTCCAGTAATTCATATTTGCATGACGCTTAAAAAGATCGGCAGAAGGGAAAACATAGTTCTTCAGAACAGAAGCTATTTACATGACTTATCGCTTTTGTTTAGTCAAGTGCTCCTCACATTGCGGATCTGTTCTTACCAATCCGTGTAACCAACAAGTAAAAAATTGCTGCGAAATGCAGCAAAGTGATTGTCACGGCAAACAAAAAAAATATTAACTATAATCAAAAGGTAACTCAAAAAAGCATTATATTGAAAAGTCATGTTAAGGGTTTTCAGTAATAAAAAGGTAACTTGTTATAAACCGTTTTCCTGTTCAAATGTACTCGTTCCGAGAGCCTAGTAAGACATCTAGTTAGTTTGAGAATATTGATAACCTTGGAGTACGAGAATAGTCTGAATCTAGACACCATCTTTATGCCGACAGGACGTTTGGTTTTAGTTGGATTTATTTCCAGTAATTCATATTTGCATGGCGCTTAAAAAATGATCGGCAAAAGGGAAAACATAGTCTTTCAGAACAGAAGCTATTTACATGATTTATCGCTTCTGTTCAGTCAAGTGCTCCTTACATTGCGGATCTGTTCTTACCAATCCGTGTGACTATTGGTTCCCAAAAGCAATCTGTATAATAAGGGGCGATCATTGGTCTTTTTAAGCGTCATGAAAATATGAATTACTGGAAATAAATCCAACTGAAACCAAAATCCTGTCGGCATAAAGATGGTGTCTAGATCCAGACCATTCTCGTACCCCAAGGTTATCAAGATTCTCGATCTAACTAGTAACGAAAATCTTACTAGGCTCTGGGAACGAGAATGTTACATATGAACAGGAAAACATTTTATAACATAATTACTCTTTTATTTCTGAAAAACCTTAACATGACATTCAATATAATGCTTTTTGAGTTACCTTTAGATTATACTTAATAATTCTTTTTTGTTTGCCGTGACAATCAATTTGCATTTCGCAGCAATTTTTTACTTGTATGGCATGTTATTTAGTGTGAATCTCTCATATTATAGTGCAGTATAAAATGATCATGTATGTTGATGGCCTGATATGTGACCTTGATTATGGATACTGTATCAAATTAATTCTATTGAAAGTGGGTGTAAAGTCTATGGAATGCAACCATGCTAGCCTTTACACTACCGACGCCTGTAATGATGCAAACAATTACATAAACGATATGAAAACGGTGCAAATTTTCCTTAAACGAATCAGTTACAAGTAAGTGTGGTCAATTCGATACTCGCAGACCTCTCCCATTCGGAACGCCTCGGAGAGATTCGACGCAAATATATATATATTTAATACATGTATATTTGCGTAGATAATCGAAGAGGTGCCCATCTCCGATATTGCATCCGTCAGATTTTAGTTACTCACTAGGTTTTTCTCTCTTCATGACCAAAATTTGAACATTGAAATAAGGGCACCCGTAGAGAGGAAAAGGCACAAAATAGTTACTACTTGGCTATAAAAATCGGCCATCTGTTCAATTCGAGAAAATAACCGTTGGTCCGTAAAAGCAGGGAGGATGGTAGACTTAGACCCCATGATGTCCATCCCAGCCAGCATGACCATATCGGGCCGATATACAATTAATGTCGGCATGTCGGCAAAATCGGACCGTTGCAGTGCCGACATACTCAATATTTTGGAAAATGCTAACTGCAATTGTATTGTTCACTTAATTAGGTTAATAAATAGTCCTGTGTATGATTTCAATTTCTAGAACCACACTAACCCTATTTCATGTAACGTCAAAAAACGTATATCGGGTCTGCGTCTGGCCTACATGGTAATGAACGCAAAGTTCTATTTTGTATATCGGATTGACAACGGTACGATATTGCGTTTTCTTGTTTACCATGCAGCAAATAATTGTACATTTTGGTATGAATTTTAAAATAATTTTAGCTGTGTTTTGAAATGAAATGTTGTTTGCAATTGAAATCAATATTTTTTAAGTACATAAAAACCACTCTTATATAATAATATTATTTCAAATGAAGAACTGGCAAATATTCACTGCATTCCTTCTTTCAACTGAATAAGCGCCAAAGAAAACTAAAAGTCAAAGGAAGGTGATGAAGGTGAAGTTTATTTTCTTTTAAAAGTAGATCTAATGATGATTTAACAAATGTGTAAACACAGTATAGTTACTTCATTTTAACCATTTGAGGGATTGAAAAATACAAAATTTATCTGTTTGTCTTATCTTAAAGTAAAATTATGGTTGAAAATATTTGTAACATAATTTCGCGACATGCATTAACAAGGCCGTGATTATCATTTGCTCTTTATAGTTAGAATATACTAAATATTCGCTTTAATAATCTTTTTTGTAATAAATCCGTTTGTTTTTTGCATACTGGCTGTTTATTTTCACTCCACGGTTTATAAATGTACATGTACACCGCTATTGTTTTGATGTTAGCCCGATGTAGGCAAGAAATATCGGGCCGATATTGTTTAGACATCGGCCCGATATTGTACTACCGATGTCGGGTCGACATCATTCCAATTTGCAGCCGAGGTTTAATCCGACGTTGGGCCGTCATAGAAAACCATTAAGGTTTGCTGTTGAACCGATATAGAATAATTTCTACTGTTGACTGACATCACACCGCTATTGTTTTGATGTCGGCCCGATGTAGGCAAGAAATATCGGAGCGATATTGTGTAGACATCGGCCCGATATTGTATTACCGATGTCGGGTCGACATCATTCCTATTTGCAACCGAGGTTAAATCCGACGTTGGGCCGTCATAGAAAACCATATAGGTTTGCTGTCGGACCGATTTAGAATAATTTCTACTGTTGACTGACATCACACCGCTATTGTTTTGATGTCGGCCCGACGTAGGCAAGAAATATCGGGCCGATATTGTGTAGACATAGGCCCGATATTGTACTACCGATGTCGGGACGACATCATTCCTATTTGCAGCCGAGATTAAATCCGACGTCGGGCCGTCATAGAAAACCATATAGGTTTGATGTCGGGCCGATATAGAATGTTGGCTGGGATCGTGATGTGTCTTTTAACAAAAACATTCAGGCTGGGCTATCACTCATAAATTTTATGTTTCCCACCGGATAAAAGACTGCCTCCCTCTGAAAATCGTCGGAATTATTCGCAAACCGCGTAAAAAGAATACCTAGTTTTCAGGACAAGGAAAAAATATGTATAAACTTATTACTTTATCTGTATCTGTATATATACGACTTAGTGACCACTGCTGGCGTGATGCGTCGGGGAGAGCGATGCGGTCAGTTGCGACCCTGGAGAGCTGTCCTAAAGCCTTCGATTGTCCTTGCTCACGCGATTTCCTCTTCAAGAGCGTTCCAGTCGTGAATAGTTTTTACGAAAAATAAATTTTTGTATTGCTGGGTTTTTGAAGTTTTTGTTTTGAAACAGTAAGAATGGTTTATGCAAAATTTAGACTTATTACATGTACCTTAAATTGTGTATGATACTTAAAGCATTGTTTCAGTTTCATGTATTCAGTTTAAATTAATTTTGCATTCGTTCAAATGGAGGGAAGGTTTACGTACGGTACATTATGTATTTCACATTTTGCAGTTTTATAACTGTACAAACAGTCATACATGTACATATTTTCCGCCTGAACGTTAAAGACAGTTTTAGACATAGGCCTACGCTGCTACATATTGAGTAATGGGCTGCGAGATTAATGGTTGGATGGATGACCACAGAGATTGTCGTTGGCTCGGTGCACGTTTCTCATACCTTAGACTGACAATATATTCGGTACGCCTCGGTTATTCCCGTGCTAACACTGATCGTCAAATTACGGAATCATCCGAGAGGTAGCCACGAATAATTTTCTAATCTTTTAAGTCCATGCGTTTTTGTCCCGCAGTCAAATTTATGAAACCTCAAGATCGCTAGCGGTAAGCGTTTTGATTGGTTGAGAGGTATCTGGAGACTTCGGTAAATGACTATATCGGTAAATTGATTTTATATAGTAAATCGTTTGGAGAGATCGGTAAATTGATATTGTATAGTGTAAATTAAGTAGGTGTGAATAACAGTGGCTAATGATTAAATAAAAATGAATTAATATACAAATCGAGGGTTGCCTGCAAGACTGTCGTAACTTGCTCTTTTACGCAATGTACTTACTACAGTCTTGCAGGCACCCCTCGAAATGTACTTACATTAAAATATTTATTATTTAAGTTGTCCTATTTGACAGTTTATATTTTGAAAATTACGATTTACTATTGTAAAAATAACAATTACACGCTGCTGTTGTTTTTTCATTTTACTATTACAGAAGACAATGAAGATACATTGGCAGCAACAGGGAAAAAGTATAATAATATCATTTATTTATCGTTGTTTATTCGCTTTTGAAGATGTACATATATGAAGTAAAAGATTGGATGAAAATGTTAAAGAATGTGTTTTGTCCGATCTTATATTCTCATTTCTATGTAATTATTATTCATTGTATTAAAAAAATTAACGTTTGATAAAGTAAAGAAAGTGGATCATTGTGAATGTGTATTAACTTAGATGAAATAGTAAATAAAATTTATAAATCTATTTTATTGTTGACTTTTTATCAACTTAATGACTGATATGAAATAAAAGATTTACAACAAATATTGTGCTAATTATGTTCACACCTGACTTGTTTGTGACCAAATTTTAATTGGCCAATTGATGACAATTAAGCCATTCAAACTTTAATATGAACGAATATGAACAATCATGATTGTTTTAAACGCACCGGTATTTTATTAGCTAATTGGCTGTCATCAATGGCAATTTATCTTTTGAGTGAACATAGTTTTTTTCGACTCCATTTTTTTTACTGTTTTATGTTTCAGGCTCGATTCCGTGGACATATTGCATTTTATAACAAATACGATGTAATTTTTATTATCACATGGTTTGATAAATATATGTCTAAAAATTCTCTTTTTTTTAAAATATGCAATTTGATCTGAACTCCATGACTTATATGAATCACTCGTATATATCAAGAAAAAAGAAAATATTATTCAATATTGAGAAATTATGATTTTATTAAAATATAACAACATTTAACAAACAATTTCAAACAATAATGTACAAACAAATCATAATGAACATTGATTATCACACATTCAGAATAATTACACTATACAATATCAATTTACCGATCTCTCCAAACGAGTTACTATATAAAATCAATTTACCGATATAGTCATTTACCGAAGTCTCCATAATCCGGTTGAGAACCGTGAACGAAACTTATTTCACGTGCTATTGATACCTAATACAATGGTGTAGACAATAGGTTGAATGTGTGAAATGTTTGTGTTGAAATTTCAAATCTCGCACCTGTCAAATCAGTTGTTTGGATACTTTTATGTAGGTAAGACATTTTGAATTTTCTAAATTAATTTTGTTATTTGGAATTTATTTTGTTTAAAAATGATTACATGTATTTTTTAAATCTGTGTCGGTATGTTATGATATGTCTTTATGGGTGTGTCTCTGATACCAAATCTTTTATTTTTGAAATGAATCTTGAATCGTGGTTTAAAAGTTGAAATGAGTGAATGGAAAATGTTTAGAAAGTCAACTGATCACATTCTCGTACCCAGAGGTTATCAAGATTCTCGATATAACTGGTATTGAGAATCATTCTAGACTCTGGGTACGAGAATGACTGCTTAATGATAATCAACTTTCTGCTATTGAGAAGAATCAGGTTTCCAATTATGAGTCTGCCAATTAGCATAACATGTCGTTAAGATATAATACTGACATTTATGTATTTTATGATGATTATGCATTTGTTCAGTAAAGTTGCTCGTCTGACTTGACTTGGTCTGCAGAAGACACTGTTTTCTAGTGATCATCTTCTCATTTTTAGATTTTATCAACGGCATTTCCAATTTATGTTTTTTTCTATCTGTGCGCATGCTATACATAAGCAGATTTTACACTTTATTGCTGGAAAGTATGAAACATAGATTATATCCTGTTGTTTTTTGTACACTCATTTTCAATTTACCATGGTAGTTAGTTCTGGCTTTTAAGATTTTATTAGTCAAGTAAATTTTATTTATAAATATATAAGATATAATTGGATACATATAATCATTAAATAAGCCAACTTTTTAACATTTTGATTTTCATCAAATGCAGCAGTACCCAATTATTAACAATATATGCACATTGTCACTGACCTTGAGCTACATTGTGTTTTGTTTGATGACTGCTGGGAAAACCCAAATATTTTAAATCTAATATAGTCTATTATATGTTTGTTATTGTACCCACAGGTGCCTTGTATGTACTTACATATATTCTAACTCTATGTTTTGTCAATTTCATATATCACAGACTTCATTGTTCATCACCATATCATCTGATGTCTTGCCAAACAACATAGAACAGATGGCTTTGTTATTGATACATACATGTACATGGTCTTATCAAACATAAAATTAACACCTGTGACACTGTGTCTATCCTGCATTCTTTGGTAAGTAGAACAGTTTTCAGTTTTTATTGTATAGTTCATACAAGGGCAGTCATTCAACCTACTCACTGTTCCTGGAAAGGCTAAATATCTGAATGTACAAGTTAACCAACATACTTTTGTCAGTGACTGACAACTGCCCTACGTAATTAAGAATCATTGGTAGGAGGGAGAATGGCTGTAGAAATAATTTCATGACTGAGTTCCAGGAAAGTATGCCCTGCCCAGGAATTGAACCCACGACTCCTTGATCAGAAGACTTGCGAGCTACCAACTTAGCTAGCTGGGCGGATGCATAATAAAAACAATACTAAAGCTGGACAATATTATCCTGAGCTTGACCCTTTTGCAAGAACTTATTTGACTCAGTATTTACTGTCTAATTTTGTCTTTTTATATAAATTTCGGGGGAAATACATGTATAAATCAATTATCGAAACATGGCATGTATTTGTACTTAAAATTTTGGATTCATCCATTTATATGGTAAACACATGGGCCCATGCTATTTCGAATAGATTCAAAGTATTTAAATTCTTGTGAAAACAAAATTATTCATTCAGTTTGTGCGGCTGATTGAATAAGAGTGTAAATATTACTCACTTGTTTTATGTAAATGATAAAACAATATTTTTGAATGTTTTCATCCATCCTTATTTTTGACTGGTAGACAATTCTTTTGGTAAATCGATGCACCTTGTTAAAAAATTTACTTATACACTGCCCTCCAAAAGTTCCTTCATTCATTCACAATTTATATTGTAAGGCCACACCAAATTGATTACTTGTTCTACGGATTTTTTTGGAAAAAAATGGGGCTAGCGAGCAAAAAAAAATATTTTTTAGCAAATGAAAAAAATTGAAAATCAATGAGTTGCTTAATAAAATGTGTGTACATATGTGTCTGAATTTAGACGACATCTTTAACTTTGAACTTAGATTTTCATTTTGAAGCATAAACATGGAAGTTATTTATTGTTTTTAGCTCGACTTTTCGAAGAAAATGAGAGCTATTGCTATCACTTTGGCGTTGGCGTTGGTTTTCTGGTTAAAGTTTTTTGAAACACTTATAACTTCAACACTATCCAAGTTATTTTATTGAAAGTTGGTATACTTATTAAGTGGGACTATATTAACCATTTTGTGAAAGGGGATAACTCTGGATGAATTATTTTATGAGTTATTGCCCTTTTATAATTAAATAATTTCAAAATATGAGGTTAAAGTTTTTCCTATGTAGAATATCTTCAATACTGATCAATTCATTTGACTTAAAGTTTGTATACTTATTTGTCAGTACAATATCTACACGACTGTGAAGGCACGTAACTGTGGATGAATTATTTTAGAGTAATTGCCCTTTTATACTTAAGAAATTGCAAAATATGAGGTTAAAGTTTTTCCTATGTAGAATATATTCAATACTGATCAAGGTATTTGACTTAAAGTTTGTATACTTATTAGTTGGTACTATATTGAACCGACTATGAAGGGATGTAACTGTGGATGAATTATTTTTGGAGTAATTGCCCTTTTATACTTAAGAAAAATGCAAAATATAATGTTAAAATCATTTCTATATGTAATATCTTTAATACTAATCAAGATATTTGACTTTTAAGTTTGTATACTTAGTTATGGGTACTATATTGTAGCGCTCTGGCTGTTGAACTACACGTGGTTCACTGGGTGGTTCTCTGGTACTCTGGGTGGTTTACTGGGTGGTTCACAAATAAAATTATGATAATCAACAAACGACTTCTGGTTTCGAATGTTATGATTTTTATTAGTACATACAGAAAATAAATATAGATCTAGCAACAATTTAATTTTATGCTACAGAGAAATAATTTATGCTAAAGGTAAAACAGCTTAATTTAACAAATAATCCCCTTTTGTTCCGGTTTAAAAAGACTATTAAACTGTTTTATCCTACCCCAAAGTGATCTTTTAGAAGGAAAACCTATTGACCAAATAAACCTATCTTTATTCGGCAGCGTTGTTTTATTCGGCAGTCACGTGACTACGCATTGACGGACTACTTTTCTACATGACATCATAACATTGGGCATCAAAAGCGGCCGCGTTTCATTCTTTTAACGACAACTTAACAAATACATTTTACACAAAATAATCAAATACGGGCTTTTACAAACAATTTCAATTTAAATCTTTAATTAAATCACTTACTTCATCATTCAAATATTATGGTGGACATACGGGTTCTCGCACCTCTAAGGACTCAATGAACCATTTCTAATTAATGCAACAATACTTTCAGAAAAATACATTAAAAACGAACCTTTTAATCTATATTCCATTTGTTTATCATATACTTGCTGATATTTTATATTTAAAACAAATCCAAATTCTTCCAAAAAAAACACGACCATTTTCTGAAAACTGTCATGGCGGCTAAAAATAGATGACCTAATTTCGCACTTCTACCGTATTTGGCTCTTTGTGACGTCATAATTAGCTGCCACATGACTGTCACGTGACTTTATGAGCAAGGGCTACCTGCCATGTGCTTTTTTTATTATAACATACTTTTAAACAATATTTAATGGATTGTACTGACAGAGCAGAAAAAGGTAATAAGGATTTACTGAAAAATATTCACCATCACAAAATTTTCATTCTAAAAACCTGTTTCTTGCGCATTATTCTCGTTTGACAGTTGTAGTTGCGTTGATTGTGTACTTGACATTGTGCACACGAATTGATGACGTCATACGCAATAAAATAGCAAAGTAAACAACTTTTTTATGAAAGGACCGAAATCAGGTGAGGAACGAGATCAATCGTTGATGCTGTACAGTGCCAAACTCCAAAATTTGCAATGAATTCCTTTCTGTGTATATTTTGACGAATATCCAGCCATTATACAGTAAATACATAGGTTGACTATTGTTTAACCAAAGCCAAGCCACACATAAATTAAATATAATGAAACTGGCTTCAAAAATCATCATCGTCATCCTCGACACAGACCGTCCTGGCCATTTTCGGAAAATGGTTGACATCTTTCAGCGTCGCTGGCTCGCTGCGAGTGTATTTCCCTTAATAATCCTTTCATCCATATATCCTATCGTCTATTTAAAGTTTGATTAACAAATTATCCTGATAGCATTGGTTAAATCCATGATAAATAATAGTAAACGCGTCAAATGACGAATCATACAAACGCTAAATACGACCGCCATGTTGACAACAAACTTCGCTTACATGACGTCATAAAAACTGATTCGTCCTCGGAAAATTTGCAAGTGATTTATTTGTCCAAAAATGATTTTTTCCTTGTTTATTTCTTAACCGAGTTTATTTAGTATTTTCGCTTCTTTCATTTAAAATATTACCTTTACTAATATATCATGGAGTCAATCATCGGAATTATTTCTTGACGCGCAAACAGTTAAAAGACCGTTTTACACAATTACTGCGCTTTGACAATTCGGCCATGATCTGAATTTAAAGCATGTTAAACGCAGAATTTTCGGTTTTTCAATTAGTCATTCAAGCAAATGCGAGTAGGATAAATAGAATATTAGGTTAGTGTCAATCTGTACTTAGTTTATCCAGCTCGTCTCCAAAAGGTTTATTCGACTCGGCAAGCCTCGCCGAATAAACCTTTCTCCAACTTGCCGGATAAACTAGATACAGATTGGCACTAACCTAATATTCTCTATATCAATGACTGAGATCAATACATGAAAAATTACTGATATGGTACCTTTAAAATTACTAAAATCTTATAAAATGTAAAAAATGCTACTGAATATTTATGAATAAATCTTACTAAAAGTAACAATATTAATAAGTACTAAAGCCTAACCATTTAGAATGAAATTATATAAGAGCTCCAAAAAATCTAAGTTTAAATTTTAACGTGTCAGCCAGGCAGCCAAAATGAATGTGAACCCTGCTCAAAGGTTCTCTGGCCTATTTATACTAACAGACATTCTCACAGTCACCCATGTGAGAATGTGAATTCACAGAAATAATGGTGCTCACACCTAACAGTGTGAGCTGTGAGCTCGCAAAAATAACGTTACGCTCACATTAAATGTTGTGCAAGTAGTGCACACAAATTCACGTCAGCGTCAAATAGTGCCTTTAAAGAAAGTTAAAAAGTTGAATGAAAATAGGTTTTATCAGTGATGAAAATGATCTTAAATGATCATTTAATGATTAATTAAACTGGTAGTAACCTCAAACGGCCTTTTAAACGTGTTTCTTTGGAGAGACATTGAAAAGTTTTCTTCATACAAGCAGTTGACATTTAAGTAAACAAAAGTTCTAGGCGGTCGCCAAGCAACCACGTCCCATCATGCAATTTCCAACATGGCTGCCGTGAAATGTGAGCATAAGTATGAAATGAAAATAAAGTAAAATGAGGCCTTAAACACCACTTATAAAAGGTAAAACTGACTTAAATTGATTAATTAACATGTATAAATATGATTTCAACCAGTAATCTTGCATGTCATTGCGTAACAGAGCCAAAATTCCAAGTAGAGTAGAAACTAGGTCATAATCCAGAAAATAAACAAAGTCCGTACTGTTCGGTATAGAGCCGGATTGTTACAATATCTACACAACTATAAAGGGACGTTACTTTGGATGAATTATTGTTGGAGTTATGCCCCTTTATACTTAAACATTTAAGATTAAAATTTGTTCTCATGGGATATATTTAGAACTTATAAATATATTTGAATGAAAGTTGGAATGCTTATTCATCAGTTCTTCATCTATCGGACTATAAAGGGACATAACTCTAGATGAATTACTTCAGAGTTATTCCCCTTTATACTTTGATATTTAAGGGTTATGTTTGCTCAAATTTAATATATTTTGTTTGATAGAAAGTTAGTATACTTTTTCATCAGTACTACATCTAGTTGAATACAATGGGACGTAATAATTGATGAATTATTGTTGGAGTTGTGACCCTTTTCAACTTTTTAATTCGGGAGAAAGTATTATGAAGTGAAATATTTTCAATACTTAAGAAGATATTTAAATGACAATTAGTATGCTTATTCATCAGTACTACATCTACGCGACTACAAAGGGACATAACTCATGATGTTATTTTTTGAAGTTATGCCCCTTACTTTAATTTTGAATTTTGTTCAAATTGAAATACAATGTATTTATAGTTCTTCATATAGATATTTAAATGAAAGTAGGTATGCTTATTCGTTGATACTATGTCTACTTTATTCTGAAGGGGCGTTACTATGGATGAATGTTCTAGGAGTAATGCCCCTTTTATATTTTACAAATATGAATTGGTAATTATTGTTTGACTGAATTATATACTTTCAAAAATTATGTCCTGTCTTGAAATTACTTTTGTTTAAAGATAAGCCTTGCCATGAACAAAACAGCCGAAAAGTCGAGCGCGCTGTCCTTGGACTGCTCTTGTTTTGTTTTATTACAAACAATTGCATGATCATGTGATTTTTTTCAGCCAAAAAAGCCGCTTAAAATATATCAGATCACAATAGCAGTGCAATATTAGCTGAGGCTAGCCAAATTTAAATTGGGTCGACTCGCATCATTTGTATGAATTGATTTTGAACAAGTACTACTACGACTACTCTGGATATAAAAATTTTCCTATAAGTAAAACAAAACTTTATTTACTGGCACGAATTCAGTTCAAAATGAATGGTAGCGGCAACAACCCTGGGTAGCAGGAACAGGAAAAGTAATAAGTGTTTTTGTAAGCTGAAAAACTAATTATTTTCTTCTGCTTTTGGGAAAGAATAAAAGTTAACTTTTACTTATCGATTGATGCTAATTTGACTTATATTCATTCACTTTTTGAAAAAAAAATTTGCTATGCATTTTTGAAGCAATCTGTTAAACCCTACGTAACAGAAGAACATCCGTATGATAAATAAGTTATGTAGGGTCTTATATTTAGGACTAAGTCTAACCGATCTACTATTTAAAGAATCAATTTATTCCCCGGTGAAATGAAATTTGTGAAATCATGTATTTTTCATCACCATTATGAATTATTCATGAACTGTTCTTCATTACTTCTTAATCTGACTTCATGAAGTTTTATGCATGAAGTGTCATTTGGTCCACTTCATGAAGATATCAAGCATTAAATGACAATTTAAAAAAATTCTTGAAATATTCATGAAGTAGTAGACGAATTAATCAAGATTTTTTCATGAATGAAAATTTACTGACATAATTCAAGAAAAATTCTTGAAAAAAGAAGATGAACATTTTCTGTACAGTTTTATAATATTTATTTCTGAAAACATTCATAACTCACAGTTCCTGACAAAAAGTCATGAATATTTTATAATGTTTCTACAACTACAATTCTTGAAATCTTCTTAAGAAAATTGACCTTAAAATACATCTGTTGATGAATAGTGCATCAAAAATGATTGATATACATTGTAAAATAGCTTGGCATTTATCAATGGGTCATAAAATGTGTATGGTGATCCTTAAAAATGTAACTAACAGTAACAGGCCCAGTACTTAAATGCTTTCAGGGGAAACTACTGTGTATTTAATAAATACAATGTAAACACATTTGGACATGTTTTGTTTTTATCGTTCCCATGAATAACTTGAACAAGCATGGTTGCCTTGTTTCCCGCTCAACATTTTAAAAAGGAAAATTTTACCAAGAGTGGAAATAAATTAAGAGATCTGTTGTCATCATCAGCTACTATAAGATGCAAAGATTATATAGACATCTATATACTTTAAAAATCTGCTACATTAGCTAAGGCAAGTAAGGTTTTAACTTTAGTGTACATATTTTCGGATAGCAAATTTTCGGATAATCTTTTTTTTAAATTCGTTATAATGATACATTGTTCTAATAAAAAGATGCATGTTATTATGACCTAGTTGGTCTATTTAAATTTCCTATGAAAATTATTAATTTTGTGGCACTCTGATAATGAACTGTGAGCTAGATTAATAAACTGCAATTCATGAAGTATTCATGAATTAAAGAACTACCTGCTGGGGTGACGTCAATAAGAGTTTTTCACTAAAGATCTTATCATGTTTATGCAGAGCTAATTGATCAAACTTTTTAGATTAACTTGATTGGTTATGTTTTTCCTTTTTTCTTAGACCTACCAACTTTCATTCAACACTTCATTATTGTTGTTCACCTCATAAGTTTTGATCATCAAATAATCTCATCATAAACACTTCTTGTTTTAAGAATGTTTCACATAATGTTCTATAATAAAGATCAAACTTTATTTTTGATATAAACAGATAAATACTACATGATTATTTCAGGAAATAGTGTGAAGTGAATTTTAATAATGTACTAAGATAATGTTTTGTATTATTCATGAAATATTCAGGAAAAGCACAAATATGATCATGATTTGTTAAGAATATTTATTCTTGAAGTGTTCATGAAAAAAACATGAAGTGCAAATGAGACATTAAAATAAAGAACAAAATAATGCATGAATTTTTCCTGAAGTACTTTTCCAGAATTTTTTCTTGCATTCTTCATGAAGATCAATAAATAAATACTTCATGAATTCTTCATGAACACAGGCAATGCTTAATTTCATGCATTTGTAATGCATTAACAACTTCATGAATAATTCAAGAATCTGTTATCATGAGTGAATGATGCATTTGTCTCATTTGCAGTTCATGTTTTTTCCATGAAGACTTCATGAAGTTGCCCCTTGAATTTTGGCTGCAACTCAAAAAATAAAAATGTACCAATTGAAATTCCATTTCCATTGCATGAATAATAATTGAAATAAACAAAAAATGATAATTCTTCAAATGAACATAGAAATTGTAGCAATTTAGTTAAATTTATTGTTAAGAAACTTTTGGAGGGCAGTGTACTGAACAATGACTTTCACTGTGCCACAATATTGAGGACTTACACCTTTCCCCACGAACAAATAAGTCCAAAATTCAAAGTACAAAAACATGCCATGTTTACAAAATTGATTCATAATTGTATTATTTGTATACACGCATATGGAAACTGACAAAATAATACATTTTTTATGAGGTAGTTCAAGCTCATGCTAAGGGCCCCGTTACACCAAACTAGTTCGCAGAACGTTTGACCCCGTCCTAAAAATATCGCGAAACTGGTTGTGAACGAGCTAGGACGTGCCGTTTCAGTCGGAAAATGTCAGCTTTACAGGGCTCGACATTAAGGCGCAGCCGACAGACATTCACTGGTTCAAGTTAGGTCCGGTCTGGTTGAGTTATCTCGTAGGTAGCCCGACCGGGCTATCTAATTTTGACCAATTACCACAAAAAATCAATCCGATTTCAGTTAACCAATCTCAAATTTAAGGCTACAAAAACTTGTTTACGCTTTATTTACGAGCATCCTAATGCATTTGAAAGTAATCTGGTGCGTATATGTGTGTTAAATCGAGCCGTCTTGAGGCGTACTAGTCCGGGGATTTCCTTACACACGTTCGATAAAATACGTAAATTCGGTGAAAGTAGGGGTTTTTTCTTCAGAAAAATATGAACGGTCAGATTGATGTTTAAACTTTCTCGAAATTATATGATATAATAGCGGGCGTCATAATATATTTTAATAAAGAACATCCAATTTCCTGCGATCCCCAATATTTTTCTTACCGGCCATTTTTTAGCATATTAAGTCAACAAAAAAAATTGGGTCACGCTTGTTTTAAGTTTTAATTCTACATGTAATTCACAATTAAATTAAAGTAGACTCTTTGATTACACAATGCAACATTGCAATTATGGCATTGTTACGCTATCAAACATCGACTAAGTGTTAAAAATACCTACACACATTTTATCTTAAATTGTTTACATCAATATCTGTTTAATATTGCCGACGCACGCTCATCGCCAAACAAAGGATTAATATTGATTTAATTGCTGCAAACAAATATAGACTCCCCGGAGTACATGACATTTAGTTACATACATTAAGTCAAGAATACAACTTGAAATTAATATGACATACACCCATATACGCATAGCATAATTATACTAACACGATCAACTTATTTTGGAAAATAAAGACTGTCGACAATGTAACGTTATAGCCGATTATGCGACACATTTGCTCGGCGATTGTAACTATGCACATCTATTTATAACTTTCACGGCGTTTTAAAGGGGTAATTTTATTTATAACAAAAAATGAAAAATGACTAGTCCAGACCTTGGAAAATGTACGACTCGGAAAAATCGGATAGTTGATTTCGTAACCGCCGATATGTTATTTGAGAAATCAAAATATTCATTCATTTTAAAATTTTTTGTTTATTAGGTTCTTCATGCATATTTAGCTGTCGACTTTTAAGTGCTTCCCCATCACACTTTCAAGCAATAATTACAGTAATTTATCGGTCCAACTTTTATAATATTTAAAACTATTTATGTATGCTAGATATATTTTACAACAATAAAAACTATGACTGCTAAGAAATGAGAGGTATTGTCAGTTTAGATGGTAATAATTGAAAGAGGAAAAATTGGAAAGGTCATGGCAAGGACCCTATGTATAAGGTCCTTGGTCAGGGCTAGTGAAAAATTGGTCAGGGCTAGTGGATTTGGGCATTTACTAACCCGACCGGGCTAGTAGGAAAAAAAGTTAATGTAGAGGCCTGCTTTACGATCATAAATCGTTCAGAACCAGTTCCCAATAAGTGCATTTCGTTTTTATCCTGTCTGTAGTCAGTTTGTATCGGGATCAGATCGGGTAAAATTGCTCGTTCTCGTCATCTCGTATCTCCTGCTCCTTCTAATGACTCAGACAGCCAGGTTTCGGGAGAAGATTTTTGGCAAAAAAGAAAAAAGGAGAAAACTAAGACATACACCCATCTCTTGGTGAGAAATGGTCTGTATTTATACCAAACCTTGCCAGATCGTACTGTAGACGTTATTGTGTTGTACGAACTGCATACGAACGCTATAAACGTATTAAAAACGTGTAGAACGTACCAAAAACCTACTGCGAACTTTAAGAACTGTGTGTAAACGTGTTGCAAACTGGTTCAGAACTTAATAATTTGTTTTCATACATTTAGACGGGATAACAACGCATTATGGACGTAATCAAGGCGAGTTAAGTCTTTGTGCAAACAGAATCAACCAAGTTACAAACGGAACAGGTCGGTGTGTAAACGTACTGCAAATTGATGCCCGATCGAACTACGACAAGTCGCGTGTCGAGTACGATGCTAGTACGGCAATTTCGTTCACAGTACATCCATTCCGTTGCCAGTACGTTGTTACTCAGTCTAGTTGCAGAACGGTGTGGCTGCAGAAAATTTTTGAGTTGACTCAAAGTTCTAAAACCCCATTCTTGTTCAACCCCGTCCGAGCTCATTCATCACGTTCGTACAAAGACTGTAGCAAGTTGCTACTACGTCTATTCCGTTTTGACACAGTTGGAACTCGTTCGGTCCAATTTTTCCAGAATATAGTGAGAACGAGTTTGGTGTAACGGGGGTAAAATATTGTCTGACTATAGGCCTATTTGTAAATAAATGTAGCTATTTAACAAGTTATTTCATGTGGTATTCTAGGTCATGCGTGTTTTTGTTCTTTAAACATTGGACTTGTCCACTCAATAGGTGAATAAGCTGATCCATAAATAGCATTTTACGGATTAAAACATACAATTTTGACATTCAACATTTATTCTAAATACTGTATATGCACATTTTAAATTTATATACAGTAAAACTTGGATATAACATACTCGCTGGGCCAAAGAAAAAAGCTATGTTATAACCAAGGCATGTTAAATCCATACAGCATACTGAGTATGTTATATACAAAATTAGAAAATTGGGCCAGGAAAAATGAGTATGTTATAACCAAGTTCTATAGTAAGATTTCTTTCACCTTACGAAGGTCAAAGTGCATTGAATATTCATGAAGAAGATCCGAATGCGATGAACAGGTGTGTAATACAATACTAGCAAGCGTTAATTACAGTTACTTTGACGCATTTCACTAACTGATATCCTTAGCCCAGTGGTAATGCGTCGGCCGTCAGACCTAAATGTTTAAGGTTCAAATCCCAGTAGCATAATATTGTTTCAGACTAAAACCTTGCTACGTTTTTTTCCATCTTATTTATAATATGATGTCAGTATTATATAAATTATCCAATTTTTTCTCCATCGTGAATCTCGTGCACACAAAGAGTGTATATAATGACCAATATGTCTTTAAAGTGTTCGTTAGGTCATCATGTCTGAAACGTGTTTACAAGCACGCGAAAAATTGTCAAAAATGTAAAGAAATTATTTATAATGTTGCTAAATTCTTTGAAATCGGGTGTAACAACCTCTTTTATAATGGTTTAGCCCAAATTTACAAAGGTAAGCGCCGTGACCTTCGTAAGTTGAAAGAAATCTTACTATACTGCATGGTATGTTTATAAAATAAGTGCCAAATAACTAAACTATAAAACTGAAAAAAGAATACACCCCTATATATTGGTGTGTAATCAAACTGGCTATTATATGCAGTGTATTCGTGAACGACCTGTAGGTACATACTTCCATCAGTGATTGACAACTGCTCTACATAGTATAGAATAAGTAGTAAGAGGGAGATCATCCATTATTATTTCATTATTTCATGACCTAGCTCTGAGAAAGAATGCCCTGCTGGGTGTTTGAACCTATGACCCTTTGATCAGTAGACTTGTGTGCTACCAATTTATCTAGCCAGACGACTATCCAACAACTTTCAACAGTGTTGATAAAACATGTACATTGTTATTATATTATTGAAAATGTAATATTTTTATGTTTTCAGGATGTTTACCATAAAATGTGGATGGATGTAGTTGTTGTTTACTGTGTTGTTATATACACATATGTATGAGCTCAACATATTGAATAACAAGACACGGTGAAACACTTGAATCAAGGAACATGGAAAAGTTGAAAGAATGAAGAGAAGACAAAAGCTAAGTTTTTATATTTTATTTTATGTATTTCATACCATTATGTGTTTGGTAGTATTGTCCATTTTTCCACCAACTCACGGTTCCATATTCCTGTTTTGTAATGATATTGTCCTGGAAGTCTTTACGTTTTGTTCATTATTATTAATTTGTTAAATACAAAGTTGATCTTCATGATCCCGAACCATCGAAGATCCTATATATACATTGTGTCGTGTATGGTTTTGGACCATGCTGGTCACCTTTGATTCTGTCTTATTGTTGTGTCAATGATACCTTACATGATAATACAGTGTACTAACTCAAATTCATCTCTGGGGATTTCAATTTTTTTATTGTATATTTCTCTAAAGGGTAGATTAGATATTAAAATTGATCATTTTTTTCATTGGAATTTAGCTTACAAAGCCTATCTGCTTTTGTTCTACTTCTGTAAGGGCTAACTTTTATTCAGATGGTACACTTTCTTATATTGTATGGATATCATTGACTTTGTTTATAGTATACTTGTGTTGTAATGATCTTAGGATGTGTTTGATTTTTCTCAATTGTCAAAATTTGAATAATTTCACTGTGACTTCTTGCATTTAATGTTTGTTGCCTTGAATTGTGGGATTCATATTTGGTGTTTTCTGATGGGGTAGAATATACTTAAAAGCTTTTATAATTTAATGCCTGCTTGCTGTGCCAATGTTTGCCTTCATATTTATATAAGAGAACCTATTCAGTCATGAAATTATTCAAATTTTACAGTTTAGAAAAACAAACTATACATGTAAATATAAGTATCCCCTGGTATTATTTTTGGAAATATAATTTCCATCATTCATTTGAGGCTACATTAGTTTTAGTAGGTTTTGTATGTTTGTTGCATCACAACAGGAATATTATTCTAGAATATACTGAAACACAGGCTGTCGGCACGGTTCTTAATAAAAAACACTTTGTATATATAGTGGTTTTGATT
Source organism: Mactra quadrangularis (assembly GCA_025267735.1). Taxonomy (NCBI): domain Eukaryota; kingdom Metazoa; phylum Mollusca; class Bivalvia; order Venerida; family Mactridae; genus Mactra; species Mactra quadrangularis. Next base: position 21,891,609 of record CM046299.1, read on the forward strand.
CAGGACCATGCAGGTTGTCTTTGTTATGAAATATTTCTGATGTTATTGTTATCCATGTTTATTGATGTTCATGAAAGGGAGATAATTCAATATTGATTTTTTCTGAATAGAAAAGATTCATACTGTATTAGCTCCCTTTGATCTATATCAATAAACTTTGTAAGTAATGTTTATTTGTTTTCAAATGTACATAAAAGATACAAATTAATAGCATCCAGATTGAATTACATGTGCAGGTTATTAATATGAAAAGATTATTATTTTCTGAAGCTACTGTATTAATGATTATTTACTTGAATTTTTATTTGGATTTTCTTTTTTTTTGTTAAGCTTTGATTTTTATTGAATTTAAATTGACATGTTTATTTTATTTTGTTTGTTTTCATCGTATGCATCCTAGTTAACAATTTCAGTAAGCAACTTGACTTTTTTAAACTTTTTTTACTTTTATTTTTATTCAGATTATGGTCAATATTTATTTTTGTTAGCATTCTTTATTCTAAAGTTTGATAATGAATCATCACTTATTTTTGTCGTGTAAATTAATTTTTATTGTTTCTTGAAGTGTTCAACACATTCTTAGAAAAAATAATATACATTTGTAAATGTTTTGTTTTTTGAATTTTTAATTATATTTATCAATTAAAAATACTTTCTTATATAGCTTCGTATAAGTAAGTATTTTTTTTTTCAATTCAAGAAATTGTTCATTTTATTTATAAGAAGTGCAATATTTTTTTACTATTCGTATTCTAATTGTGAGTCTAAGGATATCTTAATTTATCTAATGAATTATTTATGTGTCAGTGCAAAACTAGTCTAACTTCATGTAAATAAACAAGAAAGTAGACTTGTTTTTGCACTGATCCAGCAATATTTCTTGCATTTTATGCTGTTATCATTTACTATTCATTACTTTCTCCAGGTCTCAGGGGCTGTGTTTTTCCATGTTATTTTAAAAAACATTTTTTTGTTACACACTTTTACTATGGAATTTTGTTAACAGAATTTTTTTTTGTACTTTTGGCAAAAAACTGAATGGTCTTTTATAATAATACTTACATGGGAAAACCCGGACATTTGAGTTCTGAATATTGTCTATTGAAAATTCGTTCTAGAATAATGTTCATGTTGAGTTGTTCAAGCATCAATCTTAAGTCTTGGATTTTGGGATAGATTATGAGACTGCAAGGTTTGTGGAAGCTGGATATACTGGAAGTTGGTTGTGAGCCCAAGCCCCGGACGTACCGTTGATGTCACTAAGCAAGGTTGGGTGGAGTGTCGTCTGATTAGAGGGGTCATACGTAATGTTCCTGTTATCTTGTATTGGCTGGCAAATTTTAATACCTTAGACCTGAACAGTGTTGGTGGGGTTTGTAGGGATGGTAGGGAGTTGTGTGTATGGGGGGATGGAAGGGTAGGTGTGTATGGGATGGTCGGGCTGATTCATGTTGTGGGTGGGGTGAGAAATGGTGTTATCTGAAAGTATCTGAGAAAGGCTGGTGGGTATTCCATGATTTTGTGCTATCAGAAGTTTGTAATGTTGTACAGTGAGTTGTATACAAAGAGTGACTGTACAAGGGATGATCCAGAATTAGTTAGAAGGTTCATAGTCAATGTGTTTATTTGAATGTACAACTCAGTTCAGTACTTAGTTTTTACAGAAACAAAATACTTAATTGAAAATAAATTCACTAATTTCATAGGTTGGTACTATGGTACTGTAATGAATCAGTAACTACCAGGTATCCTTATCTAATAAACAAATATAGGATTGTTAAGGCAATGAATGATGTTTCAAAATTTATGGACTAAAAAGAAACATCACTCTTTGCCTAAACGATCGTATATTTGTTTATTTCAACCCCGGTAGTTTCAAAATAGCGTCTAAATTTGTCCGAGATTATTTCGCAGCGAATGGCTGAGGAGTTCCGAATGTATCAATACGAACCGTTTTGGAATGTTTAGGGTAACTAAACTGGCTACAGGGATGTGTATCTCCTGTAAAGATGTGATGTGATTTAGATCATGATATCGTAGTTGTGATACAGTATGTTTCATGATATAAGTAAACAATATTGAACTTGCCCTCAATAAACTTTCGTACTGGTTATGGGATAAACTGCCTAACCAATGAATCTTAAAATACGTCTTTCTGGTTTAAAGAGTAATCTCAGTACATGGTTCACAAAGTTGGCTGAGCATGACATCCAATTGTAAACAAATATGCATCAAGCGCAAGTTCAACCTTGTTTATTAATACATGTAAAATTCCAATGAAAATTTTATTATAAGAGAAGTGATAGGTTATTTATCAGAGTTCATTATGTAGATGTTCATGAGACAGACTGTATTTATTAAGCTGCTCCTATGTAATTATTACCCTTACAGTAAGAATAACTTTCCTATTATCAAATATTTAGTCATTTTGTTTGTCTTTACATTGAGGTATTATGGTGTTTTTATTGAAATTCTACAAATTATTTTTGTTTCCAAACAGAAAGTTTATTTCATTTCACTAATTGGTCATTTGAATGCGATTTAATTGTCGTTATTGTTCCATTATACGGTTTGGCAATACATCAGTATGACAATGCAGCCCTAGTATTGATAGCGTACTATTTGTTTGTTACCGAATTCAACTTGTGAGTTTGATGAATTCATTGTACATGTATATTTATATATTTTTTGTGTGACTTTACATTCGGTCTGTAGGCATAATTTGAGCATTTATTTAGTATAGATATTGGTATGAATATTTGTTAGCATGCAGCATGCTACAATTACTTCAATAACTGGCTCACAATTGAATTGGCCTTTAAGCGACTTAATGCTCTTAAAGCTTAGAAATTGAACGTCTCGTGAAGAAAATGCATAATTGTTAGAGTTGCTTTGGTTGACTAGCCTCACTGTTGGATTCATTAAGGATGAGCCATACAGTTTGTGTCTACGAGTAGTCTGTTGCTTCGAATATTTGAAGAGAAAACTCTTTGAACACTTCTTACCAAATCATTTCAGTCTAACATGACAGTTATTCTGATATGAATGTGTTCATGTTAAACTTGTATGATATTGGTGTACATGCGGTCACCACTGCGTGATAAGATCATACTCATGTTTTATCTTTAATGCATTCTCTTCTTAGTGTCACATAGTTCTGATAATTTTGGATCATCCCTTGTACAGTATATCTATGAGGAGTGTTATGGTTTCATGACAAGTGTTTTTTGTCATTTATTGACAATTTTCAGACCTCTTGGTCAGTTACAGTTGTTACTGTGTACTGACTTGTATACTAGTATCTAAGTATATAAAGCTTTAGGTGAATGCTCTGTATGTATGTATGTAAAAACACATAGCCATTTTTTACATTCTGGTATACCAGCATTTTCCGCAATACATACCTTTGTATGAATTTAACATATTGGTATTTAGCGATATATTTTTTATTTCATTGAGAAATTCTTCCCTTTGCGAAATGAAAGTAGTGATAAGTCAGTTTTCCATGGCTCATTTGATTAAAACTTATGCTCCAAGAATTTAACCGATCAGGGTGCGTTCAATTGGTTGTATGGAATTTGTGTTAACATGCTCTTGAATCAAATACTTTGGGATAAGTAGTTGTAAAACAAGCATGGTCATATAGACCAAATGAGGCTAGATTCTATCTGTAGCTGTATGTAAGATTTGCAATGTTTCTGATTATTCAGCGGTGGCTGAAAAAAATGTTGTCAACTTCTATGCATGATAATTACAGTCTTGCTTCTAAAGGTTTTTGTCTTGAACATTAGGAAATTGTACAGCAATTCGCAATGTTGTAAGATCTTTAAAACCATAGATAGCAATGCTTGTCTGCACCGATCAATTCTCAACCACAGGTACCTGGAACAATTTTAACCCTATTTATGCATTATATAGAATGTAATGAATAAGTTGGGTAAACATTATACCTGACACCTGTGAATGATTTTTTGATACTCTGAAGTTTTCTTTTGAAATGCAGAATCAGACTTTTGTATTGATGTGAAATGTAGATTATTATGTGTCTCATCTAGATATACGACATCTTAGGTCAGTCTAAGAATTTAAAAAAAGAAAGCGGTTGTCCTACATGTAACAGGTTGATTTAGCATCAAGCACTATCTCTTGTTTGTAAATTAAATCAAATTTAATTAAATTGAAATGAACTGAATTAAATTGAATTAAATCGAATTGATTTGAATTGATTTGTATTTTATTCAATTTGATTTAAGTTTGAGTTTAAGGTTGAATTAAATTTAAATTTAACTCAGTTTCTTAATTTAAAGATTTCATTGGTCAAGTGGTCTAAGCTGCTGGATCATGATCTTAAGATCCTTCTCTGCTGTGTGTTTAATGTTGACTGATAGGATTGTTTGCTTAGGTTACAGTTTGATTTTTTTCCAAAATATATTTAATCAGCCACCTTTTTTTGCATACTGAACAAGGTAATTTTACCTCATTTGATATGTTGGAGTGGTAACGTGGGCATTGATTGACCATAGACATTGGATTGTCTATGGTTTTGCCTCTTACTTTCTGATAGCTACCAGCATATCTTTTGAGAAGTGCAAAGTTTTTTTTGCCAAGTAGCAGCATTAAGTTAGGATATTTCATTTTGTATAATTAGGTAGAAGTCAAACTTTTAGATTCCACATATTTTTCCTATATAATTTTTTCCTGATATCATTTAGTTTTATGTTTCATGGCTGGTATGTTAGGCGCATTAAACTCACAGCAGAAAAGGACCAAAAGATAAAGATCCAACAGTTTCTACCACTTGTTAATAATGGAGTGTATTTACTATACTAAAGAAATTCAAATTATTATTCATTCTGTAGGAATTTCAAATAAACGATCATTATAAAACTAATTAATATATGAATTTTAATGGATAAAGCATAATAAAATTTACATGACTTGCTGGATTTTTTTATTCATAAAATGTTACAAAATTTAGGAACCTGAGCCTAAGGTGTTGGCATGGAATGTGCTAATTTTTACTGTTGACAGTTTTTTTTTAATTCATCACATGTGATGTTAAGAATAGTTTATGTATTGAGTTTGGAAGAAGAAAGTTAGATTGGGATCTAGGTATCTAAGTAACTCTTTGATTGGGTTCGGATGACATGAGGTTGGTGGGGTGCTATGTATCTAAGAAACTCTTCAATTGGGTTTGGTCGAGGATAGTTGGGTGGGGTGCTAGGTATCTAAGAAACTCTTCAATTGGGTTCGGTAGAGGAGAAGTGCGTGGGGTACTTGGTATCTAAGAAACTCTTTAATTGGATTCAAAAGAGGAGAGATTAGTGGGGTGCTAGGTTCCTAAGGAACTCTTCAATTGGGTTTAGAAGAGGAGAGATGGGAGGGGTGCTAGGTATCTAAGAAACTCTTCATTTGGATTCGGTAGAGAAGAGGTTGGTGGGGTGCTAGGTTTCTAAGAAACTCTTCAATTGAGTTCGGTCAAGGAGAGGTGGTTGGGGTGATTGGTGCCCAAGTAACTCTTTGATTGGATTTGAACCAGGAGCGATGGGTTGGGTGCTGGGAATCTAACAAACCCTTCAATTGGGTTGGGTGTTAGGTTTCTTAGAAACTTTTCCATAAGGTTTGGAGGAGGAAAGATGGATGGGGTGTTTTGATATCTACGAAACAGTTTAAAAGTGCATCTTAACACAACTGTCTATTTTGCTTGTGTGTATAAGTTTAGTTCATATTATACATGTATGTTGAAGTCTCAATTAATGATCTTGACAAAATTTACAGAATTTATTTTGTTTGATAAAAAAGCCCATTACATTTATCAAAATCAATTAACAACTTATATGACTAGCTGTAAACATTTTGGATGCATAGATTTCTAACCGTATAAAAAATTTCAGTTGCTTCTTACGGAAATACTCAAAATAATGAACTTAATCTATGTTTACTTGTGTGGTACTGAATGCTTGTAGTTGGTTAAATGGTCTGACTTGACCAGGTCTCATACTTTGTGCAGAGTTTGAGTATTTTCAGTACACTCAGTTACTTTCAAGATTTCATTGGTCAAGTGGTCCAAGATGCTTGATCATGATCTTTTGATTCTTTTCTGCTGTGAGTTTGATATAGACAGAATCATTAAGTTTTTATTTGATAGGATTGTTTGCTTAGGTTTCAGTTTAAGTTCTTACCAAAATATATTTTATCAGCCTCCTTTTTTTGCATACTAAACAAGGTCAGTTTACCTCATTTGATATGTTCGAGTGGTAATGTTGGCATTGATTGTCCATAGACATTGGATTGTCTATGGTTTTGCCTCTTACTTTCTGATAGCTACCAGCATATCTTTTGAGAGGTGCACAGTTTTTTATGTGTAGTTATATAAATAGCATTTACTTTAGATTTTTTGCATTGTATTTTCGTATTATGTGGAATCAAATTTAAGGTCAAAATACCCCATTGGATATGTTGGAGTGGTAATGTGGGCATTGATGTCCATAGACATTGGATTGTCTATGGTTTTGCCTCTTACTTTCTGATAGCTACCTGCATATCTTTTGGGAAATGCAGAGTTTTTTTTGCCAAGTTGCTGCATTTAGTTAGGATATTTCATTTTGTGTTATTAGGTAGAAGTCAAACTTTTAGATTCCACATATTTTTCCTTGATATTTTTTCTTGATATCATTTAGTTTTATGTTTCATGGCTGGTATGTTAGATGCATTAAACTCACAGCAGAGAAGGACCAAAAGATCATTATTTAACATCTTAGACCACTTGATCAATGAAATCTTGTTAGTTGTTGAGTATATTAAAAATACTCAAACTTGGCACAGAGTTTGAGACCTAGTCAAGAGTTTGTGTGATAGTTTATACTTGTCATTTTTATGCATCAGACAACTTGGTCAGATTTCATGTTTGTTAAAGTTCATATTGCATATTGAATTTCTTATATTCTTTCTTAACAATACCATATTTAACTAAATTGATCTGGAACCTTTAAAAAGTAAAAAGTCTCAAAGAGACAATCATTCTTCCACATGTGGGGAAGCATTGTGATGGAAGATTCTAGCTTGTATTGGAATAGGTTGATGTAGATAACTAAGTAAAATATCGTATCTATGGTCAAATATATGTATATTATATATTTATATATCTTTTTACAAACATCCAATAGGAAGAGATTGTCCAGAAAAATATAGTAACAGGACCTGTTTCTCTCCTCAGTTTTATGTCTACTTTTAATCTTGAATGTGTTCCCTCTGTTAGATTTCAAAATCAAAGCACTTGTTAAATATTGATAAAATTTAGTAAGAATGTTTTTGTTCAATTATTTAATACCTTACAGTTTATGCTGTTGATTGTTAAAATCATGCATCAGGATTTAATATACATTTTATTGAAATATTGCCTTAGATTTATAAATTTACTCCTGTTTCTATATTTTTTTTTCAAATTAGGCTATTCATTGACTAAATTATGGAGAATAGTGTTGTAATAGATAAATGTAGCTTATTTTTTATAGTTTTTATAACATTTACAAGGTATAAAGGCCCAAATCTACAATATTGACCCATTATATATAGTATTCTATAGTCTTGATATACTGTTAGGTTTTAATTATCATTATCTGCATCCATAGTATGCATGGTTAATTGAATTCAGGTTATCTCCCTTGTATCAGGTAAAAAGAATATTTTATTTTCTGTTGATAATACTCCCAGTAAGAAACTACAGTTTTGTTGTGTGGAAACCTCGGTCAGAAATTATTTTAAGTGAGTTATTCTGAACTATTCTGTAATAGTTGAGGTTCATTTACTATGGTGATTACTATGATAATGTTTGTAATTGACATCTTCCATTGTTCTTACACTTGGAAATTGTTGATGTTGGTGCTGTAGGTCGGCCCAGGTCTCTTGCTCCATGAAACTCTAATTCATATATAATGTATGAATTAGAGTATCATCTAGCTAGTGACCTGTCCGTGTAAGTACAAGCACTGGTATAGGGTGCAAATTATATAACTTACGACAACACCTCATGGATTTCAAATAGTGTACAGTAGGTCTTATGCTTCCCAAGGAGGTATATTTCTGGTCAACAATGGCTTGGAGTTCACAAATTACTGTGCAGCATATTGTTGTATGGAAGAGTGGGATTCTGTTTTGTCGTTTACTTACTAAGTCATGGTATGATACTGTATTTACTCTAGTAACATATAAACCTGATACATTGTAGCCTTATCCATGTAATACTCATTTTGCCATAATTGACTGAATGGCAATAGTGCCTCTTTTGTCAAATATATATGGTTTAGGAAAGCATAGTTGTAGAAAATGTCATGACCCATGTTTTTATGCCTACATTTGATCTTAAATGTGTTCCTTTTTTGTAAATTTTAAAAATCAAAGCACTGGCTAAATTATTATTAAAACTGTTAAAGTAGGAAAGCTTTTGTATCAAACTTTTAACTTATTTTCTTTTTGTCTTTACAATTTACTTGATTTTTGATAAATTGAATACTCTGTATAAAATGAAGAAAATAGAGAATAGATTTATGTACTGACTGACCAGTATTGTAAAGAAAACATTGAATAACTTGTTAGTAAAAACAAAGTGTGCCTCTATGACTAAACCCATGAAAATCATGATTTACTGTAAAAACAGATTAATAAATTACTACTGATCCAATGTTTTTATAAAAGAGTAAAGTCATATTCTTTAAATACAGTAAGCACTCTATAGTATGACCCATACTTTTGTTGTAATTTTTGTAAGTAATTTATTAATTAATATGTAATTAAGAAGTCATGCAATCAATGCCATCACTCCAGTTCCAATATTGTTTAACCTGTATTTACAATACAAAAATAGTTGACTGTGTGTAAATAAATGGCGAAGGTTTCTATAATTTCTTTTGGTCACTTCACTGAGTACACTCGTAGGTGGTATAGTGTACTAAATTTGTCATATTCCTTACTCTGATTGCACTAAATGTGCACTCCCCCCTCAATACTTTGATGGCACTTTGATGCCACTTAACCCAGATGATTATGCCTTCTTTGACTGATTGAAGATTTATACTTCAAGATTTATACCGAAACAAAATAAATGATAGTCATATACATACATTTGAATGTATCAAACAACATAATTTTCGTATTATTGTCAGCTTAGTTTTTCCATCTTTTGGTTTATGATATTTGGGAAATTAGAAACTAAATAGTTTTTAAAATATATTTATACATTATACATGTGAAAAACACTAATCATGCTTAATAATAATGCTCCAAAATAGATCATATAAAATAGAAAAAAATGTATAGATAAATAAAAAAAAATAAATAAAAATACAAATGATCCAAGCAAGTATAAGAAGAAAAAAAAGATCGATCATTGATAATATTATACAATTGAAACTATATTTACAGAATAATATACCAGATAACCTGGTAAAAGATCTATAATCCGAGCAATCTAGTGAAGGACCCAGGTAACTCTGGGGGGATAGCTAGATCGGAAGATTCCGAGCAATCTAGTGAAGGACCCAGGTAACTCTGGGGGGATAGCTAGATCGGAAGATGTCATTGTATTGTTAAGATGTTATAATGTTAATTTATAAATTCAAATGAAAGATGAATCATTGATAATATACAATTAAAACTATAGAATAATATACCAGATAACCTGGTGAAAGATCTACATTCCGAGCAATCTAGTGAAGGACCCGGGTAACTCTGGGGGGATAGCTAGATCGGAAGATGTCATTGTATTGAGTATTGTTTAGATGTTAGTTACATTTATAATGTTCATTGTTAAATTCAAATGAAATCCTATTCATTATTTATGTAAATTTGCTAGAAATATGTACTTTTGTACATTATATTTGTATATCAGAGTTGACTGAAATGTTAACAATGTATTATCATTGTAACAAATACTTAATTATGTTGTTTTATACTTTTAAGTGTATGTATTGATAGATATATCATTTAAAAAGTTTCTTAGTAATTGTAAGCTTTCATGTGTCACTGCAGGTCATACCCTTCTATGAAATTTGTATAAGATTATTATTAGGTGAAGCTGTTGGTCTCTTGTTGAAGGTTAATCTATGTGAGTCAGTTAGGTGAACCACACCCCATGGTCATATCTATGATTACAAGTATTTCCATGTAACTAAGCTTAACCATAGTCACATGTATGATCTGGTTTTAAGGGTTATTCTTAGAGAGCTGGTTAGGTGAACCACCTCCCATGGTCAAGTATATGATAACAAGCATTTCCATGTGGCTAAACTTTACCATAAGCACAATGTTTACTAAGTTTTGTATTGTAGATAGAGGTTTATATAAAATGAACAGTCATGTGTATGGCTTTGATAATGATGACTTTGATGTATCTACTGTTTATTGTTTTGATTAAATGATGATACTATACTATCGACAATTTATTTATTTGAATAGATTTGAATTAGGATTTTTGTTGTTTTTATTTTTTGTACATTTGAACATGGGTTTGATAATGGTGATTTTTACATACCCTTAATTGCATCCATACTGTAATATAGTAATAATAGGAAGAATTTCAAAAGAAATTTTTGGTTTTTGTCCATTTTATTATGACACATTAAATATTGTAATGCTATGTTGTGCGATAGATTTACTTAAATATGTTCAATGTTTTCTATACAGTTTTGGTCAGCTGTACATAGAATATCTCATTTCTTCATTGTTAAGTCAGTGTATTTTCACGACTATTAAATGCGAGTTACTCTATTTTCTAAGTTATATTTGTTGCGAAATCAGTACAAAATTATCTTGTGCCATCTATGAATGACTCTTGTAATTTAGATTTTATATGGTTGCGTTATAGATGTTAGATATACCTCATCGTAGCTTTGTTTATACTTAGAACATTTAATAAATCCACAGGAGCTTGACATTTATAGTTTCCCTCCTTCTTATAATACAAACTAGTTTAAATTATAAGAAGAAGAGAGTCTTTCAAACTACGATACAGAATGCCTAGCTTTTTGTGATAAATCTAAGTTAATTATGTAGTATTTTTCCTGATTGCACTGGTTTTGAAATGATCGACAGTAACATAAACTGAGGTTTTAAGTTGATTATTTTGGTTGATAGTTTGTAGCAACTAGCCTAGTTCTTATAACATGGTGACTTTAAATTGATATGATTATTATTCTAGTATGAGGCAATTAGTTTAATGTCTCAATAAACTTTTTCGGAGATCTAGAAAATATGAACATCCATTATTCAGCTATACCAAAAAACTTAATTTTTTTAACCTGGTAACTTTCTTTGTTTTTCTACATCAGCATTTTCTGTTACAATCTAGACCAACAGTGAATTATGAGAGTTTGATTGACTTTAATGAAAACTTCAATATATACATATAAGAATACATTCCAGATTGTGTCCTAAAATTCCATCTCTGAACTGATTCTATTAATTAAAACTTAATTGACTTTATGAGATTTGACCAGATTGTTTCGGCTGAGAACTATTGAGTTAAGGGCTATCAAGTACATGCTAGTGAATAATTTTACAGCCAGATACTCGAATACTGCTATGAATTATTTAACATATTTAGTTTATTTCCATCTCTCAGCTGATCTTTGTTGGTCTATAAATCACAGCATAATTATAATGGGCATGCTCGATTGACAATTCAGACTGTTAGAACTGAGAGAACTCCAATCCAGTGCGTCGGAACTGTGTTCTGGCAGCGTTCTACCCATTCCATCGAAATAGGTGGTGTGAACGGAATCGGTTGCGGTTTATTCATACCCAAGATGCATCACTGCAAACATGTGAGTTTGGTGTTTGAAAGCGAATGTTGTTAAAATTATACTTTTGAACGATTGTTTACGATAACAAATTAACTATTTTCTATAAATAACCTAAGAAGCGAGTATATTTAATGTAATATTTGGCCTGATTATTTTGCTGAAACTTATAGAATTCATTATGTATATATATTATAATTTTACAGCTAGAAATTATATTCAAACAATTGCTTTAAATCAGTATTCTTTGGTTTCATACTTACATTTGGAATTTGTCAGGATCATTTCTTGAGACTTCGGTATATAGAATAATTTGATCGCTAGATTTTTACATTTCTATATAAGTAAGCAGCCTATTTTATCAAGATATGGGTTTGAAAAGGGTTTCAAATGAATGCTATGTCTGACTGCCTAGAGTTTAAATTTCTATATTAGTTCAACACAACTTCCATGATTGTTTCATGAGCAATGGGGTTTATTAGCTCGTATGTTTATTCAGCAGTAAAATAATTGAAACTTAAAATTTGCTTTCTGCCTATCATAGAAATTTAATTGATAGTTTGGATGACTTCGGCTAAGTTAATACATGTACGCTTGCATGATTTTTATTTAATAGGTTAATATTTCATAATATTGATATATTCATAGTTCTCGCATTAAAACTTTAAACTTTGAGTGTTGATAAAATTACATTAAAGAGGTTTAGACGGCTGTAACATGCAAATTTAACGATTAAAGTTATAAAATTGTATACTAGGTCTTAAAATATAATCTTTGTTCTGTAAGTGTTTCTTTTAGGGATTTAGAGTAAAAAAAAAACAAGTTTAATGAGATAAATCTGGGGAACATTTGATAATAATAATTATGACCTTGAAAAGTTTGTCAAGGTGAACTTTTGGACTATACATGTAGTTTAAATACCTTAGAAAACTAATTGACTAGTAGGTTTCAAGATGTACTAAAAATATAAAAATGTTTTAAATAAGTTTTTTATGCATTTTATGGCTTTTTTCATATAAAAAAATGAGAGTAAGATTGCGATGAACAGTTAGAAAAAGCTAAATATTTATAGAAAAATGTAGAATCACCTGGTTTCCATAAAACTTTAGGCAGATGTAATTAACACAATAAAATGGTGAAATGTGATGTTGAAATAATCTTATTCAGTACAGTATACAAAATAGATATGATCTTTACTTATCAAGGAAAATTAGCATAACTTAATTACGTACTTAAATATTTAATAGGGTATATTTTCCCATATTTTACTTTAAAATCTAACTTAATTTTTTCTGGGTGTTTTTTTTTTTAGAAACAACAGCATGGGAATCAAAATTGATGATGTCATTTTTGATCTGGTAGATTTTTTCAACATTTGACTAATGTAATTGGTCTCATTTTGTGACACTTGGAATTATGTCACAAAAGTGCTTGGTTTGAGGAATGCTCTTATAGAGCATGATATTAGTGTATAATCTACATTTCACATCAATATATTCTGATTTAACTCTGTGTTTCAACACTGAGTAGGTACGTTGTATCTAGACAATGGTCTCAGTTCATGGGCCTAGTGCATTAAACAACAAATTCTGTTCTTTAATGTACTGAGATTCAGGGACTGAAACCATTGGCTACCCCCCCCCCCCCTGTCTATTGATGGTTGGTTTGGATTTAACTCTTTGTTACAACACAATGTACAACATTACAAACTTCTGGTAGTATAAAATCATGGAAATGCCACCACCTTTCTCAGAGAACTCAGAGAAGCATCATTTTAAACCCTTCCCCACATGAACACCCACCTCTCATGCATGCTCCCTTTCGCCTCTCGGACCACCCTCTCCTTATCAACCCCCTATGAATTTCGCTGGCACTGTTTGGATCACCCAGTCTGCAAGGTACTTGAACATTATGTATGCCATAACCCCTCCAGGATATTTCCGGTCAGGCTTTGGCACGTTCTCAGCCCATGTGATATCAGCACCACTGGAAGGGCCTAGCACGCGGGTTCATGTATCTCAACCTAAGGTATTGAAGGGGGAAGCAAACTTTGTTGGTATCATGGTCTCTCTCGAGGTCCATGGCTAAGGAGTTAAGGGTTTTCTCTCAGGGTACATGGCTAAGGGGTTAAGGGTTTTCTTTTATCATTTTTTCCTTTTTTTATTATTTTTGTGTATGAGTTGTGTGATATATTGTATTCAAATGTTTTGTATTTAATTATTTTACATGTAATCATTACCAAGTACTCTTTTTTTGTTCTTTTTTCTTTTTACAGGAAAGCATCATTTGGTATCAACACAAGAACATCACATGGAATGATGGCAGAGTATGGTATGAAGAAAGAAGACATGGACTCTATATTGATGTGAGTTTTTTTATATTTTGTTTATGTTTTCATATTGAGTTTTATTATGCTTCTTATAACTTTGACATTATTTATGACTCTATTTATTTCATTTATTCGTTCATTTGTTCGTTCGTTCCTTTGTTCGTTCATTCGTTCATGTGTTCATTCGTTCATTCATTCATTCATTCATTCATTCATTCATTCATTCATTCATTCATTCATTCATTCATTTATTTTTATTTTTATTTTCATACTGTGTTTTATACTGTGCTTCTTATTTAACTTTGACATTATTTATGACTATTTATTTCATTAATTCATTCATTCGTTGGTTCATGCGTTCATTCGTTCATGCGTTTATGCGTTCATACATTCATTCGTTCATTTGTTCATTCGTTCATTCGTTCATTCATTCATTCATTTATTTATTTATTTATTTTTATTTATATTTTCTTACTGTGTTTTATATTGTGCTTCTTATTTAACTTTGACATTATTTATGACTATTTATTTTATTTATTTGTTCCTTCGTTCTTTCGATCATGCGTTTTTGCGTTCATGCGTTTATGCGTTCATGCGTTCATGTGTTTTTGCGTTCATGCGTTCATGCGTTCAGCGTTCATGCGTTCATTCGTTCATTCATTCATTCATTTATTTATTTATTTTTATTTATATTTTCATACTGTGTTTTATATTGTGCTTCTTATTTAACTTTGACATTATTTATGAATATTTATTTCATTTATTTGTTCGTTCGTTCGTTTGTTCGTTCATGCGTTTTTGCGTTCATGCGTTAATGCGTTCATGTGTTTTTGCGTTCATGCGTTCAGAGTTCCAGCGTTCATGCGTTCATTCATCCATTCGTCCATTCGTTCATTCATTCATTCATTCATTCATTCATTCATTCATTCATTCATTCATTTATTTATTTATTTTTTATTTTATGTTTTTCTTTTCTGTAAATAACATTTTTTTTTATTTGTTATTTAAGCGTTAGATTTTTTTTTCTATTTTCGACTTTTACATTTATTTATTCTTATGTATTCTAATTGTAATGTAAACAAAATACACTTCACAATTTTATTGGTTTTTTTTGTCATTTATTAACAACATGCACTTTTGTTATGATTTCAAGTTTTTTTATTTACAACTTAATATGCCTTTGTTATGTGTTTTGTGTTTTCTTATATATGCAATGAGTGCTTTTATTTAAGGTTTAAGGGTTTTTCGAATTTTAGTGATGTGTACTTCTTTTTAATGTTTGAGGTGTTTTCTAATATTAGCAACATGTACTTCTATCTAAGGTTTTAGGGTATTTTCTTATATTAGCAACATGTACTTCTATCTAAGGTTTTAAGATATTTTCTTATATTAGCAACATGTACTTCTATTTAAGGTTTTATGGTATTTTCTTATATAAGCAACATGTACTTCTATCCAAGGTTTTAGGTTATTTTCTTATATTAGCAGCATGTACTTCTATTCAAGGTTTTACGGTATTTTATTATATTAGCAACATGTACTTCTGTTTAAGGTATTTTCTTTTATTAGCAACATGTACTTCTATTTAAGGTTTTAGGGTATTTTCTTATATCAGCAACATGTACTTCTATGTAAGGTTTTAGGGTATTTTCTTATATTAGCAACATGTACTTCTATTTAAGGTTTTAGGGTATTTTCTTATATTAGCAACATATACTTCTATTTAAGGTTTTAGGGTATTTTCTTATATTAGTAACATATACTTCTATTTAAGGTTTTAGTGTATTTTCTTATATTAGCAACATGTACTTCTGTTCCTGGTGTTAGGGTATTTTCTTATATAAGCAACATGTACTTCTATTTAAGGTTTTAGGGTATTTTCTTATATTAGCAGCATGTACTTCTATTCAAGGTTTTAGGGTATTTTCTTATATTAGCAGCATGTACTTATATTTAAGGTTTTAAGGTATTTTCTTATATTAGCAACATGTACTTCTATTTAAGGTTTTAGGGTATTTTCTTATATTAGCATCATGTACTTATATTCAAGGTTTTAAGGTATTTTCTTAGATTAGCAACATGTACTTCTATTTAAGATTTTAGGGTATTTTCTCTTATATAAGCAACATGTACTTCTATATAAGGTTTTAGGGTATATTCTTATATTAGCAACATGTACTTAAATCAAAGGTTTAGGATATTTTCTTATATAAGCAACATGTACTTTTATGTAAGGTTTTAGGGTATTTTCTTATGTTAGCAACATGTACTTCTATTTAAGGTTTTAGGGTATTTTCTTATGTTAGCAACAAGTACTTCTATTTAAGGTTCTAGGGTATTTTCTTATATTAGCAACATGTACTTCTATTCCAGGTTTTAGGGTATTTTCTTATATTAGCAACATGTACTTCTATCCAAGGTTTTAGGGTATTTTCTTATATTAGCATCATGTACTTATATTCAAGGTTTTAAGGTATTTTCTTATATTAGCAACATGTACTTCTATTTAAGATTTTAGGGTATTTTCTTATATAAGCAACATGTACTTCTATATAAGGTTTTAGGGTATATTCTTATATTAGCAACATGTACTTAAAAAAAAGGTTTAGGATATTTTCTTATATAAGCAACATGTACTTTTATGTAAGGTTTTAGGGTTTTTTCTTATGTTAGCAACATGTACTTCTATTTAAGGTTTTAGGGTATTTTCTTATGTTAGCAACATGTACTTCTATTTAAGGTTCTAGGGTATTTTCTTATATTAGCAACATGTACTTCTATTCCAGGTTTTAGGGTATTTTCTTATATTAGCAACATGTACTTCTATCCAAGGTTTTAGGGTATTTTCTTATATTAGCAACATGTACTTTTATGTAAGGTTTTAGGGTATTTTCTTATATTAGCAACATGTACTTCTATTTAAGATTTTAGGGTATTTTCTTATATTAGCAACATGCACTTCTATTCCAGGTTTTAGGGTATTTTCTTATATTAGCAACATGTACTTCTATCTAAGGTTTTAGGGTATTTTCTTATATTAGCAACATGTACTTCTATTTAAGGTTTTAGGGTATTTTCTTATATTAGCAACATGTACTTTAATCAAAGGTTTTAGGTAATTTTCTTATATTAGCAACATGTACTTTTATGTAAGGTTTTAGGGTATTTTCTTATATTAGCAACATGTACTTCTATTTAAGGCATTTTCTTATATTAGCAACATGTACTTCTATTCCAGGTTTTAGGGTATTTTCTTATATTAGCAATGTGTACTTTTATATAAGGTTTTAGTTTTTTTATATCAGTAACACATACTTTATATTTTACAATTTAAATAAACACTTGGTCACTGAATTGCTTTATTGTTTAACTTATTTGGAACCACTGACCCACCTGTTCTATATCCGTTATTTATGAACTTACTACATTGGAGGAGATATCAAGTATCAGGAAAATACCTAGTTGTAAGATGTAAAAAGATAAAAGATTCCGTGAATAGATTATGAAAATCTTTGGGTCCAGGGTATGACAGAAAACTGCTTCCAGCTGTGGCATCCCATTTATGGATGTGGGAAAGTGAGGCTGCCCTTTACCACAGTTGCCTCTAGGTACATGTTGCTTATATATGAAAAAGCTGCTTTAACCAGCTTTAAGTTAGGAATAGAATGCATGTTATAAATAATGTCTGAATTTTTATGTATATTATAATTATAATGTATAACAAGTTTATGTATCAACTGAACCTTATCCTTGCGTAATATTAAGTTACTGCCCTTTATACCTCAGGTTTGGTTTTTTCTTGTCTTAAGCCTTATTATCAAATAAGTCATCTTTTTTAATAAAACCTTCTATGATAAGATACTATAGTTTAAGAGCATAATAGGATAAATAACCGTAATATCTAGCTAAATGTTGAATTACTGTCTTGTATTTACCATTCAATGAATAATTATATAAATAAAACCAATGGAATACATGCTTTAATTTACATAAAATTGAAATTTGATTTTGTATGAGAATGTAATTTTTTACTCTTTACACCACCAGGGTTAAAAATGTGGCTTGAACAACGTTTCTAAATAATTTTCATGTCTTGGACTTTAACCATAATACATGTAGTTCATTTATAGTTGTCAGGAATATTTTAAGTATTTAAAATTATTAGACATTAAATGCATAAGTTGATCAATGATAATGAAAGTAGGCCTATGGTACATTATAATTAAATTCTGAACATAGTTATTACAGACTGATAGTTGCATTTAATAAGGTTTATGAATATGACTTGTTAGGACTTTGATTAATTAGTTTAACTTCATTGATTAAAATAATGAATACTTTAGGTAATATATTTATACTAGACATTTAACAGGTTAAACAGGATACAGATATAGGGTAAAATGTATTTTTTTAAATTTGACATGACATCAGAAAGAAGAAAATAATTGAAAACTACCAATTTAATTAACAGATTTTATACATTGAACATAGTTTGAAAGATAGCTACAAATGGCCTCTCCTTCTAAGTGGAACAGTCCGCGGGCCTCAGAGCTGGATGAACGCCAAGCTGAAGGGGTTGTAAGAGTTGCCTGGTATTACAAAAATGGGTTCAACAGCATGTCAACTAAACTCAGATTGTGAGCTCTATGACTCATAGTACAGTGTGTGGGATTTGTGAACATAGTGGTTGTTAAAATTATATCATCATTTTGTTGTTACAAGCATTTAGAAAACATAGTTTTACTGTAACTGAACAATGTTTAACCTTTCTTCTTGCTATATAGGTTAATAAAAATGTGAGATGGATTTAGGAACACTTTCCTCCTATGGTGAATGATAAATGTTTTGAATTCTTATGATAAAACTATTAGAAGATAAATACTTGATGGAATATTTTGAACTACATTTTTGAACTGCATAGTTGAACTACATTTTTGTACCTTATTCTTGAAGCTACATGTATATTCAAATTTTAACATTTTTATGTATTAAGACTTTGTATGTAAAATCTTTGATATCAATTAATGATTTAAGTTTAAATTTTAACTACTTGAAAAGTATTTCTCTATGTTATTAGGGTTTCATATTATTAAGGATTTAAGCATTTATTTCTAATCAACATTGATATGTAATTATAATGTTAAGGTTCTAAATATCTACAGCTTGAGCATTTGTCTATGAATTTATGTGTACTATAATAATAAGTAGCTTTAATTTGAATTGATAAAAATGGACTTTCAGGACTTTGATTAACATTAGTAAGAGTTTATAGATTGAATTGATTAAAGTAAATAGATCTATTTTGGCTATATAACAATACATGAAATTTTACAGATTAAGCAGGGAAAAGATGATCTCTTAAATGTAATTTCTTTATTTTGAATTAACTGCAGATGGAAGAAAATAATTAAATACTACCATTTTGATTAACAGATTGTATACATTGAACATAGTTTGGAAGATAGCTACAAATGGCCTCTCCTTCTAAGTGGAACAGTCCGCGGGCCTCAGAGCTGGATGAACGCCGAGCTGAGGGGGTTGTAAGAGTTGCCTGGTATTACAAAAATGGGTTCAATAGCATGTCAACTAAACTCAGATTGTGAGCTCTATGACTCACGGTACAATGTATGGGGTTTGTGAACATAGTGGTTGTTAAAATTATATCATCATTCTGTCTTTGTTCAGAACTAGGAAATTTATTTATAGTTGGTTTAATTTTTTTCTTAATTATTGTTTAGGATTAATGAACACAGTCATTTAGATTCTCATCAGTAAATAGATGGTTAAGTTACTTTCATTTCTTCTTGTTTAGCTGGTTAAACTCAATCAACAGATGAATACTTAAAGCTATGAACATTACTTTAACAAGTACTTTATTATTTATCTTAAGTTTGTGTTTCTTACTTCAACATCATTTTTTTGTAAAGATTTAAGTGTTTCTTATATGAAACTTATCTTCAAGCTGCAAATTTATAGTACTTGGTGTTTAATATATGGTGGTTTTGGGTATGGCTGTTTAGGAAGCCATACTTACTAACAATTCTTTAGTTTGTTTTTTACTTTATCTTAAGGAAGCATAATTTATAGTTCTTAGTGTTAAGGCGGTAAGGGTATGCAAGTATCAGGAAAATACCAAGTTGTAAGATGTAAAAAGATAAAAGATTCCGTGAATAGATTATGAAAATCTTTGGGTCCAGGGTATGACAGAAAACTGCTTCCAGCTGTGGCATCCCAGTTATGGATGTGGGAACGTGAGGCTGCCCTTTACCACAGTTGCCTCTAGGTACATGTTGTTTATATATGAAAAAGCTGCTTTAACCAGCTTTAAGTCAGGAATTAAGAATGCATGTTATAAATAATGTCTGAATTTTTACTGTTTTTTATGTATATTATAATTATAATGTATAACAAGTTTATGTATCAACTGAACCTTATCCTTGCGTAATATTAAGTTACTGCCCTTTATACCTCAGGTTTAGGTTTTTTCTTGTCTTAAGCCTTATTATCAAATAAGTCATCTTTTTTAATAAAACCTTCTATGATATGATACTATAGTTTAAGAGAATCATAGGATAAATAACTGTAATATCTAGCTAAATGTTGAATTACTGTCTTGTATATACCATTCAATGAATAATTATATAAATAAAACCAATGGAATACATGCTTTAATTTACATAAAGTTGAAATTTGATTTTGTATGAGAATGTAATTTTTTACTCTTTACACCACCAGGGTTAAAAATGTGGCTTAAACAAAGTTTCTAAATAATTTTCATGTCTTGGACTTTAACCATAATACATGTAGTTCATTTATAGTTGTCAGGAATATTTTAAGTATTTAAAATTATTAGACATTAAATGCATAAGTTGATCAATGATAATGAAAGTAGGCCTATGGTACATTATTATTAAATTCTGAACATAGTTTTTAGAGACAGATAGTTGCATTTAATAAGGTTTATGAATATGACTTGTTAGGACTTTGATTAATTAGTTTAACTTCATTGATTAAAATAATGAATACTTTGGGTAATATATTTATACTAGACATTTAACAGGTTAAACAGGATACAGATATATGGTAAAATGTAATTTCTTTAATTCGATGTGACATCAGAGAGAAGAAAATAATTAAAAACTACCATTTTGATTAACAGATTTTATACATTGAACATAGTTTGGAAGATAGCTACAAATGGCCTCTCCTTCTAAGTGGAACAGTCCGCGGGCCTCAGAGCTGGATGAACGCCGAGCTGAGGGGGTTGTAAGAGTTGCCTGGTATTACAAAAATGGGTTCAATAGCATGTCAACTAAACTCAGATTGTGAGCTCTATGACTCATAGTACAGTGTGTGGGATTTGTGAACATAGTGGTTGTTAAAATTATATCATCATTTTGTTGTTACAAGCATTTAGAAAACATAGTTTTACTGTAACTGAACAATATTTAACCTTTCTTCTTGCTATATAGGTTAAAAAAAAGTGAGATGGATATAGGAACACTTTCCTCCTTTGGTGAATGATAAATGTTTTGAATTCTTATGATAAAACTATTAGAAGATAAATACTTGATGGAATATTTTTAACTACATTTTTTGAACTTTATTTATTGAAACTATATTAAAATTTGAACATTTATCTATGTATTGAGATTTTGTATGTAAGATCCTTGGATATTAACCAATGGTTTAAGGTTAAAATATTAACTACTTGAAAATCATTTAATTATGTTATTGGGGTTCCATATTATTAAGGATTTGAGCATTCATTTATAATCTACATCAATATGACTTGTAATTATAATGTTAAGGTTCTTAATATCTACAGCTTTAGCATTTGTCTATGAATTTAAGTGTACTATAATAATAAGTAGCTTTAATTTGAATTGATAAAAATGGACTTTCAGGGCTTTGATTAATATTAGTAAGAGTTTATAGATAGAATTGATTAAAGTAAATAGATCTGTTTGGGCTATATAACAATACATGAAATTTTACAGATTAAGCAGGAAAAAGATAATCTCTTAAATGTAATTTCTTTATTTTGAATTAACTGCAGATGGAAGAAAATAATTGAAAACTACCATTTTGATGAACAGATTGTATACATTGAACATAGTTTGGAAGATAGCTACAAATGGCCTCTCCTTCTAAGTGGAACAGTCCGCGGGCCTCAGAGCTGGATGAACGCCGAGCTGAGGGGGTTGTAAGAGTTGCCTGGTATTACAAAAATGGGTTCAATAGCATGTCAACTAAACTCAGATTGTGAGCTCTATGACTCATAGTACAGTGTGTGGGATTTGTGAACATAGTGGTTGTTAAAATTATATCATCATTCTGTTGGTACTAGCATTTAGACAACATAGTTTTACTGTAACTGAACAATATTTAACCTTTCTTCTTGCTATATAGGTTAATAAAAAAGTGAGATGGATATAATAACACTTTCCTCCTTTGGTGAATGATAAATGTTTTGAATTCTTATGATAAAACTATTAGAAGATAAATACTTGATGGAATATTTTTAACTACATTTTTTGAACTTCTTTTATTGAAACTATATTAAAATTTGAACATTTATCTATGTATTGAGATTTTGTATGTAAGATCTTGGATATTTACCAATGGTTTAAGGTTAAAATATTAACTACTTGAAAATCATTTATTTATGTTATTGGGGTTCCATATTATTAAGGATTTGAGCATTCATTTATAATCAACATTAATATGACTTGTAATTATAATGTAAAGGTTCTAAATATCTACAGCTTTAGCATTTGTCTATGAATTTAAGTGCACTAGAATAATTAGTAGCTTTAAATTAAATTTATAAAGATGGACTTTCAGGACTTTGATTAATATTAGTAATAGTTTATAGATAGAAGTGATTACAGTAAATAGATCTATTTGGGCTATATAACAATACATGAAATTTTACAGATTTAGCAGGAAAAAGATAAGCGCTTAAATGTAATTTCTTTATTTTGAATTAACTGCAGATGGAAGAAAATAATTGAAAACTACCATTTTGATGAACAGATTGTATACATTGAACATAGTTTGGAAGATAGCTACAAATGGCCTCTCCTTCTAAGTGGAACAGTCCGCGGGCCTCAGAGCTGGATGAACGCCGAGCTGAGGGGGTTGTAAGAGTTGCCTGGTATTACAAAAATGGGTTCAATAGCATGTCAACTAAACTCAGATTGTGAGCTCTATGACTCACGGTACAATGTATGGGGTTTGTGAACATAGTGGTTGTTAAAATTATATCATCATTCTGTCTTTGTTCAGAACTAGGAAATTTATTTATAGTTGGTTTAATTTTTTTCTTAATTATTGTTTAGGATTAATGAACACAGTCATTTAGATTCTCATCAGTAAATAGATGGTTAAGTTACTTTCATTTCTTCTTGTTTAGCTGGTTAAACTCAATCAACAGATGAATACTTAAAGCTATGAACATTACTTTAACAAGTACTTTATTATTTATCTTAAGTTTGTGTTTCTTACTTCAACATCATTTTTTTGTAAAGATTTAAGTGTTTCTTATATGAAACTTATCTTCAAGCTGCAAATTTATAGTACTTGGTGTTTAATATATGGTGGTTTTGGGTATGGCTGTTTAGGAAGCCATACTTACTAACAATTCTTTAGTTTGTTTTTTACTTTATCTTAAGGAAGCATAATTTATAGTTCTTAGTGTTAAGGCGGTAAGGGTATGGCTGTAAGGGGAGGTTTAGAGGCCATACTTACTAAAAACATTAACATTAGTTTATTAGTTTTTGTTTATTTACAACCCTTTAGTGTGTTTTTTACTATATCTTGAGGAAACATATGTTTATAGTTCTTAGTGTTAAGGTGGTAAGGGTATGGCTATAAGGGGAGGTTTTGGAGGCCATACTTACTAACAACACTAATATTAATTTACTTATTTTAAAGTTTGTTTTCATCATTAACTTACATGTATAAATTTTAATAATTAAGTAAAAAATAAATCACATGCTGCTAATATAAGAAACTCAATTATCTTTATACATATAGCTTAACTGTTCTGTTCTATTAACATTTATGTATCATTTTGTTGTTGCCCCCAAATATACGTTATTGAAATCTTTATATTTTACGTCATTTCTTTTAAAATGAAGTACAATGCTGCTAATATAAAAACTTTTTTGTTTGCATGTAACTATAGTTTTTCTGTTCTGTTCTGCTCTGTTCTACTAACATTAACATTTATGTATTATTTGGTGGTCAATACTGCTGGTTATAATTTAAGGTCAATTAAGTAAAAAATGAAGTACATGTTGTTAATATAAGATACTTAAATATTTTTTTATACATGTAGCTATAATTGTTCTGTTCTGCTCTGTTCTATTTTACTAACATTAACTTTAATGTATCGTTTTGTTGTTGCCCCAAATATATGTTATGACATTCTTTATATTTTAGGTCTATTAAGTAAAAATGAAGTACAATGCTGCTAATATAAAAACTTTTTATATATTTTTTACATGTAACTATAGTTGTTCTGTTCTGCTCTGTTCTACTAACATTAACATTTATGTATTATTTTGTTGTTCAATATTGTTGGTTATATTTTAAGGTCATTTAAGTACATGTTGCTAATATAAGAAACCCAATTATTTTTAGCCGGATTTTTCAACGAAAAAATTCGGCTAATAGTTTGGCGAACACGGGCGGGCGGGAGGGCGGGCGGGTGGGCGGGCGGGCGGGCGGGCGGGTGGGCGGGCGGGCGGGCGTCCGTGTCGTTAACAATTGCGTTAAAGTTTTTAATGTACCATGTATTTCTGCCATTTAAAGTCAGATCTCTACGAAACTTTATACAATGATAACATACCATGTGATGAACAGAATTAGACAGTAACCGCAACTCTACCTTGCTTCATTATGGATTATTGCCCTTTGTAATTTTGGTTGTCTGGTGTCGTTAACAATTGCGTTAAAGTTTTTAATTTAGCATATATTTCTGCCATTTATTGTTAGATTTTTATGAAACTTCATACAATGATAACATACCTTGTGATGAACAGATTAAGACAGTAACCACAACTCTACCTGGCTTAAAAATGGATTATTTCCCTTTGTTTTTTTGCGTTAAAGTTTTCAAATTGTTGGATATCTCTGCCATTTATGGTTTGATGTTTACGAAGTTTCATACAATGATTACATATCATCTGTTGAAAAGAATTAGACAGTAACCGCAACTTATACCTGGCTTAATAATGGATTATTTCCCTTTGTTATTTTTGTGTTAAAATTTTCTGATTGTTGGATATCTCTGCCATTTATGGTTAGATGTTTATGAAATTTCATACAATGATTACATAAGATATGTTGAAAAGAATTAGACAGTAACAACAACTCTACCTGGCTTAAAAATGGATTATTTCCCTTTGTATTTTTGCGTTAAATGTTTCAAATTGTTGGATATCTCTGCCATTTATGGTTAGTTGTTTATGAAATTTCATACAATGATTACATACCATCTGTTGAAAAGAATTAGACAGTAACAGCAACTCCACCTGGCTTAATAATGGATTATTTCCCTTTGTTTTTTTTGCGTTAAATTTTTCAAATTGTTGGATATCTCTGTTATTTATGGTTTGATGTTTACGAAGTTTCATACAATGATTACATATCATCTGTTGAAAAGAATTAGACAGTAACCGCAACTCTACCTGGCTTAATAATGGAATATTTCTCTTTGTTATTTTTGTGTTAAAGTTTTCAAATTGTTGGATATCTCTGCCATTTATGGTTAGATGTTTATGAAATTTCATACAATGATTACATATGATCTGTTGAAAAGAATTAGACAGTAACAACAACTCTACCTGGCTTAAAAATGGATTATTTCCCTTTGTATTTTTGTGTTAAAGCTTTTAAATTGTTGGGTATCTCTGCCATTTATGGTTAGATTATTATGAAATTTCATACAATGATTACTTACCATCTGTTGAAAGAATTAGACAGTAACGGCAACTCTACTTGGCTTAAATATGGATTATTTCCCTTTGTATTTTTTATGTTAAAGTTTTCAGTATGTTGGATCTCTCCAATAGCAAGTATTCTGGCATTTTCCAGTCATATTTTCCTGCCATTTTGTTTCAACAATTTCACCATTTGCCATACAAGGTTCTTTTTTAACAAAATTCTCTCGCCAATTTCATATCATTAGCTTTGCATTATTTTCATCTATAGTTTTCATGTCTTATGCCATCTTAGTCAAATACCAACAAAATACTCAGAAAAGATACAATAGGACATATATATAGTTAATGAAACTCTTTATTCCTTTAAGATTAATTATTGCCCTTTGTATTCCTTCTAATAAGCAATATATCAAATGACTTTCTTTTGTAACAAAGTAAACTTGTTCTCAATGTTCCCATATGCAGAAAAATCCGGCTTTAATGTGGCTCCCACATTATCTTTCTTGTTTATACATGTAGCTATAATTGTTCTGTTCTATCCTGTTTTGTCTTCTAACATTTACATAAGTTCATTAATTTTTTAATTTTGTTATATTAGCAATTCTTTAGTTAGTTTTTTAGTATATTCTAAGTTTGCATAATTTATAGTTCTTAGTGTTAAGGTGGTAAGGGTATGGCTATAAGGGGAGGTTTTGGAGGCCATACTTACTAATAACATTAACATTAGTTACTTAGTTTTTGAGTTTTGTTTATTTACAACCCTTTAGTTTGTTTTTTACTATATCTTGAGGAAACACATTTTAGTTCTTAGTGTTAAGGTGGTAAGGGTATGGCTATTAGGGGAGGTTCTGGAGGCTACACTTACTAACAACACTAATATTAATTTACTTATTTTGACAGGTTTTTTTGTATTTTTTTAGCATTCACATAATGTATAAATTTTATTAATTAAGCAAAAAATACAGTACAAGTTGTTTATGTAAGAAACTCAATAATCTTTATACATGTAGCTATAATTGTTCTGTTCTGGTCTGCTCTGTTCTGTTCTACTATCATTAACATTTATGCATTATTTTGTTGTTGCCCCAAATATATGTTATGAAATTCTTTATATTTTATGTCATTTTAGTTAAAATGAAGTACAATGCTGCTAATATAAAAACTTTTTTATATATTTTTTTACATGTAACTATAATAGTTCTGTTCTGTTCTGCTCTGTTCTACTAACATTAACATTTATGTATTATTTTGTTAGTCAATATTGCTGGTTATATTTTAAGGTCTAATTTTTTAAGTAAAAAATAAAGTACATGTTGCTAATATGAGAAACCCAATTATTTTTTATTCATGCAATGGTTTTGATCTGCTTTGTTCTGTTCTACTGACATTAACATTAAAGTATTATTGTGTTGGTGTCCCAAAAATATCGTATGAAGATCTATATTTTAAGGTCAGTTAAGTTAAAAAATAAAGTACATGCTGTTAATATAAGAAACTAATATACTTACATTAATATTTATGCATTATTTTGTTGGTCAATATTGTTGGTTATCTTTAAAGGTCAATTTTGTAAAAAAATAGAGTACATCATGTTGCTAACATAAGAAACACATTTTTTTATACATTAAGCTATAATTGTTCTGTTCTGTTCTACTAACATTAAAATTAATGTAGCATTTTGATGGTCAATATTGTTTGTTATATTTTAAGGTCAATTAAGTAGAAAATGAAGTACATGTTGTTAATATTAGAGACCTAATTATTTTTTACACATGTAATTGTTCTGTTCAGTTCTGCTCTGTTCTGTTCTACTAACATTAAAATTAATGTAGCATTTTGTTAGTCAATATTGTTTGTTATATTTTAAGGTCAATTAAGTAAAAAATTAAGTACATGTTGCTCATATAAGAAACCCAATTATTTTTTATACATGAAGCTATAATTATTCTGTTCTGTTCTACTAACATTTACATTAGTGAATTCTTTTGTTTGTGTCCAAAATGTATGTAATGAATATCTGAATGTATGAAGGTGAATTAAATAAAAAATAAAGTTGTCAAATGTAACGCTTATGGCATTATCCATGAATACCTAACGCATATGAAATAATACATGAAAACCAACCCACATAAAATTATCCATAAGTACCATACGCTTATGACATTAATCATATATACTCAACTCAGGTGAAATTATATATCAATTCCTAATGTTTATGAAATTATCCATGAATACTAAACCCTCATGAAATTATCCATAAATACCAAGCACACATGAAAGTATCCATAAATACCAGCCCAGACTAGCTGATCCATATACATCCGACCCAGATGAGATTAACCATATACATCAAACCCAGATGAAATGATACATAAACACCCAACCCAGATGAGATGATCCTTATAAGATTATCCATGAATACCAAACGTATATGAAATTATCAATAAATACGTAAAGCACATGCAATAATCCATAAATACCAAATGCTCATTAAATTAGCTATAGATATTATACCAACATGAAAATATTCATTAATACCTAACCCTCATGAAATTATCCATAATTACCATTTGCTCATTTTTATCATAAATACCAATCCCACATGAAATTGTCCATGAATACCAAACCCTGATGAAATTATCCATAAATACCAACTAACATGAAAGAATCCATAAATACCAACCCAGAATAGCTCACCCATATACATCCAACCCAGATGAGATGATACATATACATCCAACCCAGATGAGATGATCCATATATACCCAACCCAGATGAGATTATCCATTTATACCCAACCTAGATGATATTATCCAGGTAAACCCAACCCAGATGAGATAATTCATATAAAATTATTTATGACTTTAATCATGAATACCAAACCCACATGAAAGTATCCATAAATACCAACTAACATGAAAGTATCCATAAATACCAACTAACATGAAAGTATCCATAAATACCAACTAACATGAAAGTATCCATAAATACCAACTAACATGAAAATATCCATAAATACCAACACAGATTAGATGATCCATAAACATTCAACACATATAAGATTATCCATATACATCTGATCCAGATAAGATTATCCATATACATCTGATCCAGATTAGATTATCCATATACATCCGATCAAGATTAGATTACCATATACGTCCGATTCAGATTAGATTATCCATATAGATCCGATCCAGATTAGATTATCCATATGCATCCGATCCAGATTAGATTATCCATATACATCCGATCCAGATTAAATGATCCATATACATCCGATCAAGATTATATATATCCGATCCAGATTAGATGATTCATGTGCATCCAACCTTGATTAGATTATACCTATACATCCGATCCAAATAAGATTATCCATATACATCCTACCCAGATTAGATAATCTGTATACATCCGATCCAGATGAGATGATTCATATACATCCAATCCAGATTTGATGATCCATATACATCTGATCCAGATTAGATTATCCATATCCATCCAACTAAGATTAGATTATCAATATACATCCGGTCAAGAATAGATAATTCATATACATCCAACCCAGATTTGATTATACATATACATCCGATCCAGATAAGATGATTCATATACATCTGATCCAGATTAGATTATCCATATCCATCCAACTTAGATTAGATTATCAATTTACATCCGGTCAAGAATAGATAATTCATATACATCCAACCAAGATTCAATTATCCATATACATCCGATCCAGATTAGATGATTAATATACATCAGATCCAGATAAAATGATTCATATACATCTGATCCAGATTAGATTTTCCATATACATCCGATCCAGATTAGATTATCCATATACATCAGATCCAGATTAGATGATCCATATACATCAGATCCAGATTATATATATCCGATCCAGATTAGATGATTCATGTGCATCCAACCTTGATTAGATTATACATATACATCCGATCCAAATAAGATTATCCATATACATCCTACCCAGATTAGATATTCAATATACATCCGATCCAGATTTGATGATCCATATACATCTGATCCAGATTTGATTATCCATATCCATCTAACTAAGATTAGATTATCAATATACATCTGGTCCAAAATAGGTAATTTATATACATCCAACCCAGATTAGATTATCCATATACATCCAATCCTAATAAGATGATTCATATACATCCGATCCAGATTAGATGATTCATATACATCCGATCCAGATTAGATTAGCCCGTATACATCAGATCCAGATTTGATGATTCATATACATCCAATCCCAATAAGATGATCCATATTCATCAACACAGATGAGATCATCCATAAACATTCAAACTAGATAAGATCATCCATATGCATCCAAACCAGATAAGATAATCCATATACGTCCAAACCAGATAAGATCATCCATATATATCAAACACAGATGAGATCATCCGTATACATCCAAACCAGATACGATCATCCATATACATCCAACACTGATGAGATCATCAATATACATCCAACTCAGATAAGATCATCCATATACATCCAAACCAGATAAGATCATCCATATACATCCAAACCAGATAGGATCATCCATATACATCCATCTCAGATGGGATCATCCACATACATCCAACTCAGATGAGATCATCCATATACATCCAAACCAGATTAGATCATCCATATACACCCAAACCAGATAAGATCATCCATATACATCCAACTCAGATGAGATCATCCATATACATCCAACACAGATGAGATTATCCATATACATCCAACACAGATGAGATTAACCATATACAACCAACCCAGATAAGATTACCCTGATACATCCAACTCAGATGAGACGATCTATACATACCAAACCAGATGAGATGAGATGAGATGATCCATAATATTCCATGTCTCTTAGTTTTAGTTTGCATATGAAAAATGCATACACTCCGGCTTGAGATAAGACCACAGGTTACGGCAATGGTCGCAGCGCTCTTGCTTGAGGTCCTACTCCTAACGGAGTCCGTACCCAATGCATCCGTCGGGGTCAGTGTTCATTTGCCTTGGTGACAAAGGATATGTATGCACGCGTATACATCATCCATAGTGTTTCGTCACTATGTTTAGTGTATACGTCGTATGTCAAAACGGTGCGACTTAAGAGTTAGAGTTAAGATAAGCCCCACCTCTACTCACCCACCCTGAGTTGCACTGACTATTGCTTTATGTGGGTAACTTGACCTTATATTGATGTGTTATTTCTTTAATGATCTAACTGTATCATGTAAGCCAGTCACAAGTCTGGATAAACAAGGAGTGACCACAGTAGTAATCTAGAATAGTAATCCATGAATGTTATAAATTCTCTGATAATTATTATACAAATCAAACACACTACCCATCAACATACATAAATAAGTATCAGCCAAGCTCTGTTGGATGGAGTTTATGATCAAAATTCACTTTTCAACTAATAACTCTTTTGAAGTAAAAGTTTATCAATGTGTGGCATGCTGCCGCATATCACTTGGGACCAGCGACATGACACTCTTTTAGTTTAATGCAAAATACCTTGTGCTAGTGATCGTTCTCTATGTCATGAGGAGTTCTGAGTTCAAGTCTCAGTGGGAGTTAATTGGCTGGCTCTCAGGTGATTTGTTGAAGTTGTGTTTTGAAAATTGTATAGTGAAGAATGTTTAAGCATATAAGTCAGTAAACATCAAGAACATGTATGCTCTTCATGCTAGGAAAGTAAACAAAATATGTTAATACAGTACCCTCCAAATGTATTAGTCAATAACTTGGTAAATTCTTCTTACAGTATATCTAAGGGAGATAATCCAATTTAAAATTTCCATACATATGTATAATTGAATTCCAAAATATTGATATTTAAAAAAATAAGCAATTAGAATGATGGACAAAATATAGCATGAATATAGAAATGATGAACAAAATATAGCATGAATATAGAAATGATGAACAAAATGAAGCATGAATATAGAAAAAATGAACAACATATAACATTAATATAAATATATAAGAACGTATTAACAAAATAAAGTATGAATATAGAAATGATGAATATAGAAATGATGAATATAGAAATGATAATCAAAATGTAGCATGAATATAGAAATGATAATCAAAATATAGCATGAATATAGAAATGATGAACAAAACATAGCATGAATATAGAAATATAGAATTCATGAACAAAATATAGCATGAATATAGAAATGATGAACAAAATATAGCATGAATATTGAATATAGGAATGATAAACAAAATAGAGCATGAATATAGAAATATAGGAATGATGAACAAATTATAGCATGAATATAGGAATGGAGAACAAAATAAAGCATGAATATTGAATATAGGAATGATAAACAAAATAGAGCATGAAGATAGAAATAAAGGAATGATGAAAAAAATATAGCATGAATATAGAAATATAGGAATGATGAACAAAATAAAGCATGAATATAGAAATAATAAACAAAATATAACATGCATATAGAAATAAAGGAAAGATGAGCAAAATATAGTATGAATATAGAAATGACGTGCAAGATAAAGCATGAATATAGAAATGATGAACGAAATAAACCATGAAATTGAATACAGAAATAATGAACATTATATACAATATGAATATAGAAATATAGGAAAGATGAACAAAATATAGCATGAATATAGAAAAAAAAGTAATGATGGACAAAGTATAGCATGGATATAGAAATGATGAACAAAACATAGCATGAATATAGAAATATGGGAATGATGAACCCAATAAAGTATGAAGAAAGACATGATAAACAAAATATAGCATGAATTTAGAAGTGATGAACAAAATATAGCATGAATACAGGTACAATGAACAAAATATAGTATGAATATAGAAATATAGGAATAATAAAAATTTAATGTATGAACATAGGAATGAAGAGCAATAATAGTATGAATATAGACATTGCGTACAAAATTAAGTATAAATATAGAAATATAGGAATCATAAAAATTTAATGTATGAACATAGGAATGAAGAGCAAAAATAGTATGAATATAGACATTGCGTACAAAATTAAGTATAAATATAGAAATATAGGAATGATTGACATGATATAGTATGAAAATGATGAACAAAATATAGCATGAATATGGACATGATGAACGAAATAAAGCATGAATATAGAAACATATAGAAATCATGAACACATTATAGCATGAATATAGGCATGATGTACAAGATATTGTATAAATATAGAATTATAAGAATGATGGACAAAATACAGCATGAATGGTGAAATTATGAACAAAATATAGTATGAATATAGAAAAAAAAGGAATGATAAATAAAAAATATAGCATGAATATAAGAATTTAAAGAAGTAGAGGAAATGATGCACATGATATAGCATAAATATACAGAAATGATACACATCATATAGCATGAATATAGAAATGATGGACAAAATATAGCGTGAATATAGAAATAAAGGATTGATGAACAAAATTAACCATGTATTTGGAAATAATGAATAAGATATATAGTATCAATAAAGTAATGATGAACAAAATATAGTATGGATATAGGAATGATGAACAATATATAGCATGAATATAGAAATGATGAAAAAAATGAAGCATGAATAAGGAAAAATGAACATCAAAAAATATTAATATAAAAATATAAGAACGATTAACAAAATAAAGTATGAATATAGAAATGATAATCAAAATGTAGCATGAATATAGAAATGATAATCAAAATATAGCATGAATAATGAAATGATGAACAAAATATAGCATAAATAATGAAATGATGAACAAAATATAGCATGAATATAGAAATAGAATTCATGTTCAAAATATAGCATGAATATAGAAATATAGGATTGATGAACAAAATATAGCATGGATATAGAAATGTAGGAATGATGAACAAAATATAGCATGAATATAGGAATGATGAACAAAATAAAGCATGAATATAGAATAAAGGACTGATGTTCAAAAAATATAGCATTAATATAGAAATGATGAACAAAATATAGCATGAATATTGAATATAGGAATGATAAACAAAATAGATCATGAATATAGAAATATAGGAATGATGAACGAATTATAACATGAATATAGGAATGGAGAACAAAATATAGCATGAAACAAAATAGATCATGAATATAGAAATATAGGAATGATGAACGAATTATAACATGAATATAGGAATGGAGAACAAAATATAGCATGAAGATAGAAATATAGGAATGATGAAAAAAATATAGCATGAATATAAAATTTAGGAATGATGAACAAAATAAAGCATGAATATAGAAATAATAAACAAAATATAGCATGAATATAGAAATAAAGGAAAGATGAACAAAATATAGCATGAATATAGAAATAATAAACAAAATATAGCATGAATATAGAAATAAAGGCAAGATGAACAAAATATAGTATGAATATAGAAATGATGTACAAAATATAGCATGAATATAGAAATGATGAAAAAAATAAACCATGAATATGGAAATAATGAACATTATATATAGTTTGAATATAAAAATATAGGAAAGATGAACAAAATATAGCATGACTATAGAAAAAAAGTAATGATGAACAAAGTATAGCATGGATATAGAAATGATGAACAAAATATAGCATGAATATAGAAATAAAGGAATGATGAACACAATAAAGTATGAAGAAAGACATGATAAACAAAATATAGCATGAATTTAGAAGTGATGAACAAAATATAGCATGAATACAGGTACAATGAACAAAATATAGTATCAATATAGAAATATAGGAATAATAAAAATTTCATGTATGAACATTGGAATGAAGAGCAATAATAGTATGACTATAGACATTATGTATAAAATTGAGTATAAATATAGAAATATAGGAATGATTGACATGATATAGTATGAAAATGGAAATGATGAACAAAATATAGCATGAATATGGACATGATGAACGAAATAAAGCATGAATATAGAAACATAAAGAAATAATGAACAAATTATAGCATGAATATAGGCATGATGTACAAGATATTGTATAAATATAGAATTTTAGGAATGATGGACAAAAAACAGCATGAATGAAGAAATTATGAACAAAATATAGTATGAATATAGAAAAAAGGAATGATAAATATAAAATATAGCATAACTATAAGAATTTACAGAAATAAAGGAATGATGAACAAAATAAAGCATGAATATAGAAATAATGAACATAAATACTGTATGAATGTAGAAATAGAGGAAAGATGAACAAAATGTAGTATGAATATATAAATGATTAACAAAATATGGCATGAATATAGATATAAAGAAAAGATGAACAAAATATAGTATGAAAATAATAATGATGAACAAAATAAACCTGGAATATAGAAATAATGAACAAGATATAGCATGAATGTAGAAATGATTAAAAAAATGGCATGAATATAGAAATAAAGGGAATATGAACATAATATAGTATGAAAATAAATATGATGAACAAAATATAGCATGAATATAGAAATGATGAACATAATATACAGTATTAATATAGAAATATAGGAAATATGAACAAAATGTAGTATCAATAAAGAAATATTGAACAAAATATAGTATGAATATAGAAATATAGGAGAGATGAACAAAATAAAGTATGAATAAAGAAATGATGAGCAGAATATAGCATGAATATAGAAATGATGAACAAAAAATTGCATTAATACAGAAATATAGGGATGATGAAGAAAGTATAGCATGAATATAGGAATAATGAACAAAAGCATGAATAATGAAATATAGGAATGATGAAAAAAATATAGCTTGAATGTAGAAGTGGTGAACATCATATAGAATGAATATAGAAATGATGAACAAAATGGCGCATGAATATAGAAATGATGAACAAAATATAGCATGAATATAGAAATGATCAACGAAATATAGCATTAATATAAAATTAAAGGAATGATGAACAAAATAAAGCATGAATATATAAAAAATGAACATAATATACAGTATGAATATAGAAACATAGGAAAGATGAACAAAATAAGTATGAATATGTAGAAATAATGAACATAATTTAGTATGAATATAGAAATATAGGAATGATGAACAAAATATATATGAAAATACAAGTGATAAACAAAATATAGCATGAATATATGAATGATAAACAAAATATAGCGTGAATCTAGAAATGATGGACAATATATAGTATAAATGTAGAAATATAGGAATGATGAACAAAATATAGTATGAATATAGAAATATCAGAATGATGAAAAAATATAGCATTTTTTTAAGAATGATGAACAAAATATAGCATGAATATAGAATTTTCTGAAATATAGGAAAGATGAACAAAATAAAGTATAAATATAGAATTAATGAAAATAATGTAGTATGAATACAGAAATATAGGAAAGATGACCAATTAAAGTATGAATATGAAAATGATGAACAAAATATAGCATGAATATAGGAATGATGAACATTATATCGCATGAATATAGAATTAATGAACATAATGTACTGTATGAATATAGAAATATAGGAATGATGAACAAAATAAAGTATGAATATAGAATAAATGAAAATGATAGAGTATGAATATAGAAATATAGGAAAGATGAACAAATTATAGTATGAATATAAAAGATGATGAACAAAATATAGCATGAATATAGGAATGATGAACATCATATCGCATGAATAGAGAAATGATGAATAAAATATAGCATGAATATGGAAATGATAAACGAAAAAGAGCATGAATATATGAATAAAGGAATAATGGACAAAAAAGCATGAATTTAGAAAAAATAAACATAATACATGTATACAGTATGAATATAGAAAAGATGAACAAAATATAGTATGAATATAAAAATAATGCAATTAAAATAGTATGAATATAGAAATATAGGAAAGATGAACAAATAATAGTGTGAATATAAGAGTGATGAACAAAATATTGCATGAATATAGGAATGATGAACAAAATAGCATGAATTTAGGATGAACAAAATTTAACATGAATATAGAAATATCGGAATGATGAACAAAATATAGCATAAATATAGAATTATAGGAATGCTGAACAAAATATTGCATGAATATAGAAATATAGGAATGATGAACAAAATAAAGCATGAAAATAGAAATATAGGAATGATAAACAAAATAAAGTATGAAGAAAGACACGATGAACAAAATATTGCATGAATTTAGAAGTGATGAACAAAATATAGCATGAATATAGAAATATAGGAAGGATGAACAAAATACAGCATAAATATAGAATTATAGGAACGATGAACAAAATATAGCATGAATATAGGAATGATGAACAAAATATTGCATGAATATAGAAATATAGGAATGATGAACAAAATATAGCATGAAAATAGAAATATAGGAATGATAAACAAAATAAAGTATGAAGAAAGACATGATTAACAAAATATAACATGAATTTAGAAGTGATGAACAAAATATAGCATGAATACAGGTACAAAGAACAAAATATAGAATGAACATAGAAATATAGGAATAATAAAAATTTAAAGTATGAACATAGGAATGAAGGCAATAATAGTATGAATATAGGTATGATGTACACAATTTAGTATAAATATAGAAATAAAGGAATGATGAACACAAAACAACATGTCTATAGGTACAATGAACTAAATATTTAATGAATATAGGTACGATGTATATAGGAAAGATAAAAAATAAAGTATGAATATAGAAATGAAGAGCAAAAATAGTGTGAATATAGACATGATGTACAAAATATAGTGTAAATATAGAAATTATGAACAAAATATAGTATGAATATGGACATGATGAACGAAGTAAAGCATGTATACAGAAATATATAGAAATATTGAACTAAATATAGCATGAATATAGAAATATAGGACTGATGAGCAAACTATAGCATGAATCGAGAAATGATAAACAAAATATAGCATGAATATATGTACAATGAACAAAATATAGTATGAATATAGAATTATAGGAAAGACAAAAAAAAGTATGAAATTATGAATATAGGAATGAAGAGCAAAAATTTTATGAACATAGGCATGATGTACAAACTATAGTATTAATATAGAAATATAGGAATGGTGAACAAAATATCGCATGAATATTGAAATGATGAACAAAATAAAGTATGAGTATAGAAATAAAGGAATGATGGACAAAATATATAGCATGAATATAGGAATATACAGAAATATAGGAAAGATGAACAAAATATAGTAAGAATAAAGAAATTTTGGAATGATGAACAAATATAGCATGAATATAGATATGATGGGCAAATACAGTTTAAATATAGAAATGCAAAATACCTTGTGCTAGTGATCGTTCTCTATGTCATGAGGAGTTCTGAGTTCAAGTCTCAGTGGGAGTTAATTTGCTGGGTCTCTGGTGATTTGTCAAAATTGTCTTTAATTTATATTTTAAAAGTTGTATAGTGAAGAATGTTTAAGCCTATAAGTCAGTATACATCTGGAACATGTATGCTCTTCATGCAAGGAAAGACAATAAATGTCTCTTATTCAATATTCCAATACATAACACTGTCTTGGTTATGCTTCTTTTTTGAAGACGGTGGAATTTTTAATTTTGGCACCAAACAAGTATTTCGACCAATCAAAATGTAACGCTGACGTCATATCCAGTCGATATAATTAAACACTTGCGAGATAAAACGAATAATGGGATATTTTTAGCTGTACAGCTAATGTTTCCCGGAATCACATGATTGATTGCAGGTCGAGTTTATCAGGGTACGAAATTAGAACACCTTGCGGAATTTGACGCATGATCAACAACTACATGTATGACGTCACACTTATGACATATTTCTTTGTTTTCGATGTGTTCTGTATGACATGTAGTATGTAAGCATGATATTGTTTGCGAGTACTTTTTGTATATGGAATTACAGATAGAGAATATAGCATTTGTTATACTTATTGTTTAAAATAAACATTGTACATATTAGATCTATGTTGCTAATGTCATTGTGACGTATATTTAAGAAAATACTCGTTTGAAAATACACATGTGATTCAGTTAATTCATAATCGCTGATGTGTAACTCATGTCGTTTATTCCAGGGTGCTTGTTTATTCATACCACAGAGTACTTCAATTGGTGAAGTCAGTACTTTGATTATATTAAGTCAGAGTAACTCCCCTTTATTACTCGCTAAATGAAATGCTTCATTGATTTATTTATTTATTGATATTTAAGATCATTAGCACATTATAATACAATATCACAGAAATATTCCATAAAATCACAGATAAAAGTTAAACATCAGTATATATGATGATAAGACATGATGAACTAAAAACTATTGAGTAGCATATTATGACTTAAAACAGTGTACAACCATATATAGCTCGACATACTTTTAATAATATATTAGAATAGACATGTGTTGTAATCAAGTACTAAGAACCTATGGATAACCCATTGAGCTGAAAGCTTATTTCCAATGGGGTCCATTTAAGGGAATAACAAATTGTTTAAAAAAAAAAAAAAAAAAAACAATTATTGAGGACAAGACTTTGTTCAAATACGGGATTATTAAAAGTATGCTACAAGTACATATTATCACAGACGCATATGTCTAATAAAACATGTATTACTAGAATACATCTAATAAAACATGTATTAATAGTATATAAAATCTTGGGTATATTCTGTAACCTGTTTACTAAGTAAATATTTTTTGACAAGAAGTTTTTATTTCTGAAAATTTTTCACAGC
Organism: Mactra quadrangularis; assembly: GCA_025267735.1. Taxonomy (NCBI): domain Eukaryota; kingdom Metazoa; phylum Mollusca; class Bivalvia; order Venerida; family Mactridae; genus Mactra; species Mactra quadrangularis. Next base: position 21,931,504 of record CM046299.1, read on the forward strand.
TTTGATTTCTTCTGGAAGTGAATTCCAGTCTAAAATACCATGGTAATTGATTGTTGTCCATAAACAGTTTGACTGATTAACAAGGTGTTAACGATTAGTATTTTTATTTTATTAACAGTAAAGTTCCGCTATAAAAGCCAGCTTGCAGACCGACATAATTTGGCCTTAATTGCGAAACAAGGCTGTGACTAGCTGAACGGAATGTTATTTAAAGTCTGTGCTTGGTATTCATTTTCATTTTATATACAATGTACATGTTTTTAGCTTTATTGAGATGTTCTATAAAAGCATTACATATAAGCCAACTCAATGGCACTCCAGCAAGTTCAATTCTGGTCATTTTTATCATTACATATAAGCCATGGCACTCCAGCATGTTCAATTCCTGTCATTTTTGTAATTTCTATCACTACATGTAAGCCAACTCAATGGCGCTCCAGTATGTTCAAATCCTTGTATTCCTGTCATTACATATATGCCAATTCAATGGCATTAAGCAAGTTTGATTCCTTTTATATCTCTTGTTATATATAAGCTAATTCAAGGGCACTCCAGCAAGTTTGATTCCTTTTATATCGCTTATTATATATAATCCAACTCAATGGCACTTCAACAAGTTTGATTCCTGTCATTTCTATCATTACATATAAGCCAACTCAATGGCTTTCCAGCAAATTCATTTTTTGTTATTTTTATCATTACATATAAGCCAACTTATTGGCACTATTGCAGGTTTGGTTCCTGTCATTTCTATCATTACATATAGGCCAACTCAATGGCACTCCAGTAAGCTCAAATCCTTGTATTTCTGTCATTACATATAAGCCAATTCAATGGCACTCCAGCGAGTTTAATTCCTGTCATTTTTTTCATTACTAATAAACTAGTACAATGGCACTCCAGCAAGTTCAATTCCAGTCATTTATATCATTACATATGAGTCAACTAAATGGCACATCAGCAAATTTGATTCCAGTCATTTCTATCATTACATAATTTTATTAAGCCAATTCAATGGCATTCATGCACGTTTGATTCCTGTTATTTCTATCATTACAAATTGGACAACTCAATAGCACTCCCATTTGGACCACCCTCGACCTTAAATGAATGAATAATCTCGGGAGGATTCGTGGGGGGGGTCTTCACTGGATATTGGTGATTTTACTACCTACGCGAGGCGAAGCAGGTGACGGTTACACAAAATAGTTCTTGTAGTATACACACGGATCTTTGTCTAAACATATTTATTTATTTTAATTGAACCAAATAGTGTTCATCGGTACCATTGAAATGAGTACTTTCAAATTTACGGACTAAAAACGACACTTCAGTCATCGCCTAAACCAGAGACTAATTCCTTGCCTAAACGATCGTGTATTTGTTTACATAGTTTCAAAATGGCGCCTAAATATGTCCAAGGTTATTCGTAGCGAATAGCCGAGGATTTTCCGAATGTGGCACTCCAGCAAGTTTGATTCCTTTCATTTCTATCATTACATATAGGCCAACTCAATGGCACTCTAGCCATTTGGAACACCTTCGACCTTTCATGAATGAATAACCTCGGAAGGATTCGTGGAGGTCTTCACCGGATTTTTGTGATTTTACTACCTTCGCGAGGCAAGCAACGGTTACGCAAAATAGTTCTTGTAGTTTACACAGATCTTTGTCTAAACATATTTGTTTGTTTAGAATTGAAGCAAATATTGTTCATCGGTATCATTGAACTGTGTAATTTTAAATTTACGGATTAAAAACGGAACTTCAGTCATCGCCTAAACGATCGTGTATTTTTACATAGTTTCAAATGGCGCCTGGAAAGACATACTTAAATTAAATTTTAACAAATTTAATACATTGTTATTATGCAACTATGAATAAATAAAGTTCAAAATCATTCATCTCAATGCACATACAATAAACATGTACATGTTCATATCCCTTCATGGATGCTTTCTAACTCTTCATTTTACTCATTTGATCTAATGCTGCATCAAGGATGGCGAAATCTGAAAAAAATAATGATTTGTTCACGGACAAGTAACTTGAAATAAATGACTTGTCCGTATCAAAGTACAACTAGTCCGTTCTTTGGTTATTTGAAATACTCACTTAGTCTTTAATCAACAAATGGAACATTGTTCATAATGTCATACGTATAGTTGTGTGATTATCTAATTAATTGTTTGTGTCATTGATTACCATAAAGCTACTATGACAATGGTATTTACAGTGCAGCTATGATAGCATTATAAGAATTTTAATTGAATTAGACTGTTATTCGGAGATTTGTTTCAACTTCGTATGCGCGAAAACGGTGACTTATGTTTGAAGTTGTCGTTTCCAGTAGCATTAATTGCTATATTATTAGGAACAAATAAACAAAAAATAGTTTAATACATTGTTAACGTAGATTAAAGGATATTTCAATTCAATTTAATATGCGATAGCGTGAGTCGCGAAAATATATGACAATATATCACAATGAATGATGGGATTTCATTTTACGATGTAGAATACTAAATTATGAATAATAAATTAATTTAGTTTACATTGTAACTGATGACAATACATTTTGTTTCGGAGTTCTGAGTTCAAGTCTCAGAGGGAGTTAATTGGCTGGCTCTCAGGTGATTTGTTGAAGTTTTGAAAACTTTATAGTGAAGAATGTTTAAGCATATAAGACAGTAAACATCAAGATCATGTATGCTCTTCATGCTAGGAAAAGTAAACAAAATATGTTAATACAGTACCCTCCAAATGTATTAGTCAAAAACTTGGTAATTTCTTCTTACAGTATATCTAAGGGAGATAATCCAATTTAAAATTTCCTTACATTTGTATTATTGAATTCCAAAATATTGACATTTAAAGAAAATAAGCAATTAGAATGATGGACAAAATATAGTATGAATATAGAATGATGAACAAAATGTAGCATGAAGATAGAAATAATGAATATAAAATACTGTATGAATATAGAAATATAGGAAAGATGAACAAAATATTGTACGAATATAAAAATGATTAACAAAATATGGCATGAATATAGAAATAAAGGAAAGATGAACAAAATATAGTATCAAAATAATTATGATGAACAAAAAATAGCATGAATATAGAAATGATGCACATCATATAGCATGAATAAAGAAATGATGCACACATATAGCATGAATATAGAAATGATGAACCAAATAAAGCATGAATATAGAAAAAAAGGAATGATGAACAAAAAAAACCATGTATTTGGAAATAATGAATAAAACATATAGCGTGACTAAAGAAATGATGAACAAAATATAGTATGAATATAGGAATGATGAACAAAACAAAGCATGAATATAGAAATGATGCACAAAATATAGCATGAATATAGAAATATAGGAATGATGAACAAAATATAGCATGCATATAGGAATGACGATCAAAATATAGCATGAATATAGTAATGATAAACAAAATATAGCATGAATATAGAAATAATAAACAAAATACATGTATACAGTATGAATACAGAAATATAGGATAGATGATCAAAATATAGTATGAATATAGAAATAATAAACAAAATAAAGCATGAAGATTGAAATAAAGGAAAGATGAACAAAATATAGTATGAAAATAATAATGATGAACAATATATAAATCAGGAATAAAGAATTAATGAACAAAATAAAGCATGAATATAGAAATAAATAACAAACTATATCATGAATATAGAAATAAAGGAAAAATGAACAAAATATAGTTTGAAAATAATTATGATTAACAAAATATAGCATGAATATAGAAATGATGCACATCATATTGCATGAATATAGAAATGATGCACATCATAAAGCATGAATATAGAAATTATGAACAAAATATAGCATGAATATAGAAATAAAGGAATGATGAACAAAATAAGCCATGTATTTGGAAATAATGAATAAAACATATAGTATGAATAAAGAAATGATGACCAAAATATAGTATGAATATAGGAATGATGAACAAAACATAGCATGAATATAGAAATGATGACAAAATGTAGCATGAATATAGAAATATAGTAATGTTGAACAAAATATGGCATGCATATAGGAATGATAAACGAAATATAGCATGAATATAGAAATGATCAACATAATACAAGTATACAGTATGAACATAGAAATATAGGATAGATGAACAAAATATAGTATGAATATAGAAATAATGAACAAAATAAAGCATGAATATAGAAATAAAGGAACGATGAACAAAATATAATATGAATATAGAAATGAATAACAATATAAAGCATGAATATAAAAATTATGAACATCATACATGCATAGCATATAAATATAAATGATGAACGAAATATGGCATGAATATTAAAATAAAGAAATGATAAACAAAATAAACCATGAATATAGAAATAATGAATATAATATACAGTATCAATATAGAAATAGTTAAATGATGAACAAAATGTAGTACGAATATAGTAAGAATGAACATTATATAGTATGAATATAGATATAACGGAAAGATGAACAAAAAAAAGTATGAATATAGAAATGATGAATGCAATATAGTATGAAAATAGGAATGATGAACATAATAGAGCATGAATATAGAAATGAATAACAAAATATATCATAAATATAGAAATAAAGTTGAGATGAATAAAATATAGAATGAAAATAATTATGATGAACAAAATATAGCATTTATGTAGATATGATGCACGTCATATTGCATGAATATAGAAATGATGCACATCATATTGCATGAATATAGAAATGATGCACATCATATTGCATGAATATAGAAATGATGCACATCATATTGCATGAATATAGAAATATAGGAGTGATGAACAAAATATAGTATGAATATAGAAATGATGAACAAAATATAGCATGAATATAGAAAGGATGAACAAAATATAGCATGAATATAGAAATATAGGAATGATGAGCTAAATATAGCATGAATATAGAAATGATGAACAAAATATAGCATAAATATAGAAATATAGGAATGATGAACAAACTATAGTATGAATATAGAAAACAGAAAGATAAATGAAATACATAGCATGAATTAAAAAAATACAGAAATATAGGAATGATGAATAAAAATGAAGCATGAATATAGAAATAATGAACATAAAATACTGTATGATTATAGAAATGTAGGAAGATGAACAAAATATAGTATGAATATATAAATGATAAATAAGAGCAATAAAGCATGAGAATGGTAATAATGAACAAAATGTAGCTTGAATAAAGAGATAAAGAAAAGATGAACAAAATTGAGAATGAATATAGAAATGATGAACAAAATATAGCATGAATATAGAAATGATGAACAAAAATATAGCATGAATAAAAAAATATAGGAATGATGAACAAAATATAGCATGAATATAGAAATGATAACGAAAAATAGCATGAATATAGAAATAATGAACATAATATACAGTATGAAAATAGAAATATAGGAAAGTTGAACCAAATAAAGTTTGAATATGTAGTAATTATGAACATATTTTAGTATGAATATAGAAATATAGGAATGATGAACAAAATTTAGTGTGAATATACAAATGATCAACAAAATAAAGCATGAATATATGAATGATGAACAAAATATAGCATGAATCTAGAAATGATGGACAATATATAGTATATATGTAGAAATATAGGAATGATGAACAAACTATAGTATGAATGTAGAAATATAGGAATGATGGCCAAAATATAGCATGAATATAGAATTAACTGAAATATGGGAAAGATGAACAAAATAAAGCATGTATGTAGAAATAATGGAAATAATATGCAGTATGAATATGGAAATATAGGAAAGATGAACAAAATTGTGTATGAATATGTAAATGGTGAACACTGAACAGGGTAAAGCATGAATATAGAAATAATGAACACAATATAGCATGAATATAGAATTAAGAAGGTATGATGAACAAAATATAGTATGAATATAGAAATGATGAACAAATATATCATAAATGTAGAAATTATGAACATCATATCGCATGAATATAGAAATGATAAACAAAATGTAGCATGAATATAGAAATAAAGGAATTATGAACAAAATAAAGCATGAATATAAAGAAATAAGGAACATAATATTCAGAATGAATATATAAATATAGGAATTAAAGTTGAACGAAATAAAGTATGAATATGTAGTAATAATGAACATAATTTAGTATGAATGTAGAAATATAGGAAAGATAAACAAATTATAGTATGAATATAAAAATGATGAACAAAATATATAATGAATATAGAAATAATGAACATCTTATGGCATGAATATAGAAATAATGAACGAAATATGGCATGAATATTAAAATAAAGAAATGATGAACAAAATAAACCTTGAATATTGGAATGATGAACAAAATGTAGCATGAATATATAAATATAGGAAAGATGAACAAAATATAGTATGAATATAGAAAAAAGAAAGATAAATGAAATATATATCATGGATATTAAAAATATACAAAAATATAGGAATGATGAACACAATGAAGCATGAATAAAGAAATAATGAACATAAAATACTGTATGAATATAGAAATGTAGGAAGATAAACAGAATATAGTATGAATGTTTAAATGATAAATAAGATAAAGCACAAGTATAGAAATAATGAAGAAAATATAGATTGAATATAGAGATAAAAAAGGAAGAAAATTTAGTACATGTATGAATAAAGAAATGATGAACAAAATATAGCATGAATATAGAAATGATAAAAGAAAAGTAGCATGAATAATGAACTTAAGGAATGATGAACAAAATAAGGCATGAATATAAATATAATGAACATAATATAAAGTATGAATAAAGCATGAATATGGAAATAATGAACATAATACTATGCAGTATGAATATAGAAAAATAGGAAAGATGAACAAAATATACTATGAATATAGAAATAATGCAAAAAATATAGTATGAATATAGAAAAATAGGAAAGATGAACATATAATAGTATGAATATAAAAGTGATGAACAAAATATAGAATGAATATAGAAATATAGGAATGATGAACAAAATATAGCATAATTATAGAAATATAGGAATGATGAACAAAATATAGCTTGAATATAGGAATGATGAACAAAATATAGCATGAATATAGAAATATAGGAAAAATGAACAAAATATAGCATGAATATAGAAATATTAAAATGATAATTAAAATATAGTATGAAGAAAGACATGATGAACAAAATATGGCATGAATTTAGAAGTGATGAACAAAATATAGCATGAATACAGGTACAATGAACAAAAATTAAGTACGAACATAGAAATATAGGAATAATAAAAATTTAAAGTATGAACATAGGAAGAGCAAAAATAGTATGAATATAGACATTGCGTACAAAATTAAGTATAAATATAGAAATATAGGAATGATGAACAAAATATAACATGTATAAAGGTACAATGAACTAAATATTGTATGAATATAGGACTGTATATAAGAAAGATAAAAAATAAAGTATGAATATAGAAATGAATAGCAAAAATAGTATGAATATAGGCATGATGTACATAATAAAGTATAAATATAAGATATAGAAATGAAAATAGAAATGATGAACAAAACATAGCATGATTATGGACATGATGAACAAATTAACATGAATATATAGAAATATATAGAAATAATGAACTAAATATAGCATGAATATAGAAATATAGGAATGATGAACAAAATATAGCATGAATCGAGAAATAATAATCAAAATATAGCATGAATATAGGTACAATGAACGAAATATAGTATGAATATAGAAATGTAGGAAAGATAAAAAAATAAAGTATGAATATAGGAATGAAGAGCAAAAATTTTATGAATATAGGCATGATGTACAAACTATAGTATTAATATAGAAATTTATGACGTCACACTTACGAAATATTTCTTTGTTTTCGATGTGTTTTGTATGACATGTAGTATGTAAGTATGATATTGTTTGCGAGTATTTTTTGTATGTGGAATTACAGATAGTTAATATAGCATTTGTTATACTTATTGTTTTAAATAAACATTGTACATATTAGATCTATGTTGCTGATGTCATTGTGACGTATATTTAAGAAAATACTCGTTTGAAAATACACATGTGATTCAGTTAATTCATAATCGCTGATGTGTAACTCATGTCGTTTATTCCAGGGTGCTTGTTTATTCATACCACAGAGTACTTCAATTGGTGAAGTCAGTACTTTGATTATATTAAGTCAGAGTAACTCCCCTTTATTATTCGCTGAATGAAATGCTTCATTTATTTATTCATTTATTTATTTATTGACATTTAAGATCATTAGCACATTATAACACAGTATCACAGAAATATTCAATAAAATCACAGATAAAAGTTAAACATCAGTATAATTATATGATGATAAGACATGATGAACAAAAAACTATTGACTAGCATATTATGACTTAAAACAGTGTACAACCATAGCTCGACGTACTTTTAATAATATATTTGAATAGACATGTGTTGTAATCAAGTACTAAGAACCTGAGGATAACCCATTAAGCTGAAAACTTATTTCCAATGGGGTCCATTTAAGGGAATAACAAATTGTTTTTCAAAAAAATAGAAAAAATAACAATTATTAAGGAAAAGACTTTGTTCAAAAACAGGATTATTAAAAGTATGATACAAGCACATATTATCACAGACGAATGTGTCTAATAAAACAGATCAATAACATATATCTAACAAGTAAAAAATTGCTGCGAAATGCAGCAAAGTGATTGTCTCGGCAAACAGAAATTATTATGTATAATCTAAAGGTAACTCAAAAGCATTATATTGAATTGTCATGTTAATGTTTTTCAGTAATAAAAAGGTAACTTGTTATAAAACGTTTTCCTGTTCAAATGTAACATTCTCGTTCCAAGAGCCTAGTAAGATTCTCGATACTAGTTAGATCGAGAATCTTGACATTCTTGGAGTACGCGAATAGTCTGGATCTAGACACCATCTTTATTCCGACAGGATGTTTGGTTCTAGTTGGATTTATTTCCAGTAATTCATATTTGCATGACGCTTAAAAAGATTGGCAAAAGGGAAAACATAGTCTTCAGAACAGAAGCTATTTACACGACTTATCGCTTCTGTTTAGTCAAGTGCTCCTTACTTTGCGGATCTGTTCTTACCAATCCGTGTAACCAATCATCTAACTAATGCATAACTGTCCAACATCTTTGAATTTCGACATTTTGATATTACAGGCGTGAACATTTGTTGCATTTATTTTTTAATCACGAGACATTCATGCAATCTAAACGTATGTGTCTCTGCCTTAAAATAGAAATATCAGTTTGCGCATAGTATTTAAGCAGAGGTAGAAAGTCAACGAGTGAATCTTTCGAACCGGTGTATTGGAGAGTAGTCATTACTTTACTTGTTACGGAAGAATTTTGTTGCCGGATACACGAAAGGATTTAACATGTATTTTAATTCCGAAAAGATGCACTTAAATACAAAAGGCAAACTATTTCGAATAGAAATCATTTTTCTTAATAATGAATTTACTCGGACTCGAGAAATCATAATCCATTCGACAAATTAAAAACTGGCGAGCTTTTCACCTAGGTGTAAATGTCCGTCATTTTAACTCTCTTAAAATTACTTGGTCCGCTGCAGTGATACGTCTGGTCAATAGTCCGTCAATATAGTACCAAACTCTTCATAATTGAAAAAAATAATCTTACATTTGCTCGATCTATAACCAGAAGCAAGTTCAATTACACAAAACGTTACAGTACGTTACATAACGATGCATTCGGAACTCCTCGGCCGTACATTTGTTTACTTTTACACCGGACTTTTCAAAATAGCGCCCAAATATGTCCGAGATTATTCGCAGCAAATGGACGAGGAGTTCCGAATGTATCGTTACAGATCGAACGTTCTATAACGTTCGCAGTTACTGAACTCAACCCTGGTCCGTAACTCTTACGCTCTTAAAATTAACTGGTCCGCTGCCCTTAATCATTGTTAGAAAAGATCGCCAATAGAACTCAGTAAAAGTAAGAATTAAAAGTCAATGTTACGCGATAACGCTTCTTTATTTATACAGTAGGCTAAAAAGAAAAAAGGTATATAATTAAAATATTATATTTGAATCATATCAAATTAGTTTTCAAATGATAAAGGCTCTAACAGTTGAGTTCAGTAACTGCATTGTATCTTTTAATAGTTAAAGTCTGCAAACTAATTTCTTAGAATATAATTTCGATAATGGTATCTTATCTTTTCAAATTAAATTTTGGCAAATATCATTTATATACATGCATGTACTATACACACATTATGATACGCATATTTGTTAAACTGTATCCGTACACTAAACGGGTCTGCTGGTCCGGTTGGTCTGCGATTTATACCTACCCTTTTTCGTGTGATTCGAAAGGATTTGCGGAAATGTGTTGATATAAAACGCTGATTTTTCGCGTGTTGCATTGTTGCAAGAAAAATTGTTTATATGGTTTCCCCCAAAAATGCTTTTTCTATTTACCTTTAACGGAAATAGGCTGTACTATGACTGCATTAAAAACAATAAATTTGTCGGCAGTGGAAATCGAAAGGATTTATATCACGTGACTTTTGCCCATTGCTATCAAAATCTACCCACCACAATATCACGGCGTTGAGACGCCGTGAAATCATCTAACTAATGCATAACTGTCCAGCATCTTTGAATTTCGACATTTTGATTTTACAGGCGTGAACATTTGTTGCATTTATTGCATTTATTTTTTAATCACGAGACAGTCATGCAATCTAAATGTGTGTGTCTTTGCCTTGAAATAGAAATATCAGTTTGTGCATAGTATTTAAGCAGAGGTAGAGAGTCAGCGAGTGAATCTTTCAAACCAGTGTATTAGAGAGTAGTCATACCTTTACTTGTTACGGAAGAATTTTGTTGCCGGATACACGAAAGGATTTAACATGTATTTTAATTCCGAAAAGATGCACTTAAATACAAAAGGCAAGCTATTTCGAATAGAAATCATTTTTCTTAATAATGAATTCACTCGGACTCGAGAAAACATACTCCATTCGAACAAATTAAAAACTGGCGAGCTTTTCACCTAGGTGTAAATGTCATTTTAACTCTCTTAAAATTACCTGGTCCGTCTGGTCAATAGTCCGTCAATATAATACCAAACTTTTCATAATTAAAAAAAGTCTGCAAAAATAATCTTACATCTGCTCGATCTATAACCAGAAGCAAGTTCAATTACACAAAACGCTACAGTACGTTACATAACGATGCATTCGGAACTCCTCGGTCATACATTTGTTTACTTTAACGCCGGACATTTCAAAATAGCGTCCAAATATGTCCGAGATTATTCGCAGCAAATGGACGAGGACTTCCGAATGTATCGTTGCGGAACGTTCTATAACCTTCGCAGTTACTGAACTCAACCCTGGTCCGTAACTCTTATGCTCTTAAAATTAACTGGTCCGCTGCACTTAATCATAGTTAGAAAAGATCGCCAACAGAGCTCAGTAAGAGTAAGAATTAAGAGTCAATGTTACACGATTACGCTTCTTTATTCATACAGTCGGCTAATAAGAAAAAAAGGTATATTATTAAAATATATGAATCATATCAAATTAGTTTTCAAATGATAAATGCTCTAACAGTTGAAATATATATAATATTTACAACAATATGTGATGAAGCAATCGACGATTCTTTTAATAGTTAAAGTCTGCAAAGTTATTTCTTAAGATATAATTTCGATATTGGTGTCTTATCTTTTCAAATAAAATATTGGCAAATATCAATAATATATGTACTATACACACATTATGATACGCATATTTGTTAAACTGTGTCCGTATACTAAACTGGTCTCCTGGTCCGGTTGGTTCGCGATTTATACCTACCCCTTTTCGTGTGATTCGAAAGGATTTGCGGAAATGTGTTGATATAAAACGCTGATTTTTCGTGTGTTGCATTGTTGCAAGAAAAATTGTTTATATGGATTCCCCCAAAAATGATTTTTCTATTTAACTTTTAACGGAAATGGGCTGTACTATGACTGCATTAAAAACAATAAATTTGTCGGCAGTGGAAATCGAAAGGATTTTTATCATTTTTTATCACGTGACTTTTGCCCATTGCTATCAAAATCTACCCACCACAATATCACGGCGTTGAGACGCCGTGAAATAAAATGCCTTCTTCTCCATTGCTCTAATTGCATTGATTGATGCCAACTATACGTATAACTATAAACTCTCCATACTCAGGCGCATTGTAGACCTTCGATATTCTTGCACATATGTTCCGAGTTTGTCTGAGAACCATGAACCGAGTGTCACGTGACGCTTTCGTGACTACATTCTAACACATCATACTCACAAAAATGATTCTTACTGCAACCCGATAAAAATCCTAGATCCGAACTGAGATTCGAACCCACGATCTCTCTCGTGGACACTTTACCATGTTACCATAAAAGCTAGCTTGAAGACAAGGGATTACAGGCACAGTATTATGCCTCTGCTACACACACCAACCCCTTATCATAATTCATCCTCGAATTCTTGGAGCTTGATTGTCTGCGGGACTATCTAAGGGTGTAATCACACAATTCCTAGTGGGTTATTTACGTTGGGCGCCAGATGTAACCCGATAAAATTCATGGTCCGAGCTGAGTTGTAAGCAACACTCTACCACGTCGCCATAAAAGCTAGCTTTACACAATGACTTTTTTACATTTACAAATAATATCGCAGATAATATCCCTTAGAATTGGTAATTTGAGCCCCTATAGATGTAAATATTATATCAGCCCATGGTCACTTTTAATGTATTCTCGAAATAAGCCCAGAGACGTTCATTAATTCTGCCATGTAATCATTGTATCCATTATAGATACGGCATCAATTTTTGCCATATTATTCAACATGGCTATTATAATTTTATTGGAGAATGTGGTAGTACTTATTAGTAATTATACTCGGTTGTACGGTTATTAAAGAGAAACAACTCCTACATCTTTAGGCCTACTAGACATTTTATTGATAATCATCGCGTAACTTGTATTATGTATACAACAGCGGAGTTCCGATTTAGGTCTTTTTAAGGGACTTGAATACAAATGACAATAACAATGACTTGAACTTTATCATACTTGCATTCTGATTACTCAAGTATTACGAAATCTCATTTCTAAATTACCTTGGTATCCGATTACTTTCCTGCACATTTAAAAAAAGAAAAAAACAACAGAAATACAATATATTTCATTTCTACGATTGACATTTTTAAAACTAAAAATGATATATAACTAATGTAAATTCTTATTTAGAAAGCAAAACATATGATAAAAATAATGTTTCATTTTAATCCCTTTAAAAGCTTATTGTGATTATAATGCATACTTAGCTATTAAAGTATGAAAAAGACGTAGGGCATTACCCAAGCAATACCCAAGGAAGGATAAAGCATGACTAAATACGTTTATATGAGTAAGTCTATATTATCCTCAAATTCTGACCAGTGTCTTTCGGTGAGGTTCCAGATGGTAAAAGAGAATCACACTTATCTTCATTTAACAAATTATTAACAATTTTGAATAAACTTTAGCTATCTCTGCCAGCAGCTTGAACTTTGAGTAATAGTCTTTAAGGGCTTCAATCAGCAGTTTGTTATACAGCAAATTGATTCCTGTAAATTTGATGATGGATCGAAATTTTTGTTTCCCTCCATTTGCGTTCTTATTTACGTTTCAAATGTTTAGCAGAATGTAGCTGCTCATTAAACCATGGACATCGAGGACAAACTGTAATTGTCACTGTGCGTAACTCGTGATTTCGGCACGACAGACCTTTCTGTGTTAGTGCGTCGTAAAACCAAAACAAACAAACAAATCATTACAAACATATTAACTATCTTACACATAATTTTGTTTTTTAAACTTCCTACTTCAAATTAGAAAATTATTCAACCGATGACCGTGTTATTTAAAATCCGACCAGACTGTTAAAATATGGATCAATTCGGACGTTTGATTTTCTTAATAGTAGCAGAGTCGTTTAAATAGGTATGCTATTTTATAGCACTTGAAGTGAACTTTTTTGTGTAAAGGTTCCGTTATGTAAGAACTAGAGAATTTCGAATCTCGGGATAGTCTGCTTAAGAAGAAATCTAGTTGTATTAAGTGATTAAAACCACTGCATCTATCTTATGATGCGTTCGTCAGAATGACATCACAGTAACGAAAAAGTTTAAGTTTAAAGTGACAAAGTTTAATCATTTCAAGTAAGAAACAAGTTTCCAAAGTTATCAAATAATACCAAAATAATATCAAATAGCATCATCAAATAAAGCCTAAATGAAATGCTTGTAATGACTATAAAACTAAATATGAGGCAAAATAACTTAAACTAGGTCTTATCACATGATATGGCAAAATGAACAAAAACTAACAAAAATACTATATATTTATATAATATGTACAAAAAAGATGGTACTCAATATTTAATTAAAGCTACATAGTTCTTAAACTAAATATTAAATATCAAATGAGCCTGACAGATCTTAGAAAAATATCATGACAGCCAAAAGTAAACAAAAGGCTTAAAATAGAATTTAAGATGGCTGCCAATTAACTAGAAATAATCAATGGTTCTTAAATAAACCTAATTAAAACACTTATCTTAATAAAAATACACTTTAACCTTTAACTTACTTAAATAATTACTTAAATTACAAAATTGTTCCAAAAATACTTAAGTATAAACATTAAAAATATTTAATTAATTACAAATTAATACTAGAGAATTTTTAGCTCCTTCCAATTCAAGTGGTAAATTCAGATTGAGGCCTGCTCCCATTATTATGGACTTAGACAGGACTGATGCCGACCAATTATCCAATTATCCAAGGGAAGTAACTCGGCAATAAACCTCTAAAAAGAATATCTTCTTTGTTCTTTATAAAAGAGAGATAACTCGAACTAAAGACCCTAATTATTAATGGCGGTTCCTTCAATGAAAATAGTGATTTTCTAGCCCCTATTTCATGAACAATGATACAAAATACAAGTTATAATATAAGTATAAACCTAAAATATAAATATTCTGACATAGATATGAAGTTAATTGGTCAATAAAACAATTATTAAGTGATTTATGACAGTTACAGCGACTTTAAAAACTGGTTTACCCAAAATCAAGGGTGAAGTCTAAAACTCTGACCTCTTTACAAAAAGATTAAGTTAATTCAGGAGTAAATAGTAGCTAATTTGCGTCAGTATGACTCAAGAAGGCCAGTTAAAGCCACTAAACGAAGACAAAATCTTTATTATCAATTTCAATACAAGTAAAACTAACAAAAAGGCAATAGAATATAACTGCCTTTGGATTATAATAACTCTCTCTAGCGGAGGTGTGTTCAACAATGCGAGCGCTCGAGCGACCGCCCGCCTTGCGAATTTCTAGGTTATTATCGTCGGAACATGTCCGACGATGATAACAATTATCAAAATTTGAGCATTTTTGTGTCGACACCGGCTGTCTTTAGCCAATCAGAACGTTGTATTAAAGGTCACGTGACCAAAATGATGACGTCGAGTAGCAATAAAGGGGTGCGTGTATGGAATCGTCCACGGCGTGTATTACATGTATATGGTAATCTGTTTGTAATACAAGAAAATATCATTATCGATATATGAACGGGTATCAATTTTAAAGTGTATCAATTTAAAAAAAAAAAAAAACACATTCATACGTATTCGTTACATGTTGATTTATTGAAGAATATAGAATGAAGAATGAAATAGGCCTTTTATAGTTTGCATTTAAGTTTTACTATGGTTATCTTAGATATTTACAAAGGGAGGTAACTCTGTCTGATTGTTAAAATATATCTACTTTAAAAGTTAACTTGTGCCCTTAATAATACTATAGTTTCATTATTATTTCTGAATAATTGACTTCTATTATGTAATATTGCCTAACCAACATCCTACTTTACAACACACTTTTAACTCATATAATTTCAACATAATTCAATATTGTTTTATAAATGATTCTGAAATAAAAAAAACAAAAACGTTTTAAGACTGTTTTATTCATTTTATTTTTTATTCGAATATTTACCAAAATATTTATAGATATCTCATGTTAGCTGGATCTATTTTGAGTTCATCTTTAATTTTGGCTGTCAAGACCTTGTAGATTATTAATTGATTCCGCCGTCCATGACACTACTAATCCTAATAATATTTGTTTACCAAAACCTTAACTGAATACTTAAGCAATCGTACGAAAATTGCTAAAGTACATTTTACACTTAATATACCTAGCGTATTCTCTTTAAAATTATTTTCCGCATATTTGCGGTGACGTTTTTACAAAGGCTGTATATATGATATGTTCATATTATCCTGTCATATTATCATATTAAAAATGTATATAATATATCCTTATTAGGCATTAGCTGAATTAAGCTTTAGGCCATTTCCATCAAGATGGCTAAGGCAAAATACATTTTATACATAATAATACTACTTATATTCAAACGCATTTAATCATAATTTATCACTTCTTTGAATCGTGAAAATTACCCAACAAAAGTATTCAAATTTCACTTGTAGAATTATCCTTATGTAACCAATATTTCTTCCACAAAATATAGAGCACGTAAGTTTTTGACTTACTGAATTATTTAAATCAGTTGAGTCGTTGTGAATATAACGACTGGTTTAATGGTATAATTTTACATATTCAAAAAAGTGTCTTTAGTCAAAAGGATATAATGTATAAATACTTGTACACATTTTGTTATAAGTAATTCCAATAAAGATATTGCTTCCATTTTTTAATACAAAGGTATTATACATGACTTTAAGATAGTATTATAGAAAACATAATCACCGCACGTCATTATGTTTAATACACATGTATATATCTTTAGTAGAAAGATCAGATACAAATACAATTTACAGATAAGATTTTGTTTTGACTTATTTTACTGTATAATAATTTTGTACAAAATGTTGTCTTAAGTCAAATAGATTCTTAGGCGGATTCAGCGGTGGTCAGGTGGGTCGGGACCCCTCTCAGAAATTTTCAAAATGTACCATGAGTATATTGTTTAACTGTAAGCCATTTTTAAGTTACAAAAAGCAGTTTTCTCTAGTAGGCCTGTTGATATTTTTTATTATTATATTATTTATATGTTGCGTTATTCTGCTAACAATATATACTGTGGTAGGAAAGTTGGAACCACCCCCCCCCCTAAAATAGCTTGGATCCCCCAGGAAAAAATCCTGGATTCGCCCCTTGGATTTTATATATTATGCAAGTTCTTATTTAATACAAAGGGCTTGCTTCCGTTTTAACTACGATGTAATACGAATTTAGTAGACCGACTTACACAGCAAGACAATCAATCGCAGGCAATGCTATTTCATTTATCGTTGTAACTGCATATTCATATCAGATATTTTGTAGACGTTGTATACATACTCACAAAAGAAGAATATACATATTTAGATGCTGTTCAGATATGTACGCTGGCAACACCAAATCTTATTTTCAACAAAACTGGAATCACATCGAAAACAAACTTATTTTTTTCTTTAACTTGCATTTTACATTTTTGAAGCATATCTTTGTTGCTTAATTCACTTTCAAAGTAAATTACGATTTATTATAACTACTTGCAGACAAAGACATTGAGCTGTATTATTACCGAAATGATGATTGGATATCTATGACTAGGATATGCTTCGAGAACGGACAAATACCGTCAGATTACAATAACATAATTAATTTGACGCCAACACGGACAAGCGCTATCTGGACAGGTATTATACGTAGTGGCGTGGTAAATCAAATCACAGGTAAGTTAGCTAGATGCTAGAGTTATCAAGCACCTTTAAACCATTTGTTCTATTTTTTTTGTCATATGTAGGATGAAATAGAAACATTTGATATACAAAGATTACCAGAAGTGATATTTGTCTGTTTACTTATAATTGACAGCCCTTCATGACATATATTTTTATTCTCATTTGAAGGTATTAATAGTGTGTGAATTCAATTTCACAGTAATAATGCTTATGGATTAAACAATTGTTTTTTGCTTAACACCACATGTTCAAGTTTTATAATTTACTAATACTTACTTACTGACAATATTTAAAGTCCAAAAACAACCATACACAAATAAAAGTAGTTCATCGATTGTGTCAGTGTAAATTCTGTACACGATCATGTACTCTACAAAAAAATGATTTCAGTTGCTGTAAGGATTTGAAGCCTTAATGGGAACCATAAAGATATTATGCAGTGAATGCAAATTTTTGAAATGTCATTACAGATTAGGATATTATCACTGATAAGGCGATCTGTTCTAAATTGATATTCCTGGTTAGACAATTTACCGGATGATTAAATCATATTGGCTATGGTTTTAATTCAATTTAGAAATCGAGAATCAACAAAACGTTTAATTACTTATTAATTGTATATTGGTCTTGTTGATTGACTTAGCTCACTACAAAATTCAATTATAAAATAAAAACAAACCGATTATTTTTTTACAGATGGCAGTATGACAAAGAAATCTGGTTATATTAGTATAACAACAGGAAGGGTTATATTTTCTCATAATGATACAATTAAAAAACGGACATTATGTCTCCAAGGTATTGTACTACTCCATTTTAATTTCATTTACTTTGTCTATGCACCTTTATAAATATAATTTGTCAAAAGAAATAACAAATTTGGTTTTATTTGTTCCTGGAAATTAATATGGCAAACGGCTTCGCACAAGTGTAATATAAAGCTGTGAAGTTGATTCACATAATAATACCCATGATGAACTAGACACATCAAAAGTAAAGCATAATTTTTTAATGCAACACACATTAAATTCTGCGAATTATTCTCCGAAAAGTTGATCACTGACAAGTTAAATAAATAACACACCAGCAGTCTGATTCAATAAATGTATTGACATTTGATAACGCATTCATTGTTCGAGCTACTGGAAACGAACTATACTTAACAACAACTGAATACTTTAAACAACCATGGTATACTTCGTACAAAAACAAAAAGCTGTTTATAAAAACAATACAATGAACTAACCCATGACAGGGGATGCTCAGGATGAGATGTTAATTTGTACAAACTGTGTATGACTTAATTTAAAGCCAATACCAAATTGCACAAGTTTAACGTATAACACATATAATAACATCTAATAGAACGTTTATCAATAAATAAGGATGTTTGTAATTTCAGAATATTTTTATTGAATCTTGCTGAGAAGTTGTAGAATTGATAGGGGATTTGTTTCAAAACCTAGATAACCTCGATTTTAGTGCAACTGTTATTTATGAATATGAAGTCACCATATTGCCTTAAGCCATTATGGGACGAACTTAAAATTGGAAAAGAAACGAAAACCTTATATTTAAAAAAGGGATTAGTTTATGATAATCAGTCATGCAAAACGAATTCAAATTAATCGTACAGATATTTAAAAAGATATTTAGTTGTGTGACTTAAAAAAATTGTGAACTGAACAAAATGTAGTTGATTTTAGTAATTGATACATTTTTTTTCGAAAATAACTTTTATGTTTTATTTCATTTTTATTGTCAGGGTCATCAGATGTTGGAGCAATTGTTGGAGCCACTGTGTCTATTACATTTGTCATCATTTTAGTAATTGTTATTCTTGTTATGTGGAAACGGTATATGCTAAACTACATTTGGTAATTTTAATGAAATGCATTCAAGTGTACATCTTCTTGCAATACAATCTCTGGGCAATATATTCAAAACTCTAGCGAAACCTTAGCTATACAGTTTATAAGGATTTACGAAACAAGTCTTAAGACCAATCTTATAATACGGGTCTCAATGTTAACTTGTTATCACAAGTCAGACAGGCTATGTACACTAAGTGAAAATTCAAAATATCTTCAGGTTTACGCATAATAACTGAACGTTTGTTAAAAGTAGCAGGGTCACAATATTTAATATTCTTTCATGAGATTAAATTTTTAGGAATTGGCGTCCTTATGGTATGATAGACAGCGATAATACCACAATTTAATTATGCAACAGCAGACGTAGATTAGATATTTCGGTTCTTTTCAATGAAATTTTTGTAGCCGTCCGGCTAGCTCAGTTTGTAACACCCAAGTCAGCTATTCGAGGGGTCAAGGGTTCAATTTCCGGGCGGAGCATACTTTGGATGATTATGGTCAATTATGCCATTATTTCTACGGCCATTCTCTCTCATACCAATTCTTCTTGATTATGTAGGGAAGTTGTCAGGTACTCACAAACGTATTCGCTTAGTTGTTGGTTAAAAACTAAATCCAGAGACCTATCCTTTCAGGAACATTTATTAAGTTGACTGACCGCCGTTATAAGACCTATAAAATGTGTTGCTACGGCGTTAAACCAAACAAAACAAACAAACAAATAAAAGCTTTTCATAGTCCGATTAAGCGTCAAAATATTACTAGTGGTTGAATGATTATTTTTGCAGGGGTATAAAACTACCGTTTGCACAAAAGAAGGTTAAACAACGACCTGAATAAGACAACCAATCCAACGTACATTGTTTCTAGACTAGATATTTGCACTCAAGGTAGATGCGAAACAACCACTTCCGACTATGCGGAAGTTGATGAAAGCAAAATATCACCAGAATGCATAATGACGCAAGACGAACATGCAAACATGACAAGTTATAGTTCGGATGAGCCACATGCGTATATCACTCTTGAAATGATAGACGAATGCCCTTATGACACAACTAAAACAACTTCAGCAAGACATGATCAACAAACATCAAATGAATACAATAAAATAAGCCTTGAAGAAAGTTCTAGCTATGATCATATTGGTGCACGTGACAACGATTTTAAAACAACTGACTTAGAAAATACTTACCACACAACAACGCTGGCAACAATAAGCAGACACAACGGATTTACCAACAATGCTTTTAATAGAAAAGATGAAAGTGACGACGCCTATAATCACACTGAAGATCAGTCACGTAAAACAAAACGTAACAAGTCGGACAACTCGTATAACGCAACAGCGCTAGGACACTTACGGAACGATCAATGAGTTACCATCATTGCATTCAATAGTAATGGTGTATGAGACGACACCTATAATAACATTGGTGACTAGCCTGGTGAAAATGATCTGCCACTTACGGATTATCCGTATAATACAACAATGCTTGCTAATTCACAGACATATGGTATCAAAAACTCTGCCTTTAACAACAATTAGGACACATACAATCATATTGATGGTCAAGATCCTAACATCAGACCTTCATTCACAGACAATGACTATGCCACTTTGAAGTAGTGAGTTTATTTCCCAACACAGATCTTTTTAGTGTTATATATGACAAATAATAGTGTTATTGTAAACGTGACTTGTTATTGAACGAGAATAGTATTTCTACGTGATGAAGTCTTGAAAAGCAAAATCGGTTTACTTTAATGGATAACTGGATTGGTTAATGCGTTATATCAAAGTACAATTTTATTTACACTCAAAAGATAAGGTGTTTTTTATTAATTAAAACCATGATCAGGAAATTGATTGATTTAAAATAAAAATGAAACCGCTAAACTTTTGAACACTACTTAATGCATGTTAAGTGTTAATATATATGTTTGTGTTTTCATGTAAATTTTCATTTTTAAAGAAGTTATTAAATTTGTAAAATATATGTAATCGAGACGTCAATTTTCCAAAGCTTCATATTAATTGTAGAGTTACTATTGTTTTCATAACTCTTATCATTCTAATCATCACCATTTATAAACATGGCATAAAACATCATTATTTGATTGTTAAGATATGAAATGTAATCAACTTACAATTTATAATTGACTTGTTTACCTGTGGTTGTGTATGTTAATTACTCTATGATTATAAATACTGCACACTTATAAACCTGTTCTTCCTTGTATAATGTTGAATAATAAATATTCACAAAAAAAACTGTATTTTATCATGTTTCAAACAACCAAAAATAACATAGAAAACACGGTGGGGAAAATAATAGCCATAGGAAGTAAACACCTGATAAAAATTACTTCGATCACGATATTATTTAGGAATGTAAACATGTACATGTGATCAGATTTATCAGAATATATTTGTTAATTTAAATAAAAAACATTTACGTAATCCGTCTTACTGGAATAACTTTCTTACATCATGTAATGTTTCTGTCTACTTTTAAGTCTAGGCTTGGACGTTTCAAGCAGTTTTAACCATGTGTCTTATTGTTTAAGCATTTGAAACATCATCGTTTCATAAATATAAATATGTTCAAAATTATTCGTGGCAAATGGTCCGAGATTGTCAAATGATGTCTGTGTGACTTACACCTGGTCTTGTACAGCAAAAGAAAAAAGTGATTTGTTCGTTGGGTTAAACGCCGTAGCATAACATTATATAGGTCATGAAACGGTGGTCAGGCAACCTACTCACTCCTCCTGGAAAGGCTTAATCTCTGGATTTAGCTGTTAATCAACTACTAAGCCCATAATTTCGTCAGTGACTGATAACTGCCCAACATAATTAAAAGTCATTGGTAGAAGGGAGAATGGCCGAAGAAATAATTTCACGACCAAGCTCCACGATAATATGCCCCGCCCGGGAATCGAACCCACGACCCATAGATTAGTAGACTTGCGTGCTACCAACTGAGCGTTAGACTATCTAATGGATGATAATGTTGGTAAGATGTTGAATAAAAGATTGCAAGTAATGCTTAAACTAAAACCGATTGTCGTATCCATTAAATGTTTTTTTCACTTGACCGTGCTTTAAGTTTAACAAATATCTTATCAAAAGAACAACTATCCACTTCGTAAAACTTCAAATTGTAACTGTTAGGTAGATAATTTACACCAACATTTATAAATGCATAGATATCATTATAATGCCATTTCAAATACAGCCTTATTAGGAACTTACATACAAAAAGAAATAACTAAGTCTTAAAATGTATTAACCATTCACATTACCCTAGCTTAAAGAAATCCCCATTTTTACCAACCTTTGTGACTTATTACCTGTAACTGTAGAATATATGATACATGTACATCCAGTTATAATCAAAGCGCTGATAGCGCTGCCCGGACATGGATTTACAGGGCAAAATTTAGTGGTGTCCTTAGAAAAAGGACTTGCGGGGTCTAAAGTTCACAAATAAATTGTGTAACGAAAAATCATGACGCTGATACCGCCCGCAGAGAAATGCTAATCAATCGTTCATGATTTACCACAGGTAT
The DNA here is from genome assembly GCA_025267735.1 of Mactra quadrangularis. NCBI lineage: Eukaryota > Metazoa > Mollusca > Bivalvia > Venerida > Mactridae > Mactra > Mactra quadrangularis. The sequence goes on from CM046299.1 coordinate 21,954,895, forward strand.
ATGATCTAATTTTAGACGGTGGAAATTATCACATATCGTTGTACTGAACCTGACTGCGCGTCAGTCGAATGTCTACGTCCGCGACATTTTTTTATGCGATTCAGAATATGTTGCTCACTAACACCTGAATTGCTTACGCAATCCACGTCAAAAAAGACAACAGAATTCAGAAGGAACTCCTAGATTTGATAGTCTTGTTTACTCATATCTTCATGAATAGCATTTGTCTTCTGAACAGTTTTAGGTGGATCAGGAACATTTGTGATTGATTTATGCTAGAGTAACACAATACGAATTACTTGTTTAGTCTCATCAGTAAATGTTACGCTATATTATATGTTTTAGCAAACCAGACACACGTTGTCTTGTTAGGAAACATTCCAAATTTTAAGAGAATGTATATAAAAAGTCTGTCAGGTAATACATTTGTTTGTCTGTTGCAACGCAATGATAATAGTAAATGCAGAATTAAGGAAAATAAACTAGGGTCAAGCCATCGAGCATGATAATGTCATATAGCAACTACGACTACTTGTCCATACATATGAATCAATTTTGCTTTGTTCATTTAGTAAATAAAATGTAAAGAATCTAACGCTTGTGGTATCATATATGACAATATCGTCTGGATTGTTTATCTTCTAGTCATTGTAATGAATGAACATCTTTATATATTTCGAGACCCACTGACATCATCAATTTGATTATAAAATTTCTCCTTTCATTGAATGTACTTGTAGATATATTGAACTTCTAGTCATTGTAATGAATGAACATCTTTATATATTTCGAGACCCACTGACATCATCAATTTGATTATAAAATTTCTCCTTTCATTGAATGTACTTGTAGATATATTGATACTGAAACTATGAGTATGTATTACATGTATTTGAAATATCGATCAAGAAAATCCTGAAAAATGGTGAAGTATGACGTTGAATGAAACAAGTAAATAGTTTAAGTTTAGATTGTAATCTGTTTTGCATTCAAAACTTGTAAGTTTAATATACAAAATATATTGCTGTCGAAAACTTCCCGTTTCAAAATAGCGTACTTTTATATCACACGTTAAAAAGATATTTGATGTATATAAACCTGTTTATAAATCTCATTTACACTATAACTAAATGAAAGATAGTGAAGGTCGGGTAAACAAGCAAACACAAAAATATGGATTTACAAAATATATTAAAGAATGTGTTTTGTTTGTTATTAATAGCTGTGCATAAAACAGGTATGGCGATATTATTTTGCTTCAATTTTCTCACATTTACCTAAAAGTATATACATGTCAATGGTGTAAACGATCTGAACAGCTATGTATCAATGTTTATTTATTTTTAGCCGGATGTTTCAACGAAGAAATCCGCGAAAACTTTTCCGAAACATTGGCGGGCGGGCGGGCGGGCGTCTTGTGTTAACGTAAGTTTTTCTTTTGCATATATTTCTGCCATTTATTGTCATATCTTTATAAAACTTCATAGAATGATAACATAACATGTGATGAACAGAAATAGAAAGTAACCACAACTCTATCTGCCTTTATTATAGATAATTTTTCTTTGTAATTTTTGCGTTTAAGTTTTTAAATCCGGCTTAAATTTCGTGTTACTGTTAGATTGGTGTTTACCTAGATAAAAAATGTGATAAGTCGTGCCTACGTTGAATTATTCTTTATCTTTGTTAATTTCCTTAACTTATTCTAGGCTGATTAGTTCTCTTTGACGAAATAACTTGAATTCATGTGCAGTGTAAAGGTGACAAAAGTTGAATTACTAGGTATTATGTTATCAATTTTGTAGAAATAACCAAGCCTTAAAAATGTGGTTTTTTTTATTTTTTGCATTCCAAAGTGACAAATCGAAACCAAAAGTAGGATTTTGTTGTCAATACTGTCTAACCTCTTCACAAAACCACTTTCCGGAAATCCATAAAAGTGGCTTTGTTGACAAAATCTGGAAATAGTGCGTTCTTACAAAACGACACCATTTTAAAGAAATTGACAATATGTCAAATTTAAACTCACAAAGTCAAACAGACTAAGTTGGATTTGATTATGTTGTCTCTAACTCATGTGATATTTGGTAACTTCGCGATTTTAGGCACTTTTCAAACAAATGCATCTTTTATCTTATCACTTAGGATTTAAGTGCACAAGAGAAGATTAACATGTCGTACAAGTCTAGAATTTTTTTATAAATCGTTTACAATTGTCATGTAATATCTTTAGTTAAACTTAGTTAACCCACTAGTAAAGAAAAATATTTGAAAAAAAAAGAACTACATATTGTTAAGATACCTATATCTAGATATATTTTTTATACTAAATGTGCTTTTCACATTATTTTGTAGACGCTAGTTTTACCCTAACAGAAAATAAATATACATGGTCTGAATCTACTCAAGTGTGTACATTGGCAACACCACATCTTGTGTTCAACGAAAATGGTACCACACCAGATCGGGCAAATTTACCTCATGTAGATGCATGGTTAGGTTACACTGAAAAAATAACACCATTTGAGTATTTTGGTAAGACTTTTGTATAATAAATGTTAGAGTACTTTCTATACCATTTTTATTCCAATACTAATATTCTATACAGAAACACAATTGAATTCGGTCATTTCTAACAAAAAACATCAAAAGGTATGAAAAGTATGGACATGGTTGTTGTATTTTTATTTTAACTTCTCGAGTACCTTTCCTACTTAATAACAATAAATATGAAGATGTAGATAAAGTAACAAAAAGTTCTTTTGCAAAGAAAGGTAAATCTTTGATGCAAACACATTAAAACAGATGTGGTTAACACCGATCTTACTTTTGTTCTTCAGCAATATCTGCATTGGATGAAAGAAAATGTTACAATCGATATATTGTGCATACATGTTCATAAACACTGCCCTTCAAAAGCTTCTGCACATTAGCATTTATTTTGTGCTGCATGTAAATACACTTTCAAAAAGGTGTCAAAGCAGTTTCCAAATCGTGTCATTTTTCATATGAATTTGAAATCACAAAAATATCTCATATTTGATGTTGGGTCATTGAGATACATTGACCATAGTTTTTGAGGCAGATAGATACTGTTTGCTGCAACTCGAAAAATAAAATGTTCAAGTTGAATTTGTTTCCATTCCACGAATAATGTGCAAAATAATTATTAAGATAATGATTATTCAAACTCGAACATGAAAATAATAGCAAATTAATTAATTATACTGTTTAAGAACGGGAAGGTCATGTATGTGGCAATTTGATTAAAACCCGATTTAAAATTTTACCGCTCGCAAACACGCTAATTTAGATATGGCCTTTTCCAAACGAAGGTCACTTTCAGGCGACCTTTTCTCATCATAATATTCATGACGAAATTGTTATGATACGTAACTGGTTTACATCGTCTACGTCATGCAATTTGAAATGAACCACCCAATTGCAGACTGTGAATAATACCGCTGTTAAATTTGCATGCAAACCTTGGTCTAAAAATAGAAATTACGAAATCAAAATGTGATTAATAATGTTTTCGTCTAGATGAAAGCTACGCATTGATTGGTCGACACAAAGTTCATCTCGATGTGACCTTGCATTGACTAACTAGAGATCCAGTACGACAACGCGAGTAGAACAGGATCTCTGTTTACGGAGATTGTGTATGTGGTAAAGCATCCGATCGTATATATTTTCGATATTTAAAAAAAACAATATACCGTTAAGTACAGATTCAAACTTTCTTTCATATAAGGATGTGCTAATTGCCATTAAATTATGACTCAGACTCTTCTTTTGTTTAAGGATGCGCATTGAAGTCTGACCTCAAACTCAATACAGTAAATTTTACAACAGAAGGAGATCCTGGAAAATGTTGGTCAGCTTGTAATAGTGTTGAACTTGAAGCAGTAGCTGTTTATGATAATGAGGTAATACGTACTAGTATACGCTTCATAATAATATTTAGTAATTTTTGTGACATCTGGTAGATCTGTTTTTTATAAACGATTGTACATCTAATATGCTTTATTGGTTAACAGATATTATTTATATTGTACATGAATATAGCTTTTTATATCAATTATTGCTGACTGCCAAGAGATCTTTCCACTAGTTATAGGTATCACATTGTAAATGTCAGATACACTCTATGTGGTTTATTATATAAATGCCCTTGGAAAATTTTAACCATCTAGTCCATTCAATACAACTTTTGACCTAGACAAAATTGCAACAGAAAATATTTTTATACTATGCGAAAGACCATCAATACAATAACACACATAAAAAGTTGCACTCCAAATAACGAGGGGAAAGTGATGAAAAATGAATTTAGAATAATGCATTTTCTACTTATATTAAAAGGCGATGCAACGCTTCCGTACTTCTGTCTCGCAGTAAATATAGCTGTTGGGTCACAAAAAATAATGGATGCCGGTATTATTTTGATTTTGAGTTGACTTTCCGATGTGAACCTATATATCTACAATTAATTAATTTCATATATGGCAGTAAATTCATTAAAAATACCGTTTTTGGTGACGACCTTGAAAAATAGAAATATTTTACTACGGTAGCGCGTTAGGACCAAAATTAATCAAGTTTAGTGTTAAATTTCGTGTCACGATATTTTTGTTGTCTGAGCGCTGAGTACGAAACTTTAAACTCACCAATTGATGTTATCTGTTAGAATTGTTTTTAAAAACGAAATTATAACCAAGTTAAGCTTAATTCACTAGATATATCATTTGTTTTAATAACAACATGAAAATAGCATCACACTATATATTTGAGCTTAAACGATTTCTAACTTTCTTGTGTATGAGTTACTTATTTGAAAATTATAGAGTGTTATTGGTTTTGTTGTGCCACCGCACTAACCTGTTTGACGAAAACATTGTCTTCAGCTCTGACAAAGTAAGGAAAGTCGAGAACGGGACTTTGCTAAATTAAAAAAAGTCCCAAGCTGTGTTTACACAAAGTCTTAAATCCTTGTGAGTAGGGTTGTGAGTCTGTTAATGGAAATGTTCAGCCTGTAAAGACTAAGTTACAGCCTGTCTCTGAAAATATCTTAAAGTGATTCGATGTAGCTGTCGACCGAATTGCATTTCAAGTTGCTGCTTCTGTGATAGCGCGGACTTGAGTGTTCAATCATTTGCACAGTGTCAAGATCTAGTTTAGCCTCTGATAGCGAAAATGGCGACAGTGACAATGATCAAAAGCACAAACCTCAGGTTATAAAAAACGGAACGTATTTTAGTAAGTACATTCTGTAACAAATGTATACTGTTACAAAATTTCATGTGTAAAAACAGTAACAAAAGTAACAAATGACATTTTAAATATTTGTTTATGTAATACATAATATTCATCTGTACTACATACGTGTAGTAGCATGAACTACAGCACTTGTTTGGAAGCATATGTCGACTCTTAAATCTGTTTTAGTAATCGATACACGAGAAGATGATTCCAGAAATTCATAGTTTCAGGTATTATGTTGGTACTTATATCACATTTGTTCATTAAATGATAAATTCATACCAATGACATTTAAACCCTTTTTAGACACATTTGTAGTTAAAGTAAAAGTTGTTATCAACCATGATTTTTGAAATTGTATACGATCAGATTCCAAAAATTCGCAGTTTTAGATATCATTTTTAAATTAGTACTTTTATCCCAAAACTGAGCAATTATGTCACTATTTTATTAATGTTATACTAATTATAGTAAAAGCACATGAAAGATACATGTAAAGCAGATTCCAGATAAATGACTCGTTTACGGGTCATTTTTGACACATTTATCCAAAAAAAAATCAAAAATGACCTTTTTGAATTTATAAAGAATTTGAATAATAAGTTGTAATTTACATTTTTTTTCATTCGTAAATGATAATAGATAGTTATAAAGGGAGCTAATCCACAATTGTTTTCATTTGTATAATATAATAGATAGTTGTAAAGGGAGCTAATCGACATTTTTGTTCATGTTCAATGTTTTTGCCAAAAAAGGACTTTCCCCTCGAATTTTTGAGTGCAACTTTTTTTGCATACTACTATGAATACGAACTTACACATAGTACAAAAATAAATTTTGTTGCAATTTTGTCTAGGTTAGCCTATTTTTTGAGCTGTATTTAATGGACTAATCATAGCTTTTATAGTTATTTTTATTATGTTCAATTGTGTGGGTAAAGTACTGTAGTGCTCAAGAGATACTGGGACAAATTCGCTTTTAGTGCTCTCAAAATAATAACGCTTAGTCACCGTGGTTAAGGCTGGAAAGACAGACGGACAGAGTACATGTACCAAGTTCCACAGATAAAAGCGATCACAACATTATCTGTGGATCCCGATTACTGAATACAAGTACTAAGTCATAAACAACTTAAATATACACAATATACGTTTCAGTTTCAAAGGTTAAGTTTACTAAGTGTAAAATACCCATAACAATGCCCAACGAATAAATGGCAAATAATCAGATAAATGAAACAGAGCAAGTTTAATATAATGGTCTGTCAGTGCTTAAATACTCAAAGATTCAATTAATTGATTTTTTAACAAAATTGACAAAATTATGTTAAAATTTAATGCTCAAACTTATTAAAATAATTTACCAAAATCCAGCAAAGTTCTTTTTATGTCTAAAACAATCAAATAAAATACTCTTATTCAACTTACAATTAAAATTTAATGTTAATGCACTATTTATGTGCTGAAAATAAAAAAAGAATCCGGAGTCCACGAAATTCTATGACGGAAACATTTTATACTCGCACAAAATTCGGCACAAAAAAGTGCGGGAATCCGTAAAAAAATATTGATGGAATCCTGCAATTCTTTAAAAAATAAGTGACGGATCCGTGAAAAAAAAATGACAGATTCCTTATCCAACATAAACAACTGGCGAAAGAAACATAGATTAATGTACTTAAATGAATTAAAGTTACTTGAATTACTTTATAACTCATTAAAATAATGTCTGAAATTAATGACCTGTTCATTTTGACAAATTTTCCTGTGTTTATATTTCTGGAATTTACCAGTTGATGTAGACAGATTTTACCAAAGGATTCCCTTTTGACCTCTATGACGTCAGACCCATAATGTAATACAGTGACAAAAATTGCCGCCATCAAGTTTACGCTCAAATGTACAGGAACATTTAAAAGGATTTACTAGCTTAAACCAGACTGAGACAAAGTTAGAACAACTTTGATTTCAGGTCAATACAACATAGAAACTGCCTGGACCGATTGTACAGATTGCAAAAGCTTTAACAATAAGAAAATCTCACAGCAAAATGCAAATAAATCGTACTGTTCATACACAAGATAAAAAAAACCGAGGGTCCGAACGGGGCACTACAGTACCACCGGGCTGTAAGAAAGCACTTCCTGTCTTCATGTGAATAGCATAAAGAGATCTACTTAACGCAATCCCTTTACGTATTATTATATCCAAAACATCATAAAAGAAAGTCATATAATTTTAAATGGCATGTCACTGTTATCCGGAACAACCAAATATCTTTTTTGAAATTGGCGAATTCTTGTACAATGAAATTGGAAATTATGCGTTATGATGACGAATGACTTAAAATCTATACTATTAAATTTGCGAATTTCCTGTTTTGTGGAAGAAACTGCGCAGCTTTGAATAAATCTTTTGTTTGTCGCTGGAGCACCTATATACCGGCATATCAAGTTAACAATTCTTTTTTGACAAAGCCTCTTGATATTTGCAAAAACTGCCAAATATCAACAAAAAGTGGATTTTTTGTGTCTAAAAATAGTTCTAGATATAACTAAAAATAGACCAAACTCCCCGCAGCGGTTATTTCCCTTTATTAAATCAATAACCACCGCCACCACAAGTAAATTCGTCCCTCAGAGAGCCGAATATTTTTTTCATCTTTTCTGTTACATTTCAATAATATCTACAAGTTAAGCCGTTTTGTTGTAAATTATGCTGTTCAAAGTACAGGTCGTCAACGTAAATATTGCGTATACAAACATTGCCGGTTTCATTACACAATAATATTTACATAAAGCCCGTGCTTGCACGGGCTCCTATCTAGTTTATTAATAAATGTTGACTTTTACAGTGTTACTGTCTTCACGATATAAACGTATTTACAAATAAACTACTGAACGACAAATGTGACATGGGGTGTCCAAGTCAACCAAATATTGTTTGTGGTGGTGTGCCTTCAGGTAGAGAATATGTATCACTGTATAAAACTACATACACAGGTATGTTAAAAAGTTGCTTTAGAAAAATTGTAATATTAGTGTGTTGCAATGTCTCTACTTATATTGTCATAAATGTTGACCTACTATAAAATGAATAATACGATCGTCGTTCAGGCAGAAATGGTATACTAGAACATTTAGAGACTGGGTCCGCCGCCATGAAATATGTGTGCAGGTTAAAAGGGAATACTTTGAAAAGTTATAATGCAGGACGGTAATGTAGTTTACTTCTTTTGTCAACATAACGTCATTGGGACGTCGTAAGCTGTGCCGCGTTTCGTCGCGTATATGTATATATAATAGTGCAGAATCATTAATTATAAACCAATATTTACAATATGTTTAGAATTTGTTGAGAGATGCTCACTAAATACTAAAAATTTGCTTTTTAACTTTTTGTTTATACAAGGTGTCAACGAATTTTTCAGGATCACCCATCATACACCCTCTTGATTATGAATTTGTGACTAAATGGTCTTTGTATTTATATGCAAAGGAACCATGATAAACCTTATTTAAAAATTAACACAGCCATCTCATGAAATCACTTTCTGTACGGAATGAATCCATTTTCCACTCATTATGTTTTGACCAATGCTGGCATAGTTGTAAAACTATACAGTTGTGTGATATATAATGCGATAGTCCAGTAAAAGTAGTTCTTGTTTTGTCAAATGCTGTGTAATTATTTGGAAATTGTATATTAATCGAAGTTTAAGTGATACGAGAGAGTTTGATATGTACATGTAGTTGCATGTAATATAGGACAAAGAATAATCGTTTTAGAGTGTACTCACTGTCTCACAAGAATCTATACAAGATATTTCTGTTGATACTTATCTATTAATTCCTTACTAAGCTTATATGTTTACGGATCAAATAAAACTATTTAACGCGTTTGGGTCCGAATATTTCTCAAAATATCATGCAAAAAAACGACACGTATTTTTTATGGATGTTTGTCCGCCATCTTGTTGTGACTACACAGTGACAAGGAAAATCGGCACCGTTTCACGATCTAGACAGTGGTACTTGCGTATGAAGTGTGATAGAACATTTCGTGATACGATTGGAAAGTTGAAACTTATTCAGGAATTGTTTATAGCAACACTTCTAATCTGTAAATGAAGTTAGCATTAAACAAGAACAATTTTACCAATCACTTGGCTAAAGTGTTTTGTGAAGAGGCGTTAATTGCCTTGTGCATTATTTTAACGAACGCAGTACAATCGTTATATTCATATAACATAAAAATGAATGATTGTATCTTGTAGGGCCTGCCATAACAAGCGAGACGGAGACTAACCTATGTTTATGGTACGAACGATTGACGTTACCATTCTTTTGGAGCGGCTGTACGAAACTATTTCGTATGATATGTTACAATGGTAAAATTCACATTTTTTTGCATGAAAGCGTGTATTTGACATTGAATTTTAAATTCAATCTTAAGTTGTGTAATCACACAATGATATAGAAAGCAAAAGCAGAGTATTGCACTATGCACGTAATGGCATACATCGATCATAAGCTTTTGACGTTTAAACTCGATGTTCATTCACAAAATAACTTAGACAAGTTAACATTTATCGGTAAGATCATACAGACGATTTTACTATACAAAGACTTTACAACGAAGGTTGCTGTGGTAAAAAAGCTTCGACAACAACAACAAAAAAGCCATAACAAACGATTAATTCGTTTATTTTATTTTTTAAGACATGTAAGATTATAACCAATCAATATGACAACAATTTTGTAATAATTACAACCTAAACGAAATAATACAATCTGATTGGTCAAAAGTGAACACGTGACTTGAAAAAATGTGTTTTCATTTCTGTATAAACGCAGTTGCCTACAAGAATTAATTAATATTCATGACTTTAAATAACGTCATGCCAGTACTAATTTCATGAATGAAAAATCTATTTTAGCGCTGTCACATGCAAAACAAAAGCTATGCATGTTAATAAAAGAATTAAATCATCGAATACATGAAAAATGGCCCGATAATATCATATTGAACATAAAGTAAGAACTAAATGTTAACTGAAATAAACATTTCAGTTTTACTTTTATCTTTACAATAAATAGTTGACCTCGACCTTGATAAACGCACGGGAATGGCGTAAAACTTTCAACTCGTTTACACGTTTTTTTAAAGCTACACAATCGTGGTTTTCTCTTGTAGTGCTTTTTTATACGAATTAAAATCCATTTACTTACATTTCTTTGCATTATTGATTCTGTAATGACATAAAAACCTGGAAAAATTGCATCGAAGCGAAGACCAAAATGGCCGACGGCCAGTATGAAAGACCTGTTAACAAACAAGATTATTCCGCACTATAATGCATTTGGCTTTTACGCACTAAAATATAGTTCTTGATATCAACGCAATTAATAATGGTTCAGTCGACAAATTTTGCCCAGAAAGGTTGTAATTATAAGAAATGAATTTATAGAAACTGACTTTCATCGAAAATAAATGTCATTTTGATGAAAGCTAATTTCAGCATAATTTTATGCAAATTAGCGATCACCAAAATGACATTTATTTTTCGATGGAAGTCAGTTTCTATTAATTCACCCCTTAAATATAACGTTTTTCTTAACATGAACTTCTGATAAAAGTAACTTTATGTATAGCGAATATAAACAAAAATCGGAAACGAAAATCGGAATATCAAGCATTGACTATTTCGAATATATTTTAAAACTTTATATTCCTGGGCGGGGCATACTTTCGTGGGCATTGGTCATTAAATTATTTATACGGTCTTGCTACCTCATACCAATTATTCTAAATCATGTAGGACAGTAGTCAGTGACTGACGAAAGTATGTACCTAGTAGTTGGTTAACAACTAAATCTAGAGGTTTAGCCTTTCCTGGAACAGTGAGTAGGTTGACTGACCGCCGTTATATGACCTATACAATGTGTTACTACGGCGTTAAACCTAACCAAACAAACAAACAAATCAAACTAAGTAAAAACGAATATTCGAGTTTATTCGAATTTCAAAAAACGAATATTCGAACATCATAATGTTGTATTCGTTCCCAGCCCTACAGTTAATGGCAATGATGAGGACATGTAAATACGGAATGATATCGATAATCATACCAGTAATCATACCAAAATTACTATGTTTTACCAGTTAAATTATGTATATTTTTACAGAATACCGCGTTTGGGTATACTATGGTAGTAATGCATACGGTGATTGGAAAACTATGACCACAAGATGCTTCAGTGATGGCGGAATACCTTCCAATTATAATAACACTAAGGATTTGAATACAACAGTGACAGCCCAAATGTGGACAGGTATAATACGTAACGGTGTGATTTATCCAATTTCAAGTAAGTGGAAACAATTTATGGCATTTTGTATATTGTAAACAATTTATCTAAGTATAAAAAGATCCAAATTAATAATTGCCATTGATATTTTTTAACTACGTTACGTACTACTAGTTAGGTACAATGGCTATTCGAAAAATATTGCTTATTTCTATCTGATGACTTCAAATTTCAATTTAGCTCAAAAGAGCTAATTTAATGCCTAGGAAGTACTTCCTGTGGCTCAAAATGCAAAGTTTCAGCCGATGTATCCACTTCTAGAAGGCGTCACGGTACGCTGATTTGGGCATAGTAATAAGGTACTGATGAATCGCAGATCCAAGTGCCTGTCGGGACTGGTTTTTACGGCCAACAAGAAATGATTTCAATTTCGGAAACAAAAAAAATCACACGGGGTAAGGTCTGAAGAATACGGGGATGAGGCAATACAGTTATATTTTCTTTCTTCAAAAACGTCGTTTCTAGTGCTGGGGTAGCACAGAGGTGAACAGGGGCATTGTCAAGTAGAAGAGGGATGTGTTTAAAACCAGTGGCAGTGCGCCATACTTTTTAAGTTGTTTTTCTTTTTCAATTTAACGTCTTTGTAATACTTTCCAGTAATGCGTTTACCATTTTTTCAAAGGCGTTTTAATTGCGACTCTTGAACTACAGAAGAAAAAGCATACACGTATTTCATTACATTTCTTGACCATTTGGCAACTAATGGGCGTTTGCCAAGCTTAGTAGCCCAGATCGTATTGCTAACTTTTCTGACGGGCTAAAAAATAATGAACCCAAGTTTTATCATCTGTTACTACACTGGCAAACTGCTTTTTGTCATATTTTGAAAACATTTGAAGCAGCTTGTTAGCCGCTTTAACCCGTTGCCTCTTTTGCTCATCAGTTAACAAATGTGGCACCCATCTGGCAGAAATCTTCCTAACTTTCAAAAGCTTTTTCAAAAAAATGAACTGTTGATAGTGATATGCCTACCTTTTGTAAAATATCTCGAACTGTAAATCTGGCATTTCCTTCAATGATTTCTTTTATTCTGGAAACGATTTCCTTAAGGAGAATAGAAGTGGTTTTAAAACGTTAATTTCCTGGTAATTTATGTATTTTAAGACTCATTTCCGCTTATTGTTACATCTTTGAACAAAATAGTGAAAATCGTTGGTTAAAAGTCGCTATTCTTCAGCTTTAGTAAGTAGCGTTACCTCACTTTGCATTTACTTCGGTTCAGTATTAAAACCCGTCGATCCGGGCCGAAATACGGAATTGTTATATACATGTGTAGTTTTCATTCGGAACTCCTCGGTCATTTGCTACGAATAACATTATTCATTCATGAAAGGTCGAGGTGTTCCGAATGGTGTTGTTTTATCTATAGGGAAAAAAGACATTACAAATATGTTTGCATAGTTATGGATAAAGGTAAAATTTCATATTAATTCTATAATCAAAACTAACACCAGTCGCCAACTGCGTTAATTTTATCATTTATAATATAACAATCTAATATACAAACAAATAAAAGTGTCATCATCAATGATAATCCGCACTTATTTATCTGTTCTAAATAACTGACACTTGTCAACAATTTATAATTAATACCTTAATACGTTGTTTGCTCTTGATAAAGTGATTTAAATTATCTGATTTTTACAATAATGAACATCTATTTAAGATACAATAATAAAACACATATCCAACTATTTGTCCTTTATCGATAAGCCTAGTAGGCTTGAGCGCGCTATATAGAAATAAGAAGGACATTGGTACTTAATCTAAAATAACTCGAATTTAAAGCTATTTATCATTCTATCCCATTCAGTTTCAAATAAATCAATTCAACCCCTTTCTTATAGTATAATTTTTTTTAATTGAAAATAAATAGTCGGGGGAATTTTGAGTTAAAAATGTTAACCCTATTTCCTATGATTTTCAATACAGAATACAATTTTTTTACCTCAACATTCGCAATATTTTGTCTAATTTCTTTTTTACTATTTAAAAATCATTTCTATCCCATTCGGATTCAATAACTACGATCTGTTCTGAAAACAGTGGTACAGGTTTCATAATTTTTGAAGAATATTTAGTTGGGGGAAATAGCGAATTAGTTTAACAAGTATTGTTGTTTTTTTCCTTCATTCGGGAAATTCTGGCGAAGATAGCCGAACGACCGATAGCATACGACTTTTTATCGCTACCGATCAGCGGTCAAATATATTAAATGTTATCTAGAATTATAACCAGAGCCACAATATGAAGATATATTTATCAACAGTAAACTTGAAAACTAACTGCTTTACAAACATGAAGTTATCGACATGCATCATAAGAGACAAAATTAACTGCTCAAACCATTCTGCTTTCTTAATTTCAGTTCGCTAAGTACGATTTACGTGCTGATCCGAACACAATTGACCCATAATCTAGTTTTGAACGAACAAGACTTCTGTATAATTTAAGTAATGTTTGGGAATCAGATCCCCAATCAGTGAAAGTACTTTAAGTAGATTTAAAGCTTTAATACATTTTGTTTTTAGCGACTTTAAGTGTGGTATAAAAGAGAGCTTTTTATCAAATGTAACGCCTAATGACAAAGAAAGGTTTGAATAGATAAAATACAAATAAATCCATATAGCAAAGCACTAAAAAATACTGCATATGAGATTTTAGAAGCACAGCAAATAATTATGAAATCGAAAGTTAAAGTGTTTACAGTGGTGAAGATTCTCTGTGGGAGCCCCTATAAAACAGTTCTACACTGTATTGTTATAATAGGCTAATGTACAGAAATATAACGTACTGTTTCAAATTTACAAACATCTTTATTAACTAAGACTATTACTTTCTGTAATTAATTAAAGTTAAAAGCAATGAATATTAATGAAAGTTGGATATTTATACGCTGTCAGTGTAACACTTTCCTTTTTCCGGCAAATATACCACTTCAGGTGAACATTTAAGGGCACGGTCCGCAAGGCGAGCGCTTTGTATCGCTACATGGCGATTTTCTGTGGAACGGTCTGCAACTGTCGAGCAAATTAAATGGCTTGCTAGTGATACGTAGCATGATTTTTAATTGTTCGACTTTGTCGACACATATATACCACTTTTGTGAAATCAGTATAGCAAGCTTACTACAAAAACTACTTTTTAGGGTACATGAAGGAACTCAACTCTTCAAGCAAATTTATTACAGAGCAAGGTTTAATAAACTAATATTGTTATAATCACATATAATCAAACACTGAAGTATATACAACAGTAAAGATTTTGGCTAAGACGCTTAACTCATCGCACAAATCGGCTACGCACAGGAAGTAGTGCGGTGTATGCATGAACATAAAATCGTTGTATGATTTATTTTTTAATTATTATGATTAAATTGTATGAAAATAAAAGTTTCATTTAACGAGCATACTTTATTTTGGATAGTAATATTATATTGCGAAGTCACAAAAACATACTTAACTTATTTAGTACTTGTAAAATTTGTCGCATGATTTCGGGTATTTAGATATTTTTCCCATGATGCTTAGCGTAGTATCGTACAGCCTAGTTAGTTTGTGAGCATAATTTTGAACTCTAATATAGATTAATGGATTGGAAATTAAACAGATAATTAGGATTATTGGTCAAATGATTCCGCGTAGCATTTTTCTCATAGCTCTAATATGGTAATGAATTTAAGTAAAAGATTATGTTGCAAATTAAAAAAAATCATTACTTGATAATTACTTATTGTTTGTTTGTTTTGGTTTTACGGTGCACCAACACAAAAAGGTCATATCGCGCCGAATGCAATCAATGATACTATTTATAATTACTTATTGTAAGTATGTTTAAAATTAATGCAATGAATATCAACACATGTTGTAGATTTTACGCCGTGTGTGACACTATTGAATGTAAACATGTGGTTCTGTTACATTTTTGTAACATTTTTCACTTAATTTGTATGCGCATTTAGTTTGTCTTTTTGATTATCCAGTGAAAATTGGATTTTCGTGTATAGTTTACAAGTACAAATGACACCATTTGAAGGTACATTTCATACAACGAAAGCTCTGCAGTCTATGTTTCAAGAAACAAAATTTTATTCTACATATATTCTCACATTTTTAGCACATTAAGTGACCGAAGCACAAGATATTTTCTATGTGGAACAACTCCAGTGCCTTTGGTGCTTTGATTCATTATTTCTGATACGACCTAATATGTATTGATGAAATTTATTACACTCCTTATTGGACCCCTGTTGGTGCGTTTATCAACATCCAAGCGGATGTCATTTTTATGCAAGGACCCTATGTAAACCGGATCCTTGTTTTATGGCAGGATACTACAATCATTATTATACCATCCAGATCGTAAAACATATACAGGGTAGCGAGGATGATAATAGAATCTAGTTTTTAAACAATGAATCTGTGAAAGGCTATCAGTCTTTTTTGGCGCTGTTTCTGTAAAGTTTTTAAGGAGTTTTTAACTAATGAAAAATTGCCGATGTTTATACTTTTTAAGGTTAAAGCATCTATTCCATACATATATCTAAATATTGATTGATGTTCCAGATATGTGTCTTTTTATGAAATTATAATACATATTTTCATTTTTCTATGTTCAGTTATTGCGTTCAAAATTGCCTTTCAAAGTTATAGCGTCTATTAAGCGTACAATTTATATGCATGTTGATTGATGTTTTAAATTTTAATAATTGAAATAATTATTTATGTTTATTATAAGTATTGATATGTACATTTACTTACGCTGTTGCAAATGTAAATACATAAAAGGTGTAGTGAAAATTAAATGTATGATACATAGTTTATAAATTTTAATTCTTTTCATAAAAGGAAACGTTAATAGAACTCAATGGAATAAATTTTGATTCTTACCGCGCACTTCATGGTTTGTTATTTATAAGCTTACATGAAAATATAGCAGATATCAAATGTTGGCAATAGACGTCATGCAGAGTCTATCACGTGATATATTGATGGGGTTGATTTTTTTTTCAATTTATGATCACAGCAGGGTGTCATATCGGAAATTTCCGAACAATACTGAGCGCAACAACGGAGGCTCTGGTTGATATTCGATTTTATCGAGTAGCCAAATCAGTAAGCGTCGAAAGGACAAATAGTTGGATATGATTTATCCGTGTCTTTTTCTTGACATAAATATTGAGAAAAAATCAATAAACAAAGAATGCTTCCAGTTGGACACCAGCCAAAAATAACTTTACTATTGCTCATCATTTGTGTGGTATGTAACAAATTCTTTAATGGGTAAGTAAACTTAGGGTCATAACCAAGTAATTGATTTCTTGTTAGCATTGCATTAAAGAACCGATTTCCGGAAACGATAAAAGATTATGATACGCCGACAAAGACGAGACGCTAAGGGACGTATTGGTATTATTGAGCGCAGGCTCTTTATTTGGAATGCGTTATATCTATGTGCATGCGAAACTTTTCGGCTGTTACTGCCTTATTACTGCCCAACGCACTTTTCTCAGATAACCATGGGAGCCGCCATTGAACATTAACATCAAAATCTTGATTTTCATTACAAACTAACAGAAGTCATTTGGTTATTCGTGAAAGACGTGATTTTAATCGAAAATCTATGTTATTATATTAATTACAGTTGTTTGTAACTTAAGAATCGATCGGAATTTCTTATTTAACCAAATCAGTGAAGTGGTTATATATTCGGAAAAATGTCTGTTATGACTGAACAGGAATTTCGGACAAAACGAAGTTAATAAAGATTAGACTAAAACACGTACGTCTTCGTTGTAATCATACAGCTGGATCAGAGACATGGCTAAATACCAAGCTTTAGGTTTGTGAATTTTTCACAAAAGTGTTATATCTGACAATTTTTTTGTAAATATTTAACTAATTTATTTATATGTATGTATTCAGTTTTGATAATGTCGCTGCATGCAGAACTTTTCGGATGTAACTGCCTTATTACTGTCCAACTCACTTTTCTCATTGGTGCCGCCATTGAAATCAATGAGTTTGTTTGTTTGTTTGTTTGTTTGTTTGGGTTTTAAGGTGCACCAACCCAGGAAGGTCATATCGCGCCGAAAGCAATCAATGATACTATTAATTCTAACCAAATTGATGATCTAAAGCTCTATATCTTATTATATACATTTATTTCCTTCAAAAAGTTAATTACCGCATATGATGGTACAGACTCAAAAAGTTCTTAAAGTAAGTTAACTTTAAAATGTTTGTCACGAATGTATTTAAGATCCTGACAGTCAAGGAGAACGTGTTTTACATTGAAATGTTCGTCACATGGTATACATTTAGGTGCTTCCTCTCCTTTTAGAAGGTATGCATGTGTTAATCGGTAATGACCAATTCTACATTACGTAATCACTATTTGATCTCGGCGATTAGAAAATATTATAGACGAAGATGTATCAAGGTTAGGCTTTATATCATGTAACTTATTGTAAATAGCATTGTTCCACATTGTTTGCCATCTTGACTTGATTAATGAATTTATAAAACATTTGAAGTCACTGCTTGGTAATTTGATATCTACTGGTTGAAGGTTTAAAGATTCTTTAGCTAAAATGTCTACTTTTTCATTTCCATGTATACCAATTTGACTCGGTATCCAGCAGAGGTGTACTATTTTAGATTTCAGTATTTCATGTAATCTTAATTCAATATTTTTAATAAGTATATTGTCTGAACTACGATTTTTATGGCCAGTAATACAGATAGAGAATCTGAGAAAATGATAAAATTGTTATTAATACTATTTGATATATATATTATTAAAATGATAAAATTGTTATTAATACTATTTGATATATATATATTAAAGCAAGATCTATTGCTTTGACTTCAGCTGTAAATATGGATGCCTGGTCAGGCAGTCGCATTCTTGCAACAAAAGAATTTCCATATGCAGCGCAACCAACTTTGTTACCATCTTTTGAGCCGTCAGTAAATGAATGTGTACAATTTATTATATTTTTCTAAGATGTTTACGAATTCCGATTTGGAGGCCTGTGGGCTGGTAATAGATTTACGAAGGTTTGACAAGTCAATATTAATGTTTAGAATGTTGTAGGTCCAAGGAGGGACATTTTCATCAAAGTTCTGTAAAACGGTAGAAGTGTTAATATTAAGCATTTCTGAGTCGTTTTAACGCGCAGGCCAAATGGTTTAATTTCATTTGGTTTGTTGTCAAATTTATCAATGTAATTTGGTTTAAAAAAAATTCGCACCGGGTTACTATTGTTAGAAGATATTCGAGTTGCGTATTGTAATGAAAGCTTTTGTCGACGTAATTTTAATGATGGCTCGTTAGCTTCAACATACAGACTTTCAACAGGCGAAGTTTTAAAGGCACCAAGGGTAATATGTAAGCCCTGGTTATGTATTGTATCAAGCATTCGCAAGTACGATTTACGTGCTAATCCGTACACAATTGACCCATAATCTAGTTTTGAACGAACGAGACTTCTGTATAATTTGAGTAATGTTTGGGTATCAGATGAAATCAATGAGGGTTAGACTAAAAGGCGTACGTACTTTTTGTGACAATATAGCTTGACACGAAGTTTTAGATTAATTAATTGTAGATCTGTGTATTTGAAAACATTTTTTTTTCAATTACTACGTTTAAAAGGAGTTTCTCAAAAAACCCTTCCATTCTAAACTGCGGTTCAAACTAAAACAAGCACAATTAGTCTTCACGGTCTTCGTACACGCTTGTACAGATTTTGGGGACGGTCTTAATCACTGACGAAGACACTGACGCCATAAACAAAGACGGATTATCCGACCATCACTGATTTTAATCCTATTATATATTGTGCATTTATAAAGGTGTTTATGTTTTAGTAATCATAATAGATTGTCTCTTATGGAATTCAGTTGTGTTGACAAAACACATGTCACTTAAATACATTTTGAGGTATCCCAAAGGGACAATATGCTTGTTCTTAATGAATTAAATATCCCGTATTGAACCTCAATTTTAGTGATTTTGAAAGATAAAATTTTGTACCACAGCAAATACATTGAGTAAGTATCTAAGATATGAGTCTGAATTATCATGTCACGAAATAATTAATTGAAATTGCATTGAAATATATTTTTCAAAACAAAATGGCAAATATAACACATCGTTAGAAAGGATGAAACATTTTTGTTGATGATGCATTAATAAACTAGTGTTAAAATTACTAGCATCGTGATAGTGATAGTCCCGTCTTGGGGTGTAATATTGCCCTTTATGATAAACATTCGCGTCTTCCTATTACTAGTTTGGATCCATGACAGACTATGCAATCATCTAGGCTGTGGTGTTCTTTGTCTTGCATTGTTTTACAGCTGAGAAAAAGGCGGAGTTTGATAGTTTCAGAAAAAATAGTTTTCATCCAATCAAAACGAAGTCTTTTTATCTACACCCCTTATGTATTCCCTAATCTTTTAATTGAAATTCGAAATCGTCCAATTTTATACATGTGCACGGTTTCACTATGGAAACAAACAATTTTATGTGTTTTACCATGTTTACAAACAATTGTTATAACAAATGTTGGATATTGTTGTTAATCGTACGTGAATACTGTTTTCTTTAATATGGATATATTCTTAAAGGATTTGCTAAAAATATATTTTATGTGCTTCCGACATTAAGTTGGAATCAAGTTAATGTGAGTAAGGTGAATCTTTTATATTTGTAATAATTTATACAGTAATTATATAAGATCGTTATGTCGGAAAAGAAAGAAATATGAAGATAATGTCTTTCGTTGGTTTATTCCATAAATATTAAAACAAACAAAAACAACATAAATGATCAGAAGGAATGCAAAGACTACTAATTATTCTTACACCTATAAAAGGAAAAACATAATCAATAATTAAATATAAACTACCAAGTAATATGACATGAACAGGAATGTCTAAAAGTTTAATTTATTACTATCTGTTCTCAGATTTTTATGTGTATAAAAACAAACAAAACCAAACAGTAATTTAAGATGTAAAACACATCATTATGTTCTGATATAGAAACAAAAATATTGTAAATGTATTGACATAAGTAACTTTTATACGATCATTCAATATTGTTTATTATTATCGAATGTTTTAATCATGCTACGCCTATAACATACATTGTTAAAAATATCGTTGGTCCTTTTACTCCTCCCAACAGGGGGAAGCAATCATTGCAGATATTAAAAGTTTGTATTTCCTTAGAGTAACCTCCTTTTCCTCCTTTTTGGACAGTTTCAAGATCAGTAACCAAATTGCTTAATTTTTGGGGAATTAACCCATGTAGACTTAATTGAATATTCTGTAAAAATATCCAAAATTATGACTTTTCACTCTAAAAATGATTTTAAGAGCTAAGGGAACTTGTTGGAAATATAAAATTGTGTAAACTAGTACCAAAAAATTGAGATGCGTGTTAACTATTTCTATTCTACTTTACGAAATGTAATAGTACCATTAATTGCTTTCGGGGCGATATGAACTTTCTGTGTTGGTGCGCCGTAAAACCTAAACAAACAAACTTTACAAAATGCAGATTTTGACCCTGATTTTTTTTTGAATTTTTATGGACTCTACACAAGAATCAAATTTCTTTTTTCACCGCCTAACTGTGTCATAAGACACACAATAAGGTTCATAAGCAGTAGAAATTGCAATCATCAGCTGTTTAAAAGAACAACCAAGTTTGGAGCAAGCGTTGGTGTAAGCCCGTATTTCATCTTTTGTGTCGATACTTCTACCAACCATTTTTACTACATTGGTCAATGACTGTGTGTAAAAAAATGACAAAATTTATGTCTTACACTTTGTCTAACATTTACATAATTATACATATCGTTGTGTAGGTATTGAATCACCGTATACAGGGATGTGTAAGTTTTTTAACGTGGTCCACGTGGATTACGAGATAGAAGACAATAAGCAATACCTTTAGAACACCCCTCATATGACGATATAACTCAATTGACTCTCTCTGGATGTATTTTGATTTTTTGAGAAGTGGTTGTTGCTGAGAATATGGATTTCCTTAAAAACCTGAATTGGAGCATTGTCATGTTTTGCATCATTTACTGGTTTATTATACATTCTGAAAAAAACCCCGACGGGTTTTGTTGTGTATTTTGGAAAACAGAGTGATGCGACAACGTAATACAAGAGCTATATCAAACTTCATGTACTTAACAAATAAAAAGCAAAACTTGTATATATTTGAATATATTTTTATTACTTCAAGTAAATAAAAGAATTAATAAAAGAGAAGTTTTGCAATATTCAGTCATGAGTTCAAATTAACACAATTAAATTTAAAAAAAAACCGCATATTAAATTATACATTTTAAAACTCTTGACGAAACTTTACTTCGATCGAAAAAATCTCTAAATTCATGAACGCAGTAACATGAATGTTTGGCACTAAAACAGTGCAGCATAGTATATACCAGTGTATCTTGTTTCGACGTCATAACAATACATATCTCAATAGTTTCCAGTGGACTGACGATCGAATGTAACAGTTTACTGGTAATTGTCGAATGAGAAACAAGTATTCTTTAATATATATTTGTTTATTAGTTATCGACTTAGTTCAGCCTTTGGCATTTTACATCTAGATATTTTATGACAAAGACAAAATACAAATATACAATTCATACAGAAAATCGACATTCTAAAATAAATTTATGATATTTATGAGAAATTATGAAAGATACTTAATTTCTAAACGATTTTTACGTGTTTCAAGACCTTCTGAAATAATTTGGCAGAATTGATGTTATATGTTTTGGTTATTTTACGACATTATATTGTTAAATTTATGGATACATGCCCATTTTGCATAAGATAAATATTGTTTTATATCAGTGTGGCTGGGCAACACAGGATAAAATAATTAATTTGTTGATAGGACTTTAAGTCTACTAACACTTATTTTTCTGTTAAACTATTTTTTCCACAATAGTTCACAAACAAATTGTATACCGTAAAAATAGATTTGCCAATTATAAAAACCTTGTAAACAATCTTGTAGATGCTGTAAAAAATGCTTTTACAAAGAATTTATGGATTGTTCCAGTAGTATTTGTATGGCTGTTTCTAATCATAACACCCTATTACTTGAATACGGAATGTATCATTTAACATGGAGTTAACTGTACTAACTATACAATCACTTTTGTTCAACTCAATAGCATACTGATAGTTCATTAGTTATACAGTCAATTCTGATTATCTCGACTCTGTTGGGACCGTCCATAATTAGTCAAGATGATAAATATTCAAGATAAATTAAGGGATATAACTCTTATAGATGTCAGTGGCCCTATTGACTTTTTCAGACAGTGTAGTTCAAAGTCATTGCTTTATTACGACTATAATCAGGGATTTTTTGAGTGTGTAGCAAAAGATTCCATTTTACAGCTGAAATAAGGACTTTTGATTTTTCAGAGATAATAATTCAAAATTATTTCAATATAACATCTGTTGTCGGGACTTTCGATTTTTGATCGAGATGATTAGTAGTCAAAGTAACCGTAATGTAGGTAATGCAAATTGACTGTATTACTGTTTGAGATATTAAAATTGAACATTCATTTCATTTTCACTTTTGATAATACAGGTTTTGAATCAGATGTCAGTACGCCTAATTACAGGGTTAGCGACTATAAAATGTAACCCTCTGATTTCATGTTGCGCATAAACAAAGCTCAGCATTTTCTCTATAGACCGATGATTGGTATAATAAATCTTCAATGAGGTTCTTGTTCATTCCCGTATGTTCAAAATTAAAAAATATGAAACCTCTTACACTAATAATCAGTTGATATGCTATTGTATTGAGCAATGTAGATTGTAACGTTGGTAAAATAAATTCCATGTTACATGATACATTCATTATTTACTTAATACGATTTTCTATTTGCTTGAGTAGAGCATGTGTCACATTTTATATGCTTCAAATTCTGCAGATGTAAAATACTGTATTGCTTACTTTTAACATTTACTTTATATAGTGTATTCGTTTATTTGCAGATTCTACTAATGTTAATGAAGGAAAATACGGTTATGTCGTTATTGCAACAGGAAAGCTTTCATTCACAGACGATACTACAGTAAGAAAAAGAGCACTTTGTGTTAAAGGTATTGTAGTGTCTTTTCATTTATATTTAATTCCTAAAATTATTGACATTTATCTATAGAAAACCCATTGTACAAACATTTAATTCTAATAATTAGTCAAAACATAAAATGATACATCGTATATACGATAAGTATAATTTGATTTAATGAGACATTATTGATGATAAATTTAATGGTTAAATCACGTTCTTTTTAACTAAACATATAATATATAGATGCATAAGTAAATGATGTTTCAGGAGCATAAAATCATTGTCATTGAGCGAACAATATCTGGATTGTATCAAACCTATTATGATAGTAACGTTTTTTTTTTGCTCACTAGTAACTACTGATTGAAGTAAACGGTTGGGATAACATATGATCGACTGTGCAAAATTATGATAGCAATTAAACCTTCGAGCCCAGGACTTAAATTGGTTCAAATTAAATAGACAATATAAACTTATGAATGTCTTAGTTAGGTAGTACATGAATACATAGGATACATAAGATATTCATAAGTCAGAACTTTGGGCGTATTAATTGCGTGATAATTACCAATGAATATTTCAGGAACAATTGTTGCAGTCGAAACAACTACTAGTACAGGTAAAACAACTACAAGTTCTGGTAAAACAACTACAAGTACCGGTACAGGTAAAACAACCATTAGTACAGGTGAAATAGCTACTGGCACAGATGAAACTACCACTTCTTCTGTTAAACAAACAAGTTCTGGTAGTAGTGATAATTCTAATGAACAAACTGATACATCAAGTCATGATAGTCAGAGTGAAGGCAATCATAACAATTGTCTGATACCTTTTTGATATAAGACTCAGCATATACTGTACACCAAGGGTTGCCTGCAAGACATAGCGTTAAAGAACCAGTTACTTCAGTCCTTCGGGCAACCCTCGATATTTATCTTTGTGTTATCAATTTTAAACGTCTTTTTTATAATAATATTTGTTAATAGCAAGATGTAAACGTTATATTTTCAAAAGTAAATTTTGAAAAGTTAAAAGTATTAAAATTTTTCGTAATAATTTGAAAGTAATTTCGAGGAATATTGAATATGATATAAAAGATAAAGACAGACAAACAAGTTAAAGTAGTAGTGGTAACTCTAATGTACAAACAGTAACACCAAGTCATAGAACAGATGAAGGTGATTATTGAAATTCATAATTCATTATTATCACTATTATTAGTGCTTAAAAGTTTTGTTTAATTTATTTATGTTACTTTCATGTAAAAGATAAAATTATTAGAATTATTATCAGTAGTAGTATTTTCTATAAGTGCATGTAGTTATGTTATTATTATAATAGTGTATTACTAATTTTACAAACAAAATGTAATACTCATACTCCTGAATATAGCGATATTTCTTAATGCTTCAGGAAAAACGAACCAACGAAGTACGACAGTTAAAATTGATTCTGATTATCATGCTTACTCAAAACAAGGTAAAACAGTTTATTCTGATACGCAGAATGTTTCTCATTCATTTTATTTCCATAATTTGCACTTGCCATTGTATAATGTAAACTACTGTTTGAAAGCATATAACAGTAATAATTAAGCCAAATAAAAAACTAAACAAAAAATGCGGAAGAGTTTCAATTGTTACATGATAAACTTCATATAAAATGTTTTATATCTTTATTGTTAGATTCACCAAACATTGGAGCCATTGTTGGTGTCACATTGTCTATAGCTGTGATCATCATTGTAACAGTTATCATTGTTGTCTTGTGGAAAAGGTACGTTATAATTTTGATAGATATACCATAAATTTGAACAAAATGATAGTTCATTTAAGCAATAATTTAAAAAAAAGCAAAGGTTCTCCAAATAAAAAGAACCCAAAGCAGGACAATAAACACTACAATAGCTTTTTAGTTGTAAATACAATTGGGTTTATTAAAACCAAAATAAATCATAGGCAACTCTAATATTAGTATAATAAATGTCGCAGTTTATACCTGTTCTTTTTATTAGAAGAAGGATATGTAAACGGCAAAATAGCTCAGTCGGGGGAGAACTCGCCCTGTAAGCGAGGGCAATAGGTTAGAGTCCCGGTCAGGCTGAATATTTTTTTCACCCTGTGTCATTTGGCACCAGACGAGAGAAAGTTGATTGATAACTTGGTCAGTCGAGAACTCTTATAATATCTAATAGCTTCTTAAGCGGACCGCGATTCTGAATTTCGGGACGAATTAACTTGTAATGAACATCGATAAGAGCGCGCTTTGAATTACAAGGGACATTTTAAAGAGTGTCGCTGTTGTGCGTAGAATTCTTAATGCTATAGCCTAATTATTAAATTGAATTTCTTTCTTTTCTAAACCATTGATTTCGATACATGATGGCTATAATATGTGTTTGTACTAATTGTTTCAGAGGTATTAGGCTACAAGTTGTGCGGAAAGCGAAATCAGATAGCCAAAACGAAACAGCAGCTAATAATCATATAAACGCTACTGGACATGGCAATGCCATTCAAGGTACACCAGAAGTCAATGTTCATAGTTATGATGAAATAGATATCAGTGACATTTCGCCAGAAAACACCATGACTCACGTAGGTGGTGACAACAACTCCCGTGATAACTACATTGAGGCACACACGTATCGAAATATTGAAAGCCCAACATCAAATGTAATACATACTTACTCAAACATTGACAATAAACATGGAGGAGAACATACTTACCAAAATCAAGGACAGGAAACATCCGATGAGGCACATTTATATTTAGATCTTAAAAACAAAATGTCTGATGATCATGCGTATGCTGGTCTTGAAGCAAGAGTGCCCCGATCAAAGTAACATTAATTGGTTGTATTGAAGTTTCTTTTAATCAATAGTGAGGGATAATAATGGTAATAATAGTAATGAGTTCTTTTCATGTCTTATTCAAATGCAACAATCACTGTGACATAAAATAAGGATAATATAAGCCGTGTGGATTTACAACAAATGTAGTATTATATAAAAGGCTACTATTGAAAGTGTATGAATCCGTCGCATTCAAGAATCAAATAATTAGAATAAAATCTTTGATGATCGGTCTTTACCGAACTGTGTACTCCCCCATGGACAATCTAAATATATAGTCAACATATTTAAAAGCCCTTGATATATGCTGCTTTGAATAGAACACTATTAGTAGAAATGAAGTAAAAAATTTACACTATAAACTCTGTATATTATGCAAGGAATACTCATTTTAGGGTTATACTTATTTGGTTATACTAATAGGTGAAATGATTTTTTGTAAATAGTTAAATTATGTACCATGGTCTATAGTCACGTGATCTACAACAACAACTGATGAGGTTAATAAAGATTTTGTTTATCGCTAATTACGCATATCAGAAATATAAATGAGTGACATCTGATGGCGCATGAAATAGCTACTGCATTTCTTTTTTTCATTACATTGCATTTGATTCTGTGTGTTTTGACCGTTAGTACCAAATTCTGCTCACAAAGTTTGTATCGAGCGGTAAACTAGGACATGAGCATAATAATATGTGCAAAAACATTCAGAGTAAACAATTACTATTTTGTACATTAATGTAGGCATTATTCAAAAAGAAATGTATTAATCCTAGTTAATGCACTATTATAATATTTTCTCTTGTTTGGCTGATGTAAGAATTGGACTACAAACTTGTTTCTTAACAATCTAAGGATCACGTTATTATAAAACTTGATATCTGCCCCGTGTTCAGTAACTACTGTTAGCTATCGTTACGGGTAGAGAAACTCAACCCGAGGACAACTCAACCCGTGCAATACTCAACTCAAAGTTAGGACAACTTAATCCATTAGTAGGAGATTCAGTTGTCTCGGGTTGAGTTGTCTATGGATTGAGTTGTTCCGACACTTCCGTTAAGAAACGTTTTGGAACGTTCAAGATAACTGAACACGCTGCTGTATTCTATAAATATTTGATAACTACATTGTAGATTTATGTATGTACCTGCTTAATTCATGTCATTATCATAAATGACTCTTAGTATACAACTTAAAATGCCTAATGTCTAACATCATACTGTTCTTAATATCCAGTTTTAATACTATATGTATGCTACATTTATTTCAGGTTTTGTTTTTGTTATTTTCATTTATAATTTTTTTTGTAATATTTAGCATAATTATAATAAATAATTATAGGTTGTGGATAATTTTAATCATTAATTGAATTTATTTCATATGTATAGCTAATTTGAATGTATGCATGTTTGTTTGTTCTATGTAAATTTGTATAATAATTATGCTTAATGCTGAATAAACGTATTGTACTGTATTATTTCGTATTATTACAGCTTAATTGATTTGTTAACTATATATATAGCATGATGTGACGTAACCAGGTGACCATCCGAAATGTTACATTGTACCAACTGCACTGGACATCATTTGTCGACCCGCTTGACATCACCTATCAGCAAACCCGGGTCGGTAGCGCAGTTGAATTACGTGTCTCAAAGGTGGTACGGGTTCGAATCCCACCCATGGAGGTCATACCCTTCCATAAAAAATTTACAAAAATGTCAATTTTCGTCCATTAATAAGATATTATGGAGAAGTTTCCGGCCTTGTGGAAAGGTACGTGAGTACTGATTATAGACAAGGTTCCAGGAAAGCTCAGTAAGGTGCGTTTGTCGCCGTAAAATGAGCTAAATTGTGTTGACACGAGGTTAAACCCAATAAAAAATTAAAAAGGAATTTAATGAAAATCACCTATCAGCCCGCTTGACATCACCTATCGGTCCGCTTAAAATGATGGGAGACCACTGCGTTGGAGTTTGCTGAATACTGAAAGCCGAGTTTTAGTCATTCAATTTGAATTATCTTTCTTATCTTATTTTTTTCGAAAATGGTATTTTTACGCGTAAAAAAACTCCCGCCAACATTAGAGTTTCTCTCAAATTATCGTAAAAATCAGTCTATTGGAAGAGACGATACTGTCTTGTGACGTCACCTCGTATGTTCATAGGCCGAAATATCTTTACTGCAAAACTTCGTAAAAATATTTTCTTAAAACATGAATCTTGTGAAGAAAATTTATTTACGTTTAAGTATTTCTTATAAAAGAACTAATTATTTACACGCTTGACTTTTAATCATGAAATACTTATTATATTTTGTGTAACATAACAATGTTTTCTTTCTTAGATGTTATGGCGCACAAACTGTCCTTTGAATAGTGTTGCTTTTATGCATAATTTCGGTATAATCCCGTCTCCATAACAATAAAATATTTATAGATTAAGCTCACTAATCAAAAGTAGGCCTATCAATAGTATGGTTTTTAAATAATTAAAACTATATAGCATATGCTGAGATAACTTTAATACGTGTGCATCAACTTTTGCCGACGATATTGTTATGGCTGCATTGTCAAAATATGGCATAAATAAGGCTGTATTATCAAAAGTAACACTGTTTTTGGACTGCAAAGAAAATAGACATTTATCAATTTCAAACACCTCTAACGAACAAGATGTTTCAATTATATGAAAATATTGCTTAAATATGTTTATGTCACATGTATGCATTACATTTCAAAGTGAAAGAAGGTCAAAACGGAGGTAGAACTTGATTGTCGCTATTACATTAAATATTTGAAAACATACTTTTGTTTATAATATGTTTAAGATGAAGACTTCTTATAGAAAAAAAACGTACTCCAAATTACCTAATCAAGCTTTAAAACTATGGTGAATCAGGTATATTGAACATTAGCGTATATATGAATATAGTGTGTACTTATAAAAGTACCCCACTTTTTTAAGAAAAAGATACTTAATCAAACTTAAAATTAGACAGCAGATTGCGTTGAACTGTTGTTTGTGTCTCTAATACATGTTATATTTTGATTACTTCGTGGAGTAAATGTTTTGTCAAGTCTACGGTTCATGAATATACCATTATATAGTACATAGTTAGAATAATCATTTAATGAAATATGGTTGGGTTTTTTTTCTCAACTGTCAAAATATAAATAATTTCTTATTGACTTTAAGTGTTCAAAGCGTATAGTCAGTCCCCGTGACATTATTCAAACTTGACAATATAGAAAAAACAATATGATCATAAAAAGGTACGATGTACATAATGCAATTTTATGAAAAAAATGTTGAGTGTCAAAATGTACGTGACTTATTTATTTCAAGCCCTTTAATATTGAATGATTGGTTAAAGTACAAAACTTCGTATGACCTATTAATGTTCGTCCATCGGTTGTCGATGATGACCATTTGACTTCATGCAGTTTACTGTGTTCTGTGTGTCCGGAGATGGCTTTGGAGTCCAATCCGGGCACGGAAATTACGACCGCATGTTGCGCATTAGTGGTCTGTTGGGGATGTATCATTGCTTGCTGCCCGGGTTTTCCTTAGTTGGCTTTTTTTCATGGCTACACTGGTACGCATTGCCTCTGCATGTTTGGTTCCTCTACTAATCTGGGCTCTCCAGGAGAGTCAGTTTTGGGCTTGACACTCTTTGAGACTTTTTCGGGTATTCATGGAAAAAATTCATCAAATTAGGGCTGTAGATATCAGTATGGACCGACTTGATTTGCCAGGGCGGCTTACGAAGCGGCGTTAACCGATCACCGATGGGCTCGATCATGTGTGACATATGAATCAAGCGTTCCGGCTAACTAAAATGGTGTCAATCTAAGGCTGTGGGTGTGTCAAAAATATTTAGCGAGGTAATGATGAGTGATGACGAGGATAACGATGAATTCTTGTTGCAGACGGTCGCATTTCCAGCGGTGAATGTTAATAAATCATTTAAGTCGTCAATATTTTCAAGTTCGTGTCAGGCATGTAAAATGTGTACTAATAATATTACTTATACATAAATGACGCATAACGGGAGTTACACACAACATAGATTAATAAAATTAGTAAATTTGTATAATAATGATTTCACTTGTTGACATTTTCAGCCATATAATTCACACGCTCGTCGCTCAAAGGTAACCGGCGTATTCGGTATACACCGGCTAGCGATTCCGGCTTATTTTCGGAACAAATAAAGTGATTTTCCGGTGTCCGTTTAGGAATCGGCGTACGCAGGCTGGAGCCGCCCTGGTAAATCAAGTCGGCCCTATGAGTTATAAATGATATCAAATATTATCATTCGGAACTACTCGGTGGAATCCGTAGGCTGACG
The DNA here is from genome assembly GCA_025267735.1 of Mactra quadrangularis. Taxonomy (NCBI): domain Eukaryota; kingdom Metazoa; phylum Mollusca; class Bivalvia; order Venerida; family Mactridae; genus Mactra; species Mactra quadrangularis. The sequence continues at coordinate 21,985,886 of CM046299.1, forward strand.
ATCAATGCCTAGCGCAGCTATCGCCGATATGTTCCGAATGCAAAATATGAATGTATACCTCAAGAGGAGGTATCCATGACGGTCTTGCAAGAACGGAAAACCATAAAGTTACACAGCAGGCAGCTTAAAACGCGAGATTATTTTCTAAAAATCGTGATTTAAATGATAGGGATTATTTTGTTACCATGTCTGTGTTATTATAACGTGTATTTTATTCAATGAATAAGGCATTTGAATGTTTTAATATTCTCTCCCTGTTCTTAGTCAGACCCGTAGAAAAGGGGAACTATGGGTTTTTAGCCCCAATAATGCTTAACATTGGTGATTGGTGAAAAAATCAAAACTTAATCTACACGGTCAAATTTGCATTACACAAAATTACCCCAATATTGAAAAAAATGTTGAACTATTAAACAATACTTAATGCATGTTAAATGTTAATATAATTTTGTTTTTTATGTGAATTTCATGTTTAAAGAAGTTATACGATTTGTTAAACATATGTAATTGAGACGTCAATTGTCCAAGCTTCAGATTAATTGTAGATTTATCATTGTTTTCATAACTCTTATCATTCTCATCATCATCATTTATGTACTTTGGCATAAAACATCATTTCTTGATTGTTAAGATATGAAATGTAATCAACTTACAATTTATCATTTTTAAGTAGATGGGTCAGTCAATTTTATTTTCAGGAGAAATATTATCATCATTAGAATCATTTCATTTTTTATGTTATCAATATGACTTTCTAACTATCAATGCTTTATGACTTTGATAAAACTCTTATTTAATCATCAAATTTTCTCATAAAAACATACATATACATGTATGTGACAGTAATGATGAGAATTCCGTTATCAGTGGAAACAAAATGATATACTCAGGTAGTTCATGAACCATTTACAGAAACCTGTTATTCAATAAATAAGCTCAGACCATAGGTTCAGTCAAGTTGTTTTGGTCGGACTGTTGTATTTAATATGATATCACTCATCTGTTAACGATAATAGAAATAGCAGGAATTAATTAGAATATACTGTGATTTTTGTATTATATGGTCTAAGTTTCAAGCAGATAAAAGTTCAAATTGTTCTCAATAAAGATTGAACACCAAGTTTTATATCTTTAATGTTTCAGTCGAATTTCAAAAGTCAACAATTATAATCATTAGCGCTGGATTCACATGAAATGTATATTTATCGTTTCTTACACGTTTATGATGTTTTCATGCTTAAATATATTATGGATACTATTCTATTAAACAGTATTTTGTGTGTCTTTGTTTTCATTTGAAATAAAGGGATTGTATTGTCTATGATGCAATGTAATTGTAACACAAAATTCAAACAACCTGTCTCAACATGCATTGACACATATTGTCTAGCTATTGAAACTCACATCGACTGTCTGCATCGGTCATCTTTGTCTCAGGCTTTATACATTGGATGTTTGTCTGTCCATAACATTGTTGCTTTCCAAACTAGTATTTTTTCATTTACAGCAAACAGATAAGGTTAGTGGGTGTCGAAGCTATAAACATGAGCAGGAAGGGAACAGTTTTTGAGGTTAAGAATATAAGTGTTTTAATTGCATGGAATAAAATGTGTCCAAGTTCTCATAGGCGAAAAATTAATAGCCTATATATAATTTATGGTAAAAACAGTTTGTAATCACAAATATAGTAGTAAATATTGGTAAGGTTGCTAATATGTTTTAAGGTCCATTTAACGATGACGTGTGTGTCTCTCTGAAACTATGAATATAGATAACAGAATAAAAAATAATCCTGTCAATGAAATGATAATGAAACAGCCACAAATATAAAATGTTTTCCATTCAAAATTTATAACTTAGGCAAGAACAAAAATGACTATGATTTGATTTATAACAGGAAATATTTCTTTTATAATGATTAATAGCAATATAATATGTTTTAGTGGTATTGTCAATATTTTAAACGACATGTTTACCTGTGGTTGTTTATCTTTATTACTCTATGACTATAAATACTGCACACTTAAAAACTTTTCTTCCTGGTATGATATTGAGTAATAAATAGTCACAAAAAACTGTATTTTATAATCATGTTTAAAAGAAACACAAAAAACTAAGAATACACGATGAGGAAAATAATAAACAGCGTAAGTTAACACCTGATAAAATAACTTCAATCACGATATTATTTAGGAATACGGTTAACATGTAATCCGATTTAACTTTGAATTATAAATAAAAAACATATATGTAATCCGTCTTACTGGAATGACTTTCTTATATTATGTAATGTTTCTGTCTACTTTTAGGTCTAGACTTGGACGTTTCAAGCAGTTTTAACCACATGTCGTATTGTTTAAGCATTTGAAACAGCATTGTTTTATAGATATGAATATATTCATGGCAAATGGTCAAGGGTTCTCAAATTATGTCTGTTTGGCTTACACCTGGACTTATACAGAAAAAGAAAAAATAGTGATTTGTTTGTTGTTGTTTGTTGATTGTTGGGTTAAACGCCGTAGCAACACATTATATAGGTCATATAACGGTGGTCAGTCAACCTACTCACTCCTCCTGGAAAGGCTAAATCTCAGGATTTAGCTGTTAACCAACTACTAGCTGCATACTTTCGTCATTGACTGACAACCGCCCTACATAATTAAAAATCATTGGTAGGAGTGAGAATGGCCATAGAAATAATTTCATGACTAAGCTCCACGAAAGTATGCCCCGCCCTGGAATCGAACCCACGATCCCTCGATCAGTAGACTTGCGTGCTACCAACTGAGCTAGCCGGGCGACTTTAAAATAGTGATAACAACGACGCGTTAGACTATCTGATGGATGTAAATGTTGGTAAGATGTTGAATAAAAGATTTCAAGTAGGGCTTAAACTAAAACTGATTGTCGTATCCATTAAATGTTTTCTTCACTTGATCGTGCTTTAAGTTTTATCAAGTATCTTATCAAAAAGAACAACTATCTAGTTCGTAAAACTTCAAACTGTAACAGTTGGGTAGATAATTTACACTAACATTTATAAATGCATAGATAACATTATTCATGCCATTTCAAATACAAACTTATTTGGAACTTACAGACAAATAGAAATAACTAAGTCTTAAAATGTATTAACCATTCACATTGCTCCAGTTTATAGAAACCCCCATTTTTTACCAGCTTTTGTGACTTATTACCCGTAACTGTAAAGTATATGATACATGTACATCCAGTTATGTAAACTACAACAGAATACAGAAGTCACTCCCAGATTTGATAGTCTTGTTTACTCATATCTTCATGGATAGCATTTGTCTTCTGAACAGTCTATGGCGGATCAGGTACATTTGTGATTGATTTATGCTAAGGTAACATAATAAGAATTACTTGTTTAGTCTCATCAGTAAATGTTACGTTATAATATATGTTTTAACAAACCAGACACCTGTTGGTCTTGTTAGGAAACAAGAGAATGTATATTATTTTGACAGGTAATACATTAGTTTGTCTGTTGAAAAGCAATGATAATAGTGAATGCAAAATTAAGGAACCCAAGTTCAAGCCATCGAGCATGACAATGTTATATAGCAAATACAACTACTTGTTCACACATATGAAACAATTTTGCTTTGTTCATTTAGTAAATAAAATGTAAAGAATCCAATGTTTGCGGTATCATATTACAATGTCGTCTGGATTGTTAAACTTCTTTTCATTGTAATGAATGAACATCTTTATATATTTCGCGGCCCACTGATAACATCAATTTGATGTTAAAATTTCTCCATTCATTGAATATACCTTTAGATATATTAATACAATGAGTATGTATTACATGTATTTGAACGGTATGTTATATGACGGTAAATGAAGCAAGTAAATATTTCAAGTTAAATGGTAATCTTTTTTTGCATTCGACACTTGCAATAATACAAATAATATTGTCAAATATTGTCATCGAAAACTTCCTGTTTAAAAAAGCGTATTAAATATCACACGGTAAAAATGTATTTGAAGTAAAAACCTGGTTTTTAATCTCATTTACACTATAACTCAATAAAAGTTAGTGAAGTTCGGGTAAACTTGCGAATACAAAAATATGGATTTACAAAATATATTAAAGAATGCGGTTTGTTTGTTATTGATAGTTGTGCATAAAAGAGGTATGTCGAAATAATTTTGTTTCGATTTTCTCATATTTACCTGAAAGTGTATATATGTTAATGGTATAAATTATCTGAATAGCTATGTAACAATGTTTATCCATTTTACAGCTAGAATGATGTTAACCTAGATATATTATGTGATAGGTTGTACCTACGGTGGAATTTTCTTTATTTTTGTCAGTTTCTTTAACTTCATTCTTTGTCCCTTTTTGATAAGTAAATATTACCGATGGATCTCGATTTTGACTATATCATACGGACCTTAATGTAAATCACCTAAGGTTTATGGTATATATTTTTCCCCGCAGATTGTAAATAACAATCGGATTTCATTATAAACACACCTCCTCTTTTTGGGGACTTTTTTGTGGTGAGGAGGAGGAACATGTGTCCATTATGTAGGTGCTATTTGCGCCTGCATGGGCATATAGCCAACACCAAAACTGCCCGTTTGCCGTGGGCAGCGTCCCGTAACCAGGAAAGAAGTATCCTGGAAGTTGAGGGAGACCCAGGGATCTCCAGACTTCCCAACACACTACTTTGGCGTCTGATTCAGGGTAGACGGGTGTCCAAGTAGGCCCGACTCGGTCAATCGGCTGGTCATGCCTAGCTCTTGCATAGTTGCATACTTGCAAAAGCTAATTTATTTATGTAAGTACATGTACTCCTGGATGTGTACACACCCAAAAATTACCAAAGCTACTAGCATATGTTTTATTTGTAAAACATATGTGTTCTCCATTAAGATATACGTGCGTCTACTAAATATGCAGTACTTTTCCTTTAAGTTTATACGTTCAACACACCTATTCAAGAAGGCGGTGGCTCATGGGCCAATTGTGTTGATTGTAATCATTTGCCATTGCATGCAAGTATATCTCTCAGGTATCCTTATAGTGTGGAGGCTGGATACCCGCCTCCATTGCACTTTCCCTTGTTGGAGTCCGAGGTGGCTAGGAAAACTGAGGGTAGAATCATTATTAACTCAATCATGGATTCTTTAACTACTTCTAAAAAACGTAAGTCTGACGAACCATCCACTAACATTTTAATGAAAAAAGAAGCCAATTATCATTCCCACGCTTCCTCCTATTAGAAATTGTCCGTACTAAATCCTTTCGTTATTGAAAACCATATCATCTGTAATAGGTACAACAAAATCGGTCAAGAAGCTTCGTAATGGCGAACTCTTGATCGAGGTTAGTAGAAGGCAACAAGCCTTCAAAATCTGATGGAGCGCAAGTCCTTTTATGGTATACCAGCGTTTTGTACTGTTCACAAAAAGCTGAATTCTTGTAAAGGCGTAATTCGCTGCCCTGACCAATCATACATGTCAGAGGCAGACATTGTACAAGAGCTGAAATCTCAAAGTGTATTGAACGTAAATTGAATATTTACCACTAGAGACAGTAAACGTGTACTTACACACACTTACATTCTGACTTTTGACAACCCCATTCTTCCATCTTCAATTCGGGTAGGGTATCTCAACGTCCGAGTTGAAATGTTCTTACCCAATCCTATGCAATGTTACAAATGTTTTAAATACGGGCATCATGAATCTAGATGCACTAGAGAGAATATATGTCGTAAATGTAATACTCATGCCGGTCCGTTTGAAAACTGTACTCTTGATATCAAATGTTCAAATTGTGGGGGTAATCATTTTGCAACCTCCCGTTCTTGCTCTGTCTCGAGGACGGAAAAAGAATTTCTCCGCGTTAAATATACACAAAGTTTATCTATCCCTGATGCTCGCATGCTTGTAAAAAGTCAGGTTTCCAAGATTAATTCATATTCAGCTGCTGTATCTAAACCAGTTCAGATGGTTGATTCTGCAGTGCAGGTCAACTTATGTAAGTGTTCTTATATGGAAATCATTCAAGTACAAAAACCGTCTCCTATCCTTTCACGAAATACGTCTAAAGCAAGTACAAGTTCACAGACAACAACATCTACACGTACCTCATCTGTATCTCAGAGGCGGGTCTCACAGGCTTCTCCGTCTCCTGAGCGTGTGGTTCAAAGGTAATCACCCAAAAAGAAGATTGTCCTGACCGACAAGGCCAGGAAAGCGGAGAGGGACCCAGTCCCGTCCTCCAATCGATTCGACGCTGTAATGAGTGACATCGAGTCGATGGAGAACGAGGACATGGGCTTCCCGAGCTTCGGCTTGCAGTCCTGTTAAGGTTCCCAAGTAAGATTTTTACTTTTCGTTGAACCATGAGTCAAACTATACTTCAATGGAATTGTCGTGGTCTTAAATCTAATTACAACGATCTTCTTTTATTATCGAAATACTCCCCGAAAGTAGTCTGCCTTGAAGAAACATTTTATCTACAAATGATAAAATATCAATAAATGACTATGCTCTTTACAGTAAAATATGTACACACACCATGAGAGCATCAGGAGTCTCTACAATGCGATTGCAAATTGTGTCCCTCAACTTCAAATTCAGTTACAAACTAATTTGCAAGATGTAGCTGTTGAAATAACTTTGCACAGACCTTTTACAATATGCTCCTTATATATTCCTCAAAACTTATCTATTTCTGTTGACGACTTAGAAAATTTAACTAAACAACTCCCAGAATCATTCTTTCTACTTGGCGATTTAATGTCCATAATCCAATATGGGGAAGTACATCTACGAATAATAAAGGTAGCATTACAGAAAAATTAATTGATAATGAAAAACTTTGCCTTCTGAATGACAAGTCGCGAACGTATTTACACCCAGCCACTGGTAGCTTTTTTTGCATAGACCTTACATTATCACATCCATCATTATATTTAGATTTTACTTGGTCAATGCTAGGCGAACAGAACGGAAGTGACCACTTTCCATTGTTCACTTCAAACAACTCTGTTCCAGTAAATAACCGCTCTTATTACAAATTTTCTAAAGCAAACTGGGAACAATTTAACAAACTATGTTCTGAAAATTTGACAAGTCCGGTATTTTCCAACTCTACGGATAAAGCTAATCTTTTTGCCTCCACTCTATCGAATATAGCTGATAAGTGTATTCCAGAAACCTCAATTAAAGATTCTAGTAAAATTTAAAAAACAAGGATCAACGATGAATGCAGAAAATCAGTTCGGAAACGAAAAGCAGCACTTAAAAAATTTCAGGTTTGCCCTATAGCTGCAAATCTAAACAATAATAGAATCCTGCGAGCACAAGCTCGTAGAGCCTTTAGGATTTCTAAACGTCAATCATGGCGATCGTATATATCGAAAATTAACTCTAACACTCCAATAAAAAATGTTTCGGAAGCTGTTCGTAAAATGAACGGTAAGCATTAAAAAGTTTCAACTGCTTATCTAAAACGTAAAGACTCGAGCATCGCTAAAACAACTAAAGATATAGCCAACACGCTAGCGGAACATAATTCTTCTTCCGCACACTACTCGGACGAGTTTAAAAAGTTCAAATCTAAATCGGAAAAACAAAATATTAATTTTCATTCTAACAACGAAGAAGAGTTTAACACCCTCTATACGATTGACGATCTAACCGACTCTATAAAAATGCTTAAGACATTGCTGCTGATCCAGATAAAATTTATTATCAATTTTTAAAACACCTTCCATTAGTATCTCAACATTTATTGCTAGATATTTTAATGATATATGGATAACTGGTAAAATTCCAGATTCCTAGAAGAATAATTTAATCGTACCAATCCCGAAATCCGGTAAAGACAACACTGACCTCCTTAACTATCGACCAATATCTCTAACAAGTTGTATCTGTAAAACTTTCGAACGCATGGTTAATAAACGACTTATCTGGTATTTAGAATCAAACGGTATTATAACTAATTTTCAATCTGGTTTTCGAAAACAACGAAGTTCAAATGACCATTTAATTCGTCTCGGACTATTTATAAGAGAGGCTTTTGTCAATAAACAGCAAGTAGTTTCATTTTTTTTTCGATCTTGAGAAAGCTTTCGATACAACATGGAAATGTGGTATTCTCAAGGATTTAAGAGAAGCCGATCTAAACGGTAGATTACCATTGTTCATTTCTAGTTTTTTGCCAGTCAAAAATTTTCAAGTTAAAGTAGGATCAACGTTATCAGAGAGCCACGAACAAGAACAAGGCGTGCCACAAGGCAGTATTTTAGCTGTTACTCTCTTTTAGCTTAAAATTAATAATATAGTTAAGTTTATAAATCCTGGTATTGATTGCTCATTATATGTTGATGATTTTTAATCTGCTATCGATCTAATATTCGAAGTATCGAACGTCAATTACAACAGAACTTGGATAAAATTCAAAAGTGGGCAACAGAAAATGGTTTTATATTTTCCAAGTCTATAACACAATGCGTACATTTTTTATCGATTTAGACCATAATGATCCCGAACTTTACATTTCTGGCAATAAAATCCCTGTAGTAAATGAAGCTAAGTTTTTAGGCGTTACATTTGATAAAAAACTTTTATACCACACTTAAAGTCGCATAAAACCAAATGTATTAAAGCTTTGAATCTACTTAAAGTACTTTCACATACTGATTGGGGATCTGATACCCAAACATTACTTAAATTATACAGAAGCCTTGTTCGTTCAAAACTAGATTACGGGTCAATAGTGTACGGATCAGCTCGTAAATCGTATTTACAAATGCTTGATGCGATACATAACCAGGGCTTACGTATTGCCCTTGGTGCATTTAAAACTTCTTCTATTGAAAGTCTTTATGTTGAAGCTAACGAGCCATCACTAAAATTACGTCGACAAAAGCTTTCATTACTATATGCAACTCGTATATCTTCTAACAAAAGAAACTCGGCGCGAAATGTTATTTTTAAAACTAATTACACCAGTAAATTCGAAAATAAACCGAATGAAATCCAACCATTTGGCCTGCGCGTTAAAAACGACTTAGAAATGCTCTGACAAAGATATCTAGTTAATTGGTCAATAAAACAATTATTAAGTGATTTATAACAGTTACAGTGACTTTAAACAATGGTTTACCCCAAATCAAGGGTAAAGTCTAAAACACTTCTAAGACCTCTTAACAAAACGATTAAGTTAATTTAGGAGTAAAAAGTAGCTAATTTGAGTCTGTATGACTCAAGAATGCAAGTTAAGCTATTCAAAACTCTTAATTACTACTATAAAATACAAATACAACATAATACAGTATGTTTTGAACTGAAAGTATATAAAATAGGCCTTTTATAGTTTGCATCTAAGCTTTACTATGGATATCTTAGATATTTACAAAGGGATGTAACTCTGTCTGATTGATAAAATACATCTACCTTAAAAGTTAACTTGTGCCCTTAATTATACTATAATTTCATTGTTATTTCTCAATAAATGACTTCCATTATGTAATATTGCCTAGCCTAAATCCAACTTTACAACTCACTTTTAACTCATATAATTTCAATATAATTCAATATTGTTTTATAAATGATTCTGAAATCAAAAACAAAAAAGTTTTAAGACCGTTTTATTCATTTTATTTTTATGCGAATATTTACCAAAATATTAATAGATATCACACATTAGCTGGATCTATTTTGAGTTTATCTTTTATATCGGCTGTCAATACCTTGTAGATTATTAATTGATTCTGCCGTCCATGACACTACTATTCCTAAAAGTATTTGTTTAACAAAATCTTAACTGAATACTTAAGCTATCGTACGAAAGTTGCTGAAGTATACTTTACACTAAAAATACCTAGCGTATTCACTAGATAATTATTTTCCGCATAATTGCGTTGACGTTTTAACAAAGGCTGTATATATGATATGTTCACATTTGCCTGTTAAAAATGTATATAATATATCTTTATTAGCTATTAGCTGAGTTTAGCTTTTGGCCATTTCCATCAAGATATTTTATGGCAATGACAAAAATACAATTTTTATACATATAGTTGATACTACTTATATTCAAACGCATTTAATCATAATTTATCACTTCTTTGAATCGTGAAAAATTACCCAACAAAAGTATTCAAATTTCACTTGTAGAACTATCCTTACGAAACCAATATGTCTCTTCCACAAAATATAGAGCACGTAAATTTTTACTTACTGTATTATTTAAATCAGTTGAATCGTTGTGAATATAACGACTGGTTTAATGGTATAATTTTTCATATTCAAAATGGTGTCTTTAGTCAAAGGGATATAATGTATAAATACTTTAACACATTTTGTTAAAAGTAATTCCAATAAAGATATTGCTTCTATTTTTTAATACAAGGTATTATACATGACTTTAAGATAGTATTATAGAAAACATAATCACCGCACGCCATTATGTTTAATATACGTGTATATATTTTAGAAAGATCAGATACAAATACAATTTACAGATAAGATTTTGTTTCGACTTATTTTACTGTATAATAATTTTGTACAAAATGTTGTCTTTAGTCAAGTGGATTCTTAGGCGGATTCAGCGGTGGTCAGGTGGGTCGGGACCCCTCTCGGAAATTTTCAAAATGTACCATGAGTATATTGTTTAACTGTAAGCCATTTTTAAGTTCAAAAAGCCGTTGTCTCTAGTAGGCCTGATTATATTTTTTTATTATTTATATGTTGCATTATTCTGCTAACAATGTATACTGTGGTTGTGGTAGGAAAGTTGGAAACCCCCCTAAAATAGCTTGGATCCCCCCGGAAAAAATCCTGGATCCGCCCCTTGGATTTATATATAATGCAAGTACTTATTAAATACAAAGGGATTGCTTCCGTTTTAACAACGATGTAATGTGAATTTAGTAAACCGAATTATACAGCAAGACAATCAATCGCAGGCAATGCTATTTCATTCATCGTTGTAACTGCATATTCATATCAGATATTTTGTAGACGCTGTATACATACTAACAAAAGAAGAATAAACATATTTAGAAGCTGTTCAGATATGTACGCTGGCAACTCCAAATCTAATTTTCAACGAAACTGGAATCACACCTGATCTAGACATGGCACTAGGTACAGATGTTTGGTTAGGATACAAAGAAACTTTGACACCATTTGAATATTTTGGTATGCTTTTAATTCTTCTTTATAGCAGTACATGTAGTTTAAAAGAACGAACGATATGATCGCGTACATGTATTTGCGTCCATGTCAATATTCTACGCTGAACCATCTTTAAACCGAGCGAAAACCGAGATGTTATTATCTTTCAAATTATCATTTACAACAAATATTAAAACAAAAGTTTCTAGAAATATAACCTACACAAAACTATTCGTATTGATGCAATTCATTTTGTATTTATATGGAGATTATTCTCTAGATTGCGTAACTTAGAAAAACTATTCACGGTTTTATTGTTGTACATTTGTAATTTTAGTTTTTATGGTTCCATGCACATTAGATACACATATCGAACATGAGACATATCATAAAAATGCAAGTTATTTATGCAAATGGCAATATGAAGAATGTATTGTTTGATTGTTTTGTAATGTCCGAATATGTTTAGTTATTTCAATTACTTGGTCAATTCTGCATCATCTCATTAGTAAATGTGATCCACAACACTTTTAAGTATATGGAATGTTAATTTTATTACATTTATTTATTGTGGGATTACTTGAAACAGATCAATAGTTTGCTCCGACTAAGATTCTTTCTTTTCTAGGGTGTGTTAGAAAGTCTGACCTCCATCTTACTACAGCAAATTTTACAACAGAAGGAGATCCTGGTAAATGTTGGTCAGCTTGTAATAATGTTGAAGCAGTAGCTGTTTATAAACATGAGGTAACTTGACGTCATGCGATAGAATTAGATAATTATTAGATGCCAAAGAGCCCGTTAATGCAAAAGATAAGAAAAGTTAAAAAAAAATAGAAATATATTGAAACCGTTTTACTTATAGTTGGTTAAAACATCCCAAAACCAGTGTTTATGGACATTTTCATATTATTATGACGAGACATCGGCCATTCAATTTAATTACCAAACAAAGATTTTGTTGACAAACGTCATTCACTTATTCTTATTACTCAACCTAACCCCATTATAATATGACTAAAGCAAAGCCTCAAAGCGAGCTCGACGAATCCAAACTTATATGCGGAGACGTAACCAACTGTTTTGACTTGTTAACTTGTAGACCCATAAAGGTCTGAAATTAATGGAGATTAAAAAGAGAAAAAAGAACCTTCTAAAGGAAATCAATTTTCAATAGGGCTGCAACGATTCGATTCGATACATCGAAACTCGAGTTTCGATTCGATACTGACTTTGAACATGTTTACATAAGTTATAACGATAAAAGCAAAGGCTCACCTAAAAGACAAAGTACGTTGACAGTGAAACTGGGGTTAACTTTGTTACATTTTTCTAAAGTTTCCATTACGATTTAAGTAGCATGGAAACTCTGTTCCAAATATTTATTTACAGTATATGCCCCCAACGCTACGCAAATTGGGTCGGTGTGATTGAATTTTACCGGTCAAGTTTTGATGTTAGTTAATTCAAATTTCAATATATTTGCCTACAAAGCGTAGGTTTATGTTAAATGTACAGTAGTTCATCAAGAACTGCATCTTTCTACAATTTATGCTCCATGCTGTTTATACTTTTTTGTCGAAATTACAATTATAATACATTTTTCGCGAACTTTACATTCGTACCCAAACCATTTCGTACTTGAAAAAAGCAAATATTAATTTAGCAGATTTTCGAGTTTCGTGTTATCAAATTTCAGTAACACTTTTAGTTAGTCCATATTATTTAGTTTTAAGCTCAAATTAATGTATAAATGCATATTTGAAGTAAATTATATTATTAAATGAATCGAATCGAAAAAAATCGAATCGAAAGAAAAAGTATCGAATCGCATCGAATCGACTTTCCTGTGAATCGTTGCAGCACTAATTTTCAAGTCCAATCATCGAAACACTAATTATATACTATGATCACTCTTTGTGTTTTGCTGTACTTAAAACCATCACATCACAGAGAAATGGAAGTTAGGACTACACCTGCATCCTCACAAGAATATAATGTTTTCCAAGATGCAAAAAAACCCAACATTTGATTAGACTATACATACGGCTTGAACCCCCAGTTTCTTTTGGTATTTTTGGTACTTTTAAAAATGTCACTTTTTATGAACTTGTAGATCCGCGCTTGTAAACATGGCCTTATTGTAGCTGCTTCAGTGATATATTTATTCGAGGGCCTGTTAATTCAATCGGCTAGGGGAGATAACAATTTTATTGTATTCAGAAAAATCTGACAACATCTCATTCTTTTATGTCATAATCATATTTCAATTCTGAAAGAAATATATTGTACATTTTTATCTCTCTTTTGAATAGAGATGAAAATGAAATTGCCTCAATGAAACATTCATTTTTTAAGATAGATATGTTTTTCCTCTTTAAACAATGCTCGGTAACGTTAAGTTACGGAAACGTGCCGGTTTTATCATGAACGTCTCTTAGCGACGTCATAAACGATGCGTTTGGTTAGTATTTTCCATGTAAAAAAGTTATTCATAAATAGAGGAAAAGAACGAATAAAACGACCAAATATATTTTGAATTGTTATTATGGAATAAGCGTCGTAAAAAACACATTTGCAATTATTTTGTAAGTGAAAAAGGCCACGAGGCAGCTGTAAATCTTTTAAGCCAATGAAAAGACGCCAATAGCTTCAGCCCATGTTATCACTTCCTGTCAATCTTTTCGGATGCGCAGAACGGGTTCAAAAATCAACTTCCGGTTAATTGTCAAAATACTATACTGTATAGAAACATATTCGCGTTACCGTAAAGCTTTCTTTTCGAGCTCGCTATCAATGTATACAAAGTGACCGACTAAGTAAGATTTATTTGCAGCAGTTCGGAAGTAACAATTATTGAACAGTTGTCGATCTCCAACGACTGATGACGATTAGTTCGACTGTAGAAGAATAACTCAGTCGTAATAAGTCATGGGTTATAATTCTGAAGGTATAGCTTGTAATAATTTCAGTGCTTGATCTTCCATATTTACAACTCACTACAACACTAAAGTTAAATTGTCTGTGTTATATCCGTGTATTTACTCGAAACCCTGCACAACTTCACCGTTTCATTTATAACCAAGATGTTTATTTGTCTTACGTAGGCATCAAGTCATGAAGGAATAATTAGTGAATAACTTGTTGACTTTTACAGTGCTTTTGTCTTCAAAAAAATACGGTAGATGTACAGCTAAGAAGTAGTTGTGACATAAAATGTCCAACTCAAGAAAACATTGTTTGTGGTAAAAGGCGTTCGGGCCGGGAGCTTGTATCTCTATACAAAACTTCCTACACAGGTATCTTTATCATAAAACTAGTTTATTGTTTGTCAAGGTACACTTAGTATGGTACATGCTTTGCATGTCTATATAGGTATAACTTATAAATAAGTTTTTAATTCTTGACGTTGACGGATGCTCTTCCTTACTTTTTTCTACAATGTTGGCGACAAGAAATTCAATGGAAGAGAGAATTAGGGTTTTGAAGATCAAACCACGTTAAATATTTGTATTTATTTCTCAAAATAGGCTTTCATTGAATAATCAAAAACAAAAATAAGAAGTAATTGTTCATGATATTTTTTTACTTTTTCATATTAAGGTTCTTATAAGTGTTGCGTTTAATTATATGTGTAGTAATTACACTTCCAATCCCTTTCTACAAACAATTTCTGCATTAAGATTAAATAGACATTCTCATTGTCGTGATTTTTTTCGCTGATTAATTTACTGTTTGTCGATCTAGTGGAAGGTTACTAAACACTCCGGCCTATGACATTTGGAGATAGAATACCACCCACCGCTTTTCATTCACTGGCATCACGATAGATAGGTTATTTATAGTATCATTATCCCAAATCATTATTTCCCAAATCCAAAGAAAACTATATCACCATCATTTGTTGTAGGACCTACAAAAAAGAGCGATTACGAGAGTAACATATGTTTATGGTACAACAAAACTGATAGCAAATTCATCTGGGGAAAGTGTACGGAGGACTTTGCCATAGTTTGTTATAAAGGTTAATATAATTTTGTTATTGTTTTTATGAGATTGTTTTGAGCAATACTTAGCCTACTAAATTAAGATCGCCTTAGAAAGCATCACATCGAAAACAGGCTTAGTTTTGTTCCTGAACTTGCATATGACATTTTTGAAGTACATTTATGATACTTAATTCACTTTCAAAGTAAATTACGATTCATTATAACTACTTGCAGACGAAGACATTCAGCTGTATCATTACAGAAAAGATTATTGGATATATATGACCAATAAATGCTTTAAGAATTATAAAATACCGTCAGATTATAATAACACAATTAATTTGACACCAACACAGACAAGCGCTATGTGGACAGGTATTATACGTAGTGGTGTGGTATATCCAATCACAGGTTAGTTAGCTAGATGCTCGAGTTATCTAGCACCTTTAAACCATTTGTTCCATTTTTTTCTTGTCATTTGTAGGATGAAAAAGAAACATTTGATATACAAAGATAATCAGAAGTGGTATTGGTCTGTTTATTTATTATTGACAGCCCTTCATGACAGATATTCTTTTCTCATTTGAAGGTACTACTAGTGTGTGAATTCAATTTCATAATAATAATGCTAATGATCTAAACAATTGCTTTTTAGCTTAATACCACATGTTCAAGTTTCATAATTTACTAATTACTTACTCACTGACAATATTCAAAGTCCAAAAACTACCATACACACATAGTTCATCGATTTTGTCTCTGTCCACACCCGTTATTATAAGTACTGAAGGAATGGGGGTGAATTCTGTACTCGATCATATACTGTACAAAAACTTGCAATTTTTTCAGTTGCTGCAAGGATTTGAAACAGTAATGGGAACCATAAAGGTATAATGCAGTGAATGCGAATTTAAAAATGTCATTAGGAACTTATCTCTGATAAAGCGATCTGTTCCAAATTGATGTTCCTGGTAAGACGATTTACCGGCTGATTAAAGCATCTCGGCTGTGGTCTTAATTCAATTTAGAAATCGAGGATCAACAAAACATGGCATTACTTTTTTATTGCATAATGGCCTTGTTGATTGACTTAGATCAATACAAAATTCAATTATAAAATTAAAAACAAACATTTCAATTTGTTTAGCACTTATATTCCTACGAAACCTATCTTTACAGATGACAGTATGACAGGGAAATATGGTTATATTAGTAACACAACAGGAAGGGTTATATTTTCTCATAATGATACAATTAAAAAACGAGCATTATGTCTCCAAGGTATTGTACTACTCCATTGCAATTTTGTAATTTGTTTATGCACCTTTATAAATATACATTTTCAAAAGAAGTAAGAAATTTGGTTTTATTTGTTCCTGGAAATTAACATGGTAAACGGGTTTCGCACAAGTGTAATATGAAGCTGTGAAGTTGATTCACATAATAATAATCATGATGAACTAGACACATCAAAAGTAAAGCATAATTATTTAAATGCAACACACATTAAATTCTGCGAATTATTCTCAGAAAAGTTGATAACTGACAAGTTAAAGAAATAACACAGCAGCTGTCTGATTCAATATATGTATTGACATTTGATAACGCATTAATTGTTCGAGCCAATTATAAACAATCTTTATTTGATAACTTTCAATGTATCTTAGGTACGATTGTCACAGATAAAACAACTCCTGATCAGCCTACAACTAAATCCAGTGACTATACTACTACGTCAGACCATACAAGTGACACACAAAATGAAGGTAAACATTACATGGTTCAATGTGAGGATTTTTTTCTACAGTTTGATTTAAACATGACCTATTTAAGTTTTGCAGTGTTTAGTAAATATTAAGCTTGTATATGAGAGGAGATTTTTGTGTTTAAAATGGTCAAAATGGAAGCATTTATAATTTACCTTTCTGAGTGAAATATGTTAGTAGAATGTTTTACTGATAATAACTAGTGAAGTGAGTCAATAGTTCAGTAATAACGATAACAAAATCGAGACAGTACGGACAAAGATATACAGCTGCTGGAAACGAAATATACTTAACAACAACTGAATACTTTAAACAATCATGGTATATTTTAACAAAAACAAAACGCTGTTTATAAAAACAATACAGTGAACTAACCCATGACAGGGTATGCTCGGGATGACAATAAAATATTTTATTTTAATATGTTCTACGAGTGCCTTATTGGAGTAGTTTTTATACGTTCTACCATTACAAGCATGATATACCAAGGAGCGATGGTTTGTCCCCACACTAATTTTGTTAAAATGAACTATACAACTTTTTTTTCTATACGGTCTACCTCTGGAATTGATTCGTTCATTTTTTAATGTTTACACAAACACGTTTTGTTATTATGTACGCACTATATATTATTTTTTAAGACAATACCAACTGGCACATGTTTAACGTATTTATATAAAAGAAAAATCTAATTGAATCTTAATCATTAAATAAGTTGTTTGCATTTTTGAAATATTTTTTATGAATTTTGCTGAAGAATTGTAGAATTGGTAAGCGAATTTTCAAATCCTAGATAACTTATATTTTAGTACTGTGTTTATTATTGCAAAATAGAAATCCAGCAGAAAGTATTAAACATAGAAAGGAAGTCACCATATTGCCTAAAGCAATTATGGGACGAATTTAAAGTTAGAAAAAGAAACGAAAACTATATACAAATGTATTTAAAAGAGGATCAGTTTATGATAATCAGCCATGCAAAAAGCATTCAAATACATCGTACAGATATTTAAGAAATAAAATATTCAATGTGTGACTTAAAAGGATTGTTAAAAAAATGTAGTTCATTTTAAAAATTGAAATATTTTTCTCGTAATAGCATTTTATTTCCATAATTTAATCTTTGATTGAGATAACTAGTTATGTTTTATTTCATTTTTATTGTACAGGTACATCAGATGTTGGAGCAATTGTTGGAGCCACTTTGTCTATTATAATTGTCATCATAGTAGTTGTTGTTATTCTTGTTATGTGGAAAAGGTATGCGCTTAACTTCATTAGTTAATTTTCAATCGATACTTTAGCTATACAAAATAAAACGATTTACACGAAAGAAAGACCGTTGATAAATAATACGGGTCTCATGAATTTCCTGTTATCCAAAGTCAGACACGCTTTGTACACGATGTGTAATTTTCATATATCTTCAGATTTACACATTTATTAATTAAGATAATAATTATACACAATGAACGACTATTTGAAGTAGCAGTGTCATAATACGTAATTAAAATGCGTTGATGAGGTTAAATTTCTAAGAATTGTCGTCCTAATAATATGACAGACAGAAATGCCACAATATAATTATACAACAGCACTCGTTGATTAGCTGTTTAGTTCTTTTTTTTGCATCCGATCGTCCGATTAAGCGTCAAAATATTGCATGTTGTGTTATGATTATTTTTGCAGGGGTATAAAACTACCGTTTGCACAATCAAAAAGAAGGATAGACAACGACCTAAATAAGACAACCAACCCAACGTACAATGATTTTAGTCTAAATAATAGCACTCAAGATAAATGCGAAACAACCACTTCTGACTATGCAGAAGTTGATGAAAGCAAAATATCACCAGACTGCATAATGACGCAAGATGAACATGCAAACAGGACAAATTATAGTTTGGATGAGCCACATGCGTATATCACTCTTAAAAATGTAGACAAAGGCCCATATGACACAACTAAAACACCTTCTGCACGACATGATCAACAAACATCAAATGAATACAATAAAATAAGCCTTGAAGAAAGTTCTAGCTATGATCATATTGGTGCACATGTCAACGATTCTAAAACACTTGGTTTGGACAATCCTTACAATACAACAACGCTGGCAACAATAAACAGACACAACGTATTTACCAACAATGCTTTTAATAGAAAAGATGAAAGTGACGACGCCTATAATCACACTGAAGATCAGTCACGTCAAACAGAACGTAACAAGTCGGACAACTCGTATAACACAACAGCGCTAGGACACTTACGGAACGATCAAGGAGTTACTAGCATTGCCTTCAATAGTAATGATGCATAAGACGACACCTATAATCACATTGGTGACCAGCCTGGTGAAAATGATCTAACACTTACGGATTATCCGTATAATACAACAACGCTTGGTAATTCAAAGCCATACGGTACCAATAACTCTGCCTTTAACAACAATTAGAACACATACAATCATATTGATGGTCAAGATCCTAACATTAGACCTACATTAACAGACAATGACTATGCCACTTTGAAGTAGTAAGTTTATTTCCCAACACAGATCGCTTTTGTGTTATATATGACAAATAATAGTGTTATTGTAAACATTACATGCTAATGATTCCTGGTATATTCGAGAATAGAATTTCTACGTGATGAAGACTTGAATAGCAAAATCTGTTTACTATAATGCATAACAGAATTGTTGAAGGCGATTATATCAAGTTACAATTTTATTTACACTCAATAGATAAGGTGTTTCCTTATTAAAACCATGATCCGGAAGTTGATTGATTTAAAATAAAAATGACCCTACTAACATTTTAAACAATACTTAATGCATGTTAAATGTTAATATATTTTTGTGTTTTTCATGTAAATTTCATTTTTAAAGAAGTTATAAGATTTGTAAAATATATGTAATCGAGACGTCAATATTCCAAAGCTTCTGATTAATTGTAGAGTTACCATTGTTTTCATAACTCTTATTATTCTAATCATCACCATTTATAAACATGGCATAAAACATCATTTCTTGATTGTTAAGATATGAAATGTAATCAATGTTACAATTTATAATTTTTAAGAAGATGGGTCAGTCAATTTTATTTTCAGCAGAAATATTATCATCATTAAAATAATTTCATTTATAATGTTACTAATATGACATGTTAACTATCAATGCTTTATGACTTTCATCAAACTCTTATTAAATCATCATTTTTTTCTCATAAAGTCATATTCTGAATGTATATAGTATGTTTTAGATATAAATGTATGTGACAATAAAGATTTGAATTCCGTTATCAGTGGAAACAAAATGATATTCTCAGGTAGTTTATGAACCATTAACAGGAACCTGTTATTCAATAAATAAGCTCAGACCATAGGTTAAGTCAAGTTGTTTTGGTCAGACTGTTGTATTATGTTGTAATATGATATCACTTATCTGTTTACGATCATAGAAATAACTGGAATCAATTAGAATATACTGTGATTTTTTGCATTATTTAGTCTAAGTTTCATGCAGATAAAAGTTCAAATTGTTCTTAATAAAGATTGAGTACCAAGTTTTATATTTCTAATGTTTCAGTCGAATTCTAAAAGTCAACAATATAATCATTAACTCTGGATTCACATGAACTGTATATATATCGTTTCTTACACGTTTATGATATTTTCATACTTAAATATATTATGAATACTATTTAATTAAAAAGTATTTTGTGTGTCTATGTTTTCATTTGAAATAAAGAGATCGTAATGTCTACGATGTCAAGTAATTTTAAAACAAATTTTAAACGACCTTTTTCCACATGCACTGACACATATTGTTTAGCTATTAAAACTCCCATTGAAGGACTGCATCTCTCATCTTTTTCTCAGGCTCTATAAAGTGACTATTTTTATATTCACAAACATGTTACTTGGCCAACTATCTGTTTTAATTACACCAAACAGATGTGTTGTGTTTGTGTGTCGGAGCTACATACACGTCCAGAGAGGGGACGGGTTTTGAGGTTAAGAATATGCTATATCGAATTGCTTGGAATTAAACCGATCTAATGTCACAAATACAAATGCAAAATAGCCATACTATAAGTTATGAGAAGAACATTTCATTAATCAAAGACAAAGTGGTAAATGATGGTAAGGCTATTAATATGTTACAAGGTCTTTTTAACTGTGGCTTGTGTATCTCTCTGAAAATATGATAATAGATAATAGAATACAAATTTATCCTGTCACTAGAATGACAAGAAACAGTCACAACTTTAAAATGTTTGTTATCCAAAATAACTTAGTCAAGAACAAAATTACTTTGGTTTGACTTATAATAGGAAACTTATTTTATTATTATAACTATTTCAAAATGATCTTATTTCATTACCAAATGACTGACAGATATGCATCTTGGCCAAGTTATTCCCTGGGTCATTGGCTTTCAGTCAGTGAACCCGATTTTTAGGAGGGATGAGGGGTGTTGATCCCCCCTTCAAACTCCATCGACAAAGGGGAGCATATCCCCTGAGACATCTTAAGATGAGAAAAGGCACGCGAAAAAGTTCATTTTTGGGACGATTTTCCGAAAGTGAAATTCACTAAATCTAGTTAAAAATACAAATTTTAAGGCCCGTGGTGGCCATTTGAATGGGGTCCAGAAACTTAAAATGCAGAATTGTCCAGCTATGGGTTATTCTGTGCTGTTCTGACAGTTAACTGCAACAAAAATGACCAAACAATGCACCAGAAGCTCGATTTTAGACCTTCAGTTTTCAAAATGTTCGCAGGAGGCACCCGCCAACGGGAGGGGACACCCCTCCGGTACCCACCCCAAGTTAAGTCTACCACCCCCCGGCAGCCCGGCTCTGTATCCGCCCCTGTTAAAAATATTGCACGCTTAAAACTTATCTTCCTTGTACGATGTTGAAAAATAAAATAGTCATAATAACACTGTGTTTTATCATATCTTAAACTAACATAAAACACTTACGATAACAGTAATAAATAATTCTCTGAAACATTTTTAAATTTATAGATCTTGTGGTCCACGTCATTTCAAGTACAATCTTATAAGCGAGATACAGACAAACAAACAGCAATAACTAAGTGTAAACGTTTATTTACCATATTCATTACACTAGTCCATAGAAAACCAATTTCTAACAAGCCTTTGTGGGTAACTACACGCTACTTAAAAATTAAATATATGATATATCCAGTTCTGAAAACGACGACAGAATGCAGATCAGACGCAAATAGACACAATACGAATTACTTGTTTTGTCTAATCAGTAAATGTTTATCTTATTACTTAATATATTTTTTTCCTTACCGAACAAACAATGATCTAGTTATGAAACACTACAAATAATGAAGACTATATACATATTTTAACAAGCAATGAATCAGTAAGTTTGTTGCAACCGCAATAATATTAATAAAACTAGATGGGAGCCCGTGCAAGCACGGGCTTTAGGTAATGACAATAAAGGGAAATAACCGCTGCGGGCAGTTTGGTCTATTTTTAGTTTTATCTAGAACTATTTTTAGACACAAAGAAAACCCACTTTTGTTGTTGATTTTTGGCAGTTTTTGCAAATATCAAGAGGCCTTGTCAAAAAAGAATTGTCAACTTGATATGCCGGTATATAGGTGCTCCAGCGACAAACAAAAGATTTATTCAAAGCTGCGCAGTTTCTTCCACAAAACAGGAAACTCGCAAATTTAATAGTATAGATGCCAAATGTTATATACCAAATAAGCCTATTTGTTTATACCTCTGTATAAACCTTGCTTTGTTAATTTGGTAATTAAAAGGTAAGGCATCTAAATTTGCGGTATCATATGACAATATAGTTTGGATGGTCAAACGTGTAATGAATGAACACCTTTACATATTCGCGGTCGATTAACAACATCAATTCGATGTAATGATTTCTTTACTCATTTAATATACTGTAGTTATATTGATACTGAAACAATGGGTATGTATTACATGTATTTGATTATACCGATCAAGAAAATCCTGGAAAAATGGTAAAGTATGACAATAAATGAAGCAGGTAAATATTTTAAGTTTAGATGGTAATTTGGAAAATGTACCTGTCCATAAGTGTATTTCTTGCTCGTTAGCCATTTTTAAATAGCATGAAGCAATTTTTCTCGGTGTTTAACATAGATTTAATGGTTATGTAGTTTTTATTATCAATATGTTGATTTTTTTCTGCAAAAAGTGCATAATGTGGTTGTGGTTCGAGGTTCGGACCCCCCTAGAAAAGTTCGGACCCCCATGAATAGTTCGGCCCCCATCCTAGAAAAAATCCTTGATCCGCCCCTGATAAGTTCAACATACAAATAATATTGCTGTCGAAAACTTCCTGTTTTAAATTAGAATATTTCTATATAACCCGGTAAAAAGATATTTGAAGTACAAACTTATTTATAAATCTCATATACACTATTACTCAAATATAAGTTTATAAAAGTCGGGTGAACTAGTGAACACAACAATATGGATTTACAAAATATATTAAAGAATGTGTTTTGTTTATTGTTAATAGTTGTGCATAAAATAGGTATGGCGAAATAATTTTGTTTCAATTTTCTTACGTTTACCTAAAAGTATATACATGTCAATGGTTTAAATGATCTGAACAGCTATGTATCAATGTTCATCAATGTTTTCTATTAGATTGATATTTACCTATATGTAAAATGTGATAGGTCGTACGTATGTTGAGGTTTTCTTTATTTTTGTTAATTTCTTTAACTTATTCTTTTTCTGTTTTTAAAAATGACTTGAAAGCATTTTCAGGGTAAAAGTGACATATGTTGATCTTCTAGGTATAAGGTTATCAATTTGTAGAAATAACCAAGCCTCAGTTAGATATGTTTTTATTATTCATTGTACTCCAAAGTTCAAGTAGATCGAAACCGAAAGTAGAATTTTTGTCAATACTGTCGTGCGATTAGTAGTGACTTGTCTTACGACCACCCACGATTACTAATGACAACTAGCGACTTCTCTACGATTAATTGCAACCATCGTACGATCGTCAGAGACTAGCTAAAGATTTCCTGTGACAAGACACAGACCACGTGGTCTAACATTATATATAGCAGTCACTTTACGGTTCATTCCTCATACGCACTTTTTCTTTCGTTTGAGTAACACCGTCATGCCACCCAAAAAGTCAAAGTGTAAAGGAAAAGTCCAGAAAAAGACCAAACACGACTCTGACTCTGAGGGTGAAACTGAAGAGCTAGTTGTAACCCAGCATCTTCTTGTTGTTGCAAATGCATTCGCAGTTGTATCATCTGCAGTCTCCTTGGTGCGTCGGCCATAGTTATTCTGTGTTGTTTACTCTCTCTCGTTACTGTGATAAATGAGAATGTTTCACTGTAAAGTCCTTATTCATACCTCCAATCCATCAGTCTTTTTCGGATTTTTGTTAATCGCAAATCTGTCGTGCAACAATCTTAAGACAGTCTTTACAAATTGTCACTAGTCACTGATAGTCTTGAGTAGTTTTTAGTAATCGTGCGATGGTCGTACGACAAGTTGTAGGTGATCGCATGACAGGTCACGGGTAGTCGTAAGTAATCCCAGATAATCTTGAGACAATCGTACGTTTTCTGATGACCTGTCGTACGATTGTCAATGACTGGTCGTACGATAATCGCGGTAGTAAATTTTTCTGCGCAAAGAGGGTTTGGTCGCAGACACTCGCCGATGATCGTCGGTTTTACGCGTCGCCTGTGGTCGCAGGTAATCGTGAGCTCCAGTGTGACTGGGGTCTAACACGCAAGTCTACTGATCAAGGGGTCGTGGGTTCGATTCCTGGGCATTATCTTCGTGGATCTTGGTCATATAATTATTTCAACGGCCATTCTCCCTAATACCAATTCTTTTTGATTATGTAGGGAAGTTGTCAGGCATTTACAAAAGTATTCGCTTAATGGTTGGTTAAAAGCTAAATCCAGAGATTTAGCCTTTTCAGGAACAGTTAGTAGGTTGACTGACCGCCGTTATATGACCTATACAATGTGTTGCTACGGCGTTAAACCCAACAAGAACAAACAAAACAAAACAATGTTAACAAAAATTGAATGACACTGTGTTCTTATATAACGACACCACTTTAAAGAAATGGGCAATATGGGAAATTTAAACTCAGAAATATTGACATGACTATTGAATCCCTAACGCACGTAATATATTAATAACTTCGTAATTGTATGCAAATATTTATGTCTGCGATAAATAACTACATTTTCATAGTGTGGCTTTGAAAACACTGAGATGTACCGAGATATAAGTATGCTGAAAAATACAAAAAATGCATCTTTTGTAAATGCTGCTTAACATGCCATATAAGTCTAGGAATTCTTCATAAACCGTTGATACAATTGTCATGGAATATCCTTACTTAAACTTAAAATAATATTAATCATGCTTTGAAAAGTGTACAGTGGTTAATTTACCATTCGGTTATCAGTATATATTGTTAAACGACCTGATATAAAGATTTGAAAAAAAAGAAATTTGAAATTGTGAAGGTACCTTCGTGTTGTTATATTTTGTTTTCATACTAAACATGTACATCATGTTATTTTGTAGACGCTATTTACATACTAACAGAAAATGACTATACATGGTCAGAAGCTACTCAATTGTGTACACTGGCAACACCAAATCTTACTTTCAGCGAAAGTGGTATCACACCAGATCTAGACAATCTACCTAGTGTAGATGCATGGTTAGGTTTCATCGAAAACATGACACCATTTGAATATTTTGGTAAGACTTTACATTTAACACCAAAGACTTCATTGTCAATTATTTTATTCCAATATTGATATTTTGTATTAAAAGACTAACTAATTCGGTATTTTCTATCTAAAGAACACCGAAAGGTCTAAAAAGCATCGACATGAGTGTTGATTTGTTTAATTTTATTCAGGACAGATATATATTTCATTGGAAATTGTATCGTAGGGATTGAACTTACATAGAATAATTTTGATACTGTTATTAATCAATGTCCACCTTTATAAGACAAATGTATGAACAGTTCCAAAAGACATGCGGAAGTACTTTTCCATATATTAAATTTTAGGATTAAGACAATTTGAATATAGGAAAAATATAAAATATGTTTGCCTGGAAGGATGAAATTTTGATGTCACAATTCAAAACATGTTTGGTTAACACCGGCCTTACTTTTGAGTCAAATTCCGAACTACCAGTATCTGGATTTGTTGAAAGACAATGTTATAATCGTTATCTTGTGCATTCATGGGCATATTTATGAGCTGTTAAACACTGGTGGCTACTAGCATGGCAAGAGACCAAAACAACAGAAACTGAAGTTAACTAAAAGTCGGCATTTCATATTTAGACGGCAAGAGATATATGGTAGAGAAACCGATCGTATATATTTTCGCTATTTTACCTTCTTTTGTTTAAGCATGTGTTAGAAAGTATGACCTCGGTCTCACTACAGCCGATTACATAACAGAAGGAGATCCTGGAAAATGTTGGTCAGCTTGTAATAATGTTGAACTTGAAGCAGTAGCTGTTTATAGGAATGAGGTAATACGAACTAATCAACGCGTCGTACTTTTAGTTAGTGATATTGTGACATCTACCCTGTGTTAAGAAACTATACTGTTAGTTAACGTTACGGTCACGGGATAACTCAATCCGAATACAACTCAACCCATGCAATATTCAACTCAAAATTGGGACAACTCAATCCGTTTGCAGGAGATTAAGTTTTCTATGGGTTGAGTTGTTCCGACACTTCCGTTACGGAACGTTTTGGAACGTTCAAGGTAACTGAACACGCTGCTGGTCGGTCCGTTCATTGTAAACGTTTATACATCTTATCTGTCGTATCGATTTAAGTAGTGTACATAGACATGTATTATTTGTATTATATAAAAATATAGCTTGTTGATGTATTTAAGTAATTATTTTTACTATTTTATGATTTCCCTCTACAAGCTAGATGTTTGAATTATAAATGCCTTTGGAAACTATTAACCGCCGTAGGCTGAAGAGTTATATTTGACATATTCAATATTGTGGATAAAGGAGTGCCAACAGGCTATAAGAATAAGATCCGTGTCTCCGTGGAAAACAGCATAAAGATATCTACATAACGAATCCCTTTTTTGTATTTATAGATCAGAAATAATCATAAGGAAGGCCCTAGAATGTTACAGGGTATTTCATTGTTATCCGGAACAACCAAATATCTTTTTGAAAATTGCAAAGTCTTGTATAATGAATTTTGAAATTTTGCTTAATGATGACGTATGGTTTTGAATTGATTTAATAAATATTGACTTTTACAGTGTTACTGTCTTCATGCTGTAAACATATATTCAAGCAAACTAGTTAACGACCGATGTAACTTAGGATGTCCAAGTCAACCAAATATTGTTTGTGGTGGTGACGTTGGAAAATATGTATCTCTGTATAAAACTACATACACAGGTATGTTTATATGTGCCAAAAACAGTAAACAAAATATAAACCCCAGGCTGCCGAAACTGTTCCGAGATCAAAAAACTTTATACATGGTGATTATGTCTCCACTCTCCAGCCGCCTATTGTATTTGCCTTTTGCTGTTTAACTTGTAGTATTGTCATAAATGTAAACTTATCTACTTTGAGTTAAATACCACACACTCTTTGTTGCTTATAAAATACGCAGAAAATGGTACATTTTAATATCATTGCATGTATAAGCTAGAAAAACCTTCATAGTGTTAACATATAAAGGAAACCAAAATAGTCCTGTTATAATATTACCAATAAAGGATAGGACGAATCGCTGTTTCATTCATTATGTTTTGATCCATTTTGGATTAATTAAAAACTGATCGACAAGACGATAATATTTATAGGATATTGAACAATTGGAATGATTTTTGTGGAACCAATTATAAGTAACCGTTGTGTTATTATCAAAAATTAAACCTGCATGCTTTTTTCAATATCTCAAATGGTAATGACACATGTTGGAAACATCAAAGCAGCGTTCTGATTTTGACAATTTAAATGCATATTGACATACTTATGTAGAAGGTTTTATGACATAATTCATTTAGTGTATTTTGGTGTAATATCATTTTATGTATATCTTTCTCGACAAGAAGTTTTCTCTGTTTGATAATAAAAGAAATATAATCAACGAACAACATGGATTTGAATTGAAAATGGTCATTTTTAGTTTTTAGCTTGTCGAACAACTATATACGCCAATTTGAGAAATCGGTGTAGCAACCTTACTACGGATTCTACTTTTTTGAGGTACACGACGGGGCTCAAGTCTTCAAACCTATGATATACAGAGTTTTTATTAATTGTTCGAAGAACAACTATATACGCCAATTTTGAGAAATCAGTATAGCAAGCTTACTACAAAATCTACCTATTGAGGTACATGAAGAAACTCAAATCTTCTAGCATGTGTATGACTGAGAAAGGTTTTAATAATTAAATTGTAATAATTGCACTTAACCAAACACTGAAAATATATACGACAGTGAAGATTCCCTGTGGTGAACCCCAATTTGGAAGGGCGTGACGCAATTATCTCTCATTCTATACGTAGACGATAAAACATATCTTGGCTCAGACGCTTAACTCATATCGCACAACAGCAACGCGCAGTAGTGCGGCGTATACATGAATAAAAAACCGTTGTATGTTTTTTTTTCTTTTTTAAAAGATAAAATCATGATGATTAAAAATTGTAAAAAATGCTGGCTTATTACTACAGGAATACTTATCCATATATACATATTAGTAACATATACAATTAATTTGTATGAACATTCAATTGTATTTTCCTGTACTCCTCTATGGTTATTATAACTGTGCAATTATAGGAGTATGCATTGTTATCAATTTCTAAATTAGATTTACCTGAACATTTGGATATCGGTATTTTTGATAATCGAATTAAAATTGGATTTTCATGTATAGTTTACAAGTACAAATAGCACCATTTTGAATATACATTTCATACAACGAAAGCTCTGCAGTCTGTGTTTCAAGAAACGAAATCTTATTCTACATATTTTGTCACATTTTTTAGCACACTAAGTGACCGAAGCACATGTTTTCTCTGTCGAACAACTCCGGTGCCTTTAGCGCTTTGATTATTGAATGACATCAAACAAATATATTCATAATATATACATATAATCAAAACCATGAATCATTAATAAAATTATCCAAACATGATACTGTTTTTAATATCAAAGATTGAGGGGTATAACATTATGCCACAAATATGTGGACACTGAAAGTGTGAACACAATTACCCCAAACAAAATGCATTAATTTGTCAATGTATTCCCACAAAGTTCTAATGCCAAAACTGTTGGAAAAAAATCTTTTAGTGTAATATGATACAGAGCTCGTCCATATTTGTTGTAAAAACAATGATTTACCGTTGAATTTATCCATATAAATATACCAAGCATTGAAATCTGCACTGGCCTCCCTATTTAACTTAACATGATGATGCGGCTTTTTAGACCAATAGTTTAATCAATGAGCGTAAAAGCTCTACCATGAACAACCACAGAGCAAGCAAAATTTAGTAAGCCAATTATAGATTGAAGATCATATAAGGTTGCTTTCTTACAGTGCTTAAATTTATTTAAAGCAAGTCTTAATTTAATTAACTTTTCTTGAGTCTTTTTCCATTTTAATAGAATCCAATTCAATACCTAAAAAGGAAATAATTTGGCATGGCTGTACTGTTTTTGGGTTAATAAGAATGCCAACTCTACACCATCAGTCAATGAAAATGTCCAAACCTTTTTTGCCCAAACTTTCATACTTATTAACAAAGAAAAAATCATCTAGTATATGAGCACAATGTTTTAAACCCAACTTATTCTCTGCAATCCAGCGTACTGCACAGCTGAATTTCTCAAACAGTGCACAAGAATAACTTAGACCCATTGGTAAACACTTATCATAAAAATATTCATCCCCTATCTTAAAACCTAACAATTCCTTAGGGTGTATAAGGATAATTCTGTAGGCATTCTTGATATCTACTTTAGTCATGAAAGACGATGAACTACATGACATGATCAAACAGACAGCATTGTCAACTGTCTGGTAACTAACTGAACAAAAATTTTCAGATATACCGTCATTTATTGACAATTGATCAGGGAAAAACAAATGAGAGATATAGATATAGATGCCTTCCTTTTCTGACTAAGACCTAAGGACAGAGCTTCTGAATATGGATGTTGTAAAATATTCTGGAAAGATCTAGCAGGATTCTATTGTTTGTATCTACGGAATTCTTTGTCATGATATAATGCTGTTGTATCTCCAGCTCTCTGACTCAACTTTCTCATCGTCTCGATGTACTGCATTAATTCTCCTGATGCGTTGTTATACTTTTCTGTGTATATGGCAACAAATACATGAAATGCCGTGTACCATCTGGACATAGTTGTTATCTTCTTTTTTGATGGGCCTTTCTTAAGTACCACCTGCCCATCAGTGGATTCTACCATTCTGAGAGTCCGGTCATCCTCATCCATCTCATTGTCATCTAAAAGCAAACTCAAATCTACATACTCGTTAGCCCAGATTTTGCCCTTGACTCTGGCATCCACATGTTACCTGAAATATCTTCCTTCGGCTCTGAGCATGTTGACGTGCTGGGTACCGGTTCTATTACTTCTACTGCTTCCTGCTCTTGTTGCTGAATAGTTTGTTGTGGTTGGACAAGTTGCATAGCAACTAGTGTTTCCATCACACTTTTAGTAACCATGGGCACTAAGTCTTCAACAATTCTTTTTCTCCCTTCGTCTGAGAGATGCTGCTTTTTTATTTTGCCCGGTAGGGGCATCTGACTTTCTTTAATTTTACTGGTTCCTTTTGTAGTAGACATGTCGACTGAAATCAAAAGTTTATACTAATAGTATTACCGAAATTCAAATTAATTTCTCAATAGTCCTATCTTATGATTAAGACAGAACATTGTCACCTTAAAATTAAAGCGTTTTCAAACAAAATCCTTACAATTATGGCTACTACAAACACTTTACAATTAAAGTGAGTTTCAAATTCGTCAAATTAAGACACAAAACCCCTTAGAATTAGGGAAGATTTAAAGAATTTGGCTTATAACTAAGACAAGCCATCAGCAACTTGCATTAAAGAATTTCCAAAAATTAAATCCTTAAATTTATTGTACTATCACTTTACAATTAAAGTGAAATCCAAACTTGTACCTTACAATTTAGACACAAAACCCCTTACAATTAAGAAAGTTTTTTAAAAGAGAAACCTTATAATTAAGGCAAAAACTTCAGCAACTTGAATCGAATCAAAGCATTATCAGATAAATCCTGAATTTAATATAGTAAATTACTATGAAAACTAGTGTCTAAAATTTCACGATAATATTTAACTTTATTCATATCATTATACCGGTACAGTCACTGTATAGTATATCAAAAGTTACTTTGCAATAATTACAAAACTACCCAAAAAATAAAATGACAATTGCCGCCTAAAAATTAAGATATAATTCATTGAAATTAAAGTTTTATCACTAAAACAAATAAATACTGGTTTAACTTGCATATCCAATGGAATTAATACCTTCAAAACAAATAGTTTAAAACAATTTTGTATCTCGCCCCATTTTTCATTCAAACTTATTAATACTAGTCAGCCAACACACTTATCAAAGTAAATTAAATCAATAATTAAGGGGAAACAATCCTAACAATGCACATGATTAACTTTTCAAGAGTTGTTCCTCTTGGATACCTGAATTTTACTTAAAATTAAGTTCACATAATTTTAACATTAATTATTAGTTTTCTAAAATCAACAAATAGCTGCAAAAAAGGCCTTAGCCTATTCCTTTATAAATGTATTGAAACGTTTACCAATTAGTTGAGAAACTTATTTCCATCTGCATTTCAAATCCACTAAATTGAAATACATTTTTACCATTTGTAAATACTAATGTATAAATAAAAATAAACAAGATTAAAACCTGCCCTCCTAACTTATTATTGTAGGACCGCATACTAAGCCATGTTCACTTCACTTCAAACACTGAGCACATTTTATTGTAAGACTAAATTACTATAAACCGAGATTGATATGTCAAGAGAATTGCACTTATTCCAAAATAAATGTTTACAAGGGCAGAATTCAACACTGTTTATTATTACCAATAATGGATTGGTTAGCCTACGCCAAAACAACCTTAGATGAAGATTATATTTCAATCAATATGTAAACCTTTACATGTTACTATCGTATTTCATAGTGAGCTCTCCTCAATCGACACCCCTTGCCTATACCAACCGCACATTTACACATGTTAAACGGTATACCCACTAAAATTCTAATTAGACATTAACAACCTAATCCGAATCGTAATTAGAAATCCACAATTGTAAAATGTGAGGGGTTTTCTCAAACTAGTCAATACCGTGTTTATATACTATTCATGCACTGTTGTGTAGTTATCACAATCGCCCGTATGTATGTATGTGTATCGAAATTTGTATGAAGCATGGGCGTATATAATGTGATTTGAAGGGGACATTTCCCATTGATGATACCTTTAAATTGATATTATCATTTAACTTAACCATTCATAATTAATCTGTCTGTGTTTCACGTCCGTGTCACATGTAAATGAACATTTGATAATACTTATTCGACATAAAATGATGTTACTGTATTCAATATTTGTTTTTCATGTTAAAATTGGAGAAAAGAACGCTCCTTCATTCTCAAACCACCACCAGAACACAAAGAAAAATCTTATTACCTAAAGTACTTTTTCGGGCTGCTTAGGTATGGTGTTAATTCGTTTAAGAGTAAGAGACGCATTTGTTGACATTTCTGTAAAATCACAGGTAATACACAGGAATCTCTCTTTAATCTACCCAATTACATGAACTTTAAAGAACTAAGACCATGTTATCCAAGCAGAACCGTGTGCAATTGCATATTCTTTGGTTAAGGTATTATCCTACATAGAATCTGTTGTCAGCCATGTTCGTTTTTTATTGTTGTAGCGTTCGAAAACGAAATCAAAACATTAAGTCTTTTATTCACGTCTTAGTTTAATAAAATGGCCAACTTACGTGCGAGAAAAATGTTATTATGCCATCCATACACATGTGGATACACATGGTGTACATTTTATTATAAATGAGACGGATTGGAACGGATTTGAATTTTCCTAGTAACTTTTATCTTTTAGGTGACAAAATGTATCCCAATAAAGGACCGATTATTACACTATACCTCTGCACTGTTCGTCCGGAAACATACAAGTTTGTGCCCGAAGTGTTTAAAATAAAAGTTAAAAGTTGAAGTGCGGTTTAAAGTCTGCTTCCATATACATGTTCAGCCGCCTTTACAATCTTGTACTATAACTCCTGGTCACTGAAATCACCTTCAGGCAGGCGATCCCTCACAGTACCCATTTACACCTGGGTGGAGTGGAACAATTTTAGGTTAATTTCTTGCTCAAGGAAATAAGCAGTACCCCTAGCGGGGATCGAACCCGATACCTCTCCATCCTTAAGCGCGCGTCCTACCACTGGACCACTGCACCTAAAACAAAATTATATGTTAACGTCGTGAATGCGCAGGACATATAATTCCGGTATTGGAATCTTACTAAAGTATCGGATTCCTGAGCTCGATGATTTTTACATGACTGGGAAATTTGGCGATCTAAAAAACGTACCTTTAGAATTCCTCAGTCAGTTGTGAAGACAATTTTATAAAAAATACTCATAGCTTTAATACAATTTGTTGCGTATGATTACAAATACAAACGTTCACAACCTTATAAAAACCTCATTTTGATATCAAGTAATCCCGAATTATCCTTGTCTGTAAATAAGTGCAGCACATGAATTTAAACTCATTCATAGATACACCTAAGTAAATATGTACACTTGATACGCAACTGTAAGGCTTAATGTGTAATTACCAACATTCGTTTGAGCAAACCCCCGTACTTATACAATTTTAGATTTCATATTCAACTTCGGATTAGGTTGTAAATGTCTATTATCAATAATATATAAACATACATAAATTACCAATAATATATAAACATACATAAATTCGTTACTCCCAATCGACCTCGCATTTACCTGTTTGACTAAAAATTATACAGTCCAAGTCAGCTTGAAAAATAAAAAACCTATGTTTAACGTATCATTGTAATATATAATAACAAACTCTAATTCAGTACTTTAAATGAGATTTAACTTCAGTTAAATGACTGAGATTTCACTTTATTGTTTTTGACATCAACAAGCACATGCGATGTTAATCGACACGCATCCATATAAGTCATGTAATTGTAAATAAAGTTAATTAACACTTCCAGTCCAGTTTTGTTTACTTAAAATTATGTATTTTCAAGCTTTTGGTAATAACTGAATTATAGCACCTCTAATGTTTCTATAATCTTTATCCAACCCATAGTCATTGAAATGTACTCCATCTTTATAAATTGGATTAGTTGAGTTTTTTTACACCTTTAATTAATAAGTCGTTGTACAGAAATCCCAAACACTGAATTACCAACAATTAATTCAGCACATCCGCAATACTGGTTTCAAAAATAACATAAAATGTACATAAAGTCAGCAATCAACTAAGAATAATTAACGTAATCACAAGCACAACCGTTCACAACGTTTTCGCTACGATAATCAATATCGAACATCGAACCAGGTTGACGTTCGACATTTTGATTTTGTGCAAATATGAAACTGAAGTGGAAAAATTGAACCGGTTCAACGTTGGACTTTTCGTGAGTGCAATTCATTATAGTATTAAGAGTTCCCGGCACTCTTGGATGTTTGCATCAATATTTGTTAGTAATGAATATAATAAAATTAATATATTCTTGTGTTTCTTGTAGAACCTATCAGAACAAGCACATCCGACGCTAACATATGTTTGTGGTACGAAATAATTTCGGCAACATTCTTATGGGACGATTGTACGAATAATTATCGCATTATATGTTACCAAGGTAAATATTACTTTTACACGAGTTTGAACCTGTATGTAGTAGGACTTGATTATTTCATCAGGGTTGTTGAACCGTCAGAAGTATTCATAACTATGTCGTGTGTAGCATTTTAAAAAATTATATTTTAAAATTGTTGGAATGATTTAAGAAAGCCTAAAGAGTGCATTTTTATTTTACGAGGTGGAGTACATAATACTAGAACCTATATATATGTGTATTACTTATATATATCAGTTTACATATGGTATAAAAAATGGCATATCTAAATACAACGCAAAAGTTCCCGTAACCGGAATTAAATAACACAAATCAAGCAAAAGTGACTTCACAAGTAAGGTAATTTTATTTTCTTTACTAATTCAAACATATTTCACTTTACGGCTCATCAGTGAATATCCATACACATAAATACATGAATATAAATACTAAGAGATTTTCAAGGTTTTTTTCAAATATACTCTATAAACCTACATAGAGCCTAATATTGTGGGGTGTTTATATCATCACACTTTTTGCATGTATGTATTTTAACAGGCAATAATGTTTGGGTATATGATGGTAGTAACACATTCAATAAGTGGATAACTATGACAGCAATGTGCTTCTATGATGGTGGAATACCGTCCAATTATAATAACACAAAGGATTTGAATACATCAGTGACAGTTCAAATGTGGACAGGTATAATACGTAATGGTGTGATATATCCAATTACAGGTAAGTGAAAACAATTTATAACATTTTACATATTGTAAACAATTTATCAAAGCATAATAAATATCTAAATTATTCATTATTACTTTAGTTCATACTAATCCATATCTCAATAATTTCCAGCGGATTGACGACTTTAACAGCTTAGGTTTATTAACACAGTGGTATTTGTCGTATGGGATACAATTATTCTTCACTAAAATGACAGGTTATTTAGGAAACATTATTGTGACTATTAACACTTTTTCTGTAAGTCTAGTTGCTCTATAATAGTTAACAAGCACATTTTTTCACCCAGGTTGGTGCATAGGACTATACCGCAGTCCTTCATCTGTTTCGGTATGTTGCCCGGTCTTTGACCTCTGCCCACGACTTCTTGTAGAGGCTGTTAAAAGTGCTTTTACAGAGAATCCTGGATTTGTATAGTGGTATTTGTATAACTGTTTCTTATCAAAACGCCACAATATTTGATTACGGAATGAATCATTTAACATGGAATTTACTGTACTAACTATACAATCACTTTTGTTCAACTCAATAGCATACTGATAGCTCATTAGTTATACAGTCAATTCTGATTATCTCGACTCTGTTGGGACCGTCCATAATTAGTCAAGATGATGGATATTCAATAAAAATTAAGGGATATAACTTTTATAGATGTCAGTAGCCCTATTGACTTTTTCAGACAGTGTAGTTCAAAGTCATTGCTTTATTACGACTATAATCAGGAATTATTATTTTTTTAGTGTGTAGCAAAAGATTCCATTTTACAGCTGAAATAGGCACTTTTGATTTTTCAGAGATAATAGCTCAATATCATTCCAATATAACATCTGTTGTCGGGACTTCTGATTTTTGATCGAGATGGTTAGTAGTCAAAGTAACCGTAATGTAGGTAATGAAAATTGACTGTATTACTGTTTGAGATATTAAAATTGAACATTCATTTCATTTTCACTTTTGATAATACAGGTTTTGAATCAGATGTCAGTACGCCTAATTACAGGGTTAACGACTATAAAATGTAACCCTCTGATTTCATGTTGCGCATAAACAAAGCTCAGCATTTTCTCTATAGACCGATGATTGGTACAATAAATCATCAATGAGGTTCTTGTTTATTCCCGTATGTTCAAAATTAAAAAATCTGAAACCTCTTACACTAATAATCAGTTGATATGCTATTGTATTGAGCAATGTAGATTGTAACGTTGGTAAAATAAATTCCATGTTACATGATACATTCATTATTTACTTAATATTTTCTATTTGCTTGAGTAGAGCATGTGTCACATTTTATATGCTTCAAATTCTGCAGATGTAAAATACTGTATTGCTTACTTTTAACATTTACTTTATATAGTGTATTCGTTTATTTGCAGATCCTACTAATGTTAATGAAGGAAAATACGGTTATGTCGTTATTGCAACAGGAAAGCTTTCATTCACAAACGATACTACAGTAAGAAAAAGAGCACTTTGTGTTAAAGGTATTGTAGTGTCTTTTCATTTATATTTAATTCCTAAAATTATTGACATTTATCTATAGAAAACCCATTGTACAAACATTTAATTCTAATAATCAGTCAAAACATAAAATGATACATCGTATATACGATAAGTATAATTTGATTTAATGAGACATTATTGATGATAAACTTAATGGTTAAATCTAGTTCTTTTTAACTAAACATATAATATATAGATGCATAACTAAATGATGTTTCAGGAGCATAAAATCATTGTCATTGAGCGAACAATATCTGGATTGTATCAAACCTGTTAAGATAGTAACGTTTTTTTGCTCACTAGTAACTACTGATTGAAGTAAACGGTTGGGATAACATATGATCGACTGTGCAAAATTATGATAGCAATTAAACCTATGAGCCCAGGACTTAAATTGGTTCAAATTAAATAGACAATATAAACTTATGAATGTCTTAGTTAGGTAGTACATGAATACATAGGATACATAAGATATTCATAAGTTAGAACTTTGGGCGTATTAATTGCGTGATAATTACCAATGAATATTTCAGGAACAATTGTTGCAGTCGAAACAACTACTAGTACAGGTAAAACAACTACAAGTTCTGGTAAAACAACTACAAGTACCGGTAAAACAACTACAAGTACAGGTAAACCATCTACTAATACAATTAAAACAACCACTAGTACAGGTAAAACAACCATTAGTACAGGTGAAATAGCTACTGGCACAGATGAAACTACCACTTCTACTGTTAAACAAACAAGTTCTGGTAGTAGTGATAATTCTAATGAACAAACTGATACATCAAGTCATGATAGTCAGAGTGAAGGCAATCATAACAATTGTCTGATACCTTTTTGATATAAGACTCAGCATATACTGTACATCAAGGGTTGCCTGCAAGACATAGCGTTAAAGAACCAGTTACTACAGTCCTTCGGGCAACCCTCGATATTTAGCTTTGTGTTATCAATTTTAAACGTCTTTTTTATAATAATATTTGTTAATAGCAAGATGTGAACGTTATATTTTCAAAAGTAAATTTTGAAAAGTTAAAAGTATTGAAATTTTTCGTAATAATTTGAAAGTAATTTCGAGGAATATTGAATATGATATAAAAGATAAAGACAGACAAACAAGTTAAAGTAGTAGTGGTAACTCTAATGTTCAAACAGTAACACCAAGTCATAGAACAGATGAAGGTGATTATTGAAATTCATAATTCATTATTATCACTATTATTAGTGCTTAAAAGTTTTGTTTAATTTATTTATGTTACTTTCATGTAAAAGATACAATTATTAGTATTATTATCAGTAGTAGTATTTTCTATAAGTGCATGTAGTTATGTTATTATTATAATAGTGTATTACTAATTTTACAAACAAAATGTAATACTCATACTCCTGAATATAGCGATATTTCTTAATGCTTCAGGAAAAACGAACCAACAAAGTACGACAGTTAAAAATGATTCTGATTATCATGCTTACTCAAAACAAGGTAAAACAGTTTATTCTGATACGCAGAATGTTTCTCATTCATTTTATTTCCATAATTTGCACTTGCCATTGTATAATGTAAACTACTGTTTGAAAGCATATAACAGTAATAATTAAGCCAAATAAAAAACTAAACAAAAAATGCGAAAGAGTTTCAATTGTTACATGATAAACTTCATATAAAATGTTTTATATCTTTATTGTTAGATTCACCAAACATTGGAGCCATTGTTGGTGTCACATTGTCTATAGCTGTGATCATCATTGTAACAGTTATCATTGTTGTGTTGTGGAAAAGGTACGTTATGATTTTGATAGATATACCATAAATTTGAACAAAACGATAGTTCATTTAAGCAATAATTTTAAAGAAAGCAAAGTTTCTCCAAATAAAAAGAACCCAAAGCAGGACAATAAACACAACAATAGTTTTTTAGTTGTAATTACAATTGGGTTTATTAAAACCCAAATAAATCATAGGCAACTCTAATATTAGTATAATAAATGTCGCAGTTAATACCTGTTCACTTTATTAGAAGAAGGATATGTAAACGGCAAAATAGCTCAGTCGGGGGAGAACTCGCCTTGTAAGCGAGGGCAATAGGTTAGAGTCCCGGTCAGGCTGAATATTTTTTTCACCCTGTGTCATTTGGCACCAGACGCGAGAAAGTTGATTGATAACTTGGTCAGTCGAGAACTCTTATAATATCTAATAGCTTCTTAAGCGGACCGCGATTCTGAATTTCGGGACGAATTAACTTGTAATGAACATCGATAAGAGCGCGCTTTGAATTACAAGGGACATTTTAAAGAGTGTCGTTGCTGTGCGTAGAATTCTTAATGCTATAGCCTAATTATTAAATTGAATTTTTTTCTTTTCTAAACCATTGATCTCGATTCATGATGGCTATAATATGTTTTCGCACTAATTGTTTCAGAGGTATTAGGCTACAAGTTGTGCGGAAAGCGAAATCAGATAGCCAAAACGAAACAGCAGCTAATAATCATATAAACGCTACTGGACATGGCAATGCCATTCAAGGTACACCAGAAGTCAATGTTCATAGTTATGATGAAATAGATATCAGTGACATTTCGCCAGAAAACACCATGACTCACGTAGGTGGTGACAACAACTCACGTGATAACTACATTGAGGCACACACGTATCGAAATATTGAAAGCCCAACATCAAATGGAATACATACTTACTCAAACATTGACAATAAACATGGAGGAGAACATACTTACCAAAATCAAGGACAGGAAACATCCGATGAGGCACATTTATATTTAGATCTTAAAAACAAAATGTCTGATGATCATGCTTATGCTGGTCTTGAAGCAAGAGTGCCCCGATCAAAGTAACATTAATTGGTTGTATTGAAGTTTCTTTTAATCAATAGTGAGGGATAATAATGGTAATAATAGTAATGAGTTCTTTTCATGTCTTATTCAAATGCAACAATCACTGTGACATAAAATAAGGATAATATAAGCCGTGTGGATTTACAACAAATGTAGTATTATATAAAAGGCTACTATTGAAAGTGTATGAGTCCGTCGCATTCAAGAATCAAATAATTAACATAAAATCTTTGATGATCGGTCTTTACCGGACTGTGTACTCCCCCATGGACAATCTAAATATATAGTCAACATATTTAAAAGCCCTTGATATATGCTGCTTTGAATAGAACACTATTAGTAGAAATGAAGTAAAGAATTTACACTATAAACTCTGTATATTATGCAAGGAATACTCATTTTAGGGTTATACTTATTTGGTTATACTAATAGGTGATATGATTTTTTTTGTAAATAGTTAAATTATGTACCATGGTCTATAGTCACGTGATCTACAACAACAACTGATGAGGTAAATAAAGATTTTGTTTATCGCTAATTACGCATTTCAGAAATATAAATGAGTGACATCTGATGGCGCATGAAATAGCTACCGCATTTCTTTTTTCATTACATTGCATTTGATTCTGTGTGTTTTGATCGTTAGCTCACAAAGTTTGTATCGAGCGGTAAACTAGGACATGAGCATAATAATATGTGCAAAAAACATTCAGAGTAAACAATTACTGTTTTGTACATTAATGTAGGCATTATTCAAAAAGAAATGTATTAATCCTAGTTAATGCACTATTTAAATATTTTCTCTTGTTTGGCTGATGTAAGAATTGGACTACAAACTTGTTTCTTAACAATCTAAGGATCACGTTATTATAAAACTTGATATCTGCCCCGTGTTCAGTAACTACTGTTAGCTATCGTTACGGGTAGGGAAACTCAACCCGAGGACAACTCAACCCGTGCAATACTCAACTCAAAGTT